>CM060901.1:918320107-919719107 GCA_030737815.1 Allium fistulosum | reverse complement strand
CTACACAAAAGAATAAGTATACATCACAGAGTCTATATCACAATGTATACAACAAAAACTACTAATCTAAGTAGTTAGCCAAAAGTCAGAGTAATCCAGAAGAGAAGTCAAGCAGAAGCACCTGAAACATCTCGGTCTGACTCGAGTATTATTTATAAGAAAATAATAAAAGGATCAGTCTAGCTATAAATATCAGAGGATATGGTATAAAGTAAAAGACATGGCATGAACAGGTAATCACCATAACAGCATACTTCTATAAGTATGTAATTGAAAATCAACAAGAGATTAATCAATATCACAAGAATCTTCTCAAAGATAAAATAGGGCATCATACCCTAAACTTGTATTCATAACAAGTCGATGACACACGAATTCACCAATGCACAAAAATTGATAAACATATCAATGGAAATCACTAAAATTGGTGAAGCACAAAATTCCAGAAATCATCTCAAGAAATCCAGAATTCACAAGAAGGGGGAGGCCTATCACAAAACAGGAGTATGAAAACTCACCAACACATGTAACACAAGACGAGACGCTATCTCATGGTAGCTAACCATTAATTTTGAGCCGAAACTCCACAAGAATGGCCCGAAGACCGTGGGGCGCTACCCCACATATGTGATGGTGAAACATCACACAAACGGAGTTTAGTCTCCCTCGTAGACAAAGAGACATCGCACAATTGCTAGTCTAAATCAAATCACAAAAATGATCGTCATGATCATCAAGAAGTGTCAATCACACCAAGCTAGTAAATATATGAGTTTAGCTTCATGTCCCATAACCACTTGCTTAACTTAAATATTTACGAACAAGCTGTAGATCTTCACTAGAAAATTGTCACAAAAGGGTTCAATTGAACAAGTCCAAGAGCTAACCGACGAAGTGAACGCGAGCGTTTCATACCACTCGTTTTACTAAGTCGTTTAATTCGATTTCTCATCCGAGTGAAGTAAAGGCTTGTATATACTAGTAGGTTGGAAAAAGGTTTGAGAAAACAAGCTTTATATTTAAAACAGTGTTGAAATCATTTGGAAGAAGAGATTTTGATATTTACTACTAGTATTGAAGCCTTCATATTTTTAAAGTGACGAATCACAAAACGATTGTTGAAACAAATCAATTCACTAAAATTCAGATTCGAAGATGTGCATAAACTCCAAAGAGTTAAATTCCAAATCCAACAAGATAGAAATGCAGACAAAACATCCATGGCATACGACTTAGGAAATTTTGCGACCTAACGTGGCCGACCTAAGGTGCAACGACCTAAGGAGCTACGGTTTAAGGAATGAGGCCGAGCGACCTCACTCCAGTGGCGAGCGACCTAAAAGGGGACGCGACCTAAATGATGCGCGACCTAAAGGGGACGCGACCTAAATGATGCGCGACCTAAAAGGGACGTGACCTAAAGGAACAGGCCGAGCATACGACCTAATGTGGTCGACCTATTGAGCACGCGACCTAGCATATTACGAGCTATAGTCAAGCGACCTAAGGGGCGAGCGACCTAAGCATGCGACCTAAAGGAAAAATAGGTCGAGCGACCTAACTTATGGCCGAGTTAAGGAAAGGCGCGACCTAAGGGTGCTACGACCTAACGTGGTTAACGACCTAGTGCTGAACGAGCTAACGAGGTAAATGAAGCAGAGCGACCTACGACCTAAGTGCCGATCGACCTAACTCGTGGCGAGCGACCTAAGCCCAGAACGAGCAATTTGCAGGCCTGTCTTCTCCAAACCCGAACGACCTAAACCCAGAATTTTGCCAAAACACTAAAAATCGGGTTTTTCACCAATTCAATCCAAACCAAATGCAAATGCATGTGCACAAGTGATAGGGAATCATTCCCAACAATCCAATGACAGTTATAGGCAAGAATGTGAGATAAAAATCTCACCTTTGCACCAAAAATCAATGAAGATGAAGCTTGAAGCAAAACAAGGGCAACAACAAGCTTGAATCAATGTCTTCACTTGAATTCGGAGTAGATGTTGGATTAGCAATGAAGATTGAAGCTTTGGAGTTTTAATTTCCCATTCCCTCCACCATTTTTGAAGAAGCTTTAAGTGTTAGGAAAATGAAGAGTGAATTAATGAAGAGGAGAAGGGGTTGGGACTGAGTTAGTGAATGGTTCAGCCCAAACCAAAGCTCAAGGCAAAAAGTGACGAAAATTCCACTATCTCCAAACATATCGAAGTTTACACTCAAAAAGATCGCAAACGTCATTTTGAACTCAACGGAAGTGGTCTCGAGTCTTAATTTAGCCGTATGCAAAAAGTAGCTTTTTGGACTAAAATCCTACCAGCGATAAACTATTTAAATAAAATATTTAAATATTAAATCGATGAATATGCGGGTTGTTACAGACTCCCCTCCTTAAAGAAATTGCGTCCTCGCAATACATAAGATGGAAATAAAAAGTAAGAACCATAAAAGCATATTAACACAAAAGAAATTTGAAATAAGAAGTTTACCTCAAAGAGCATGAGAAAGTAATTCCTGATGTGTATGCTCGATGAATTCTCTAGATTCCCAAGAGCAATCCTTAGGATTTGAGGACCATTGAACTTTTACAAGCGGAACATCTTTATTTCGAAGTCGTTTGATCTCCGAAGCAATAATTCGAATAGGATGCTGCTCATAAGTTAAATTAGGCGAAACTTCAATCTCTTCCACAACACCGGGCTGGAGAATAGAATCGAAATCCCGAAGGCATTTCCGTAATTGAGAAACGTGAAACACGTCATGCATGGCAGCAAACTGAGCCGATAATGAAAAGCGATAAGCCATAGAACCAATACGTTCAGTGATAGGAAATGGCCCAATATATCAAGGCGCTAACTTTCCCGATCGACTGAAACGTACAACACCCTTCATAGGGGAGACACGAACAAAAACAAGATCTCCAATAGAAAATTCTAGTTTTCTTCTTCGATTATCGGCATAGGATTTTTGTCTACTCTGAGCTTCTTTCATCCTATGTCGAATAAGTTCAATCTTTTCTATGGAATCACGAATAAAGTCTGGACCTAAAACCAGCTTCTCACCGGCCTCAAGCCAACAAGAAGGAGATCGGCATGGCCTTCCATAAAGTGCCTCGAAAGGTGCCATACCAATAGTAGATTGGAAGCTATTATTATAGGAAAATTCAACGAGAGAAATATGATCTTCCCAACTTCCACCGAAATCAAGCACACAAGCACGAAGAAGATCTTCAAGTGTTTGATTCACACGCTCAGTTTGTCCATCGGACTGGGGGTGATAAGCGGTGCTAAAATTAAGCTTCGTTCCCAAATCTTTTTGAAGACTCTTCCAAAATCTACTAGTAAACAATGGATCACGATCGCTAACAATGGAAGTAGGGACTCCATGCAGTTTAACAATTTCTCTAATAAAGAGTTTGGCCAGAAGAGGAACGGTTCGGTTCGACCGAACGGGTATAAAATGGGCGGATTTAGTAAGTCTATCAACGATCACCCATAAGCTATCATGACCCGAACGAGAACGGGGAAGGCCATCAATAAAATCCATGGAAATTTGATCCCACTTCCAAATTGGAATTTCCAATGGTTGCAATAACCCACCAGGCCTTTGATGTTCGGCCTTGACAAGTTGGCAAGTCATGCAACACTTAACAAAGTTAGCGATATCAGATTTCATTCCCTCCCAATAATAAAGTCGCTTCATATCCGCGTACATTTTACTACTACCGGGATGAATGGAATATTTGGAACGATGAGAATCTTCTAGAATACCTTTCGAAGATCACTAATATTTGGTACGATAAGTCTACCAAATTTTCGAATGCCGCCACGAGAATCAATATCAAAATCTTTCAAACCTTCAATATCGGTTTTATCCTTAATATTTTGGCCAAGAAGAGCCAATTCGGGATCTAGCCTTTGGTCTTCAAGAATGCGGTCTAAAAGAGAAGGATGAGCCTCAAGGCTACATAAAACCAGAGATGAACATAAATCAGAAACACGATCTCGAATTTCACAAGTGGATAAAACTTCGAGGTCGTTCCATTCGGATATCATCATGGAAACAACCGCTTATTGCTTGCGACTAAGTGCATCGGCAACTCGGTTTCCCTTTCCAGGAGTATAAAGAATATCAAGATCATAAGAGGCAAGGAATTCGAGCCAACGCTGCTGACGTAAATTAAGTTCCTTTTGAGAAAATAAATATTTCAAAGACTTATGATCAGTATAAAGTATAAATTTCTCTCCCAAAAGATAATGTCGCCAAATTCGAAGGGCGAAAACAATAGCCGTGAGTTCTAAATCATGTGTGGCATATCTAGTCTCAGCTGGCTTCAATTGCCTAGAAGCATAAGCAATAACACGTTCTTTTTGCATAAGAACGGCACCCAAACCAACGCGACTAGCATCGGTGTAAACAACAAAATCTTGATTCCCTTCGGAAATAACAAGAATAGGAGCATCAGAAAGGAGTTCTTTTAATTTCTGAAAAGAAGTTTCACATTTGTCCGACCAAATGTATTTAACACCTTTCTTTGTTAAGCCAGTAAGAGGCACGGCAACTTTAGAAAAATCTTTTATGAAAAGGCGGTAATAACCTGCCAATCCGAGAAAGCTACGGATTTCAGTCACGCTCTCCTGTCTCTTCCAATTTTGAATCGCTTCGATCTTTGAAGGATCCACAGATATTCCGGATTCGGAAATAATATGACCGAGAAACTTCACACTAGATTTCCAAAAGTGGCATTTAGAAAATTTTTCTTTTAATTGATTGCTCCTAAGAGTTTCCAATACAATCTGAAGATGCTTTTCATGTTCCTTCTCGGTTTTAGAATACACAAGAATATCATCAATAAAGATGATAACAAACCGGTCGAGGAAATCTTTGAAAACTCGATTCATAAGGTCAACGAAATAAGCCGGAGCATTCGTTAATCCAAATGGCATAACCAGCCATTCATAAGATCCATATCGAGTACGGAACGAAGTCAAAGGAATACTATCCTCTGCAATACGAAGCTGATGAAAACCGGTAGCCAAGTCCAATTGTGAAAAGACTCTAGCACCACTAAGTTGATCAAATAGATCATCTATCCGAGGTAAAGGATATTTATTCTTAATAGTAAGATCATTAAGCTTGCGGTAGTCGACGCAAAGCCTAAGGGTACCATCGGATTTCTTCACGAAAATTGCTGAAGCTCCTCAAGGCGAGGAACCAGAGCGAATAAATTGCTTCGTCTCTAATTTGGATAATTGTTTGCGCATCTCTTCATTCTCCTTATTGGACATGCGATAAGGAGGTCGAGTAATAGGTTGAGCTCCAGGTATAAGATTAATTTTGAACTCAATTGCTCGCTTAGGTGGTAATCCTAAAACGGGCTCAAATATGTCGGAAAATTCACGAACAACGTGAATACAAGAAATGACATCTTCCTCATCATCATTATCATCATCACGAGGATTTAAAGAATATAAAGATGCAGTCAAAGTGGGATCCGAATCTTTAAGAATAATAGAAATATGCTTAACAGATAGTGGATGTCGAAGATAAATAGTCCGCTCAGGACATAGGATATGAGCTTTATAACGGTTAAGCCAATCCATCCCCAAAATCATTCCAAAGCCTAAATAACGCATAACATGCAAATCGGCTAGGAAAGAAAAATCACACAAAATAATCTCCACATCTTTACAAAGCAAACTAAGAGTTGCGGATCCACCAATAGGATTCGCAATTCTTAAAGAAGTCATTAAAGCAACAACACTTAAAGAAAAAGTGTCTACAAGTTCCTTTGATATAAAAGAATGGGATGCACCCGTATTAAAGAGAACTCTAATAGGTTGATCACGAAATATAATAATGCCATCAAGGACAGAATGAGACATACCTTGACCGCGAGATGTGTTGCCAGGGGCTTGAGCTACATTTAACTTTCCCTCCTTCTTGCCTTGAAGTCTGGGGCATAAATGTATATAATGATCCGGGCTCTTACAATAGCGACAAGAACGAGGCTTTGAACACTTGTTCGCAAAATGGTCCTTTGAACCACAGTTATAGCATTGCCCGCTACTAGAGGTAGAAGTAGAAGTCCTTGCTGCCGGAGGTGCAGGTTTCCCCTTTTTGTTAGGATAAGGACCCTTGAATTTGTTTGGCCTCTTCTTGTTGTTGAAGTTTGGTTTGGAACCCACTACTTCAACATCACTTTCCCTATCTGCCTCTTCAAGACGAAGAGCGATATCAATGAGTTTGTCGAAAGAAACTTCTAATTTTAGAAGTAATGGCTTCTTAAGATTTTTGTTTAAGCCATAGACGAACCTTTGGTTCTTCTTCAAAGGGGTGTTGATGTATTCAACCCCATATTTAGACAGTGACTCGAAGGACGCGACATAATCTGTCACAGAGGATTCACCTAGAACAAGGTCTATGAAACGACGAGCCAATGTCACTTTCTCAGCTTTTGGTACAAATTTTAGTTCGAAGCGTTCCCGGAATTGCTCCCAGGTGAGATCCGCTTCATTAATTTCAGAAATAAGAAGTTCGTACCAATCTAATGCTCTTTCTTGGAGCATACTGGAGGCCACCTGAACACGGTGAAGATCGATAAGATTCATGCGAGAAAAGATTCGATCGCATGTTCTTAACCAAGCCTGGACCTCAATAATAGTTTCAGAACCTTTGAATGGTTTCCCACCCAAGTTGGTATAATCGTTGCACAAGCGTGCAAATCCAGATTTAGGGTGAGTAGGTTCCTGATTAGGACCAGCTGCTTGAGCATTCTTTACTAAATTAATAAGCTGTTGAGCAGTCATAAAAAATCCATCCTGGGGAGTAACAGTAGATGGTCCAGCTCTGGGATGGCCTGGTCTAGACATTCTCTTCTTTAAGAAAGAGAGAAGAAGAAAAGTTATTCTCCAAATAAATACCAAGCAAATCTTGATAGATAAAACAAGGATGCATAAGAGGAAATAGGATGAATCGGTACAAAGACTCGAATTACATCCTAAGGCACGACTCCTAAGTTGGACTTAGGACGATGATCCTTGTTAAGTTATTCTACATTGTTCCGAAGTTTGACTCTGATACCAAGCTGTGACGCCCCACCTCTATACCCACGCTAGCCAAGAATACTACGGTGTAGTGCTGTCAACTAGCGCGGAGAATAAGGCTGTTGAGGAGCGACCATCCGTGTAACTTCTTTGTGCGAGCCCCGATATGTGAGATAGTAAAGCATGCATTTCATTTAAGGAGGAAATCCGACATACCAATACAAACTAAAAGCTATCACACAGTGGCTATATAAAATCTTCGGAAACAAACATAGAAATAAACATAACATCAATCAGTCACAGACATCCATATCACAAAGGCGGAAGAAGATATGAATAGATAACACATGAAAGTGTACATCAGAGTAGTGGTCTAACAAGATCCACATAATACAAAATAATAGCTACAAGCTACACAAAAGAATAAGTATACATCACGGAGTCTATATCACAATGTATACAACAAAAACTACTAATCTAAGTAGTTAGCCAAAAGTCAGAGTAATCCAGAAGAGAAGTCAAGCAGAAGCACCTGAAACATCTCGGTCTGACCCGAGTATTATTTATAAGAAAATAATAAATGGATCAGTCTAGCTATAAATATCAGAGGATATGGTATAAAGTAAAAGACATGGCATGAACAGGTAATCACCATAACAGCATACTACTATAAGTATGTAATTGAAAATCAACAAGAGATTAATCAATATCACAAGAATCTTCTCAAAGATAAAATAGGGCATCATACCCTAAACTTGTATTCATAACAAGTCGATGACACACAAATTCACCAATGCACAAAAATTGATAAATATATCAATGGAAATCACTAAAATTGGTGAAGCACAAAATTCCAGAAATCATCTCAAGAAATCCAGAAATCACAAGAAGGGGGAGGCCTATCACAAAACGGGAGTATGAAAACTCACCAACACGTGTAACACAAGACGAGACGCTATCTCATGGTAGCTAACCATTAATTTTGAGCCGAAACTCCACAAGAATGGCCCGAAGACCATGGGGCGCTACCCAACATATGTGATGGTGAAACATCACACAAACGGGGTTTAGTCTCCCTCGTAGACAAAGAGACATCGCACAATTGCTAGTCTAAATCAAATCACAAAAATGATCGTCATGATCATCAAGAAGTGTCAATCACACCAAGCTAGTAAATATATGAGTTTAGCTTCATGTCCCATAACCACTTGCTTAACTTAAATATTTACGAACAAGCTGTAGATCTTCACTAGAAAATTGTCACAAAAGGGTTCAATCGAACAAGTCCAAGAGCTAACCGACGAAGTGAACGCGAGCATTTCATACCACTCGTTTTACTAAGTTGTTTAATTCGATTTCTCATCCGAGTGAAGTAAAGGCTTGTATATACTAGTAGGTTGGAAAACGGTTTGAGAAAACGAGCTTTATATTTAAAACAGTGTTGAAATCATTTGGAAGAAGAGTGATGCAGCGCAATCTACCAACGCACCAGATTTGAGTCGTACAGGAATTTTAGGTCGCTCATGACCTAGTGAAATCTTAGGTCGCTCACGACCTAGTGAAGGTCGCTCACGAGTTAATGAAGGCAGTGTTAAGGTAGGCAAGAAACTAAGCGAGCTAAACGAATCAGCACTAGGTCGCTCCGACCTAATGAATATGGGCTGATTTGAGTTACGACCTATGTTAGGTCGTGGAGAAGTGTTACGACCTATGTTAGGTCGCGGAGAGGTGTTACGACCTAAGTTAGGTCGCGAGAAGATAGGTTGCTCGACCTTATGTTGCGGGAAGTTAGGTCGCTCGACCTTGTATGCCGGAAAGTTAGGTCGCTCGCCTTAAGTCGCTGAGAAGATAGGTCGCGTGAAGAATCCTGAAGCCGCATTTACTTCTTAGGTCGCATGCGTTGTATTCTTAGGTCGATGGGTATGTTGTATCTGTTGTACTTGTACATATTAAGACGTATGTCGTTTGTATTTGTATTTTCTTAAGTCGTTACTTGTTGTAACTTGTATATTTTTAGGTCGTCTGTTTTTAGGTCGCAGGGTGTTAGGTCATTCATGACCTATGTGTTGTCCAAATTTCAGTTGTGTGAGTTGTAAGCCTATAAATAGGCGGGAGGTATCATTTGTAACAGTTAAGTTGATTTTGAATAAAATTTGTTTGAGTGCTTTGTGCCTCTTTTGAAATTGGTAGTTGAGTGTGATCTCCTATCTCCACCTTCGGTTATTCGAGTGCGCTCGAATCAACGATTGTTGAAGCCGATTCACGGTATCTAGTGCGCTAGATCAACGTCGGTATCGTTCGCGATCAACGTGTTTGGGATAGTTAGAATCCGGTATCTTTGGATCAACGGATTTGGGCCTTTCGGTATCTTCTATTCCACTGATTGCTACTTTCATCGTCACATTCATTTTGAGTAATCCGCTGCTGCATCATTTGGTATCAGAGCCAGGTTTAGCCAATCATAGCTAAGCCGAGTCTTGGAGCCAATTCCTATCGAAGAGTTTGAGGAGTTAGTGAAGCCGAGCTACATCAAGCGAAGCCGAGCTAAGTGAAGTGTTTGAGCCGTGCATAGTTTGTTCATTTGAAGTTGAAGGCCGTGCATCATTTGATCATTTGATTTGTTCAAGCCGAGAGTTGAAGTTTGTTTCATTTGACAATGCCGCCGAGAAGAGCTAACCGTCATCAAAATGTTGAAGATTTATACAAGAGAGAGGATGCCGAACAAATGGAACAACGCATTAGTAATAAATTCAATGAGAAGTTGGATGAAGTTATTGGGAGGTTAGAGAAATTGATGATACACATGAATCAAGGTCAAAGGAGAAGGTCGCCAGTCTCGAACCATGGAGGAAATAGAGTTTCGCCATCGGTTGTGGAAGCGAGAAGGGTGTCGCCACAATCTGATAGAGGTAGAAGAGAATCATCAGTTTCGATGAGATGAGATCACCATGAGTATAGAGATGAAGAAAGAAGAACTCAACATGAGTTTGAGTATGAGCCATATCATGATGATGAAAGATATAGTATAAGAGACATGCGTGATCGAAGAGATGTTGATGGTCGAGATCGATACCGAAGTACACATGATTATGATGAAGAGAGTGATAGAAGTAATATTCATTATCGAGATTGAGACCAAGTTCGAAATACATATCGGGATGTTGAAGATGATCGTCGATGGGAATCGGGGATGAAGACTGAAATTCCAGAATTCAAGGGTGGTATGCAAGCTGAGGAATTTTTGGATTGGTTATCTAATGTTGAAGAAATTTTTGACTTTAAGGAAGTTCCCGAGCATCGGAGAGTTAAGTTGGTTGCTACATGTTTAAGAGGGAGAGCTATGGCATGGTTGCAGCAAACTAAGCTTACGCGGAAGAGGATGGGAAAGTCAAAGATTGAATCATGGGAGAAGATGAAGAATTTAATGAAGGCTACATTCTTACCGTATAATTATCAATCTCTTATATATCAACATTTGCAGAACTTGAGACAGGGAACGAAGTCTGTGACTGATTATGCGGATGAATTTTATCAACTTATTACAAGGAATGACATCATGGAGACAGAGGAGCAGTTGACAGCTAGATTTGTTGGAGGGTTGAGAATGCAGATTCAAGATATGGTGAATATGTTTGATTCCAGATCTGTTGCAAAAGCACACCAAAAGGCGTTAGCTTGGGAGAAACAAGGCAGGAGAGGTGGAGGTGTGTTTACAAATTCCAACAATCAAGTGAAAGGGGCTAGTAGCAATGTGAATGTTTCCAAGGCTGTTGCAAAACCAGTTGTTACTGAAGTTGCAAAGTCCAAAGTCAACAGCAGTATCAAGTGCTTTAATTTTCAAGAGATTGGTCACAAAAGCAATGAATGTCCAAAGCCAAAGAAACGAGCAATGATTGCTGAGGTTGAAGATGAGGATATAGAGGCAGAATGTTCTAATTCATTACCGGTTGAGGAGGAAGAGTTATTGTCGGGAGATGATGGATATACATTGATGATGAGGAGAAATTGCTTAACACCAAAGCAGGAGGAGGAGAGTAGCTGGTTGAGAAGTAACATCTTTCAGTCAACGTGCACTATCTTGGGAAGGGTTTGCAAATTTGTCATTGATGCGGGAAGCTATGATAATATTATTTCTACAGAGGCTATGAAGAAGTTGGCATTAAAGACTGAGAAGCATCTGAAACCGTACAAGTTAGCTTGGTTGAGGAAAGGTGGGGAGGTGAAAGTTAGTCGAAGAGCTTGTGTTAACTTTTCGATTTGGAAGAAATACAAAGATGAAATTTGGTGTGATGTGGTTGATATGGATGTATGTCATCTGTTGTTGGGGAGACCATGGCAGTATGATAGAGCTGTGCAACATAATGGACGTACAAACAGTTATAGTTTCATGTTTGAAGGCACCAAGATTACTTTAGTTCCCAAGAAGCGACAACAAGAAGAAAGCAAGTTGGAAGAGATTGAAGAGCCGAAAACTTTGCTATCTTTGAAGGAGTTTGTTAAAGAAGTAGAAGAGGAGCATGAAGTATTTTTGTTGATTGGACGAGAGAGTCATGAAGTGGTTGAAATTCCCGAGGAAGTAAAACCAGTGCTGGAAGAATTTGAAGATGTATTTCCTGAAGAGTTGCCAACGGAGTTACCGCCGTTGAGGGACATTCAACATCAAATTGATCTTGTTCTAGGTGCTGTGTTACCTCATAGGCCACATTACAGAATGAGTCCAAAGGAACATGAGGAGTTGAGAAGGCAAGTGGAAGAATTGCTTGAACAAGGGCGTGTGCAGGAAAGTCTAAGTCCTTGTGCTGTACCGGCATTGTTAGTACCGTAGAAGGATGGAACGTGGAGGATGTGCACTGATAGTTGGGCATTGAACAAGATTACAGTAAGATACAGATTTCCTATGCCCAGATTGGATGACTTTTTGGATCAACTTAGTGGAGCTACTATCTTTTCGAAGATCGATTTGAAGAGTGGTTATCATCAAATTCGAATCAGACCAGGGGATGAATGGAAAACAGCGTTCAAGACACGTGAGGGGTTGTACGAATGGCTGGTTATGCCGTTTGGTCTTTCGAATGCACCTAGTACATTTATGCGGGTGATGAATCAAATCTTCAGACCATTCATTGGGAAGTTCGTGGTGGTGTATTTTGATGATATACTGATATATAGTGAAAGTCCAGAAGAACACTTGCAACATCTGAGAGAAGTGTTGATGATATTGCGACAGGAACAATTTTATGCTGCAACAAAGAAATGCGTGTTCATGACGCATAATGTTTTATTTTTGGGGTATGTTATATCGGGAGGAGGAATACATGTGGATCAGAATAAAATTGAAGCAATCAGAAATTGGCCACAACCCAGGACGATAACAGAAGTTAGAAGTTATCATGATCTAGCATCATTCTACCGAAGATTTATTCCACACTTCAGTAGCGTGATGGCACCAATTACTGATTGTATGACGGAGAAACAATTTTCATGGTCAGAGGAAGCGGGGGTTGCTTTTGAGCGGATCAAAGAGCTTTTGACGTCAGCACCAATTCTAGTTTTTCCAGATTTTCAGTTGTTGTTTGAATTACATACTGATGCATCTAAAGTTGGGATTGGGGGGTGTTGAGTCAGAAAAGTCGTCCTATTGCATATTTCAGTGAGAAGCTATCAGGAGCAAAGATGAGATATAATACTTATGATGTGGAATTTTATGCTATCGTGCAAGCTGTGAAACATTGGAGACATTATTTGTTTCATAAAGAATTTGTTTTATATACTAATCATGAAGCATTGAAGCATATGCAGGGACATGATAAGATTGCAGCCAGGCATGCTTCGTGGATTGCATACTTGCAACAATTTACATTTGTGGTGAAGCATAAGTCGGGAATTACGAATCGAGTGGCAGATACATTGAGCAGAAGGAATCATGTGTTGACTTCAATGAAGGTTGAAGTGACCGGGTTTGATGTGTTGCCAGAATTGTTTGTTGATGATACTTACTTTGCCAAGGTGGTTGATGAAGTCAAGGAGGGGAAGACGGATGAGTTTGTATTGGTGGATGGTTTTCTTTTCAAAGGAAATCAATTGTGTATACCAGAGTGCAGCTTACGAATGAAGATTGTAAAGGAGTTGCATGAGGAAGGTCATGTGGGTAGAGACCGTACATTGCAGTTAATTTCGCAATCATATTTTTGGCCGTCAATGAGAAAGGAAGTTGAGAGATTTGTGGAGAGATGCCATATCTGTCAAGTTTCGAAGGGAACCGCTACAAATGCAGGATTATATATGCCATTACCTGTGCCTACTAGACCATGGGTAGATATCAGCATGGACTTTGTCTTGGGTTTGCCTAGAACTCAAAGGGGAAATGATTCTATATATGTGGTGGTAGATAGATTTTCCAAAATGGCACATTTTATCGCTTGTAAGAAGACAGCTAATGCCGTCTGTGTTGCTCAGTTATTCTTTAAAGAGGTGTATTGATTACATGGGCTACCTGAATCTATTGTTTCAGATCGGGATAATAGATTTCTAAGCCATTTTTGGTTAAGTTTGTGGAAGATGGTTGGAACAAAGCTGAATTTTAGTAGCGCTTATCATCCGCAAAAACACGGGGAAACAGAAGTGGTGAATAGATCGTTGGGAAATTTGTTGAGATGCCTTGTGAAAGATAATTTGAAGAGTTGGGATATGAAATTATGTCAGGCAGAGTTTGCACATAACCATGCTGTCAATCGAAGCACTGGATACAGTCCATTTCAGGTTGTATATTCAGCGATTCCGAAAGGACTGTTAGATTTGACGACCGTGCCATGTCAGAAGGGAGTTGTTAAGCGAGCTGGTGATTTTGTGACTGAGTTGCAGGAGTGCCACGGAACTGTGCATGAACGATTGCTTGCATCAAATGAGAAGTATAAATAACTGGCAGATAAAAAGTGAAGAAGTGTGAACTTCAGGGAAGGTGATTTGGTTTACGCCGTGTTGACAAAAGATCGTTTTCTAGTGGGAACGTACAATAAGTTGAAAGCTCGAAAAATCGGTCTAGTGAAAATTTTGAAGAAAATCAATGATAATGCGTATCAGTTGAAATTGCCGGATCATATTCACACTGCAGACGTTTTCAATGTCAAATACCTGATCCCGTATCATGGAGATGAGCTTGTTGTGGAAGAGAAAGGTGCAAATTCGAGGTCGAATTTTTGCCAATCGGGGAAAGATGATGCAGTGCAATCTACCAACGCACCAGATTTGAGTCGTACAGGAATTTTAGGTCGCTCACGACCTAGTGAAATCTTAGGTCGCTCATGACCTAGCGAAGGTCGCTCACGAGTTAATGAAGGCAGTGTTAAGGCAGGCAAGCAAATAAGCGAGCTAAACGAATCAGCACTAGGTCGCTCCGACCTAATGAATATGGGCTGTTTCGAGTTACGACCTATGTTAGGTCGCGGAGAAGTGTTACGACCTATGTTAGGTCGCGGAGAGGTGTTACGACCTAAGTTAGGTCGCAAGAAGATAGGTCGCTCGACCTTATGTTGCGGGAAGTTAGGTCGCTCGACCTTGTATGGCGAAAAGTTAGGTCACTCGCCTTAAGTCGCCGAGAAGATAGGTCGCGTGAAGAATCCTGAAGCCACATTTACTTCTTAGGTCGCATGCGTTGTATTCTTAGGTCGTTGGGTATGTTGTATCTATTGTACTTGTACATATTAAGACGTATGTCGTTTGTATTTGTATTTTCTTAAGTCGTTACTTGTTGTAACTTGTATATTTTTAGGTCGTCTGTTTTTAGGTCGCAGGGTGTTAGGTCGTTCACGACCTATGTGTTGTCCAAATTTCAGTTGTGTGAGTTGTAACCTATAAATAGGCGGGAGGTATCATTTGTAACAGTTAAGTTGATTTTGAATAAAATTTGTTTGAGTGCTTTGTGCCTCTTTTGAAATTGGTAGTTGAGTGTGATCTCCTATCTCCACCTTCGGTTATTCGAGTGCGCTCGAATCAACGATTGTTGAAGCCGATTCACGGTATCTAGTGCGCTAGATCAACGTCGAAGAATCGTAGATCTTCAAACACGGTATCGTGCACGATCAACGTGTTTGGGATAGCTAGAATCCGGTATCTTTGGATCAACGGATTTGGGCCTTTCGGTATCTTCTATTCCATCGATTGCTACTTTCATCGTCACATTCATTTTGAGTAATCCGTTGCTGCATCAAAGAGGTTTTGATATTTACTACTAGTATTGAAGCCTTCATATTTTTAAAGTGACGAATCACAAAACGATTGTTGAAACAAATCAATTCACTAAAATTCAGATTCGAAGATGTGCATAAACTCCAAAGAGTTAAATTCCAAATCCAACAAGATATAAATGCAGACAAAACATCCACGGCATACAACTTGCGACCTAACGTGGCCGACCTAAGGTGCAACGACCTAAGGAGCTACGGCTTAAGGAATTAGGCCGAGTGACCTAACTCCAGTGGCGAGCGACCTAAAAGGGGACGCGACCTAAATGATGCGCGACCTAAAGGGGACGCGACCTAAATGATGCGCGACCTAAACGGGACGCGACCTAAATGATGCGCGACCTAAAAGGGACGCGACCTAAAGGAACAGGCCGAGCATACGACCTAACGTGGTCGACCTATTGAGCACGCGACCTAGCATGTTACGAGCTATAGCCGAGCGACCTAAGGGGCGAGCGACCTAAGCACGCGACCTAAGGGAAAAATAGGTCGAGTGACCTAACTAATGGCCGAGTTAAGGAAAGGCGCGACCTAAGGGTGCTGCGACCTAACGTGGTTAACGACCTAGTGTGGAACGAGCTAACGAGGTAAATAAAGCAGAGCGACCTACGACCTAAGTGCCGAGCGACCTAACTCGTGGCGAGCGACCTAAGCCCAGAACGAGCAATTTGCAGGCCTGTCTTCTCCAAACCCGAACGACCTAAACCCAGAATTTTGCCAAAACACTAAAAATCGGGTTTTTCACCAATTCAATCCAAACCAAATGCAAATGCATGTGCACAAGTGATAGGGAATCATTCCCAACAATCCAATGACAGTTATAGGCAAGAATGTGAGATAAAAATCTCACCTTTGCACCAAAAATCAATGAAGATGAAGCTTGAAGCAAAACAAGGGCAACAACAAGCTTGAATCAATGTCTTCACTTAAATTCAGAGTAGATGTTGGATTAGCAATGAAGATTAAAGCTTTGGAGTTTTAATTTCCCATTCCCTCCACCATTTTTGAAGAAGCTTTAAGTGTTAGGAAAATGAAGAGTGAATTAATGAAGAGGAGAAGGGGTTGGGACTGAGTTAGTAAATGGTTCAGCCCAAACCAAAGCTCAAGGCAAAAAGTGACGAAAATTCCACTATCTCCAAACATATCGAAGTTTACACTCAAAAAGATCGCAAACGTCATTTTGAACTCAACGGAAGTGGTGTCGAGTCTTAATTTGACCGTATGCAAAAAGTAGCTTTTTGGACTAAAATCCTACTAGCGATAAACTATTTAAATATTAAATCGATGAATATGCAGGTTGTTACACACATTTTCTATTTTTCTGCGAACTATTTAGTTTGGTAAAAAAATGTTGAAAATGATTTTACCATCATTATTAATTAATTAATGAAAATGAGTTTATTTTCATTATAAAACCTATATATTAAATATTTAAAATTAATTAAATATTCATTAATCAAAGCAGTGAAATTCTGGTTCGTTACATTCTTCCCCCTTTAAAAGAATTTCGTCCCTGAAATTACACCTCGACCTATCCCAAAAAAAACTTAACACTATACATCAGCTCTTATGATGTACATAGATCATTCTTATGCAAAATCTGAATCGATCTCAACTCGAATACATAACTTTCCTTTCGAACTAGTATCGCTCACCCGATTCTCTAGTGTGGACTCCTATTAAGCTCCCTGATTTGGAACTTCTAATTTCCTTACATAGTTGCAACTATGATAGAAAACTTTGGTCCCATACTAAGAACCCTCATCAAGTGTCCGTCGTCAAAAGTCAAGTAATAGATCCTTATTCGGAACGGTGCAAACACCTCAATGTCATGTACTCGAATCTTGGATCAGAACTATATGAAAAGGAGAAATGATCTACGTCCACCCTGCGCACTTACTAATTAGTTCTTCCTAATACAAATTCAATTTCCACTAAATCATTTGTGAAAACATTTCATAAACTACATCGGTTCAACTTGGATAATAATCCACTACAGCCTAAGAGTATATACCTCTATTTGATTCCACTATTTCATTTTTCATTTACATCCCTAAGGAAATTCAAGATCCAAATACCCGGCTTTTATTTTCAGTACTTTTTGAAATGGACCTCTATAGTTTAAATCATACAAATATATAGATATAGCCCGAGAAACTCCAAAATGATACTAAGGAACAGGGTACTACCAAACAATATTATACATTCCCTTACAAAGAAGAGTAATACTTAAGAGAAATGTTTACCATCCGGACACATCTCTTCCCCAATTTTAAGTTATTTTTGAGCCACTCGAACTAGTTAACTTAAAAATATTTCTATTTTATTTCAAAATCTCATTTTTGGAACAACACTTTACATTTTCCAACAAAACATCTATTTCCAACTTACTTTGGGTTCATTTAGGTTGAGCTTGTTTCAATCATACAATGATAAAGAGAAAAATTAACTAAGTGCACTACAACGTTCGCCTAGGCAAACATCTGATCGTTACTTAGAAGATTATTCTGATCATCACAAAACAATCAAGACTTGTTCCCCGTACCAATCCAAAGATAACACTTCTTACTTACACTTTTATTCCCAATTTTTTTTTACTTAAACCAATTTGGTTTCAAATACTATTATTATTATTAACCTAAAATCTTGAAAACCATTTTTTCAAAAGCACCGGGATTTAGGTTCTCAAGTTTTCAACCGAAGTTCTTCCAAATTAAACTATACATTTTTATAAACCCATTCTATAAATCACTTCTATTAAACCATTTTAAATATTTATCTCAAAATATTCTAACTTTTAAATCAAATTCTACTTCAACATTAACATCGTACGCCCTATAGTCAAACTGTGAAACATAATTCACAAGGTGTTCGTTTCCATATTTTTCCCAATCCTTATCTACCCAACCCATATCTTAAAAAGGAAACTTCCTATACACACTAACCATAGTCCATGCTCAACTGGACGAACATGGCTAAAAAAGCCTTAAATGATAATAATAACAAATTATTATCTCCTAATACCTCAACCAACTATACTATTTTTGAAAATCATTCTTTTATATATATAAAATATATTCTAGTTAAATTTATTTCATTTATCCAATTTCAAAAAATTACCGTGTTGATTAAACTTGTTTAAGTGTTTAGAAAATCCCTATCGATAACGTTGGCCAAACGCATCGACCAGAATTCTTAAGCCACTCAACAGATCAAACAACATAATAAAAAACATTTTTATATCACTAACAAATACGCCCTCTTATATAATATACAATCAAACTCATTCTAGAGTCTCACTTACCCTACCTGAAATGAGTATACCCCACCAGGGCCAAGGTTCTCGCTTAACCTTCTGCTCTGATACCAAATGTAACGAACTGGTTTTTCAATCCTCGAAAATCAATACTAATACGTCCACTGTATCACACGACAAACATTCAATTGCCGAAAACACTGATTTGTTAGGGTGAAAGAAGATGGTAGAAGATAGAAGAAAACTAAACAACACAGAATCTCATAACGCAACGAATAATATAATACACCAATGATCTTTACAAAAAGGAAACATCTTTATTCATATATACAACATCAAAGCACACTAGACTTATCCTAAATTTGGACAGTTATAGAAACTTGTCCTTCTATTGACAAACATACATACTCTATAATACAGCGGAAGAAAAATATACGTGAATATTTCTTGACCATCCAGCTACTCTCCAACTCCAAAGTATGCAGCTAAACCTTGGAAAAACATGCTCGGTCTGACCCGAGCATTACATGGAATAACACCCGAGTCAGTCTGGTAAACCAGTGTGTGTAAAACTCGATAACAAGTAACAACCAAACCGATTTCTACGTTTGAAAACTTTTCAAACAAAGGGTATCTCGTAAGACCACACCGTATATAAAAATGGATGGGTTTTTACCTTACGATAACCAAAACATTTTATATTAAAATCCAGTGATATTATCATAGTGTCTAGGTTTAAAGTAAATAGATAAAATAGCTGAAATGTCTGCATCTCACATTCCAACATAGTAGGTTCTACAATTGAAAACATAAGGCACGTATTAGAGATTGGATCCCAACAATGGCAAGGTAAGGGACTACCTTCCAATGATACACCTCTAAAAAATGCACTAAGGCTAACACAGAGCCGACTACCCCTTTAATATGATAGACTGGATTACCTCACCCCCTTGACTCCGAGGCCTTATACTACCACGGTATTTGCGTGTAAACCAACTCTGAAAGGGACATCTATAATAGGGTGACCGCTCCTAATGGTAGTTAACCACATAGCTCTACCGCATGCCCTGTTTTTGCCATTCCTCCCGGTTGTGAGGCTTGAGGCTACGTTTTACCTTTCTGAATAGCAATCCATCTTGGAATACTAACACTGCCCTCCAGGCGTTAATGCAATGCCAACATTCATCCAAACAAGTTGGTTCTGGGTCTGAACGAAACCGAAGGCACTAACTCTACTATATCCATTTTGGAATCACCCTCAGGATTAGTAGCAGTAGCCCTTGCACTTCAAAGAGCTCCATCTTCAATCATCATCAAGATGCCTTCCACTCGAACGTACATGTTGGTTTAGAGTGGTTTTCAAATATATAAATCTGATCCCGGTCTCTCCGTACCAACAATCGATAATTTTCGGTTGACTCATTCCCGGTTCTTTTGGATGTAAGTATTCGAGACCTTATCGGGGAACTCGAATTTACATTCATACTTCCTAAGTCAAATTGGATCAAACTTGATAGTCGGTTATTTAAATATCAATAACAAACAATCAATCATGGTTTAATTTCCATATGGGATCCACTAAGCCTTTATTAATTTTCTTTAATTAAAAAAATACTTTATAAAACTTGATCAAAAGATCTTTTCAAAACACTATTTCTAAACCCCTAAAATTCCCTTTAAACTTGGAAACAATTCACATTATTTACCAAAATTATTTTGGAAATTCCCTCTTCAAAATTCCATATTAAATGGCCAACAATCCCCTTTTAAAAACATCACCTACAATTAAACCCATTTACCTCACATTCCAAACCTCTTTATAAATTCCTAAACTAGATTTAAACTTCCTTTGAAATCTCTAAAATGATTTATAAATCTCTTTCTAATTTAAAACTCTTTATAAAACTTCTTTATAAAACCTTTATAAAATTTCCTTTATAAATTATCATTTACAAATTATCTTTTGTAAAACACATTAAGTAAACCTTTAGTAAAATCCCTTTATAAGCAAGTTATTACTTATAAATAACCTTACAACATAATAGCAAAATTTGGAAATCATTTATAAACTTTAAACTCTAAATTTATTAAGAATTTAAGTTAATTCAAAACACACTTTACAATTTTGAAAATGAGGCTTAGCAATCCCAATGGTACTAGTTTAAGTTAGCATTCACTTTCAATTCCAATTCACTTAACAGTTATTTACATAAGCAACAAGTATGTAAATATAACTCATATCCAAATCGAGGAATAACATATCAATATGAAGTAACTATCATATACATGTCCAAATAACATAATAGCAGGAGGGTGATTTGCCCTGCTAAACAGATGTCCAAACAATTCAATCAATTCATAACAGAACAGTGATTTCACTACAAGAAAAACAGTCTTTTATAGCGGTATATAGCCGCTATTAAACACAACTATAGCGGTTTGATAAACGCTGTATATCGATATGTTATAAAAAATAATTGCACATTTATAACACACAAAAAACCACTATAAAAGAGCATGATTTCATAGCATAAAGTAGCCGCTATAAAAGAGCATGACTTATAATGCCTATTTGCCGCTATCCTTTGGTAGTAACCTCATACATTGCATTATCTTTTTATAGCACTTATGTCATATAGTTATGTTATCCCGCTTTTTGGTCAAAGCCGGAATATCAAACAAATCGACAAGAAAGGATGGATATCAGGATTGGAGTGCAATTGGAAACAAGGCTGCAATGGATAACGTCAAAATTTGACCGGGCTCCGATCGAGACGAAATCGATTGGAGATGATGATGAGGACTAGGAGAGGCTACGTTTCAAGTTTCAGGTTAATCGGAGTTTGTACGGAGGAGATACGATCGATACAAAGTAGGAAGAAGGTACTGTTCGAATCCATCATCTCCATACCCACACCTCACTTCGAATCCATCACATTCGACTCCAACAAGTTCGACTCCATCTGCTTCGTACCCACCAGAGCGGACCCAATGGAACAAGCTTTAGTTCGAATCCATAGATGTCACTATACTTCGAATTGGTCCTAAGCCTCGCTTCGAATCGATAGGGACGAGGCCATGGTTCGTATCCATCTAACGCAAGCCTCTGCCTCGAATCGATTAGAACGGATCACACTTCGAATCCATCGAAGCCAGTACTTACTTCGAATCCATCGAGGAGAGATCCTTCGAATCGATATAAGTTGTAGAAGCTTCGGCTCCATTTGGAAACTATCTTCGAATCCACTAAGTCCAGGCAGCGAAAATGATGGAGTCGACCCAGTAAACTCAGAGAAAAAGGAGGATCAACTCGAAGATTGCGCGCCACGTCACCGTCTTCACGTGCAGAAGCATGGATTCGACCCTATGGATTCGAACCATATCGATTCGAACGAATCCATAGGGCGAAGAACGTCAACTTGAATCGATCATAACTTGAGATCTACAAGTCCAAATGCTATGAAATTTTCACAGTAGCTTGAGCACATGTTGAAGAATGTTCACGCCAAATTTCAGCTCGATTGGACAATTTCTTGATCGATTCGAACATAGCTTCGAATCGATCCCAAAGTGGGCCCGGATTTCCAGAAAGCGGGCATGTGGGCCCCCTCACGTGCCAGAACTGGTCTCCCCTCAATTTAGGCGAAATATCAGCCTCCTACGCCTATAAATAGAGCCCCTGGTCATTCAGAAAAGGGGTCGGACAATTTTGAGAGCTAAGGAGCGCCCAGACTCTGCCAGATTTACTCCAGATCACCATTGCTGCCTTAGATTCAGATTATAATCATAAAATCCGTTGTACTACGCGATAGGAAATTGTAACCTTCAAGCATCGATCAATAAAAGATAAAAACTTTGGAGTGGACGTAGGCCGGAGATAGCCGAACCACTATAAATCTCGTGTTTTTGTTCATTATTTCTGGATTGCTGTTTGTTGTTTGTTTAGGTCTGAGATTTGTGTTTGAATATTGCTGATTTGTATTCATACACTGGTGCTTTCACAACATTCGGGGTTCGTGACCATTTTTGGCGCAAACACTTTGGTGCTTTCACTGAGAAGAACTAGCACCCGCTACACCAGATTCAAAGATTAGATTTGAAAGTTTGAAGGATTCAGGTTGACTCAACAATGACTCGACAAACAAGGCAAAGGGCTGGGAGAAGCCAACAGGGAGGAAGTCAAGAGGCATCTTCCGGAGCTGGAGAAGGGCAAACTTCGATTTACATTACGAGAGACGAAATGGAAGCTATGGCAAATTCATTGCATGAGAGGTTGCTGAAGAGTCAACAAGATATGATGCAGACTTTCTTCGAGCAGATGAGAGCTGCAGGAACACAGAACCTTGGACCAACTACAGCGACTGCAAATGTGGAACAAGGAACTAGGGTTGCGGAACCCAATGGAGGACAGAATACAGAACCGGAATGCAATCAACAAGGACTTGGGGGCAGGCCCACAGGATCCAACGCAGAAGGACCTTTGGAAGGAGTTCAGCAGGCTAGAGCCAACGTTGCGGCTAATGAGCCACATGAAGAATATGTGCCGGAGTTCCCTCGGGAGCATGGGGGGCAACACCTAACAGGCAATGCTGGATTAATAGAAATCATTAGGAAGACTATGCGTGGAGGTTCGATCAATAGAGACTTGGAAGGAGTGAACAGGAGTCCGTTCGCTCGGGAAATCAGGATGGCTCAGAATCCACCTAAGTTCAAGTTACCTAGCGTGGAAGTATATAATGGAAAGGCTGACCCGACTGATCACTTGATGAGATACACTAGACACATGGAAGTGCCAGGGGCATCGGAGGAAGTGATGGCCAGATGTTTCCCTTTATACTTGACAGACCTAGCGGCAATGTGGTTTAGGCAGCTGGAGGAAGGATCTATCAGGAATTGGAGGGAATTGGTGGACAGGTTTTTGGGACAGTTTCGGGTTCATATCAAAAGACCTAAGAACGTGATGACGTTAACATCGGTAAAGCAAAGAACGGATGAATCGCTTAGAGCATTTTTAACTCGATTTAATGCGGCGGTTTCTTCGGTGGATCGGCCGGATCCATCGATGGTTTTGATGGCGGTAGTGTCGGGAGTCAGAGAGGATTCAGATTTTAAGGTATCTTTAGTACGAGACCCACCACTGGATCTCGGGGAATTCTTTCACGAAGCTGAAAGATTTCTTCGGCAAGAAGATGCATGTATGGACTTAAAGCTAAAAGAGGTGAATGTGACCGGGGGCGGAGGACCATCCGATGGAAGCTCGGATAAAGATAAAGGAAAAAGGAAGCTGGACGAAAATTCTGAAAAAGCTAGGAAGCGATGGAAAGATCCAAAGTTCTCCACATACACAGAATTGAATGAGACGCTAGAGCGGATTTACTTGGAAACTCGGAATCGCCTTCCTTACCGAAGGCCGGCTAGAAGAGAGCCATCTGAACGGGAAAGGGCATCAGGAAGGCACTGTGTCTTCCACGATCTGGACGGGCATGTTACCAACAGCTGCAGGCATTTAAAGGACATAATTGAGGAGCATGTGAGGAATGGACAGTTGAGGCAGTATGTTGGGGTGCGGAATGCAGCGGTGGAGCAGGAGCAACCACCGCCTACCTCGAGCCATGATGGTGCGAGGCCCAGGAATGATGGTCGATTGGTCATCCATTGACCAGGATAATATGGAATAAGTAACAAACCGTTGGCAAGCAATCGAGTCATTTACACATGTATGGGGACGGAGATAGCCCCTAGGCATGCTCTGAATGATGAAAAAATGCGAAGCCATGGTTTGCGAAATCTGTTTTCTTTTGTTTTTGGATTGGACACTTATTTTTCTGGTTTGGTTTTTGGAGTTTGGATTGAACTCCTGATTTTGCTCGTCTCTCTGGTTTTGGCATTCATTCGGATGATTGTTCTCCGTTTTGGACGATGATTTTGATTTTTGGTATGAATTTCTGGTTTTCTGATTTGATTCGGATTTTGGATTGGATTTTGATTGGATTCTTTTTGGTTTTCGATAAACGGTCGTCAGGTGTGGATTACGCCTGGCAAGGGGTGAGTCTTTTTGCCCGAACATGGTAAATTGACTCATTCAGGTCGTCGAGTATGGACTATGCTCGACAAGGGTCCAGAGTGACCAGGATTCGGCCTAGGACTTAGGCCACCCTATTATCGATTATTGTTTCAGGTCGTTGAGTATGGATTATGCTCAGCAAGGGTCCGGAGCGACCAGGATTCGGATTAGGACTTAAGCCATGGCATTACTTACGTCCAGGGACACTGGACCACGGTCGTCAGGTGTGGACTGCGCTTGGCAAGAACCCGGAGAGGTTAACTTAACGTCCAGGGACACTGGACCACGGTCGTCAGGTGTGGATTGCGCTTGGCAAGAGCCCAAAGAGGTTATGGATTTGGATATCGACCCGGAGAGGTCCTGGATTCGGTTATTGGCTATTGGATAAGGATGGATTAGGATTCGGTCATCGGGTTCAAACGGATATGGATTTGTCTAAGGCTTTGGTTATTGGGTTTGGAGTTGGGCATCGACTCCGAGCAGTCAAGGATGATGCACTTGGATGATGTGGCTATGGACTTTGGATATCGGATACGGAACTATTCAAAACACGCCTTCTTATCACAAGGCATGTTTTGGGGGGCAAATGTTATCCCGCTTTTTGGTCAAAGCCGGAATATCAAACAAATCGACAAGAAAGGATGGATATCAGGATTGGAGTGCAATTGGAAACAAGGCTGCAATGGATAACGTCAAAATTTGACCGGGCTCCGATTCAGACGAAATCGATTGGAGATGATGATGAGGACTAGGAGAGGCTACGTTTCAAGTTTCAGGTTAATCGGAGTTTGTACGGAGGAGATACGATCGATACAAAGTAGGAAGAAGGTACTGTTCGAATCCATCATCTCCATACCCACACCTCACTTCGAATCCATCACATTCGACTCCAACAAGTTCGACTCCATCTGCTTCGTACCCACCAGAGCGGACCCAATGGAACAAGCTTTAGTTCGAATCCATAGATGTCACTATACTTCGAATTGGTCCTAAGCCTCGCTTCGAATCGATAGGGACGAGGCCATGGTTCGTATCCATCTAACGCAAGCCTCTGCCTCGAATCGATTAGAACGGATCACACTTCGAATCCATCGAAGCCAGTACTTACTTCGAATCCATCGAGGAGAGATCCTTCGAATCGATATAAGTTGTAGAAGCTTCGGCTCCATTTGGAAACTATCTTCGAATCCA
Organism: Allium fistulosum; assembly: GCA_030737815.1. Taxonomy (NCBI): domain Eukaryota; kingdom Viridiplantae; phylum Streptophyta; class Magnoliopsida; order Asparagales; family Amaryllidaceae; genus Allium; species Allium fistulosum. The sequence goes on along the minus strand of CM060901.1, from coordinate 919,693,313 downwards.
CTAAGTCCAGGCAGCGAAAATGATGGAGTCGACCCAGTAAACTCAGAGAAAAAGGAGGATCAACTCGAAGATTGCGCGCCACGTCACCGTCTTCAAGTGCAGAAGCATGGATTCGACCCTATGGATTCGAACCATATCGATTCGAACGAATCCATACGGCGAAGAACGTCAACTTGAATCGATCATAACTTGAGATCTACAAGTCCAAATGCTATGAAATTTTCACAGTAGCTTGAGCACATGTTGAAGAATGTTCACGCCAAATTTCAGCTCGATTGGACAATTTCTTGATCGATTCGAACATAGCTTCGAATCGATCCCAAAGTGGGCCCGAATTTCCAGAAAGCGGGCATGTGGGCCCCCTCACATGCCAGAACTGGTCTCCCCTCAATTTAGGTGAAATATCAGCCTCCTACGCCTATAAATAGAGCCCCTGGTCATTCAGAAAAGGGGTCGGACAATTTTGAGAGCTAAGGAGCGCCCAAACTCTACCAGATTTACTCCAGATCACCATTGCTGCCTTAGATTCAGATTATAATCATAAAATCCGTTGTACTACGCGATAGGAAATTGTAACCTTCAAGCATCGATCAATAAAAGATAAAAACTTTGGAGTGGACGTAGGCCGGAGATAGCCGAACCACTATAAATCTCGTGTTTTTGTTCATTATTTCTGGATTGCTGTTTGTTGTTTGTTTAGGTCTGAGATTTGTGTTTGAATATTGCTGATTTGTATTCATACACTGGTGCTTTCACAACATTCGGGGTTTGTGACCATTTTTGGTGCAAACAAGTTATAACGCTTTTTAGGAGCTATGCTTTATTTTACTATATATTCGATGCCCCCCACTATTACATTTTAATAATAACAATCAAAATGAATCTTCTTTAAATAGATAACAATTTGAACAATGTATGAATGAAAAAATATAATAATCAGCAAATGTAATGCATATTCATGATAACAAAATAAAGTATCGACTAACAAAAAATAAGTTCAATATATGAGTTACCAAATTCAATACATATTCATGATGACAAAAGACAACATAGTTTAAAGTTAACGTCTACAAGTACCAAATGCATCACTAAGAACTTGAATTGCTCAAAGCCTTTCTTAATGCTTGTCTTCAGTCATTGGTAGTACTTCTTGAAAATTCAAAACAATTTGAAAATAATTATATAAAACTGTGATAACATGCATTTTGACGGCTTAACAGCTATCACTGATTTGTCATAAATTTTCTTTGCTGCCATAGGTTAGTGACATGGGATATAAAGCAATCACTAGAAATATCTTAATTAAGGCAACATGAATACATGGTAAAACATGCAGTGTTCATTCTAAGAAATGGTTAGCTAAGCAAGGTGATGAAATATGCAATGGTTAGCTAAGAATACACAACTAAATTTGGAGCTAGTAGATGGAATATTGTTAAATTTGATCATCACTGGTGTAAATTGGAAAAGTTGCATATACAGCTCCACTGAGTAATTAAACATGGTGTTGCTTCGATTGATAAACTAAGCATGAACCAGAAGGAGGAAAACTAACCTTGGTGTAACCTTTTAGTAGATCATCGCTCATTTGGCCAGAGTCGTACCAAGCAAATTTAACTACAGATCGGCCTAGCTTATCTATGATCAATCTCACCTATAAACCAAGCATAAACCAGTTTGATAATTTCAAAGTAGGTTAAAACAAATGAAGTGCCAACTTTGGTAGTCTTAAGGAAATGATAAACAATGAATCAGGTATAAAAACATATAGCTTCAAAGTGGGACTGGATCAGCTGACCCTGATCAAAAGATTTAATATAGTTCTTATAAATTTGTGAATATTAGCATGTCTTATAGTTCAAAAGTCTACTAAAACCCATCAATTTATACAGACAACTAGATTTTCTGACCATTTTCAATCTAAAGAAGATGGTCAATTATGTTTAGCAGTTTGTACCTACCATCATGCGAGCAAAAGCTGACCGTAGTATAAAACATGCAGTTTTGGTGTGAATGTAGAACATCAAATCACAAATTCTTTTAAATGTCTTCCAAATCAATCCACTAGTAGCCTTACATAAGTGAACAATACTATTCCAAATATTTTGGAACGATAATCTCTTGTTACACATTGAGTTTCTACTATATTTATTTGTACATCAATTATTGATTGAATTACCATGATAAGGAGGACAATAGTCACTATCTACTTCACTAATGCTTGGAAAAGGTTCAGAACTAAGTATATTCTTTGATTGGTTTGGCGATGCAAAGAGTAACATAAACACACACGAATTTCATATATTGAGTTACCCTCCTATTCAACAAACAGAGAATATGAGCCTTATAAAATAAGCGTGAAGAAGAACAGACCTTTGGAAACTAGCTTTCAACTCATTACAAATAAGCCATCATCATTCGACAAATAAAAAAGTAATTAGACAAATAACAGTCTACCTCTCAATAACCGCCCTAAATCGGAGGCGAAATCATGAAGTTATTTTTCCAGTTAGTCTGTGGAACAAAGTGTCGTAGCAATGCAAACCGAACAATTTAATAATATAAGAATGAAAAATTGTTCGTGGAAGTTAGTCCGGTATGTGTATTTTGCAAGAAAGAGGGCAAAAATCATCAATTTATCAGAACTATGTCCGATAGATCAACAATTTATAATTGCTACATTAATATATTAACGTTTTTTTCTAAAAAAATAAATCATTGTTGTAGGATAATACCTTAATATAGATTACACAAGATAGTAATATCAGTTTCTTCTCCGGTTGTCTAAGCATGCTTTTTCTGAAGTTGGAATTGCTTGTGAGTTACCAGCACAAGAATTTACCTGCAAAATAATAATGAGAAGTAGAAAATGATTTAATTAATTTGCGCTTTTATGAAAAAATGATATCCATAGAATTGACAGACAAAAAAGTGAGAAATGGCATAGATTTTGAAAGATTTTAAATCCTGCAACAGAAAACAAGCATTTATTACTAAGATTGTACCATATATTATATGCCTAGCAAAAAGAAAAAACTTGATATTGTAATATATTTGGTAATAAATGAAAGAATAAAGGGTTATCGACATTTAAAAATATGTACTAGTAAAATAGAAAATTTTAATACCTTTCCTGCATATATGTGTCTCATGCTTCTCTAAATCTGATGACATTTTAACATGAGAAAAACATATAGTTAAAAATAAATAAATAAACAAACAGTTTTATATTTTTCACCTGAAGATGACTTTTAACATGATAAATGGCATGTCCTTTAACATTCATTAAGTAAAGAAATAGTTTCGGTGTTGACCCTACAACAAACGGTTCTATTATTTTCAGCCATTAAAAGTTTAGAATCGGTGAAACGAAATATGAAGAAAAGCATATCCCATTTAACTAAGCTTATAAAATTATAACCATTATGCAAATTTTTGTTGAGTGTTTGTTTGATTTTCACTGAGCAATGCATATTGCACTATTGCAATAAATCATCCATGTACATGGAATGCTTCTTTTTTTGAGGCATATCCTCTTGTATAGAAATTCTTAAAAGAGAATGAAAAAGTGGTAAAGGACGATAAAACAGAGTTTTGTTATCACACACACCAGAAACAGTGAAATCATAAACAAAGATGCGTGTGACGAAGTCGTGGGGCAACTGCTGATATGGTATAACGGAAAGTCTTATTATAATTTCAATTTTCATGTAAAATAGCGACTAGTTATTATTCTAGGGAATTGTTTAACAGAATTGAATATTGGCATGGCTACATAGCGACTGTAGTTCTTACTCATTCACCATTGATAGTTGACTCTGTATTAAAAACAGATTGACACTTGCAAACTGAAAAAGTATTATTTTGTTTCTGTTCAGTTTCGTACCATGACACAAGCAAAGTATATAATTAGATTCAGCTCCATAAAAGTCTTCCAGTCCAAATAGTTAGGCAGAAATCTAGACCATTTAGTGCATTTTAATAAGAAATTTCTGGCATCTTATCTCTTTCCTAGTTGTATGGCATGGTTACTTACCACAATAAAAATACATTATGAATCCTTATTTTTTTGCAAACACTACACGAAACCTACATATATGATATGTAAATTAATGCTTGTAGAACAGAGTTTTGCTATCATGTCAAACAATGTTGTTTTTGGTTACCAAGTAAATAAGTTTACTTAAACACTCATTATCTTCTTTAATCCCGGGAAGAACATATTATTTTGAGACTACAATAGAAAACTTAACAAGGTGCTAGACGGTGGCATTTTATCTTGGCAAGGTCATAATTTGACGAACATATGTGTCTTTGAGGGCAGTATCCCCCAATTCTTTCCCGGTCATTTATAAGTCTGCAAACAAAGAGATTTACAGGCAAAGTGTAAAGATCTATTATCTCACATTTTATCTTGTATTTTGTATCCAAATAGACACCCTTTTAAGATCCTTGCAACACATGCAAATGAAGGCTATTGACACATTTATGATGCCTTTTGTTATTCCTTTTATATAAAAATAAAAATAACAATGACAAAGAAAATATACATTGCATTCAATACTATTTTTATCCTTCATTGTCCTATAAACAGTAAATACATATGCATGCAAATGAAAATAAATCAACAGAATAAACAGAAAACAAAATAAGAAGGTCAGACTAATTTCCCAATTCTTTCTCTCCCTTTCTCCTAAATGTTTTGATCAAAACATTAAGGAAAGAGGAGAGATTGGAAAAAATACATAGATAGCATCAGAAAATGCAGGTGGGCGATGAAAGCAGCCTGCAAACTGGAAGAGTAGAAGAGCATGATTAATACTTCAAAGTTTTTTCCTTATTAGTTAAAGATGCAACTAGACTGTTGAATACACATAAAACTTTGGTATTCATTTGCAGTAAATATCAACATTAGGAGTTTATGAATATCTCCTAATATACGTCATTAGAAGAAAATTAATTAAATGTTGTGTTCAGTATACAAATGCATATTATGGATTACTACGATTCATTGTTCACCTTGAGGCTAATTTATAAATTACGATTTGATTTAAAAATTAGCAGGATGACATATAAGGGAGAATGTGAAAACGCACACACAATAAGTCGCAAATGAGAGGATGTGTTGATATAACTACCAAATAAATATTGAAATCACTTCCATCTCTTAATAACTAAAATTCTATACATAACTAGTCAAAAATTTGAAATGGTACTGAATCTAATAATGTCAACTTATATTCATGCATATCAAATGTCAGTTTTTACCTTATTAATTAAAGATGCAACCAGACTGTTGAAGACACATAAAACTTTGGTACTCATCTGTAGAAGATATCAACATTAGGAGTATATGAATATCTCCTAATATACGTCGTTAGAAGAGGAATGATGTGGCTAAACATGTACATAATCTGAAATCAAAACTTGCAACAGATTTTGGGGCATTAACACAAGTAGATGGGGTTCTTCGCATAGAATTAGAAATTTCAACCACCTTATCCAATCTGACAAGGTTAACAACATCACTAGGGCCTAAGATGCCACCTGCAACAGGCCCAACAAGAACAGATGCGCAAGCAACGTCAGCAGCAACATCGGACACAACTGTGTAATATATTTTTTATTCTAAACACCATCATAGTTTAGCAAAGCAGCAGCAAGCACCGAAGATAGAGGCACTGATCAAATCATTCATACCTGAGAGAGGAGAAACTGAGGAATCGATAGTCGTGAGGGACTCAACAACATGACATAATTGGCTCAAATTCCTTGAACCAGATGAACCGCAACAGCGAGCAACCAAAGGAGGGAATTCGATAAGGGATTCAGAAATCAACGAAGGAGACCGACAGGAAATAGACGAATCTAATGTTTGATAATAAGGGTTTACGAATGAGTGATTTAGGGATTGTAAGGCAGAGAGAACAATTTCTTCCGGTTTGAGAGAGAGGGGGGGGGGGAAGAAAGGGAACAAAAAAGAGGAAAATAATTGAAAGAATTGGCGGCCATCAAAATAATTGAAGAGTCTGGCTTTCTGAAAGCGTTACATGTTAATTCCATGCTTTGAATAAAACAAATCAACATAAACAATAACACTATAGAAATTGGCGTTATCAATTGGCGTTATCAAAAATAACTTTTCTTGTAGTGTTTATTCCGCTAACACATGTCCACACAATCAAACCATTTACATAACTCATTCACAATTGTTTTGTCTACTTAATGGTATCGATATTTGAATCCCTTAAGTTCAAAACCATCTTTGGAAAAGAAGTACCTTTAAATCAATTTGATTCTCGAAACAAAGGATTTAAAACTTAAAACTCCCTTTTAAAATGATTAATTACAAGTTAAGCTCTTTATTAAATCATAATTAATCTTTATTAAATTTGAACTTAATTTAATTATAAATTAATAAATAATTAAACCTTTAATAAATAATGTATTTATAAATTAAATCCTCACTTAATCCTTTATTAATTATTAAATAAAAATTTAGACCTTCATTAATAATTAACTATTAATTAATCCCAATTAATTAATTAAATAATATTTTAATTAAAACTTAAATAATAAATTAAACCTTTAATAAATAATTATTTTAAATCAAAACTTTAATTAATTTATAATTAAAAATAATTAAACATCACCTTAATAATTAACCCTATATTAAATTAATATTTAATTAAAAATAAATCATATACTTAATTCATAATTAATTAAAAAAATTAATCTTGCTTTAATTAATAATTAATTAGAATTAATCTTACCTTTGAAAGATAATTAATTAGTATCCAATCCTCAATTAATTAAAATTAATAAACCTTGTTTAATACTTAATTAATTATTAATTATCAAAACTAATTGATAAATAAATTAGTATTAAATTTTTAATTAACTTTCCTTAAACATCATTGTTAAGTTTGTAAAATATTTTTAAAACACTTTTAATTGGAAAAAAAATTGCAAAAATCGGATTTTTAAGCGAAACTGCATCCATAGCGACTATCGCTATGGATACTAGTAATCTTGACTTTGTTTTCTTACTTTCTACTTTGATAACTTATCACTTTAAAACTTTCTAGCTTTTTGAAAATGTAAAGTAAGTATTTTAAAAACAAAACAAAGTTTCTAACTTTAAAAATGATTTGGTTTCAAAATCCAAGCTCATATTTTCACATAAGGATCTTTGTCAACAATCCAACTCAAAGCGCTAACTTCTAGCTTACTAACTTAACTTTTTCGTTTTTAGTTTGCTAACTTAACTTGACAAGTTACTTATTAACCTGACTTAACAAGTTACTTACTAACTTGACTTAACTTACTAACTTAAGTTACCCACTTTCTTACTTATTTCACTTACTACCCTTCCACTTACTAGTTTAACCTACTAGTTTCGCTTACTAGTTCACAACTAGTTTACTTACTAAAAAATGTCTGTACAACATATACATGCCACAAACCAACCAAAAGCAAGATTACATCATATAAACAAGTTTACCACTTTCCAAAACAATAATATAAACAACTTCACCTCATGTCAATCATATCATAAGCAACCAAACATGTAATAATCCAACACAAATTTACATATATCATTCAATAATATAATCAAAATTGAAAAGTTTAAATTTGTTTAGTTTAAACTAAGTTTACTCACCAAATGCCATCTAAACATGACCAAACAAAGCTACCACTTGAATCTAAGCTAGAACTATGTTTTCCCTTCTAGAGATATGAAGTTTTTGGTGGCCTTAAAGACCAAAGTAGGTTCGGCCTTACTAAGTGAGCTCGGCCAGGGCATGTTTTAGGAGGTGTGTGAGCTTGATAATGAAAGGAGAAGAGGTAGAAAGGAAGAAGAAGTGATTTAAACAAGTTTTCTAAGGATTTTTATTTTTTCCTCTCTTCTCTCAAAAGCTAAAAGAAGAAGGCACGAAAATTTTAACAAGGAAGAAGAATAAGGAAATGAAAGCAAGGAGAAAAGAAAACGAATAGGTGTAACGACCCAGATTTTTCATCGTTTGATTTTGAATATTTAAATGGTTTAAATATTGAATTTTAAATTTATAATTTAGTTAGTAAGATTTTAAAACTGAAATTTAAAGTGATTTTGAAAATTTTGAAAATCGTCGATTTAATCGACGCGTTAAAATAGCGATCCGGGGCACAGTCTCGGAATTTGACGAAACCTGTTCCATTGGATCAGTAATAGTGTATTATTTTTGGATTTCAAATTTCATAGCGTTTGGAGTTACCGTTCTGTCGTACGGAATAGAAACGTCTAGAAATAATTTAATCGAAATTAAATTAAATAGTCGGCTTAAAATGCTCTCTTCCACATACGATCGAACTACGGCTTAAGGCTTGTTCCATTGGGTTTGGAATAGTGCTATAACATTATAGACGCTGGGCGGCACGCCTGAATAGGGATTAGGGATTTCAAGATAGGATAAGCGGGATATTTTGGAAATAAAATTTTAAATTTCAAATCAAGGTCAATTTATTTCATTTCAAAGCCACCCTAACATTTCACCTCAGCCACCCTACTCGCTGATACAAGCCGCCTCCCTTTTCTTTTAAATCTTGAAACTTTTCCCCCTTTCCTTATTCAGTTGAACGAAACGAAAAGAATATATACATATATCACACGAGCTTCCTCTCTCAGCTCAAATTCACAATTCGATTTCGAGAAAAGAAAGAAAAAGAAAAAAAAATGAAAAAAAAGAATCGCACGATGGGTTCCAAGGGTTCAGCGAACTCGATTCATGTGCACGCGTATGGGGAGTAGGGCGATGGCCTTGGATGGTGGCGTGGTCGAGCACGCGAGTGAGGAAAGTCGCGACTTGCGACCCAAGTATTTGCGCGATGAAATATAGAGGGTGGCAATGCTGGGGAGGCACCGCGGTGAGGAGTGGAACGCGAGTCGCGATGGGAGCAGCAGCGCGAGTGGGGAGAGGCCGCGCGTTCAAGTGCAGATATGGGTTTAGGGTTAGACGTGTTTCTTTTGGCGAAGTGCGCACGTGGAGAGGAGAAGGGTCGACTGGAATTGATGACGTGATGGAGGTTGGAGGTGGAAGTCAGGGCAGTGGCTCATGGCCGATGACAATGGTAGTGCTTCCAGCCGTTTGTTGATGGAGGGAGATGTAGGATTTTATTTCAGAGGTAGAGTTTAACTTAATAGGTAATTTAGATTTTTAAATTTAAAGTTAATCAAATTCGTTAATAAATAATTTGTTGATTTATCATAATTAAAATTGAAATCATTGATTTATATTATTCAAAATTGCTTATACGAGGTTCAATCGAACGGAATCAGTCGTGTGGGATTCAGAGCTATAGAATCTTTGCATAGGAATTTAAAATTGGAGCAGTTTACAAATTAAAAATCAAGGTGAGTAAAATCTCACTCATTTGGATTACTAGTATAATATAAAAATGTTGAATTTAAATTATTGGTTGTTTGGATGTATTTATAAATTATTATCAGTTTGGATGTTATATATATAGTAGTATATAAATTAGTAGTTGGATATATACCCGCTGATTGGAGCAGATGAGACCCTATTGTAATGCCCCACTCTGAGACCAACTGTAACAAAGAGTATTACGGGGGTAATACTGTCTGTTAAAGAGGAGAATAGAGTATAGTGGAAGCGACCATTTGTAATCAAGCTATAACTATCTACTGAATACGTCGAAAGGATGGTATCTATATTTTTTTCAAGTGGTTCGACATATTCAATAAATATTCATAACGAAATTACAATGGCTAAAGACCTATCAGAACAAGCATAGTAATAAATGATAAAACATCATAGAACCTAATCACATAACAGATATAAAATCCCAAAACAATACATCGTCAATACAGATCCAAATACTATAAGTGGGTACAAGCCACTGCCCACACATGTGATTCAAAAATATGTACATATTAAAGTCTGAATAATAACAGAGTAGCGGAATAGTGGACAAATAAAAGCGCTATCTATCAGCATAGCAGATAATGTCCAAGCGGAAGCACAGAAGCTAAGTCCAGAGACCTAACCTGAAACAACTCGGTCTGACCCGAGCGAAAACACTCGGGTCAGGCTAGCTAAAAAATCAGTAATAACAGAGATATATAATAATGCGGTACATAAATAAAACAATACTTATCCAAAGAGAAGTATATTATGAACCACATGAATATAATGACGATCCCTAATCATCAATAAACAATAAAAATCTCCAAAGAGAAATCAACACAAAAGTGTAGAATAAATAAAATCACCTCATATCATCGGCGTAGCCAAAGCTATAAAAAGATGCCCATAGGCAATAATCCCAAGAGTGACCAGAGTCTGTAATCAATGCCCAAGCAAAGATCGATGCTCCGAAGAGCAATGGGGATATACTAAAAAGTCAATGAAATCCAACACTGAAAAGTAGTGTCCAGAGACACTGTGAATCCACAAGGTAATCGCACTTACATCGTATGGTTCCATAGAACCAACACCGAATGGCGGTACTCGAATGGATATAAAAATCATCAAATAATACCAATATTGCACGTGCACCGACCAGAGTCGTTGTTGCCAAGTACTGTAGAGTTGTGATCGATCACTCGCACAGATGCGGAACGCGCGAGACGACAAGATCCTTCCCAGAAGGATAAAGGCCCAGAGGCGCATGCCGAAAAATAAATTGCTCCATAGAGCAGGTGTCCAGAGACGGTTGCCCAGAGGCGTGGTGGCCCAGAGGTCCAGTACTGGCCGCCCAAAGGCTAATGTGTCACCAACTTCTTGGAGAGGAACCCGTAAAGTGTTAACAATGAGTCCCATACCCCACGTTCGCACTAAACGGTTTACTAACCAATAGCAAGCTCACACTCCAAACAATAAAAAGTCCACCTCGTATCATCGGTAAACTAGACCCAAAGGTCAAAACGATCAATCGAATAGGTCGGGGATTAACCGGAAAGAAAATACACACGGTTCCATAGGCCGGAGATTTCCTAACCGTTTAAGCACCTTTCCACTTCGCTTGACGTGCTAAAAAGTGAGTGTGAGATATTTATTATAGAAAATAATGGTGCGAAATGGATTTATAATTGATTTTGAAATCACTTTAAAACGGCTTTTGAAAACTCTCCTATTATGGAGTAATTAATTTAATAATTAAAAATAATATTATATAATAATTTCAAAAGCCATTTAGGAGTGAAAAATCCTTTGAAAATAATTCATAAAACCCGTGTACGAAATCTAGAGACAAATCTCAAAGAAATCAATAAAACCAGAAAATCACTGAAAATATTCTAAGTGTTGGAAAATAGTCCAAAAATGACGCGAACCCAAGTTCGGAAAATTATTCGGACTAGCAAACTGAATCCGAATGGCATGAAAATTGGTAGGCATATAGTCCAACATCCCTGCTCCAAACTGCAAAAAGAATCGGGAAATTCCGACTTGAAACGAAGAAACGGCGTCGTCTCAAAATCGGACAAAAATCATAAAACTTTACTGTGTCAAAACAGTGTAAAGGTCCCACTTCGACGACATGGTCGAAGTGTCACATGAACTCAGATCTTGATGAAAATTTGCAGGAGCGTAGTAAAGTACTTCTACTTTGATATGCAACAAGAATCGTTCGGTTTTGACTTGAAACGAAGAAACGACAATGTTTCAAAGTTGGTCCGACGATAACTGAAAATGATCACTATTGTAAAACAGTTTCTGGGTGCTACTTCGGCAATAGAAACGAAGTATCTAATGCACCCAGATCTAAACCAAACTTTGCATGGTTAAAGATATCGATCTCATCTTTTTAACGAGACCAAAAACGATGAAATCCGACAAAGGACGAGCCCGGGATGGCGTCGCAAAGTCGGGGTTCTACGCTGAAAACAACGGGAGAAAAGAGACTAAGGCCTATAGCTATGCACTAACTGGCCAGAGATGAAAAACCACAATTTTGGCATAGTAAACTTCAAATTCTGGAAAAATGAATAAAATTAAAGTTGTAGCTTAATTTCCAAGCTTTCCGGAATGACCAAGATCGTCAAATTCCGACCAGAGATGAAAATTCTATGACTAAAACAATTCTCAGATCTAAATTTTATATCACTGTCGTTGTGCTCTCGGGACAGTGGTAAGAATGCACAGTTTTGACCAAATTAACTTCGAAATTTCATGAAACTAAAAACATTAAAGTTTTAGCTCTAAATCTAAGCTTTCCAGAACATCCAAAATTATTAGATTTGGATAAGAAACGAGTAACTTATGGCCAAATCAATTTCAGATTTTTATTTTATCAACCCTGTAGTTTGTTGTCAGGTCAGCGACAAACAAGCATGATTTCGACCATTCAGACCTCAAAATTAGGCAAAGCACAAAACATAAAAGTTATAGGGTACAGAATAAGCTTTCCAGAACTTCAAGAAAATCTTAATTCCGATTTAAGATGAATGAGATATGCCTAATTTAATAACAGCAATAAACTAATTATAATTTCAGCTAGCATATACTACAAGTACCTTATGTGCACACCCCAAAATGAAAGCAAAGATGATCAAAGAGCTATGATTCACATGTTACATAATAAAACATGTGTTACTAACTGATTACCAAAATCAAAAGATGATTAAACACATATTAGAAGAGGTTTCTAGCAATATACCTCTCTTGAAAGCAACAAAGACTATTATAGCATCAACCCAAGTTAGCAAAAGATGATTAGGAGGCTATAAGATCAAAAAAACACATAAAACATGTGTTACCAAATACATTTCAGAAATGAGAAAGATATAAAAATGGATTTGAGGTGGGTATTTGCATTACCTTTGCATAGAATGACTTGCATAAGCTAAAACTAGAAGGAGATGAAGATAGAGGTCATTTTTGTTATGAAAGCTTTAGGAAATGATTAGGGTTTTGATTAGGGTTGAATGAATGAGGTTATGAGAGTATGAGATAATTTATAGAGGAGGTTTAGGGTGGGTTATTGGGTTAGGTTTTGTAACCCAATAAGAAGAGAGTTATTTACATGTTTCCAAAAATTAGTCTAAGTGTTCATATATGTTTATAAAACTCATTTTTTTTCTTATCCAAACCCATTTTAAAATCTCTCCTCAAATATTTAACTTTCCAAAAATAACATTTTATCCTCATTTTAAAATCCCATATTTCCCATTTAATTAAACTAGCCTTTTCAAATAATAAATTTTATTATTCCAAATCCTTTTATGCTTCATTAAAATAAATAAAAAACCTAACTTTTATTTATTAATTGGTAATGCAAATCCCAGGTTGTTACACCTATGCTCCCCGCATAATAGCGGAGGACCTTATATTACCGCGATATCTCGCCTCGAAGCAGAATTGGTATTTTTGTTATTTTCTAACATCTATAGATGCAGGGAAACAGGTTGGAGGGATCCAACTGGATTCCTCAAAAATATTTATTGTTTTTCATATATAAAAATATATGATGTGGTTGAATAATCTGTTGGATTGTTGTGTGGTTTAAATTATTAAATGCTATAGTAGCACTGGCCTAAATTTTGATAGTTTTAAATACCATAAATTTTTTTTAAAAAATTAAGGAATTAAAAGGAGATTTTGAATATAAAAATAATTATATCAAAAATTGGACTATTTAAAAAGAGATTTGTTGAATAAACGATAAATTTGATTTTGGTGGTACTTAACTATCCGTAATTGTTTTAAATCGAGAGTTTTAAAATATTTATATAAGAAATTTTTAAATGATGTTCTGGAAAAATATAAAAGGGTTGAAATCGATATTAAAAATCATATTGACATACTAAAATGGAATTTATAAGGAATTGAATTTATGAAATGGAATTTTATAAATGAGATTGTTTAAATAAAAAGTGAAACTCAAAGGAGAAATAAATTATAAACGATGTTTATAAATAAAGGAAATCGATATCAGATGATAAATTGGACATATAAATTCATAGGGTGAATTTATATTAGGGTATGGAAATCGGGCTGAGAAAAAATAATGGATACTATTTTTGAAAAGTGAAAATGGATAGGATGTTGGAATGGAATCGATGGGTTGTGAATCGAGAGTAATTTATAAATTGAATTGGTTATTAAGATTTTAAAAATATATTTTTAATTTTAAGAAGTTAAGTTTTTTTAAAAGGGAAGTTTTATTTATCAAACTATGTAATTTTGAACTAATAGAATTGGAATACATCAAAAAGTGAATTTTTCAAATATTTAATATTTATTTTAATAAATTATAATTTTTAAAATTAGCTTTGAAAATTAATTTGTTTATATAAAAATGAGTTATTGATGTTTATAAAAAGTGTTTCGATATTTTAAATAATTACCTGAGCATGTTTTAAAAATAAATTACTATTCTTTTAAATACTTATTATATATATATAGTTTTGTAATGATTTAAATTTATTTATAAATCTTCACAAGATTTGGAAATGGGGTTTATTCAGTAAATGGGATTTATAAGATAAATTCTCAAAATGGAATTTTGGAAAAATATAAGAAAAATTCCGAAGTAGTTAAATAAAAATGAACTTCGAAAATTAAATTAGGATTCATAAAAGAAGTTAGAAATGGTTATTTGGACTTATAGACAAGTGTTTTAACTTTGGAAATATTAAAAGAAATTAATTAAGGAACCTCAGAACTTATAGAATTCATTATAAATGAGGTAAGGAATTTACAATATAAATTGTGAAGGATTTTGAGAAATGAGAGATAAATGGAACTTTCCTAAGTGTTGAGAAGTAAGGGGTTTTAGAAAAATATATTTTTAAATATTTTTCTATGTGTTGAAATAAGAGATTGTTTGAAATATCCTAATATGGGTATAAGTATTTGAGTTGTCTCAATTTTTGGAATATTGGAAGGGATTTAAATATATATCTTATAAAGATATTTTGAAAATGAATTTTGGAAAATTTATAATAAGGCATGATGTCTGCATATGGATGTTTTATTGATATTTAAATAACCGAATATTAATTTTGGCCGAATTCGCTGATTGTTTCGAAGAGACCGGGATCAGATTTAATTATCCGAGAAACCACTTTGATCCGATTTGAGCGTTACGAATGGATATCGTGAAGATTGTTAAGACGGTGATTCGGTTTGTTTAGACCCAGGACAACTTGTATGGACGAATGCTATCAAAACATCGTCATTGGAGGACGATGAGCATTCTAAGTGAATATGTTCTTGAAAGGTAAACGTAGCCTCAAGCCTCATCAACCGGGAATGACTAAAACAGGGAGATGCAGCAGGGCTAAGTGGGTCGCACCCAACTAGGGTATGTTATCACTTTTCTAGATACCCTTAGATATATTATAATTATGGATATGGTTGTGCATGGAAAAGTGAGCGCTCAATTTTAAGGGTGGGAACACCCGAGGTGATAACATATTCGGTATTATCCAGGTTATGGGTAGGCCGGTCTTGTGTGGTAGGGGATCCTAGTGAGGTCCTCGGTACATTTTTCTAGAGGTGTACTATGACGGGCGGTACCCTAGTAGCCCAGTCATTGTATGGAATCCATTCTCCAATACAAGCCTTTATGGTTTTGTTTTTAGAGCCTAGTATGCTGGAATTTAATTAATGTAATAATTTCGGCTATTTAAATAAGTATTTGTACTCAGAAACTATTATAATATCACTGGATTTTCTATAAAATGTTTTGGTTATCATAAGGGAAAACCCCGTCATGTTTATGTATGACGCGGTCTTACGAGATACCTTTGTTTTTCAAAGGATTTTGATAACTTTAATAATTCAAATTAATGTGTTTCCTTACGCTGGTTTTCCAAACTGACTCGGGTGTTATTTTATTATAATGCTCGGGTCAGACCAAGTATACAGATTCAAGATAGGATGCTATGGAGCTCAAGAGACAAGCTGGACGATAGAGACGTATCTCCATACTTGGTTTATATTTCCACTGTGTGAGGACAAGTTATTATAACTATCCAGATTGATGTATTGATTGTTGTACTCTGATGATTGTATATATATTAACAGTGACAGCTCTTTGTAAAAGATATGTTATTATATATTATATATTATTCCGCTGCGTTTGTGAGATTCTGTATTATTCTATTTTCTTCTACCTTTTTCTTCTTCACCCCTAGCAATCGTTATTTCCGGCACTGGAATATTCAGCATGTTATACAGTGAACGTATTGATGTCGATTTTCGAGGATCGAAAATCCCGTTTGTTACACTTGGTATCAGAGCTGAAGGTTAAGTGAGAACCTTGACTTTGGTGGGAATTACTCATTAGAGATAGGGTCAGTAGTACTCTAGAATGAGTTGAGTGTATTAATAGATATGAGCGCATATTTATTGGTGAATATAAAATGGTTTTATATTGTGTTAATTTTCCTGTTGAGTGGCATATAAATTCTGGTCGAATAGTGGGACGCCACTAAATCGATAGAAGTTTCTAAACACTTGAACTAGGTAAACCGACACAGTTTGGTTTAGAAGTGGGTAAATGAAATAATTTTACCCAAATTATATTTTTATATAAAGGAAATAATTTTCAGAAATTATTATGGTATATATGGAGTGTTTGAATGATAGTATTATAATCAAAACAAGATTATAAAAGTGGGAATGGTTTATAAAAACCAAATTAAATTGTATAAGTATGAATTTGATTCAAACCTAAATTTGGAAATTTAAATCTTGAAAACTTTGTGAAATGTTTGAAATGGATTTGAACTAAGTATTTGAGAATTTTGAAATCTCAGAAGTTTTGGAAATATTTTTGGAAGTGTTGTAAAAATAAAATAATATTATTTTTGAAAGGATTTGAATAGAAAATGTTTTTAAATGGATTTTGGAGGTGATAAAAGCACTGAACTCACTTCAGTCGCCGGTAAATAATTCCGATGATGATCACGACATCATCGGTGTTCATTTTCGAGTTTCTAGGTGACAGATTGCTACCGTAGTAAATTGATATGAGGATTTTGTTTGAAAATCGAGTATTGTTTTGGAAAGGAAATCTGTGTTGGATAAAACCAAATTGGTTTTGAAAATTCTAAATAATGGTTTTTTAAAACCAAGAAAGAGCTATATATTTGATTTCAAAATGATTTAAATTGGAACCAGGTGTTTGAATTTTGAAATCCTTAGCTATATGGTTTGTGAATCTAGAAGAAAAATAAGTTTTTAGATTTATAACTTGGAAATGTGAATTCCTAAATGAAATAAAATTTAACTTGGGTAGAATTAAATAAATTGAGTTAGTGAAAGAGAATTGTGTGGATTAAAAAAAATTAATTTAAGGTAAGTTAAATTAAATTGAGTTGGAATTGAATTTTACTTAAGTAAGTTTAATTGGATTCAATGAATTAAAATTTAACTACAGCTAAGTTAAATAAAATTGAATTGGATTTGAATTGAATGGAATATAAAGTTGGAATTGTAAAATAATAATTTATGATTATAGAATGGAATTAATGAAGTGAATTAATGAAACAGTGAGTTAATTTAAGCAAAGTCAATTAAAGTGATTATATAATTATATGCTATAAATCTTGAATGGAATAAAATTTAAGTAAAAAAAAGAGAAGAAGTTCGGCAGAAAATGGGTAAAGGCAAGAACCCCATAGGAATAAAGAGGAAACCATACCTGTATCTATAGCCATAAAATCTTTAAAAAAAGAGGTTCTATTTAAATTACTATGAGTTAGCTGAATTCTAAAAAAAATTATTAGCACTCTTTTAAAATTATAGGTTAAAGTATAATTGTTTTTACTAGGTATATTGTATGTTAGATAGAAATATGACATTACGTTCATTTGTTAACATTCGATTTTAACCATCACATATGCCACTCAGGTGTATATGGATATGTATTCCACTGTGTTTTATAAGTTGGGTGTAATTTCGCAAATTTTGATATATATATATATACATAAAAACTTAACTTTGTAAAATATAATAAGAAAATTTGACAATTAGGTTGAAAAATTGGATAGTCAAGACAATTATAGTTCCTGCTCCATACCTTTTTGTAGCCAGTTAGGTACAATAAACCCTATAAGATGTTTATATAATAATATGTTTATATAATCAACGGTTAGCTATTATCAGCCTAAAAGCATGTATAATGAACCAGTGGTGGTATCACGTTAATCCACATCTAATCTTAGGATGTTTCATATCTAATCTGTGACGACCCGCCCTTTCAACCATCGAAAATCGACATAAATACGCTCATTGTATAACATGCTGAACGATCGAGTGCCGGAAAGACAGATTGTTGAGGGGAAAGAAAGTAGGTAGAAGAAAGAAGAAACCAAACAACAGAATCTCACAGCAGACTGAATAACATATAATATGAACAGTTTTTTACACAATTCAAAACTGTAATATACATATCTCACATCAAAGTACACAAATCAATAGTTACCAACCTGGACAGTTATAACAACCTGCCTTCACAATTGCTGATAACTTCAAAAAACAATGCAGCGGAATAAAATCAAATACGAGTAATACATCTTCGCCATCCAGCTCATCTCCTGAGCTCCATAGCATCCTAACCTGAACCTGTAATACTTGGTCTGACCCGAACATTATAATAAAATAACACCCGAGTCAGTCTGAAAAACCAGCGTGAGAAAACACACTCAAATTGAATCATTAAAGTTTTCAAAATCCTTTGAAAATCAAAGGTATCTCGTAAGACCGCGCCACACATAAACACGATGGGTTTTTACCTTACGATAACCAAAACATTTCATATCAAAATCATCTGATATTATAATAGTGTCTAAATACAAATACTTATTCAAATAGCTGAAATGCATGCATCTCACGTTCCAGCATAGTTGGGCACAATCAAAACCATACGATGCTTATTGGAGAATGGATTCCATCTGAATGACTAGGTACCGGGGTATCACCTATCACAGTACACGTCTAGAACAACGCACCGAGGACCACATCGGGATCCCCTACTACACAAGACCGGGCTATCCCTAACCTGGATAGACCGAATATGCTATCACCCCGGATGCTCCCACCCTTTCCGAGCTCCTTCCATGAATCGTAGTAATAATATCCGAGGGTATCTAGAAAGGTGATAAACATGCCCTAATTGGGTGCTACCTACTTAGCCTTGCTAGATCTCCCCTGCTTTTCAGTCATTCCCGGTTGATGAGGCTAGAGGCTGCGATTACCTTTTTAAGGAATTTTCACTTAGAATGCTCATGTCCTCCAATGATAATGTTCTGATAGCATTCATCCATACAAGTCCGTTCCGGGTCCAAACGGAACCGAAGGCACTATTCCTACTACATCCATTTTTTGAAATCACCCTTAGGATTAGTAGCGGTTAGCCCTTGCACTTCACTGCTCCATCTTTGACTCCATGCTCTTGTCTTCATTTCAAAAACGTACTCGTTGGATCGAAGTGGTTTCCGGGTAAATTATCCGATCCCGGTCTCTTCGTAACAACGTTCGATATTCTCCGGTAAACTCAACCCCGGTTCTTTAGGGAATAAACAGACGAAGATAAGATCGGAGATCACCTCCTAACCGTTTGTGGATGGATTTTCTTATAAACGTCCTAGAAGAATAAAACAAGTTTATACGTACAGTATAGCACCTCGAACGGTAACTGTACCATATAATTTCCGTATTTCTCCTAGATATTACCAAAGTTATATTTTTGGGTCCAAATTTGATAGTCGGTTATTTAACTATCAAATAAACAATCATTCAACCAAATATTCCATTTTCCACGGAAAAACCGCAAATCTCTTTTTAATTTAATTTTAATGAATTAAATTCCTTTATCCAAAATACGTGTGCTTGTCTTTTCAAATTCAATAAATTCACAAACCATCTTTCCAAAAATATTCGAAACCCTTTTTGAAAATAATGTGGAAAGTACCACTGCGGTATCAAACCATGGATTCACAGCTCAATGGTTCCGTCTCTATTCTAGAGAAATCCAATACTTAACTGTAGGCACTCACTGCCTCCGATTACGCCATGCGAGTATACCATTACTTTCCAAAACTTTATTTAAAAATTATCTCAAAATAATGTTTATAGGTTTTCTAAAATAAATTTCCAAGTTTAATCTAGGCAAATATACTTAAATAAAAGTTATTATACAAAGCCATAATAATATCTAATAATTTATCTTTTTAATAATAATGCTGACTAATTCTTAAATAATAGTAAATCTTTAACAATCTTTATAAGGAAACTAATTAATAATTTAATATAATTCAAACAATTTAAAATAATAAAATAACTAGTTTCCATAATATTTTTAACACTTTTAAAGTTACCTAGTTAATGATTAAAAATCCTCCTTTTTAAACAAGCCCAATTTCTCGATTCTAATTTCACTTCGTAAATTTGGAAATCTTACTTGAGCTCCAGTATGACCAATTTTATACTTATTTCCAAATTCACTTCTACTCTTCCGATCTATTAAAAATCTCGATTTTAAAACCTTTTATGTTTAAACACGTACCACTTCAGAATTTATTATTTAAAAATCCTTTTATATACTTCTATCCCAAAATCTCTATTTACGATATTTCAAAATAATCAAGTACAAATTTCAAAATCATTTATTTTATCCAAAATTCTATGTAAATATTTTACTTCAAAAATCCCGTTAAAATTCTTTTCCAATTCAAACCATATATTATTGGTATTTTAAAATATCAAAATTTAGGCCAAAACTGTCATAACATCCAATCAATTCAAATCACATGATAATCTATCACAGAATTATTCAAACAAACATATATCACTATATATGAAATTAAATTCAACATTTTTGAGGAATCCATTTGGATCCCTTCAACCTGTTTCCCTGCATCCACAGATGTCAGCACAACATAAAAATACCAATTCCGCTTTGAGGCAGAATATCACGGTATATAGGGTCATCCGCTATTATGTAGGGCGCATAGGGTCTCATCCGCTATATATATGTGGGAATATCAATCACTCCAATATATATACTACTATATATAATATCACATTCAATTGATAAAAATGTATCAACTCAACCAATCAATCATTAATTAATTTTAACCATTTAAAATTAATACCAGTGGTCCAAAATTGAGTGAGATTAACTCACCTTGCGTTTTAATTTGCCAAACATTCCAATTTTAAATCAAATCAAACACATTTGATTTAATCTAAAATTTTAACTCGCTCCGATCATCTCCAAATCTACTCCAGCGCGTAGTGCTCGTCGGCACGATCGCGTCGCCGCTTGTTTCGTTCGATTCCGACCTCGTATGACAAAGATACGAGTTTTTAAAGATTACACATGTTTTTAAATATAAATTATATAAATAAATTTTATTTTTATTTTTTCAACCTAGATCTGGCCGTACGTTTTTTAGGAGAGGAATCTCGGCCGCCAATTTCCTTTCTCCTTCACTCGCGTTTTTTTTTCAGGTCGAAGAACCCAACACGCGGCCACGTTGCTCGATGCCGCTCCCACCTCGTCGCGTTCGACGACGATCAGACCCCACCAAATCGAAGCTCATCACGCCACCTCCCTTCGGCCAAAGGCCAGCTAAGCTCGGTCGTCTCCTCCCCTTGTAAAACATGGATGAACTGTGCACTTCAAACGAAAACCGTCGACGATCTACTCGCGTAAATTCAATCATACCCGTTGATCTTATAGATCTCAATGCTCTCCACCATTTTCTAGTTGAAAGATTTTGTAATTAGTTTACGGATTTGAAGAAAATTTGAGTAGAAAGATGGTGTAGTATCAGTCATTGAACGAAATGGAGGCGGCTGCGTTTGTTGTGGCTAGGGCTTATTGTTGCTAACGTATATATACACGTATACAAAATTATTTTAATATTATTTCCAAAATTAACGTGCTTTTTCGAACGAACTCCGAACGAAGCGTGCCGCTTGGCGTTTATAATGTTTTACTCCTATTCCGAACACAATGGAATATGTTTCGGGGCCTAATTCGATCGTATGTGGAAGATAGCTTTTCGAATCAAATTAAAATATTAAATTTTCGATATTAATTTCAATGCGTTTCTATTCCGTACGACCAAACGCTAACTCCAAATGCTATGAAATTTGAAATCCAATAATAATAAACTATTACGGATCCAATGGAACTGGTTTCGTAAAATTCCGAGACTGTGCCTCAGAAGGCTATTTTAACTCGTCGATTATATCGAGCGATTTTCAAAATAGTCGAAATCGTTTACAATTTAAATTTTTTAAACTTATTAACTCCATTATATTTCAAATAGAATTTATATCCATGTTAGAAATCACTCTGATTCATTTTAAATCAAAGTTCAATCATTTACACTATTACTATATATTAATTTAACCATTAAATTAATATATAAATTTCAAACTTTTAATTTATCGACTTTTAATTCCATTCAAAGTCTATTACCATCATTCTAATTTAAATAGAGTTTTAAATTAACTTAGAAATCATTTCCATTTCCATTTAACTCCAGATTCCCATATTTACCCAATTTTTAAATATTAAATTACCATTTACTGAATTCGTTAATCGCTATATTTGAAATTTTAAACTATTTTACTAATTCCGCTAAAATCTCTATATTCAAAATCAATTAACAATTCAAATTCAACCTTTAAAATAAATTAAATGTTCAAAATCAACGACCAAAATCCTGGGTCGTTACATTCTTCCCCCCTTATAAGAATTTCGTCCTCGAAATTGCTAAGGTAGGAAAAATGCTCCTAAACCCATTTACCTTTAAAACCCACTTAGTTAAAATCCTACTTTCACTTCTCAAACCTTTTAGTTTTTATCCAAACAATTTGTTTCCATTTCTAACTCAAAAAGCCTTGATTTCTAATATGGTTCTATAATCACCTTTTCAAGTTAACAAAATTTTCCAAAATCTTCAAAAAAATTCTAACACCTTAAATTTTCGAAATTTTTTGACAGAGTCTCCTTTGTACGGAAAGCCTTTTGTAATACGACAAGAGAGATAAAAATATATATATCGACCCACACTGTCGGAAAACAAAAAATATATATCAATATATTATCATTTCTTTATTTATTGCGTAGGCGTACCTCATATTAGCGTTTTTTAAGCGAGCGGCTTATTTTATATGCATTTACACAACCCAAAATCTATCCAAACCGCTCCTTGTACCTGTACTTGCTCAAAATAAGCACATAAGTTCCATAAACATGAAATTTTAATAACATTCCATTTATTTAACTAGCCAAACACATAACCTTCCTAACCCGAACTTGCCAATCATGTATTACAAGCAATTATAAGGTTCCAACACTAATTTTAATTTTCTTCCATGGATCAATATGTCATATATATCATTTCATTCAATTCAAAATGATTTACAACCAAATTTATTGCATTCAATTTATATTTACAACAAACAAACTCATATCCCTTCCAACTTGATTTTCATGTGCTTTACTTGCATAAATTCACTTTTATTCAATTTCAAATTGATTCACAATCAATTTTGTTTTCATTCCATTCATTTTTGACTTTCATTATATGCAAATTCATTTTATTTAGCTTCAATTTATTCCTTTTTAAATTGCCCCTAAATCAATTTTTCTAATTTCCATTTGACTCCCATTTATGCTATTCCCCAAACCTTGTTGCATTAAACAACAGTCTAATCCATGTTAATTTTATTTATAAATCATTTCATTTCATAAATAATCACATAAGTTAAGTTTCCATGGCAATCAAATTCTAATTCATTTCAAATTGAATCTCATTCAATTTATTCGCTTCCAATTTCTTAGTATATCCAATCTATACCATCACTTGAGGATCATTTCTTATAGATCAACTCTCGAACAATTTATTATATCATAACATAGTTCCTGCACTTGCACTCCTATTAACTTTACTTCCAACTTATATTACATCTTTTCCATTCACTTTCATTTAACTCACAAAGTGTTATCCACTCCATTCTACAGTTAACGTCATTTCATTATAAGCTAATTTATTTATAAACCATTTCACAAAATTATCTCTAAGGTTTATTGTAAACATTCCATATCGCCACTTAAGTTGTATTCAGCTTTATAACTTAAGTTCATACCCCAGCTATACTCCAAAATCATATTTCAAAAACATATTCAATTTATTTACTCTTACATTGAATTTGTTCCTTGTTATCAATTACTTAACCATTTTAACTTGGTCATACTTCACCACTTTTCCAGTTTAATAAGTTACATCAACTTATTTTATTTACAATTCCTTGAATTTCCACCTAAGTTTACTCACATTCAATATTTATATCATATAGTTATATAATCACTTCACCATTCATATTTATATTCAATTTACCAATTTCTAATTTACCCTTCATTTAAAATTCAAATTTTGAATTTCCATTCTTTTGCCATAATATCAACCCATTTTCATTTAGGTTTACCATTTCATTTCTCAATTCATAAGTTCAAAAACTTATTTACTTAAAATCCCATTTTACTCACTTGAGACCATTTACATTTTATAGTCATAACCCTGGATTATACACATCACTTAATAGCTTAAGTTTACCATCCCATTTAATAATTATAACTTATAATTACATAATCATCTTACATTTCAGCTTTATATTCCATTCAATTCAACTTTATTTCACTTATCTTAAGTTAAATTTCAACTCATAATATTCGTTTTAACTTTCTCAAGTTAAATTTTAATTTCCAGGATTTAAAATTTACATTTTCCTTTCTTATCTATAACAACTCCAATTTATAAGTTCAATACTAATTTTATCCTGACTTCACAAATCATTTAAATAGAAATCCCAGAATTCAATTACTCGGTTTTTATTTCAAATCATTTTGAAATAATAATATACATATATCACTTTAGTATATCAACCATGCTTTCGAATTTTTTTCAAAACAACTTGGTTTTTGCCCCAAAACAATTCCCCTTTGGAATTTTCTAAAACAAAACTTGTTTATCAAACAAGTCCAAAACAAATAATTACAGCCAATCACTATGGTAGCAATCCGTCACTTAGAAACTCGAAAATGAATACTGATGATGCGGCCGTCATCACCAGAATTATTTTCCAGCGACCGAAGTGAGCTCAGTGCTTCCTTACTTCCAAAATTCATTTTAAAAGCAATTTATTTAAAAACAATTTTCTATTCCAAAAACATTTTCAAATAATACTCCATTATTCCCTTCAACCATTTTGGGAAACATTTCTAAATTTTCCAAGATTTAAAAATCCCAAACACTTGGTTTAAATTCATTTTAAAACAATTTCCTTATTCAGGAATATCTCCCATAATAATATCCCCATTCTTCCTTTCAAACACTTTGGAAAACATTTCCAAAAAGCTCCAAGATTTAAAAATTTCCAAACATTTAGTTCAAACCCAATTTAAAACATTTTCCAAAATTTTTAGGTTTTAAATTCTAGTTTAAACCCAATTTTAGTTATATCTTCCTTGTATATATCATATTTATATACAATTTCCATTTGGTTATATAAATAACCATTTCAAATTTTATAATATTATTTTGATTATAATATTAACAACCAAACATTCCAAGCATATACAGTATAATAATTTCAGAAAATTATTTTCCTTTATAACAAAATATAGTTTGGGTAAAATTATTTCATTCACCCACTTTAAAATAATATTGTGTCGGTTTACCTTGTTTAAGAGTCTAGAAACACCTATCGATACGGTTGTACTTCCCGTACCGACCAGAATTCATAATCACTCAACCGATAAGTCAACATAATATAAAAACATTTTATATTCACTAACAATTACGCGCTCATATCTATTAATACACTCAAACTCATTCTAGAGTACTTTTGACACTATCACTAATGAGTAATCCCCCACCAAAGCCTAGGTATATTGCCAACCTAAGCTCTGATACTAACTGTGACGACCCGTCCTTTCGACCCTCGAAAATCGACATAAATACGATCATTGTATAACATGCCGAACGATCGGGTGTCGAAAAGACAGATTGTTGAGGGGAAAGAAAGTAGGTAGAAGAAAGAAGAAACCAAACAATAGAATCTCACAGCGGACTGAATAACATATAATATGAACATTTCTTTACACAATTCAAAACTATAATATACAAATCTCACATCAGAGTAAACAAATCAATAGCTACCAGCCAGGACAGTTATAACAACCCGCCCTCACAATTGCTGATAACTTCAACAAAACACTACGGCGGAATAAAATCAAATACGAGTAATACATCTTCGCCATCCACCTCGTCTCCTGAACTCCATAGCATCCTAACCTGAACCTGTAATACTCGATCTGACCCGAGCATTATAATAAAATAACACCCGAGTTAGTCTAGAAAACCAGCATGAGAAAACACACTCAAATTGAATTATTAAAGTTTTCAAAATCCTTTGAAAATCAAAGGTATCTCGTAAGCCCGTGCCATACATAAACACAATGGGATTTTACCTTACGATAACCAAATAATTTCATATCAAAATCATCTGATATTATAATAGTGTCTAAATACAAATACTTATTCAAATAGCTGAAATGTGTGCATCTCGCGTTCCAGCATAGTTGGGCACAATCAAAACCATACGACGCTTATTGGAGAATGGATTCCATCCGAATGACTAGGTACTGGGGTATCACCTGTCATAGTACACGTCTAGAACAGCGTACCGAGGACCACGCCGGGATCCCCTGCTGCACAAGACCGGCTATCCCTGACCTGGATAGACCGAATATGCTATCACCTCGGATGTTCCCACCCTTTCTGAGCTCCTTCCATGAATCATAGTAATAATATTCGATGGTATCTAGAAAGGTGATAAACATACCCTAATTGGGTGCTACCCACTTAGCCTTGCTGCATCTCCCCTGTTTTTCAGTCATTCCCGGTTGATGAGGCTACAGGCTACGATTACCTTTTTAAGGAATTTTCACTTAGAATGCTCATTGTCCTCCAATGACAATGTTCTGATAGCATTCATCCATACAAGTCCGTTCCGGGTCCGAATGGAACCGAAGGCACTATTCCTACTACATCCATTTTTTGGAATCACCCTCAGGATTAGTAGCGGTTAGCCCTTGCACTTCACTGCTCCATCTTTGACTCCATGCTCTTGTCTTCATTTTGAAAATGTACTCGTTGGATCGAAGTGGTTTCCCGGTAATTTGTAACGACCCCGAATTTTAATTAAATTCAAATTGATAATTAATTGAATTTTTGAATTAAAATTGTAAAATTAATCGATTAAAGTGATTCGAGTTTCCCCGAGATAAAATAAAAATGTATAAATCATTTAAAATTAAAATATTGTATATATGTGTATATATGAGAATATATGTATTTGAGCATATATGAGTAAATTTGAAATTATATATATATTTGATTTGAATTTAAATTGTGAAATTAATTAGTAATTAATATTAATTTTAGTTAAGTTATGAATTAATTGTGAATTATTGGAAATAATGTATTCGAATTAAAATTGAATTGGAGTTTATAAATAACATAAAGATATTTGAATTCAATCTTAATCTATGGATTTCAGAAGTTGTGTAAATATAAAAAAATTCTATTAATAAATATTTAAGTAAAAAAAATTGAAATAGAAATATATATATATATATATATATTTAAATATATAAGATAAACTATATAAAATATAAAGTAAACAAATTTGTAAAATTATAACAAACAAAATAAAAATAGAACTTTATTTGGTTTCTAAGTAACAAGGCCAAAACAAATAAAAGATATGGTTTGAAAATACAAATTTCTATGTACAAGCAAGTGAAGAAGAAAAAAATCTGCTAGTAAACGAATAAATATAAATATGTATGTAGTAGCTTACAAAACAAACAAAGAAAAGGATACACGGTTAAGTGCAAACAAAATATCCTTAAGTATGAAACCAGAGCATAATATTTTTAAGTATGATACAAACAAATAAGCAAAGAAAATTTATAGGTTAGCTTGCAAAAGAAGGCAATGTTAAAATCTTCAGCCGAAAAGAAAGCATATGATAAGTATAAAGGTACATATGCATTAAAGGGTTGCATCTCTAAGTACATACAACATCTCAGCCGAACTAAAGAAATTTTTTTTATGAAAATGGTACAAGATCATTAATGCAAGCACAAAAATGTATCCATCAGCCTCCAAAAATCTACCTAGGCCAGATAAAGAAAAGTAAAGAGAGAAAAATCTCTGAGCCTATGGTACAAAACAATATAATCACTTGTACAAAATAATACATTGCCTTGTACAAATATGTATACTGTAAACTTCTTGTTATATACATCAACTTCTCATTTTTTCAACTCAGTTTTGTTCATTTCAAACCAAATAAAAACTGAAGTGGAAATCATTCAAAATTTAAAACAAAACTTCAACTTGAACAAACAATAATTCAACTCAAACTAGAGAAGAAGAATCAAGAAAAGATTCTAGCTTGCAAATTTCAAAGCTGTTCAGCAACATTATCAAGCTCTGTTCTTTCTACTCTGGAAAACAAGGTGAGTAAACAATTTAATCTAACTAAGAATATCTCTGTTGGTTGCTTATGAAGTTTAAGTTTGCAGTTACTATGTATGCATATATATACATGATGTTTTCCCCTGCGTATAAACATATCTAAGTGCATATGCCTGTTCATGTGAAAACTTTCTGTTTCTTTAGTTTCAGAACATTAAACTTGATCAAGACTC
The DNA here is from genome assembly GCA_030737815.1 of Allium fistulosum. Lineage (NCBI taxonomy): Eukaryota > Viridiplantae > Streptophyta > Magnoliopsida > Asparagales > Amaryllidaceae > Allium > Allium fistulosum. Next base: position 919,664,555 of record CM060901.1, on the reverse strand, counting down.
AAATATCAAATCACTTGATCCCTGTTAAGCTGAAGACTTCAAATACAAAATGTTTTTTGTTCACAAAACAAAGTAGAAAAAAATTAATTTTAGCAAAATAAATTCAAGTGGAGGTCTGAAGTTCCATAGTTCTAAGGAAAACGTATAAACATGAAAAATTCGAGCATAACAATTTGTTGAATCAAATATATAAATAGAATCATCATGGAAAACTATGATTTTCAAAACAAAAGTTTTGATTTTTCAATTGGTATGTTGAGAGCAGTTTTGAGTTGAACGAGAATGGGGTTTAGTCGAAATTCAGGTGATCGGAGAATTGTTGGAGCTTGAGGTTTCGCGTGGAGGTAGTATGGAGGATAGAGATTGATGGAAAAATGGTAATGGATTTTTCTGGAGGTCGTGGTGGCCAGGGAGGGTTAGGGTTTAGTGATGGGTCTGGGTAGTCGGAGTTGTTGAGGTGATCTCAGCGAGAAAGGTGATTCGTACTCGATCGCTCCTGGGAGAGAAGGTTCGTATGTCATCAGAGCAGCTGGGGTTGAAGTCGCGTGACATCAGGTGGTCTGTGGTGGCGATACTGGAAAGTTTTTCTAGTGATAGTTGGTTCCAGGATTGACGCAGATAGCTCGATTTCAATTCTCAGTTGAATTCGACGATCTGGGCTTTTGTGATATTGGAGTGGATAATAGGCGATGTGTGGGAGTTAACGAAGTTGATCAGTGTAACAACCCGCATATCTATCGATTCTATATTTAAATATTTTATTTAAATATTTTATCGTTAGTCGGATGTTAGTCCGAAAAGCTACTTTTTGCATACGGTCAAATTAGGACTCGAGACCACCCCCATTGAGTTCAAAATGACGTTTGCGATCTTTTTGAGTGTAAACTTCGATATGTTTGGAGATAGTGAAATTTTCAACACTTTTTCCCGCCTTTGACTTTGGTTTGGACTGCACCCCTTTAGTTCAGCCCAACCATCTTCCTCACTCTATCAAAACACTTCAAGCTTTGTCAAAAATGGTGGTGGGAAGTGGAAATTAAAACTCCAAACACAAATTCTATTGCAAATCCGAGATTCAACATCAAATTCACGTGAAGACCATTGATTCAAGCTTGTTGGTGTTCTTGCTTTGCTCTCAAATCTCCATCTTCATCAAATTCCGTGAAAAGGTGAGATTTTTGATCTCACATCTTACCTATATCTATCTTGGACTGTTGGGAATGATCCTCTATTGCATTTGTATGAATATCTGCCTTTGGATTGCATTGGATTGGAGAAAAACTATAAATTTTGGCGTTTTGGTGAGTTTCTGGCCTTAAGTCGTTTCTGGCCATCGTTGAGTCGTTCGCGAGTTAAAGTGATGAGTCGTTCACGAGTTACTGGCTTGAGTCGTTCGCGAGTTAAAGTGATGAGTCGTTCACGAGTTACTGGCTTGAGTCGTTCGCGAGTTAAAGTGTTAAGTCGTTCTGGGTGTTCTGCCTTCGCTAGGTCGTTCGCGAGTTAAGTGCTAAGTCGTTCGCGAGTTAAGTGATAAGTCGTGCGCGAGTTAAGAGTTAGGTCGTTGCCTTCTGCTACCTCGTCCTGGCTTAGGTCGTACTGGGATAAGTCGTTAGGTCGTATAGACCTTAGCTCGTAGCTCGTATTTGAGCTTAAGTCGTAGCTCGTATGGCTCTTCTTAAGTCCTAGGTCGTTGGCTTTTAAATCGTTAAGTCGTAGCTCGTATGGCTCTTAAGTCGCTAGGCCATGCCAACTCCGCTAGCTCGCAACTGTTAAGTCGTATGACCTTAAGTCGTAGGTCGTCCCCGACCTAACTCCACTAGGTCGTTCCAGCCTTAGCTCGTAGCTCGAATTGAAGCTTAAGTCGTTAAGTCGTTCGTTCCACTAAGTCGTTCAAGGCTTAGGTCGTTAAGTCGTTCATTCCACTAAGTCGTTCAAGGCTTAAGTCGTAAGTCGTTCGCGAGTTAGTACTTGGTCGTTTGACCTGTTTTCCCTTAGGTCGTTCGACCTGTTCTTCTGCTAAGTCGCGTGGCATTCTTCCCTTAGGTCGTTTGGCTTCTCGAGACCGCTTGCCTTCACTAGGTCGTACCGTGGGCGCTGCCCCCTGGACCCCCGCGACCTGACCGGGCAGGTCGAACCCCTTATTACTCTGCGTAGGCAATCTCTTCTGAAAAACATTTATCAGAATTTCTACTTTGATGGTTTTGGGATTGACTTCTTTGGACTTTACTCACGTCTTCGAACATGAATTGATTTGTTCTACAATCGTTTTATGACTTGTCACTTTAAAGATATATGAAGGTTTCAATACTAATAGTAAATATCAAAACTCTTTCATCAAAGTGATTTCAACACTATTTTAAATATCTAAAGTTCGTTTTCTCAAACCGATTTTCAATCTACTAGTATATACAAGCCTTTACTTCACTCGAATGAGAAATCGACTTAAACGACTTAGTAAAACGAGTGGTATGAAACGCTTGCGTTCACTTCGTCGGTTAGCTCTTGGACTTGTTCGATTGAACCCTTTGCGTGACAATTTCCTAGTGAAGATTTACAGCTTGTTCGTAAATATTTAAGTTAAGCAAGTGGTTATGGGACATGAAGCTAAACTCATATATTTACTAGCTTGGTGTGATTGACACTTCTCGCTGATCATGATGATCATTTTATGATTTAGACTAGCAATTGTGCGATGTCTCTTTGTTTGCAAGGTAAGACTAGACCGCAGTAGTGTGATTCCGACTCACACACATCTCTTCGTCCGCAAGGTTAGTCTAGGCCGCAGTAGTGTGATTCCGACTCACACATATCTTTTTGTTTGCGAGGTTAGGCTAGACACCACTTGTGTGATTCCATTCACACATACCTTTTTGCTTTTTGGTTAGCCTAGGCCTCAATCAGTGTGATTCCGACTCACACATATGGGGTAGCTCCCCATGGTCTTCGGACCATCATGTGATAGGCCTCTTTCTCTTTTTATGATTTCTGGATTTCTTGTTTGATTTCTGGATTTTTATGTCATTGACTTGTTATGTAATATCCCGGAAATTTTAACAATATCAATTTAATAATCTGTTGAATAATTAAATTGATATGGATAATCTTTGATAATAAGATTTGAATTTAATTTAATAATCTGATTAAATTAGTATTAATTGATGATTTTATCTTTTAAAAAAGTTAATAAGATATTTTCTATTTGAATATATACATATTTATTTGTATATATTGTAAATAGAAGCTTTGGTAAATTGGAAATTTATATTTAATTTAATCTGGACTTTTCAAAGATATTTAAATAAGTAATTATATGGTTTTAAAAATACTTAAGGTAAATATTTAATTACTTAAATTTATTTTAGCTTAAGTTTAAAATAAAAATTAATTAACAAAAAGGTTTGCTTTATTTTATTTTTGAATATAGCTTAATAAATATGATTTGTAAATAGATATGAAAGTTTAAAATACAATTAGTATATGAAACATTAATCCATTCAAGTAACAAGTAATTTATAATCTCTTTTATAAATTATATAAAATTGTCAAAGATGTTATTTTCAAATAATGGATATATGTATTGTTTTTATTTATGAATGTACTTTGTTTTATTTCTTTAAAATTAGCTATATATATAACTAAGTATTTATAAACTAATTAATTAAGTTAAAAAGCTTTTATTTACATTTAAACTAAAAGGAAATTACTTAAATGACATGTGTTAAGTTAATAAACAAGGAATTTGACAAATGTTGTAATATTAGACAAGTGGCATTTTTAAATTTTGTTTTTCTTTTATTTTTATTAAAAATCATTTCAGCCTATATATAACTATTTGTTCTCTTCCCTTCATTCTTTTTCTATCATCTTCTATTTCAAAAGATAAAAGCAAATCTGAAATAAATTCTTCCACAGACTAGAAACCTGTACATTTTCAACATCCTCCTCAAACCAGAAATCAATTCAAAAGCCTGAACTAAATTCTTCAACTTATAATTCATTTCAAAAGAAAATGTAACCAAAGCCTGTAGCTCATTTCAAAGACCAATTTTGCAAATCATAATCAAGTCTGCAAGCCTGCATTTTTTCAAATCTGGAAGTCATGCCTGCTTGCAACTGCAGTTTTAAATCAAGCCTGTTTCTTTTCAAACCTGGAAATTAAGGAAGTCTGCATCTTTTCAAACAAGCATGCATGCAGTTTTCAAAAGCAAAAGCATATCAAGTTTAAAAGCTGTTTCAAAAAGGATAGGCCTCTGTTCATCTTTGTTTAAGGTGAGTAACATCATTTTTAAAAGCATAAGTATTGGTTATTTATTTGCATGTTGATTTCTGGAATGAGTATGCTTTACATGTATATATATTGGTGAATCCTCTGTGTGTATATGAATGTATATATGTGTGTTTGATGTGTATCTGTTCTTGACTGTTCTTGAGTTTAAAATTAGGAATTTGGTAAAAATTATATTATCACTTGATCCGATCTTATTTAGGATTTAAGATTAAAACAAAAATTGATTGTTTCATTTCAAACATTGGTTTAGAATTTTAAATTAAGTCAAAATAATATTTATTTGGCTCTGGAAACCATAAGTATTGGATTGCTTAAGATAAGTTAAAATTCAAATGTGTTAATTTAGCAATTCAGGAACACGAACTGAATCCTTATACCAAACAATGATTTTAGAAAGCAAGATTTTATTTTTTTTAGTTGAGCTTTGAACATCCATTTCTGGTTTGACTAGCTGGGGAATTTTTAGTTGCCTCTGGAAATCTAGATGATATGGAAGGCTGGAATTTTATCTGGAGTTAGATGGATGATTGGGGTATCTGCGAAAAATAGGGAATGGATGGTCGGCGGCAAGTGGTGGCAGTGGTGGTCATTTTAATTTCCTAAACCTAGTTTATCTGGGTTGTGGGTTTTGGCTCTGTTTGTTTCCTCTGGAGCATCGATTTAAGCGAAGATTTGGGAATTGGTAGAGGTGTAGTAGTGGGTGCTATGGCCGGAGGCGCTGGAGTTCAAGTGGTCGGAATTTCGAGGAAGGGATGATGACAGGTCTGGTGATGGTGGGAATATGTTGTTCCAGGTTTCGAATTCGAGTTCGATTTCGAATTCGAGATGAAGACAAAGCTCTGGCGATCGGGGAGAGAAGTATGGGTGATCGCCGACCTGTTCGACGTCGAAGCAACGTCTGGAGTTGATCAGAGATGCCGTGCACGTTCACGTGCACGAGTTCTGGAACCTGGGAAAGTTTGGTAGCCTGGGTTGAAGCAGAAGACTCTCGAGTTATTTCGTGATTTACTCGAAGCAGAGGACGAAGGACTCGAAGCAAAAATCTGGTTGTCTCGAGTCAATTGTTTGGTTCAGGCAATTGTAAGCTTGTCTATTTCCAGGTTTTTAAATTTTATTCAAATTTAAAAGCAGGATTTAAACTATGATTTAAATATAAATTTAAAAGTATGGATTCAAACGAATCTTTTGAATCTTAAGGTTTTAAAATGAATTTGGAGTTTAAATCAAGAATTAAAAATCAAGGTTAAAAGCAAGTAAATCGAATTTAAATCAAAGTTAAATTTATAGATTCAAGTTTTCTTGAATTCAAATCTGAAATCTTAAATCAGTTTTTAAATTTGAATGTTTTAAAATTAAGTAGTTTAAATTAAAAGGCTTTTCTTATATAAGTAATAAATGTTTTTACATTTCTTTTAAAACTTTATAAATTAATATTTAAATTTGGTTAATGTTAAATGGTAAATCATTTTGAATCTTAAATTCAAAATGGGATTCAAATTTAAATTCAAAAAGAGGTAATGTTTAAAATACACTTCAATAATTATTAAGTCATTAATAAAGGAATAATTTATCTTAGATAATTAAGATATTGAAGTGAATTAGTAAGATAATTAAGTGAGGACTTTTGTATTTAATTTTAGATTAATTTATGATTAGAGATTAATTAAGGAATTGTTTTTAATAAATGAAGATAATTAACTAACGATTATTTAAATATTAAATTAATGTGATTAATTTTGATAATTAATTAGATTGATTAATTTAGATAATCTATTGTAAATTGTTAAATGTAATTACTTGATAAAAGTAATTAAGAGGTTAATTACTTATTGTAATTAATTTTGATAATATGATTAATTTAAGTTAATTAATTGAGTTTAATTAATTTTGATAAGTGAAATTACTTGGTTTAATTAATGGAGCATAATTACTTAGGGAAGTAATTAGATGGTAATTACTTAATGTAATTAATATAAGATGATTTGTAAGTAAGTAATTTGGGTAATTACTTTTGTAATTAATCAAAGGATTAATTAATGAAGATAATTAATTAAGGAATAATTAATTTATTTAAAGAAGTAATTAAGGGTAGTTAATTACTGAATATGATTAATCAAGAGAGATTAATAATTATGATTTAATTAAAGATAATTACTTAATGTAATTAATTTAAATAAAGTAATTAATAAAAAAAATGTAATTAGGGATCATTAATTAATATAATTAATGATGTAATTAAGTATTGATTAATTAAGAAATAATTAATAAATGAAGTGATTAATTAATGTAATTAATTAAGGAGTAATGTAATTAATTATAGTTAATTAATTAATGAAGTAATTAAAGGTAAATTACTATAAGTGGTTAAAGAATAATTAATTTGTGAAATTAATTTAATACTAATTACTTGAATGTAATTAAATGTAAATTAATCAAGGATGATTAATTAAAATGAATAAATGGATGATGATTTATTAATTGATTGATAATTAATTAATAGTGATTTAAGCAAGATTGAAAATGATGGAAGTAATTAATTTAATTTACTTTAAATTAATTAAGGATATAAGTAATTAATTTAATTCATTTTAAATTAATTATAGATTGTGAATAATAAATCATTGCTTATGGATGAATGATATTGATATCCCATTGGTTGATTTTGATCTCAGATATGAGATGAATAATATCTATTGTGATATAGATGCTTGTTTTAAGTAGGATAATATTGATTATCTGTTTGAATTGATAATATGGATTATCTGTTTATGATGATGATGTGATTATCTATTGTGATATGTGAATTATCTATCCATGTGTATATAGATAATAATTGAATTGAATTGTTTTAACCTTTAAAACAACTTGGCCTTAAAAGATACGCCTTGGATTTCGATGAGACCGGGATCGGGTTTCCGTATACCGGATTTCCAGGTCTGGAGACCCGAATACCACATCGATCCAAATTAACGATAGGTCGTGAATCAAGTGAAGATGAAGATTCAGAGTGTAAGGGTTATTGTCGTTAACTCTGAGGGTGATTCCAAAACGAGTGTAACGAGATAATGCCTTCGGTTTCGTTCGAACCCGGAACGAACTTGTATGGATTGAATGCTTTCAGAACATCGTCAGGTGGACGATGAGCATTCTAAGTGATGTGTTCTTTTCTAAGGTAATCGTGACCTCAAGCCTCACAAACCGGGAATGGCTAAAACAGGGGAGGTGCAGCAAGGTTAGTGGGTAGCACCCAAGTAGGACAAGGTTACCTCTGTCTAGATGTCCCTTTCTATTTTCGACTTAGTGGTGCGGTTGCTGATCCCAACCGTGAGGTGTCTTGTGCGGGAATTATCCAGTAAGGGATGTTCCGACCTTGTGTTGCAGGGGATTGGGAGTGATCCTCGGTACGGTGATCTAGGCCACGTACTGTGACGGGCGGTACCCCGGTAGCCCTGCCATTGTATGGAATCCAAAATCCAATAAGTGCCAACGGACTTGATTGTATAACCCACTTTGTGGCTAGTATGCTGGAATTTAATAATGTAACAATTTCAGCTATTTCATATTTATTTGAAAACCCTAGACCCTATTATAATACAATCGAATTTCCTATCAAATGTTTTGGTTAGCGTAAGGTAAAAACTTACCCATGTTTATTTGTGGGGAGTCTTACGTGATACCTTTTCTTTCAAAAAGGTTTTGAAGTTAAACAAGTTTAACCTGTTACTCACACCAGACCCATGTCTGACCCAAGTTGTTTATTTCTGTTTTATAAACTCTTGGGTACTCAAATTTTTACGAGTAGCCAAGGGATTCAGGTTAGCCTTGACGAATTGTGGAGGAGCAATGGAGCAGGAGGCTTCAGCGTTGTAGATATAGATAGTAGTTTCCGCTGTGTTGATCTTGTTTAGATCTTTGTTTGTATTGAGATGTAATAACTAGACAGATGTTTATAACTAGTATATGATGTGAATCTGTGTAACTCTGATAAGTGTTGTATATGATACTATGTAATATTTATGTGATATAATATATTTTGTTTCGTTTCGCTGTGAGATTCTGATATTGTTTAGTTCTTTCTTTCTCTTCTTTTCTCTTTCTATCCCTTTCTTTCTTATTAGCGATACGACTTTCTATGGAGAGAAAGTCGTGGTCGTTATAGTGGTATCAGAGCGAGGTTGAGCGAATGCCTAAGCTTTTGGTTAAGTGAATATCAGAGCAGTAGGTAGAGTGAATACCTAGGCTCTGAAGTGGTGTCTATCTTGAGAGCGCGTAATTGTTAGTTATATAAAAATGATTTTATATTGTGTTAATTGATCGGTTGAGTGGTATATGGATTCTGGTCAATACGAGTAGCTAACGTTATTGATAGGGATCTCTAAACACTTGAACCAGGCCAACGGACACAATATTGTTTTAAAGAGGTAAATGAAATAATTTTACCCAGAAATAATTTCTATATAAAAAGTACCATTTTAAATATATATATATATTTCTACCTATTTGTTGGGTTACCTGTTCGGGTTTTCCAATATAGGATATAAAGGTAGATAGGGTAGTGGTGTGTGTAACACGACTACCAATGGTTGGAGTCTGAGTATTGAGGTTGGAAGTGTATCTGTCGAGACTGTAGACCTAATACTGTCTCGTGTAAGCTTTGCTGTGGTGAAGGATTTCATCGATCTCCGAAGGAAACTGTAATGGTTCGGAGTTTATCTTTGAAGTTTGGATGAGTAAAGTTGGATCTGTCGGTTGAACAGAAGCGAGTGATGGTACCTTGATAACTCAGGTAATAGTAGCTGTATGATGAGATGCAGTGACTATGGATGTTCCTGAAGATGTTTTCTTTGGAACAAGATTAAGGAAGTGTGTCTGTTTCGGTATTGTGGCTGAGTTCAGCATGGTGTTTCTGTTTGGTTTGGAGTTCGAGTTTCTCGAAGATCTTTGGAATAGGAAGTCCTTGGCATCAGTGTCAGCAGTGCAGCTCGGAGTATTCTGTGATGGCAGGAAGTTTTCTAGCTGAGCAGTTTTCTGGAAGTGAAGTTCAGAAGCAGCAGAGTGGATCCATTTCTTCGATAAATTGGGTAAATAAGTGTAAGCTGTTCTGATTGGTAAAGAGAGAACAGTCTGTTTGGAAATAGGTTGGGTTGATCGCAAAAGTGACTTGCGATTGTCTGAGTGTTCTCTTGGGTTGTCAGAATTTTTCTGGATGTCTTCAGAGAAGTCAGGAGTTTGTCCGCATCTGAAGGGTGAGTTTTCTTATCGACTGGATTCCAGGAGTGATACCGGTGGTTCAGTCTAGTGGAAGGATGTTTCCTAGAGATGGAGTTGGCGAAGCAACTCAAGTTTTGTTGGAGTATCTAAGTTTTATTTATGGATCAGTGAACCTTATTTCTGGAATAAGTTGTCCAGTCTGTGCTTGTGTTCTACCTCAGATCAGAGTTGAGCAGCGAAAGCAGTTTGGAGTGTATCTCTGGATGGGAGAAGTAAGTTTGGAATCTACTGATGTTGTGAAGTAGGGTTATGTTTGGATCTCGTCTGTGTTCTGATTTGGATAAGTATTTGGACTTTTGAATTGAATTGTCAGTTTGGATAACTGGAATTCATTGAGTTTTACGTATCTCTGAGTGAGTACGTATTTGATCTATCTCTGGTTTTAGAATCTGCAGTTTGGGAAGTTTGGTAGTTGAGTCAGACTCATCTGTAGTCTAATATTCTGTTTAGTTCTGTAGATCTAGATGTGTAGGAGATCTATAGCTTAATAGTTTAGATTGTTTGTAGAGCGAGTATCTCGGTATATATATATACTTGGGGAAACTCGAGGAATTTTATCTAGAATTTAGTCTAGATAGTTAGAATTGTTTGATTGGATGATTTGGTTGCTATGGTTGCTAGCATATGGATGATAGTAGATGCTTGTGTTTTGAATTTAAATCTTTAATAAGATTATTAAATTACCTTTGTTTAAATTTCGGGGACGAAATTATTTTAAGGGGGGAAGAATGTAATATCCCGGAAATTTTAACAATATCAATTTAATAATCTGTTGAATAATTAAATTGATATGGATAATCTTTGATAATAAGATTTGAATTTAATTTAATAATCTGATTAAATTAGTATTAATTGATGATTTTATCTTTTAAAAAAGTTAATAAGATATTTTCTATTTGAATATATACATATTTATTTGTATATATTGTAAATAGAAGCTTTGGTAAATTGGAAATTTATATTTAATTTAATCTGGACTTTTCAAAGATATTTAAATAAGTAATTATATGGTTTTAAAAATACTTAAGGTAAATATTTAATTACTTAAATTTATTTTAGCTTAAGTTTAAAATAAAAATTAATTAACAAAAAGGTTTGCTTTATTTTATTTTTGAATATAGCTTAATAAATATGATTTGTAAATAGATATGAAAGTTTAAAATACAATTAGTATATGAAACATTAATCCATTCAAGTAACAAGTAATTTATAATCTCTTTTATAAATTATATAAAATTGTCAAAGATGTTATTTTCAAATAATGGATATATGTATTGTTTTTATTTATGAATGTACTTTGTTTTATTTCTTTAAAATTAGCTATATATATAACTAAGTATTTATAAACTAATTAATTAAGTTAAAAAGCTTTTATTTACATTTAAACTAAAAGGAAATTACTTAAATGACATGTGTTAAGTTAATAAACAAGGAATTTGACAAATGTTGTAATATTAGACAAGTGGCATTTTTAAATTTTGTTTTTCTTTTATTTTTATTAAAAATCATTTCAGCCTATATATAACTATTTGTTCTCTTCCCTTCATTCTTTTTCTATCATCTTCTATTTCAAAAGATAAAAGCAAATCTGAAATAAATTCTTCCACAGACTAGAAACCTGTACATTTTCAACATCCTCCTCAAACCAGAAATCAATTCAAAAGCCTGAACTAAATTCTTCAACTTATAATTCATTTCAAAAGAAAATGTAACCAAAGCCTGTAGCTCATTTCAAAGACCAATTTTGCAAATCATAATCAAGTCTGCAAGCCTGCATTTTTTCAAATCTGGAAGTCATGCCTGCTTGCAACTGCAGTTTTAAATCAAGCCTGTTTCTTTTCAAACCTGGAAATTAAGGAAGTCTGCATCTTTTCAAACAAGCATGCATGCAGTTTTCAAAAGCAAAAGCATATCAAGTTTAAAAGCTGTTTCAAAAAGGATAGGCCTCTGTTCATCTTTGTTTAAGGTGAGTAACATCATTTTTAAAAGCATAAGTATTGGTTATTTATTTGCATGTTGATTTCTGGAATGAGTATGCTTTACATGTATATATATTGGTGAATCCTCTGTGTGTATATGAATGTATATATGTGTGTTTGATGTGTATCTGTTCTTGACTGTTCTTGAGTTTAAAATTAGGAATTTGGTAAAAATTATATTATCACTTGATCCGATCTTATTTAGGATTTAAGATTAAAACAAAAATTGATTGTTTCATTTCAAACATTGGTTTAGAATTTTAAATTAAGTCAAAATAATATTTATTTGGCTCTGGAAACCATAAGTATTGGATTGCTTAAGATAAGTTAAAATTCAAATGTGTTAATTTAGCAATTCAGGAACACGAACTGAATCCTTATACCAAACAATGATTTTAGAAAGCAAGATTTTATTTTTTTAGTTGAGCTTTGAACATCCATTTCTGGTTTGACTAGCTGGGGAATTTTTAGTTGCCTCTGGAAATCTAGATGATATGGAAGGCTGGAATTTTATCTGGAGTTAGATGGATGATTGGGGTATCTGCGAAAAATAGGGAATGGATGGTCGGCGGCAAGTGGTGGCAGTGGTGGTCATTTTAATTTCCTAAACCTAGTTTATCTGGGTTGTGGGTTTTGGCTCTGTTTGTTTCCTCTGGAGCATCGATTTAAGCGAAGATTTGGGAATTGGTAGAGGTGTAGTAGTGGGTGCTATGGCCGGAGGCGCTGGAGTTCAAGTGGTCGGAATTTCGAGGAAGGGATGATGACAGGTCTGGTGATGGTGGGAATATGTTGTTCCAGGTTTCGAATTCGAGTTCGATTTCGAATTCGAGATGAAGACAAAGCTCTGGCGATCGGGGAGAGAAGTATGGGTGATCGCCGACCTGTTCGACGTCGAAGCAACGTCTGGAGTTGATCAGAGATGCCGTGCACGTTCACGTGCACGAGTTCTGGAACCTGGGAAAGTTTGGTAGCCTGGGTTGAAGCAGAAGACTCTCGAGTTATTTCGTGATTTACTCGAAGCAGAGGACGAAGGACTCGAAGCAAAAATCTGGTTGTCTCGAGTCAATTGTTTGGTTCAGGCAATTGTAAGCTTGTCTATTTCCAGGTTTTTAAATTTTATTCAAATTTAAAAGCAGGATTTAAACTATGATTTAAATATAAATTTAAAAGTATGGATTCAAACGAATCTTTTGAATCTTAAGGTTTTAAAATGAATTTGGAGTTTAAATCAAGAATTAAAAATCAAGGTTAAAAGCAAGTAAATCGAATTTAAATCAAAGTTAAATTTATAGATTCAAGTTTTCTTGAATTCAAATCTGAAATCTTAAATCAGTTTTTAAATTTGAATGTTTTAAAATTAAGTAGTTTAAATTAAAAGGCTTTTCTTATATAAGTAATAAATGTTTTTACATTTCTTTTAAAACTTTATAAATTAATATTTAAATTTGGTTAATGTTAAATGGTAAATCATTTTGAATCTTAAATTCAAAATGGGATTCAAATTTAAATTCAAAAAGAGGTAATGTTTAAAATACACTTCAATAATTATTAAGTCATTAATAAAGGAATAATTTATCTTAGATAATTAAGATATTGAAGTGAATTAGTAAGATAATTAAGTGAGGACTTTTGTATTTAATTTTAGATTAATTTATGATTAGAGATTAATTAAGGAATTGTTTTTAATAAATGAAGATAATTAACTAACGATTATTTAAATATTAAATTAATGTGATTAATTTTGATAATTAATTAGATTGATTAATTTAGATAATCTATTGTAAATTGTTAAATGTAATTACTTGATAAAAGTAATTAAGAGGTTAATTACTTATTGTAATTAATTTTGATAATATGATTAATTTAAGTTAATTAATTGAGTTTAATTAATTTTGATAAGTGAAATTACTTGGTGTAATTAATGGAGCATAATTACTTAGGGAAGTAATTAGATGGTAATTACTTAATGTAATTAATATAAGATGATTTGTAAGTAAGTAATTTGGGTAATTACTTTTGTAATTAATCAAAGGATTAATTAATGAAGATAATTAATTAAGGAATAATTAATTTATTTAAAGAAGTAATTAAGGGTAGTTAATTACTGAATATGATTAATCAAGAGAGATTAATAATTATGATTTAATTAAAGATAATTACTTAATGTAATTAATTTAAATAAAGTAATTAATAAAAAAAAATGTAATTAGGGATCATTAATTAATATAATTAATGATGTAATTAAGTATTGATTAATTAAGAAATAATTAATAAATGAAGTGATTAATTAATGTAATTAATTAAGGAGTAATGTAATTAATTATAGTTAATTAATTAATGAAGTAATTAAAGGTAAATTACTATAAGTGGTTAAAGAATAATTAATTTGTGAAATTAATTTAATACTAATTACTTGAATGTAATTAAATGTAAATTAATCAAGGATGATTAATTAAAATGAATAAATGGATGATGATTTATTAATTGATTGATAATTAATTAATAGTGATTTAAGCAAGATTGAAAATGATGGAAGTAATTAATTTAATTTACTTTAAATTAATTAAGGATATAAGTAATTAATTTAATTCATTTTAAATTAATTATAGATTGTGAATAATAAATCATTGCTTATGGATGAATGATATTGATATCCCATTGGTTGATTTTGATCTCAGATATGAGATGAATAATATCTATTGTGATATAGATGCTTGTTTTAAGTAGGATAATATTGATTATCTGTTTGAATTGATAATATGGATTATCTGTTTATGATGATGATGTGATTATCTATTGTGATATGTGAATTATCTATCCATGTGTATATAGATAATAATTGAATTGAATTGTTTTAACCTTTAAAACAACTTGGCCTTAAAAGATACGCCTTGGATTTCGATGAGACCAGGATCGGGTTTCCGTATACCGGATTTCCAGGTCTGGAGACCCGAATACCACATCGATCCAAATTAACGATAGGTCGTGAATCAAGTGAAGATGAAGATTCAGAGTGCAAGGGTTATTGTCGTTAACTCTGAGGGTGATTCCAAAACGAGTGTAACGAGATAATGCCTTCGGTTTCGTTCGAACCCGGAACGAACTTGTATGGATTGAATGCTTTCAGAACATCGTCAGGTGGACGATGAGCATTCTAAGTGATGTGTTCTTTTCTAAGGTAATCGTGACCTCAAGCCTCACAAACCGGGAATGGCTAAAACAGGGGAGGTGCAGCAAGGTTAGTGGGTAGCACCCAAGTAGGACAAGGTTACCTCTGTCTAGATGTCCCTTTCTATTTTCGACTTAGTGGTGCGGTTGCTGATCCCAACCGTGAGGTATCTTGTGCGGGAATTATCCAGTAAGGGATGTTCCGACCTTGTGTTGCAGGGGATTGGGAGTGATCCTCGGTACGGTGATCTAGGCCACGTACTGTGACGGGCGGTACCCCGGTAGCCCTGCCATTGTATGGAATCCAAAATCCAATAAGTGCCAACGGACTTGATTGTATAACCCACTTTGTGGCTAGTATGCTGGAATTTAATAATGTAACAATTTCAGCTATTTCATATTTATTTGAAAACCCTAGACCCTATTATAATACAATCGAATTTCCTATCAAATGTTTTGGTTAGCGTAAGGTAAAAACTTACCCATGTTTATTTGTGGGGAGTCTTACGTGATACCTTTTCTTTCAAAAAGGTTTTGAAGTTAAACAAGTTTAACCTGTTACTCACACCAGACCCATGTCTGACCCAAGTTGTTTATTTCTGTTTTATAAACTCTTGGGTACTCAAATTTTTACGAGTAGCCAAGGGATTCAGGTTAGCCTTGACGAATTGTGGAGGAGCAATGGAGCAGGAGGCTTCAGCGTTGTAGATATAGATAGTAGTTTCCGCTGTGTTGATCTTGTTTAGATCTTTGTTTGTATTGAGATGTAATAACTAGACAGATGTTTATAACTAGTATATGATGTGAATCTGTGTAACTCTGATAAGTGTTGTATATGATACTATGTAATATTTATGTGATATAATATATTTTGTTTCGTTTCGCTGTGAGATTCTGATATTGTTTAGTTCTTTCTTTCTCTTCTTTTCTCTTTCTATCCCTTTCTTTCTTATTAGCGATACGACTTTCTATGGAGAGAAAGTCGTGGTCGTTACATGTTATGAGTACAAGTTTAGGGTATGATGCCCTCTTTGGATCTTTGAGAAGATTCTCGTGATATTGATCATTTCTCATCGGTTGATCTCCTGTTGATCATCATTTTCATACTTATAGTAGTATGTCTGTATGGATATTATATGTTTATGCCATATCTTTTATTCTATATCATGTCATCTGATATTTATAGTTAGACTGATCCGTTTATTATTTTCTTAAATAATACTCGGGTCAGACCGAGATGTTACAGGTGCTTCTGCTTGACTTCCTTCCGGGATTTGCTACTCTGACTTTTGGCTGACTATTTAGTTTAGCAGTTTTTGTTGTATACACTTGAGATATGGACTCATAGTTGTATTCTTTTTGTATAGCACATGTTGCTATTCTTTTGTATTATTGTGGAACTTTTTGACCACTACTCTGATGTACACTTTCATGTGTTAGTTATATATTCATATCTTCTTCCGCCTTTGTGATATGGATGTCTGTGACTGCTTTGTGTTATGTTTATCTCTATGTTTGTTTCCGAAGATTATTTTATAGCCACCGTGTGATAATCAATTACATGGATGGTCGCTCCTCAACAGCCTTATTCTCCGTGCTAGTTGACAGCACTACATCGTAGTGTCCTTGGCTAGCGTGGGTATTGAGGTGGGGCATCACAATCAGAGTTCGTCAGATGGACTGTGCACGTACACGCGTGCGTGTGTGTATTTGGTGGAGTTGTTTTGAAATTGGGGAAGATGAAGTTATCTCGGGGAAGAGAAGTGAATGGCTCGGGTTAGTGCACGAGAAAATGAATGGTTTGCTCGAGTGTTTGATCGGGGAAATTAGTCTTGGGCTCGGGTTTTTATTTTTAATTACCAGGTTTTTAAATTTAAAAAGAAAATTTTGTTTCCAGGTTTTGAAATATGAAGTATGAATAAATTTTCAGGTACGAATAAGTTTTCAAACAATATGTTAAGCCAAGTTTAAATAGACTAAAGTGATCAAGTTTTAAAATATGCTTTCAAAGAAATACGACCCAAGTTTTCGAATTTATAAACAAGTTTTAAAATAAGTTAAGGTTTAAATTTTAAGTTAAATGTTAAATTTGTTTGTTTTAAAATAATTATATATTAGGTAATTTTATAATTAATTGTTAAATGTTCCCATATGTAATTTAATAAAGATGTAATTAAATAATTAATTAAGGAAGGGGTTTATCTTTACTTAATTAAGTTCTTGATTAATTACGAATCATTTATTGGTGAATAAAGGATAATCAATTATTGAATGGGATTAATTAGAGCTTAAGTAATAGTTAACTTCTTAATTAATCAAGGTGATTAATTTATGAATAATTATTTAATGTAATTAAATAAAGGGTTAATTTGTTAATGAAAGTAATTAAAGATTAATTACTTAATGGCATTAATTAGGATGATTAATTAACGTAATTAATTAAAGATTAGTTAACTAAAGTGATTAATAAAGGGGAATTAACCAATGTAATTAATTAAGGTGATCAATTTATGAATAATCAATTAATTAAGATTAATTAATGTAAGTAATTAAGGATAATTAATTACTTAAAGATAATTACTTAATGAAATTAATTAAGGATAATTAATTTATGATTAATGATAGATTAGTCAAGTGATTAAGAATAATTACTCAAGATAATTGAATTGTGATTTATTGATATAAGTGATTAGGGATAATCACTTGTTGTAATTAATTAAGGATAATTAATTAAAATGGGTTGTAATAACTTGATGTTAATTAACCAGGATTATTAATTTATATTCATAAGAAATTAATCTAACTTTAAATTTATCAGATAATTAAATTAATTCTACTTATGGATGTTTGGATTTTACTGAATGGTTGAATTGTTGACATTCCCTTATCTGTGATGTTGTGTGATATATTCTGATTGGTGTGTAATTTGAACTGTAGTCCATTTATTTGGGATGAATGTAATATATTATCTGTGATCTGTGATCTGTGAATAGAAGATAAGCGGTATAGTTATACCGCTTATCAACTATATTTCTGTATTTTGATCTATGATGATTCATTATGTTGCACTATTGTGTTAAACCCTGGACTACACCATACACACACAAATATGGATTTCACGAGGAAATCAGTTAAGTCACAGATGATTTAAAATTAATATTTTTTTTGAAATTGAAATTTTAATTTCAATTGATTTTGGAAATGGATTTGGGTTAAATGTTAAAGCTTTTGAAATGGGGTTTTTAAGATAAAAGCTATTTTGAATAACTTGGTAAAGTTTCAATCTAAATAATCCAAATTTTGTAATTGAATTCCATGATTGGAAATCATGGTTAAAGATGTTATAAATGTGTTTATATGAAGTTAAACCATTTTAAAAGTATAATTTTGAGAATTTGGATTTAACCCAAGAACCTTAACTCGTATAAATGAATCAGATTTCCAAAATGAAAACTGTTTGTTTTAAAAGAATAAAAGCTTTCAGATAAGAAATGAAATTCCAGTTTAATTAAAGGAATTTCAAGATTGAATTGAAAAATGGTTTTCCAAGTTATGAATGAATTCTTTTTGAAAGCTATGAATTAAATCTGTTTATTTTTAACAGATTTAGAATGATGATTTGTTTAAACCATTTGAAATGGAATTGTTTTGAAAGCTATAAGTTAAATCTTGATTTAAATATTTAACGAGTAAAACTATTCAATTAAAATGGAAATTGTTTTGAAATCCATGAATGGATCTTTGTGAATGTGGTGAACTTTGTGAATTGAATCTTTTTTGTTTTAAAAGATTAAAAGTGTGGAAATTGTTTAAACCGTTGATGGTTGTTAAAATGATTTTTTTTAAAGATTTGAAAATGGTAATTTGTTAAACCATTTGGAAAGAAAGGTTTTGGGTAATAAGTTGTGACTTAATTGAAATCCCAATATCCATATGTTTCTAAATATTGCGCTCATTATTCGGTTTAGCCGGGAGATGACCTTTGTGTCATATAACCCATTCCGAATAATGATACGTCGTATATGGATAGCATTTGAAGACCGGTGGTAAAGACCGGATATTTTCGAAAACGAAAGGACAACTCGTCGAATGTCTCTGCATCGACTAGTCCTCGGTATAGAGATTTTATCACCCTTTGTGATGGGAAGTCCGGACGTGATTAGAAAATTATCCGGATTTGCAAGGGCTTCTTCGGAAGTGCCTTCGGTTCTGTTCGAACCCGGAACAGACTTGTGTGGTTACATGTCGGACATTACATTTTGAGATATAAAGCAGATTTCTTTCAAATACATTTCTGTTTGGTGGCGGAGAATTTATTCTTTTAGCTTAACACCCTTCTCTGAGACGTACGAGCTCAGAGGTTATGTAGTTGAAGGTTATCAGCGATATACTCCAAATTTGGTAATGTGGCATGCTGAGTGTTGCTGTGTGATGATCATTTATTGATCATTTGTGATCAAAGTGTGGCTTTGTGAAAAAGCGTAGCTTTGTGGACGAGACTTCGTCAGACCTCACAACCCGAAAATGGTCGAAATAGGAAGGATGCGGCAAGGTTTCAGGGGTAGCTTCCCTAGGGTATGACCATTCCTTCTGGAAAAGGGTGTTAGGAAATCAAATTCAGGTTTTAATGATAACAACTATACAATGAAAATCAAATGTACATATATATGTATATATACAAGAACTTGATAGAGTAACATCACCAAAGAGACTAAAACAACACTCAAGAGAAGAATCAAAAGACATCAAATCAGTAGAAGTTGAAGAGAAATGGGACATGCACAAGATAAAGCAACATGCACACTTTCAGACGTCTGAGTGCACTATCCAGACGTCTGAATGATTCCTCTGGTTCATAATTCAGAAGCAATCAGACATCTGGTTACCAACGTCAGACGTCTGAAAAGTACCCAGGCATAAAACAGATATGAAGACCAGACGTCTGGATAATAAACTCAGATGTCTGAAATGCTACCAGACACAAAAATATATGAAGGCCAGACGTCTGAGGTTAATTTCCAGACGTCTGAAAATAGGCTCGACTGTGTAATTTCAAACTTCAACTGTCACATCCGAAGAGACACATCCGCTCCTCTTCATTGCAACTCTTCATCACCAACATGAGCAACTATACAACGATTACTAATGAAGGCAACTACACACAGAGACTCTTCATCACTATAAATAGCATCAGGAATTCAAGAGAAAGTTATAACCTTACCTACTTACGCTTTTATCTCTTATACTCTGATCTATTCCTGAACTCTAAGCAATCAACTACTTGTATTTAACTCTTCCATATATTCAGAACTTCTCATTCAAATATTCTCTAGATAGATATATTGGAAGCACTTGTACTCAATAGTCAACATCCGTGTTATAGAACACATTCTTGACAAAGAAACTCTGTTATTGTAAACCTGTTCCTCCGGGTCAAGTGAGGGTTAGTTGAAAGGAAATTCCGAAGAGGAGCTTCGGGACTGGACGTAGGACGGGAGGTCCGAACCAGTATAAAATCCTGGTGTGATTATTTTCATTTACTTTGCTACTATCATTTATCAAATTATAGTATATAGTTGGTTGTTTATACTTGCATATATATATATATCTTATACGATCCACTCATATAGACTTTCAATTGGTATTAGAGCCTTGGATTCTAGAGATCGTAACAACATCCTAGAATAAATGGCTATAAAGAGATCTAGTCAAGGCAATAGGAAGAGGAAGAGCAATAAAGAAGAATCAAAGGAGAAAACAAATAATTGCTTCATGGCTAAACTCAAATCACAATCGGTATACTTAGATTCTTTATATAAAGATCTTTTGTTAGCACATGATGAATTATTAAAAGATTGTAAAACCTTGAATAAAGTTTGTAACGACCCAGAATTTTGAACGAATTAAATTGAAAATATTTAATTTATTTTAAATATTTGAACGATGATTTAATTTGAATTCCCGATATAAGTTTAAAATTGGTGATTAAATTTTAAAATTTAATCTATTAAATGTTGAATAAAAATTTGAATCTTCAATTTAAAGCTGAAGAAAAATATTTCGAAAGCTTTTAAAGTTCGTATTGATATTACTGAAGATAACAGAAGCTTCAGAATCGAATTTAGAAGTAAAGTGTTCAGTTTGAAATTAGATCGTTCGAACCGATATTTATAAAATAGTCATTTTTCAAACAGTCTCGGAATTCGACGAAACCAGTTCCATTGGGTCCGGAATGTTGTATTATTGCCGGATTTCAATTTTCGTATTTTTCGGTGTTGATACGTGAGCACACGATGAGTAATCGCATCGAAAATTTAAATTGAATTCGATTGAAAATTTAAACTTTGAATTTTGTCACGTCAGTTGCTTTTCGTTCCTAAAATCACGCCTACCATCGCGCAGGGAATCACGAAGAAAAGATCGCGCAACCCATCCTTCTTCATTTTTAAATAATTCACTCCTCTCCCCTTTCCAGTTTTAAAATCGAACGAAAATTTCTTCAATCAAACAAATAAAAAATGGCCTCTTTCTGTTCAAATTTAAACTCAGCCTCTCGTTCGAAATCTCAGAACAAAGAAAAAAAAAACCTAACGAAATCGAATCGCAAAGGAGGGGGCGACTTCATTGGCTATCGCGATAGGGCGCGCGCGTAGAGGGCGTCGACAGGCGAAGCAGCGTGATGGTGGGTCGAGTGGCATACGAGTTCGACTCGAACTCGAGAGGGAAGAGGGCCGCGATTCAGTCGAGGTCACGTACGACTTGTCGAGGAAAAGGAAGAATCTCGCGATTGCTTAAAATCGTCGATGGTAGCAGTCGTCATCGCGAGCCTGGGGGGATCGCGATCAAGTCAAGGCAAGGCAGCGGCAATGGCGGGTCACGAGCAGGCAGTTCGAAATCGACGTGGAGTTCGTCGTGGCAGAGGCGGAGCACGCTGGAGCTGAAGTTGATTTGGGGGCGCACGCTAGGGTTGTTGGAGGCTGATAGCCTGGAGGGCTCAACCGCGATTTGAAGTGGAGTGGGCTTTGTCGCGTTGACCTGAGATGATCGACGCCGTGTTAATCTCGTCTGTGAGGTATTACTGTTAATTTAAATTGTATTTAAACAAATATTAATCTGTAGATTTTAAATGTAAACAGTATAGAAGTATATGTATATGATTTTAGGAATTTACAGGAAAGAAATTACTGTTTGATTTTCGACAGAGAAGAAAATATGAATATAGATATGTATAAATAGTAAAGGAAAAGTACACGTATTTTAAAGTTACTAATTTATTTTAGCGATTAATTGGTTTAGTAACTAGAAAACATTTTAAAAAAAAAGGAAAGTTAGTTGAAAATGAAATGATTAGTTAAATAAATATGTATTTAAAAGTTAAGAAATTGATTTAAAATAAAGATATTAATTTAAAGAAAAATCTTGGTTAGAAAGATTTTTAAAAGAAAAATCAGTCTTAAAACTTAATTAATTGTTCGAATTTAAATCAAATAAATTATTAGTTAGTTAAATTTATCAAATGATAAATTTATTATCAATTGATTCAAATACTTATATATTGTATAAATTGTTATACAAGGTTAAACCGTGAAGAAATGATCGAAAAAAAATGGAAATGGATGGCAAAATAAAAATCAAAGGTGAGATCTTCTCACTCAAAATTGAAAAGTGGAATTTTCAGTTATTTATTGATTGACTGATTGCTATGTTGATTGTGATATTAGATATGATAGGATATATCTATATATATAGCAATATATACATATTGGCATATGTATATATTGGATTGATGATTTCCCGCCTCGTATAGCGGATGAGACCCTATTGCGCCGTTAGTAAGCGGATTTTTATAAAAACCCATATACCGCGATATTCCACTTCGAAGTGGAATGGTATTGTGCTAATGTCTTTGGATGCAGGGAAACAGGTTGGAGGGATCCAACTGGATTCCTCAACTGTATTTATTTATTTATAGATGTTGATATATATTCTGTTATCATATGATGATATATGATGTTTGATGTTGTGATGGACTAATTGATGCGTTGCATCATTAGATTCAAATTTTGAAATTTAAAAATAACGATGTTGATTTTAAAAGTGAAATTTTAAAAGTGATCTTTGAAAATATACGTTTATTTAAATTGTTGAATTGATTTACTTTAAATAGATAAACGTTAAAACTTTAAAGTTATAAAAGTTAAGATTTTGTGAATTATAACAAAAAAAAAAGTAATTTCTTTTGAAATAAAGAGTTAAGAAATTTATAAAATGGTTTAAGTTGAGATTTTTGAATTATAAAACCAATGTATATAAAAGATGTATCAAATTGATATTTATCAATTAAAGTTATTGGAATTTTAAAATGAGTTTTATAAGAGATATGAAATTTATAATTATAAAATGTGAAGATATGAAATTTATAATTATAAAATGTGAAGATATGAAATTTATAATTATGAAATGTGAAGATATGAAATGTATAGAATTATAAATTGTAAAGATATGAAATTTATAGATTTATAAAGTATGAAGTTGTAGAATGAATGATTATAAAAAATTTACTTATAAACTGGATTTTTGCCTTTAAAGGGAATATTGATCGAAGTTAATAAAAAAAGAAGATTCTATAAGTCAAAGTTGTTATAAAATAGAAAGAGAATTTATAAACGTTGTTTTATAAATTCGAAAGCAATTAAATTTGGTAAATCAAATATAGGAGGTCATTAAAGGAAATATATTCGCGATTTTGGATAGCGAATTATCGTTGAAATAAATGTGTAGAAAAGATTGAAATTGGGTTAAGTGAAGTATATTCACGATTTTGGACAGTGAATATATTATTGAATAAAATGGATTCATTTTTGAAGAAGTGATATTAAAAATGAAGTTAAACATTTTAAAGATGTTTTAAAATGTATTGTGAATCGAAATCATAGATTTCAACATTCATTGTTGAAATAGACGTTTTCGAGAAATAAGGAAATGGTGGACTATAACACTGTTGTTATAGTAAGTGATTTCCGAAAGGAAATGTTTTTACCTAGTATTGGGATTTACATATCTATTTTAATTTCGAATCCCTATACTAGTGATTTTTGAGTCGTCGTAACGATGTTTTACGTAACATTCGTTTTGACTCAAATTGATGTTGTTATAGAAAATAGATTTCCTTAAAGAATGAAACATATACTTAATTTGATTCAAGTATATCGAATATTTTCCAAGTGTTGAAAATAAATGATTTGTGAAATACTTATTATTAAATAAGTAGGGAAATACTTTTCCAAAATGAAATGAAACGTTTTGAATTTTATCTTCTTAAAGATAAAATAAAATTGAATATTTGAAATCGATTTGAGAATCGTATATCAGTAGATATTTTGAAGATATAAATTCACTATGGAATTTATAAATAGAAAGGGAAGTTGTTTAAAAATAAACGTTGATTTATTTTTGAAGTGTGGAAATTTTATATCTAGTAAAGATATTTTGGAAAAGAAATAATTTGGAAAATTATTTGGGATCTGATGATGTTGCGCATCTTTATTGATAGTTAAATAACCGACTATCAATAATTACCTTGAGTAGGTATTTGTTGTGAATTGGATGAATTTGAATGCCACACTTATTTTTGAATAATCGCTCACTATTCGGGTTAACCGGGAAAGGACCATGGGGTCGTATAACCCATTCCGAATATGTGATACGTCGTTATGAATTGCATTCAAAGACCGGTGTTGAAGACCGGATATTTTTGAAAACGGAAGGATTACCGTCGAGTTACTCTACATCGGCTGATCTCCGGTTTAGAGGTTTTATCACCCTTAGTGACGGGAAGTCCGGACGTGATTAGAAAATTATCCGGAAATGCAAGGGCTTCGTGAGAAGTGCCTTCGGTTCTGTTCGATCCCGGAACAGACTTGTATGGATTGTGTGTCTGACGTTACAATTTGAGATATAAAGCTGATTTCTTTCAAATACATTTCTGTTGGTGGCGGAGAATTTATTCTCTTAGCTTAACACCCTTCTCTGAGACGTACGAGCTCAGAGGTTATGTAGTTGAAATTTATCAGTGATATACTCCCAATTTGGTAACGTGGCATACTGAGTGTTGCTGTGAAATGATCGGTGTTTGATCATTTGTGATATGATCATTTGTTTGATCTTATATCTTTGTGATCATAGGTTGATCATTTTGTTTGACCCGAAGCATGGCTTTGTAGAAAGCGTAGCTTTGTGGACGAGACTTCGTCGAGCCTCACACCCCGGAAATGGTCAAAACAGGAAGGATGCAGCAAGGTTCTAGGGAGTAGCGCCCCTTAGTGTATGTCATTCCTTCTGGATAAAGGTGGTATCATGGTATGGAGCCCAGATACTTAACCTCTGTGGTTACTGAATTATTTTTTCTATGTGGTTTGTTGGAATCGGGGATCCTCGGGAAGATCGGTGACGATCGGGGGATGGCATACGCGTGTCAGTAGTTACCTATTTTTGCAGAGGTAACCCGGCCTTGTGTTGGCAGAGATCCGGTTAGGTTCTCGGGTCGTCTATTCCAGGGACGTACCCATCGTGGATAGGAAGTTCCTTAGCCTGACCATTTGTTGGAAATCCAAAGAAACAATACGAGCCTTGTACGGTTTTAGTTGTAGAACCTGCCATTTAATATGGTAGCTATAGCAAGCATACTATAATGGTACCTATGCTGGCTAAGATTTATATTATACTTTCGAAATGTTTTCTACACTATGCACTAATAATAATATCAAAAAGAATTTGATTTTTGCGTAGTCAGCATCTTTGACTATCATAAGAAGAAATCTCCTCCAAGTCTGCGTTTGCATTGTGTGTGTGGCGGGAGGTCTTATGGTAGTTTCATTTTCCAAAAGCATTGCGAATTGACTTTAAAATTTTTCTGTTGTTTATTTTAAAGATAAATAACTGTTTTACGATCTCACACCAGTCACCATGACTGACTCGGAGTTTATTGTTTCCCTTCTAAACTCTGGGTGCCCACCAATTTCCACACGGGCAGTCTAGAGTTAGATTATCAGGAGATTCTGGATATTCTGGAGCTTTGGAGATAAGCTGGAGGACGAGACGTAGTATTTGTATCTGATAGTATTTATTCCGCTGTGTATTCTGTATGAGGACAAGTTTATATAACTGTCCATTGTTGTATATTGACTCTGATGATTGATGTATGTATAAAATGATATAGTTCTTTGTTTTAAAAGACTAGTAATTATCTATTGTATATTGTTCCGCTGCGATGTGTAAGATTCTGATATTGTTTTCTGTTCTGATGTCTTTTCTGTTGTTCTTCTTCTTTCTTTCTTCTCTTTTTCTTCTATCTTCTTCTTCTTCTACTTTTTCTTTTTCTTAAAACCCTCACTATTGGAGTTTCCGACACTCGATTGCTCGGCAGTCGATAAAGTGATTATCGATGTCGAATTTTCGAAAGTCGAAAAGGTCGGTATGTGACAAAGTGGTATCAGAGCATATGGTTAAGCGACAACCCTGCTCTGTTGGGTGTTACTCATTAGAGATAGAGTCAGTAGTACTCTAGAATGAGTTGAGTGTAATAATAGATACGAGCGCGTATTTGTTAGTGATTATAAAAAAAATGTTTTATATTGTGTTTGCTTATCCGTTGAGATGTTTATGAATTTTGGTCGGTATGTGGGACGCCATATTATCGATAGGGATTTCTAAACACTTAAACGAGGCAAGACGACACAGTATTGTTTAAATAGGGTGAATGAAATAATTTTACCCAAAACTATTTTTATAGAAAAGAAATCATTTTCTATGAATTATTATAGTATATGGATGTTTGGTTGTTAGGAAGTAATAACATTGAAACATTATCATTGTTATCTGAAATTGAATGAGAAATTAAAAATAACAACCAAAGATTTGAAAACAAATCCATTTAACAAATAGAAATTATAAATGTGAATTGAAATATAAGGGAATAAATTCATATAAGAATAAAATTATGGATACGAATTGTAAATGTGATTTATAAATGAAATTTGAGGATATAAATTATAATTGTGACTTATAATTTAAAACGGAATTCCAGAGAAGTTTTGGAAATGTTTTGAAAAGAATTTGTAAATTTTGGAGATTTGGGAAGTTTAAATCCTTTTTGATTTGAAAATGAATTTCGAAGGTTTTGAAAAAATATTTTGAAAGGAATGAAAAGCTCTAAACTCTTTTCGGTCGCTAGAAAATAATTCCGATGATGATCATGACATCACCGGTGTTCATTTTCGGGTTTCCAAAAGAGAAATTGCTGCCAAATTGTTTTAAATAGAAGTTGTTTGAAAATTTGGGTTTTGTTTTAAAAATTCAAAGAATGATTTGAATTGTTTTCAAAATGGCTTTGAAATGATGGTAAGACTCTGGAATGCTATATAAAGATATAACTTATACCAATTGAGTTTTGGTAGAATAAATTTAACTTAAAGATGAAGTTAAATAAATGTAAGTACAAGTGAATCAATTTAATGAAAGTAAATTGAATGTTGAAAAATTCATTTCAAATGTGTAAAGTAAAGTATTGAAATAAAAATTAGTAACGGAAACTAATTGAAGAAATGACAAATTAATATGGTTTGAGATGAATTAAAATTCATATGGAATTTGAAATCCAGTTTAATATGAGTAGTTATAAACCATAATAGTGAATTGAAAATAAATATAATGTGTATATGGAATATTTACATTGAACTTAAGAAATGAAGTGTGAAATTCTTAAGCAAAATTTGATGATTGAACAAAAGAATAAAACTGGAGTTAAAACTGAATATTGAAAACGAATTTGAATTGTGTGAAATAAAATGAAGTTTTGAGATTAGTTTGAAGTGAACTAAAGTTAATTGATAAAAATTCAATATTCAGAAGTCGAACGGAATCCAAATTAGATTGGAATAGTGAATTGAATTCAAATGAATGTGAACTGTAAAATTTAATGAAAATAGTTATGTAACTTCAATAGTAGACTAGAAGTGGTATAAGAAGTTTATATTGGAAAATTTTGTAATAAAATTTGCAAAATAGTTTGGATATATGTAACTAGATATTATGGCTAGTAGGATATACAGGTGTAAAGGAATTGGGATTTTAATTTTGAAGATAATTTGAATTGCTCGAAAAAGGTATGTATTTAAATTCGAATATGAGATTTGATGACTTATTTCTCTAGCCGCTTGGCTTTTCTTTTTCTTTTTGAAATCTGAGAGTCCGTAGGGACGTTTTGTAGTCGTACCCTATTAGCCGCGCAAAGGAGACGCTGGCGAAATTTTTCGAAAATTCCGAGTGTTAGAAAATTTTTGAGAAAATTTTGAAAGTTTAAATTTGAATTTGAATTCGAATTTGAATTTAGAAGTTAAACAATGTTGTTTGAAACTTAAAATTGAAGTTGGAAATTTAGTTGAATTGATAACGAATCTTTAGTAGAAGATTTGTTTTGAAAAAATTGATAAAACTATTTAGATTGTGAAAAATAGTAGACGAGTTAAGAACCATTTTTCCTAACTTGTAATTTCGAGGATGAAATTCTTTTAAGGAGGGAAGTCTGTAACGACCCAGAATTTTGAACGAATTAAATTGAAAATATTTAATTTATTTTAAATATTTGAACGATGATTTAATTTGAATTCCCGATATAAGTTTAAAATTGGTGATTAAATTTTAAAATTTAATCTATTAAATGTTGAATAAAAATTTGAATCTTCAATTTAAAGCTGAAGAAAAATATTTCGAAAGCTTTTAAAGTTCGTATTGATATTACTGAAGATAACAGAAGCTTCAGAATCGAATTTAGAAGTAAAGTGTTCAGTTTGAAATTAGATCGTTCGAACCGATATTTATAAAATAGTCATTTTTCAAACAGTCTTGGAATTCGACGAAACCAGTTCCATTGGGTCCGGAATGTTGTATTATTGCCGGATTTCAATTTTCGTATTTTTCGGTGTTGATACGTGAGCACACGATGAGTAATCGCATCGAAAATTTAAATTGAATTCGATTGAAAATTTAAACTTTGAATTTTGTCACGTCAGTTGCTTTTCATTCCTAAAATCACGCCTACCATCGCGCAGGGAATCACGAAGAAAAGATCGCGCAACCCATCCTTCTTCATTTTTAAATAATTCACTCCTCTCCCCTTTCCAGTTTTAAAATCGAACGAAAATTTCTTCAATCAAACAAATAAAAAATGGCCTCTTTCTGTTCAAATTTAAACTCAGCCTCTCGTTCGAAATCTCAGAACAAAGAAAAAAAAAACCTAACGAAATTGAATCGCAAAGGAGGGGGCGACTTCATTGGCTATCGCGATAGGGCGCGCGCGTAGAGGGCGTCGACAGGCGAAGCAGCGTGATGGTGGGTCGAGTGGCATACGAGTTCGACTCGAACTCGAGAGGGAAGAGGGCCGCGATTCAGTCGAGGTCACGTACGACTTGTCGAGGAAAAGGAAGAATCTCGCGATTGCTTAAAATCGTCGATGGTAGCAGTCGTCATCGCGAGCCTGGGGGGATCGCGATCAAGTCAAGGCAAGGCAGCGGCAATGGCGAGTCACGAGTAGGCAGTTCGAAATCGACGTGGAGTTCGTCGTGGCAGAGGCGGAGCACGCTGGAGCTGAAGTTGATTTGGGGGTGCACGCTAGGGTTGTTGGAGGCTGATAGCCTGGAGGGCTCAGCCGCGATTTGAAGTGGAGTGGGCTTTGTCGCGTTGACCTGAGATGATCGACGCCATGTTAATCTCGTCTGTGAGGTATTACTGTTAATTTAAATTGTATTTAAACAAATATTAATCTGTAGATTTTAAATGTAAACAGTATAGAAGTATATGTATATGATTTTAGGAATTTACAGGAAAGAAATTACTGTTTGATTTTCGACAGAGAAGAAAATATGAATATAGATATGTATAAACAGTAAAGGAAAAGTACACATATTTTAAAGTTACTAATTTAT
Source organism: Allium fistulosum (assembly GCA_030737815.1). Lineage (NCBI taxonomy): Eukaryota > Viridiplantae > Streptophyta > Magnoliopsida > Asparagales > Amaryllidaceae > Allium > Allium fistulosum. Next base: position 919,634,868 of record CM060901.1, on the reverse strand, counting down.
TTTAGCGATTAATTGGTTTAGTAACTTAAGTAATTTTTGTGGTAACTAGAAAACATTTTTAAAAAAAAGGAAAGTTAGTTGAAAATGAAATGATTAGTTAAATAAATATGTATTTAAAAGTTAAGAAATTGATTTAAAATAAAGATATTAATTTAAAGAAAAATCTTGGTTAGAAAGATTTTTAAAAGAAAAATCAGTCTTAAAACTTAATTAATTGTTCGAATTTAAATCAAATAAATTATTAGTTAGTTAAATTTATCAAATGATAAATTTATTGTCAATTGATTCAAATACTTATATATTGTATAAATTGTTATACAAGGTTAAACCGTGAAGAAATGATCGAAAAAAAAATGGAAATGGATGGCAAAATAAAAATCAAAGGTGAGATCTTCTCACTCAAAATTGAAAAGTGGAATTTTCAGTTATGTATTGATTGACTGATTGCTATGTTGATTGTGATATTAGATATGATAGGATATATCTATATATATAGCAATATATACATATTGGCATATGTATATATTGGATTGATGATTTCCCGCCTCGTATAGCGGATGAGACCCTATTGCGCCGTTAGTAAGCGGATTTTTATAAAAACCCATATACCGCGATATTCCACTTCGAAGTGGAATGGTATTGTGCTAATGTCTTTGGATGCAGGGAAACAGGTTGGAGGGATCCAACTGGATTCCTCAACTGTATTTATTTATTTACAGATGTTGATATATATTCTGTTATCATATGATGATATATGATGTTTGATGTTGTGATGGACTAATTGATGCGTTGCATCATTAGATTCAAATTTTGAAATTTAAAAATAACGATGTTGATTTTAAAAGTGAAATTTTAAAAGTGATCTTTGAAAATATACGTTTATTTAAATTGTTGAATTGATTTACTTTAAATAGATAAACGTTAAAACTTTAAAGTTATAAAAGTTAAGATTTTGTGAATTCTAACAAAAAAAAAAGTAATTTCTTTTGAAATAAAGAGTTAAGAAATTTATAAAATGGTTTAAGTTGAGATTTTTGAATTATAAAACCAATGTATATAAAAGATGTATCAAATTGATATTTATCAATTAAAGTTATTGGAATTTTAAAATGAGTTTTATAAGAGATATGAAATTTATAATTATAAAATGTGAAGATATGAAATTTATAATTATAAAATGTGAAGATATGAAATTTATAATTATGAAATGTGAAGATATGAAATGTATAGAATTATAAATTGTAAAGATATGAAATTTATAGATTTATAAAGTATGAAGTTGTAGAATGAATGATTATAAGAAATTTACTTATAAACTGGATTTTTGCCTTTAAAGGGAATATTGATCGAAGTTAATAAAAAAAGAAGATTCTATAAGTCAAAGTTGTTATAAAATAGAAAGAGAATTTATAAACGTTGTTTTATAAATTCGAAAGCAATTAAATTTGGTAAATCAAATATAGGAGGTCATTAAAGGAAATATATTCGCGATTTTGGATAGCGAATTATCATTGAAATAAATGTGTAGAAAAGATTGAAATTGGGTTAAGTGAAGTATATTCACGATTTTGGACAGTGAATATATTATTGAATAAAATGGATTCATTTTTGAAGAAGTGATATTAAAAATGAAGTTAAACATTTTAAAGATGTTTTAAAATGTATTGTGAATCGAAATCATAGATTTCAACATTCATTGTTGAAATAGACGTTTTCGAGAAATAAGGAAATGGTGGACTATAACACTGTTGTTATAGTAAGTGATTTCCGAAAGGAAATGTTTTTACCTAGTATTGGGATTTACATATCTATTTTAATTTCGAATCCCTATACTAGTGATTTTTGAGTCGTCGTAACGATGTTTTACGTAACATTCGTTTTGACTCAAATTGATGTTGTTATAGAAAATAGATTTCCTTAAAGAATGAAACATATACTTAATTTGATTCAAGTATATCGAATATTTTCCAAGTGTTGAAAATAAATGATTTGTGAAATACTTATTATTAAATAAGTAGGGAAATACTTTTCCAAAATGAAATGAAACGTTTTGAATTTTATCTTCTTAAAGATAAAATGAAATTGAATATTTGAAATCGATTTGAGAATCGTATATCAGTAGATATTTTGAAGATATAAATTCACTATGGAATTTATAAATAGAAAGGGAAGTTGTTTAAAAATAAACGTTGATTTATTTTTGAAGTGTGGAAATTTTATATCTAGTAAAGATATTTTGGAAAAGAAATAATTTGGAAAATTATTTGGGATCTGATGATGTTGCGCATCTTTATTGATAGTTAAATAACCGACTATCAATAATTACCTTGAGTAGGTATTTGTTGTGAATTGGATGAATTTGAATGCCACACTTATTTTTGAATAATCGCTCACTATTCGGGTTAACCGGGAAAGGACCATGGGGTCGTATAACCCATTCCGAATATGTGATACGTCGTTATGAATTGCATTCAAAGACCGGTGTTGAAGACCGGATATTTTTGAAAACGGAAGGATTACCGTCGAGTTACTCTACATCGGCTGATCTCCGGTTTAGAGGTTTTATCACCCTTAGTGACGGGAAGTCCGGACGTGATTAGAAAATTATCCGGAAATGCAAGGGCTTCGTGAGAAGTGCCTTCGGTTCTGTTCGATCCCGGAACAGACTTGTATGGATTGTGTGTCTGACGTTACAATTTGAGATATAAAGCTGATTTCTTTCAAATACATTTCTGTTGGTGGCGGAGAATTTATTCTCTTAGCTTAACACCCTTCTCTGAGACGTACGAGCTCAGAGGTTATGTAGTTGAAATTTATCAGCGATATACTCCCAATTTGGTAACGTGGCATACTGAGTGTTGCTGTGAAATGATCGGTGTTTGATCATTTGTGATATGATCATTTGTTTGATCTTATATCTTTGTGATCATAGGTTGATCATTTTGTTTGACCCGAAGCATGGCTTTGTAGAAAGAGTAGCTTTGTGGACGAGACTTCGTCGAGCCTCACACCCCGGAAATGGTCAAAACAGGAAGGATGCAGCAAGGTTCTAGGGAGTAGCGCCCCTTAGTGTATGTCATTCCTTCTGGATAAAGGTGGTATCATGGTATGGAGCCCAGATACTTAACCTCTGTGGTTACTGCATTATTTTTTCTATGTGGTTTGTTGGAATCGGGGATCCTCGGGAAGATCGGTGACGATCGGGGGATGGCATACGCGTGTCAGTAGTTACCTATTTTTGCAGAGGTAACCCGGCCTTGTGTTGGCAGAGATCCGGTTAGGTTCTCGGGTCGTCTATTCCAGGGACGTACCCATCGTGGATAGGAAGTTCCTTAGCCTGACCATTTGTTGGAAATCCAAAGAAACAATACGAGCCTTGTACGGTTTTAGTTGTAGAACCTGCCATTTAATATGTAGCTATAGCAAGCATACTATAATGGTACCTATGCTGGCTAAGATTTATATTATACTTTCGAAATGTTTTCTACACTATGCACTAATAATAATATCAAAAAGAATTTGATTTTTGCGTAGTCAGCATCTTTGACTATCATAAGAAGAAATCTCCTCCAAGTCTGCGTTTGCATTGTGTGTGTGGCGGGAGGTCTTATGGTAGTTTCATTTTCCAAAAGCATTGCGAATTGACTTTAAAATTTTTCTGTTGTTTATTTTAAAGATAAATAACTGTTTTACGATCTCACACCAGTCACCATGACTGACTCGGAGTTTATTGTTTCCCTTCTAAACTCTGGGTGCCCACCAATTTCCACACGGGCAGTCTAGAGTTAGATTATCAGGAGATTCTGGATATTCTGGAGCTTTGGAGATAAGCTGGAGGACGAGACGTAGTATTTGTATCTGATAGTATTTATTCCGCTGTGTATTCTGTATGAGGACAAGTTTATATAACTGTCCATTGTTGTATATTGACTCTGATGATTGATGTATGTATAAAATGATATAGTTCTTTGTTTTAAAAGACTAGTAATTATCTATTGTATATTGTTCCGCTGCGATGTGTAAGATTCTGATATTGTTTTCTGTTCTGATGTGTTTTCTGTTGTTCTTCTTCTTTCTTTCTTCTCTTTTTCTTCTATCTTCTTCTTCTTCTACATTTTCTTTTTCTTAAAACCCTCACTATTGGAGTTTCCGGCACTCGATTGCTCGGCAGTCGATAAAGTGAGTATCGATGTCTAATTTTCGAAAGTCGAAAAGGTCGGTATGTGACAAAGTTAATAGAATTGCTTTAGAAAAGTTAAAAGATTGTGAGCAAGAAATTTCCAGTTTAAAAGAGGAAAATAAATTTTTGATAAAACAAACTAAATGTTTTGAAAATACCGTAGAAGAACTTGTTTCACAAAAAGGTTTCCTACAAAAAGAAAATGAGCAGTTAGAAGATAAAAACAATGATCTTTTGGAGGAAATCAATGTTTTGGAAAATAAAAATACTATCTTTGATAAAGAAATGGAAACTTTTCCAAAAGAAATTACGGATTTGAAAAGACAAGATGATTTATTACAATCATCTTTAGATAATTCAAAATCTTGATTTTTTCTTCTCGAAAATGAGAATTGTACGATAAAAAGGGAGAATTTTGAATTAAACAAGCAAATTGATATTTTAAAAGACAGTAATATTTCTTTTGAAAATAATAATTTTGACTTCAAAGCTAAATTTGATAAACTTAACACCGAAGTCACAAAATTTAATAAAGGTCAAAACGATTTAAGCATGATTTTATCTAGTTCTAGACCTTTACATGACAAAAGTGGTTTAGGATATAATAAAACTGATCGTAGAAATAGCACTAGATACGCTTTCATGTATAGAAAAAATGTTTGTGCTAGTACTAAATTTCGAGTAAAGTCCAAATCAAATTGTAACAACCCGGTATTTCGTACCGATTAATTATCGTCTTTAGACGATTGCTTTTCCTAGCAAATCGCTGTTTGGAATTTTAATTTAACCAGTTGAAACTCTTTTGAAAAATCTGTTAAATGTTGACAGGCTTTAAAATAAATTCTCGGCCCACGTTTTCAAATGTTTGAAGCCGTGAAAAATTTGCAAAGCAAATGTACCCGTCCCCTTTTTTCTCGATGCCGCCCCATTCTTAAAGAAATTCGACCCGTTCTCTTTTGTCCATGCGAAAACCCGTTCCCCTCTTTTATTTCGTGAAAAACCCTAGATCAAAGCAAAAGAAAATAAAAATGGCAGCCTAGTTTCTTCGTCTTCGTCCCCAAACATCCAAATTAATGGCTACTCTTCTTCGTCGTTCGACATCGCCTTGCACGGCTGCTCCTCAATTGATCGAGTCGCCTTCGCTTCGCATGCTAAAGCTTTGGCTTCACTGCCTCGTCGAAAAAATGGTGAGACTTTCTCACATCTAATTCACTCAAAATATGAGATTTCGTTCGTCTGATTTTGTTAAGCAATTTTGCTCGCCGTTTGGTTTCACTTGTATGTTGATTCCTTGGTTGAGATGTTTTCTGACCTTTTCCCATAATCGAATATACTGCGATATTTTAGTCGACACGGCTTTGATTGATTTCGTGATTGCCGAGGCATGATCGATTCTGGCTATGACTTCGGCCACTCTATTTTACTTGGATGCTCGTGATTTTTCTTGACTTGTTAATAAACGTATATTTGATGCTTGTTCACGGTTTTGATTTGGGACTTAGTATTGACCTGTAGTGTTGTTGCCACGATATTGGTTTTGGATATTGCTTCCTTAGTAATCTCGGCATTGACTTTGTAGTCTGCTCTATCTTGAAAATTTCTGTTAATCTTTTTCAATTTGATTTTTAAGAAGAAATATTCAGTCTTTCAGCTGCACTTGGTTTTGCTTCATGATGCACGGTTACTTGTTCACAATATCACCTGATTTTGATCATCTCTGCACTGTTGAATTTCGTTTATCCCTGACCCGTTTGGCTTCACTGCATAGCACATTCCCTTTTGTATAATTTTGTTCCTCCCTGTAGCAGGTTTGTGCATTCCTCTGGTCATTTGTATTCATCTCTATGGTATACTCGAATTGGCCTCAATATTGCATTTGGTTAGTGTACTTGGGTCAGTGGCATTGATATCTTTAGCTTGATCGACAGTTGATGTTCACTGTTGTATACTTGCATGTACGTTGTTATTCTGTCTAGAGTAGGTTCTACATTCTGTAATCTTGAATCTCTTGACTTTGTTTGTTACTGTTGCCTTGGACAGTTGCTATAACATTCCGGTGCATTTTCTATTTTTAAGTGAAATTGATTTTGAATTGTGTTATTGAACGCTTAAGCTTCACTGATTGCATTTGCATACCACTGTAATTCTATCACCTGTGACTCGAGTTCTTTACTTGATGTCATTTGAGCTCCTTCATGATATTTTCATGTTATCGCTAAACTTGTATGTGCCGTTCACCATTGATACAATGTTTTAGTTGCATCTTTTGATCTGCACATCCATGTGCCTTCTCTGTCTCATTTATTCTTTTGGTTCCACTGAACAACTTTGAGCCTTCTTGCTTATGCTCAGATCATTTCGAGTTTGGGCTTGCATCTGAGTTTTTGTGCAGTTTGCCTTTTATTTTGTTGTGGTCGCAGTCCCATTTTTGTTGCAAATTTGGACTATATATATATTGACTGGAGCCATTTGTTGTTCTACTGCAACTTTGGTTTGCATAATTGTTGTGCAGTAGCCGGTAGCACTTGTTTATGATGTTGGTACTTCACTGTGTCACTGTCCATGTTCGTTTGTGATAGTCTTGAATCTGCATCCATGTTCTTCATTGATGTTGTGGTGGTGAGCTTTTGTAGTTGCTTGTGTTCTGGTTTTAGTTGTCATCAGTTGCATGCATTCCTCTGCATTCATTGTTGTCCACCCTGGTTTCACTGCTTTGACTTGTCTGTCCTGTGATTGCCACTGTCACTTGATCTTGCTGTGACATTGTGACTCGGTTCACTTTGTCACTGTGTATCTATATATGCTTGACCTGTTTCTATTTTAGTTGTACTTGGGTATACACTGCATATCCATGTGTCATTTTCACTTGCATCTGTTCATCCCTGAGCACTTGCTGACCTGCTGCATTTTTGTAGCAGTTTTACCCTCGTCCCTTGTGGTGACTTTATATTCTGTTGTGGCGAGGCGGTGCACGCGTGTGTGCACTGCAGCCACACTGAATTGACAGATTTGAATCGATATTTCTTTTGTTCTTGATTCATCGACCTGTTGCGTAATTCGTAGGCTATATTGGCGAGGCAGTACACGTTAGCGTGTACTGCAGCCAATTAGCATTGATGTTTTTAAATTGGCATTTCAATTGTTTAAACTGCTTTGGATTTCTGTTTTGTGGATTAACACTGTTTAGTGTTATATCTGCCGTTATCCGGTTCTCTTATCGAGAAGTTAGGTATACGAGATTTCTGTGACTGTCGTCCATTTGATATTTGATTATTATTGCTTCCGTGCATTAATAACTGAGTTTGAATTAGACTGACCCGGGTATTATTTTCTTTTGAATTTAATACTCGGGTCAGACCGAGTATTTACAGGTTGTAGATTTTTAGCTTTGGGTTGTTGCTAGAGCTATGAAGACTTTTTATATCATTTGAAGTGGTCTTCGTCTTGTTGTAGTAGTCAGTGTGTCTGTTTTAAGATGATAATGTATTCATGTATATTAGTCGATAATGTACTTGTATATATAACTTCTTGAGTCGACAGTTGTAGTTGTATCATTTGTATTGTGTCAAATGTATTGTAACTGATATCAGTTATTATATATATATGAGACTTTTCGTTCCATCTGTATTCCGCATTTATGTTATCTGTGTTATTTTTATATCTATTGTCCTAAACTATTATAGCCACTGTGAAGTAGCTTTGAGTTTGTATCGGTATGTCGGATTTCCTCTATAAAAAATGAAATGCATGTTTTATTATCTGACATATCGGTGCTCGCACAAAGAAATTACACAGATGGTCGCTCCTCAACAGCCTTATTCTCCGTGCTAGTTGACAGCACTACTCCGTAGTGTTCTTGGCAAGCGTGGGTATAGAGGTGGGGCGTCACAGCTTGGTATCAGAGCCTGGTGTTTAGGACAATTATAAAACATAACTTAGATGGAACATGTGTTACAACTATTTGTCGATGTTTTATCTCTCATCTTTACATATGACTATTTTCGACTGTTAGGTATGAATTCCTAACGCTTTTTCTTGTGTTTTCGGCTTTGAATTGATTTAGCCGATGTTGATTTTGTTTTAATTTGGCAAATTAAAGCCATTCTGACTTTTGGACTTTGTTCCACTTTTGTTCTATGCTATGAGTGTCATTGTGTACCTGTTACACTGTGATGAAAAATAGCTGGACCAGTTGCAAATTGAGTGATTTTGATTTCTCATTCACATCTAGTTTGAATCTCAGCGATTTTGAACTTGATATTTTGTGTTTTCCTCATCTTGAATTCCATTCGACTTCGGTCACTTTGTTTTTGAGAAATTGCTAATTTCTTGATTTTCAAGACTCTGATTTTGTTTGCCGTTGGATTCCTTGATGATATTGATTCATTTTGTACTTGACAGTGACCATTAATTGTTGACTTCGACATTGACTTGATTCTTACTTTTGTTGAAGTCATTTATGCATTTCTGCTCGTTTTGCTTTGTTTTTCTAGTTGATATCGATTCTTCTTTTCTAATTAGTCGTTATCACCTTTATTGATTTTGATAACTTCTATTTTTTGGAATTTTTGGGTGTTCCTATTTTAATAAATTTGGAATCGAATTCTTTGGATTTCATTCACGTCTTCAAATGTGAATTTTAAGTGAATTGATTTGTTTCCTAATTTAATCGATTCTTGATCATTTCCCGATTTGTTGCTATCATTTATTAGCAACTTTGATGACATTTTCTTCGGGATTTTTGTGAACATACTTTCTGATGGATTCAGTATCGATTTCTTTGGATTCCATTCACATCTTCGTATGTGAATTCTTGTGATTGATTGTTTCTACAATCATTTTTGGTGATTTGTCACTTTAAAAATATAAAGGTTTTCTATACTAGTAGTAAATATTAAAATCCTTTTCTTTAAACGATTTCAAAAACTATTTTATAACGAAGCTCTTTTCCTAAATCATTTTCCAATTTATTAGTATATACAAGCCTTTATTTCACTCGTATGAGAAATTGAATTAAACGGCCTAGTAAAACAAGTGGTATGAAACGCTTGCGTTTACTTCGTCGGTTAACTCCTGGACTTGTTCGATTGAACACTTTGTGACAATTTTCTAGTGGAGATTTACAGCTTGTTCGTAAATATTTAAGTTAAGCAAGTGGTTATGGGACATGAAGCTAAACTCATATATTTACTAGCTTGGTGCGATTGACACTTCCTTATGATCATGACGATCATTTTTATAATTTAGACTAGGCCTCATCGGTGTGATTTCGTCTCACACATATCTCTTGGGCTTTGAGGATTGTCTAGACACCATTGTGTGATTTCATCTCACACATATTGCACGGTTAGACTAGGCCTCATCGGTGTGATTTCGTCTCACACATATCTCTTGGGCTTTGAGGATTGTCTGGATACTTTTTGTGTGATTTCGTCTCACATATTTCTTTGTCTGTGGGGAGACTATACCCCGTTTATGTGATGTTTCGCCATCACATATCTAGGGTAGCACCCTACGGTCTTCGGGCCATTCCTGTGTGAAAATTTAATGGATAGCTTCCATGAGATAGCTTCTCTTCATGTGTTTACGCGTAGGTGAGTTTTCATGCTCCCATTCATGTGTTAGGCCTTTTCCCCTTTTTTATAATTTAGACTAGCGATTGTGCGAAGTCTCTTTGTCTGCGGGGAGACTATACCCCGTTTATGTGATGTTTCGCCATCACATATCTAGGGTAGCACCCTACGGTCTTCGGGCCATTCCTGTGTGATACGCGTAGGTGAGTTTTCATGCTCCCATTCATGTGTTAGGCCTCCCCCCCTATTTATGTGTTCTCTGGATTTCTTGTGATGATTTCTGGGATTTTGTGCTTCACCAATTTTCGTGATTTCTATTGATATGTTTATCAATTTTTGTGCATTGGTGAATTCATGTGTTATTAACTTGTTATGAATACAAGTTTAGGGTATGATATCCCTTTCTATCTTTGAGAAGATTCTTGTGACATTTTTGATGAATGAAAATTCATTTGGTATTATATTTCGATGCCAGTTATTTTGATGAGATTTTGACGTGTTAACTTCAGTAACCGTCAATTTTGAAATGGATTTACAAGCGGTTCTCTCGCAATACTGATATTGCTAATTTAATCACGTATTTTCAAAATTCTTATTTTTAAAAGTTGTTTCAAAATATAAATTAAAATTGTTTTCAAAATTATTACAGTTTGCATTTTCAATAGAATGAGGAAGCGATTTAAACATTTCAGCAAAATCGAGGACTATGACCCCTTTCTTTTACTGATTCGCTTAATTCCGGACTTGTCCGTTTGAGAATGTGAAATGTTATTTTTAAAACACACAATCCTGCACTTTCGAGGAAACGATAAAGAGATTTGAACGATTTAGCAAAAGTACGGAGTATGGAACCATACTTTTACTACTCCGGTTAATTCCGGACTTGATAATTGAATATTTATGACTTCTGATTATCGATTCTGATAATCAGATATTTGTGTTTCTGATTATCGTTTTTGATAATCGGATATTTCCTATTTCTGATTATCGTTTTTGATAATCAGATATTTGTGAAATTTGATTATCGATTGAGATAATTAAATATTTTTCGATTTGATTAATCGAATGTTTGTGTTTTTGATTATCGTTTTTGATAATCAGATATTTGTGAAATTTGATTATCCTTTGTGATAATTAAATATTTTCCGATTTAATTATCGTTTGAGATAATTAAATATTTTTTCGATTTGATTAATCGAATGTTTGTGTTTCTGATTATCGTTTTTGATAATCAGATATTTGTGAAATTTGATTATCCTTTGTGATAATTAAATATTTTCCGATTTAATTATCGTTTGAGATAATTAAATATTTTTTCGATTTGATTAATCGAATGTTTGTGTTTCTGATTATCGTTTTTGATGATCAGATATTTGTGAAATTTGATTATCCTTTGTGATAATTAAATATTTTCCGATTTAATTATCGTTTGAGATAATTAAATATTTTTTTTGATCTGATTAATCGAATATTTGTGATTTCTGATTATCGCTTATGATAATTCGATATTTGAGATTCAAATTATCGTTTTGATAATTAAATATTTGTTGATTTGATTATCGTTTTAGATAAGTAAATATTTGCGATTTGAAAATTCGATTATCGTTTTTGATGATGGAATAGTTGCGATTTTGAGATTTGAGCTTCGTCTTTTTCTCTGGCAATTCAGGTGAGTAATCTGAATTACTCACATTCAATTCGTGCTCAGTTTGTGATTTCTGCTCTGTTTTCCTTTTCTTTTAAATGCCGGAACTCGATTGTTCTTGCTTTTGTTAGTCGATGATGATGTTTGGGGTTGTTTATATATAGTCATCTGATTTTGATTCCTTGATCCCCATGATGTTGGTTCTTTTGATTTGAAGCAGTCGAACCTTTTGATTTTATATCTGATTCTTCCATAATTTCAATACTTCCCTGTTACCTTTGCTTTGCTTATGCATTCGACATTGCCATGCTCTTATAGTTGTTACCTTTTATCCATTTACTCCTTAGGATTGCGAGGACGCAATTTCTTTAAGGAGGGGAGTCTGTAACAACCCGGTATTTCGTACCGATTAATTATCATCTTTAGACGATTGCTTTTCCTAGCAAATCGCTGTTTGGAATTTTAATTTAACCAGTTGAAACTCTTTTGAAAAATCTATTAAATGTTGACAGGCTTTAAAATAAATTCTCGGCCCACGTTTTCAAATGTTTGAAGCCATGAAAAATTTGCAAAGCAAATGTACCCGTCCCCTTTTTTCTCGATGCCTTCCCATTCTTAAAGAAATTCGACCCGTTCTCTTTTGTCCATGCGAAAACCCGTTCCCCCTTTTATTTCGTGAAAAACCCTAGATCAAAGCAAAAGAAAATAAAAATGGCAGCCTAGTTTCTTCGTCTTCGTCCCCAAACATCCAAATTAATGGCTACTCTTCTTCGTCGTTCGACATCGCCTTGCACGGCTGCTCCTCAATTGATCGAGTCGCCTTCGCTTCGCATGCTAAAGCTTTGGCTTCACTGCCTCGTCGAAAAAATGGTGAGACTTTCTCACATCTAATTCACTCAAAATATGAGATTTCGTTCGTCTGATTTTGTTAAGCAATTTTGCTCGCCGTTTGGTTTCACTTGTATGTTGATTCCTTGGTTGAGATGTTTTCTGACCTTTTCCCATAATCGAATATACTGCGATATTTTAGTCGACACGGCTTTGATTGATTTCGTGATTGCCGAGGCATGATCGATTCTGGCTATGACTTCGGCCACTCTATTTTACTTGGATGCTCGTGATTTTTCTTGACTTGTTAATAAACGTATATTTGATACTTGTTCACGGTTTTGATTTGGGACTTAGTATTGACCTGTAGTGTTGTTGCCGTGATATTGGTCTTGGATATTGCTTCCTTAGTAATCTCGGCATTGACTTTGTAGTCTGCTCTATCTTGAAAATTTCTGTTAATCTTTTTCAATTTGATTTTTAAGAAGAAATATTCAGTCTTTCAGCTGCACTTGGTTTTGCTTCATGATGCACGGTTACTTGTTCACAATATCACCTGATTTTGATCATCTCTGCACTGTTGAATTTCGTTTATCCCTGACCTGTTTGGCTTCACTGCATAGCACATTCCCTTTTGTATAATTTTGTTCCTCCCTGTAGCAGGTTTGTGCATTCCTCTGGTCATTTGTATTCATCTCTATGGTATACTCGAATTGGCCTCAATATTGCATTTGGTTAGTGTACTTGGGTCAGTGGCATTGATATCTTTAGCTTGATCGACAGTTGATGTTCACTGTTGTATACTTGCATGTACGTTGTTATTCTGTCTAGAGTAGGTTCTACATTCTGTAATCTTGAATCTCTTGACTTTGTTTGTTACTGTTGCCTTGGACAGTTGCTTTAACATTCCGGTGCATTTTCTATTTTTAAGTGAAATTGATTTCGAATTGTGTTATTGAACGCTTAAGCTTCACTGATTGCATTTGCATACCACTGTAATTCTATCACCTGTGACTCGAGTTCTTTACTTGATGTCATTTGAGCTCCTTCATGATATTTTCATGTTATCGCTAAACTTGTATGTGCCGTTCACCATTGATACAATGTTTTAGTTGCATCTTTTGATCTGCATATCCATGTGCCTTCTCTGTCTCATTTATTCTTTTGGTTCCACTGCACAACTTTGAGCCTTCTTGCTTATGCTCAAATCATTTTGAGTTTGGGCTTGCATCTGAGTTTTTGTGCAGTTTGCCTTTTATTTTGTTGTGGTCGCAGTCCAATTTTTGTTGCAAATTTGGACTGTATATATATTGACTGGAGCCTTTTGTTGTTCTACTGCAACTTTGGTTTGCATAATTGTTGTGCAGTAGCCGGTAGCACTTGTTTATGATGTTGGTACTTCACTGTGTCACTGTCCATGTTCGTTTGTGACAGTCTTGAATCTGCATCCATGTTCTTCATTGATGTTGTGGTGGTGAGCTTTTGTAGTTGCTTGTGTTCTGGTTTTAGTTGTCATCAGTTGCATGCATTCCTCTGCATTCATTGTTGTCCACCCTGGTTTCACTGCTTTGACTTGTCTGTCCTGTGATTGCCACTGTCACTTGATCTTGCTGTGACATTGTGACTCGGTTCACTTTGTCACTACGTATCTATATATGCTTGACCTGTTTCTATTTTAGTTGTACTTGGGTATACACTACATATCCATGTGTCATTTTCACTTGCATCTGTTCATCCCTGAGCACTTGCTGACCTGCTGCATTTTCGTAGCAGTTTTACCCTCGTCCCTTGTGGTGACTTTATATTCTGTTGTGGTGAGGCGGTGCACGCGTGCGTGCACTGCAGCCACACTGAATTGACAGATTTGAATCGATATTTCTTTTGTTATTGATTCATCGACCTGTTGCGTAATTCGTAGGCTGTATTGGCGAGGCAGTACACGTTAGCGTGTACTGCAGCCAATTAGCATTGATGTTTTTAAATTGGCATTTCAATTGTTTAAACTGCTTTGGATTTCTGTTTTGTGGATTAACACTGTTTAGTGTTATATCTGCCGTTATCCGGTTCTCTTATCGAGAAGTTGGGTATACGAGATTTATGTGACTGTCGTCCATTTGATATTTGATTATTATTGCTTCCGTGCATTAATAACTGAGTTTGAATTAGACTGACCCGGGTATTATTTTCTTTTGAATTTAATACTCGGGTCAGACCGAGTATTTACAGGTTGTAGATTTTTAGCTTTGGGTTGCTACTAGAGCTATGAAGACTTTTTATATCATTTGAAGTGGTCTTCGTCTTGTTGTAGTAGTCAGTGTGTCTGTTTTAAGATGATAATGTATTCATGTATATTAGTCGATAATGTACTTGTATATATAACTTCTTGAGTCGACAGTTGTAGTTGTATCATTTGTATTGTGTCAAATGTATTGTAACTGATATCAGTTATTATATATATATGAGACTTTTCGTTCCATCTGTATTCCGCATTTATGTTATCTGTGTTATTTTTATATCTATTGTCCTAAACTATTATAGCCACTGTGAAGTAGCTTTCAGTTTGTATCGGTATGTCGGATTTCCTCTAAAAAAAATGAAATGCATGTTTTATTATCTGACATATCGGTGCTCGCACAAAGCAATTACACAGATGGTCGCTCCTCAACAGCCTTATTCTCCGTGCTAGTTGACAGCACTACTCCGTAGTGTTCTTGGCTAGCGTGGGTATAGAGGTGGGGCGTCACACAAATTCTTATAGAAATTCAAATACTGCTATGGCCAATAATATTTATAATTTCTCTAGAAGTACAAAATCATTAAACGGAAATATGAATAAATATTATCTATGTATTTGGGTTCCTGTTAATTGGAAAAATAGAGAAAAATACATTGATGATTATTTTGATATGGTAGTTAATAATGAAAATTATATTTATAAAGGTTCAACCACACCCAAATGGGTATGGTTTCCAAAGATCTAACCCCCCGGACCCTAACATAGTAAGTGGTACCAAAAATTGATTTTTATTTATTGTAGGTACTCAGAGAAACAAAAGGAAAGATTTTGGAATTTACAAATATGATTCCCACATTCTTTTTTGATAATGACAAAGGGGGAGAGATAATGGAAAGCACATATTCAGGGGGAGATTTATAAAAATTACATATAAGTACATTGTATAGTTGTCATCATCAAAAAGGGGGAGATTGTTAGGAAATCAAATTCAGATTTTAATGATAACAACTATACAATGAAAATCAAATGTACATATATATGTATATATACAAGAACTTGATAGAGTAACATCACCAAAGAGACTAAAACAACACTCAAGAGAAGAATCAAAAGACGTCAAATCAGTAGAAATTGAAGAGAAATGGGACATGCACAAGATAAAGCAACATGCACACTTTTAGACGTCTGAGTGCACTATCCAGACGTCTGAATGATTCCTCTGGTTCATAATTCAGAAGCAATCAGACATTTGGTTACCAACGTCAGACGTCTGAAAAGTACCCAGGCATAACAGATATGAAGACCAAACGTCTGGATAATAAACTCAGACGTCTGAAATGCTACCAGACACAAAAATATATGAAGGCCAGACGTCTGAGGTTACTTTCCAGACGTCTGAAAATAGGCTCGACTGTGTAATTTCAAACTCCAACTGTCACATCAGAAGAGACACATCCGCTCCTCTTCACTGCAACTCTTCATCACCAACAGGAGAAACTATACAACGATTGCTAATGAAGGCAACTACACACAGAGACTCTTCATCACTATAAATAGCATCAGGAATTCAAGAGAAAGTTATAACCTTACCTACTTACGCTTTTATCTCTTATAATCTGATCTATTCCTGATCTCTAAGCAATCAACTACTTGTATTTAACTCTTCCATATATTCAGAACTTCTCATTCAAATATTCTCTAGATAGATATATTGGAAGCACTTGTACTCAATAGTCAACATCCGTGTTATAGAACACATTCTTGACAAAGAAACTCTGTTATTGTAAACATGTTCCTCCGGGTCAAGTGAGGGTTAGTTGAAAGGAAATTCCGAAGAGGAGCTTCGGGACTGGATGTAGGACGGGAGGTCCGAACTAGTATAAAATCCTGGTGTGATTATTTTCATTTACTTTGCTACTATCATTTATCAAGTTATAGTATATAGTTGGTTGTTTATACTTGCATATATATATCTTATACGATCCACTCATATAGACTTTCAAAGGGTAGTATCATGGTATGGAGCCCAGATACTTACTCATGTGGACACACTATATTTATTACTGTGTGATGTTGGTTATCGAGAGCTCTCGGATAAAGGTCCCAAAGGACCGGGGGTGGCATATCTCAGGTTTACTACCCGGGAAGGGGGTAACCGGCCTTGTGTTGGTAGAGAGCAGGTTGTCTCTCGGGGCATCCCGCCAGAGGCGTTCCCATGTGGCATAGGAAGTTCCTTAGCCTGACCATTTGTTGGAAATCCATCTTCCAATATGAACCTTATACGGTATTAGTTGTAGAACCTGCCATTTACTTATGGTGGTGCCCCACTGTTTAGATGGTAGCTATAGTAGGCATAGTGTGAAATGCCTATGCTGGCTAAGATTAATATTATACTTTCGAAATGTTTTCTGCACTATGCACTAATAATAATAATATCGAATGATTTTCCGTAGTAAGCATGTTTGACTATCATAAGAAGAAATCTCCTCCAATTCTACGTTTGCATTGTGTGCGTGGCGGGAGGTCTTTTGGTAGTTTCATTTTCCAAAAGCATTGCGGTTTCAATGTTTAAAATTCCTTTATTGTTTGTTTAAAGATAAACTTTTTTTGTTTGCTCATACCAGTCCCATGACTGACCTAGAGTTTATTGTTCCCTTCCTAAACTCTGGGTGCCCACCATTTTCCACACGGGCAGTCTAGAGTTGGGTTTCTCAGATATTCGGGTTGAGTAGATTATCTGGAGCTAGTCAGTCCTTGGACGACTGACCTTACTTTCCGCTAGCTATGGATTGGAGCATTTTATTGGAGATATTCTATCCGTTGCTGGTGTTATCTATTTTCTTTCCGCTGCTATTTCTTGTATCATATCTCTGATGTATATTGATATTGTTGTATCATATTGATATCTGTTGTATCATTCTGTTGTATCATATTGTATCAGATTTTGTATCTGTCATTGTATCAATGTTATATATATTGATATCATCTATTTCTTTTTCTTCCGCTGTGTTGTTATACTTAATGGTGTTATAAGCTTCGGCGAATCGGATTTGAATGGTCGAATATGCGGCATTCGAGTACAATGTGAAGTATGGATGTCGATTTTCGAACGCGAAAAATCCGAGTCGTTACATAACTTATCCGATCCCGATCTCTTCGTAACAACGTTCGATATTCTCCGGTAAACTAAACGCCAGTTCTTTAGCGAATAAACAGACAAAGATAAGATTGGAGATCACCTCCTAACCGTTTGTGGATGGATTTTCTTATAAACGTCCTAGAAGAACGAAACGAGTTTATACGTACAGTATAGCACCTCGAACGGTAACTATACCATATAATTTTCGTATTTCTCCTAGATATTTCCAAAGTAATATTTTTGGGTCCAGATTTGATAGTCGGTTATTTAACTATGAAATAAACAATCATTCAACCAAATATTTTATTTTCCACGGAAAAACCCAAAATCTTTTTTTAATTTAATTTTAATGAATTAAATTCTTTTATCCAAAATATGTGTACTTATCTTTTCGAATTCAATAAATTCACAAACCATCCTACCAAAAATATTCGAAACCCCTTTTGAAAATAATGTGTAAAGTACCACTGTGGTATTAAACCATGGATTCACAGCTCAATGGTTCCGTCTCTATCCCAGAGAAATCCAATACTTAACTGCAGGCACTCACTGCCTCTGATTACGCCATGCGAGTATACCATTACTTCCCGAAACTTTATTTAAAAATTATCTCAAAATAATGCTTATAAGTTTTCTAAAATAAATTTCCAAGTTTAATCTAGACAAATATACTTAAATAAAAGTTATTATACAAAGCCATAATAATATTTAATAATTTATCATTTTAATAATAATGCTGACTAATTCTTAAATAATAGTAAATCATTAACAATCTTTATAAGGTAACTAATTAATAATTTAATATACTTCAAACAATTTAAAATAAACAAATAACTAGTTTCCATAATATTTTTGTGACGACCCGGAATTTCGAGCAATAACAATTTAATAATTTATATTAAATATTAAATTGTTTTGATATATCTTGGATTTATAAGACTTAAATAAATACTTTTCTTTAAATAAATATTGTATTGGTGAGTTTTATCTTTTAAAAACTAATTAATTATGTTTCCAAACTTCTAATATTTCTTTAGTGATTTGGGAATTATCATTTATTTAATATTAGGTCTTTTCAAAGCTATCAAATAAATAAAATATGGGTTTAAATATATAAGATAAATGTTTAAATAGTTTTAAAACTTGTTCTAGCTTTAGTATATAATATTAAGTAAGTAGTTATGGTAAAGATATAATTTCTTTTATAAATCATTTCAAATTGTTAAATGTGTAATTTATTTTAAAATAATAAATAAGAATGTACATATGAAATTAATAGATGAAAGTAGAATATATGACTTCACCTATAGTTTAAAGCAACTTGACTAAAGTAAAATAACAAGATCACAATATAAAACAAGTAACAAAGTAAATATATCAAACAAGGAAATATAAAATATACATAAGTTAAATTTTATTGTTTGTAAAGTTGTAAAACCAATACACTTAATATTTAAATAATATGTTAGAACAACATATCTAAACAACATTTCATTTGCATTCAACCAGTAACATATGTTTGTATAATACATAAGGAGATTGGCCAGCCTCTTAATAAAATCTGCATAGTTAGATAAACTAGAAAGAAAGCTTGCATAAGTATGTAAACAATGGCTCGAGTATGGGCAGGCAGACTTAAGGACAACAAAATCAAATAAAAATGTAGGCTGGTAAGAAGAAAATGTGTAAGGATAAGAATCTAAAGCAAAGTAAAAATGTGGTATGCCTGTAGCTTGTAAAATAAGACTTAGGCAAGTATAAAAAAATATATATAGATAAGTATAAACTAAAACATCAAGGACATAGCATTAAATGATAGTAAGGCAATATCTTTTCTAGTACACAAGACATGAAATCTCGGCCATAAGCTATAAAAAAATTATCTCTGGGAATTGTACAACTTGTACACTAGTTTGCCTAAAGAGAAATAATACCCTGTTTCATTTATATCAACCTGTTTTATACTTCACCCTGTAAGCGTTTTCCCCATTCCAGTTTTCATTTTCCTTTCGAACTAAGTAAAACCAAAATAAAACTCCATTTCAAGACTTAAGCAAACATTCACAACAAGCAACTCAATGCAAACCAGAGAAGCAAGATGATTTGGCAGGAAGATCAAAGTAAAAACATTTTTCAGCCTTTAAAGTTCAAAACTGTTTTCATCAGGGTGCTCTGTTCTTTCAAATCTTGGTGAGTAACTTCACATTTTAAACCAAAAATGTTAACTATCAGTTGCAGGTAGATAACTAGAATGAATATGGTTTTAAATGTTTGGTTTGTGATGATTCCTCTGTGTGTATATGCAAATACATAAGTATTGCTAAGAATCTGTTTTGCCTGTGTTTGTTTAAAACTAAGATTTTGATAAAAAGGTCTTTACCACTTGATTTAATCCCAGTTAGGATTTGAGTTGTAAACAAAAGTGGTTAGTTTAGTTATGATTTAAGTAGTAAAAATTTATTAAAGTGGAAACAAACTGAATTTGCCTCTGGAAATCAAGTAAACAACATTCAACTTCAAATAAGTTTAAAAATAAATTTATTGTTTTAAGAATTCAGGAGTATATGGTGAAACTACATGCAAAAACAAGATTTTTAAAACAAGAATTATAATTTTTAAGGATAGGGACAGTGAGCAGTTTTAGTTCATCTGTTTCAAGTGTTTTGGGTTGCCGTGGTCGATCTCGTCGCCTAGAGTTGTCGAGTTTTCGTCTGGGGGTAGAGGGGTGACCAGTGGTCCTTGGAAAAATGGTGGAGTGGTGGATAGTCATCGGTGGTGGCTGCGGCGATGATTTCTTGTTCGTAGACCTAGTTTTGTATGGCGATGAATTTTCGTCTCGTTCGAAGTCGTGAGTGGACCGAGTGTAGCGTGCCTTGGGGTTTTCGTAGAGGGGAGGTAGACGATGAGGTGGCCGGAGTTTCAACTCTTACGGTGGTCGGAGGAGTGGAATTTTTGCGTTGACAGGTTTTGTGGAGGAATGCGCGTGCTTCCAGGTTTTGATCTAGGGGCTCGATTTGATTTCGGGACGAGGTGATGTTGTCAGAGGGCCGTGATCGATTCCGGTGGTGGTCGCTGATGTGTGGATGGGCTGGTAGTTGGCCGGAGTTGGCCAGAGCCACGGTGCACGTGCACCGTGCATTTTGATATCCGGTTGAGCTTTGGGTTTGGGGAGACGGAGCGCTCGAGTTTTTCTCGTGTGAATGCTTGTTTTGCTCGAGTAAATCCCTAGTTTACTCGAAGTGAAATAAGGGGAACTCGGGTATTGTTGTTTTCCAGTTTTAGGCTGTAGCTTGTTCCCAGTTTTAAATTGTTGGGTTTAAAAATTTTAAATCAAGTTAAACTGGGGATAAATAAATGTTAAATCCAGATTTCTGAAATAAAAGAAAAGTTTTAAATTTAAATACTTTTAATAAATTTAAATATTTGAATTTAAAGGGTTTGATTTAAAATCCTCTTCATGGCAAAGTGTTTTTAAATTTGTAATTTAAGATGTTAAAAAAAAAAGTTAGTTTATAAAATGATCAAAGCTTAATTAGTGATTAGTTTTAAAAACTGGAATTTTAAAATGGAAGTTCAAAGGATAAATGAAATAAATGTTTTAAGCATATTTAAGTGGGATTTAATCAATAAATGAAAAAGGGGTTTTCTTTAAGTAATAAAGATTTAAGATTTAAATTCATTAACCATTAAAATAACTAAAATGATAATTGATCAATTGTATTGATTTAATTAGTAATTATAAGCTGAAATGTATTAATTAAAGTAAATAATGAGTTAAGTAATTAATATGTAATTAAGAATTACAGATCAGACTTTAATTAATGAATGAATGGTAAATTGAACTTATAATTAAAAATGAGGAAATTGTAAGTTATTATTTAAGAAAAGAAATTAAATAAATTATAATGAATGCCATTAACTAGATCATTTTATGATTAATTAATATAATTGATTTTTAATAGTTAATTAGATTAATTAATTTGAAAATCAACATTGTAAATGTTTAAATTACGTAATGGGAATTAATTAAGGAATTAATTACTCACTTTAGTTAATTGAGTAATTTGATTTATTTGAGTTAATTAATTTAGTTTAATTAATTTGGATTAATAAATTGATAATTTGGAGATATAATTACTCAGGAAAGTAATTGATGAATAATTACAGGATGTAATTAATTGGATAATATTTTGTTAATAGAAGTAATTTGGATATAATTACTTGAAATTAATCAAGGGATTAATTAAATCTGTTTATTGGGAGTAATTAATTAAGGATAATTAATTACTGTATGTTATTAATCAAGGTGATTAATATATGTGATTTGGAAATTAGTTTTCTTAATAAAAATTAAGAAATAAAATAACTAATTAAAAGTTAATTACTTGATGTAATAGAATTAAATAGTAAATGTAATTAGAGATCATTTATTATAAATGCTGAAATCTTAGAATGAATTTATTTGGAATTAATTAATAAATGAAGAGATTTATTAATAAAATAAATTAAGTCATGTAATTAATTTAGGTTAATTAATAAATGAAGTAAGGTAAAGGTTATTACCTATATTTGGTTAAAGATAATTAATTTGTAAAAATAACTAAAGGATAATTTACTTTAAATGTAATTAAAGATAATTAATCAAGGACGATTAATTAAAATGAATAATTGGTTGATGATTAATTAATTGATTGATAATTAATTAATAGAAATATAAGCAAGTTAATAATGGTGGAGTAATTAATTTAATTTACTTTAAATTAATTAGAGATTTGTAATTAGTTTAATTCATTTTAAATTAATTATAAAATGAGGTGATTATTAATCTATGTTTATATATGATGGATGATATTGATTTCCATGATTGATTGTGATCTCAGAGATATATCTATTGTGTTATGGATGCTTGGTTGAGTATGATGATATTGATTATCTGTTTGAGTAGATAATATGGATTATCTGTTTATGATGATGATGTTATTCTCCATTGTTATATTGTGTTTTATCTATCTGTGTTGATATAGATAATAAATTGAATTGTTTTAACTTTAAAACAACTTGGCCTTAAAAGACACGGTTTGGATTTCGATGAGACCGGGATCGGGTTTCCGTATACCGGGATTCTAGGTCTGGAGACCCGAATACCACATCGATCCAAAATAACGTTATGTCGTGAAATCCAAATGGAGCAAGTGAAGACTCGAGGTATAAGAACTATTCGTCAGTATAACTCTGTGGGTGATTCCGTAATGAGTTTGACGGAGATCGTACTTACAGATTCGAGATGGTGGTTCAAATTGCAAGGGTTATTGTCGTTAACTCTGAGGGTGATTCCAATACGAGTGTAACGAGATAATGCCTTCGGTTTCGTTCGAACCCGGAACGAACTTATATGGATCGAATGCTTTCAGAACATCGTCAGGCGGGCGATGAGCATTCTAAGAGATGTGTTCTCTAAAGGTAATCGTAACCTCAAGCCTCATCAACCGGGAATGGCTAAAACAGGGGAGGTGCAGCAAGGCTTCGTGGGTAGCACCCACTTGAGAGCAAGATATACCCCTGTCTAGAGTCCCTTTTATTTCGGCTGTGTGGGTGGTTTAGTAGCTACAACCGTCGGGGTTGTCTTGTTTGGAACTGTCCAGTAAGGGATGGTTCCGGTCTTGTGTTGCAGGGGACTTAGGGTGGGTCCTCGGTACGGTGATCTAGGCCACGTACTGTGACGGGCGGTACCCCAGTAGCCCTGCCATTGTTGGAAACCCAATTTTTCCTACGTGACCTTACGGTTTTGATTGTATACCTAGTATGCTGGAATTTAATGAATGTAACAATTTCAGCTATTTCATATTTACTTGAAAACCCTAGACACTATTATAATATAACTGGATTTCCTATCAAATGTTTGGTTAGCGTAAGGTAAAAACATTTCCATGTTTATGTGTGGGATGTCTTACGTGATACCTTTTGTTTTCAAAGGATTTTCAAAGTTAAACAACTTAACCTGTTACTCATACCAGACCCATGTCTGACCCGGAGTTTATTTTCTGTTTTCCTAAACTCTCGGGTACCCAAATTTTTACGGGTAGCCAAGGGATTCAGGTTAGCTTTGACGTATTCGGGAGGAGCAATGGAGCAGGAGGCTTCAGCGTATAGATATATAGTGATTCCGATGTGTTAGTGTCTATCTGTATTTCCGCTGTGTTGTATCTCTGTATTGTATTGAGATGTATCGAGTTGTATTAACTAGACAGGTGTTTATAACTGTCTAGTATGTGTTGTATTATCTGTGTAACTCTTATATATATATGATATTATGTAATCTCTTATGTGATATATTATATTTCATTCGTTCCGCTGTTGAGATTCTGGTGTGTTTTCTTCTTTCTTCTCTATCTTTTCTATTTCTCACCCTTTTCTTTCTTCATAGTGATGCGATTTTCCGGTAGTGGAAGGTCGGGTCGCTACAGTTGGTATCAGAGCACTAGGTTGAGCGAATACCTAGGCTCTTAAGTAATTTCTTTCTTGAGAGAGCGTATTTGTATTTTTGATATATATATATATATATATATATATATATATTTCTACCTATTGTTGGGTTACCCGTTCAGGTTTTCCAATATAATTTATAAAGGTAGATAAGGTAGTGGTGTGTAACACGACTACCAATGATTGAATTTGTTGAGGTCGGAAGTGTATCGACCGAGACGGTATTGGGTCTACAGTCCTTCTCGAGTGAATTTGTGGTGGAAGGATTTCACCAAGTCTCTGAAGGTAATCTGTTAAGATTTGGATATCATTTTTGTAGTGTATAGTTTTGATGAGTGGAGTTTGGATCTGTCGGTTGGACAGCATCAAGTTATGATATCTTGATACCTCAGGATGTTGTAGCTGTGTGATGAGACACGGTGACTATGGATGTCTCCGAAGATGTTTCTTTGGAACAAGTTAAGGGAGTGAGTCTGCTTCGGTGTTGTGGCTGTGTTCAGCAGGATGTTTCTGGTTGGTTTGAGGGTCGAGTTTCTCGAAGAGCTTTGGATTTCCTTGGCATTGGTGTCAGCAGTGCAGCTCGGAGTATTTTGTGTATTGGCAAGAAGCTTTTCAGCTTAGCAGTGAGTCCAGAAGCAGCTAAGTGGTTTCGTTTCTTTGTTGGATTGGCCAGTTAAGCTTAGGCTGTTCTGTTTGGTAAAGAGAGAACGGTTTTTCTTTGGAATTAGGCTGGGTTGATCGCAAAAGTGACTTGCGATAGTTTGAGCATTCTCTTGTGTTTCAGATATTTTTCTGGATAACTTCAGGAAGTCAGAGTTTTGTTAGCATCTGGAGATTGAGTTGGTATCGACTGGATTCCAGAAGTGGTACCGATGATTCAGCTTAATAGTAGGATGTTTTTGGAGGAAGTTTTTAGTAGAGCAGCTCAGGTTTCGGAGGAACTTCTGAGTTTATTTTTGAATCTGTTGAACCATATTTTGGGAATTTGTTGTCCCGTGTTTGCTTGTGTTCGTCATCAGCATTGTCATCTACTCATATCAGAGTTGTGCAGCGGAGCAGTTGGGAGTGCATCTACTTTTCTTTTCTGGAGAAGAGAAGTTGTTTTCTACGGATGATAGTAAAGGTTGTGTTCTTGATTTTAGTGGGTTTGAGAAGATCATTCTACTGGATTGTTGTGGATTCAGATTGTTCTGAAAGGCATTATCGGAGATTTAGCTGATCAGTAGGGATGGAGGCAGCTATGGATCGTCCGAAGAGTTTGGTGGATAAGAGACGGAGGAATTTGGATTTCAGAGTTGGAGATTTGATTTTGGATGAATTTTCTCTGATTCAAGGAGCTCTATAATTTGGTAAGTCTGGGAACTTAGCTCCGAGATGTTCTGGAGTTTCTCTGTGTTCTGGAGAGGGTAGGTGTTTGGTCTTCAGATTTGGATTGCCAGTTTGGATAGCTGGGATTCGTTGTATTTCACGTATCTCTGAGGGAGTACGTGTAAGATTCTATCTCTGGTTTTGGAACTAGCAGTTCTGGGAGTTTTGGTTGCGAGTCAGACTCGTCTGTAGTCTGATATCCTGCCGTGTTGTGTAGATCTAGATGAGTAGGAGTTCTGTAGCTTAGTTGTATAGATTGTTTGGATTCTGTAGGGCGAGTATCTCGGTACTTACACTTGGGAAACTCGAGAGAACTCTATCCAGAATTTTGTCTGGATAGTTAGATAGGTTTGTTTGATTTGATGATTTGGTTGATATGGTTGTTAGTATATAGTTGATAAATGCTTGTGTATTAAAAATTAAAATCCTAAATAGATTATTAAATTACCTTTGTTTTAAATTTCGGGGACGAAATTCTTTTAAGGTGGGAGGAATGTGACGACCCGGAATTTCGAGCAATAACAATTTAATAATTTATATTAAATATTAAATTGTTTTGATATATCTTGGATTTATAAGACTTAAATAAATACTTTTCTTTAAATAAATATTGTATTGGTGAGTTTTATCTTTTAAAAACTAATTAATTATGTTTCCAAACTTCTAATATTTCTTTAGTGATTTGGGAATTATCATTTATTTAATATTAGGTCTTTTCAAAGCTATCAAATAAATAAAATATGGGTTTAAATATATAAGATAAATGTTTAAATAGTTTTAAAACTTGTTCTAGCTTTAGTATATAATATTAAGTAAGTAGTTATGGTAAAGATATAATTTCTTTTATAAATCATTTCAAATTGTTAAATGTGTAATTTATTTTAAAATAATAAATAAGAATGTACATATGAAATTAATAGATGAAAGTAGAATATATGACTTCACCTATAGTTTAAAGCAACTTGACTAAAGTAAAATAACAAGATCACAATATAAAACAAGTAACAAAGTAAATATATCAAACAAGGAAATATAAAATATACATAAGTTAAATTTTATTGTTTGTAAAGTTGTAAAACCAATACACTTAATATTTAAATAATATGTTAGAACAACATATCTAAACAACATTTCATTTGCATTCAACCAGTAACATATGTTTGTATAATACATAAGGAGATTGGCCAGCCTCTTAATAAAATCTGCATAGTTAGATAAACTAGAAAGAAAGCTTGCATAAGTATGTAAACAATGGCTCGAGTATGGGCAGGCAGACTTAAGGACAACAAAATCAAATAAAAATGTAGGCTGGTAAGAAGAAAATGTGTAAGGATAAGAATCTAAAGCAAAGTAAAAATGTGGTATGCCTGTAGCTTGTAAAATAAGACTTAGGCAAGTATAAAAAAATATATATAGATAAGTATAAACTAAAACATCAAGGACATAGCATTAAATGATAGTAAGGCAATATCTTTTCTAGTACACAAGACATGAAATCTCGGCCATAAGCTATAAAAAAATTATCTCTGGGAATTGTACAACTTGTACACTAGTTTGCCTAAAGAGAAATAATACCCTGTTTCATTTATATCAACCTGTTTTATACTTCACCCTGTAAGCGTTTTCCCCATTCCAGTTTTCATTTTCCTTTCGAACTAAGTAAAACCAAAATAAAACTCCATTTCAAGACTTAAGCAAACATTCACAACAAGCAACTCAATGCAAACCAGAGAAGCAAGATGATTTGGCAGGAAGATCAAAGTAAAAACATTTTTCAGCCTTTAAAGTTCAAAACTGTTTTCATCAGGGTGCTCTGTTCTTTCAAATCTTGGTGAGTAACTTCACATTTTAAACCAAAAATGTTAACTATCAGTTGCAGGTAGATAACTAGAATGAATATGGTTTTAAATGTTTGGTTTGTGATGATTCCTCTGTGTGTATATGCAAATACATAAGTATTGCTAAGAATCTGTTTTGCCTGTGTTTGTTTAAAACTAAGATTTTGATAAAAAGGTCTTTACCACTTGATTTAATCCCAGTTAGGATTTGAGTTGTAAACAAAAGTGGTTAGTTTAGTTATGATTTAAGTAGTAAAAATTTATTAAAGTGGAAACAAACTGAATTTGCCTCTGGAAATCAAGTAAACAACATTCAACTTCAAATAAGTTTAAAAATAAATTTATTGTTTTAAGAATTCAGGAGTATATGGTGAAACTACATGCAAAAACAAGATTTTTAAAACAAGAATTATAATTTTTAAGGATAGGGACAGTGAGCAGTTTTAGTTCATCTGTTTCAAGTGTTTTGGGTTGCCGTGGTCGATCTCGTCGCCTAGAGTTGTCGAGTTTTCGTCTGGGGGTAGAGGGGTGACCAGTGGTCCTTGGAAAAATGGTGGAGTGGTGGATAGTCATCGGTGGTGGCTGCGGCGATGATTTCTTGTTCGTAGACCTAGTTTTGTATGGCGATGAATTTTCGTCTCGTTCGAAGTCGTGAGTGGACCGAGTGTAGCGTGCCTTGGGGTTTTCGTAGAGGGGAGGTAGACGATGAGGTGGCCGGAGTTTCAACTCTTACGGTGGTCGGAGGAGTGGAATTTTTGCGTTGACAGGTTTTGTGGAGGAATGCGCGTGCTTCCAGGTTTTGATCTAGGGGCTCGATTTGATTTCGGGACGAGGTGATGTTGTCAGAGGGCCGTGATCGATTCCGGTGGTGGTCGCTGATGTGTGGATGGGCTGGTAGTTGGCCGGAGTTGGCCAGAGCCACGGTGCACGTGCACCGTGCATTTTGATACCCGGTTGAGCTTTGGGTTTGGGGAGACGGAGCGCTCGAGTTTTTCTCATGTGAATGCTTGTTTTGCTCGAGTAAATCCCTAGTTTACTCGAAGTGAAATAAGGGGAACTCGGGTATTGTTGTTTTCCAGTTTTAGGCTGTAGCTTGTTCCCAGTTTTAAATTGTTGGGTTTAAAAATTTTAAATCAAGTTAAACTGGGGATAAATAAATGTTAAATCCAGATTTCTGAAATAAAAGAAAAGTTTTAAATTTAAATACTTTTAATAAATTTAAATATTTGAATTTAAAGGGTTTGATTTAAAATCCTCTTCATGGCAAAGTGTTTTTAAATTTGTAATTTAAGATGTTAAAAAAAAAAGTTAGTTTATAAAATGATCAAAGCTTAATTAGTGATTAGTTTTAAAAACTGGAATTTTAAATGGAAGTTCAAAGGATAAATGAAATAAATGTTTTAAGCATATTTAAGTGGGATTTAATCAATAAATGAAAAAGGGGTTTTCTTTAAGTAATAAAGATTTAAGATTTAAATTCATTAACCATTAAAATAACTAGAATGATAATTGATCAATTGTATTGATTTAATTAGTAATTATAAGCTGAAATGTATTAATTAAAGTAAATAATGAGTTAAGTAATTAATATGTAATTAAGAATTACAGATCAGACTTTAATTAATTAATGAATGGTAAATTGAACTTATAATTAAAAATGAGGAAATTGTAAGTTATTATTTAAGAAAAGAAATTAAATAAATTATAATGAATGCCATTAACTAGATCATTTTATGATTAATTAATATAATTGATTTTTAATAGTTAATTAGATTAATTAATTTGAAAATCAACATTGTAAATGTTTAAATTACGTAATGGGAATTAATTAAGGAATTAATTACTCACTTTAGTTAATTGAGTAATTTGATTTATTTGAGTTAATTAATTTAGTTTAATTAATTTGGATTAATAAATTGATAATTTGGAGATATAATTACTCAGGAAAGTAATTGATGAATAATTACAGGATGTAATTAATTGGATAATATTTTGTTAATAGAAGTAATTTGGATATAATTACTTGAAATTAATCAAGGGATTAATTAAATCTGTTTATTGGGAGTAATTAATTAAGGATAATTAATTACTGTATGTTATTAATCAAGGTGATTAATATATGTGATTTGGAAATTAGTTTTCTTAATAAAAATTAAGAAATAAAATAACTAATTAAAAGTTAATTACTTGATGTAATAGAATTAAATAGTAAATGTAATTAGAGATCATTTATTATAAATGCTGAAATCTTAGAATGA
This sequence comes from Allium fistulosum, assembly GCA_030737815.1. Lineage (NCBI taxonomy): Eukaryota > Viridiplantae > Streptophyta > Magnoliopsida > Asparagales > Amaryllidaceae > Allium > Allium fistulosum. The sequence continues at coordinate 919,605,320 of CM060901.1, read as the reverse complement.
ATTTATTTGGAATTAATTAATAAATGAAGAGATTTATTAATAAAATAAATTAAGTCATGTAATTAATTTAGGTTAATTAATAAATGAAGTAAGGTAAAGGTTATTACCTATATTTGGTTAAAGATAATTAATTTGTAAAAATAACTAAAGGATAATTTACTTTAAATGTAATTAAAGATAATTAATCAAGGACGATTAATTAAAATGAATAATTGGTTGATGATTAATTAATTGATTGATAATTAATTAATAGAAATATAACCAAGTTAATAATGGTGGAGTAATTAATTTAATTTACTTTAAATTAATTAGAGATTTGTAATTAGTTTAATTCATTTTAAATTAATTATAAAATGAGGTGATTATTAATCTATGTTTATATATGATGGATGATATTGATTTCCATGATTGATTGTGATCTCAGAGATATATCTATTGTGTTATGGATGCTTGGTTGAGTATGATGATATTGATTATCTATTTGAGTAGATAATATGGATTATCTGTTTATGATGATGATGTTATTCTCCATTGTTATATTGTGTTTTATCTATCTGTGTTGATATAGATAATAAATTGAATTGTTTTAACTTTAAAACAACTTGGCCTTAAAAGACACGGTTTGGATTTCGATGAGACCGGGATCGGGTTTCTGTATACCGGGATTCTAGGTCTGGAGACCCGAATACCACATCGATCCAAAATAACGTTATGTCGTGAAATCCAAATGGAGCAAGTGAAGACTCGAGGTATAAGAACTATTCGTCAGTATAACTCTGTGGGTGATTCCGTAATGAGTTTGACGGAGATCGTACTTATAGATTCGAGATGGTGGTTCAAATTGCAAGGGTTATTGTCGTTAACTCTGAGGGTGATTCCAATACGAGTGTAACGAGATAATGCCTTCGGTTTCGTTCGAACCCGGAACGAACTTATATGGATCGAATGCTTTCAGAACATCGTCAGGCGGGCGATGAGCATTCTAAGAGATGTGTTCTCTAAAGGTAATCGTAACCTCAAGCCTCATCAACCGGGAATGGCTAAAACAGGGGAGGTGCAGCAAGGCTTCGTGGGTAGCACCCACTTGAGAGCGAGATATACCCCTGTCTAGAGTCCCTTTTATTTCGGCTGTGTGGGCGGTTTAGTAGCTACAACCGTCGGGGTTGTCTTGTTTGGAACTGTCCAGTAAGGGATGGTTCCGGTCTTGTGTTGCAGGGGACTTAGGGTGGGTCCTCGGTACGGTGATCTAGGCCACGTACTGTGACGGGCGGTACCCCAGTAGCCCTGCCATTGTTGGAAACCCAATTTTTCCTACGTGACCTTACGGTTTTGATTGTATACCTAGTATGCTGGAATTTAATGAATGTAACAATTTCAGCTATTTCATATTTACTTGAAAACCCTAGACACTATTATAATATAACTGGATTTCCTATCAAATGTTTGGTTAGCGTAAGGTAAAAACATTTCCATGTTTATGTGTGGGATGTCTTACGTGATACCTTTTGTTTTCAAAGGATTTTCAAAGTTAAACAACTTAACCTGTTACTCATACCAGACCCATGTCTGACCCGGAGTTTATTTTCTGTTTTCCTAAACTCTCGGGTACCCAAATTTTTACGGGTAGCCAAGGGATTCAGGTTAGCTTTGACGTATTCGGGAGGAGCAATGGAGCAGGAGGCTTCAGCGTATAGATATATAGTGATTTCGATGTGTTAGTGTCTATCTGTATTTCCGCTTTGTTGTATCTCTGTATTGTATTGAGATGTATCGAGTTGTATTAACTAGACAGGTGTTTATAACTGTCTAGTATGTGTTGTATTATCTGTGTAACTCTTATATATATGATATTATGTAATCTCTTATGTGATATATTATATTTCATTCGTTCCGCTGTTGAGATTCTGGTGTGTTTTCTTCTTTCTTCTCTATCTTTTCTATTTCTCACCCTTTTCTTTCTTCATAGTGATGCGATTTTCCGGTACTGGAAGGTCGGGTCGCTACAATTTTTAACACTTTTAAAGTTACCTAGTTAATGATTAAAAATCCTCCTTTTTGAACAAGCCCAATTTCTCGATTCTAATTTCACTTCGTAAATTTGGAAATCTTACTTGAGCTCCAGTATAACCAATTTTATACTTATTTCCAAATTCACTTCTATTCTTCTGATCTATTAAAAATCTCGATTTTAAAACCTTTTATATTTAAACACGTACCACTTCAGAATTTATTATTTAAAAATCCTTTTATATACTTCTATCCCAAAATCTCTATTTACGATATTCTGAAATAATCAAGTACAAATTTCAAAATCATTTATTTTATCCAAAATTCTATGTAAATATTTTACTTCAAAAATCCCTTTAAAATTCTTTTCCAATTCAAACCATATATTATTGGTATTTTAAAATATCAAAATTTAGGCCAAAACTATCATAGCATCCAATCAATTAAAATCACATGATAATCTATCATAGAATTATTCAAACAAACATATATCACTGTATATGAAATTAAATTCAACATTTTTGAGGAATCCAGTTGGATCCCTTTAACCTGTTTCCCTGTATCCACAAATGTCAGCACAACATAAAATTACCAATTCCGCTTCGAGGCGAAATACCGCGGTATATAGGGTCATCCGCTATTATGCGGGGCGCATAGGGTCTCATCCGCTATATATATGCAGGAATATCAATCACTCCAATATATATACTACTATATATAATATCACATTCAACTGATAAAAATGTATCAACTCAGCTAATCAATCATTAATTAATTTTAACTATTTAAAATTAATACCAGCGGTCCAAAATTGAGTGAGATTAACTCATCTTGAGTTTTAATTTGCCAAACGTTCCAATTTTAAATTAAATCGAACATGTTCGATTTAACCTAAAATTTTAACTCGCTCTGATCGTCTCCAAATCTGTTCCTGCATGTAGTGCTCGTCGCCACGATCCCGTCGCTGCTTGTTTCGTTCGATTCCGACCTCGTATGACAAAGATACGAGTTTTTAAAGATTACATAAGTTTTTAAATATAAATTATATAAATAAATTTTCTTTTTATTTTTTCAACCTAGATCTGGCCGTACGTTTTTGAGAAGAGGAATCTCGGCCGCTAATTTCCTTTCTCCTTCACTCATGTTTTTTTTCTAGGTCGAAGAACCCAACACGCGGCCACGTTGCTCGATTCCGCTCCCACCTCATCGCGTTCGACGACGATCAGACCCCACCAAATCAAAGATCATCACGGCACCTCCCTTCGGCTAGAGGCCGGCCAAGCTCGGTCTTCTCCTTTCCTTGGAAAACGTGGATGAACCGTGCACCTTCAAGCGAAAACTGCGGACGATCAACTCGCATACATTCAATCATACCCGTTGATCTTATAGATCTAGGTTTATCGCTAAACTCAAAGCTCTGATACCACGCTGTGATGACCTGCAAATCCGTACCCTTTGAATCGACAATAAACCACACATGTCCGACCCAAAAAGCATAGAAGGATGGAAAGTTATGAGAAAGAAGAGAGAGGGTGAGAAGAAAGAAAGAAGAGAGAAGAAGAGAAGAGAAGAGAAGAAGAAGAAGAGAGAAACAGAACCATAACAATACAGAATCTCACAACGCAGCGGAATAACATATAATATAGATCAATAATCTTTACAAAGAGAAACTATAATATACATAAATCAATATTAGAGTACGCAATAAGTAATCATCATCTTGGACGGTTATAATAACATGTCCTCACAAATGCTGATAATTTACAACAACAACAATGCAGCGGACAAATAAACAGATACATGTATACGACATGAAGATCTCCAGCTCGCCTGCTAAATCTCCAAAAGCACCAAATTTGAACCTGTAAATATACTCGGTCTGACCCGAGCATTGAAAGGGAAGAACGTCCGGATCAGTCTGGTAAACCAGCTTAAGAAAACACATCTCAACTGAATTTATTTTAAAGTTTATAAAAGTGTTCTTTTATCAAAACAAAGGTATCTCGTAAGACATGCCCACACATAAACACGGACGGGTTTTTCCCTTACGATAACCAAAACATTTCATATCAAATTTTCTTATATTATAATAGTGTCTATTGCACAAATAATAATTAATCATAGATGAAATTGTTACATTATAAAATTCCAGCATAATAGGTTTACAAACAAAATGGCAGGCACATAGTGGATATTGGATTCCATAAAAATGACAAGGTAAGGGACTACCTTTTCGAACTCGGTACACCTCTAAAGGAATGTACCTAGGGTCTAGATGCTGGACGCCTAAACCAACACAAGACCGGCCTACCCCTTCCTGGATAGTACCGAATATGTCATCACCCCGGTCGTTACCGATCTTTAACAGATACCCGAGTCATACATTCACCACATACTTAGACATGTGTAGAGTAAATCTAGAAGGATGATGACATCTCCTAATGGGACGACCCACTTAGCCTTGCTGCTTCTACCCTATTTTAGTCATTTCCTGGGTGTGAGGCCAAAAGAGGTATCGAATACGTTTCACATATCACATCATTAGCATCTTTGAATGCCACATTGCCATTTCCGTTGACTACTAATTGCCTTCCACAAAAATACAAACCTTGAGCTCGTACGCCTCAAGAAGGGTGTTGAGCTAAGAGAAGTTGCCTTCTCCGCCATCACAGATGTATGTTTGTAAAAACCAATCTATGTAATCTCAGAAAATTCACTGTCAGACATCCATTCATACAAGTTGTCCAGGAATAGGACAAACTGAAGGTACTTTCCTACCACATCCTGTCGGAAGTGACTCCTAGGATTAGTAGTGAATAGTCCTTGCATTGGATATTTCATAACGAAGAGACTACTGCTACTATATGTATATTGGGATTTTAACCCTAAATGATCAACAGGTAGTCCTTCACTATGAAAATCCTAAATATCAATATCATCAACAAACCTGCACAATCATCTCATATAGGTTGGTCCGAAGTGGTTTTTGGATAAACCAATCCCGGTCGCTTCGCACCAACAAGGCAAAAGCGTTACTTAACCTCATACAGAAACCAAGTCTCGTAGACTTATCACGTTTTCAACTTTCAACTTGCTATCCTTCGGCCAAGAAGGAAGCACGGTAGATAGGAGTAATCACTCAGCACTACTTGAATCAACATCTTTTACACCAAACGATAATCGATCCTACATAGATTGCTCCGTACTAAGTGTACGACTAAATAGTTTCCACATCAAGTCGAGAAACTAAAATGGCCAAAATATAATTTAGCACTTAAACAGTCACTAGGCCTAATTTATTAATATTTTATTTATTAAATCACTTTCCCAAATTTATTACTTCATATTATCTTTAAAAAGATATAATTCCATAACCATTTCAATATTTCAATATTTGGAAAACATTTCCATAAACTTATTTTAATAATAAGTGAATTCATAACTTATTGTATTTTCAAACCATTTAAACTCCATTTTAAATATCACTTTCCAAAACATTCATTTTAAGGATTTGCACTTTTAAAACGTGAATATATTCCCTTTATAAACTCCTATATTTAGCTTATCAAATTAAATTGATTTCACATTTATAAAACAGTGTTTATAATTCACATTTCTATTTTATAAAAACTTCCCTTTATAAAATTTCTTTATTAACCAATTTCCATTACTTTTATTTATAAAATATCAATTTTATAAATCTCATATATAAACCATTTATAATATCAAAATTCTCAATTTAACTTATTTTACAAAATAGTTAACTTCATATTTCAAAATTCATATTTAAGTATATTTCACAAAGCCATAATTTTTATAACATAAAAATTATAACTTTTATTCATTTAAAATAAATTCATTTCTTTAACAATTCAAAAATTATTAAAACATATATATTTTCAAAATCACTTTGAAATCCTTTTTAAATTGAAATCACCATTTTGATATTTTAAATTTCCAAAAATATGGCCTAATGCTGCAAAAGCGCTAAATAAGGGGATTCACATCAATAATAGCAAACATGCATCCATCACATCAAATATCACATAATAGGGCATATATAACAATATGTGTAAATAAAAATCAACAATGGTGAGGAATCTAGTTGGATCCCACCAACCTGTAACCTGCAACAAATATGTAACGACCTATAAATCTGTGCTCTTTGAGTCAACACTAAATCACGCATGTCCAACTAAAATTGAACAGATATACGAATCTTTAGGGGTGAATAAGAAAAGATAGAAGATTAGAAATAACAATATAAAATCTCACAGTCGCAGCGGAACAAAATATAATATATACAATAACAAATTTTTATACAAAGAATCGGTAGCTGTTAATATATATATATATATACAATCATTAGAGTACAACAATCAACAATCTACAACAATCAACAATCTATCTGGACAGTTATAATAACTTGTCCTGGCCAGTGCTGACTATTCAGTCTACACACACAGCGGAATATAATCAAATACGTGATATACGCCTGAAATCCTCCAGCTCGTCTCTTGGGCTCCATAGCATCCTAACGTGAATCTATAATACTCGATCTGACCAGAGCATTATAATAAAATAACACCCGAGTTAGTTTGGAAAACCAGCATGAGGAAACACACTCAATTTGAATTATTACTATTTTCAAAATCCTTTGAAAAATGAAGGTATCTCGTAAGACCACGCCATACATAAATACGACGGGTTTTTACCTTACGATACCAAAACATTTTATATCAAAATCATCTCATATTATAATAGTGTCTATAGAAAGTAAATTAGAAAATAGCTGAAATGCTTGCATCTCACGTTTCAGCATAGTTAGGAACAATCAAAACCGTACAGGCTCATAGTGGATATTGGATTCCATACAATGACTGGGCTACTAGGGCACCACTTGCCACAGTACACCTCTAGAAAAATATACCGAGATCGTACCTAACAATCCCTACCAACATAGGACCGGGCTAACCCTTACTGTATAGTACCGAATATGTTATCACCCTGGGTGTTCCCACCTTAATCGAGCGCTCTCTTTTCCATGCACGACCATATCCATAATTATTTTATAATATATCATCTAGAAAAGTGATAACATACTCTACTTGGGTGCGACCTGAAAGTGTGTATGCTTGTGCACACTAATTATGGATCGTGTAATATGGACTAACAATATATGCGGAATGTTATTTACAATTTCTATACAAATAAATATTAAATAAACTAACTATAGCAATTCACAGATATAGAAAAGTAAATGCAGTAAACTATAAAAATCACACCAGGGATTTTTATACTGGTTCGGACCTCCCGTCCTACGTCCAGTCCCAGACTTCTATCTGGATTTTCACTACCAACTTCCTCGCTTCACCCGGAGGAACAGGTTTACAATACCCGAACAGCCAAACGGGATTTCGTGCCTCTTACAACACCGAGGACTTCAACAAAAAACAAATACAATTGTCGTTGACAACTTGTGCTCTTGATAACACGGATTTGTCACTTGTAGTACACCCTTCCTATAATCTTATCCTCAAAATATGTGAATGATGTTTGTGAAGATTGAAGGAAGTATATTACTTTTTGAATCAAAAGATATGAAATGATTTCAATGATTCAATAAGCAATTGAAATGTTTTAGAGCTCAAGACAGAGATCAATAGAATAGAGATTAGAATAATAGAATTGGTTATTTGGAATAATGATTTCATGATGTTTATATAAGAAATAAACAGTTGTAACCCTTTGTGAAAAGATACAAACAAAGGTCATGATCATTGGTGAAGAGAAAGAGAAGCAACCGTTGAAGAAAAGGAAGTGTCTATACGAAAGGTTGCTCTCTGTTTGAAAACGGTCGACAGGTCAAAAATGGCCGGTAGACAGGATTTCAAATATATAGACGTTATGTGCATGTGTGCACGTTCTCTGTGCAATTTACACAGAAACGGTCGACCGCCCAAAAACCTACCGGTCGACCGGTCCCTGTCAAATTGCACAATGAATGTGCAATGCCATTCAAACGTATATATATTGATTATATTGAGGTGCATGATTATTTGAGGATAGATTTTAACAAGTTTAACACTATTACAACATCAAATAATCAACCTATAATCTAGAGTACCATATGTAGCTCTTTTGTGTCTCTTTATAGCCAAGATGTCTTCTTTTTGTCGATCGCCTTTATTTCTTTGTCAGAAATCAAAACTTCATGGACTATGTGACTCAACATTCTCCCCCTTTTTGATTGATGACAACATATATCTGAAGTTCTGAATCTCCCCCTGAATATGTGATCTCCCTGAGATTTTGTCTGTATTCTTTATATATATATATATTCCTGCAAATAATTGTTAGCTCTTTCTCCCCCTTTGTCATCGACAAAAAGGAGTAATAGATAATGGAATAATATAGGAATGTATCAACCAGAATATCCATTTTCCTTTTTTTCTTAAGTGGTACCTGCAAAAAATATAATTAAGACCATGGTACCCACTTTTTATAGGATCCTAAGAGTTAGATCTTAGGAATCCAAACCCATACGGGTCCGGTATCCCCTTTATATACATAATTAGAATTATAATGCACAGTATTCATGAAATTCTGAATATATTTGTTCCTAATCAAATTGTTATTTGTTTTAGGAACCCATATTTTGATAGTCTTGACAATTTTCTTCTGAAATTTCACAACTGGCTTTGGTTTGGAATATAATAAACTAAGATTTTTCTTAGCTTCAGTCTTTTGTACTTTCTTTTTCCTTTCATTACCAAGATGTTTCTTGGTTTCTTGTTTCTTATATCCCAAACCTTGTTTATTTGAAACAGATTGTGAACTTTCAATGATCTTTGTCAAATTTTCTCGACCTTTGTTAAAGTTAGAAACATTTTGAGTAATGTCATCTAACTTAGTTTGTAAGCTCGCCTTTTCTAGGTCCAGATTTTTAACTTTTGCCTTAAGCTCATGATTTTCAGTAGTGAGAGCATCATTTTTCTCTTTTTGAGTTTAAATTTCTTGACTCAAAAGAGATAGTTGAGAGTCAACATTAGATGATGATTCTTGAAGTTTTTCAAGTTCTTCTTCTAATATTTTCTTCTCATCTTTTAACATATCTCGTTCAAACTCTGCTCTACTCAAATCTGCTTTGGCTACTTTTAATTGACGTTTTATGTCTTTATATTTGACTATCAATTCAGAATTAATATCAAGTAATTCATCAAATGTAGGAATTTGTACCTCATCTTCTGTTGCCATAAAACAAACATTAGCTTGTTCATTCTCCGGATCACTTTCACTTTCAGATGAGGATGAGTCTGAATCATCCCATGTTACTGAGAAGGCTCGTTTCTTTGACTTATCCTTCTTATGTTTGAATTTATCATTTTCTGACTTCTTCTTCTGTTCTGGACAATCCTTCTGCATGTGCCCCTTTTTGTGACAGTTGAAACATTCTATAGTTGATGAAGATGGTTTGTTTGATCCAGGTTTCCTTTTGTTGTAACGACTGGCTTTTCGATATTTTAGGAATTTTTTGAATCCTTTTGCAATGAATGCCAAATCTTCATCATTAGAATCTGATTCATTTTCATCTTTCTCAGCATGAAATGCTAAATTTTTATTTTCATCTTTCTGTTCTTTTCTAGCCTGCAAATTTTCTTCATAGGACATTAAATTTCCTATCAATTCATCTGGCTTCATGATGGAAAGGTCATTAGCTTCTTCAATTGCTAATACTTTTCCTTCCCATTCACTAGTCAGAGAATGTAGGACTGTTGAAACAACATCAAAATCTGAATATTTTTGTCCTAATCCGATAAGTGCATGATGAATAGTTTGAAACCTTGAATACATATCATTGATTGTCTCATTCGGTTTCATTTTAAAATTTTGAAACTGACTCTTCAGCATGGCTATTTTGGCTTGTTTAACCTTGTTAGTACCTTCATGAGTGGTTTTCAACGTTTGCCAAATTTGATATGCAGTAGTGCAGATACTAACACGGTTATATTCATTTTGGTCTAATGCACAAAACAACATATTTATTGCCTTTGTATTTACGGCTGCTGCCGTTTTCTCAGCCGTTGTCCATTCTGAATATTCAGTTGTTGGATTCACTATTTCTTTTTGAGTAGCATTCCAAGCATCATAGCTATTTGATTGCATAAAAAATGACATACGTGTAGCCCAATAGCTATAGTTGAGACCATTAAAGAATGGAGGTCTTTGTGTTGATTGACCTTCCGTGTAAGTGTTAGTGCTAGTGCTTGCGTTATTTGCCATATTACAAGAATATATCAAATAACGGTGTTACGGTTATATGATAACCATGCTCTGATACCAAATGAAAGTGTGTATGCTTGTGCACACTAATTATGGATCGTGTAATATGGACTAACAATATATGTGGAATGTTATTTACAATTTCTATACAAATAAATATTAAATAAACTAACTATAGCAATTCACAGATATAGAAAAGTAAATGCAGTAAACTATAAAAATCACACCAGGGATTTTTATACTGGTTCGGACCTCCCGTCCTACGTCCAGTCCCAGACTTCTATCTGGATTTTCACTACCAACTACCTCGCTTCACCCGGAGGAACAGGTTTACAATACCCGAACAACCGAACGGGATTTCGTGCCTCTTACAACACCGAGGACTTCAACAAAAAACAAATACAATTGTCGTTGACAACTTGTGCTCTTGATAACACGGATTTGTCACTTGTAGTGCACCCTTCCTATAATCTTATCCTCAAAATATGTGAATGATGTTTGTGAAGATTGAAGGAAGTATATTACTTTTTGAATCAAAAGATATGAAATGATTTCAATGATTCAATAAGCAATTGAAATGTTTTAGAGCTCAAGACAGAGATCAATAGAATAGAGATTAGAATAATAGAATTGGTTATTTGGAATAATGATTTCATGATGTTTATATAAGAAATAAACAGTTGTAACCCTTTGTGAAAAGATACAAACAAAGGTCATGATCATTGGTGAAGAGAAAGAGAAGCAACCGTTGAAGAAAAGGAAGTGTCTATACGAAAGGTTGCTCTCTGTTTGAAAACGGTCGACAGGTCAAAAATGGCCGGTAGACAGGATTTCAAATATATAGACGTTATGTGCATGTGTGCACGTTCTTTGTGCAATTTACACAGTAACGGTCGACCGCCCAAAAACCTACCGGTCGACCGGTCCCTGTCAAATTGCACAATGAATGTGCAATGCCATTCAAACGTATATATATTGATTATATTGAGGTGCATGATTATTTGAGGATAGATTTTAACAAGTTTAACACTATTACAACATCAAATAATCAACCTATAATCTAGAGTACCATATGTAGCTCTTTTGTGTCTCTTTATAGCCAAGATGTCTTCTTTTTATCGATCGCCTTTATTTCTTTGTCAGAAATCAAAACTTCATGGACTATGTGACTCAACACGACCCACTTAGCCATACTGCATCTCCCCTGTTTTAGTCATTCCCGATTGATGAGGCTTAAGGCTGCGTTTTACCTTTAGAATAGCATTCATACTTGGAATGCTAACACTGCCTTCCAAGCAACGACGCAATGATAGTATTCATCCATACAAGTTGTTTTGGGTCTGAACAAACTGAATCTCCAAAATCACCATCTTCATTATCTTCACGATATCACAATTCGTAACGCTCAACCGGATCAAAGTGGTTTTCGAATAATTAAATCTGATCCCGGTCTCTTTGAAATGATTAACGAATTTGACCAAATTTGATAGTCGGTTATTTAACTATCAAATAACATCCATAAGTAGTCACTAGGCCCTATTTTACAAAATTTTCAAACATTCATCTCAAAATATCTTTACGAAGATATATATTCAAATCTCTTCAGTATATTCAATATTTGAAAACGATTTCAAATACTTATATCCATAACAGGATACTTCCGAATCATCTCAATACTTAAAAATATTTTTCTTCCAATTCCATTTGTAATTCAACACTTTGAAAATATTTCTATAATAATAAACTCATAGTTAAAATATTTCAAATCTTTCCAGTCCAATATTTAGGAAATATTTATAAGTCTATTTTTCCTCTAAAACCATTCTATTCCCAATACTTAGGAAAATACTCCATCTATTTCCTATTTCTCAAAATCCTTTACAATTGACTTGTAAATCCCTTAATTCATTTTATAACGGATTCTTTAAGTTCCCAAAAATTATTAATTAACTTCCCTTAACTCTTCAAAATTGATTACACTTGTCTGTAATCCCAACTACCCAATCCTACATCCTTTCTACAATTTCTGATTCATTTTCGAAGTTCTCATATTTCAACATTTCGGTAGTTTACTTAAGTTTCCAGAATTCATTACAAGATTTCTCTAATAAAAATCATATCCGTTGAGTAAACCCCGTTTCCAAATCTTGAGAGAATTTATGTAACGACCCATAAATTTTCGATAATTAAAAATGGTTAATTTAATAATTTTTGTTATTTAATATTTGAAGAAATAGGAATTTGTGATTTATTAATGAAATAATAACTAGAATAAAATGAACAAGGTTAATTTAAGTTAATATTAACAAGTTAATGAAAGTTAAATTGATTGGAATAATGTAAGATGTTATACCTAGTTATAAATTGAATATAAGGAAACAAATGTAAATATTTAATTTATTAATGGTAATTGAATAAAACCAGTATTGTGTAAAGAATTATAATATTTGTTGTATTAATGTGTGCATTAATTTATAATGGGATATAAAAGGTAATTGATAATTTAAAATGTTGACTTATTGATAAAATAGTGTGTAATGAATGAAAATGGAATAAAATTAGTGTGATGAAAGAAATGGTAACATTTGCTGTAAGTAATAAACTTATAAATGTAATTAAAAGTAAATAGTGACAATTATTATAAGTTACATGTTTATTTAGTTAGTTGAATTGAAATTGAAATCAATTTTAAATAAATGTAAATAAATGTTACATTAATGTGAAATGTAATACAATGTTTAGAAGTTGTTAAATTGGAGTATATTAAGGTAATGAAAGGTAAAACAAAGGTTAACTAGGTTTATAGAGTAATAATGGATTTAATGAAAAGATTAGAATTGAATCAAATCAATTTATTGGAATTCAATTTATAATAAATGGATTTATTGTAAGTAAATGAAATTAAATACTATGTTAATTGAAATTAAGATGAGATTGGAAATCATTAATGCACTAAGATATAAACCAATGGTAATTATATCTATAAGATGATAATTGATTTAATAACAGTATTGAAAATCAAATAAATGAAATTTTGGAATTCTTATTTTATTTACTGAATTTTTGAAATTGAGATTAAACAAGGTAAATTAGGAAATATTCCAAAGTAAATTGATATAGAAATTGTTTTAAAGGACTATAAATCACTAAGTAATCCAGAGTGATAGAAATTGTAAATTATTAAATATTGAATCGAAAAGTGATTAATTAATTTAATTAATGTGAAAATAGCCATTTTGACCACTGACTCGGATTTCGACGAAACCAGTTTCATCGGATCCGTAACAGTGAATTATTGTAGGATTTCAAGTTTCGTAGTGATCGGACTTGTCGTTTGATCGTACGGGCTCGAAACGCCTAGAAATCAACTTAATTGAAATCAATTTGAAATAAGCTGATTTTAACATAACTTCTTCATACGATGGAATTAAGACTTGAAACCTGTTCCATTAAGTTTAAAATATTTGAAAACATCTATTTTGATATATGGGATTACCCATTTTCGTTTCGGAGACAGAACGGGCTTTTCGGGTCATTTATCGTTCAACGCGTAAATCAATCGTATCCATTCATTCTATTTTTCCTGATTCGTCTATAAACCCTTGCCATTCCTCATTCTCATTTGTCTGTACATACATTCTTTCTCAACTCCTCATTCCAATGGCAGACAAACCCTAATTCTCAATTGCAATTTCAATTCAAAATTCAACTTCAAAATTTAAACTCCACAAACCCTATCAAACTATATACCATTTTGAAGCTCTCGACGAGCGCATCTCAATTCTATGATTCGTTTCTCAATTTGGATCACTGTTTGTCCAGGAATCGATGATTAAATCTCGACCGTTCATTCGCTTTGATAATCTTCGACGGATCGTCGATTGGATGGTAGCGTTTTGTAGAGGGGACCGAGGGGAGTTCATCTGAGGTGTTCACTTGGAGAGTTGGTGGCTGGATCATCGTCGAAAATTCAAGCTAGGGTTTGCAAATGGTGGCATCTGCTGTCTTGAACGCACGATTGACGCGTGGCCGTGACTCGGAGGCATAGGGAGGCGGCAGGCGATCGCAGCGCGTCGGGGGGGTAGCCACAGTGGCTAGCGACGGTCTGGGTGGAGCGATGCTCGGTCAAAGGTCGAGTCGTGTGCGTACTGTGATGGGTTAGGGTTTCTTGCGTGAGCGCCTGCGTGGTGACGTGTCGATTTGGTGAGGAGTGTTTTCTTTTGTTTTATTTTATTTAATTTCAATTTCAACTAGTTCTAATATGCATAACTTTTACATACGAGGTCCAATTCACGCGCGGTTTGATCCGCATGGATCGTATTAAAATTTCGGACATTTTGACGCTGGTTTGGACGAATTTGGAGACTGTTTGAATTTTGGGTTTAAATTGGATTTAAATTCAATTTAAATTCAAAGGTGAGTGTTTTAACCCACTCACAACTTCTAAAATTTCTTATGCTCGTTAAATTTAATTTATGGTGTGATAAGAAATTTATTTATGACTGTTTGGTATATTTTAAATCATCATCTCAGTTAATTTGAATTTATTTGAATTAAATCATTATTTAATTTATTATTGAATATAAATTGCCAATTAAATACTTGTTATTGATTATCAGTAATATATTGATATTTATTGATTGATTTGGATGATGTTTGTAATGGATGTTGATTGTTGATATTCGATGAATGGATGTTGTATTTTATATCGTTATAAACTGCAAGTTCACTATGGGTTGAAATGATACATACCCGAATGATCTATAGATTAGGGAAATATCGTTATGGGTTGAAATGATAGACTCGAGCGATTTTATGGATTTTATTATTAATTCGGGATTGCGGTTTGAAATGATATATAACCGTAACATTTTTAAATTGCGGATTGAAATGATAAATATCCGTATCACTTGACCCAAGGGTAGAGAATTATATACGGACACCGGATTGGTTAAATTAAATGATTTTAAAATCCTTAATTTTCGAATTTAATTAAATGATATTTTGAAATAAAATTTGATTTATATGAATTGAATTATTATTGGAAAATCAAGTTTTGTGTTGAAATGTGAATTGGTTTAAAAGGAATTGCTTTAAGAAATTAAATTGGAAATTAAAGTTAAACTTTTAAGTATAAAGGAAATTCTATCGAAATTAATTTATTGAAGTTGTTTGAAAATAACTTTGAAATATTTTGAAATTGGAGTAATCTGAATTGATATCTGAACATGGATTGAAATGATATGAAATTCAATAGTTTATTGAAATGTTAAATTGAAAGGTTTGGAATTTGGTTTGTTGACTTGGAAATTGAAAATGGTCCAAATGCGTTGAAATGAAATGAATAGTTTAATTTGATATAAATTCCAAATCAATGTTTTATATAAACTGTTTTAAAAATATATTATTTAAAAATTTCTAATTATTAAGATTTCAAAGTATTAAAGTATTTTAACCTGTATTAATTATATTAAATCATTTTAACCTATTTTAAACCATTTAATTTATTTAAACTAATTAATCTATTTTAACTTATTTTAAAATCTAATTAATCTATTTTAAAGCTATTTAATCTATTTTAAATCTACATTAACTATTTATAACTATTTAAACTATTTTCTTCTAAATTCCAAACTAAGTAAAATGGATGGGTTTATATTCAAATTCTCAATTTTTAAAGTAAATGTGGTTAAGCGACATTATAACCTAAGTTGGATCTAAATAGCATATTTGGTTTAATATGATAATTTTGAAATGAGAGTTTATCCTATTTTGAAAATATGACTTTTGAAAGGAAATATAATTTCGAACTATGATTTCAAATGTGATATGATTTCAAAGGTGAATATGATTTCGAAAGTAAATAATGATTTCGAAAATGATATGATTTGACTTGAATATGATATTTTGATATCAATTATGAAATGATTTTGGAAATGTAAAAGAACCATCCGGTGTGTAATAAGCGATTGGTTGTTAAAGAGACCGGGATCGGATATTGTCATACTCTCTGCCAATACCGAAAACCACTTTTACAACTATGTACGCGGTGGAGATTCCAAAATGAAGTAGGATGGTGGCGACGATCCTAAAGGTATACATACGTGGACCTAACTCCCGTGAGTTAGCATAAGGTGGCCAAAACAGGAGCAATTGACGGGCTAAGTGAGGTCATTCCTCTGATCGGGAATATTCCTTCGATACTATGTTCTGACTTTGTGATTATTTGGTGGCCACCCTCGATTTTTTATTTGGGAGTGTGTTCCGAGGTGGGCGGTAGTAGTTGTTATGCATTACCACCGGTCCGGAAGTGTAATTGGTATATCTACCTTGGCATTGCCTAGTTGTACCGTGTCACCTACCCTAGCGCGCCTTCTACGAGTTTTTTTTATGTCGTACCTATGGGTATCCTATGGCGGCCCAGTTTACGGGGAGGTACGGTACTGTATAAACTATTGGCATTATAAAATGTGTTAAGGGGGAAAATGTAACGCCTTAACGCTATTTTAATAGTTTATCTTACCGTAGACATTATTATAATAGTGTATTGTACTACATAGTAGATAGTTTAACGGATCCTTAAGAGATGTGAATCCCGAACATCTCTTAAGTTACTGCACTCACGTTAGACACTGGATAGGAGATGTCAAACCCCGTAAACATCTCTGACGCCATTCCACTCATAATTATTTACCGTTGATTTAACTTACATAAGATCTTTTAGTTCTGACTCGAGTGTTTTGTCTTTTCAATTCGCTCGGGTCAGCCTAAGCATTTTAGGATTTGAAGACCTTATTTCTGGAGGATGAAGACGAAGATTTTTACTACTATTATTTACTATATTATTCTACTGCATCATACTGTTCCGCTGCATTATTTATTTATCTCTGATATGTGTAACTTTGATTTTGTATTGTATAAGTATAATCAAATGTTTTGTATACAGCTTCATGAACTGTTATTTGATTATTATATTTTGTCATTCCGCTGCGAGATTCTGTTTTTTTTCTTTCTTTGCTTTTTCTTATTCACCCCAATAATAATCCGCCCTTCTGTATGGTTTGAGTCGGCATGCGTGCCTGCTTAAAGCGTCCAAAAAGGCGGGATGTTACAATTTATAAATAAATTAAAATCATTTCAAAACTCTCTCTATATATAATAAGTATTTTTTTTCAAGAATAATAATTTAATTTTTTAAAATATGTTTAAGTAATTGTTTAAAATATCAAAACACTTTAAATAAACATCGATAACTCATTTCCAAATCATTTTTAAATAAACTAATCGATTTACAAAGCTTCTTATAAAAATTAAAATTTATTTCCATTAATATTAGATATTTGAATAATCTACTTTCTGAAATATTCCAATACTAACTAGTTTAAAATTTCATAGTTAAATAAATAAAATTTCCCTTTTGGAAACAAACTTAACTCCTAAATAAAAATATATTTTTTAAAATCTCAATTACCGATTTTAATTTATAAATCCCTCTCGATTCACAACCCATCGATTTCATTCCGATACCCTAACCATTCTCACTTTTCAAAATAGAATCCACTATTTTTTTCCAAACCTATTTTCATATCTCTACATAAATTCACAATGTGAAATTATATTCCCAATTTATCAACTGATATTATTTCCCTTATTTATAAACATCGTTTATAAATTTATGAACTCATCTGGGTTTACTTATTTATAAAATGATCTCATTTATAAAATTCCATTTTATAAATCCATTCCTTATAAATTCTATTTATTTTTCAAATCTATTTTTAATATCGATTTCAACTCCTTTTCATATTTTTTAGAATATCATTTACAAATCCCTTTATATAATTTATTTTAAAAATCTCTATTTAAAACAATTTACGAATATTTAAGTACAACAAAAATCATATATATATATATATATATATATATTATCCAACTCAATTTCTTTTAAAATAATCCAAATTCCAATATAAACATTTTTATATTCAAATTTCCTTTTAATTCCTTCAAATTTAAAAAATAATATTTATGGTATTTAAAATACCAAAATTTAGGCCAGTGCTACTATAGCATCCAAACATTCAAATCACACAACAATTTATAATAGATTATTCAATTCCATCATATATTGCTATATATGAAAAGGAATCAATATAAATTTGAGGAATCCAGTTGTATCCCTCTAACCTA
The DNA here is from genome assembly GCA_030737815.1 of Allium fistulosum. Classification (NCBI taxonomy): domain Eukaryota; kingdom Viridiplantae; phylum Streptophyta; class Magnoliopsida; order Asparagales; family Amaryllidaceae; genus Allium; species Allium fistulosum. The sequence continues at coordinate 919,586,843 of CM060901.1, read as the reverse complement.
TTTCCCTGCATCCATAGATGTTAAATAACATAAAAATACCAATCCCGCTTCGAGGCGGGATATTGTAGTAATATAGGGTCATCCGCTATTATGCGGGGCGCATAAGGTCTCATCCTCTCCAACTACGGGAAAAAACATCCAACTACTAATATATATACTATTATGTATATATATATATATAACATCCAAACTGATAATAATTTATAAATTCAACCATTATCCAATAATAAATTTCAATTATTATCAATTAAATCCAACAATCTAAAAAGAGTGAGATTTACTCACCTTAATTTTCGAATTCGTTAATTGTTCCAATTCCAAACTTATTCCATTGCGCAGTGTTTGTCTCTACGATCCAACGTGACTTGTAACGTTAATTTTGGACCTTGCACGAACATTTTACGAATTTTATAAGCTAACAAATTTTATACGTAACTAATTATATATTAATTAAAATTAATTAAAACTAATCATTTATACCTTCTTCTACTCGTTCATGCCTCGCGCAACCCAGAACCCACTTCGACCCATCACTGCGTTGCCTTGAACAGTTACTTCTGTCCCGACTGAATGTCTACCCACATCGATAATTCTTCAACTATCCTCATGATATTATGACCGCTAGAATTTGGCTTCACCACTACTTACGTCAATAGCGTCGCGACCTCTAGCTCCAAACCCTCCTTCCCAACTGCACCTCACCTGACTCCATTGACACATGCCACCTGAAGCTAATGACCACACGCCACCTTCCCTAGGTCTATGAGTCCTCGCCTCCCTGCTCGAACGATACCCGTCGCATCTTGAGGCGTACGACCTCTTCCTTCGTCCACCCTTTCATGCCCGCGACCTGACTTCGCCCATGCACCCTCCTAACCAATCCCCCATCGCGACTTCAACCTCTAGCCTACTCCCAGTTTTCACGCACACGATCCCACACCAAAACCCTAAACTACTCGACCATCCCATCTCTCATTCCACTCAACTCGAATCGACCGCCGCCTTGCCGCTCATGGCCACTTTTGATCGCGTGCTTGCCATCGCGATTCATTCGCATGATTTTTTTTCTTTATTCGATTTTCGTTGTTGAGGAACAAAAGAAAAGGAATGTGATTTTAAAATGTGGAGTGGCGGCTGGATTCAATGACTAGGGTGGTTGAGGTGAAGGGTTAGGTCGGTTGAAAGTTGGACCTTGATTTGATTTATATACATATATTATATTCAAAATATCTCGTTTGCATATCTCAAAATTTCGAACCCCTATTGAGGCATGCCACCTGGCATTTTTAATGTTATACTGCTATTCTGAATCAAATGGAACAAGTCTCGAGCCCCAATTCGATCGTACGTGGAAGATAGCTTTTTAAATCCAATTAAAATATTAAATTTTCGATATTAATTTCAACGTGTTTCTATCCCTTACGATTAAACGGTAACTGCAAACGCTACGAAATTTGAAATCCAATAATAATACTCTATTTCGGATCTAATGAAACTAATTTCATCGAATTCCGAGAATGTACCCCGGATCGCTATTTTAACGCGTCGATTAAATCGACGTTTTCAAAAATTGACGAAATTACTTGAAATTTTAGTTTTAAAAATTTATTAACTCACTTATAATTCAAATAAAATTTATATCAACGTTAGAAACCGTTTCGATTCATATTCAACTCAAATTTAAATTATTCACTATTTCCGTATTACGATAAATCGCTATTTTTGAAATTTAAATTCATAATTTATAATTCCAACCAAAACCTTCATATTCAAAATCAACTTATATTTCAAAATTAAATATTTAAAACCATTTAAATATTCATGACGAAAAATCCGGGTCGTTACAAAATATACATATGGGAAAATATGTACAATGTCTGCTTCGAGGCAGACGCGCGTACAAAGGGTCATCCGCTCATACACGGAAACGTATAGGGTCTCATCTGCTCCAATCGGCAGGAATATATCCAACTACTAACTACTATAGCATAACATCCAAACATCCAATATATATATATATATATAACATCCAACAGTCATCAAAACAGCATAATAAAAATATTCCCACTTATATAAAAATATAAGCGGGTTAGAAAGAGTGAGTTTTAATCACATTGATTCCATTTGTCGTTGAAGCGTTCCGGTTCGAATTAAAATTAAATAGGCATTATATTTCAATCCAAATTCCTTCTAGCTCCAATCAATTCCAATTCAGCTCCAATGCGTAGATTTCGCAATAACGATCGCAATGCAACTTGTTGCATCAATTCTGACATCATATGAAGAAGTTACATTATTTGTAGGTTTTACAAAATAAATTATATAATTAATCCTTAATTAATTATAGCATTAACATTAATCACCGTGCTTAACCCTAACCACTAAATAACTGCTTCTTCTCCCATCGTTATTTCCAGGTTGAACAAAACAAGAAACGGTGACTTTGATCATTGATTGACGTGCCTCCAGTTCGTTGGAGCCCCTCATGTCACCCCCATAGAACGCACCCACCACAAGCTACCCATCGACGCCGCTCCGGTCTTCTAACTCCTCTTCCTCTGCTGTGAAAACAGCCATGAACTAATGCCGTTCAAATGAAGATTCCCACGGCCCAGGTTCATCGATGATTCATCGATGATGATCTCAACCGGTCATCATGTCTATCTCGTCACCCCGGTCAAGTTTGCAGTAGAGCTCGAACGGAAGTATGGCCTTAGGTGGTCGGATTGGATCATGGCCATTGGATTCGAATGGGGGATGGCGGCTGTGTGTTTCTCTTTAGAGTTAGGGTTTCTAAGTGGCCAAGAGAATGGGTTTGGGGTCCTTATATAAGCAATGTAAAACACTATTCATCAAAAAAGTTTTTGAACTCCAAACAAAGCGTACCGCCTAGCGTTCATAATCTTTTACCCCTATTCCGAACACAATGGAATATATATCAAGAGCTAATTCCATCATATTTGGAAGATAGTTTTTCGAATCGAATTATTTTAATTAAAATTACTTAAATAAATTTCTATGCGTTTTTAATTCGCACAATCAAACGGTGAGTCCAATCGTTACGAAATTTGGAATTCTATAATAACAAACTATTACGGATCCAATGAAACTAGTTTCGTCCAATTCTGAGACAGTGTCTCGAATGGCTATTTTCACCCGTTTAATTAAATTATAAAATTTCCAATTTATGTTCATTCATTTTTAATTCAAATTTAAAAGTTCTCTAACTCCATCTAAATTCAAATAGAATTTAATTCAACTTTAGAAATCATTTTTATCTTCATTACACTCCAGATTCAACTATTTAACCGATTTTACTTATAAAACTTACTTTAAAATATTCAAAATCTGTTAAATATTCTAAATTCAGATGACTGAGAAACTGGGTCGTTACACACTCGGATCAGTCTGGAAATACCAACGTGAGATAACTCAAGTAATGGTGAACATATAAAAGTTCTGTGAGATCACGCCGCTAACGCGGAACGGGTTTTTACCTCATAAGAATAACCTCCATACAGGCAAAAGCAGAAATAATCATCAGGAAACAAATCCAAATATGAATGAGCATAAATAATATAAAAATCGGACTTGAAAGAATGAAAATAATCCAGTAAAAACCCAAACAGAACAGAATGGATAAATAAGGAAATGGTCCAATTTTGATTGAATAGACAAAATAAGATGACAGTCCAAACTTGATAGAAAGGGATAGATAAGGTAACAATCCATATTTGATTGAATAGACAAAATAAGATCATAGTCCAAACTTGATAGAATTGGCTAAATAAGGTAACAGTCCAAATTTGATTGAATGGACAAAATAAATGACAGTCCAAACTTGATAGAATGGGCTAAATAAGTCCAAACATGATAGAATGGACTAAATAAATACTTAAACGCCACAAAGAGTGGTTGACTCTTCTTGTAGTATATTAAAAATAAACAGATTCAAGGTTTTCGAATCAAATAAGGAAAGGAAATTTCCAACAAATGACTAGGAAGGTGCACCCTCTTGAAGTATACCTCTAGTAATATACTTTTGAGAAGCTTCAATCTCGTTCGGTTTTAGCATAAATTCCAACAAGCTCCAATCTCCAATCTCGTTCGGTTTTAGCATAAATTCCAACAAATGACTAGGAACGAGCATTCAGTTTTAGCATAAATTCCAACAAGCTCCAATCTTATTCAATCAAATTCCATAGCGTAGTCTTCGTCGATATGATCGCAATGCAACTCATCACGTTCGATTTGGACCTCGTATGAATTCAATATGGATTAATGAACGTTTTAAATAATTAAGCTACAATTAAACATTAATTAAAACATAATCCACCTTATCACCCCCTAATCATCATCTTCATCCTCCTGATACGATGTCCGTGCACAAATAACACCACCACTGCATACATGCATGCCGCTCACCGTCGCAAGTCGCGCAACCCGTGACACCACGGCTCCCTCCTGTAGACCTCGTCTTCGCCATCGACCACAAACCCAAATCCACGCTCGTTCCACAAGCACATACTTCGATCACAATTTCAACGTGCTGCACCACCATCTTTGCGCCTGCCGCCACCGCAACCATCACAAAACGTCGAGACGAACCCCCAACCTCCACCGCATCGCCTTATCTGCCATCCATTGCCGTAATTTTCGCCCAAATCAGCCACGCTGTTGCATCAAAATTCTAGCCACCAACGACGATCGTAAGCCAATCCCACTGTCCATCCCCTTCGTCAACTCAAGACGATCATCTTCCTAGTTGAACTCAAGGCCTGATACGGCCAGTGGTGGTCTAATGCGATAATGGCCATTCGATGAAGAGGCTTTGATTTTACAAAAAAAATAAACAAACTATTCTCTGGTTTTTGGAAACGTGAATAAATAAGTGAGGGAAGGTTATGGGTTTGAACGTGTGTGGGTATGGGTAACCATGGCTGCATAAAAAGGGTGTGTGTGTGTAATTTAATTTTAAACTATCAAGCCATAAAATATTCAAAAATCTCGAACTCCAAACGAGACGTTCCGCCTGGTGTTCTATATGTTATACCTCTATTCCGAACGCGATGGAACTAGTCTCGAGAACTAATTCGATCATATACATAAGATAATTTTACGAACCCGATTATTATACAAATTTCATAAATTAATTTCTACACGTTTCGAACTCGCACAACCAAACCATTCGTCTGATCACCATGAAATTTGACGATGCAATATAATTCACTTTTACGATTCAAATGAAACTAGTTTCATCGAAATTCGAGACAGTGTCCTAGAATGACAATTTCATAAGTTTAAATATCGTTTTATATTTAATTATCGATATTTATTCGATCTATTTATATTTGTAAATAAATTTACAAATTGAATTCATCAATGTTATTTATTAATTAAAATTAGCTTAATAATATTATTAAATCCATTTAATTAAGTTTTAATTCACAATTCAAATATTTAAACATTCCCTATATTTGAATTATAAGTTATTAAATTCCAAAATTCAATTATTTAAATATTTAAAATTAATTAAACATTTAAAATCACATGACTGGAATTTTGGATTGTTACAAAGTATAGAACTACTAAATTTCCATATCAAATCTCACTTGGTAATCCCTATTTTAAAACCACTTTTGATTTGAAAAGAATAGACCTTTTTTCCTTATATACAAGTAAATATTTACTTTATTATATGAAATAATCCTTTTAAACCTCTTATATAATTTCAAATCCCCTTTAAACATTTTAAAACAAGTTTTAAGCTTACATTCAAATCATAACTTGAAACCATCACCTTTTAAAATGAATTTGACTTTGAAAAACAAACCGATTTCCTTTAAAGAAATCACTTGTTTAAACATTTCAAAATAAATCTCTTAAATCTCAAATCTCTTTTAAAATACTTGTATAAAATATTACTTCAAACAATTCCTTAATATTATTTTAAAAACTCCTTTCTAAAATAAACAAGTTTAATAATAAGGAAAACCTATACTTTAAAATTATTAAGTACCATTTAAAAATAATTTGAAAACCTTAAAATTATTTTCAAATACTTATATAACCCTTATAAAAAACATTTAGATAGAATTTACAGAATATTTAAAGTAGATAACCTTTTATATCTACTAAAATCATAGATTTTCAAAACTGCATCCATAGCGACTATCGCTATATGGACCATAACTTTAAAACCTTGTTTTATAAATCAAATAGCTTTTAAACTCCATTTCTTTCTATATTTTATACCATTATAAGTATAGAAAACATTTTACTTTAAAATAAAAGTTTAAGTCGATTAAAATCCATAAGTATAACTTTTCAAATTTGGAAAGAGGGCACTGCGACCACTATGGTACTTAAACAAGCTACCATTTATTTCTATTCTTCAAAGAATTAAACTTTATAAGTCATATAATAATTATTATCTTCACATCACATCACATCACAAGTAGTATAAAGATAATATGTACAACACTACAACATTATATACATGGAAACACAATACTGAAACACGAATAAATTATGTGACATCAAAATGCCTTTATAGCGACTATCGTTATATGGACGCTTCTATTTCAAGTCCAAGTCCCCAACTAATCCTTATGTGCTTTTTATATGCTCAAAGTACAAATCCAAGTCCAAGTCAAAGTCATATTCTATAGGATTTACACATGCTATAAAATATAAGTCGATGGCTAAGTAGCTAATATCGGTATCGGGTATGTATCGATCAAGTACCGATATGCGATATTTTAAAATATCGAGATAATATCGGTAAAATATCGGATATGTGTTGAAGTAGTAATAAATGATATTGTACCATGCTACAATGTTATATTGATGTTATGTGTTCTAATATTTGGTAAATAATTCCAAATTACTTGTAACAACCCGCATATTCATTGATTTTATATTTAAATATTTTATCGCTTGTAGGATTTTAGTCCAAAAAGCTAATTTTTGCATATGGTCAAATTAAGACTCGAGACCACTTCCATTGAGTTCAAAATGACATTTGCGATTTTTTTGAGTGTAAACTTCGATATGTTTGGAGATAGTGGAATTTTTCATCACTTTTTGCTTTTGGCTTTGGTTTTGGGCTGAACCACTTACTAACTCAGCCCCAACCCATCTCCTCTTCATCACTTCTTCTAAAATAACAAAGCTTCATCAAAAATGGTGGGGGGAATGGAAAATTAAAATTCCAAGCTCAAGTTCATTAGCAAATTCTACATCTAACTCCAAATTCTAAGAGAAGGCATTGGATTCAAGCTTGTGGTTGATTCTTCCATTGCTTTTAAGCTTCTCCATCAACAATTTCGTGAAAAGGTCACATCCTTGCCTATAACTGTCATTGGATTGTTGGGAATGATTCCTTATCACTTGTGCACATGCACTTGCATTTGGTTTGGATCGAATTGGTGAAAAACTCCAAATTTCGTGTGTTTTAGCATCTTCCTGCACTTAGGTCGTTCTGCCTGTGCATTTGTCGTTCTGGTGGAAAAGTCACCTTGGTGTTAGGTTGCAAGGTCGTAGGTCGCTTGGCTTTAGGTCGTTTGACCTGTTTTTCGTTAGGTCGCGTCCATGCTAGGTCGTTCGCACCCTGCTACACCTCGTAACTCCATTAGGTCGCGCGATACTTTTAGGTCACGTACCCCTTAGGTCGCGTACCCCCTTAGGTCGCGTACCCCTTAGGTCGCATACCCCCTTAGGTCGCGAACCCCTTGGGTCGCACTACCCAGGCCTCATGCGCACTCCTTTAGGTCGCTCGACCTGTCTACCCCTTAGGTCGCTCGCCTTGTTAGGCCGTTCGGACATCATAGGTCGCGCCTCATGTTAGGTCGCTCTCCTAGGTCGCTCGGCATGCTATCCTTAGGTCTTTTGACCTATTTTACTTTTAAGTCGCTACCTCTTTAGTTCCATTGCACTATAGCTCGGCTTTGTTAGGTCACATGGGTATTTCTACTTTGATGGATTTGGAAGTGATTTCCTTGGATTTTATTCACGTCTTCGAACGTGAATTTTTGTGACTTGTTGATTCTACAATCAATTTCTGTGATTTGTCACTTTAAAAACATGAAGGTTTTAATACTAGTAGTAAATATCAAAACACTTTCTTCCAAATGATTTCAACACTATTTTAAATATAAAGCTCATTTTCTCAAACCGTTTTCCAATCTACTAGTATATACAAGCCTTTACTTCACTCGGATGAGGAATCGAATTAAACGACTTAGTAAAACGAGTGGTATGAAACGCTCGTGTTCACTTCGTCGGTTAGCTCTTGGACTTGTTCGATTGAACCCTTTTGTGACAATTTTCTAGTGAAGATCTACAGCTTGTTCGTAAATATTTAAGTTAAGCAAGTGGTTATGGGACATGAAGCTAAACTCATATATTTACTAGCTTGGTGTGATTGACACTTCTTGATGATCATGACGATCATTTTTGTGATTTAGACTAGCAATTGTGCGATGTCTCTTTGTCTACGAGGGAGACTAAACCCCGTTTGTGTGATGTTTCTACATCACATATGTGGGGTAGCGCCCCACGGTCTTCGGGCCATTCTTGTGGAACTTCGGCTCAAAATTAATCGTTAGCTACCATGAGATAGCGTCTCGTCTTGTGTTACACGTGTTGGTGAGTTTTCATGCTCCCGTTTTGAGATAGGCCTCCCCCTTCTTGAGATTTCTAGATTTCTTGAGGTGATTTCTGGAATTTTGTGCTTCACCAATTTTAGTGATTTCCATTGATATGTTTATCAATTTTTGTGCATTGGTGAATTCGTGTGTCATTGACTTGTTATGAATACAAGTTTAGGGTATGATGCCCTATTTTATCTTTGAGAAGATTCTTGTGATATTGATTAATCTCTTGTTGATTTTCAATTACATACTTATAGTAGTATGCCATTATGGTTATTACATGTTTATGCCATATCTTTTATTCTATATCATGTCATCTGATATTTATAGCTAGACTGATCCGTTTATTATTTTCTTATGAAATAATACTCGGGTCAGACCGAGATGTTACAAGTGCTTCTGCTTGACTTCTCTTCTGGGGATTACTCTGACTTTTTGCTAACTGCTTAGATTAGTAGTTTTTGTTGTATACATTGAGATATAGACTCCGTGATGTATACTTAATTTTTGTGTAGCTTGTAGCTATTATTTTGTATTATGTGGATCTTGTTAGACCACTACTCTAATGTACACTTTCATGTGCTATATATTCATATCTTCTTCCGCCTTTGTGATATGGATGTCTGTGACTGATTGATGTTATGTTGATTTCTATGTTTGTTTCCGAAGATTATATTTAGCCACTATGTGATAGCTTTGAGTTTGTATCGGTATGTCAGGTTTCCTACTTAAATAAAATGCATGCTATACTACCTGACATATCGATGCTCGCACAAAGAAGTTACACGGATGGTCGCTCCTCAACAGCCTTATTCACCGTGCTAGTTGACAGCACTACACCGTAGTGTTCTTGGCTAGCATGGGTATAGAGGTGGGGCGTCACAGCTTGGTATCAGAGCCAAACTTTGGAACAATGTAGAATAACTTAACAAGGATCATCGTCTTAAGTCCAACTTAGGAGTCGTGCCTTAGGATTTAATTCGAGTCTTCGTACCGATTCATCCTATTTCCCTTTTATGAATCCTTGTTTTATCTATCAAAATTTTCTTGATATTCATTTGGAGAATAACTTTTCTTCTTTTCTCTTTCCAAAAGAAGAGAATGTCTAGACCAGGTCGTCCTAGAGCTGGACCATCTACTGTTACTCCCCAGGATGGAGTTTTTATGACTACTCAACAGCTTCTTGATTTAGTAAAGAATGCACAAGCAGTTGGTCCTAATCAGGAACCTACTCACCCTAAGTCTGGATTTGCACGCTTGTGCAACGATTATACCAACTTGGATGGGAAACCATTCAAAGGTTCCGAAACTATTATTGAAGTTCAGGCTTGGTTAAGAACATGCGATCGAATCTTTTCTCGCATGAATCTTATCGATCTTCACCGTGTTCAGGTGGCCTCCAGTATGCTCCAAGAGAGAGCATTGGATTGGTACGAACTTCTTATTTCTGAAATTAATGAAGCAGATCTCACCTGGGAGCAATTCCGGGAACGCTTCGAATTAAAATTCGTACCAGAAGTAGAGAAAGTGACATTGGCTCGACGTTTCATAGACCTTGTTCAAGGTGAATCCTCTGTGATAGATTATGTCGCATCCTTCGAGTCACTGTCTAAATATGGGGTTGAATACATCAACACCCCATTGAAGAAGAACCAAAGATTCGTCTATGGCTTAAACAAAAATCTAAAGAAGCCATTACTTCTAAAATTAGAAGTTTCTTTCGACCAACTTATTGATATCGCTCTTCGTCTTGAAGAGGCGGATAGGGAAAGTGATGTTGAAATGGTGGGTTCCAAACCAAACTTCAACAACAAGAAGAGGCCAAACAAATTCAAAGGTCCTTATCCCAACAAAAAGGGGAAACCTGCACCTCCGGCAGCAAAGACTTCTACTTCTACCTCTAATAGCGGGCAATGCTATAACTGTGGTTCTAAGGACCATATCGCTAGTAGGATTTTAGTCCAAAAGGCTACTTTTTGCATACGGTCAAATTAAGACTCGAGACTACTTCCATTGAGTTCAAAATGACGTTTGCGATCTTTTTGAGTGTAAACTTCGATATGTTTGGAGATAGTGGAATTTTTCGTCACTTTTTGCTTTGGGCTTTGGTTTTGGGCTGAACCACTTACTAACTCAGCCCCAACCCATCTCCTCTTCATCACTTCTTCTAAAATAACAAAGCTTCATCAAAAATGGTGGGGGGAATGGGAAATTAAAATTCCAAGCTCAAGTTCATTAGCAAATTATACATCTAACTCCAAATTCTAAGAGAAGGCATTGGATTCAAGCTTGTGGTTGATTCTTTCATTGCTTTTAAGCTTCTCCATCAACAATTTCATGAAAAGGTGAGATTTTTATCTCACATCCTTGCCTATAACTGTCATTGGATTGTTGGGAATGATTCCCTATCACTTGTGCACATGCACTTGCATTTGGTTTGGATCGAATTGGTGAAAAACTCCAAATTTCGTGTGTTTTAGCATTTTCCTGCACTTAGGTCGTTCTGCCTGTGCATTTGTCGTTCTAGTGGAAAAGTCGCCTCGGTGTTAGGTCGCAAGGTCGTAGGTCGATTGCTTTAGGTCGTTTGACCTGTTATTCGTTAGGTCGCTTCCATGCTAGGTCGTTCGCACCCTGCTACACCTCGCAACTCCATTAGGTCGTGCGATACTTTTAGGTCGCGTACCCCTTAGGTCGCGTACCCCCTTAGGTCGCGTACCCCTTAGGTCGCGTACCCCCTTAGGTCACGAACCCCTTGGGTCGCACCACCCAGGCCTCATGCGCACACCTTTAGGTCGCTCGACCTGTCTACCCCTTAGGTCGCTTGCCTTGTTAGGCCGTTCGGACATCATAGGTCGCATCTCATGTTAGGTCGCTCTCCTAGGTCGCTCGGCATGCTATCCTTAGGTCTTTTGACCTATTTTACTTTAAGTCGCCACCTCTTTAGTTCCATTGCACTATAGCTCGGCTTTGTTAGGTCACATGGGTATTTCTACTTTGATGGATTTGGAAGTGATTTCCTTGGATTTTATTCACGTCTTCGAACGTGAATTTTTGTGACTTGTTGATTCTACAATTAATTTCTGTGATTTGACACTTTAAAAACATGAAGGTTTTAATACTAGTAGCAAATATCAAAACCCTTTCTTCCAAATGATTTCAACACTATTTTAAATATAAAGCCCATTTTCTCAAACCGTTTTCCAATCTACTAGTATATACAAGCCTTTACTTCACTCGGTTGAGGAATCGAATTAAACGACTTAGTAAAACGAGTGGTATGAAACGCTCGCGTTCACTTCGTCGGTTAGCTCTTGGACTTGTTCGATTGAACCCTTTTGTGACAATTTTCTAGTGAAGATCTACAGCTTGTTCGTAAATATTTAAGTTAAGCAAGTGGTTATGGTACATGAAGCTAAACTCATATATTTACTAGCTTGGTGTGATTGACACTTCTTGATGATCATGACGATCATTTTTGTGATTTAGACTAGCAATTGTGCGATGTCTCTTTGTCTACGAGGGAGACTAAACCCCGTTTGTGTGATGTTTCTACATCACATATGTGGGGTAGCGCCCCACGGTCTTCGGGCCATTCTTGTGGAACTTCGGCTCAAAATTAATGGTTAGCTACCATGAGATAGCGTCTCGTCTTGTGTTACACGTGTTGGTGAGTTTTCATGCTCCCGTTCTATGATAGGCCTCCCCCTTCTTGTGATTTCTGGATTTCTTGAGATGATTTCTGGAATTTTGCGCTTCACCAATTTTAGTGATTTCCATTGATATGTTTATCAATTTTTTTGCATTGGTGAATTCGTGTGTCATTGACTTGTTATGAATACAAGTTTAGGGTATGATGCCATATTTTATCTTTGAGAAGATTCTTGTGATATTGATTAATCTCTTGTTGATTTTCAATTACATACTTATAGTAGTATGCCATTATGGTTATTACATGTTTATGCCATATCTTTTATTCTATATCATGTCATCTTATATTTATAGCTAGACTGATCCATTTATTATTTTCTTATGAAATAATACTCGGGTCAGACCGAGATGTTACAGGTGCTTCTGCTTGACTTCTCTTCTGGGGATTACTCTGACTTTTGGCTAACTGCTTAGATTAGTAGTTTTTGTTGTATACATTGAGATATAGACTCCGTGATGTATACTTATTCTTTTGTGTAGCTTGTAGCTATTATTTTGTATTATGTGGATCTTGTTAGACCACTACTCTGATGTACACTTTCATGTGCTATATATTCATATCTTCTTCCGCCTTTGTGATATGGATGTCTATGACTGATTGATGTTATGTTGATTTCTATGTTTGTTTCCGAAGATTATATTTAGCCACTGTGTGATAGCTTTGAGTTTGTATTGGTATGTCGGGTTTCCTCCTTAAATAAAATGAATGCTATACTATTTGACATATCGATGCTCGTACAAAGAAGTTACATGGATGGTCGCTCCTCAACAGCCTTATTCTCCATGCTAGTTGACAGCTCTACACCGTAGTGTTCTTGGCTAGCGTTGGTATAGAGGTGGGGCGTCACACTACTATCAAAGACCGATTACATATAGTTTATAGATTATAATCCATTTACTAAGAAATTCTATTTAAAACAAATCATAATATATGCTCATAAAAACCGAGAAATTTATATAATGTATATCTTTATTATTTTCTTCATTTTATACCATATTCATTAATTCTTCAGTCCTTTAACCATCTATATTACTTTCCTAATTTTTCCATATTTATAGTTTCGTCATTTTCATTTTAACATAATTTATCAAATAAGCAATGTTGATTTGATAGCAATTATTACTTTGGCTCAGTCCTTATCAATATATCAAATATATAACTTTACTGCTCTTCAACTTTTTTTTCTAGGTGCATGATAATAAATAATTAAATGAATTTTCATAAGCTAACATAAAAATTAGAAATGGAGAACAAAATTTAACTAAAATGAGAAGTAGCTCTTTCATGATCTTGTCTTTAAGGGTAAAGTCTTCAAGGAAAATAAAACATATAAAATAATAGAATAACTAGATTTTCTTTATTATAGGACTAATGAAGAAGCCTAAAATAGTATGGGTACTAAAAAAATTGTGCATTGGGATTCCTAATATGGTCTACAAACAGTCATTCACCATATACAAAAAACAAATATTAAAAATGTGAGATATTTATATATGAATATATTTTCTCTAACACATATAGTATTGAACGATATTCTTTAAAAATATCGGGTATTCTACACTAAATACCACAGCGACATATCATCAAATATTGGACGATATATCGGTAACGATTTTTAAGTGATATTTAAAAAAAATTATCGGCTTAGGAGCGATATAACATATATTGGTGATATATTATTTATATTAACTGATATTAACTACATAGGTTCATGGTCAATATTTTCAAATCGATTACATATTCTACTTAAACCAACAAATCAAAGTGCTTTCCAAAGCACTACAACATACAACATCATAATAAAAGTTCAAACAACAACTATATAATTTAATCATCATAAAAGATACTGTTTTTACCCAAAATTATATATTAAAAAGAGGGAATTTTTAGAGTAAGAAATTTCACTTTTAAACCATGTATAGCAAATCAAATCAAGCACTAGATCCATGGATCAAATTCCTACCATCACCAAATTACCAAAGCCACCACCTTTACATTCAAAAACCAAAAATTACACCTCCCCTACGCTCTCCTTGCTCATGCACCTCCTTGCTCCCCATAGCTCACAGCCTAGAATGGAAACCCCCCTTCTTTAATTTATTTAAACTTTTTAAAGGTTAAACCACTTTATCTAGATAACATAAGATTATGGTTAAAATATGGAAGAGACTGGAGAAAATTTGAGTGTGTTTAGAAGTAGGAAAGTGAAGAAAGGAGGAAGACAAAAGAAGCCTTTTTTAAGTTTTCAAACTTTGAAAGCTTTTTGAAATAATTTAAAACAAAATGAAATAATGAAGTGGAAAGAGATGGAAAAGGAATGATAATGTAACGACCCGGAATTTCACTGCTTTGATTTGTGAATATTTAGTTAATTTTAAATATTCAAATAAATGGTTTTATAATGAAAATAAAAATATTTTTAATAATAAATAATAATGGCGAAATAGTTTTTAAAATTTGTTTACAAAAATATATAGTTCGATGGAAAACATAAAATGTGACCGGAAACTGTTTTCCGAATTTTCGACGTTTCATCGTATAAAGTTGTTTATATTATTGTGTACACTTTTGTATATATATGCACACATATACTAAGTATATAATGTGGGATTAATAATATATATTAAGGTTAACAAACTTAATTAAGTTAAGGTAACCATCGATGTGACACATTGGCAACTAAAATATTAAAAGTCATGTCATTAGAGACATGAAATGACATAATGGCAACCTTAGGTACTTATATTCATAAATGCATGTAGTGTTAGGAGGAGACATGGATGCATGCATAGGTGAGGTGGCGTGTAATGAGAGGAGGTTAAAGTACAAGGGTATTTTGGTAATCTCACTTGTTTACATATTATAAAAACTATTTTTTTCAAATTTTATTTCCATTTTCTCTCTTCCATTTTCAAATTTTATAATCTCTAAGGTAATTTTAATGGCTTTCTTAGCATTCTAAAGTTTTATATTTCCAAGTTTAAACTTTTTATATGTAACGACCCGTAAATTTTAACTGTTAAATAACGTAATTAGTTAAATTTTGTGAAATTTTAAACAATAAAATTTTGAAATTTAAATTTGATATTTGGAATGCGTCTAATTAAAAATAGCAACTGGTAAATTTTCGTCCGAAAATATGAAAATTTATTTCGCGCGTAAATTTACTTCAATTTAATCAGTTAAAATTGATGATAATAAAATGTTTTCCAAACCTAAATATTTTTACATGGAAAATTTGTAAATCATCTTCTGAGTGAGACGTCATCTTTCGTTTCGTCAAATTTGGACTTCTGTTGCTCCGTTTATCTTTATTCGGTTAGAATAGCAGCATTTCTAGTACCGGTTATCGATTTTGATCGGATGACCGTACCACTGATATCTGTGTACCATTTTAATCGTCTCGTCGTGCTGATCTCTGCGGTATATTCATTTCTATAATTTGAGATCCGGTACGCGTCGAAAAGAATAAACAGTTCACCGTAACGGTACCGAATTTTGACTTTACATTTTCCCTTAGACTTCAAATCTATAACGTGTAGCCCAACAACAATTAATTGGCTTAATAAATTTTCCAGAAATCAAGGGGTGACCAATTCTATTCCTACTGTTCAGTATTTGTGGACCTGTTCTTTTGTTGACTATTCCCATTCGCTGTTGCTTTAAAGATGAGAAAGCTATTATTTGCTCACTGTTCCCTTTTTATTAGCCGGTACAATTCTTTTAACATTTCCTTATCATATTTATTTCTTGCCATCTGCTCATATACTGTTCACATTCCCTAGTTCGAAAGTAATCTGCTCATTTACTTGTCTCTTCACTTTTGTCTCTTCACTTGCTTTCGTACTCCCAGAGAAATAATAATGTGTAATTTGATCACATAAATCTATGTTTTACTGAGAATTGGATCCATCCTCCCTTCTTCCTTTGTTGCCTTCCTCCACCATGAAACCCATCATTTTCAGCCGACCTTCTTCCCCTTGCCTCTCCTCCGACAAATAACAACCCAACACTGAGGTCAGAACCCAACATCCACTTCCCACCGCCACCATACGCCCATCGCCACCATATGACCATCCCCTACACGCAATACCACATCTCCTCCACCTCTGCTCCACGCGCCAAGCCTCTGTCAGGCAACCGAGCCACCAAAACCATAGCCCGCCCACTTGACCACCACAGTCACGGCCGAGAACCACCACGACAGCCCTGGCCTCGCCCATCCCTGCCGAACCCAGCGTGCCGCCGATCATCCCACCTCCTCCAGCCCTTCCCCTCTGCTCGCGCCTCGCTCACCCTCACATCCACTGCCTGTCAACTCGCCCGCAGCCACCATCGCTTCCTCCCCATGCCTGCCTCCTTCGGCATCAACCTCTTCCCCTTAGAACCACCCGAGCTCGTCCTGACCTTCGCTTTGCGCAGCTGAGCACGCCCAACTCGAATCCACCCATCACCCAAACTTTGCAGCCTTTGCCGAGCTTGTCATCTCTTCTTCCTTCCTAAATAGGTAATCTACACACATCAGTTGTTTTATTCATATATCACAGTACCATATATATAAACTTATACGTGCTAATTACCTTGTTTTATATATACTGTGATGAAGTTTTAAAACTATAATATGTATAGATTTTGTTATAATATGTTAAGTTTACATATGTTTATATTTTTTTTCTATGCCTGATTGGTTCTATTGATATTTGTAGAGTAAGTACTATTTGAAACTATTAGTACTGTTTGTAAATTATAAAGCAAGTACTGTTTTTTTTAGATCTAGTGTTTGAAACTATTAGTACTGTTGTTTATTATAAAGAAAGCTGTTTATACTAAGATCTCTTTTGTATATGTATTTTTTTTTGTTTTGTTTACAGTTTTATGTAGGTATGTATACTTGTATGTTGGCTATTTAGTATATATATATCACAGGTTCACATAGCATACATATAATACGTATTTCTGTAGTATATATATGTTGTCTGTAGGGAGATTTTGAGTAAAGATATATATATTAGTAAATTTATTTTTTAAGAGTATATATGAGTAAGATCTGGGTCCACTGCATAGGTATATATGAGTAAGATCAGTTATATAGGGCTTATATTTCACATAGCCTGAAGTATAAATATATTTAGATGTATATTTTTATAGTGTTCGCATATATATTGAATTGTCTGCATAATTTGATCTTTCTGTTGCATGATTTCAGATGCTTGTATATATTTGATATATACTTTGTCTGCATATATGTAGTAGCATGCGTGTGTACATATAATTGTAATTCCATAGTTATAGTGCCTGCATCTACATAGCAGGTTTAAATACATTGAGTTGTATACATTTATATATATGTTAGTAGATAAAGTTAAGTCTACATAGGGTTAAACTGTTTGATTTTTCTTTAATTTATATTATTTACAGTTTCTGTATATCTTTGAATTTAAATTTGGTTAGGTATATTAAGTTTTAGATATTGATGTTTCAAATATAATAGAATAAAATTTGGTTTTGAGATGTATATGTATGTATCTGTATGTATGTTTGTATGGGTATAAATTTTGATTTTAATATGTTTGTGTCTTAAAATTAATTTTGGTCTTATAATAAGGATGGATCTTAAATATAATACATTAAGTTTACATATATTCGAGTTTGGTTTGGGGTATATATATATATGTTATTTTAATAATTGTTTTAAATTAAATATTGATTTCATATAGCAATGATATATATATATGTGTGTAAATATATACTTTCTATTTCTATCAAACTGATTTTGGTTCTTAATTTCCAATCTATCAGCTTGGTCGTCAAATTCGTGCCGATCCTATTTGCTTTGAAATTCGTGCTTGGATTCGTAACCCATTGCATTGTCTATCTTCTCTAACCTCGAAAGGTGAGCAATCACTCACGATTAATGTTGTTATATTTATTAAATTTGATTTCAATTGAAATGTCAATTGAAATATGCTGATGTTAGTTATTTACATTGTTATATATGTCATTTTCTGTATCTATTCACCCGTGACATCTGACACCATTATCTGTTATTTATATTGTTGATATATGCCTGTTACTGTTGTTATTTTATTTTCATATCTGTTATCACTCTGCAAGTTCCCTGTTAGTATAGAATCACTATGGGTTGAAATGATACATACCCGAACGATCTGTAGAATAGGAGAAAATCGTTATGGGTTGAAATGATAAACCCAAGCGATTTTCATTGAATTGAATTTGGGATTTCGGGTTGAAAAGATATATACCCGAATATGTTTAAATTGCGGATTGAAATGATAAATATCCGTATCACTTGACCATAGGATAGAAAATTATATACAGGCACCGTTGGTCTATATATAAACGTTTTGAAAATGATTTCTATGGTTTTGAAAAGAAAAATATGGTTTTGATAAATATTGATTTTAAAGATTTATTAAAGTTGATTTAATAAAGTTGATAAATAATATGTTTAAGTATTTATTTAATATCTATATTTTCAAATATAGAATTTATAATGATTTGAAATTGATTGAAATTATGCTTATTTAAGAATTATACTCAAATAAGTTGATTTGAAATGTATTGAATTTGAAATTTAAGAAGTGTTTTACAAACTTGAAATTTGAAAGGGCGATTTAAATGGATATTTCAAACGTATAAATATTTAAATGAGATCTTTTGTTTATTAAAATTGTAAATTGAAATTGTATTCAAATGTCTTGGAAATGTTAAGTAAATATTTCAAAACGAAACAATTGTAAAGTGAATCTGATATGTATATAAATTTATCGAATTTAGTTTTGAAATGTTGAATATTTAAAGCTTTGAAATAAATTCAAATTGAAATGGCTTATTTTATGGTTTAGATACGTATTTGAAATTAATAATTTGAAATGGTTTATTTAGAAGCTGAACCGAGTTGAAACGGATGATTTGAGATTTTGTTTAAAATAAATTTTTGGAATTCGAGTTAATTTGAATCGATTTGTGAAATTTGAGGAAACTAATTTATTTATAACGAAATTTTAATATCTTAACTGTAAAAAAAGGAAGTGTTATGATTTCCAAAATACTGTGATTTCCAGACTATGATTTTGAAAGCATTATAACTTTGGAAGGTAATATGATTTTGAAAATGGATATATTTGAAGTGAAATGATATCGTATTAAATTAGGTTTTGAAATGATAATGATTTTGGTTTGAAGTATAAACTATTTTGAAATGACCACGGTGTTATAATAACGATTGGTTGGCAAAGAGACCGGGATCGGATATGGACATACTCTCTGTCGATACCGAAAACCACTTTGACAACCGTGTACGCGGTGGAGTTTCCAGAATGAAGTAGGATGGTGGCGGCGTTCTTAAGGTATGTTACGTGGACCCAACTCCCGTGAGTTGGCATAAGGTGGCTAAAACAGGAGCGATCTCGGACCAGTGAGGTAGCACCTCTTCTCGGACGCATTTCTTCGATATTATACTCTTACTTGTGATTTGACTAGATGGCCATCCTCCGATTGGGAATGTTGTTCGAGGTGGAACGGTAGTGGCTGCTATGCGTATCCATCAGTCCGTGTGCGTAATTGGTATATCTACCCTGGCATTGCCTAGTTGTGCCGTGTCACCTACCATACCGAGCTTTACTACGATTATGATTTTAAGATCCGACCGCGTTAAGGTTCTCCATCCCCTTAACGCTATTTTCCGATATGATTATACTTTACTTATTTAGACACTACTGTATATAGCGTATATTACTACATAGTAAATAGTTTAACGGATCCTTAGAGGATGGTTATCCCAAACATCCTTTAAGTTACTTGTATTTCAGTTGATATTTCACTTGAGTTGGATTTATTAATATAAGAATGTTAATCCTGACTCGAGTGTTTTGTGTTTTGCTTTACGCTCGAGTCAGACTGAGTGATACAGCATTTGGAGACTCACCTTTGGAGTTGGAGCTTCGCTTGGAGATCCAGCTATCTATCGATCCTGCTTTCAGTTATTCCGTTGATTCCAGTGATGTATTCAGATCTGGTATTTAATTATTGTATTGAGACATCTATTGTATTCGAGACCTCTGTTGTATCTTGTTTAACTCTGTTATATATATATAGTAGCTTCATGAACTACTATCCCTTGTTTCCGCTGCATTATTGTAATATTACTCTGTGTCTGGGATCTGTAATTATTTTATTTACTGTATATACTGAGTTTTGCCAAATTTTATTTACAACGCAGTATTTTGAGCAATTCAACTCTGGCATGAGTGTCTACCTATACACTTATAATGGATGCGAATGGTTGAAAATACTGGGTCGTTACATTATAACATTTTAAACATAGCTTCAAAACTCCTCTTTTCAATTTCAAATTCCTCTATTTTACCCGAAATGGTTTTGACCATAACTTCTTACAAAATACACCAAAACCAGATTTCATTTTTTTCAAACCATTTATATTTCCTATGGCTACAACTTTGTATTTTACCACTTTTTCTGATTTCGAGATTAGATGCTCCAAATTTTATTTTTCGCAAGAGTATTTTTGAACCTAGATTTTGATGTCCGAAAATACCGCTCACTCTTTTGGCCATAACTTTCTAAAAATTTAACTTTTTTTAGTGCTAGAGGAAAGAATTATCTAAAAATTTTCTTTTGACCACTTTTCCAAAATTCGAGAGGAAATGGTCCAAAAATCGAGTGAAAAATGACCCATATTCGAGAAGAATTTGTGGTTTTTCAAGCTTCACGAATTTCAAAGTGTGTCAAGTTTTCAAAGGATTTTCGGTGAGTAAACTATGAATTTTTGAAAAAGTTTTTACTTTTATGTTGGTTAATATATTGTGTGATGTGATGGTTAGTATTGGTTAATTTAACATGTGATGGTTATATACACACACACACACACACACACTCACACACACACACACACACTTGTTGCTTGGATATGTAAGGACATTAGACTTGAATGTGAAGTCTAAATGGTTAAAGATTAGATCTTGCTTATGTTTGTGGCATGATGTTATCCTAAATGTTAGGGTTTTGTATGGACTTGGGTATGTAATGTATAAGCTAAGAAGAAGTTGGTACCTTTGTAGGGTATTGGAGAATTGGAATCTTATGTAAGAAAATTATGGTTTTAGTTTTTAAAAATCGAATATTTGGTTAGATTTAAACTTGTTTTAGTTTTAAATACTTAATTTTGTTTTTAGAAAGTTA
Organism: Allium fistulosum; assembly: GCA_030737815.1. Taxonomy (NCBI): domain Eukaryota; kingdom Viridiplantae; phylum Streptophyta; class Magnoliopsida; order Asparagales; family Amaryllidaceae; genus Allium; species Allium fistulosum. Next base: position 919,565,258 of record CM060901.1, on the reverse strand, counting down.
GTGAGATTATAGGTAAAGTTTTCAAAAGAAGGATAGAAACAAGTTAAAGCTTACATGTATCCACAGCGATAGTCGCTATGGATGCAGTTCGCCTAAAATTTCGATTTTTGCAAAGTTTGGTTTTTATACTTGAAATTGTTTTGTGAATATTTTTTAAACCAAATAATAATTTTTTTAAAATTTAAATAAGGATTTAATAATTAATTGTTAATTAATTAGGTTTTAGTAATTGATAATTAATTAAATGTTAACAAGGTTTATTAACTTTAATTAAATAAAAATTAGTTCTTAATTAATTATCTTTTAAAGTTAAGATTTATTTTAATTAATTATTAATTAAGTTAATTAAGTATGGGTTAGGTAAATTATTTATCATTAATTAAATATAGGATTAATTATTAATCAAGGGTTGAATTAGTTGATTAAAGATTTAACTTATAATAAATTATTTATTAAAGGTTTAATTTATTGTTTAAGTTTAATTTAATATTATTTAATTAGTTAATTGAGATTAATTAACATTTAATTATTAATGAAGGTTTAATTAATTATTTAATAATTAATAAAGGATTAATTTGGGCTTAATTAATAGTTAATTATTGTTTAACTATTTAATTAAATTATGTTAAGATTCAATTAAAATTAATTATGATTTACATAAGGATTTAACTTTAATTAATTATTTTTAAAAGGGTTTAAAAGTTTTATATCCTTTGGTTTTCAAAAGTAAAATGGTTCAATGGTACTTATTTTTCAAAGATTGTTTTGAATACAAGTGATTCAAGTGTTGATACCATTAAGAAACCATATAACCGTGAATGAGTTATAATGTAGATTGTTTGGTTATTTGGACATGTGTTAGCAGAATAAATCCCCATTCTCCTATAAATTGTTTGTTTGTATATTTGTTTGTGTGGACATGTGTTAGCAGAATAAGTCCCCGTTGTGCTATAAATTGATTGAATTGTTTGGACATCTGTTTAGCATGACAAATCACCACCCTGCTATTATGTTATTTGGATATGTATATGATAGTTAGTTCATATTGACATGTTATTCCCTAATTTGGATATGAGTTGTATTTACATATATGTTGACCTATGTAAATAATTGTTAAGTGAATTGAAATCGAAATTGAATGGTAACTTAAATTAGTACCATTGGGATTGCAAAGCCTCTTTTCTAATTACTAAAGTATGTTTTTGAATTAACTTTAATTGTTAAATCCATTAGGTTTAAAGTTTATAAATGGTTTTTAAATTTTATTATTATTTTATAAAGTTATTTTTAAATAATATCTTGTTTTAAAAAGGGGTTTATTAAATAAAAGGTTTTACCTAAAGTGATTTACAAATGATATCTTGAAAATGATATTTTATAAAGGAGATTCTATAAAGAAATTATGAAGGAAGATTTTTAAATAGTTGTAAAAATAGAAAGAGATTTTATAAATCATTTTAGATATTTTTGAAAGACGTTTTAAATCAAGTTTGAAAAATTGTAAAGAGGTTTCTAATGTGAAGTGAACTTATAAAAGAATTTTTGTAAGGAATAAGTGAATGGGTTTTATAAAGTGAACGAGTTTTACAGTAAGTGATGTTTTGAAAGGGAATGGTTTGGCCATTTAATATGGAATGTGAGAAGAAAAAAATTTCCAAATGTTTTTGGTAAATGTTTATATTGTTTTCCAAGTAAAAGGGATGTAAGTGGTTTGGGAAAAGTGTTTTAGAAAAGATCCTTTGATAAAGTTTTATAAAGTGATTTTATTAATTAAAGATTAATTAATAAAGGCTTTGAGGATCCCCTATGGAATTTAATCAATGTTTGATTATTTATTTGTTTGATAGTTAAATAACCAACTATCAAATCTAGACCAAAACGTAACTTTGGAAATATCTAAGAGAAACATGAAAATTATATGGTACAGTTACCATCAGTGGTGCTATACTATACGTATAAATTCATTTCATTCTTTTAGGATAAATGATAAGGAAATTCGTCCACTAACGTTTAGGAGATGAATTCCGCTCTTATCTTTCATCTGCTTATTTCCTGAAGAACCGGGGTTGAGTTTATCGGAAATTATCAAAAGTTGTTTCAAAGAGACCGGGATCAGATCTGTTATCCAAAAACCACTTTAATCCAACTCAAGCATTTTGAATTGAAGACATCTTGAAGAACATGGAATCGAAGATGGAGCATTGAAGTGCAAGGGCTGCTTGCTACTAGTACTGAGGGTGATTCTAAAATGGATGTAGTAGAAGTAGTGCCTTCGGTTTTTCCTTATCCTGACAACTTGTATGATTGAATGTTGGCACTACATTACTACCTGGAGGGCAGTGTTAGCATTCCAAGTGGGATTGCTATTCAAAAAGGTAAAACGTAGCCTTAAGCCTCATCAACTGGGAAATGATTAAAACAAGACATGCAGCTGGCTAAGTGGGTCGCTCCCATTTGGGTATGTCATCATCTTTCTAGATTACCCTATTTTTATGGATTTGGTTGTGCATGAGAGATCTCGATTAAGGTTGGAAGACCGGGATGATGACATATTCGGTACTACTAGTCAAGTGGTAGGCCGGTTCTGTGTGGCAGGGTACAAGATGTTCTTGTCAGACCCGGGTGCATTTTTCTAGAGATGTACCCATCAAAGGTAGATCCTTACCTCGTCATAGTATGTAATCCATTCTCCAATACGTGCCTTTACGGTTTTGATTGTAGAACCTAGTATGCTAAAATTTAATTAATGTAACAATTTCAGCTATTTTAATAAGTATTTATACTTTGGACATATAATATCACTGGATTTTCTATAAAAGTGTTTTAGTTATCGTAAGGTAAAAACCTGTCCGTGTTTATGTGCGGCATGGTCTTATGAGATACCTTTGATTTCAAAGGAGTTTTAAAAATAATAATTAAGTTGTTTGAGTTTACTCACACCAGACCCATGTCTGACTCGGAGTTTTATTTTATTCCCTAAAACTCTTGGGTGCTCAAATTTTTATGAGCTGCCAAGTAGTTCAGGTTTTTCCACGGATGCATTTTGGAGGAGCTCGGAGCAGGAGGCTTCATTGATAGCTATTTATTATCTTGTTTATGTTGTATACTATATACTTATATCTGATGTATAAGGACAGGCTAGTATAACTGTCCTAAGTTAGAAATTGTATTAGTGTAACCTGATGTATCGTTTTTGAAATGACTTTGTAAAGAATTATGTTGATTAATATATTTTATTGACTCTGTGTTTGTTTTTAGTTTCTTCTATCTTCTATCTTCTTTCATTCCCCTAACAATCCACCTTTTTGTTCAATTTGAATTGACATGTGTGGTTTATTGCCAACTTAAACTTTACAAAAAAGTGGGTCGTTATAGATAACCTATGCGCTTGCCTTAATTCTTGTGCACATCAAATCATTTGACATTTAACCCTTTTTAATAATGAAGAAAAGTTTTCTTTCACTTTATTACTTACTAATTAATTATATTCTAGAACTTACTGATGACTTCTTACTTTAATTAATCCATTGGATACACTTTGAATTGTTATTATATTTTCATTTGCTACTATACAAGTTCTAAAATGTTTGAACAACTTTTAGTGAATAAAAAGTTGACTTTCGATAAAACGTTTTTCGGTCACATTTTCATTTTTACTTCAAAGTATATATATTTTTGTAAACAAAATTCAAAAATAAATATTATGTCATTACTTATTAATTAAAAGAGGGTTATTTGACTATTAAAAACCATTAATTGAATATTTAAAATTAATTGAATATTCACAAATCAAAGTGATAAAATTCTAAATCTTTACAATTACTAAATCATTCTAGGCTGAAATCAATTTAACATATTAATTTTATAAATTCAACAAATTTAGTAGAATTAATATTTGATTATTCAAATTTAGATTTATAAATATCTTTATATTGTTTTAAATAGTAAGATGTTATTTGATTTAAATATTTGACTAGGTTGATTTATAATTTTAAATTAGACTATTTTGATATTTACTTAGCAAAGTAATGAATGTGAAATTTATTTTGATTATTTTCAAATCATTATATATAAACTTAATTTGATAATTCTACGGAAATATATAACATATATATATATATATATATATTGAATGACATATACTTATTTATCATCATAATATCATGTCACACATATGTTCACATTGTAACATACACCATATTTTTCCATGTGCGCTTTCACATACCGAAAGGAGATAAAAGAAAACTCCGAATTAATTACACATATGTCGCATTTATGACCTCTTAATTCATACCCCATACATAGGAATATGATTTTTCACATACCTAAATAGTAAAAAACAAAATTCTCAATTAATCACACAAACATACACCTATATATTATCATGTCATGTTATGAATATATGAGATATATTCAAAATAATCATTGAGTTAATTTAGTTAATAAGATCAATTATATAAAAATAAATTATTTTAAATAAAATATGTTTATTTAATAATTAGACTGGATCTAAAGCTAGTTGATAGACTTTATAGAAACATTAAGGTCAAAATAAAATTTGTTTTGAAATTTACACATTCCAATCGTTGCCTAGATGGGCCGTTTCTAACAATGTTATCAAAGCTCGTCACAGTCTAATAAGCCCAAATTTAGGGCTAACTGATAAACTTTTCTATCAGATGTGTGTTTGGAATGGTAGTGTCTTGACATAGGATTGAATAAAAGTGTCCTCCTCTCCCTAGCTACTAGCCAGGCCTAATTAGTGGAGTAAGTCCAAAATGTTGGCCCAAATGTAAGGTGTAACAACTGGCATATTTGTCGATTTTATATTTAAAATATTTTAATCGTTAATCGGATCTTAGTCCGAAAAGCTACTTTTTGCATACGGTCAAATTAGGACTCGAGACCACTCCCATTGAGTTCAAAATGACGTTTGCGATCTTTTTGAGTGTAAACTTCGATATGTTTGGAGATAGTGGAATTTTGTCACTTTTTCCCTCTTAGGGCTTTGGTTTGGGCTGAACTCTTTTGCCCTTACTAACTCAGCCCAACCCCCTCTCCTCTTCATTAATCCACTCTTCATTTTCCTACACTTGAAGCTTCATCAAAAATGGATGAGGGAATGGGAAATTAAAACTCCAAGCTTAAGTTCTCCTGCAAATCCATCATCCAACTCCAAATTTAAAGAGAAGACATTGGATTCAAGCTTCTTCCATTTCTTTCAAGCTTCTCCATCATCAATTTCGGGAAAAGGTGAGATTTTTATCTCACATTCTTGCCTATAACTATCTTGGACTGTTGGGAATGAATTCCTATCATTTTAGCATGTGCATTTGCTTTTGGTGTGGATTGAATTGGTGAAAATCCTAATTTTTAGTGAGTTTTGGCAATTTTCTGGGCTTAGGTCGTTCTGCCTTGCTAGCTCATTCGCGTGGAAAAGTCTCTGCCTGCAAATAACTCGTTCTGGGTTTAGGTCGCTCGGCAGTTAGGTCGTTCGACAGTTAGGTCGCTCGGCAGTTAGGTCGTTCGAACCCCTAGGTCGTTCGAGTATCCTTAAGTCGCTCGCGTGCTTAGGTCGTTAGACCTTATTTCCTTTAGGTCGCGTACCACTTAGGTCACACTCTTTTAGGTCTGCCATGCTAGCTCGGCACTAGCTCGTTTCCTCTAGGTCGTTCGACCTGTTTCCTCTCTTAGGTCGCTTGACCCGGTTTCCTTTAGGTCGTTAGAACTTATTTTGCTTTAGGTCGCTGGCCTCTAGGTCGCTCCACCTTGGGTCGTACCACTTTGGCTTTATGCCCACTCCTTTAGGTCGCTTGACTTTGCTTGGGACGTTAGGTCGATCAGCCTTACACCCTTATGTCGCTCGACCCTGTTACTATATTAGGTCGCAACCATTTAGGTCGCTCGACCATTCAACTAGTTAGATCGCTCGGCCTTGTTAAGATGTTAGGTCGCTCGCCTTTTCATACTTAGGTCGTTCGACCTGTATTTTTATTAGGTCGCTCTGCATGATTGACCGCACCATTAACTTCCACTTTGATGCATTTTTGAGCTGATTTCCTTGGATTTCGTTCACGTCTTCGAACGTGAATTTTTGTGACTTGTTGATTCTACAATAAATTTCTGTGATTTGTCACTTTAAAAACATTAAGGTTTTAATACTAGTAGTAAATATCAAAACCCTTTCTTCCAAATGATTTCAACACTATTTTAAATACAAAGCTCGTTTTCTCAAACCGTTTTCCAATCTACTAGTATATACAAGCCTTTACTTCACTCGGATGAGGAATCGAATTAAACAACTTAGTAAAACGAGTGGTATGAAATGCCCGCGTTCACTTCGTCGGTTAGCTCTTGGACTTGTTCGATTGAACCCTTTTGTGACAATTTTCTAGTGAAGATCTACAGCTTGTTCGTAAATATTTAAGTTAAGCAAGTGGTTATGGGACATGAAGCTAAACTCATATATTTACTAGCTTGGTGTGATTGACACTTCTTGATGATCATGACGATCATTTTTGTGATTTAGACTAGCAATTGTGCGATGTCTCTTTGTCTACGAGGGAGACTAAACCCCATTTGTGTGATGTTTCTACATCACATATGTGGGGTAGCGCCCCACGGTCTTCGGGCTATTCTTGTGGAGCTTCGGCTCAAAATTAATGGTTAACTACCATAAGATAGCGTCTCGTCTTATGTTACACGTGTTGGTGAGTTTTCATACTCCCGTTTTGTGATAGGCCTCCCCCCTTCTTGTGATTTTTGGATTTCTTGAGATGATTTCTGGAATTTTGTGCTTCACCAATTTTAGTGATTTCCATTGATATGTTTATCAATTTTTGTGCATTGGTGAATTCATGTGTCATTGACTTGTTATGAATACAAGTTTAGGGTATGATGCCCTATTTTATCTTTGAGAAGATTCTTGTGATATTGATTAATCTCTTGTTGATTTTCAATTACATACTTATGGTAGTATGCCATTATGGTTATTACATGTTTATGCCATATCTTTTATTCTATATCATGTCATCTGATATTTATAACTAGACTGACCCGTTTATTATTTTCTTATGAAATAATACTCGGATCAGACCGAGATGTTACAGGTGCTTCTGCTTGACTTCTCTTCTGGGATTACTCTGACTTTTGGCTAACTACTTAGATTAGTAGTTTTTTTTTTGCATACATTGAGATATAGACTCCGTGATGTATACTTATTCTTTTGTGAAGCTTGTAGCTATTATTTTGTATTATGTGGATATTATTAGACCACTACTCTGGTGTACACATTCTTGTGTTATATATATTCATATCTTCTTCCGCCTTTGCGATATGGATGTCTGTGACTGATTGATGTTATGTTGATTTCTATGTTTGTTTCCGAAGATTATATATAGCCACTGTATGATAGCTTTGAGTTTGTATCGGTATGTCAGATTTCCTCCTTAAATGAAATGCTTGCTATACTATTTGACATATCGATGCTCGCACAAAGAAGTTACATGGATGGTCGCTCCTCAACAGCCTTATTCTCCATGCTAGTTGACAGCACTACACCGTAGTGTTCTTGGCTAGCGTGGGTATAGAGGTGGGGCGTCACAGCTTGGTATCAGAGCCAAACTTCGGAACAATGTAGAATAACTTAACAAGGATCATCGTCCTAAGTCCAACTTAGGAGTCGTGCCTTAGGATTAGTTCGAGTCTTCGTACCGAGTCATCCTATTTCCTTTTATGTATACTTGTTTTATCTATCAAGATTTGCTTGATATTTATTTGGAGAATAACTTTTCTTCTTCTCTCTTTCTTAAAGAGGAGAATGTCTAGACCAGGCCATCCTAGATCTGGACAATCTACTGTTACTCCCCAGGATGGAGTTTTTATGACCGCTCAACAGCTTCTTGATTTAGTAAAGAATGCTCAAGCAGCTGGTCCTAATCAGGAACCTACTCATCCTAAGTCTGGATTTGCACGCTTGTGCAACGAGTATACCAACTTGGGTGGGAAACCATTCAAGGGTTCCGAAACTATTATTGAGGTCCAGGCTTGGTTAAGAACATGCGATCGAATCTTTTCTCGCATGAACCTTATCGATCTTCACCGTGTTCAGGTGGCCTCCAGTATGCTCCAAGAAAGAGCATTGGACTGGTACAAACTTCTTATTTCTGAGATTAATGAAGCAGATCTCACCTGGGAGCAATTCCGGGGACGCTTCGAATTGAAATTTGTACCAAAAGCTAAGAAAGTAACATTGGCTCGTCGTTTCATAGACCTTGTTCAAGGTGAATCCTCTGTGACAGATTATGTCGCATCCTTCGAGTCACTGTCTAAATATGGGGTTGAATACATCAACACCCCATTGAAGAAGAATCAAAGATTCGTTTATGGCTTAAACAAGAATCTCAAGAAGCCATTACTTCTAAAATTAGAAGTTTCCTTTGACCAACTCATTGATATCGCTCTTCGTCTTGAAGAGGCGGATAGGGAAAGTGATATTGAAGTGGTGGGTTCCAAACCAAACTTCAACAACAAGAAGAGGCCAAACAAATTCAAAGGTCCTTATCCCAACAAAAAGGGGAAAATGCCACCTCCGGCAGCAAAGACTTCTACCCCAATTAGTGGGAAATGCTTTAACTGTGGTTCTAAGGACCATTTTGTGAACAAGTGTTCGAAGCCCCATTCTTGCCGTTATTGTAAAAGCCTGGATCATTATATACATTTATGCCCCAGACTTCAAGGCAAGAAGGAGGGAAAGTTAAACGTGGCTCAAGCCTCTGGCAACACATCTCGCGGTCAAGGTATGTCTCATTCTATCCTTGATGGCATTATTATATTTCGTGATCAACCTATTAGAGTTCTCTTTGATACGGGTGCATCCCATTCTTTTATATCAAAGGAACTTGTCGATACTTTTTCCTTAAGTGTTGTTGCTTTAATGACTTCCTTAAGAATTGCGAATCCGGTTGGTGGATCCGCAACTCTTAGTTTGCTTTGTAAGGATGTGGAGATTATTTTGTGTGATTTTCCTTTCCTAGCCGATTTGCATGTCATGCGTTATTTAGGCTTTGGAATGATTTTGGGTATGGATTGGCTTAACCGTTATGAAGCTCATATCCTATGTCCTGAGCGAACTATTTATCTCCATCATCCACAATCTGTAAAGCAGATTTCTATTATTCTTAAAGATTCGGATTCCATTGTGGCTGAATCTTTATATTCTTTAAATCCTCGTGATGATGATAACGATGATGAGGAGGATGTCATTTCTCGCATTCACGTCGTTCGTGAGTTTTCCGACATATTCGAGCCCGTTTTAGGATTACCACCTAAGCAAGCAATTGAGTTCGGAATTAATCTTACACCTGAAGCTCAACCTATTACTCGTCCTCCTTATCGCATGTCCAATAAAGAGAATGAGGATATGCGCAAACAATTGTCCGAATTAGAGACGAAGCAATTTATTCGCTCTAGTTCCTCGCCTTGGGGAGCTTCAGCAATTTTCGTGAAGAAATCCGATGGTACACCTAGGCTTTGCGTTGACTACCGCAAGCTTAATGATCTTACTATTAAGAATAAATATCCTTTACCGCGGATTGATGATCTGTTCAATCAGCTTAGTGGTGCTAGAGTCTTTTCACAACTGGACTTGGCTACCGGTTTTCATCAGCTTCGTATTGCAGAGGATACTATTCCTTTGACTTCGTTCCGTACTCGTTATGGATCTTATGAATGGCTAGTTATGCCATTTGGTTTAACGAATGCTCCACCTTATTTCGTTGACCTTATGAATCGAGTTTTTAAAGATTTCCTTGATCGGTTTGTTCTCATCTTTATTGATGATATACTTGTGTATTCTAAAACCGAGGAGGAACATGAAAAGCATCTTCGGATTGTATTGGAAACACTTTGGAGCAATCAATTAAAAGCAAAGTTTTCTAAATGCCACTTTTGGCAATCCAGTGTGAAGTTTCTCGGTCATATTATTTCCAAATCCGGAATATCAGTGGATCCTTCAAAGATTGAAGCGATTCAAAATTGGAAGAGACCGGAGAGCGTGACTGAAATCCGTAGCTTTCTCGGATTGGCAGGTTATTACTGCCTTTTCATAAAGGACTTTTCTAAAATTGTCGTGCCTCTTACTGGCTTAACAAAGAAAGGTGTTAAATACATTTGGTCAGACAAATGTGAAACTTCTTTTTAGAAATTAAAAGAACTCCTTTCTGATGCTCCTATTCTTGTTATTCCCGAAGGGTATCAAGATTTTGTTGTTTATACCGATGCTAGTCGCGTTGGTTTGGGTGCCGTTCTTATGCAAAAAGAACGTGTTATTGCTTATGCTTCTAGGCAATTGAAGCCAATCGAGACTAGATATGCCACACATGATTTAGAACTCGCGGCTATCGTTTTCGCCCTTCGAATTTGGCAACATTATCATTTGGGAGAGAAATTTATACTTTATACCGATCATAAGTCTTTGAAATATTTATTTTCTCAAAAGGAACTAAATTTGCGTCAACAGCATTGGCTCGAATTCCTTGCCTCTTATGATCTTGATAATCTTTATACTCTCGGAAAGGGAAATCGAGTTGCTGATGCTCTTAGTCGTAAGCAACAAGCGGTTGTTTCTATGATGATATCCGAATGGAATGATCTCAAGGTTTTATCCACTTGTGAAATTCGAGATCGAGTTTTCGAATTATGTTCATCTCTTGTTTTATGTAACCTTGAGGCTCGTCCTTCTCTTTTAGACCGCATTCTTGAAGCTCAAAGGCTAGATCCAGAATTGGCTCTTCTTGGCCAAAATATTAAGGATAAAGTTGATATTGAAGGTTTGAAAGACTTTGATATTAATTCTAGTGGCAGCATTCGGAAATTTGGTAGATTTATCGTACCAAATATTAGTGATCTTCGTAAAGATATTCTAGAAGATTCTCATCATTCCAAATATCCATTCATCCCGGTAGTAGTAAAATGTATGCGGATATGAAGCGACTTTATTATTGGGAGGGAATGAAATCTGATATCGCTAACTTTGTTAAGCGTTGCATGACTTGCCAACTTGTCAAGGCCGAACATCAAAGGCCGAGTGGGTTATTGAAACCATTGGAAATTCCAATTTGGAAGTGGGATCAAATTTCCATGGATTTTATTGATGGCCTTCCCCGTTCTCATTTGGGTCATGATAGCTTATGGGTGATTGTTGATAGACTTACTAAATCCGCCCATTTTATTCACGTTCGGTCGAACCGAACCGTTCCTCTTCTGGCCAAACTCTTTATCAAAGAAAATGTCAAATTGCTTGGAGTCCCTACTTCCATTATTAGTGATCGTGATCCATTGTTTACAAGTGGATTCTGGAAGAGTCTTCAAGAAGCTTTGGGAATGAAGCTTAATTTTAGCACCGCTTATCACCCCAGTCTGATGGACAAACTGAGCATGTGAATCAAACGCTTGAAGATCTTCTTCGTGCTTGTGTCCTTGACTTTGGTGGAAGTTGGGAAGATCATATTTCACTTGTTGAATTTTCCTATAATAACAACTTCCAAGCTAGTATTGGTATGGCACCTTTCGAGGAACTCTATGGAAGACCATGCCGATCTCCTTCTTGTTGGCTTGAGGCCGGTGAGAAGCTGGTTTTAGGTCCAGATTTTATTCGTGATTCCACAAAAAAGATTGAACTTATTCGACATAGGATGAAAGAAGCTCAGAGTAGACAAAAATCCTATATCGATAATCGAAGAAGAAAATTAGAATTTTCTATTGGAGATCTTGTATTTATTCGTGTTTCCCCTATGAAGGGTGTGGTACGTTTCAATCGATCGGGAAAGTTAGCGTCTCGATATATTGGGCCATTTTCTATCACTGAACGTATTGGTTCCATGGCTTATCGCCTTTCATTACCGGCTCAATTTTCTGCCATGTATGACGTGTTTCACGTTTCTCAATTACGGAAATGCCTTTGGGATTACGATTTTGTTCTTGAGCCTGGTGTTGTGGAAGAGATTGAAGTTTCGCCTAATTTAACTTATGAGCAGCATCCTATCTGAATTATTGCTTCGGAGGTCAAACGACTTCGAAATAAAGATGTTCTGCTTGTCAAAGTTCAATGGTCCTCAAATCCTAAGGATTGCTCTTGGGAATCTTGGGAATACATCGAGCGAACACATCCGGACTTACTTTCTCATGCTCTTTGAGGTGAACTTCTTATTTAAAAATTTCTTTTGTGTTAATATGCTTTTATGGTTGTTACATTTTATTTCCATCTTATATATTGCGAGGACGCAATTTCTTTAAGGAGGGGAGTCTGTAACAACCCGCATATTTGTCGATTTTATATTTAAAATATTTTAATCGTTAATCGGATCTTAGTCCAAAAAGCTACTTTTTGCATACTATCAAATTAGGACTTAAGACCACCCCCATTGAGTTCAAAATGACGTTTGCGATCTTTTTGAGTGTAAACTTCGATATGTTTAGAGATAGTGGAATTTTGTCACCTTTTCCCTCTTAGGGCTTTGGTTTGGACTGAACTCTTTTGCCCTTACTAACTCAGCCCAACCCCCTCTCCTCTTCATTAATCCACTCTTCAGTTTCCTACACTTGAAGCTTCATCAAAAATGGAGGAGGGAATGGGAAATTAAAACTCCAAGCTTAAGTTCTCTTTCAAATCCATCATCCAACTCCAAATTCAAAGAGAAGACATTGGATTAAAGCTTCTTCCATTTCTTTCAAGCTTCTCCATCATCAATTTCGGGAAAAGGTGAGATTTTTATCTCACATTCTTGCCTATAACTATCTTGGACTGTTGGAAATGAATTCCTATCGTTTTAGCATGTGCATTTGCTTTTGGTGAGGATTGAATTGGTGAAAATCCGAATTTTTAGTGAGTTTTGGCAATTTTCTGGGCTTAGGTCTTTCTGCTTTGCTAGCTCGTTCGCGTGGAAAAGTCTCTGCCTGCAAATAACTCGTTCTGGGTTTAGGTTGCTTGGCAGTTAGGTCGTTCGGCAGTTAGGTCGCTCGGCAGTTAGGTCGTTCGAACCCCTAGGTCGTTCGAGTATCCTTAAGTCGCTCGCGTGCTTAGGTCGTTAGACCTTATTTCCTTTAGGTCGCGTACCACTTAGGTCGCACCCTTTTAGGTCGGCCATGCTAGCTCGGCACTAGCTCGTTTCCTCTAGGTCGTTCGACCTGTTTCCTCTCTTAGGTCGCTTGACTCGGTTTCCTTTAGGTCGTTAGACCTTATTTTGCTTTAGGTCGCTGGCCTCTAGATCGCTCCACCTTGAGTCGTACCACTTTGGCTTTATGCCCACTCCTTTAGGTCGCTTGACTTTGCTTGGGACGTTAGGTCGCTCGGCCTTACACCCTTAAGCCGCTCGACCCTGTTACCGTATTAGGTCGCAACCATTTAGGTTGCTCGACCATTCAACCAGTTAGGTCGCACGGCCTTGTTAAGATGTTAGGTCGCTCGCCTTTTCATACTTAGGTCGTTCGACCTTTATTTTTATTAGGTCGCTCTGCATGATTGACCGCACCATCAACTTCCACTTTGATGCATTTTTGAGCTGATTTCCTTGGATTTCGTTCACGTCTACGAACGTGAATTTTTGTGACTTGTTGATTCTACAATCAATTTTTGTGATTTGTCACTTTAAAAACATGAAGGTTTTAATACTAGTAGTAAATATCAAAACCCTTTCTTCCAAATGATTTCAACACTATTTTAAATATAAAGCTCGTTTTCTCAAACCGTTTTCCAATCTACTAGTATATACAAGCCTTTACTTCACTCAGATGAGGAATCGAATTAAACGACTTAGTAAAACGAGTGGTATGAAACGCTCGTGTTCACTTTGTCGGTTAGCTCTTGGACTTGTTCGATTGAACCATTTTTTGACAATTTTCTAGTGAAGATCTATAGCTTGTTCGTAAATATTTAAGTTAAGCAAGTGGTTATGGGACATGAAGCTAAACTCATATATTTACTAGCTTGGTGTGATTGACACTTCTTGATGATCATGACAATCATTTTTGTGATTTAGACTAGCAATTGTGTGATGTCTCTTTGTCTACGAGGGAGACTAAACCCCGTTTGTGTGATGTTTCTACATCACATATGTGGGGTAGTGCCCCACGGTCTTCGGGCCATTCTTGTGGAGCTTCGGCTCAAAATTAATGGTTAACTACCATGAGATAGCGTCTCGTCTTGTGTTACACGTGTTGGTGAGTTTTCATACTCCCGTTTTGTGATAAGCCTCCCCCCTTCTTGTGATTTTTGGATTTCTTGAGATGATTTCTGGAATTTTGTGCTTCACCAATTTTAGTGATTTCCATAGATATGTTTATCAATTTTTGTGCATTGGTGAATTTGTGTGTCATTGACTTGTTATGAATACAAGTTTAGGGTATGATGCCCTATTTTATCTTTGAGAAGATTCTTGTGATATTGAGTAATCTCTTGTTGATTTTCAATTACATACTTATGGTAGTATGCCATTATGGTTATTACATGTTTATGCCATATCTTTTATTATATATCATGTCATCTGATATTTACAGCTAGACTGATCCGTTTATTATTTTCTTATGAAATAATACTCGGGTCAGACCAAGATGTTACAGGTGCTTCTGCTTGACTTCTCTTCTGGGATTACTCTGACTTTTGGCTAACTACTTAGATTAGTAGTTTTTGTTGCATACATTAAGATATAGACTCTGTGATGTATACTTATTCTTTTGTGAAGCTTGTAGCTATTATTTTGTATTATGTGGATCTTGTTAGACCACTACTCTAGTGTACACATTCTTGTGTTATATATATTCATATCTTCTTCCGCATTTGCGATATGGATGTCTGTGACTGATTGATGTTATGTTGATTTCTATGTTTGTTTCTAAAGATTATATATAGCCACTATGTGATAGCTTTGAGTTTGTGTAACATCCCGGAATTTCGTCAAATTAAATTAGTTAGATTATTTGAACTTTTAATTTAAATTGTGAAATTTCAAGAGAAATAAAAAAATTTGGTTAATATTAATATTATAAAATTTTATGGTATTAAATAAATAATTTAATAGTTAAGTTTAAATAATAATAAAAATAAAATAAAAACATATGTTGAAGATAAATACTAATAGTTAAAACCTTTAATAAAACTAAAACAAATATTGTAATAAAATCACATAGTATTAAAAGTAAAGAACTAAAACAACTTTTATTTTAGCAAAGTAAACAAATAAATTCAAGTAAATTTGTAAACAAGAAAACAAAGTAACAAAGTAAATAAATCAAACAGCACTTTGCTGTAACCATACAAGATAGAAACAATCACAAATTCAAACCATATGCTTGCCGTGAGTATATGAGAATAAGAAAGGTAGTAGAAAGATAGAAGCATGTAAGAAGATATCTTTTGATAAAACAAGACTTGTACTTGCATAAGAGAATAGGACTGCATGTAAACAAGAATTGAAACATGGGCATTTAATGCCATCAGTTCTAGCACGCAAAAGAAAGAGTATTAGCCACCATATTTATAAAAAAATCTCTGGTTGCAAATGTACAAATAAATAAATAAAAGAAAATTGTACCTCCCTTGCTCTGTACATTTCTATATGTATCAACCCATGCATCAGTTCGTTCAAAACTTTTTACTGAAGAAAGAAAATAAACTTAGAAAAATATATACAAGTCCAAAACAAATTGCTGAAGAGAGAAATAAAAGAGTAGAGGAATAAAAACTGCAGATTTCCAAAACAAGTGAAAGTATTCTCTGTCTCCTAATAAATTTCAAAAGTGAGTAAACCTTTAAACTAAAATCTAGAACTATTATGTGTTGCTTAGGAATTACTGTGATGATGTTTGATCTGCATAAATGTTAGGTGTGAGTTCTGAGGGCTTGTCTGTAAATTTTGAAGCATCTCTATTCATCAAGTTATCCAAGTGAGTAAACATGATTTTGTAAAGAATTTCAAGTTTATTTAAAACAGTTTGAACTTTAATTATAAACTGCTTGTTCATGTTTCAGTGTGATAATATCCCAGTAATGCTCTGTGTTCCCTGTAAACATTTATACAGGGATTATAATTGTTTTCAAACTAAAGTCTATTTGCTTTAATCACTGATAAGGTTGGGTTTTTCAAATAAATCAAGTTGTTTTAATCCTCAAACAAGATTTTGTAAAGTTAATTAAACATAAAGTAAGTTGTCATCACTGTAAACTTCAAATTTACTGTAAAAAGAAATTTTTATGAGAAACTCGAATACTTTAATTTGTTGAATAGATTGTATAACTTGAATAAACATAAAGGAATAAGATTTTTGAAATAAAAATAGTGATTTTTAGTTGAGTATTCACAGAGTATTTGGTTTTTGAACAAAAATAACACTTTTTCGAATTACCACTAATTTAGTTAATGATAAATGTTGAAATTTGAATTGAAGCTAGTTTGAACCTCAATAATGATGAGAAAAATAATAAATGATTTTTCGAATGGATGAAATTGCCATTCGAACCCAAAGTAGGGTTTAAGATGGAGTTTTGCAGTGGGTCGAAAGTGAGGTGATTTCA
The DNA here is from genome assembly GCA_030737815.1 of Allium fistulosum. Lineage (NCBI taxonomy): Eukaryota > Viridiplantae > Streptophyta > Magnoliopsida > Asparagales > Amaryllidaceae > Allium > Allium fistulosum. The sequence goes on along the minus strand of CM060901.1, from coordinate 919,548,691 downwards.
TCACCTAGGAGTGACCGAGTGACACGCGACGATGGGGGAAGGTAGCGTGGGATGTTGACAAGACATGGCCGAAGTTACGGCGTCGCAGGTGATCTGTGCGGCGATGGCGAGGGGGATATGCTCGTTTTGGTTGAACTTCAGTTTCGACCAGGAGGCTAAAATTCGATTTGGATTGTTGAAGACGATTTGGGTTTTGGTTTACGTGTTGATGGGGGATTTCCGACTTGCCGATGATCGTAATGATCATCGGAGTCGCGACGAACCACCGTGCACGTGCACGGTGGCGTGAGTGTGTCAGCGATATGGGAGGGTGCTTCGACTCGAAGGAAACTCGAGAAAATGGAGAGGATGCTTCGAAGTAGACTGGGTGCCTGCGTGTGTTTGTGGTATAGTGCTGCAGATTTAAGTTTTAACTTAATTTAAACTAAGAGAAAAAAAAGAAAGGAAACAGGGACAAGGGGAGAAGAGGAAGACGCGGGAATGTTGCTGGGAACACTCGAGTTTTACTCGAGTCAATTATCATTTTACTCGGGTTGGCTTGAAAATGGGTTAAGCCCAAATTATTAAAAGTTTATAATGTCAAATTGAATAAAGTTGACCATTTTTAAGTTGAGAATTTGTTTAAGTTATCGACTAAGTATAAATATAAATGCTTATAAAAACCTTAGCTAATATTTAAATTTAGCATTTAATTTTAAGTTAATTAACCTTAAAACTTTTTATAATTAAAATAAATTGATTTCCAAACTGTAAAGCAGATCTTCAAATGATAATTAAAGTAAATAATTATATTAATAAATGATTAACAATTTTTAATTCAATCGATTTATAAACAATTAAGAGTTCAAAATTTATTTGTAAATTAAGAAATTGTTATGCAGATAATTTAAAAATCGACTAATCAAAGTTGACGGATGATTAAATAATAATTATGAAAACAATTAATCGAGTTAATCAAGATTTAATTTCTTTATCAAAATTTTATCCCTTGATTTTGAACATCACTACGAATAATTGTGTGGTAAATATATTTAAACCACATTGGAAAATAATTAACTATTGCTGTTCAGTGTATTGATATTTCTGTTCTGATAGTGATACTGTGTGATATATATTGCCATGTACTGTATTGTGATTGTGGTTTGTTCTGTAATGGTGTGAAAACCCTATTTGCCGTAAAACGGCATTTAAACCTCGATGCGATAGGGGATCGGATTTCAGTTTGTTATCCGAAACCCACATCGAATCTATGAATTTTTGTGAACAACCTATCCACATGCTTTTGAAATTAACGCTCACTATTCGGGTTACCCATTCCGAATAGTGATACATCGTATATGGATGGCATTTGAAGACCGGTGTTGAAGACCGGATATTTTCGAAAATGAAAGGGCAACCTGTCGAATGTCTCTGCACCGAGTTGCTCCGGTATAGAGATTTATATCACTCTTTTGTGATGGGAAGTCCGGACGTGATTAGAAAATTATCCGGATTGCAAGGACTTTTTTGGAAGTGCCTTCGGTTCTGTTCGAACCCGGAACAGACTTGTATGGTTACATGTCTGACATTACACTTTGAGATATAAAGCCGATTTCTTTCAAATACATTTCTGTTGGTGGCGGAGAATTTATTCTCTTAGCTTAACACCCTTCTCTGAGACGTACGAGCTCAGAGGTTATGTAGTTGAAATTTATCAGCGTTATATTCCCAGTTTGGTAATGTGGCATGTTGAGTGTTGCTGTGTGATGATCATTATTTGATCATTTGTTTGATTTTATATCTTTATGATCATTACTTTGATCATCTGTTGACCCAAAGCATGGCTTTATGACAAAGCGTAGCTTTGTGGACGAGACTTCGTCGAACCTCACACCCCGGAATGGTCAAAACAGGAAAGATGCGGCAAGGTTATAGGGAGTAGTGCCCCTTAGGGTATGTTCATTTCCTTCTGGATAGAAGTGGTATCATGGTATGGAGCCCAGATACTTAACTTATGTGGATGTCGCAAGTATATATATATATATATATCTTACTTTGTGATTTGTTGTTGGGGCCTCGGTTAAAGGTTGGTTACAACCGGGAGATGGCATACTCGTGTCAGTAGTTACCTATTTTTGCAGAGGTAACCCGGCCTTGTGTTGGCAGAGATACGGTTAGGTTCTCAGGACGTCCTTCCAGAGGCGTTTCCATGTGGCAATGGGAAGTTCCTTGGCCTGACCATTTGTTGGAAATCCAAAGAAACAATACGAGCCTTTACGATTTCAATTGTATAACCTGTCTCCTCAGGAGGCAGCTATAGCAGGCATAATATAATGGTACCTATGCTGGCTAAGATTTATATTCTACTTTCAAAATGTTTTTCCACACTATGCACTAATAATAATATCAAAAATAATTTGATTTTGCGTAGTAAGCATCTTTGACTATCATAAGAAGAAATCTCCTCCAAGTCTGCGTTTGCATTGTGTGTGTGGCGGGAGGTCTTATGGTAGTTTCATTTTCTAAAAAGCATTTCGAATTGACTTTAAAATTCTCTGCTATTTGTTTAATGATAAACTGTTTTTGTTTACTCATACCAGTCCCATGACTGATCCGGAGTTTATTGTTTTCTTTCCTAAACTCTGGGTGCCCATTATTTCTACATGGGCAGCCTAGTAGCAGGTTCTCCGTATTTTGGAGTTAGCTGTATTTTGGAGTTCTTATCTTGGAGATATTCTTAGGAGCTTTTTGGAGATCTCAGGTGTTTAGCTTATGGGAATCCGTTTTCACTTCTTTCATCTGGAGACTTTTGGATATATGATTACTGTTGTATTATCATGATGTTGTATTTGGAGTTGTAGTATATGTATTAAATACTTTGATGAAGTATGGATTATGTCGATGATGTATCTGTGATGATATTTATGATATTGATTATGTTCCGCTGTTTTATATTCATCTAATTGTTGTTATAAACTCCATCCGAACTAAAATTTGACGTTTGAATTTTGGCAGCCGAATACAAGTGAAGTATTTGATGTCTATTTTCGAATGATGAATTTTGGGTCGTGACAAATTGGTATCAGAGCTTCTGGTTGAGTAAGAACTTTAGCTACGGAGTATAACACATTAGATGGCTCATTAGAGATAGGGTGAAGTATACCCTAGAATGAGTATAACCAAGACTGAAACTCTAAAATTTCTTTGTCTATTTCTTTTTACTGCTGATATTCCTTAAGATATTCGTCCGTATATCTAAATCAATTTTCTTACTAATTTCAGATAAGTAAGAATGAGCGGACGCAGAGGAAATCCAAGGGGTCAAGGGAATGCCACAGCACCTAATCAAGATCCTCCAGCAGTGGTCGCAGCAATAGATATCCAGAAGCAGCCAGATCTGGCTGATTTGAATAAGAAATTCGAAAGGCTTGGTGGCAAACCGTTCATCGGCAAGGAGTCAATTATTGAGGCTCAAGCGTGGGTAAGATCGTGCGAGAAAATTTTCAAGGGGCTTAAGCTGCAAGACGAGCAGAAGAGACTTATAGCTTCTTGGCAACTCCAAGAAGAAGCTTCAGCCTGGTGGGAAACAGTTATTATAGATGAACCAGAGGAAGAGTTTTCTTGGGATCGCTTTAAGGAGGTGTTCGAAAAGCGCTATATGCCGTCGGCGGGGATTTCCAGAATGTATCAAGAATTTTTGGATTTAAAGCAAGGAAGCCTGACATTTGAAGAGTACTTAAACAAGTTCAACGAACTATCCCATTTTGGTCCAGAGTTGTTAAACACGCCCCTTAAGAAAAATGAAAGGTTTATCCGTGGAATGAACCAGAAATATCATGAAAGAATGACCGCACACATCAAAGAATCTTTTTCTGATCTTATTGATATGGGATACAGATATGCTACATTGGATATGCAGGAGATTCCAAAGGAAGGAGGAAATTCAAATAATCAGAATTGGAAGAAAAGAAAGTTTGGGGGCAAGAAGCCACAGCAAGGCAATGATAAAAGGAGAAATCAAGGAAATTCGACAAGCAATATAACTTGTTACAATTGCAATGAGAAGGGCCATTATTCGAACAGCTGCACAAAACCAAAGAAGCAAGTTAAGAAAGAACAACCGGTGAAGAACGAGCAAGTAAAGCCCAGAAAATGTTACGCTTGTCAGGGAGAGGGACATGTTATTAAGAATTGCCCGCTAATGAAGCCAACACAGGTGGCAAATGTTTATGCGATAAAGAACGACCCTTCAACTTCAAAAGCTGATAATGGAAAAGGTGTTCTGGAAGGTAACCTTACTATTTGTGATAGAACCATTAGAGTTTTATTTGACACGGGAGCTTCACATAGTTTTATCTCCCAACAAACCGTAAGAGAATTAGGACTTAAAGCTAAATTTTCTGCCGATCCTATTTGCGTGAAAAATCCGGTTGGAGGTCCCGCAAATCTTTGTTTATATTGTAAGAAAGTTCCTATTTCATATGCTCACTATCAATTTCCTATCAACCTTTATATCCTCGAATTTAATGAATTTGAAATCATACTCGGAATGAACTGGTTATCGAGATACGAAGCTATATTGGATTGTAATAATCGGACAGTTTTAGTCAAAACGGACTTTGGAAATTTTATTGAAATCTCTTGTGAGGATCCGAGTCCAAGGAGAGATAGATTGATGTATACTTTGGGATATCCTGAACCCAGTTTGCAGTCTATACCTGTTGTTCGGGAATTTTCCGACGTATTTGAAGAAGTAAATTCCTTACCTCCACACAGAGAAATAGCATTCCGAATTGACTTAGTACCCAATGCTCGTCTTGTTGTTCACGCAAGTCGCAGGATGGCACCTAGGGAGAAAATTGAATTAGTCAATCAAACTCGAGATTTGCTGAAGAAAGGATTGATTCGCCCTAGTGTTTCCGAATGGGGTTCAGCTGTTGTATTTGTGGCTAAATCAGACGGATCTTTGAGATTGTGTGTAGATTACCGCGATCTCAATAAGCAAACTCTCAAGAACAAATTCCCTTTACCCAGGATCGACGATTTATTCGATCAACTTCATGGCGCTCGATTATTTTCTAAGATGGATCTAGCTCAGGGATTCCATCAGTTGCGAATAGCTGAAGATTGTGTTCATTTAACTGCTTTTAGAGGTCCAAACATGTTCTACGAATGGTTAGTTATGCCCTTCGGACTGACCAACGCTCCCGCGTACTTCGTGGATTTAATGACCCGAGTATTTCGAGAAGTATTGAACAAATTCGTCCTTGTATTTATTGATGACATTTTGATTTACTCCAAAACTGAAGAGGAGCATGCTGAACATATCAGAATTGTTTTGGAGATATTGAGGACGAATGTCTTATTCGCTAAATTTTCTAGGTGTCACTTTTGGGTCAAAGAAGTCAAATTTCTTGGTCATATTATTAATGAAGAAGGAATTTCTGTTGATCCAAGCAAGATTTCTACAATTTTGGACTGGAAGCAACCCACTACTCCTAGAGAAGTTCGAAGTTTTCTCGGTTTAGCGGGATATTATAGAAAGTTTGTACAGGATTTTTCTAAGTTGGCTAGTCCATTGACTAAGCTAACAATGAAGAATGCTAAATTCGATTGGACTCCAAGATGTGATGAAGCTTTCCAGGAATTAAAAAAGAGGTTGACCACTGCGCCTGTTCTCGTTATTATTAACGGGAACCAAGGCTTATCTGTCTATACTGACGCGTGTGGTGATGGGGTAGGTGCAGTATTAATGCAAAATGGAAAAGTAGTTGCCTACGCGAGTAGACAATTACGTCCGCATGAGAAGAACTACCCAACACATGATTTGGAGCTTTTGGCTGTTGTTTTTGCTTTAAAAATCTGGCGACACTATCTTTTGGGTAAGAATCTTTTCAGCTTTCTTAACAATTTACGAAATTAATATAACTTAAAACAATATACTTAATAAACTCTCTTTGTTTTAGGTGAAAATTTTGAATTATTCACCGACCATAAATCCTTGAAATATCTCTTTACCCAGAAGGATCTGAATCTACGACAACAACATTGGTTGGAATTTCTGGCATCTTATGACTTGGATATTCTATATACTCTGGGAAAAGCCAATGTAGTTGTCGATGCTTTGAGTAGAAAGCACGCTATTCTTGCTCATCTTGTTGTTACTCCTACCCTCCTTGAAAAGGTCGCTAGCATGCAAAAAGAGGACAAGTTTCTTCATGAAATTTATGAGTAAATACGTGGTGTCCGGGAGACCAGTTTTGAAGTTGATGATAATAAAGTTATAAGATTGAAAGGCAGAATTTGTGTTTCGGACATTCCAGAGCTAAAACGTGAGGTATTGGACGAATGCCACAAGTCCAAACTCAGTATCCATCCAGGAGTCAACAAAATGTATCGAGATATTAAAAGAACATTCTGGTGGAAGACGATGAAGAGAGACATATCGATATATGTGAGTCGCTGTGCTACTTGTCAGCAAATCAAAAGCGATCAAAGGAAAGTGGCTGGTTTACTTCAACCTTTGGAAGTACCAAAATGGAAGTGGGATCAGGTATCGATAGATTTCATCGACGGATTGCCACGAACCAAGAAGGGAAATGAAGCGATTTGGGTTATAGTGGATCGTCTAACCAAAACTGCTCACTTTATTCCAGTAAAATCCACTCGGACTACAGAAAGCTTAGCAGGTATATACGTAAAAGAAATCGTTCGTCTCTATGGTATTCCCAGTAGTATAGTGAGTGATCGTGACCCGATCTTCACTAGTAGATTTTGGGAGGCATTTCAGGACGCTTTGGGAACAAAATTAAAATTCAGTATTGCTTATCACCCGCAATCAGATGGACAGACTGAAAGGGTCAACCGAATTCTAGAAGACTTATTACGTTCTTGTGTGCATGATTTTGGTGGTTCATGGGAGGACCATTTGCATCTGGTTGAATTCTCATATAATAACAGCTATCAGGCCAGTATAGAAAGGGCTCCTTTCGAAGCTTTATATGGTCGTCCGTGTCGATCACCAGCATGCTAGATTGAATCAGGTGACAAACTCGTCTTAGGACCGGATATGATCAAAGAAGCCACTGAGAAGGTAGACTTTATTCGAAAGAAGTTATTAACTGCCCAAAGCCGTCAGAAGAGCTATTATGACCGCCGAAGAAGATTTTTGGAATTTCAAGTTGGAGATTCTGTATTTCTGAAAGTATCTCCGATGCGGGGTGTATTAAGATTCGGGAAAACTGGAAAGCTAGCATCGCGTTATATTGGTCCTTTTCCTATTCTGGAAAGGATTGGTTCTCTAGCATATCGAGTACAGCTACCTGACTGGTTGTCTGGCGTCCATAATGTGTTTCACATTTCTAATCTTCGAAAGTATGTGCACGACCCAGATGATATTATTGAAGAAGCTGCTCAGCAGGATCTAGAAATTACTCCTAACTTGGCAGTAAAGAGGGAACCGATAAAAATTGTTGATCGTGAGGAGAAGCGATTAAGAAACAAAGTTCTGAATCTAGTCAAAGTTCAATGGAGTGGCAATCCAAAGGACTGTACTTGGGAGACCGAAGATAATATGAAGAAATCATATCCCAACTGCAGAATTGACATCTCGGCTTAAACTGGTAAGCCATTTCTTTATTTTCCTGAATTCGTATGTTCTTTGTTTGCGTTTCTCTTTCTTTCAAATTTCGAGGACGAAATTTTCTTAAGGAGGGGATATTGTAACATCCCGGAATTTCGTCAAATTAAATTAGTTAGATTATTTGAACTTTTAATTTAAATTGTGAAATTTCAAGAGAAATAAAAAAATTTGGTTAATATTAATATTATAAAATTTTATGGTATTAAATAAATAATTTAATAGTTAAGTTTAAATAATAATAAAAATAAAATAAAAACATATGTTGAAGATAAATACTAATAGTTAAAACCTTTAATAAAACTAAAACAAATATTGTAATAAAATCACATAGTATTAAAAGTAAAGAACTAAAACAACTTTTATTTTAGCAAAGTAAACAAATAAATTCAAGTAAATTTGTAAACAAGAAAACAAAGTAACAAAGTAAATAAATCAAACAGCACTTTGCTGTAACCATACAAGATAGAAACAATCACAAATTCAAACCATATGCTTGCCGTGAGTATATGAGAATAAGAAAGGTAGTAGGAAGATAGAAGCATGTAAGAAGATATCTTTTGATAAAACAAGACTTGTACTTGCATAAGAGAATAGGACTGCATGTAAACAAGAATTGAAACATGGGCATTTAATGCCATCAGTTCTAGCACGCAAAAGAAAGAGTATTAGCCACCATATTTATAAAAAAATCTCTAGTTGCAAATGTACAAATAAATAAAAAAAAGAAAATTGTACCTCCCTTGCTCTGTACATTTCTATATGTATCAACCCATGCATCAGTTCGTTCAAAACTTTTTACTGAAGAAAGAAAATAAACTTAGAAAAATATATACAAGTCCAAAACAAATTGCTGAAGAGAGAAATAAAAGAGTAGAGGAATAAAAACTGCAGATTTCCAAAACAAGTGAAAGTATTCTCTGTCTCCTAATAAATTTCAAAAGTAAGTAAACCTTTAAACTAAAATCTAGAACTATTATGTGTTGCTTAGGAATTACTGTGATGATGTTTGATCTGCATAAATGTTAGGTGTGAGTTCTGAGGGCTTGTCTGTAAATTTTGAAGCATCTCTATTCATCAAGTTATCCAAGTGAGTAAACATGATTTTGTAAAGAATTTCAAGTTTATTTAAAACAGTTTGAACTTTAATTATAAACTGCTTGTTCATATTTCAGTGTGATAATATCCCAGTAATGCTCTGTGTTCCCTGTAAACATTTATACAGGGATTATAATTGTTTTCAAACTAAAGTCTATTTGCTTTAATCACTGATAAGGTTGGGTTTTTCAAATAAATCAAGTTGTTTTAATCCTCAAACAAGATTTTGTAAAGTTAATTAAACATAAAGTAAGTTGTCATCACTGTAAACTTCAAATTTACTGTAAAAAGAAATTTTTATGAGAAACTCGAATACTTTAATTTGTTGAATAGATTGTATAACTTGAATAAACATAAAGGAATAAGATTTTTGAAATAAAAATAGTGATTTTTAGTTGAGTATTCATAGAGTATTTGGTTTTTGAACAAAAATAACACTTTTTCGAATTACCACTAATTTAGTTAATGATAAATGTTGAAATTTGAATTGAAGCTAGTTTGAACCTCAATAATGATGAGAAAAATAATAAATGATTTTTCGAATGGATGAAATTGCCGTTCGAACCCAAAGTAGGGTTTAAGATGGAGTTTTGCAGTGGGTCGAAAGTGAGATGATTTCATCACCTAGGAGTGACCGAGTGACACGCGACGATGGGGGAAGGTAGCGTGGGATGTTGACAAGACATGGCCGAAGTTACGGCGTCGCAGGTGATCTGTGCGGCGATGGCGAGGGGGATATGCTCGTTTTGGTTGAACTTCAGTTTCGACCAGGAGGCTAAAATTCGATTTGGATTGTTGAAGACGATTTGGGTTTTGGTTTACGTGTTGATGGGGGATTTCCGACTTGCCGATGATCGTAATGATCATCGGAGTCGCGACGAACCACCGTGCACGTGCACGGTGGCGTGAGTGTGTCAGCGATATGGGAGGGTGCTTCGACTCGAAGGAAACTCGAGAAAATGGAGAGGATGCTTCGAAGTAGACTGGGTGCCTGCGTGTGTTTGTGGTATAGTGCTGCAGATTTAAGTTTTAACTTAATTTAAACTAAGAGAAAAAAAAAGAAAGGAAACAGGGATGAGGGGAGAAGAGGAAGACGCGGGAATGTTGCTGGGAACACTCGAGTTTTACTCGAGTCAATTATCATTTTACTCGGGTTGGCTTGAAAATGGGTTAAGCCCAAATTATTAAAAGTTTATAATGTCAAATTGAATAAAGTTGACCATTTTTAAGTTGAGAATTTGTTTAAGTTATCGACTAAGTATAAATATAAATGCTTATAAAAACCTTAGCTAATATTTAAATTTAGCATTTAATTTTAAGTTAATTAACCTTAAAACTTTTTATAATTAAAATAAATTGATTTCCAAACTGTAAAGCAGATCTTCAAATGATAATTAAAGTAAATAATTATATTAATAAATGATTAACAATTTTTAATTCAATCGATTTATAAACAATTAAGAGTTCAAAATTTATTTGTAAATTAAGAAATTGTTATGCAGATAATTTAAAAATCGACTAATCAAAGTTGACGGATGATTAAATAATAATTATGAAAACAATTAATCGAGTTAATCAAGATTTAATTTCTTTATCAAAATTTTATCCCTTGATTTTGAACATCACTACGAATAATTGTGTGGTAAATATATTTAAACCACATTGGAAAATAATTAACTATTGCTGTTCAGTGTATTGATATTTCTGTTCTGATAGTGATACTGTGTGATATATATTGCCATGTACTGTATTGTGATTGTGGTTTGTTCTGTAATGGTGTGAAAACCCTATTTGCCGTAAAACGGCATTTAAACCTCGATGCGACAGGGGATCGGATTTCAGTTTGTTATCCGAAACCCACATCGAATCTATGAATTTTTGTGAACAACCTATCCACATGCTTTTGAAATTAACGCTCACTATTCGGGTTACCCATTCCGAATAGTGATACATCGTATATGGATGGCATTTGAAGACCGGTGTTGAAGACCGGATATTTTCGAAAATGAAAGGGCAACCTGTCGAATGTCTCTGCACCGAGTTGCTCCGGTATAGAGATTTATATCACTCTTTTGTGATGGGAAGTCCGGACGTGATTAGAAAATTATCCGGATTGCAAGGACTTTTTTGGAAGTGCCTTCGGTTCTGTTCGAACCCGGAACAGACTTGTATGGTTACATGTCTGACATTACACTTTGAGATATAAAGCCGATTTCTTTCAAATACATTTCTGTTGGTGGCGGAGAATTTATTCTCTTAGCTTAACACCCTTCTTTGAGACGTACGAGCTCAGAGGTTATGTAGTTGAAATTTATCAGCGTTATATTCCCAGTTTGGTAATGTGGCATGCTGAGTGTTGCTGTGTGATGATCATTATTTGATCATTTGTGATATGATCATTTGTTTGATTTTATATCTTTGTGATCATTACTTTAATCATCTATTGACCCAAAGCATGGCTTTATGACAAAGCGTAGCTTTGTGGACGAGACTTCGTCGAACCTCACACCCCGGAATGGTCAAAACAGGAAAGATGCGGCAAGGTTATAGGGAGTAGCGCCCCTTAGGGTATGTTCATTTCCTTCTGGATAGAAGTGGTATCATGGTATGGAGCCCAGATACTTAACTTATGTGGATGTCGCAAGTATATATATATATATATATATCTTACTTTGTGATTTGTTGCTGTGGCCCCGGTTAAAGGTTGGTTACAACCGGGAGATGGCATACTCGTGTCAGTAGTTACCTATTTTTGCAGAGGTAACCCGGCCTTGTGCTGGCAGAGATCCGGTTAGGTTCTCAGGGCATCCTTCCAGAGGCGTTTCCATGTGGCAATGGGAAGTTCCTTGGCCTGACCATTTGTTGGAAATCCAAAGAAACAATACGAGCCTTTACGATTTCAATTGTATAACCTGTCTCCTCAGGAGGCAGCTATAGCAGGCATAATATAATGGTACCTATGCTGGCTAAGATTTATATTCTACTTTCGAAATGTTTTTCCACACTATGCACTAATAATAATATCAAAAAGAATTTGATTTTGCATAGTAAGCATCTTTGACTATCATAAGAAGAAATCTCCTCCAAGTCTGCGTTTGCATTGTGTGTGTGGCGGGAGGTCTTATGGTAGTTTCATTTTCTAAAAAGCATTCCGAATTGACTTTAAAATTCTCTGCTATTTGTTTAAAGATAAACTGTTTTTGTTTACTCATACCAGTCCCATGACTGATCCGGAGTTTATTGTTTTCTTTCCAAAACTCTGGGTGCCCATTATTTCTACACGGGCAGCCTAGTAGCAGGTTCTCCGTATTTTGGAGTTAGCTGTATTTTGGAGCTCTTATCTTGGAGATATTCTTAGGAGCTTTTTGGAGTTCTCAAGTGTTTAGCTTATGGGAATCCGTTATCACTTCTTTCATCTGGAGACTTTTGGATATATGATTACTGTTGTATTATCATGATGTTGTATTTGGAGTTGTAGTATATGTATTAAATACTCTGATGAAGTATGGATTATGTCGATGTTGTATCTATGATGATATTTATGATATTGATTCTGTTCCGCTGTTTTATATTCATCTAATTGTTGTTATAAGCTCCATCCGAACTAAAATTTGACGTTTGAATTTTGGCAGCCGAATACAAGTGAAGTATTTGATGTTTATTTTCGAATGATGAATTTTGGGTCGTGACAGTTTGTATCGGTATGTCGGATTTCCTCCTTAAATGAAATGCATGCTATACTAACTGAAATATCGATGCTCGCACAAAGAAGTTACACGGATGGTCGCTCCTCAATAGCCTTATTCTCCGTGCTAGTTGACAGCACTACACCGTAGTGTTCTTGGCTAGCGTGGGTATAGAGGTGGGGCGTCACATAAGGTCTCGAGTTATTTGGGCCTTGGACTAATTTCCAAATTAAGATCTGAAAATTAAAATATATTTTAAACTTAATTATAAGTTTAGAATATAAAAGTAAATTTTATAAATGTTATAAAATAAATTCAAAATTGTTTTGAGAAATTAACATAATATAATTTTTGAATTTTTTATTAATATCTAATTAATATATTAATTAACTAATTAAAGGTTAATTATTAAAGTGTTAATATATGTAGATATTATATATATATATAACTATAAAGTTATAGTTGAAAATTTACTTTAAATTTTTTATGGTAAATTAAATAAAAATTTCAAAATGTTTAATAAAATTTTGAAATAAATAAATACTAATTAATATATATAAATAAAAATATAAAGTTTATAGTTTAATAAATAAAAATGTTTTGACAAAATTATTTTAAGAAATTAAACAAAATAAAGTTTTGAAAATTATTAAATTTGTAATTAAAATTTTAGTTGAATAATTAATTAATTAGTTAGTTATTATATATATTTGATATATATAAGACTATGAAGATTATAGCTAAATATTCATCTTAAATAGTTTAAGCTGAATAAAGTAAAATTTCTAAAATTTTAAAATAAAATTTGGTTAAATTTATTAATCAAATTAATAATTAAAATTAATTAAATATGATTTAATTAATAAGATACATATAGATATTTTATAAGTTAATTAAATTATAATAGTTATAAATAAATTGAACTTATATAATTCTATGTAATTAAAATATAAAGGGAACTGAAATAAACCCCAAATAGATTTTTGGAATAAATACATATGGATGATATATATACCGTGATTTTAGATATGTCCGACACTTGAATCATGAGAGTATTTCATATGAAATACATTATTCCTTAAATCAATTTCACTCAAATATATCAAAAATTATAAATCTTTAATACGAGTTTGCATCTATTAGTTATATATTGATAGATTACTTGCATCTACTAGTTGTTAAGCAAACTCAAGCTAGAACTTTTATGTGTAGTACTATTAATATATTATCGAGATAAGGTAAGATACATGCTTGTATTTGTTAAGAAAACTCAAAGTACGTGCATTATACTTAGGCCATCAACGTATGATAGTTACTAGTAAATAATCTCTCTTGATTTATTCAGAAAACTCAAGGTCAAGGCAAGATTAGGGCAAATATCATAGTTAGGAGTTGTACATGATATAATCGATAAAGTGTTATCCATCGCTTTCTGGCCTATGATTAGTTGTGGAAACTCTAGACTAGAATGCCAAGTCAAGGGAGTCCTAATACTTGCTAGAGGAATCCAAAGGTTTCTATATTTCTCTTAGGGTTATGAGAAATATATAAATCTAAAGGGAGCCTTATTGGAACAAATTAAATGACAACATTAAGAACACATGCTATACAAAATTGAAATTGTCTACTTCAATAAATTTATGTAACCAATCTAATTGATAAAAATGTTTATCAATTGAAACATAATAATGAATTGAATTAAGAATGGAAAAGAAATATAAAGTATACTTGCAAATAAACCTTTTGGCATGTTGTCGCTTCAAGGCCCATGCAAGAGCTGAATTATATAATAACTAAATATACTCATATCTTAGTCACTTTAGTGTTTATTTGTAATGACCTAGAATTTCAGTTATTCGAATTTGGAATATTTAATTGATTTTAAATGTTGAAAAGTTAATTTTATAAGTTGAATAGCTTGAATTTTAAATATAATGGTTATGTGAATATTTGAGATTTGTTTAAATAATTGAATCTTGAATTTTAATACGAATAAAAATGATTTCGGAAGTTGATTTAAATCCTCTTTAAATAAGTATGAAGATAGCAAACTTTTAATTTAGATTTAAAAGTGATTAATTTGGTTTTTGTAATAATCGTTTAAGTTAACATGTGAAAATAGTCTTCTGGGGAAGTGTCTCGGATTTTAACGAAACTAGTTTCATTGGATCGATAATAGTGAATTTTTATATACCATCAAATTTCATGGTGATTGGACGTATCATTTGGGCGTGCGAGGTCGAAATGCATAGAAATAAATTTCCAAAATTTATATAATATAATTGGGTTTTAAAAGCTATCTTCTATATATGATAGAATTAGGCCTCGAGACTAGTTCCATTTTGTTCTAAATAAGGGTATTACATGTAGAATGATAGGCAGCATGCCTCGCTTGGAGTTTGAGATTTTTCAAATGTATTGAGCCGATTATTTAAAATAAAATATAATATAATAAATTATAACCATACATACCCCACGTTCATGCCATACCTTTCACCTTACCCCTCAAATGCTCTACCCATACCTTCCCTCTTCTTTTATATATTGTGTTGTATATGAGAAAATTTTAGTTTTCTCTTTCATAAATCAAACTTCTGAAAAATTAAAATAAAAAGAAATAAAAATCTGAAAATGGAAAGCATAAGCTTTGTATTGGTATGGGTATCGTAGCTCGCGATCGTGGATGGGGAAGATCGACTTTTCCAGTTGCATGCTAGGGCTTTAGGTAGCGTACGTTTTAGGCATCGATAGTGGAATCAGAGGTCGTCGTTAGCTTTCTCGTGTTGTATTACATCTATACCCGAAGTTTGGCTGAGTGCGTCACTCGTTTGAGGAGTGTGACATTTGTATAGATGAAGGCGAGGGGTTCGGTCATGATTTGAATTGGAGGCTCGGGTGTGAGGACATGGTGTCGGGAAGGTTGAGATTTGGGTGAGCTCTTCAATAATGAAGTCTGATTTTGGTTTAGAGGGTCGGAGCTTGGTATCAGCAGGGACATGCACGATGCGTGCATAGGGGAGGGTGTTTTAGCGGTTGAGGAAGAAGATGAATTATGAGAGGGGTAATTTTGTAATTAAAAGTAAATTAGTTATTAATAAATTTATAAAATGACAAATTTAAAAATGAATAACTCTCACATGCGAGATTCGATCGAGGTGAAACTTTATACATTGCGCTCGTGATGACGTAAGCTTCGTGATGGAACAGGTTTGGACGAATTTGAAGACAGTTGAAATTTGGGCTAAAATCGGACGTCATTCGATTTTAGTTTCAAATTGGATCGCCTCGACGACAATGGAAGATTTCGGTGAGTTAAACCCATTTTTTGGTTAACTAATAACAGTATATAGTTAATAAAAATAATTGATTGGATGTTTGGATGATTTACTGTTTATATCAGTTGATTTGGATTTATTCCCACCCCTGGAGCGGTGACCCATATGATATAATTATATATATAGTTTGTGATGCATGGGGACAGATTGGAGGGATTTAACAGGATTCCTCACCAATATTGATTATATATATACATATATACATATATACATATATACATATACATATACACATATACACATATACATATATACATATATACATATCTATATATATCTATGTGTGTGTGATATACATGAGTTGTAATGTAGGGGGACAGGTTGGAGGGATCCAACCGGATTCCTCGATATTGTTGATTTATTCTCAATTAAATTCTTGTTATATGAATTATTGGGTATGAAACTTTATTTATGAACACTATTGGTTATGGCATTGTTTATGTTCAAAAACTGAGACCCAGTAGTGATAGGATATCAATATCAATATTGGTTAAGCGTTGAGAAGCTATTGGCCTCAATTTAGTATATTAAAAATACTATAAATTGCCATTTGAGTTGGAATTTATTTTTGAGACAGGAAATGGGTTTATAAATGATTTCAAATATTTATAAAAGAGTTTTGGAAATGGGTTTATAGATTTATAAGAAGAGTTTTATAAATAGTAGTATGGATTTATAAAGAGTTTATAAATGTTTTGAAATTTATAAAAGAGTTTATAATTGGAAATGGAGGTTGGGTTTTATAAGGGGTTTCTATAAAGAGTTTTATAAACGGTTTCGGAGATTTATAAAATAGTTTTATAAATAGTTATTGAGATTTAAAAGGGATTTATAAATGATTTTAGAACTGTATAAAAAGGAAATCTTTCTCGGTTTTGTGAATATACTTATAGCATTAGGATGAGTATATGGATATTTTCTAAGTATTGAAAATATAGGGATTTGTGAATCATAAAAGTATTTTGATACAAATATTACAAAGTGAATTTAACTAATAAAAAGATTAATTAAGGAAGCTAGTGGTTACTTACGGGCTTAACCAATGTTGGTTTTCACTTTGGAAATAAATCCCTAATTTAAGTGTTCTTTATTCGATAGTAAAATAACCGACTATCGAATTTGGACCCAAAACGTAACTTTGGAAATATCCAGGAGAAACTCATGAGTTATATGGCACATTCATCTCCGATGATGTTGTACTATGCGTATGAATCTCGTTTCGTTCTCCTAGGACAAATGATATGGAAATCCATCCACTAACGGTTAGGAGGTTATCTACGCTCTTACCTTTGACTGTTTATTTCCTAAAGAACCAGAGTTGAGTTTACCAGAAACTATCGAATGTTGTTTCCAAGAGACCAGGATCAGATATGTTATCCGAAAACCACTTCGATCCAACTTAAACGTTTCGAAGTGAAGATATCTTGAAGATGATGGAATTGAAGGCGGAGCTCTCAAGCGTTTCGTTCGTCCTAGAACGAACTTGTATGGATGAATGCTGGCATTGCATTGTTACCCGAAGGGCGGTGTTAGCATTCCAAGTGGGAAGTGTAATATAAAAAGGTAAAACGTACCCTCAAGCTTCATCAACCGGGAATGACTAAAACAAGAGAGATGGAACTGGGCTAAGTAGGTTGCTACCAAGTAGGGTATGATCATCCCTATCTAGAGTCGATATTATCTCTTATTTATATGCTTCAGGGCCCATTAACGGAAGGGAGATCATATTCGGTACTACCAGTCAAGTGGTAGGCCGGTCCTGTGTTGGTAGGGGACCTGACGAAGTCCTCGGTAATGCACCATGATGGGCGGTACTCCATTAGCCCAGTCATTGTATGGAATCCATTTTCCAATACATGCCTTTACGGTTTTAGTTGTATACCTATTATGCTAGAATTTAATTAATGTAACAATTTCGGCTATGATTAATAAGTATTTGTATCATAGACACTATTATAATATCAGAGAATTTCATATGAAAGGGTTTGGTTATCGTAAGGTAAAAACCCGTTCGTGTTTATGTGCGGCGTGGTCTTACGAGATACCTTTGATTTCAAAGGCTTTTTATAAGTTTAAAATTCAAATGGGTGTGTTTTTCTCACACTAGTTTTCCAGACTGGATCGGGTGTTATTTTATTACAATGCTTGGGTCAGACCGAGCGTATTACCGATTTTTTTGGATGCATTGAAGTTCAGGAAACGAGCTTGAGTCCCAGATACATATTCACGTACATGGTTATTTTTCCACTCCATTCACTGTTGTATTTATAAAGAAATTGTGAGGATAGGTTGTTATAATTGTCCGGGCGAAAATATGTTAGTATACTCGGGTTGGTGTATGTATATTACATTTCTTCTTTGTGTAAAGATTTATTGTATATTATAGATTATTCGTTCTGCTGTGAGATTCTATGTCATTTGTTTTCTTTTTTTCTTCTTTTCTTCTTTGATCTTTCTTTTCCCCTAACAATCAAGTTTTTCGGCATTCGATTTCTCGACAAGCAATACAATAGATGTATTAGTGTCGATTTTCGAGGGTCAAAAATCCCGAGTTGTTACACTTGGTATCAGAGCGCAAGGTTAAGCGAGAACCTTGGCTTTGGTGAGGATCACTCATTAGAGATAGGGTCAGTAGCACCCTAGAATGAGTTTGAGTGTGTGTGTGTTTGTGTATGAGCACGTATTTGTTAGTAATATAAAAATATTTTATATCGTGTTGATTAATTTGTTAAGTGGCTTATAGATTTTGGTCAATATGAGTAATTAACATTATTGATAGGGATCTCTACCTGAACAGAGCAATTAGACATAGTATTGTTTGAAATTTAGTAAATGAAATAATTATGCCTAGATTAAATTTTATATATAAAGGAATAATTTTTCAGAAATTATTATAGTATATATGGCATGTTTTGTTGTTAGTAAATGATAATATATGATTATTATCATTTGTCGTTTGTTGTTTGTGTTCTAATAATAGTTGTTGTTATTATTATAATAAAAACAAAGACAAATAATTAAGAAATGGTTTTATATATAACCATAGTGAAAATTATATATAAGGAAAATTTATAAATATGATTTGTAAATAAAAAAGGATTTAAAAGCTGAAAATTTAAATCCCGTTGATTTTGAAAATTGTTTTTCAAGGTTTTGGATAATAATAATATTATTTGGAAAATATTTTTGAATAGTAATATTTTAAAATGGAATTTAAAAGAGATAAAAGCACCGAACGCACTTCGGTCGCTGTAAAATAATTTCGATGATGACTGTATCATCATTGGCGTTCATTTCGGGTTTCCAAGAGAGGAATTGCTACCATTGGAGTTTTGTTTTGATAAACTAGTTTTGATATTAAAATTCAAAATTTTGATTTGAAATACAAAGAAATTATTGATAGTATTGTCTCAAAATAATTTGAAATAAGAACATGGTGTTTAAACTCTCAGAATTTTCATTAAAGTGTTTTATGAAAAGTTTTATAACTTATAAATTTTGAGAATTAGTAAGTTAAAGTAAATTTTTTGATTTTTTGAATATAAATTGTTAAGAAAAGCAAAATTGAAATGAAATTTAACTTAAAAGTTAAATAAAATGGATTTTCAAAAGAAATTTAACCTAAGTTAGGTTGAATGAAATAATTTTTATAATGAAATTGATAGTGATTTGAAATGAATTAATGAAGTGAATTAATGGAATAAATTAGTGAATTGAATATGTTTTGGAATGTCGTTTGATAAAACTGAATAATGAAATGAGTTAAATGAAGGTGAATTTGATTAGAAATGGATATGAACTTAAGTTGTGAAGTGATAATAAACATATGTAGTGTTGTATAAAATGTTTATAATAAACTTAAGTAAAATTGATGGGATGGTTCTTAAGTGATATTAGTATTGGGAGAATATACAAAGTAATAAATGAATGTAAATAAAAGAATAGGGTATAAGGAGAAACCAATTGAAGTAAATACGTAAGTTGTACGTATATTATTTTATTCATATAACTATTTGATCCAGATTCGAGCACATGATTTCGAGATGATTTACATCGGTCTGAGCTAGAATTTTTCACTCGATTCTTGACGGCGAACACGGGATAGGATTTTTGATTTATTTTGGAATACTCTATCATAATATATGGCTATGCAAGGAGAATCGCGGTTTCTAATTAAGGAATCGGATCTGGATCCGCATTAGAGTGGTCGTGTGAACGATACTTGTCCGTAAGTGAAATTGTGTGATCGAGCGAGAGATCAGAGTTGGTATTGCATACGGATGATATACGTACATCGTATGGGATTTAATAAATTAAAAGTTGACATTGGAAAATGTAAATTGATATGGTTATAAATTAATTGAATAGGTATTATTTATTGATGGTTTCTCTTGTTACATTTGCTACATTTGCGTTTGGTTATTATATAGTTTATGATATATATTGATATTACTTTCTATATACTTTCTCTCATTGATTGTTGAGTGATTAGTAGGTTGGATGGCATATGCTTCACATTTGGAGTTCACTTTCGCATTATATATTGATTGAGTATGCTTGCTGGTGCTAATAAAATGGGTACACATTTCGGATTACATATCGTATTTTATATTTTTCCCTAAGGGATGCCTCATCCTTGAAGATGAGATGTATTTTTGTGATTATATATATATTGTAAATTTTTCCGATCGAGCCATGCAAAGGAATGAAATTTTCCGTAATTTAAGGCGTTAGATAAATTTTCAAAAATTTTGAAAAAAATTTGATTTTGGGTTATAACCTAGAACAATTGAATGGATGGAAATTAGTTGGTATCTGTGAAAGAAGTTAAAGACTTAAAAGAATTTGAAAATCTATTACAATTAATTTGTTTTGGAAAGCAAAATGGTTTGTGGCATTTTTCTTACGTTGGAAATTTCGGAGATGAAATTCTTTTAAGAGGGGAGAGTGTAACGACCCAGAATTCCAGTTATTCAAATTTGGAATATTTAATTGATTTTAAATATTGAAAAGTTAATTTTATCAGTTGAATAACTTGAATTTTAAATATAATGGTTATGTGAATATTTGGGATTTGTTTAAATAATTAAATCTTGAATTTTAATATGAATAAAAATGATTTCGGAAGTTGATTTAAATCCTATTTAAATAAGTATGAAGATAGTAAATTTTTAATTTAGATTTAAAAGTGATTAATTAGGTTTTTATAAT
The DNA here is from genome assembly GCA_030737815.1 of Allium fistulosum. NCBI lineage: Eukaryota > Viridiplantae > Streptophyta > Magnoliopsida > Asparagales > Amaryllidaceae > Allium > Allium fistulosum. The sequence continues at coordinate 919,527,743 of CM060901.1, read as the reverse complement.
AATTGTTTTAGCTGACGTGTGAAAATAGCCTTCCAGAGCATTGTCTCGGATTTTGACGAAGCTAGTTTCATTGGATCCGTAATAGTGAATTTTTGTATGCCGTTGAATTTCATGGCGATTGGACATATCATTTGGGCGTGAGAGATAGAAATGCGTAGCAATTAATTTTAGGAATTTATATAATATAATTGGGTTTGAAAAGCTATCTTCTTTATATGATCGAATTATGCCTCAAGGCTAGTTCCATTGTGTTCGAAATAGGAGTATTACATATAGAACGACGAGCGACATACCTCGTTTGGAGTTTGAGATTTTTCGAATGTGTTGAGCCAATTATTTAAAATAAAATAATATATAATAAATTATAACCATACCTACCCCATGTTCATGCCATACCTTTCACCTTACCCCTCAAACACTCTGCCCATATCTTCCCTCTTCTTTTATATATTGTGCTGTATGCAAGAAAATTTTAGTTTTCTCTTTCATAAATCAAACTTCTGAAAAATTGAAATAAAAAGAAATAAAAATCCGAAAATGGAAAGCATAGGCATTGTATTGGTATAGGTATTGTAGCTCGCAAGCGTGGATGAGGAGGATTGACTTTTCCAGTCGCATGCTAGGGCTTCAGGTAGTGTGAGTTTTAGGCGTCGTTAGTGGAATCCGAGGTCGATCGTGTTGTATTTCATCTATCATCAAAGTTTGGTTGAGTGCGTCGCTCGTTTGAGGAGTGCAACATTTGTACAGATGAAGGCGAGAGGTTCGGTCACAATTTGAATTGGAGGCTCAGGTGTGAGGACATGGTGTCGAGAAGGCGGAGATTTGGGTGAGCTCTTCAATGGTGAAGTCTGATTTTTGTTTAGGGGTCCAGAGCTTGGTATCAGTAGGGACGTGCACGATGCTTGCTCTGTGCGTGTATAAAGGAGGGAGTATTAGCGGTTGAGGAAGAAGATGAGTTGTGAGAGGGGTAATTTTGTAATTGAAAGTAAATCAATTATTGATAAATTTAAAAAATCGATAACTTTAAAACTGAATCACTCTCTTATACGAGGTCCGCTCGAGGTGAAAGATTTTGCATTGCACTCGTGATAACGTATGTTTCACAATGGAACTGGTTTGAATGAATTTGGAGGCAGTTGAAATTTGGGTTAAAATCGGACGTCGTTCTATTTTGGTTCCAAACCGGATCGCCTCGGCGATAACAGAAAATTTCGGTGAGTTAAACCAACCTTTTTGGTTAACTAGTAACAATATATAGTTAATAAAAATTATTGGTTAGATGTTTGGATGATTTACTGTTTTTATTAGTTGGTTTGGATTTATTCCCACCCTTAGAGCTGATGACCCATATTATATAATTATATATAGTTTATGATGCAGGGGGACAGGTTAGAGGTATCCAACAAGGTTCCTCCCCAATGTTGATTATATATATATATATATATATATATATATATATATATATATCTGTGTGTGTGTGATATATATGAGTTGTGATGTAGGAGGACAGGTTGGAGGGATCCAACGGGATTCCTCGAAATTGTTGATTTATTTACAATGAAATTCCTGTTATATGAATTATTGGATATGAAACCTTATTTATGAACACTATTGGTTATGGCATTATTTATGTTCAAAAACAGAAACCCGGTAGTGATAGGAAATCAATATCAATATTGGTTGAGCGTTGGGTAGCTATTGGCCTCAAATTAGTATTTAAAAATACTATAAATTGCTATTTGAGTTGGAATTGGTTTTTGAGACAGGAAATGATTTTAAAATCCGAATTTGAGTTTTGAAAATATATTATTTTAAAAGATTTAATTTCTATTTTATTCCAACCTTTTTATCTATCTTTTTCTAAGTTATTTATTTTTAATTAATATTGTGTTAAGGTTATTTATCAATATGTTAATATTTTGAAGATTAATTATTTAAATAATTAATATGGATTGAAATTAATAATAATGATTTATTAATACTGTTTTAGAAATTAATTATTATTATTTATAATAAGGTTGAAAATTCATTATTAGTGTTTTTATTAATAATGTCTTTGAAATTATTAATTATTAGTTTAAGATGTTTTATAAGTTAAAAATTATTATTTATTTATTTATAAGGTTTACTATTAATAACTATAATTATATAATAGTGTTTAAAGTAAATGATTATTATTTATTTATAAATGTCCAAGATTTATAAGTAGAGTTTACAAAAGATTTGGGTTTTTAAAAGGGGAGTTTTATAGAATGATTTGGAGACTTAAAGAGAGATTATTTATAAGATAAAAAGAGTTTATAAATGATTTCAAATATTTATAAAAGAGTTTTGGAAATGGGTTTATGGATTTATAAGAAGAGTTTTATAAATAGTTGTATGGATTTATAAAGAGTTTATAAATGTTTTGAAATTTATAAAAGAGTTTATAATTGGAAATGGATGTTGGGTTTTATAAGGGGTTTCTATAAAGAGTTTTATAAACGGTTTTAGAGATTTATAAAATAGTTTTATAAATGGTTTTTGAGATTTATAAGGGATTTAAAAATGATCATAGAATTGCATAAAAAGGAAATCTTTCTCAGTTTTGTGAATATACTTATAGCATTAAGATAAGTATATGGATTTTTTCTAAGTATTGAAAATATAGGGATTTGTGAATATATCTTCGTAAAAGTATTTTGATACAAATATTAAAAAGTGAATTTAATTAATAAAAGAATTAATTAAGGAAGCTATTGGTTACTTATGGGCTTAACCATTGTTGGTTTTGCCTTTGGAAATAAATCCCTGATTTGGATGTTTGTTATTCGATAGTTAAATAACCGACTATCGAATTTGGAAATATCCAGGAGAAACTCATGAGTTATATAGCACATTCATCTCCGATGATGTTGTACTATGCATATAAATCTTGTTTCGTTCTCCTAGGACAAATGATAAAAAAACCCATCCACTAACAGTTAGGAGGTGATCTCCACTCTTATCTTTGACTGTTTATTTCCTAAAGAACCCAGGTTGAGTTTACCAAAAACTATCGAATGTTGTTCGAAGAGACCAGGATCAGATATGTTATCTGAAAACCACTTTGATCCAACTTAAATGTTTCAAAGTGAAGATATCTTGAAGATGATGGAATTGAAGATGGAGCTTTCAAGTGTTTCGTTCACTCCTAGAACAAACCTGTATGGATGAATGTTGGCGTTATATTGTTGCATGGAGGGCAGTGTTAGCATTCTAAGTGGGAAGTTCTATATAGAAAGGTAAAACATAGCCTCAAGCCTCATCAACCGGGAATGACTAAAATAAGGGAGATGCAGCAGGGCTAAGTGGGTCACCGTAGGGTATGATCATCCCTATCTAGAGTCGATATTATCTCTCATTTGTATGCTTCGGGGCCCATTAACGGAGGGGTGATCATATTCGGTACTACCAGTCAAGTGGTAGGCCGGTCCTGTGTTGGCAGGGGATCCTAACGAGGTCCTTGGTGTTATTTTATGTAACAACCTCCCTTTTTGAACGGTTTAAATCGACGATAAACCACACACGTTAGACTCAAAACATTAAAAAGGGTAGATTGTTATGGGGTAAATAAGAAAAACCAGAGAAGAAAGAAAACAAAATAAAGAATCTCACAGCGGAATGACAAAATATAATAATCAAATAAACAGTTCATGAAGCTGTTTACAAATAACATTTGATTACACTTTTACAATACAGATCAGAGTTACATACAATAGGAATAAATAAATAAATGCAGCGGAACAACATGATGTAGCGGAATAAACATAATAAATAATAATAATAATAAATCTTCATCTTCGTTTTCCAAAAGCAGTCTTCGATACACTGAAAAGCTCAGGCTGACCCGAGCAAATTGAAAAGACAAAACACCCGAGTCAGAACTAAAAGATCTTATGTAAGTTAAATCAACAGTAAATAGATATGAGTGTAACGGCATCAGAGATATTTACAGGCTTTGACATCTCCTATCCAATGTCAAACGAGAGTGCAATAACTTAAGAGATGTTCGGGATTCCCATCTCCTAAGGATCTATTAATTTATCTACATATATAGTACAATACGCTATTATAATAGTGTCTACAGTAAAGTGAAGTATTAAAATAGCGTTAAGGCGTTGCACATATCCCCCTTAACACATTTTTATATATTCTTATAGTATATACAGTACCGTAATTCCTCCGTAAACTGGAGGGCTATCAGAGGGCACTCCATAGGTATGGTACAAACCAAACTCGTAGAAGGCGCGATATGGCATGTGAACATGGCACTCGAGGAAATGCCAGGGTAAGACTCTACCGTATTGCAGAACCGGACTGGTGGAAAAGCATAGCAGCTACTACCGCCCACCTCGGAACACACTCCCATAATCAAAATCGAGGGTGGCCACCAAATCAATCACAAAGTAATAAATATGATATTGAAGAAGCATGTCCGATCGGAGGTGCGACCTCACTTGGCCCAGGTATAGCTCCTGTTTTAGTCACATCTAAGCTGACTCACGGGAATCAGGGCTACGTAAATACCTCATATAGAATCGTTCGCCAAACCATGCTACTTCATTCTGGAATCTCCTCCACGTACACAGTTGTTAAAGTGGTTTTCGGTATTGGCAGAGAGTATGACAATATCCGATCCCATTCTCTTTAACAACCAAACGCTTATTTCACACCGGATGGTTCTTTTAAATTTCCAAAACCGTTTCATATATCAAAATATCATGTTCAATTCACACCATATTACTTTTGAAATTACGTTCACTTTCGAAATCATATCGATCAAATACGTTAAACCCTCATTTCAAAATCATCATATTTACTTAAATATGTCATTTAAATCCAACTTTTGTTATAGTATCATTTAAATATATTCGTTTAATATAAATCATCCCATTTACCAAATTTGAATTTTAAATATGTTAAAATAGTTTAATAGTTTAAAAATAGATTAGAATGGTTGAAATGGATTTAAGATAGTTTTAAAATAGATTTAAAATAGATTAAATAGAATTTAAATAGATTATTTAGATTAATATACTCTAAATAGATTTAAAATAGATAAAAATAGGTTAAGATACTTTAAATAGTTTTAAAATAAATTAAAATAGAGTAAAATACTTTAACTAGATTTAAAATAAATTAAAATAGGTTAAAATACTTTAAATAGATTTAAAATAGATTAAAATACTATAAATAGATTTAAAATAGATTAAATTAGGTTAAAATACTTTAAATATATTTAAAATAGATTAAAATAATTTGGAATTTCGAATTAAACCAATTTCAAGTTCCAAACTTCAAACTTGGATTTTCAAAGTAATTCAATTTATATAAATCAATTTCCTTCAAAATATCATTTAATCCAATTCAAGATTTAAGGGTTTTAAAATCGTTTAATTTAACCAATCCGGTGTCCGTATATAATTTCCTACTCTATGGTCAAGTGATACGGATATTTATCATTTCAATCCGCAAATAATTTAAATTTTATGGGTATATATTATTTCAACCTGCAATCCCTAATTTCAAATCAATGAAAATCGCTTAGGTTTATCATTTCTACCCATAACGATTTTCCCTTATTATATATGATCGTTCGGGTATGTATCATTTCAACCCATAGGGAACTTGCAGTGTTATAACAATATAAAATATAGCATCCAGTCATTCAACATCAACAATCAAACAACCATCACAACCATCATCCAAATCAACCAATAAACATCAATAGACAACTGATTATCATTATTAGGTATTAAATTGACAATTAAATCAATATTAAATTAAACGATGATTAAATGCAATAAAGGTCATATTTAACTGGAATGGCAATTTAAACATGCCAAACATCAAACAATCAATTTATAATCACATCATAAATTTAATTTAACTAACATAAGAAAATTTAGTAGTTGTGAGTGGGTCAAAACACTCACCTTCGATTTGTCGTCGATTTAAAATCCAAAAATTAGTTCAAAATTGGACGGTCTCAGAATGCAGCTAAATTAGTTCTAAATGTCCGGAATTTCGATACGATCCCAATGGAGAAAACTGCACGTGAATCCGAGCTCGTATGCAAAAGTTATCAACGTTAGAAGATTGGAAATTTTTGACTTTGGGTCTTATTTCGAATCGCCGCCTCAAATACCCGGAGCTTGCTCTGAGTTTTTGCCAAAATGACCCGAGATCGAGTCATTTGCCTCCTGACGCAAAGTCGCTGGAGGATTTTCACCTCTGGAACTCGAAGCGCGCCCAGATTCGCCTTGTTTGGCATGGAACTCTCTCTGACTCGAAGTTGCTACATGGTTTTCGCCTTGGGAACTCGAAGCGAACCTCTTCCCGACTCGAAGTAAACCTGGAGCAAATTTTTTTGTTTTTGTTTTTATTTTTTTTGAAATTAGGTTTTGGAATTTGGAAATTAGATTTGAGAAGGTCGAAGAAGATGTACGTACAGAAATAATAAATTGAAAAACAACTAGGGTTTATACAGCCTCTATATAGGTAGGGTTGGATCGAAACGATAACAATGACCGGAAAAGTCCGTTTTGTCCCCGAAATGAAAATGGGTCATCCAATATATCAAAATATAGGTTTTCAATATTTTAAAACTCAATGGAACAAGTTTCAAGTCCTAATTCCATTGTATACAGAAGTTATCTTTTAAAATCAGCTTATTTAAATTGATTTCATTAAATTTATTTCTACGCGTTTCGAGCCCGCAGGATCAAACGACAAGTCCGATCGCTACGAAACTTCAAATCCTACAATAATTCACTGTTATGGATCCGATGAAACTGGTTTCATCGAAATCTGAGGTAGTGGCCAAAATGGCTATTTTCACGTTAATTAAATAAATTATTATTAAATTAAATTTATCACTTTTCAAATTCAAAATTTATAACTAACAAATTTTTATCACTTTTGATTAACTAGTAATTATAATCTTTTAAAACAAATTTTCCATGTCAAATTCAACTATTAATATTACGCTAAATACAGCGTTCCAATTCCAATTGTAATAAATTCATTAATTATAATTTAAAATCCAATAAATTGATTCATTTTGATTTCAATCTTTTTATTCAATCAATCATTACTTTATGGACATAGTTAACATTGGTTTTCCATTTATTACATTAATATTCTACAATTTTCAGCTTAATTCATATTAATGCAATATTTACTTACATTTATTGCAATTGATTTACAATTAATTTTCAACAGATTAAATAATGCAATGATAATTAAATCATTGTTACAACTTACAATTTCAAACACAATTCTATGTTTATTGTTAACAAACAAAACTAATAAATTCACATACGGATTAATTGTTTTATTTTAATCAATTCCAATTAATTACATACGGTTTCACCGTTTAATACAACATTTGATTTATTTACTCATTTACAGTTTATACCCAATTTTAACTTTACAATTATTCAAATTAATTGAGATTTAATTAAAATAGTTATCAATTGCCTTAAATTAACATTATCAAATTTCAATTAATTAAACTTGCGTTAAAATGGTTATCCATTAACTTACACTAACATTATTACATTTCATTATAGTTATTATTCTCGTTATTAAACTTAAATTTTTTCACAACATTAAATTCCAAAACTTATTTAATCGATAAATTTAATTATTGAAATTTACGGTTCGTTACACTCTCCCCCACTCAAAACTTTTCGTCCTCGAAAAGGGAAAGAACGGATTAAGGAATTAATATATTTTATTCAAAACATTCAATATATAACAATTAATTTACATAATTAAGTATTAAATAAAATATATCAATTAATAACCAATTAAATCCTTTATATTCAAGTTAATAAAAGTTTGAAAAACGTTTCCACAAAATTTTCTAGGTCCAAAAATTCACAAAAAATTTCGACAGAGTCTCCTTTGTACGAAGAGGTCTGGGAGAAATAATAATATCAATAATGATCATATGTATCATATATTTAAAATAATATATCCCAAACCATGGGAAAACAATATAATATCGTTAGAAAACCGTAATCCAAAAACCTACCTATTTGTCGGGCAAACAACGCTTATTTATGAAACCAAAAGCAGTAGCTAATGCTTCCATAAACTTGTATTTTACTTATATAATCCCAAAAGAGTTAGAATTATGCAAAAGAGAAATATTTTTGTTGATTCAATTAATAACAAAAAAAATTAACACAACATAATAATAGTCACTTTGCAAACCAAACATACAACAATCACATGCAATCAAAGTAATCAATTATCCATCCATAGCAATCAAAACAAATGGTTTGTTCAAGTTTAGACACTTCTAATCATAGAATGATAAATAAACTACTAAGTATACTATACACTCAACAGTCTTAGATAAAACTTAATAGACTATTTATACATCTTTATATAGTTAGAAGTATCCTTTCCCAACCATCCCATAAGCCAAAACAACCAATGATTTCAAGTATTATTCAAGTTCGTTCTTATTAATTTCTTTTCATATCATCTATTGTTCCTTCATATATTTTTCATTCATGCTATTTTACCATTAATTTACATTCATTACTTACAAATTCTTCATTTCTCATTTATACATCGAATGCTAATTTCCATTACTTTACATCCATTTACTTACATAATCAATTGCTTCCATTCAATTATTTAAAACAATCAATGAATTCAGTATTTAAGTATTACATACTTTTTATTTCAGTTTACTTCACATTTATTATTTACTTTGATTACCTTTTTAAACATCACTTATGTTTATAATCCATTTCTTACACTATTCACCTTTTACTATTCAATCTGGTTATAAATAGCTTAAAATGTTAACTTAAGGTTATAATCATTTCTTACAATATTCATTTTTCTATTACATTTAATTACTAACATTTCAAACTATTAACTTAAGTTTATAACAATTTATAATATTAGAATTCTTATTTATAGAAGTAATTCCATTGAACACTTTCATTTTCTAAGTTTACTTGTATAATATTCTACTACATATTCTTTTTAACATTTCAACTTTTAACATTTTGGTAAGTTATGTGTATTGTTTTAAGAATGCAATTGAATGTCACATAAGTTTATCTTATTCATTTAGTAGATAAATGTTCAATAGTTACATCTTCTTAATTTTCATATCTACAGTTACAGATTTTCAATTTCTTATATATTTCATTAATCACTTAACATCTTAATTTCACATTTTAGAAGTTTCCAATTATTAAAATAGTTAAGATTACATTTCATTATAATAATTGAAATTTCCAATTTGCAGAAACTTAAGAACTAAATACCGGGTTCCTTTTCAATCATTTTAAAATAATATATATAATAATACCTTTTATATATTCAAATCATATTTAGAAAATTTTAAGATTCGTCATCAAAACAAATGTGTAGTAAAATTACTACATCGGTCTTCCCGCACTCATCACCGAAATTATTTTCCAACGACAGAGAGGGGAGTACAGAACTTATTTCCTTTCAAAATTGCTTTAAAACATCCCTTATAAATCATATTGAAATATTTATATAAGGAAATACTTCCAAATAATACTAATATTGTATTCCAAAATCCTTCGAAAGAAAATTTCAAAATCCCGAAACTTAAGTTCTAAAATTTCCAATTTATATTCATTTTATTTGTAAATTTTATTTTGCAACCAATATTTATAAATTTCAATTCCTAACAAACAATTATATCACATCTAATCATAATGTTTATAAAATTATTCTTTTATATACAAAATATAATACTAGGCAAAATTATTTCATTTACATATATTTCAAAACAATATTGTGTCGGTCTGCCCTATTAAGTGTTTAGAAACCCCTATCGATGCCATAGCGTCCTATGTACCGACCGAAATTTATAAATACAAAACATAACAAATTAACACAATACAAAACCTTTTATAACACTAACAAATACGCTCTCTCACATATACACTCAACGACTCATTTTAGGGTATTACTACCTTATCTTTAATGAGTTAGACCCCACAAAGCTAAGGTTATCGCTAAACCAAAGCTTTGATACCAAATGTAATGACCTGCCTTTTTGGACGGTTTAAATCGATGATAAACCACACACGTCAGACTCAAACAATTAAAAAGGGCAGATTGTTATGGGATAAATAAGAAAAGCTGAGAAGAAAGAAAACAAAATAAAGAATCTCACAATGGAGTGACAAAATATAATAATCAAATAAACAGTTCATGAAGCTATTTACAGATAAAATTTGATTACACTTTTACAATACAGATCAGAGTTACATACAACATGAATAAATAAATAAATGTAGCGGAACAACATGATGTAGAGAAATAAACATAATAAATAATAATAATACTAAATCTTCGTCTTCGTCCTCCAAAAGCAGTATTCGATACACTGAAAAGCTCAGGCTGGCCCGAGCGAATTGAAAAGACAAAACACCCGAGTCAGAACTAAAAGACCTTATGTAAGTTAAATCAACAGTAAATAGATATGAGTGTAACGGCGTTAGAGATGTTTACGGGTTTGGACATCTCCTATCCAGTGTCAAACTTGAGTGCAATAACTTAAGAGATGTTCGGGATTCCCATCTCCAAAGGATCCGTTAAACTATCTACATACTTAGTACAATGCGCTATTATAATAGTGTCTACAGTAAAGTAAAGTATAAAAATAGCGTTAAGGCATTGCCTATATCCCCCTTAACACATTTTTATATATTCCCATAGTCTATACATTACCGTAATTCCTCCGTAAACTGGAGGGCTATCAGAGGGCACTCTATAGGTATGGTACAAACCAAACTCTTAGAAGGCACGATAGGACATGTGAACACGACACTCAAGGCAATGCCAGGGTAAGACTCTACCGTTTTATAGAACCAGACTGGTGGAAACGCATAGCAGCTACTATCGCCCACCTCGGAACACACTCCCATAATCAAAATCGAGGATGGCCACCAAATCAATCACAAAGTAATAAATATGGTATCGAAGAAGCATGTCCGATCAAAGGTGCGACCTCACTTGGCCCAGGTATGGCTCATGTTTTAGTCACATCTAAGTTGACTCACGGGAGTCAGGGCTACGTAAATACATCATATAGAATCGTTCGCCAAACCATGCTACTTCATTCTGGAATCTCCACCACATACATAGTTGTTAAAGTGGTTTTCGGTATTGGCAGAGAGTATGACAATATCCGATCCCGGTCTCTTTAACAACCAAACGCTTATTCCACACTGGATGGTTCTTTTAAATTTCCAAAACCGTTTCATATATCAAAATATCATATATTCAATTCAAACCATATTACTTTTGAAATTACGTTCACTTTCGAAATCATATCGATCAAATAGGTTAAACCCTCATTTCAAAATCATCATATTTACTTAAATATGTCATTTAAATCCAACTTTTGTTATAGTATCATTTAACCATATTCGTTTAATATAAATCATCCCATTTACCCAGTTTGAATTTTAAATAGGTTAAAATAGATAAAAAATAGTTTCATAGTTTAAAAATAGATTAAAATGGTTAAAATGGATCTAAAATAGTTTTAAAATAGATTTAAAATAAATTAAATAAAATTTAAAAAGATTATATAGATTAATATACTCTAAATAGATTTAAAATAGATAAAAATAGGTTAAGATACTTTAAATAGTTTTAAAATAAATTAAAATAGAGTAAAATACTTTAACTAGATTTAAAATAGATTAAAATAGGTTAAAATACTTTAAATAGATTTAAAATAGATAAGAATACTTTAAATAGATTTAAAATAGATTAAATTAGGTTAAAATGCTTTAAATAGATTTAAAATAGATTAAAATACTTTGGAATTTCGATTTAAACCAATTTCAAATTCCAAACTTCAAACTTGGATTTTCAAAGAAATTCAATTTACATAAATCAATTTCCTTCAAAATATCATTTGATCCAATTAAAGATTTAAGGGTTTTAAAATTGTTTAATTTAACTAAACCGGTGTCTGTATATCATTTTCTACACTATGGTCAAGTGATACAAATATTTATCATTTCAATCAGCAAATAATTTAAATTTTATGCGTATATATTATTCCAACCCGCAATACCAAATTTCAAATCAATGAAAATCGCTTGGGTTTATCATTTCAACCCATAACGATTTTCCCTTATTTTATATATGATCGTTCAGGTATGTATCATTTCAACCCATAGGGAACTTGCAGTGTTATAACAATATAAAATATAACATCCAGTCATCCAACATCAACAATCAAACAGCCATCACAACCATCATCCAAATCAACCAATATACATCAATAGACAACTGATTATCATTAACAGGTATTAAATTGACAATTAAATCAATTTTAAATTAAACGATGACTAAATGCAATAAAAGTCATATTTAACTGAAATGACAATTTAAACATACCAAACATCAAACTAACAATTTCTAATCACATCATAAATTTTATTTAACTAACATAAGAAAATTTAGTACTTGTGAGTGGGTTAAAACACTCACCTTCGATTTGTCGTCGATTTAAAATGAATATTTGAGACAAGAAATGAATCCTATTTTTTGATGACTGATCCATCTAATTCAGTCCATCTAATGTCCTTTTCGGGAGCTCGAGGAAATGCATCTCAGGTACATCAATTAGTAGGTATGAGAGGATTAATGTCGGATCCCCAAGGACAAATGAATTAGCCCAAAATTTGACCGTCTTAGAATGTAGCTAAATCACTTCTAAAATGGTCGGAATTTCGATACGATCCCAACGGAGAAAACCGCGTGTGAATCCGAGCTCGTATGCAAAAGTTATCAACGTTAGAAGAATGGAAAATTTTGACTTCGGGTCTTATTTCGAGTCGCCGCCTCAAATACCCGGTGCTTGCTCTGAGTTTTTGCCAAAATGACCCGAAACCGAGTCATTTGCCTCCTGACACGAAGTCGTTGTAGGGTTTTCGCCTCTGGAACTCGAAGCGCGCCCAGATCCGCCTTGTTTGGCATGGAACTCTCTCCGACTCAAAGTTGCTGCATGGTTTTCGCCTCTGGAACTCGAAGCGAACATCTTCCCGACTCGAAGTAAACATGAAGCAAATTTTTTTGTTGTTTTTTTTTTTGAAATTAGGTTTGGAATTTGGGAATTAGGTTTGAGAAGGAGGAAGAAGATGTACGTACAGAAATAATAAAATGAGATTCAACTATGGTTTATAACAGTCTATATATAGGTAGGGTTGGACTGAAACGATAACAACGACCCGAAAAGCCCGTTTCGTCCCCGAAACGAAAATGGGTCATCCAATATGTCGAAATATAGGTTTTCGGTATTTTAAAACTCAATGGAACAAGTTTCAAATCCTAATTCTATTGTATACAGAAGTTATCTTTTAAAATCGGCTTATTTAAATTGATTTCATTAAATTTATTTCTACGCGTTTCGAGCCCGCACGATCAAACGACAAGTCCGATTGCTACGAAACTTGAAATCCTACAATAATTCATTGTTATGGATCTAATGAAACTGGTTTCGTCGAAATCCGAGACAGTGGCCAAAATGGCTATTTTCACGTTAATTAAATAAATTATTATTAAATTAAATTTATCACTTTTCAAATTAAAATTTTATAACTAACAAATTTTTATCACTTTTGATTAACTAGTAATTATAATATTTTAAAACAAATTTTCCATGTCAAATTCAACTATTAATATTGCGCTAATTACAGTGTTCCAATTCCAATTGTAATAAATTCATTATTTGTAAATTAAAACCCAATAAATTGATTCATTTTGATTTTAATCTTTTTATTCAATCAATCATTACTTTATGGACATAGTTAACATTGGTTTTCCATTTATTACATCAATATTCTACAATTTTCATCTTAATTCATATTAACGCAATATTTACTTACATTTATTGCAATTGATTTACAATTAAGTTTCAACAGATTAAATAATGCAATGATAATTAAACCATTGTTACAACTTAAAATTTCAAACACAATTCTATGTTTATTGTTAACAAACAAAACTAATAAATTCACATACGGATTAATTGTTCTATTTTAATCAATCCCAATTAATTACATACAGTTTCACCGTTTAATACAACATTTGATTTATTTACTCATTTACAGTTTATACCCAATTTTAACTTTACAATCATTCCAATTAATTGAGATTTAATTAAAATAGTTATCAATTGCCTTAAATTAACATTATTAAATTTCAATTAATTGAAATTGCATTAAAATGGTTATCCATTAACTTACACTAACATTATTACATTTCATTCTAGTTATTATTCTCGTTATTAAACTTTAATTTTTTCACAACATTAAATTCCAAAACTTATTTAATCGATAAATTTAATTATCGAAATTTACGGGTCGTTACACTATCTAGAGATGCACCGTGATGGGCGGTACCCCAGTTGTAACAACCCTGGTTTGTAGATTACCTATCATTAATTATAATTTAATATTGACAGGTAATCTACAAACCAGGGTTGTTACACCAGTAGCCCAGTCATTATTTGGAATCCATTTTCCAATACGTGCCTTTAAGGTTTTAGTTGTGTACCTATTATGTTGGAATTTAATTAATGTAACAATTTCGGCTATGATTAATAAGTATTTGTATCATGGACACTATTATAATATCAGAGAATTTAATATGAAAGGGTTTGGTTATCATAAGGTAAAAAACTGTCTGTGTTTATGTGCGGCGTGGTCTTATAAGATACATTTGATTTCAAAGGCTTTTTATAACTTTAAAATTCAACTGGGTATGTTTTTATCACACTATTTTTCCAGACTGGCTCGGGTGTTATTTTATTACAATGATCTGGTCAGACCGAGCATATTACAAATTTCTTTGGATGCATTTAAGTTCAAAAGATAAGCTAGAGGCCTAGAGACATATTTAAGTACATGGTTATTTTTCTACTGCATTGGTTGTTGTATTTATCGACAAATTGTGAGGACAGGTTGTTATAACTGTCCGGGAGTAAATAGATTAGTATACTTGGATTAATGTATGTATATTACATTTCTTCTATGTGTAAAAATTTATTGTATATTATAGATTCATCGTTCCGCTGTGAGTTTTTGTGTTGTTTGTTTTCTTTTTTCTTCTTATCTTCTTCCTTCTTTCTTTTCCCCTAACAATCGGGCTTTTCGACATTCGATTGCTCTTCACGCAATACAGTGAACTTATTAGTGTCGATTTTCGAGGGTCAAAAATCTTGAATTGTTACAATATTTACCTAAGACTATATATTTTCTTCTAAAATTTGAATTCTAAAGCAGTATAAGATTATGAATATTTGATCCATATTAGATCATATACAAAAGTTGTATGGTAAATAGTCACATTCGTAATATACAAATTCGATAAAATTGATTCATTTGAAGTGAACATCAAGTAAACAATAGTGCAAGGTCGCATGTTCAATAAATTACATACAATAAGGATCTTGTTGTTTTAGAACAACAAAGGCCAAAAACTACTAGACAGACCTAGAAATTTGACCATTGAAATGTCAGTTTGATCGGTTTACTTTAGTGCAAATTATACGATATCCTTAAATGTTAAGTATATCCGAACATGCTTTTTTAAAGAGTTTGGATCAGTCCTATAGTAAGGATTTCCTTTTGAATGGTCGACCATTGGGAAAGGAAAGCGAATGTCCAAGAGTGGATATAACATATGAATAGTTGGGATGAAGAAAGTGAATGGTCATCTTTGCTTCATAAAGAGACATTGAAAACAAGAATTGTATAAAATATTAGCAGATACTTAATAAAACGAGAATTCTGATTTATCTACAAGTGTTTTTCTTTAAAGAAAACTATTTCTATAAGATTTATTTCTTTGAGTTCAAGATATTTGACATAAAACCCTCGACTGTAAACTAGTTACAGTATATGAAATATGTAGCCCATAATAAGTGGTTGAATGGAGCTTTATATTATTTTATGTGTAGTTATTGTAATGGTGGAAATAATGGAAGTGTACCATATATATGAAGCTTAGTGATGGATGCATCGGGTTACAAAAGATTTCTTTTGTATGTATACCACATATTAATTTTGAAGTAATATCTATTTTTATATTTGACTAAATATATATATAGTTTTATTTTAATATGAATATTAGAATATTCTTTGTAAAATAAATCTATTATAATAATGGTGTTTGTTTTCATAACAAAAGTGATGCATTAGCTGTAGAAAATGCAGAAGTATCTGAAATAATCTTACAGTTAGTTAGGAATTTGGAATTATGGACTAAGCTATATCCTTGAAAAATAATTCTTTAATTATATGGTTAAGGATCATATAGTACATGTGAATTGTATCTCAAAAGTTAAGGGAAAAGGATCCATTCAATGGGAGTGACAAAGGAGTTAATGAACTCTACAGTTGATACATATAGATGTATTCAATCCAAGGTCTAATGATACCAAAGTTGATCCACTTACTTTGTTGAAGTCACCGATGAATTATCATAGACATGAACATGTGTACTTAATAGAAAGGCATATCTACGATAAGTTCATTGAATATAAAATGGAAGTAGAAAACATAACATGTAAAGGAAATAAAAGAATTTGACCCGATCGAAAAGCTAAGTATATAGGAAAACGGTTCCAAAAATACCCAAAAAAGGATAAGACTTAATCTCTATGTTACTCCTCCTTATGATGCATAATGGTGTATCGATAAGGATTAATCGCAATTTATAGGACAAAGTACAATGGATTATGGCTGATGTTGAGTTAATTTCTTTCTATAAGGATATGTGCTTAAGAGTCAATACATATGTTAAATTTAATTTCATCCAAAGCATTATTTATGATATCATATAAGATATGAATAGATAATAAACTTAATCTTAAATAATTTAGGATACATGGTTGACTAATTTATGTTATGAACATAAGTCTCGTAAACTCAAAACTAATTTAGTTTTATATAAGTGCAAAGGCATTATATCGAATGGTTTTAAATGTCTATTCCATCGCAATAAGAAACAATTGTTGTTTCAAAAAATAAAACATTATATGAGTCGAGAGGCTACACATAAGATTCACTCATGAGGGATGTTATGTGCACTACCCTAAAGGAGTTTGGGGCCAACCAACAATAAAAATTAATGGCAGTACAATGGGCTTGGATATGATCTAGAGAATCTAACATGGAAATTGAATACATAAGATGAAATAAAATTAACGAAACAAACACAACTCATTACAATGCCTAAAAGGAATTCTCGTACATATAAAGAGAAACTATGAATTCTAATCAATGTCGAGAAAGAGAATTGTTGGTAATAATAATTTCCTCGGTTTTCAATAAACTGCGAAGAGTATAACTCGGCTATATAGACCGATCTTAAAAATCAGAAATGGATTCCAAGTACATTATAAAAATACTATTTTGATAGATGTTCCTAAAGGATATAATCCATTGGATACAAATGTGTCTTGAAGAAGATCAATGCGGTTGGAATTATATAAAGTGGTTTTGCAAGGAAACGACTTCAGTAATTTCAGTGTCGAAATTAGTGAAGTAGGTTCATTAGTCAACATGCTTAAGTCAATTTAGATCCTACCCGCAATTATCGCAAAATTTGATTTTGAGTTTTGGCACACTGATGTTGAAATAGAACTTCTAAATATTGATTTAGAAGATATTGTTTGCACATAACAACCGAAATGTCTCAAAGGTAATGGGAGAGATATCATGATTTGTATGTTTTGGATATGATCCAAAAGTGGATACATGATGACATTTGATAAGCATCAAATTTGAACAAGTATTTTGAAACAAATATCAAATAGTTTGATTTTCAGCCAATATGCACAAGACGCATGTATCTATAGAAAAGAATATTAAAAGGTACTAAAACATTTGTAAAACTATAAGTAAATACCGCACTACTGATTGTTAATGACATACTCATGTTAAAATTAGTTTTAGTTTGGTTGTTTAGTTTTTGATATTAGATTTAAAAATGATATCTTTTATAGTCATTATAAAAGGATGTTGGGATTATCCCAGATGATATATAGAGACATTATATTAAAATGTTTAATATAGAGCATATAAGATGGATTCCTTGTGCGTTGGCAATATGAATTATTATATTCACTATGTTGTCTACAATATGACATTTTGCTTATGTATTTGATACATTGAGCAAATATCAAATCCTATTTAGGATCGCTAAATGGTAGTTAAGAGTATTTCTTGAGTATTTATGAAACACTAAAGAATTGTTTATGAAAAAAATGAACTCCTTATAAAGAATTGTTCGAACTCAAACATCGATGTCATATATAGTGTAACATCCCCTATCTGGAGGCCCGAAGCTAAATGCTACAGATGCTGCAGTCATCCATAGTATTAACTTCCGGTAACCAAATACAGTAATGTTAATGGTATCTATAATATCAGAATCGCATGAATATGAAACAAAATCACAGATTTCAAAAACAACTTTCCTGATTATATTTCACAAAACATGTTTCATATTCCATTACATAATCCCAATCGTTTCTCAGGTTCAGGTCAAATATAATTATTACAAAATACGCCAAATGCGACATATGAAGATGTCCCCTTGTATGACCAGAGTATTAAATAGTCATAACTGACTTAATACAACACAGTGGAATAAAAAAACAAAACAACTCCTAAATAATCAACTTCAGCCTCCTGCTCTTTTTCGAAAGCTTTATTCGTCCATCTACTAAAACCTGAAAATCCAAAACCCTCAGCCTACTCAAATTAATTTTGAGCACCCAAGAGTTTAAGGGGAAAAACATAAACTTCGAGTCAGATATAAAGCATGGTGTAAATAATACTATATATCTTAGTTATTTGATATTAAGTGAGACCACGCCGCTTAGCGGAATGGGTTTCCGATCACTAGTATCCTTTTAAAACGTATCTTTTGCAAATCATAATCCTGCAACCAAAACCTGGTTAAAACTGTAAAGCATTATCATGTAAACATACATATCAAGTAACAAATGAACTATCTCTCCAAACGCTATAGTTTTGTTTGGCTAACTACTAACCTTTGGCTGACTCGGGCCTACCAGACAATATAAACAAATAATCTAACATCTGTTAGATACTCCTCTTCTGGATGGTATGTCCCTAACTTACTTTCTCCAGGTCAACTGATCCTAATGGTTTTGTGGGCTCGCCAATAACCTACCTCTGTACAAATATATTCATTTCTATGTGTAACATCATTTTAGTCTTACCTGTGACAAAACCCTACACACTGGAATTTTGGACTAAATTAGCTAAGGGCTAATAGCTAATGTATAGGGTGCTACCGCATATCAGTCCCATCTGGTATTCTAATATCTGAGTCGCTTTACTTAGGGTAATCTTCCTAAAATTTTCCTTGAAAACCTTTTCTTCTCAAATTGATTTAAACCTTTAAATCATACTTTAAACAAAGAAAATAAATTCTATGCTTTACTCAAATCACCTTCCCATGTTATATATATACTTTGCACAAATCTTTGTTAATGAAAACATTTTAAACCTTTGAAAGTACCCCTTTCGATCCCATTGAAAGTATCCCTTTCGAAACCAAGTAAACCCTTTATAACCTAGGTCGAAAGGTCAAAACATCCCTTCCGAAACCATTCATATAAACCATTCGAAACCATTGAAAAACCTTTCCTTTGAAAGCTATAAAACCTTAGACATCCTATCTTTAAAACACTTAAACATTGCATTTGGAAAACATTTCCTTTCAAACCTTTCGAAACCATTAGGGAACCACCCCTTCGAAACCTTCATTAAAACCTTTCGAAAGCATTAAAACATCAAACCATTCAAAACCATTTGGGTTCAAGTAAAACATGTGGAAATCCTTTCGAAACCATTTAAAACTATCTTCTTCAAAACCTTTGGGTTCTACCTTCAACAGAACAAAAGGGTCATAAAACATTTAAGTTGAAAGAACTCTTTCGAAAGAAATTCCTAAGTAAAGAAGTCATGGTGTCAAAACCAACCCTTCGAAAGTGTTGGAGATGTAGCTGGGTTTTAAAAACAAAGTATCATTTTGAAATCATTTGCTTTAAAAGGTAGAAAGCGGCAGCAAGGGGTTTCGACCCCATTCAAAAACATTTACTTAAAACAAAAGGCGCAACCCCATTCGAAACCATTCCTTAAATCAAAGCCAACCAAGTCGAAAGCGTTTCTTTCGAAAGCAAAGCAGGCGCATTTTCATTTCAAAACAAAGTAACGCTTCAATCCCATCGAAACCCCATGTTTCGACCCAGTTCCTCTCGCCTATGTCCAATTTGCTACATACCAAGCTTTGATATCATGCACATTGGTTTTGATGGTGAAGGAGGGGGGAGAATCCAAGCAGAAGCAAGGTGCCGAAAGTGGTGAAACATGTATAAAGCATGTTTAAACTGATTTTTATCTTTTTAAAGTAATCTTTTCAACTGACTTGCCTTATTTGTCAAAATATGATTGGTTGCAAATTTTCTTTTCCAAAAGCACTGCCGAAATTTCAAAGTTAAAAAATTTAAATAATTTACAAAATACCCCTTCTCCTTTTATAAATATATAAAACACTTAAGTCTCATACCTTAAATAATATTATATATCTATTAAAACACTTAGGAAAATTCTACAAAAGCCCAGAAAATCATTTTTCATATGTTTTCTAACATATAATAATTTCAGACCCAAAACATATATTATTTAACCATAAATAATTTTTTAAACCCAAATAATCAATTTCCTCACTAGAAAATTAATATTAAATCCACATTAATTCAGAAAATTATAAAAATTGAAACCCACCTCTAAAATATCATTTCTGATCTAAATCTGAAATTGCAAGGTATTTGGAGGTTATTTAATAGGGTTTTTACATCAAAACATATCATAAAAGCTATATGAATAAGCATAAATCATCAACATGCATATATAAACATTTTATCATTCAAAAATATGGCTAAACTTTGCAAGATAAATCGAATTTAACCTAAAACCGAAAATATTTAGAAAACATGAGATGTAGTCATTATTCACCTTAGCTTTGAGATTAAGGAGTTTGAGATTTGAATGGTTAAATGTTGATTTGCTTCTTTCTTTAGCTTTTCTTCCTCTTTTATCTTCTAATGGTGGTTGGCCTCTATTATAAATTTTGGATTATAAAATGAACGTGTAGTATGAGATACATGAGGGTTTAGGGTATATGGTTATATCTCATTCCTATTTTACCCCTTCTCTATTTGTCTTAACATTTTAATCCTTTTGGTCATTTGTATATGGCACGGCTACCCCTTATTAATCACAAATCTCAATCCATTAACCATTTTACATTATTTCATTTAATTTACCTAATTAAATGTTCCTAATAATGTTACTAAAATATGGGGTGTTACATATAGTGTGTCAATCTTCAATTTTTATTCAATCTTAATTGATGGGCTTTAGTTTGGAAATGTTCCAAATGAGAGGTCGTGGACGATTTAACCAAAAGGGTAAGTACATCGCCTTGAATAGAGCTACCATAAAAGCAATGTATGTTTATGTACTAATTTATGAGTGAGTCAAGGGTGGTTCCAAATGTTGAGAATCCATGATATTGTTTTGTGATAACAATACCGATGGACATATTGTTAAACCGAAATATAGTTCAACAAGATGATTGTACAAGAAGGCATGTTCGAAGAAATTCCAATAATACCCCTTGGTTTTATGATAATTCACAAGGTTGTATAAAACACCATTCATAAGTTCAAAAATAAAATAGGCAAATCAAAATGCAATATGCTCAAGCCATGCTCCTTTATTCAATTGTGAGCATGTTACAAAATATGCCAATATGCAATTATCTAATTGCATAGGCCCTTGTTTATCAATATTGTATATCCTCTTCTCCCCCATTATCCTTTATGCCATTAGTTTGTCCTTGAGCTCTCAATGAAGAGAACTTAGAGAAGATCCTAATTGGAAAAAGTGATAAGAGTGAAAACGAGATTTAGGGTCTCTTTCCATAAGGGGGTGCATCTCTATTTATAGCAATTGAAAAGAGGTAGGCTTGCTTTCATTGGCGATGTGGGACTTAGATTGCGACCTTGATGATGGCTTCAACATGAATGCCTTTAAAGTTTTATGAAGGGAAATACACTAAATCCTCTTGAATTGCTCTTGTGAATGATTTTAGTCCTCTTTCTTTGCATGGCCTTTGACATCCTATGGCATTGATATTGATAACATGTAATACTCATGAAATGCGGCATCGATTTCCTTACTGACTTGATAGCATGCGACATACTTCTATGCATCATTGACATGCGGCATCCTCCTTCTCCTTATCGATGGGATGCGACATTGGTAGAACATGGAAAGGAATCTATGCGGCATTGATTGAGTGCAACATAGATGGTATACAGTATGGAAGTAGTGCAGCATCACTTGAGGTTCGGTATTGAAATGAAGCGATATTACTTGAGATGCGACATTGAAGGGAGGCGACATAAAGGAGGTATTGAAAGGAAGCGGCATCACTTGAGATGCAACATTGGAGAGAGATGGCATTATTCTGAGATGCAGTATGTTATGTTGACTCTGTATGACATCCACTCTTTGTTTTGGTGAAACATTCAGTGTCTTTCGGTGGTGGCATTCAACATGCGGCTCTCTGATGTAATCACCGCCTTGTTAATATGCAGTATTGACGATATACGGCTTCGATAAATTGCAATATCAATGGGGTGCGATATAAATTCCTTTTCTTGTATCTTCTAGAAAATATGTGGATATTATTTTCCCCACTTCTTGTATAAAAGAAGGGTTTTACACTTTAGTGTAAAACCGAGAATTTCATCATTATCCCAATTCTTTGCAAGGCTTTTCCAAACCCTGTTTTCCTGTAAAGCACATAACAATTGATGATTTTTATTATAAACCTCAAATTCAGTTTTAGTTCTGAGAAATCCTTGATATATAATCTTTTGTGGAGGATTCTCCATATTTTATATTATGTCAAGATTACTTTTAGGATATTATAAATTTTCTTGAATTAATCAATAGTAATAATTCCTGAATAGAAGTCCAGAAGTTTATTCGAATATTTTTTTTTTGAAGAGAAGACTAGAAAGTTATCTAGCGATAATGATTTCATAAGTGGCAAATCAAAATATTACTTCGTAATTGTATTTTCCTGAATAGACAACCAGAAAATTATCTAAAAATATCATAGGAGGGAGGACTAGAAATTCTTCTAGCAATATCAAAAACCTATTTGATAATAATAATCTCTTAATTCGGAGACCAGAAAAAACATCTGGAATAGAAGATCAAAAAACCATATGGCAATAAGAATTATATTTTGAACAGAAGTCCGGAAAATCGTTTAGTAATAGAAGATAAAAAATCTGTCTGGCAATAATAGAAGAACACCGGAAACTCCATCTAGCAATAATAGAAGACCAGAAAACCATCTGACAATAATAATAGAAGACCAGAAAATCCATCTGGCTATGATAATAGAAGACCGAAAAATCCATCTGGCAATAATTGAGGAATTCTTGAAAATCCATTCAGCGGTAATATATCCTTTTGCGGAGAAAATCGTACTTTCTTTACTTTGAAGTGCAATAGCTCACACTTGATAAATCTTAATCTGGAAGATTGTTTGATTTTTTCTTTGGAGCATAAATGGCTCATTCCTAATCGAATTCCTTTGCCTCTCTTCAGGCTTTGGACGTCTTAGTATCTTTTCTTTGCGCTGCTCTTTGGGTTTTGGACGTCTTCATCCCTTTTTCTTGTGTCGCTTTGGACATCTTAGTCCCTTTTTCTTATGCCACTCTTTGGGCTTTAGACGCCTTAGTCCCTTTTTCTTACACAACTCTTTGGGCTTTGGACGTCTTAGTCCCTTTTTCTAGTGCCACTCTTCGGGCTTTGGACATCTTAGTCCCTTTTTCTTGCACCACTCTTTGGGCTTTGGATGTTTATGTCCTTTTTCTTTGCACACGTCTTTAATCTTTAGATGTATTGGTCCCTTTTCTTTGCCACCATTTTAGGTGGTGATTTCAACTTGGATCGAACCCCTTATCACCATCTTAGGTGATGATTTAGGTCTATTGTTGTGCATTTGGTTAGTTATCTTAAGTAGAATCAAAGATTCACCCAAAATCCCTCTAGAAGGCGCTTTAGTAAGGCCTTAGAGACGGTACTAAAGGCTGGTTCAGTGCCTTGGTCAGACCGTCTTAGAAGGTACCAAAGGCTTACTCTATCCTCCCTTTAGGAGGCACTCCGACCAAGCCATGTAGGCAGGAGCAAAAGGCTTGCAGATGCTTTAGTCAGGCCTTTTCAGACGGGACCAAAGGCGTACTCTGACCTCCCTCTAGGAAGTGCTTTGACTAGGCCATCTTGGTAGGGACAAAGGCTTTTTTTCTCCTTACACAATCTTAGGTAGTAGTTTAGGCTTTTCATTTTACTTTAGGAGAATTTACTCCTCAACCATGTAGATATATTTATTTCAACTTCTTTATTCATCCATTGTTGGGAAAAATGGTCGTAAATGTTTGGCATTCCTTGCTCTTCCTATTACGTTGTCATTAGGTCGGCATAGTTTATAGATTCTATGTAGGATTACTTTGTGTATGATTAACGGTCCTTTCTAATTTGGCCCGAGCGATCCATCCGTTAGATTCTTAGTAATTGCCATAACTTTCTGGAGCACTAAATTTCCATTTTGAAATGAACTTTATCTTGCTTTGGAGTTATAGTATTTCAGTATCCTTTGTCGATATTCAGGCGCTTTTTTAACTGCCTCATCCCTTAGTTCATTGAATAACTTTGAGAATCTTTCTTTTATTTCTTAACCTTTCGATGGGATTCAACCTCAACTTTGATTGGAAGCACTATTTCTTATGTATATGAAATCCATTATGTCATGGCTTGATATGCCTAAAGTGTGAGTGGTAGCTATTTCATTCAACTTGTTTTTCGTAAAGTATGTAGTAAGAGCTGGGAATACTTCTTTGTGAATTCACGCTGTTAGGGGTAACTTTCCTTTTTGATACACTTTTTGGTTTCATTGGCAATCAAAGATTAACTTTCTATTACTAATACTCTTAATCTTGTAGATGAAAATCCCATAATTATTTAGCATATTTTACATTGGTCTCATGTTGGATCCATGCTAAGGTAGGAATCATAAATGCTTTTATAATTCAATAGAAGTTATAAGCATAGCCATGTTGAAGCCATGCGATCCCGAAGTCAGTCTACGTAGAACAATTTTATCCAAGTAGAAATCAAGATTACGAATGTTTGGAATTCGAGGCAAGTTGTGATTAAAAATCACAAGTGTTTTGGAACTCGAAACAAGCCATAATCTGAGATATCTTTTACTGCTTTGTAATCTTATTATCTTAATTTCGGATGATCTTTGTAGATCTAGTTTGCATCTCATAGCTTACAATGTTGAATAATGATTCGTCTCCCGAGTTGTAGATTTACTTAAATTTCTTCCCCTTTTTAGTTGGAAGGTGATTTTCTTTCAACACTTATTTTATCTCAATGTAGTGACCTTCTTGCTAATGATTCATTATCTTTTACTTTGCTCTACCTGGCTAAGATAATCCATATAAAAAATCCTTTCTTGAATCTTTCCTTTCTCAATAAGCTTCGATTTGATGGATTTGTCCCCTTTTAACTGCTCATGACCATGATTCTCGATGATTGCCTTTCCATCTTTCAAAAACTACTTGGGGTACTCTAGTGGCCTAAATTTAGAGATTCTATTTTAGTTGCCTGAAGATCCAAACTTAAGTCTTGCATCCCAATAAGTTACCTTGGTAAGTAGTCATTACCTTTTTGGTTAGTATAAGTAATTTGCAAATCTTAAAAATGATTTTATCAAAATATCCCTTGGGTTAAATTACGGTAGTAAAGACTATATATTACTTGATGAGATACTTTTGGCATTCAAATTTTCTTCGTATAGTGGGTTGCTTGATAATACATAAAATCTTATGAAAGTAAGATATAATATTGTATCCCGTATAATCGGATTGGATAGTAGGTTTCGAAAATTGTGAAACTTCTTAGAAAGTGCCTTTTCAATTAATTATATGACCATAAAAATGATTTTTTGGAAATTGATCCAATAGGAGGAGCTAGCCACACCTTCGATCAATGAACTTTAATCAGTCGCTATATTGGAAATGATGAACAAGGCTGCTGGAGTTAACTGTTTGACTTAAATAATTCGTAGACAATTCATTGTCCATTATAAGAAAACTTAAATTTTCATTTTGGTATTTAGATCATGGCCATGGAGAAAGAATCTCTCTAAACTTCATTCTCCTAGTATAGAAAATCTAAAATTTATCCGACAATGGGAATTCCTGATAGTCCAGGGTTTCTCATATATCTAGTTATAGTAGATTAGTCTTCATTTAATCCTTATATGACATGAGTTCTAAAATCTGATGATGCATAAGTTTCCAAAATCATTAACTTCGTTAACCTTTATCTTCAAAATCTGTAAATTTTCAAAATCATTCTTGAAATAATTGTTCCTTTCGAAAGCCTGACATATTTGAAATTTGTTCATATAAGAAGCTTTATATATATATATATATGTATGTATGTATGTATGTATGTATGTAACTTCGTATATCCATGAAACTGATTACATTCGAGATCGATGTACACAAAACTATACATTTACAAAAATAACATTTGTCTACACAAATATATTCAAAACTAATGCTTTTCAAAATCAATGTATATACAAAGTAATATATTCATGATACTAATGACATTGGAAACTAATATCTTTCAATATCACGTATAGTTAAAATCAATTTAAAGTCAACATGTTAACATTCGAAATCAATATGTACCAAAATAATAACATCCAAAATTAGTATATACTTATGTATGTATAAAACCATGTATATTTTAAATATAATAATATATATATATTTTTAAAATTTGATGGTATGCATTCAAAAATTTATGCCCTCAAAATCTCTAGTTCATTTGAAATTCGCAGATTCCAAAACTTAAATGTCTATTCAAAATGTATGCCTTTTGAAATCTAATATTTAATATATATGAAACATTTATGTATTGACATTTATTTGGAACCATTAAATTCAACATCTGTTATATATGAAGCTTTTAATTTCGGCATGAAGCTTTTGCCTTTGATATGTTTTATATAAAACTTTCTTTACTTTTAAAATAATGCAATATCTTCAGAATTTTCACAGACACAAAACTGTAGATTTACGGAATCCACATACATTTGAAATCTATGTGTATGAAACTTTATATATGTTTGAAACTGGAATTCATGTACTTTGGATCTATATATTTGAAAATTCTAAATATACAAAACCATATATTTATGAAAATGATAACATTCGAAATTAATATGCAGACATTCCAAACTCTGATATATATATATATAAGTGTATATGTTTGAAGCCTAATATATTTGCAACTGCCTGTATTCAAAACTACCACATTCCCAAAGCTTACGCATTTGAAATTTGCACATGCACAAAATTACATACATATATAAAATCGATCCATATCAAAATCCACATATGTGAAACTGTCCCTATTTAAAAATTTATACATACTTTGAAACTTAACATGTTCGAAGCTGATATACCCACAAAAACTGGTACATGTTCAAAAAACTTTATATTTAAAATTGATACTCACATACATGAATATCTAAAGCTAATATACTTAAAGTTTTATTCCTTGAAATCTTACATTTTATGAAATCAACACATGAAATTTCATATTTGAAAATCCATATATAGGAATCTTTATATTTACAAAGCCTGATATGTACCTAAACATGTACATTCCAAAGACCCTATATGTTTGAAGATGATATACATGCATCAACAAAACTTAATATTTATGTCAAACTAAAAAAACTCAAAATTTACATTTTACTTATATTTATTTAATTCAGATTTCTTTGCAAACTTGACACGTGTTTGAAACCGTATATTCTTGAAGCTTATATTTTCAAAAACCCACATGCTTATTATCCTATAACATCAACACAAAGTTCCATTCAGGATTCACATGTTCTAAAAATTTGACATATATAAGAAACAAGATATATATATATATATAACCTTGTATATTTGAAATCATATACATACTTAAAACTATATCTTCCAAAATTTGGTATATTTATCAAACCACTTATACACATCTAACACCTGTGTATGCGGAGTTACATATATAAGAATTCCTACATTTAGAAACTTATACTTTTGGAATTTGGTACCCTTAAATTGTATTTATATTCAAGGCTATACATCCAAGTGGGAATTTGGTACCCTCAAATGTGAAGAATACTTTATAATAAAAACTATATGATTTGAGGGGTATTTATTTAAAAGATGTTTTACAAAAAAATATTTGATTTTATTTAAAAGAATATTTTGAGAAAATATTTTATTAATGTTAATATTTGAAAATATTTTATTTGGAAATATTTTGATCTGAGAAATGTCTTATTGATTATAGTGTAAGAGAAACATTTTCATTTAAGAGAAATGTTTTATTCAAATAATATCTTTGAGTTTAGAAAACTTTTTGTTCTAAAGTTAGTTTTGGTTGTAAGTATTTATACTTAAAAGATATATTTTAATAACCGACGTTGTGGAAAAAGACCATTTTTGGGTAAAGTACTTTGGTAGGAAAATGTTAACTTGGAAAAATGTTTAACTGGGAATATATTTAGAAAATATGTTATTGAGAAAGGATAAGTTATAAAATATCTAGTTTGAAATACTTTGTATAGTATTTTACTAACATGAGAATAATTTGATTCACAAATATGTAGATGTAAAAGTAAATATTTTATTTGAGTAAAAAATTTAGAGGTGTTTCTAAAAAGTATTTTATTAAAAAAATATTTTATTTTGAGAGAATTTTAGTGGAGAAAATTTTGGAGAACTATCAGACTAGTTTGAGTGGCATTGGGTGCGAGACATCTGCATGATATGAGTTTTGAGTTTGCCCAAAGTTCACTATAATAAAGTAACCCTTATGCCTATTATTTATGACTTTCCCTAATGAGTTGTGGGAATGTCTAGTTATTTCACACTAGAGAGAGTTGGACTATGATATCATAGTTGCCCATTTCGACATATGAGGTAAAGATATTTTACTTTAGTTATATTTGCTTACTTTGGTTGAATTAATTGCTTTTTTTGTGCTTGTTAAATGATTAGTTATGTTAAGAGAAAAAAAGTTATAATGTTTTGTCTGACTATGTTTGTTTTATAATTTATGACATGTTTGTTTAAATTGATTTCTTCTTCTTGTGTTGTATGGTTGTATTTTTGCTTGTTTGGCTATGACCTTATTTTGTTTGTTTATTTACCTTATTGTAGTTGTTTCTCTTGTATGTTAGATTATATTGCTTGTCATATGTGTAATTATATGATGGGGTAGTTATCCAGTGTTGACATTTAGTGGGATGTGAACCAGAGACACTAGAGTGGTGTTAATGAACATATTTGGTTACTCATAGTGGGATGACATAGTTTCCTAAGTTGATGAAGACTAGGTATTCATATTGGCTAATAGATGTGCTGATGTTTCTTGAGGATGAGTAATGGTGACTGGAGTATTTTGATGAGGAAAGGTTTGGTGGGTACCACTGAAGAATAAAAGCGGCAGGTTGGAGGTTAATTACATCTTTACTGAAATATGAGTTTTAACATATGTAGGTTTCAAAATCTATTTTTATACAAGCGATTATCGACTTCCATAAGTGTTTTAGATCTTTTTTTAATTTTTAAAGAAGTTTATATAGTTTGAAATTTTTATAAAACTATGTTCCTAAAAATTATTTTAAGTTGATTTTAAAGAAAGAAATGATGATACTATTTTGAATAAGAGAAATTTTGGTTCGAGGAGAACATGGCAGCTTTGATTTTAAAATGAAAATATTTTGGTGTAAATGTTTTGATTTAAAGATGTATCAAAACTCCTATCACCGGCGACGATGAGCTAGCAAATTCCTTTTTGGCATTTTGGGTGATTCATCCCTGTTATCAAATGAAGAAGTCACTATAAGAGGATCGTTGAATTAGATTTTTGACGACTATTTGAAGTTTGGAACAAGATGAATTCCGAGGTTAATATGAAAATAAGGGATTATTGATGTAATGACACTCCATTTACGATACCCTAAATCAATGCTAAAAAATCACATATGATTTCGAACACCATAAGTGATAGACCGTTAGGGTAAATTTAAACAAAACTATCTCACTAGATATATTGATATAATCTCATAGTGGAATAATAATATACATTATACCAATATATATATATATATACGCATATAAAAGAAGAGAGACATTCTATATAAGCATGGTATGAGAATAAAACTGATATACCAATATAATCAAAGTATAACTATCAATACAATTTAAACACCGAATGGTACATCTAATACAGTACATGGCCTCATATACAAATAATGTATGAAGTTCATAAAACAGTATACTTATAACTGATGGCGGCGCTGAAGATCATAGTCTCCATGCTCCAAAAGATCAACCTATCCTTTTAACATGTCCCCAAATACCCGACTCTAGGCTTATTTATGAGAGTAATTGTAACGATCCAGAATTTCAGTCATTCAAAATTGGAATATTTAATTGGTTTTAAATATTGAAAAGTTATTTTTATAAGTTAAATAACTTATATTTCAAATATAGTGATTTATTTGATAATCAAATTGTTAAATTTAATATATGGAAATGTTTAAAAAATTGAATCTTGAATTTAATATGAATGAAAATGATTTCTAAAGTTAATTTAAATTCTATTTAAATAAGAATGAAGATAGTAAACTTTTAATTTGAATTAAAGGTGAATAAACAGAAATTGAAAATTACTTGTTTTAATTAGTGTGTAAAAATAGTCCGTTGGATCACTGTCTCGAATTTTGACGAAACCAGTTTTATTGGATCCGTAATAGTGAATTATTATATGCTGTCGAATTTCGTAGAGGTTGGACATATTGTTTGGTCATGCGAGTTCGAAACGCGTAGAATTTAATTAAAGGAATTTAATTAAAATAATTTGATTTTGAAAAGCTATCTTCTATATATAATGGAATTGGCATCGGGTATATATTCATTGTGTTCGGAATAGGAGTATAACGTATAGAACGCCAGGAGGCACGTTTCGTTTGGCGTTCGAAATTTTAACGGATGAATAGTGTATAGTTTATTTTCTATAAATAATCCTGAACTTTCTTCCATTTGCAACCAAACCCTAGCTTTTGTTTTGAGCCACGATTAAAATAAATCCATCCGATGGCCATCATTGATCGAAGCTTCTAGAGTCCAAATTAGCCAACGACTTTAATTAGGGAAATGTAGAGAGCATCCATACGAAGCTAATCAACTGTCGGATTGTCATCATTCGTCGTATGGTGGTCGAAAATGGCCTGCATTCATCTGCAGTTTGGGTTCGTCATTCTCGAGTTTCGCATGACGTGCGCGTGCGCAGGAGGGTGGAGCGGCAGTCGAGGCGGCGCGGAATGGGTCGGGTTGGAAGGCGGTCACGGCTAGTGGTTGAGCGTGCGTTCGAGCGGCGATTTGAAAAAAAACAACGAAATGTCACGACCTGGGAAGTAGCGTGCGTGAGGAAGAGGGAAACGAGAGAAGGTTTAGTTTTTTGAACTTAAAGTTAATTTTAGTAATTAAATTTTAATTATATCGAATGTTAATTTATTCGAACTTTCTCGTATGAGGTCCGTTTCGAGCGCGACAAGTTGCGTTATGATCATATCAACGAGCACTGCGCTATGGAGTTAGATTGGACGAATTCGGAGCTAGTTGGAATTTTGAGTTAAATTGAACGACCGTTCAATTTTAATTCAAACCGGAGCGCTTTGGCGATTTTTGGCATTTTTGTGAGTAAACTCACCTCTCTGGCCTGCTTATATTTTATATAAGTGGGAATAATATTATTTATGCTGATTGTTGCTAATTTGGATGATATACTATATATATATATATTAGTTGGTTTGGATATATTCCCACCTATTGGAGCGGATGAGACCCCATTACGTTCCCGTGTATGAGCGGATGACCCTTTGTATACGAATCCCGCCTCGAAACGGTTGATTTATATTTTATGATTATATGTTGTCTGTGATGCAAGGGGACAGGTTGGAGGGATCCAACAGGATTCCTCATACTGTTGATTTTATTTTCATATATATGTTGATATATGATGTATTGGATGCCATGTTGATGTCTTTGATATGATGTGACATATTTAGTGCTATGGTAGCATTGGGCCTTACTTTTGGTATTTTGAAATACTAAAAATAATGATTTTGATTTGAAAAGGGATTTTTAAGAATTTTGAAAGTATAAACATGTTTCAATAATTTTTGAATTATTAAAAGAAAGTAATTTGTTTTTAATAAATAAAAATTTATGATTTTTGATGTTATAAAAGTATAGTTTTGTGAAATACTTTGAATAAAGATTTTTGAATAAGTTTATATAAAAGATTTATAGAAGTGATATTTTATAAATAAAGAAATAGATTTATAATCGAAATGTGTAAATGTTAGTAAATGGATTAGAAGTTTATTTCGGAAATGGATTTATAAATAGATTTTATAAATAAATTTGATTTACAAAGAATGGATTTATAAATGAATTTTGATAGCAAAATTAGTTTTATAAAAGAATGGACTTATAAATAGAATTTTGTAAATAGAGGAATTTTATAAAATAGAAGTTTTATAAAATCAAAAGGAGATTTATAAGCATAGTTTTATAAATATGGAAATGACTTATGTTGAGATTTAAATATGGATTTTTATTTTAAGGAATGTCTGAAAGAAATATTTTGATGGAGTTAATGGTTTTAAAAGTAATTTATCACTTTGGAAGTAAATGTTTTGGAAGTAATAATTCCAAATGGAATTTAGTGGTTTTGAAAAGTGTTTTAAAATGTGATAAGTATCGAAAACATAAATTTCAACATTCATTGTTGTGATAGACATTTCCAGGTATGTATGGAGGGCATGGACTATAACACTGTTATTATAGTAAATGGTTTTCGGAAGGAAATGTTTTATATAGTATATGAGATTTTATATATATATATATATATATATATATATATATAATAAAATCCCTATACTAATGTTTTGGTTTATCGTAACAATGTTTTACCCAACATTCGTTTTGATCCAAATTAAGTGCGTTTTGAAGAATACATTCCTTAGGATTTGTATATGTACTTATTTCTGTTTAAGTATATGGAGATATATTCTAAGTGTTGATAATGAAATGATTTGTGAATATGCTTATATCATTAATATAAGTACATGGAAATGTTTTCCAAATATCGATAATTTGAAATGATTTTGAGAATATATCATTTCAAAGATAATTTGAAGTAAATATTTAGAAAGTGATTTAAGTAATAAAAGGTTTATTAAAGTGAATAGTAGGCTCAGGTCCCTAATAAGTTTCAAAATACACAAAAACCCCAATAAAAAAAGTATGTAAATTAGGTCCCTAAAATTAAGTTACTAAGTAATTGCATATAGTTATGCAATTATTCACTGAATAATTACAGACATTTATGCAATTATATCCAAAAGTTGCATAAATTTATGCAATTTTTGGGTAAATAATTGCGGAATTTTCCGCAAATTTTTGAAAAAATTACGGAAATTTCCGCAATTTTTCAATGAATAATTATGGAAATGTCTGTAATTTTTTGATATAATTGCATAAATGTCTGCAATTATTCACTAAATAATTGCATAAGTGTATGCCATTATTTCGGTAACTTAATTCTAGGGACCTAATTTACAAACTTTTTTTACAGAGGTTTTTGTGTATTTTGAAATTTATTAGGGACCTGTGCCAAACTGTCCCTTTATTAAATGGGCCTGGTGATTGCTTGGTGCTAGATTTTATTGTTGCTTTGATAGTTGAATAACCGACTATCAAATTTGGCCTCTTTATCATTGTTGATCTGGAGAGACCGGGGCCGAATTTATCCAAGAACCACTTCGGACCAACGTATATGCATTCGAATGTGCAGGTGTTAGAAGACATTGATATTTGGGATTTTTAGTGTGACGCCCCACCTCTATACCCGCGCTAGCCAAGAACACTATGGTGTAATGTTGTCAACTAGCACGGAGAATAAGGCTGTTGAGGAGCGACCATCCGTGTAATTGCTTTGTGCGAGCACCGATATGTCAGATAGTATAACATGCATTCTTATTTCAGGAGGAAATCCGACGTACCGGTACAAACACAAAGCTACTACACAGTGGCTATAATTGTTTAGGACAATAGATATAAAAATAACACAGATAACATAAATGCGGAACACAGATGGAA
Organism: Allium fistulosum; assembly: GCA_030737815.1. Lineage (NCBI taxonomy): Eukaryota > Viridiplantae > Streptophyta > Magnoliopsida > Asparagales > Amaryllidaceae > Allium > Allium fistulosum. The sequence continues at coordinate 919,493,251 of CM060901.1, read as the reverse complement.
CAAAAAGTCTCATATATATAATAACTGATCTCAGTTACAATACATTTTGACACGATACAAATGATACAACTACAAAATGTCGACTCTGGAAGTTATATATATACAAGTACATTATCGTCTAATATACATGAATACATATCAACCTAAATCAATACACTGACTACTACAAAAAGACGAAGACTACTTCGAAAGGTATGAAAAAGTCTTCATAGCTCAAACAGCAACTCAAGCAGGAAATCTACAACCTAAAATAACTCGGGTCTCACCCGAGTATTACATTCAAAAGAAAATAATACCCGGGTCAGTCTAATTCAAACTCAGCTATTAGTGCAAAGAAGCAATAATAATCAAATATCAAAATAGACGACAGTCACAGAAATCTCGTATCTCCAACTCTTCAATAAGAGAATCGGATAACTGTAAATATAACACCTAACAGTGTTAAATGACAAATCAGCAAATTCAAAATATCAACAAAGATAGATGAAATGATTATCAATAAAGATAATTTAGGAAACATCCGAATTTCCAAAAACGGCAATTAACAACAGAATCATCACATTAAACCAAATTAATTCAAACAATTGAAACAACAATTTAAATTGTCAAATCTGATTGGGCTGCAGTACACGCTCGCGTGTACTGCCTCGCCACATTAAAATTTTAAAACTGTGTGGCTGCAGTACACGCACGCGTGTACTTCCTCGCCACAACAGAATATAAAATCATCACATCACCAAATGTAAATCATCAAAACGAAACTACAGAGGTCAAGTCATGACAATCATGACTCAACACTACAACAACCAAAATGAATCAGAAGAAAGCACCAGACAACAAACAAAATGCAAAGGTCAAGGCATGGTTGTCATGACTCAACTCAAATGCAAAGCTTCAACAAATCAAAACAGCATCGAAGCATATGTATGCAGACCCAATGCCTCAAATGACTCAAGTGATGAAGCACTGAAATGATGCAAATGTCCAGACAACAACAGAGCACAATGCACCAAGTAAGTGACAGCAAGCAACAAGTTGTTATGTCAAAGTCAGGTTCAAGTGACTCAAGATCAAAGACCAGACTTATGAACATGTACAAGATCAACAAAGTGTACACAGTAAAGTCTACAGGCAAATGGTCAAAAGTACACAAGTGAATCCAATGCTAACATGAACAGGTTCAAGTGATAAACAAGTAGCACAAGACAATATTCAAGTGCAGACTCAAGAGAACACATGCAACATGAAGCACTGCAATTCAAATAGCAGTACAACTGGAAATGATCAAGCTACACTGACAACTACACAATGGCAACAGTGCAATGACTACAGTGATGAACTACAAATGGTCAAAGCTACAACATGCACATATAACCAAAACAACAGTGCAGTGACTACAGAAATGAACAAACAAGTTCAACAACCAAAGTCAGGTACAAGATCAACAATGTACAAGTGAGCACATGAACACAGCAGCTTCAATAAAGGTCTACAGTTTAACAAACAAGTAAAGTTCAACATCACAATGTCAAGAGCATAAGAGTGTGCAGACATAAGCAATTGTTCAAGTAAACAAACACTATCAAGTCGAATGCAACGGAGAAACAAAGGCACCATCAATACAAACAGTGTTAACATGATAGCAGTGAACAAGGAATGGGCAGAAAACCAGTCAAAGATCACCAGTAACCAAAATGTCACGGCAGTGGTAAAAGTCAGATGATCAGAGACATGAAAGTCATAAACGTTCAAAAATCAATTCAGAAGTCAAGAACAAGTCAAAGCCGTATAATCTTCAAATCAAAGTTGAAAAAGTAAAAATTATAATAGGAAAGTTTCTGGAACGACTGGTTTAAAAATCAGAAGATCGAACGATAAAAAATAAAAGCCGTGTATTCAAAGGAATTACCAAAAATATGAGAGAGTAATATCGGAAAGAATCAACAACGTGAATATCACGTAAAGCAAATCAGACGTGTATATAAACCCCTAATATCATCATCGACTGGGGGATGTAGAGAAAAGAAAACCCAAATCATCAATGGCCAATTCAAACTATATATATATATATATATATGCGAATGCAAATAAAAAGATCGAGCACGTATGAACGAAATCAAGCTGTAGGATGAATTGGATGTGATAATTACTCACCTTCATTTCGACGAGCAAGCACAATTCCTTACTCGATCGAGCAGAACGAAGGCAATCGCCTTCGAGAAACCAAAAGCCCTAATTTCAGAATCGTGCCAAAGCCATTCGTAATCTCAAAAGGAAGACGAAGCTGAAGCTCCAATTCGCCAGCAAAAAGAACAAGGGCAAAGCCCTAATTCTGACGAGCAAATATTGACAAAGATCGAGCCATATTCGCAAGCAGAATCCAGAATCGCTGAAGCCCTAATCACCATTTTTCTTCTCAAAGGGATCGGGCCAGAATAATAAAAGAAAGGGGATCGAAGTTACAAAATGAAGCGGGCCAACATGTTAGGGCAAATAACAAAAAGAAATAGGGCCGGGCTTTTAAAAAAATAAAAATAAAAGAAATACATTTATTTAAAGCCCAAAATAATTTCTCAACCATTTTTATAAAAGAATTTCAAATTGATTTTAAATTTCAATAGCAATTTTAATCATCTAATTTCGATAATCAATCGATGCAAAATACTGGGTTGTTACAGACTTCCCTCCTTAAAGAAATTGCGTCCCCGCAATTTTCATAATTAATGTCGTCACTAATAATTATTTTTCTAACATAAATTGGTAAAGCTAGAAAAATAAAAGTAGAGAATTCAAACTTCAAAGAAATCTTTTAATTTCATAAAAGAAATTCGCAATTCTCAACAAAATCTAACTATCAAATAGATAGTCAGAAAACCACAAAACTTGATGAACGCAATTATCAGCAATATTCAATTATCAATTAGACAATTAGAATTCAGAAATCACAAAACAGCAATATCTAATTATCGATACAATAATTAGAAAACAGCAATTCGCAAATCGCAAAACTGCAAATATCTAGTTATCCAACAGATAAATAGAACACACGAACTTCAAAATCAGTAATCTCTAACTATCAACAGAGATAGATAGAAAACAGCAATTCAATATCATCAACATAATCTAGAATCAATTAGAGACTAGAAAACCTTATAATCAGCAAAATTAGCAATTACCTAATTATCAAAACGATAATCAGATTTTCAAATCACAATTATTTAATTATCTCAAACGATAATTAAACCAGAAATCACAAGTATTCAATTATCACAAACGATAATCCAATCGAACAATATCCGATTATCAAAAACGATAATCAGAAATCACAAATATTTAATTATCTCAAATGATAATCAAATCTCACAAATATCTGATTATCAAAAACGATAATCAAAAATCACAAATATCCGATTATCAAAAACGATAATCAGAAATCACAAATATTTAATTATCTCAAATGATAATCAAATCTCACAAATATCTGATTATCAAAAACGATAATCAAAAATCACAAATATCCGATTATCAAAAATGATAATCAGAAATCAAAAATATTTAATTATCTCAGATGATAATCAAATCTCTCAAATATCTGATTATCAAAAACGATAATCAGAAATCACAAATATCCGATTATCAAAAACGATAATCAGAAATCACAAATATTTAATTATCTCAAATGATAATCAAATCTCACAAATATCTGATTATCAAAAATGATAATCAGAAATCACAAATATCCGATTATCAAAAACGATAATCAGAAATCATAAATATCCGATTATCAAAAACGATAATCAGAAATCACAAATATCTGATTATCAAAAACGATAATCAGAAATCACAAATATTTAATTATCTCAAATGATAATCAAATCTCACAAATATCCGATTATCAAAAACGATAATCAGAAATCACAAATATCCGATTATCAAAAACGATAATCAGAAATCACAAATATCCGATTATCAAAAACGATAATTAGAAATCACAAATATCCGATTATCAAAAATGATAATCAGAAATCACAAATATTTCAATTAACGAGTCCGGAATTAACCGAAATAGTAAAAGTATGGTTCCATACTCCGTACTTTTGCTAAATCGTTTAAATCTCTTTATCGTTTCCTTGAAAGTGCAAAATTGTGTATTCTAAAAATAACATTCCACATTCTCAAACGGACAAGTTTGGAATTAAGCGAATCAGTAAAAGAAAGGGGTCATAGTCCTCGATTTTGCTGAAACGTTTAAATCGCTTCCTCATTCTTTTGAAAATGCAAACTGTAAAGATTTTGAAAACAATTTTAATTTATATTTTGAAACAACTTTTAAAAAATAACGAATTTTGAAAACACATGATTAAATTAGCAATATAAGTAGCAATTTTGGTAAGGAAATTGCACTTCTCAAAATATCGTAAAAACGGACAACAAAATCAGCATTGCGGGAGAACCGCTTGTAAATCCATTTCAAAATTGACGGTTACTAAAGTTAACACGTCAAAATCTCATCAAAATAACTGGCATCAAAATATAATACCAATGAATTTTCATTCATCAAAAATGTCACAAGAATCTTCTCAAAGATAGAAAGGGATACCATACCCTAAACTTGTATTCATAACAAGTCAATAACACACGAATTCACCAATGCACCAGAAATTGATAAAACTTATCAATAGAAATCACGAAAGTTGGTGAAGCACAAATTCTAGAAATCTACACACGAAATCCAGAAATCACAAAGAGGGGGAGGCCTATCAGAAAACAGGAGTATGAAAACTCAAAACACCGGTATCACAAGAACGAGGAGCTATCTCATGGTGGCTAACCATTAAATTTTCACACAGGAATGGTCCGAAGACCGTGGGGCGCTACCCCACATATGTGATGGTGAAACATCACACAAGATGTGTGAGACGAAATCACACAAATGGTGTCTAGACAATCCTCAAAGCCCAAGAGATATGTGTGAGACGAAGTCACACCGATGAGGTCTAGTCTAACCGTGCAACAAAGAAATATGTGTGTGACGAAATCACACAAATGGTGTCTAGACAATCCTCAAAGCCCAAGAGATATGTGTGAGATGAAATCACACCGATGAGGTCTAGTCTAACCGTGCAACAAAGAAATATGTGTGAGACGAAATCACACAAATGGTGTCTAGACAATCCTCAAAGCCCAAGAGATATGTGTGAGACGAAATCACACCGATGTGGTCTAGTCTAACCGTGCAACAAAGAAATATGTGTGAGACGAAATCACACAAATGGTGTCTAGACAACCCTCAAAGCCCAAGAGATATGTGTGAGACGAAATCACACCGATGAGGTCTAGTCTAACCGTGCAACAAAGAAATATGTGTGAGACGAAATCACACAAATGGTGTCTAGACAATCCTCAAAGCCCAAGAGATGTGTGAGACGAAATCACACCGACGAGATCTAGTCTAACCGTGCAGAGAAAAAGACATCGCACATTTTCTAGTCTAAATCACAAAAATGATCGTCATGATCATTAAGAAGTGTCAATTACATTAAGTTAGTGAATATAAGAGTTTAGCTTCATGTCCCATAACCACTTGCTTAACTCAAATATTTACGAACAAACTGTAGATCTTCACTAGAAAATTGTCACAAAAGGTTCAATCGAACAAGTCCAGGAGTTAACCGACGAAGTAAACGCAAGAGTTTCATACCACTTGTTTTACTAAGCCGTTTAATTCAATTTCTCATACGAGTGAAATAAAGGCTTGTATATACTAATAGATTGGAAAACCGTTTAAGAAAAAGAGTTTTATAATAAAATAGTTTTGAAATTGTTTGGAGAAAAGGATTTTAATATTTACTACTAGTATAGAAAACCTTTATATTTTTAAAGTGACAAATCACAAAAATGATTGTAGAAACAATCAATCACAAGAATTCACATACAAAGATGTGAATAGAATCCAAAGAAATCGATACCGAATCCATCAAAAAGTATGTTCACAAAAATCCCGAAGAAAATGTCATCAAAGTTGCTAATAAATGATAGCAACAAATCGGGGAAATAATCAAGAATCGATTAAATTTGGAAACCAAGTCAATTCACTAAAATTTCACATTCGAAGACGTGAATAAAAATCCAAAGAATCCGATTCCAAATCCATCAAAGTAGAAATACCCAAAAATTCCAGAAATAGAAGTTATCAAAGTTGACAAAAGTGATAACAACCAATTGGAAAAGAAGAATCGATTAACGCTTGGAAAAACAAGGCAAAACGAGCATAAATGCATAAATGGCTTCAACAAAAATTAAGAATCAAGTCAATGTCGAAGTCAACAATTAATGGCCACTGTCGAGTACAAAATGAATCGACGTCATCATCAAAGAATTCAACGGCAAACAAAGTCAGAGTCTTGGAAATCAAGAAATTAGCAATTTCACAAAGACAAAATGACCGAAGTCGAAAGGAAATCAGGCCGAGGAAAACACAAAATATCAAGTTCAAAATCACTGAGATTCGAACTAGATATGAGTGAAAATAAAAATCACTCAATTTGCAAGTCGAGCTATTTTTCATCATAGTGTAACAGGTACACAATGACACCCATAGCATAGCACAAAAGTGGAACAAAGTCCGGAGGTCAAAACAGCTTTAAATGGCCAAATTCGAACAAAATCAACATCGGCTAAATCAATTCAAAGCCGAAAACGCAAGAACAAAATCCTCATCATCAAAAACCCAACTTGAGTTCGCAAAGCAAACGAAGGCAGAAGCCAAAATACTTTTACGAAATCAAAATCAAATACACATGAATAAGCGTTAGGAATTCATACATAACGATCAAAGATAATCATATGTAAAGATGAGAGATAAAACATCGACAAATAGTTGTAACACATGCTCCATCTAAGTTATGTTTTATAATTGTCCTAAACCCCAAGCTCTGATACCAAGCTGTGATGCCCCACCTCTATACCCGCGCTAGCCAAGAACACTACGGTGTAATGTTGTCAACTAGCACGGAGAATAAGGCTGTTGAGGAGCGACCATCCGTGTAATTGCTTTGTGCGAGCACCGATATGTCAGATAGTATAACATGCATTCTTATTTCAGGAGGAAATCCGACGTACCAGTACAAACACAAAGCTACTACACAGTGGCTATAATAGTTTAGGACAATAGATATAAAAATAACACAGATAACATAAATGCAAAACACAGATGGAATAAAAAGTCTCATATATATAATAACTGATCTCAGTTACAATACATTTTGACACGATACAAATGATACAACTACAAAATGTCGACTCTGGAAGTTATATATATATACAAGTACATTATCGTCTAATATACATGAATACATATCAACCTAAATCAATACACTGACTACTACAAAAAGATGAAGACTACTTCGAAAGGTATGAAAAAGTCTTCATAGCTCAAACAGCAACTCAAGCAGGAAATCTACAACCTGAAATAACTCGGGTCTGACCCGAGTATTACATTCAAAAGAAAATAATACCCGGGTCAGTCTAATTCAAACTCAGCTATTAGTGCAAAGAAGCAATAATAATCAAATATCAAAATAGACGACAGTCACAGAAATCTCGTATCTCCAACTCTTCAATAAGAGAATCGGATAACTGTAAATATAACACCTAACAGTGTTAAACGACAAATCAGCAGATTCAAAATATCAACAAAGATAGATGAAATGATTATCAATAAAGATAATTTAGGAAACATCTGAATTGCCAAAAAGGCAATTAACAACAGAATCATCACATTAAACCAAATTAATTCAAACAATTGAAACAACAATTTAAATTGTCAAATCTGATTGGGCTGCAGTACACGCTCGCGTGTACTGCCTCGCCACATTAAAATGTTAAAACTGTGTGGCTGCAATACATGCACGCGTGTACTTCCTTGCCACAATAGAATATAAAATCATCACATCACCAAATGTAAATCATCAAAACGAAACTACAGAGGTCAAGTCACGACAATCGTGACTCAACACTACTGCAACCAAAATGAATCAGAAGAAAGCACCAGACAACAAACAAAATGCAGACGTCAAGGCATGGTTGTCATGACTCAACTCAAATGCAAAGCTTCAACAAATCAAAACAGCATCGAAGCATATGTATGCAGACCCAATGCCTCAAATGACTCAAGTGATGAAGCACTGAAATGATGCAAATGTCCAGACAACAACAGAGCACAATGCACCAAGTAAGTGACAGCAAGCAACAAGTTGTTATGTCAAAGTCAGGTTCAAGTGACTCAAGATCAAAGACTAGACTTATGAACATGTACAAGATTAACAAAGTGTACACAGTAAAGTCTACAGGCAAATGGTCAAAAGTACACAAGTGAATCCAATGCTAACATGAACAGGTTCAAGTGATAAACAAGCAGCACAAGACAATATTCAAGTGCAGACTCAAGAGAACACATGCAACATGAAGCACTGCAATTCAAATAGCAGTACAACTGGAAATGATCAAGCTACACTGACAACTACACAATGGCAATAGTGCAATGACTACAGTGATGAACTACAAATGGTCAAAGCTACAACATGCACATATAACCAAAACAACAGTGCAGTGACTACAGAAATGAACAAACAAGTTCAACAACCACAGTCAGGTACAAGATCAACAATGTACAAGTGAGCACATGAACACAGCAGCTTCAATAATGTTCTACAGTTTAACAAACAAGTAAAGTTCAACATCACAATGTCAAGAGCATAATAGTGTGCAGACATAAGCAATTGTTCAAGTAAACAAACACTATCAAGTCGAATGCAACGGAGAAACAAAGGCACCATCAATACAAACAATGGAAACATGATAGCAGTGAACAAGGAATGGGCAGAAAACCAGTCAAAGATCACCAGTAACCAAAATGTCACGGCAGTGGTAAAAGTCAGATGATCAGAGACATGAAAGTCATAAACGTTCGAAAATCAGTTCAGAAGTCAAGAACAAGTCAAAGCTGTATAATCTTCAAATCAAAGTTGAAAAAGTAAAAATTATAATAGGAAAGTTTCTGGAACGACTGGTTTAAAAATCAGAAGATCGAACGATAAAAAATAAAAGCCGTGTATTCAAAGGAATTACCAAAAATATGAGAGAGTAATATCGGAAAGAATCAACAACGTGAATATCACGTAAAGCAAATCAGACGTGTATATAAACCCCTAATATCATCATCGACTGGGGGATGCAGAGAAATGAAAACCCAAATCATCAATGGCCAATTCAAACTATATATATATATATATATATATATATATATATATATATATATATATGCGAATGCAAATAAAAAGATCGAGCACGTATGAACGAAATCAAGCTGTAGGATGAATTGGATGTGAGAATTACTCACCTTCAATTCGACGAGCAAGCACAATTCCTTACTCGATCGAGCAGAACGAAGGCAATCGCCTTCGAGAAACCAAAAGCCCTAATTTCAGAATCGTGCCAAAGCCATTCGTAATCTCAAAAGGAAGACGAAGCTGAAGCTCCAATTCGCCAGCAAAAAGAACAAGGGCAAAGCCCTAATTCAGTCGAGCAAATATTGACAAAGATCAAGCCATATTCGCAAGCAGAATCCAGAATCGCTGAAGCCCTAATCGCCATATTTCTTCTCGAAGGGATCGGGCCAGAATAATAAAAGAAAGGGGATCGAAGTTACAAAATGAAGCGGGCCAACATGTTAGGGCAAATAACAAAAAGAAATAGGGCCGGGCTTTTAAAAAAATAAAAATAAAAGAAATACATTTATTTAAAGCCCAAAATAATTTCTTAACCATTTTTATAAAAGAATTTCAAATTGATTTTAAATTTCAATAGCAATTTTAATCATCTAATTTCGATAATCAATCGATGCAAAATACTGGGTTGTTACATTTAGTAAAGAAGGACTGCTTGTTGATCATTCGGGGATAAACTCCCAATATACATATAGTAGCAGTGGTCTCTTCATTATGAAATATCCAATGCAAGGACTAATGGCTACTAATACTAGGGGTAATTTCCGACAAAATGTGGTAGGAGAGCACCTTCGGTTTGTCCTATTCCTGGACAACTTTTATAGATGGATGTCTGATAAGCATTTTTGAGATTACATCTTTGACTTTTATAAACGTACATCTGTTTGGTGGCGGAGAAGACAACTTCCCTTAGTTTAACACCCTTCTCTGAGACGTACGAACTCAGAGGTTGTATGTTTGTGAAAGTCAATAGTGATTGAAGGAATGGCAATGTGGCATTCAAAGATGATGTGCTATGTGAAAGGTAATCGTTACCTCAAGCCTCATACCTAGAAATGAATGAAACAGGGTAGATGCAATAAGGCTATGTGGTTCGCAACCATTAGGATATTATCATCCCCTTCTAGATAAATTTATTTCCACTATGATGTTCGAGTTTTAAATTATTGTAAATGTATGCTATGAGGGCCCTCCGATGTTAGAACATTAGGTCTCTATTTTAATGATGACAACTATATACTATACATATATACTATATCATGATATCAGGCAATCATTCAAGAAGACAAAACGCAAGGCAAAAGCAAGAATAATCATCTACAAGTCAAAAAAGTTAAAACTATGGAGCTTCAAGATCAATAGTATGTGTATGGTCTTAGATTGAATTATAAAATCTCCTTGATAAATCATATACACACACAAAAAAACATAGAAACACAGATATCAAGATATCATAGAGATATGAATTTGACAATATCAAAATAATTATATAAACTGAACTTATATAGTTCAGTTGACTGAGCCTAATTTCAGTCGACTGAAACAATGTTAACCAATTTTTTTAATTCAAATTTTTTTCCGTGAAAATTTAGACGTTCATACTCAATAGACTGACATATTCGCCCAGCAAACTGAGATGCTACAACGGCCATATTTTCTGAAAAGTCATCTTCAAGAGTTGCAACTTTTTTGAACAGATTTTTCAATTCTGAAAGGATTTCTTGAAGATTGACAGCTCTTGATTGCCTCTCTTCAATATTTATAAATAGCACAACAACTCATACTTAGAATTTAACTTTCTACTCAGATTTCTGTTGATTCTATTCTCTTGTGCTATTCTAAACATTTGTACTTTCAACTCTATTATTTCATTTTCTATTGTTCCAATAATCACTAAACACTCACTTCGTATCATCAAGGAGATTATAGGAACCGTTGTACTATCCAGTCAAAATCAGTATTAGATGAACACAAGATTGTCAAGCAAGAATTGTATTTGTCAAAGGAAAGAATAAATCTAAGAGGTGCTCAGATTGGTTAAGTTGTAAACCTATTCCTCCGGGTCAAGCGATGGAGTTACTAAGGAAATACCTAAGAGGTGCTTAGGGACTGGACGTAGGAGAGGTGCTCCGAACCAGTATAAATCTCGATGTGTACATTTACTTACGGCTTTATTATTTCATAGTATAAATTAGTATATATATTTGTTTTATTAGCCATACATGATCTACTAGTTCTTTCATTTGGTATCAGAGCATGGTTTATTCAAAATCATTACATAATTTTGAATACTATGGCAAATATGAGTTACAACACATTTCAAGAAGGGCAATCAACTGCACATCCACCATTTTTTACGGGTTCTAATTATATGTATTGGGCTACACGTATGAAAGTCTTTATGTAATTAAGCGGTCTTGACATTTGGCTATCTACTCAATCTCAGTATGTAGCTCCTACTACTGAAATTAGTACCTGGACAGATGCTTAGAAAACTACTGCTTCAAATAATGCAAAAGCTATGAATATTTTATATTGTGCATTAGATAAGAACGAATTTTCTAGAGTTATGATGTGAAAAACGGCTTATGATATATGGAACATGCTACAAGTCATATATGAAGGAACCACCAAAGTAAAGCAAACTAAGATAAGTCTGTTGACAAATCAATCTCAATCATTGAAAATGAAATCTAATGAAAGCATCATAGAAATGTACTGTGACGCCCCACCTCTATGCTCACGCTAGCCAAGAACACTACTGGGTAATGCTGTCGACTAGCACAAAGAATAAGGCTGTTGAGGAGCGACCATCTGTGTAATTGCTTTGGGCGAGCACCGATATGTCAGATAAAATAACTTACAATTCATTTCAAGAGGAAATCCGACATATCAAATACAAACTCGAAGCTACCACACAGTGGCTATGAGGCCTTCGGAAACAAATATAGAAATAAACATAACACAAATCAGCCACAGATAATCATATCACAAAGGTGGAAGCAGATATGAATATAACACATAGAAGTGTATATAAAAGTAGTGGTCATACAAGATCCACTACAACACAAAAGGATAGATACAGGTGCAAGACAAAAGAATAAATATACATCAAGGAGTCTATCTCTCAGATGTATATTAACAAAAACTACTAATCTATAGTAGTTAGCCAAAAGTCAGATGATGGTCCCAGATAAGAGGTCAAGCAGAAGCACCTGAAATATCTCGGTCTAACCCGAGTATTATTTAAGAAGAAAATAATAAACGGATCAGCCTAGCTATAAATATCAGATAAAATGGTATAGGATAAGAGATATGACCAAAAACGTATGATAAAAAAATGCCATACTGTGTCAAGTATACATCGAATAACAACAAAAATCATACAATATCTTAAATCATCTCGAAACACCAAAAAGAATCACATTCTTTAAATTATTCACCAAAACACAAATATTGGCAGAACATATCAATGGCAATCGCATAAAAATTGGTGAAACACAAATTCCAGAAATCACAACAAGAAATCCAGAAATCACAAAGGAGGAGGCCTATCACAAATGGGAGCATGAAAACTCCCAAACACGTGCATCACAAATGGAACGCTATTACATGGTCGCTAACCATTAAATTTTGAGCCGAAGCTCCACAAACGGCCCGAAGACCATGGGTCGCTATCCCGCCAAATTTGAGTCGAAGCTCGACAGAAACCGGGTTTAGTCTCCCTCGTAGACAAATAGACATCGCACATCGCTAGTCTAAATCACAAAATGATCATCATCGATCAATAAAAAGTGTCAATCACACTAAGCTAGTAAATATAAGAGTTTAGTTTCATGTCCCATAACCACTAGCTTAACTCAAATATTTACGAACAAATTGTAGACTTCCACTCGAAGTTAAGTGTAAATTACACTAAGCCAGTAAATATAAGAGTTTAGCTTCATGTCCCATAACCACTAGCTTAACTCAAATATTTACGAACAGATTGTAGATTTCCACTCGAAAATTATCACAAGAGATCAATCGTACAAGTCCAAGAATTAACCGACGAAGTGAACGCAAGCGTTTCATACCACTTGTTTTACTAAGCCGTTTAATTAGATTTCTCATACGAATGAGGTAAAGGTTTGTATATACTAATAGATTGGAAAACGGTTTTATAAACGAGCTTTTTATTAAAAATAGAGTTGAAATCATCTTTGTGAAAGAGTTTGAATATTTATTATTATTATAGAAAACCTTTATATTTTAAAGTGACAAATCACAGAAATGATTGTAGAAACAATTAATCACCAAAAATTCACATACGAAGACGTGAATCAAATCCATAAAAATCGATACCGAATCCATCAAAATGGATATTCCCAAAAATCCCGAAAAAGAAGTCATCAAAGTCAATATAAATGATAACAATAAATCAGATCATCCCGAATCGATTAAAATTGGAATCCCACACAAAATAGGCAAATTGGACTGAGACAAGAAGATTTAGACGTCTGAATTGTATATTTCAGACATCTGAAACCGGGGCTCAGGCAATACTTTTCCTAGGACAATGATGGCCAAATCATATCAGAAGCAATCGGATGAGTGACGATGGCTAGGGGTTTGCGCCAAACGACTACCCAACCTTAAAGACTCACCAATACACTCCAACCAACATGCCTAACAACCATATAAGGATTTTTCATAGATTTTGACTTCAAACGCTAAAAATTGGAATGTTCACCAAATCAATTCAAATGAAAAGAAAATGAACATAAATAAGTGTTAGGAATTTATACCTAACATCAAAGATAGATATAGACTTAGATGTGAGATAAAAATCTCACCTTTTTACTCAAAACAACAAAGGAGAAGCTTGAAAACAAAAGGAGGATCAACTACTCTTCAACTTCAAATCTAAAAGCTCCAATCTAAGATCATAAGGAAATATTTCCTAAGTTAGGTTATAGGAAATTTCTAAAATTAGAGAGAGATTGAGAAGGAGAAGAAGAAGAGGATGCTTACTAAAGCTTCATTTGAATTTTTGGAGCTTGAACGTGAATTTGCAAAGAAGATTATGGCTTAGGAATTCTAATTCTTTTTCTCTTCCCCCATTTTTCTAAAGCTTGAGTGTTAGGAAATATTATGAAGGAGTGAAGAGGAGTGGAGTGGAGTTGGGTTGATATGTTGGGTTAATGGGTTGAAACCCAAAGCCCTAAATGAAAAATAGCAAAATTCACTCAACTCCAAACATATCGATGCTTATACTCAAAAAAGTCGCAAACACCATTTTGAACTCAATGGAATTGGTCTCGAGTCCAAATTGTTGAATCTCAATTTCAATCTTCATTCAGACGTCTGAAATTTCCAAACCAGACGTCTAAATCTGGAAAAGTATGAGTTTTCTAACTTCATTCAGGCGTCTGAAATAAACGATTCAGACGTCTGAATCTGGAAAAACAGAAGTTGTCTAGAACAATATTCAGACGTCTGACTTAAGGATTTCAGATGTCTGAAAATGGCTATTTTAGCCTGTTTTCTTTCTGGATTGACTTGAACAATTTCAGACGTCTGAACGACCCATTTCAGATGTTTGAATTTCTGTTTGAATGTGTTTTCAAATAGGCACTTCCAAATAGCACTATCCGCATAGACTTTTCACTAATTCGATTGTTCTTCTACGAATAGGGAATTTTTCGGACTAAAATCCGACTAACGATGCTATATTTAAATTAAACATTTAAATATACAAATCGTAAAATATGAGGGTTGTTACAGACTCCCCTCCTTAATGAAATTGCATCCTCGCAATAATTAAGAAGAAAATAAAGAGCAACAACCATAAAAGCATATCCACACAAAGAGAAGAAATTAGAAATAAGAATTTCACCTTAAAGAGCACGAGAGAGTACTTCCGGATGTGTTCGCTCGATGAACTCTCTAGATTCCCAAGAGAAATTCTTAGGATTTGAGGACCATTGAACTTTTACAAGAAGAACATCTTTATTTCGAAGGCGTTCAACCTCCGAAGCAATGATACGAATAGAATGTTGCTCATAAGTTAAATTTGGTGAAACTTCAATTTCTTCAATAATACCGGGCTCAAGAATAGAATCGGAATCCCTAAGGCATTTCCGTAGTTGAGAGACGTGGAATATGTCATGAATAACAGAAAATTGAGCCGGTAATAAAGGGAGATAAGCCACGGAACCAATACGTTCGGTGATGGGAAATGGACCAACATATCGAGGTGCTAATTTTCTCGATCAACTGAAACGCACAACACCCATCATAGGTGAAACACAAATAAAATCTAGACCTAAAACCAGCTTCTCACCGGCTTCAAGCCAACACAAAGGAGATCGGCACGGCTTTCGGAAGAGTGCCTCGAAAGGTACCATACCAATACTAGATTGGAAGCTATTATAGGAAGAAAACTCAACAAGAGAAATATGATCTTCCCAACTTCCACCAAAATCAAGAACACATGCATGAAGAAGATTTTCAAGAGTTAGATTCACATGCTCGATTTGTTCATCGGATTGAGGACGATAAGCGGTGCTAGAATTAAGCTTAGTCCCAAAGCTTTTTGAAGACCTTACCAAAAATCCACTGGTAAAATAATGGATCATGATTGCTAACAATAGAAGTAGGAACTCTATGTAATTTAATTTGACATAGAGTTTTGCCAAAAGAGGTACGGTCCGATTGGACCGAACGGGAATAAAATGGGTGGATTTTGTAAGTCTATCAACAATCACCCATAGACTATCATGACCCGAACGAGAACAGGGAAGACCGTCAATAAAATCCATGGAAATTTGGTCCCACTTCCAAATTGGAATGTCCAAAGGTTGCAATAACCCACCGGGCCATTGATGCTCGGCTTTAACGAGTTGGCAAGTCATGCAACGCTTTATAAAATTAGTGATATCAGATTTCATCCCATCCCAATAATAAAGTCGCTTCATATCCGTGTACATTTTACTATTGCCGGGATGAATGGTAAATTTAGAACGATGAGAATCTTCTAAACTATCTTTACGAAGATCAATAATATTTGGCACAATAAGTCTACCAAATTTTCAAATACCGCCACGAGCATCAATATCAAAGTCTTTCAAACCTTCAATATCAATTTTATCTCTACAACTTTGGCTAAGAAGAACCAATTCGGGATCATGCTTTTGAGCTTCAAGGATGCGGTCTAAAAGAGAAGGATGAGCCTCAAGGCTACACAAAACAAGATATGAACATGAATTGGATTCACGATCTCGAACCTAATAAGTGGATAAAGTCTCGAGATCATTCCATTTGGATATCATCAAGGAAACAAACGATTGTTGCTTTCGGCTAAGGGCATCGGCAACACGATTCCCCTTTCCGGGAGTATAAAGAATATCAAGATCATAAGACGTAAGGAACTCGAGCCAACGTTGTTGATGCAAGTTAAGTTCCTTTTGAGAAAATAAATACTTCAAATATTTATGATCAGTGTAGAGAACAATTTTCTCTCTCAAAAGATAATGACGTCAAATTTTTTTTAAAAAAAAGCGAAAACAATAGCTGTGAGCACTAGATCATGAATGGAATATCTAGTCTCGACAAGTTTTAATTGTCAAGAAGCATATGTGATAACACATTCCCTTTGCAAGTGAATGGCACCCAAACCAATATGACTAGCATCGGTACAATCAATAAAGTCTTGGTTCCCTTCGGGAATCACAAGAATAAAAGCATCGGAAAAGAGTTCTTTTAATTGATCCTCTTTCCCGAAAAGCTAAGACATTCAAAATTATAATTAATATTTATGTAATCATCTTTTTAGAAAAAATTTACTTATTACAAGTCAATTTATTGTGTCTAACTGTCTCATCATAGCGTTTAGGAGATTCCTATCGATAACGTTGATCAAGCGCATCGACCAGAATTCTTAAAGCACTCAATGGGCAATACAATCACAAAATCATTTTCTATATGATAAATATATCTCTTAAAAGTTTTACTAATATTCTTTGCTCGTTCTAAGAGCAAAATCCAATCATACTTATAAGTATCTTGTTAAAAAGATTTGCAAGTTTTAAATTGTTGTTTTCATCCATAATCAATAAATACAAGGATAGTCTCACTGAGATATTCGCAGAATACTCGATTCATAAGATGGATGAAATAAGGTAGAAGGCTTGTCAAACCGAATGACATAATGAACCACTCACAAAAATCATAACGAGTGCGGAATGTGGTAAGTGGAATACTATCCTCCACAACTCGTAGCTGATGAAAACCGGTGGCAAGGTCGAGGTGAAAAGACCTTAGTACCACTAAATAGATTGCTTAGGTGGTAATCCTAAGACAAGCTCAAATATACTGGAAAATTCACAAACTACTTGAATGAGAGAAATAACACTTTCCTCATCAAGTGGGTTTAAAGAATAAAATGATTTCACCGAATTTGGAAATCAAAATCATCAAGAACAAAAGAAATCTGCTTAACAGATTGAGGATGTCGAAGATGGATAGTCCGCTCAGGACATAGGATGTGGGCTTAATAATGATCAAGCCAATCCTTTCCCAAAAATCAATTTCGAAGCCTAAGTAACGCATAACATGCAAATCGGCTCGAAAAGAATAATCACATAAAATAATCTCGACATCACCACAAAGTAAACTGAGTGTTGCGGATCCACCAACTGGATTCGCAATTCTTAGAGAAGTCATCAAGCCCATAATATTTAAAGAAAAAGTATCAACAAATTCTTTTGATATAAAAGAAGGAGATGCACTTGTATCAAAAGAAATCAAATAGGATAATCACAAAACAAATTAATGTCATCTAGGATAGAAGGAGAATTACCTTGACTAAGAGAATGGTTACTAGGGGCTTGCACAACATACAACTCTCCCTTTCTCCTACTCTGGAGAATGGGACATGTAGATAAAAGATGGCCCGAACTTTTGCAATAACGACAAAAAAGGTTCTGGGCACTCATTTGCATAGTGGTCCGTAGAACTACAACTGTAGCATCGTCCACGGCTAGTAGTAGGAGTCTTTGCTACCGAAATTTCCTACTTCCCTTTCTTGTTGGGATTAGGGCTTTTGAACTTAATATGCCTTTTCTTATTGATGTTGAAGTTTTGTTTGGCATCCACAATTTCAACATCATTTTCTTTATCAGCCTCTTCAAGTCGAAGTGCGATATCAATAAGCTGATCGAAAGGCACTTCTAATTTCAGAGGTATAACCTTTTTGGGCTTCTTACTCAAAGCACAGATAAACCTTTGATTCTTTACAAGATCCAAAAGTTGTTGGGCAGACATGAATACGCCATCCAGAGAATGACTACTGGATTGACCAGCGCTGGGACTGCCAGATCTAACCATCTCTTCTTCTTTAAGAAAGAAAGAAAAAGATAGAAGAGGAAAAAGGTTACTCAAAAAATGAATATCAAGCAATCTTGATTGATAAAATAAGGCATCTTAAAAAGATATAGGATAGAATGGTACGAAGACTCGAATTAAATCCTATGGCACGATTCCTAAGAAAGACTTAGGACGATGATCCTTGCTAGACTATTCTACATTGTTCCGAAGTTTGGCTCTGATACCAAGCTGTGACGTCCCACCTCTATGCTCACGCTAGCCAAGAACACTACTGGGTAATGCTGTCGACTAGCACAAAGAATAAGGCTGTTGAGGAGCGACCATCTGTGTAATTGCTTTGGGCGAGCACCGATATGTCAGATAAAATAACTTACAATTCATTTCAAGAGGAAATCCGACATATCAAATACAAACTCGAAGCTACCACACAGTGGCTATGAGGCCTTCGGAAACAAATATAGAAATAAACATAACACAAATCAGCCACAGATAATCATATCACAAAGGTGGAAGCAGATATGAATATAACACATAGAAGTGTATATAAAAGTAGTGGTCATACAAGATCCACTACAACACAAAAGGATAGATACAGGTGCAAGACAAAAGAATAAATATACATCAAGGAGTCTATCTCTCAGATGTATATTAACAAAAACTACTAATCTATAGTAGTTAGCCAAAAGTCAGATGATGGTCCCAGATAAGAGGTCAAGCAGAAGCACCTGAAATATCTCGGTCTAACCCGAGTATTATTTAAGAAGAAAATAATAAACGGATCAGCCTAGCTATAAATATCAGATAAAATGGTATAGGATAAGAGATATGACCAAAAACGTATGATAAAAAAATGCCATACTGTGTCAAGTATACATCGAATAACAACAAAAATCATACAATATCTTAAATCATCTCGAAACACCAAAAAGAATCACATTCTTTAAATTATTCACCAAAACACAAATATTGGCAAAACATATCAATGGCAATCGCATAAAAATTGGTGAAACACAAATTCCAGAAATCACAACAAGAAATCCAGAAATCACAAAGGAGGAGGCCTATCACAAATGGGAGCATGAAAACTCCCAAACACGTGCATCACAAATGGAACGCTATTACATGGTCGCTAACCATTAAATTTTGAGCCGAAGCTCCACAAACGGCCCGAAGACCATGGGTCGCTATCCCGCCAAATTTGAGTCGAAGCTCGACAGAAACCGGGTTTAGTCTCCCTCGTAGACAAATAGACATCGCACATCGCTAGTCTAAATCACAAAATGATCATCATCGATCAATAAAAAGTGTCAATCACACTAAGCTAGTAAATATAAGAGTTTAGTTTCATGTCCCATAACCACTAGCTTAACTCAAATATTTACGAACAAATTGTAGACTTCCACTCGAAGTTAAGTGTAAATTACACTAAGCCAGTAAATATAAGAGTTTAGCTTCATGTCCCATAACCACTAGCTTAACTCAAATATTTACGAACAGATTGTAGATTTCCACTCGAAAATTATCACAAGAGATCAATCGTACAAGTCCAAGAATTAACCGACGAAGTGAACGCAAGCGTTTCATACCACTTGTTTTACTAAGCCGTTTAATTAGATTTCTCATACGAATGAGGTAAAGGTTTGTATATACTAATAGATTGGAAAACGGTTTTATAAACGAGCTTTTTATTAAAAATAGAGTTGAAATCATCTTTGTGAAAGAGTTTGAATATTTATTATTATTATAGAAAACCTTTATATTTTAAAGTGACAAATCACAGAAATGATTGTAGAAACAATTAATCACCAAAAATTCACATACGAAGACGTGAATCAAATCCATAAAAATCGATACCGAATCCATCAAAATGGATATTCCCAAAAATCCTGAAAAAGAAGTCATCAAAATCAATATAAATGATAACAATAAATCAGATCATCCCGAATCGATTAAAATTGGAATCCCATACAAAATAGGCAAATTGGGCTGAGACAAGCAGATTCAGACGTCTGAATTGTATATTTCAGACGTCTAAAACTGGGGCTCAGGCAATACTTTGCCTAGGCCAACGATGGCTAGGGGTTTACGCCAAACGACTACCCAACCTTAAAGACTCACCAATACACTCCAACCAACATGCCCAACAACCATATAAGGATTTTTCATAGATTTTGACTTCAAACGCTAAAAATTGGAATGTTCACCAAATTAATTCAAATGAAAAGCAAATGAACATAAATAAGTGTTAGGAATTCATACCTAACATCAAAGATAGATATAGACTTAGATGTGAGATAAAAATCTCACCTTTTTACTCAAAACAACAAAGGAGAAGCTTGAAAACAAAAGGAAGATCAACTACTCTTCAACTTCAACTCTAAAAGCTCCAATCTAAGATCATAAGCAAATATTTCCTAAGTTAGGTTATAGGAAATTTCTAAAATTGGAGAGAGATTGAGAAGGAGAAGAAGAAGAGGATGCTTACTAAAGCTTCATTTGAATTTTTGGAGCTTGAACGTGAATTTGCAAAGAAGATTAGGGCTTAGGAATTCTAATTCTTTTTCTCTTCCCCCATTTTTCTAAAGCTTTAGTGTTAGGAAATATTATGAAGGAGTGAAGAGGAGTGGAGTGGAGTTGGGTTGATATGTTAGGTTAATGGGCTGAAACCCAAACCCAAAGCCCTAAATGAAAAATAGCAAAATTCACTCAACTCCAAACATATCGATGCTTATACTCAAAAAAGTCGCAAACACCATTTTAAACTCAATGGAATTGGTCTCAAGTCCAAATTGTTGAATCTCAATTTCAATCTTCATTCAGACGTCTGAAATTTCCAAACCAGACGTCTGAATCTGGAAAAATATGAGTTTTCTAACTTCATTCAGACGTCTGAAATGAACGATTCATACATCTAAATCTGGAAAAATAGAAGTTGTCTAGAACAATATTCAGACGTCTGACTCGGGGATTTCAGACGTTTGAAAATGGCTATTTTAGCCTGTTTTCTTTCTGGATTGACTCGAACAATTTCAGACGTCTGAACGACCCATTTCAGACGTCTGAACGACCCATTTCAGACGTCTGAATTTCTGTTTGAATGTGTTTTCAAATAGGCACTTCCAAATAGCACTATCCACATAGACTTTTCACTAATTCGACTGTTCTTCTACGAATAGTGACTTATTCAGACTAAAATTCGACTAAAGATGCTATATTTAAATTAAACATTTAAATATACGAATCATAAAATATGTGGGTTGTTACATGTACCCCAGATATCAAACTATACAACATGATCTCATGGCATTAGGAGTTTTATTTACTAATTTCGATTTAGTTACATGTATTCTAAATGCATTAATTGATGAATGGGAAAGAAGTATTAGCTATAGAAGAAGCCAATGACCTCTCTGCACTCAAAGTAGAAGAGTAAATTAGAAATTTAATGTCATATGAAGCAAATTTGCAAGCTAGAAAAGATCTAGCCTAAGAAAAACGAAGTATTCCTTTTCAGGTAAATAATGACGACGACTCAGACTTGGATGAAGAAGATGTAGTTTTCCTTGCTAAAAACTATAACAAGTTCAGAAAATTCAATAAAATGGTGTAGAAGAAAAAAACCAAGCAACTCCAACGATCCTTCATCATTTAAATGATATGGGTGCAATCGATTTGGTCATATAAAAAAGGATTGTCCAGAATTAAACAAAGATAAGAAAAGCTTCAACAAAAACAGCAAATATGAGAAATTCTCAAAAAAGAAGAGTGCATTTCAGGTAACATGGGATGATTCGTCAAGTGACAGTGACAGTGATGAAGAACAAGGCAATGTTTGCTTCATGGCAACTAAAGATGAGGTACTTTCAGATTTATCTTT
Organism: Allium fistulosum; assembly: GCA_030737815.1. Lineage (NCBI taxonomy): Eukaryota > Viridiplantae > Streptophyta > Magnoliopsida > Asparagales > Amaryllidaceae > Allium > Allium fistulosum. Next base: position 919,470,718 of record CM060901.1, on the reverse strand, counting down.
TGACGATATCGTAGAAATAGCTTTGGAACTAGATAATAAATATAGAAACTTTAGAAAGACTCATAAAGAATGTTCAGGAAAAATGACTAGAATAGAACCAGAAAATGAAATGCTAAAAGGTGAGGAAATTATATTAGAAGAAGAAATTTTAAAATTACAAAATATGTGTAAATCTTTGGAAGAAAATAAAAATGAGGATGCTTTAAAAAAGGAAATTGCAACACTATCGAATGATAAAGTAAAATTAAGAAAAACTGTCAATAATTTGAAAAATTAGGTAAAAGTGTTAAACAAAGATAAATAGTCATTAGAAAAGAAAGTAAATCATCTATCCACAAACATTTCTGAATTTAACCAAGGAAAAGAGAATCTATCTCATTTAATTAGTATTTCAAAACCCCTAGCAATAAAAATGGTTTAGGATTTATAAAATCAAAGACACCAAAAGTTCAACACAAATATGCTACACTTTATTCTAAATTTCGTAAACTAGTGAATAGCAAATCAAATTATAATAAAAAGACTATTCGGTTATGGATTCCAAATATAAATAATAACTTGATTAGACAAAAACATATAGATAGATTTTTGAATGATGTTCATTATAATAAAAATTTTAGATTCAAAGGTTCTACCAAACCCTCCTAGGTATGGTTACCTTCAGTTTAACCCCCAGGACTCAAATAAAGGAAGAGGGTACCATTAAATTACTTTTATCTTTGTAGGTACCTCGACACAAACAGGAGAAATGGATTCTCGACAATGGAAGCTCCAAGCATATGACCGGAAATGATGAAATGCTAATAAATATCTCTTACAAATATGGTGGAACCGTCACTTTTGGAGATAATTCCAAAGGCTATGTTACAGGACAAGGAGATGTTGCTTCTGTCGGTATATCTAACTCTCCCTATATTTCAAATATTTATCTAGTTAAAAATTTAAAACATAATCTTCTTAGTATTAGTCAATTATGTGATAAAGGATTTTCTATAACTTTTGAAACAGGAAAATTCAATATCTTTGATAAAAATAAAAATTTAATCGTTGAAGGAATAAGAAAACATAATATTTATATTTTAATATGAAAATAAGACATGATAAAGAAGTTTTCTTAATAGCAGATATTTCTGGTCCATGGATTTGGCATAAACTTTTTTGTCATGTTAATTTTAAAAACATTCATAAATTAGCAAAAAATAATTTAGTTCATGTGGAATGACCCACCTTTTTGGACAGTTTAAATCGACAATAAACCACACATGTCAACTCAAACCATTCAAAAGGGAGGATTGTTAATGGGGTAAATAAGAAAATAAGAGAAAAGAAGGAAAAACAAAACACAGAATCTCACAGCGGAATGACAAAATATAATAATCAAATAAACAGTTCATGAAGTTGTTTTACAAATAACATTTGATTACACTTTTACCATATATCAGAGTTATACATGCAGTAGGAATAAATAAATAATGCAGTGGAATAACATGATATAGTGGGATAAAATATTAATATAATACTAAACTCTGTCTTCGTCCTCCAGAAATAAGGTCTTTCACACTGAAAAGCTCAGGCTGACCCGAGCGTAATGGAAAGACAACACACTCAAGTTAGAACTAAAAAATCTTATGTAAGTTAAATCAACAGTAAATAAATGAGTGTAACGGCTTCAGAGATATTTACGGGATTTTACATCTCCTATCCAGTGTATAACGTGCATGCAATAACTTAAGAGATGTTCGAGATTCCATCTCCTAAGGATCCGTTAAACTATCTACATATATAATACAATACGCTATTATAATATGTCTATAATAAAGTAAAGTATTAAAATAGCTTTAAGGCGTTACCCATATCCCCCTTAACACATTTGATATAATGCTGTAGTCTATACAGTACGGTAAACTCCACCGTAAACTAGTGGGCTATCAGGGAGCACTCCATAGGTACAACACAAACCAAAATCGTAGTAGGCTCGATAAGGCAGATGACAAGGCACAACGAGGCAATACCAAAGTAGGATTCTACCGTTTGCACTTCCGGGATGGTGGTAACGCATAGCCGCAGCGACCGCCCACCTCGAAACAACACTCCCATAATCAAATCGAAGGTGGCTACCAAATCAATCACAAAGTAACAGATATGGTATCGAAGAAGTGTATCCGATCGGAGGTGCGACCTCACTTGTCCCGTCAATTGCTCCTGTTTTAGTCATCTCAAGCTGACCCGAAGATCAGGGCTACGTTCTTACCTCATACCAGTAGTGTTCTCCAAACAATCCTACTTCGTTCTGGATTCTCCACCATGAGCATAGTTGTTAAAGTGGTTTCGGAATTGGCAGAGAGTATGACAATATCTGACCCTGGTCTCTTTAACAACAAATCTTTATATTTTACACACCGGATGGTTCTTTTACATTTCAAACAGTTCATACTTCATATCAAAATATCATATTCACTTCAAAATCATATCACTTTTGAAATCATTATTTACTTCAAAATCATATTCACTTACAAATCATAATCATTTCAAAATCATATTCACTTTCAAAATCATTATTCACTTTAAGTCATATTCGTTTTCAAAATCATTACTACAAAATAGGTTAAACCATTATATCAAAATATTCACATTTAAATCAAGTGAATCTAAATCATAATAGTTCCAACTTTAAACAGTTTGAATATTGAAATTAGTTTATATATTGGAATAGTTAAACATTAAAAATAATTTATACATTAAAATATATATATTAAAAGTTGTATATAAATTTAAAATTATATATATATAAATAGTTTATATATTAAAATTAGGTTATAGATTAAAATAGTTTATATATTAAAATAGGTTAATATTAAAAATAGTTAGGGTATTAAAAATTATTAATATATTAAATGGTTTATATGAGAAAAATAGTTTATATGTTAAAAGAGTTTGTATGTTAAAAGAGTTCATATCGAAAATATTTTCAAATTAGAATTGTTTCTTCCAATTTCACAAATCAATTCAAATCAACTTTAGTTCCAAAAATTCAATTTAAATCAATCTCAGTTCAACGATTTTAATTTAAAAAGACTAAAGGTTTCAATTCAAATTCTCATTAAAAACCATTTCAATTTATATCGATTTCAAATCCATGTTTGAACTACAAATTTAAACGACTTCAAATTAAATAGGTTTCAAAGTTTAAATATTCAAACGTTTAAAATAACTCAATTTTGATAAATTTCAATTATATTTCAAATTCAACTTTAAAATTTCAATTTAAATTCTTTAAACAATTCATTTACACCAATTTCAATTCCAATATTGTAAAATCTTGGATTTTGAAAATAATTCAGTTCATATAAATCTAATTTTATTTCATTTAAAATAATATCATTTAACTGGATTCAAAAATTAAGGATTTAAAATCATTTAATTTAACCAATCCAGTGTCCGTATATAATTTTCTACCCTATGGTCAAGTGATATGGATATATATCATTTCAACCCGCAAAAATTTAAATTTATGGTATATATCATTTCAACCCGCAATCCCAAGTGAAATTCAAAATATAATTTTCCTAAATCTATACAATCGTTCGGGTATGTATCATTTCAACCCATAGTGATTTTCCTATCAACAAACTAAGGTAACTTGTAGTGTGATAACAACATATATAATAAACATAACATCCAATCATCCAAAATGTCAACAAATAAACATCCATCTCAATCATCATTCAAATCAACAATAAATCACAACAATTAACCGGTTATCATTATCAAGTATTTAACTAACAAGTTAAATTCAATATTAATTGAAATGGCAATTAAATTCAATATAAATTCAAATTAAATTAAAATGTCAAATTAAACTACCGAACAACAACCAATAATATTCTTATCACATCATAAATTTAATTTAACTAACATAAGAAGGTTTAGTATTACGTGAGTGGGTTTCATTCACCTTTGATTTTTAGTCGAATTAAAATCCAAATAAACCCCAAAATTCCAACAGTCTCAAAATTAAACCAAATTAGTTCCATATTGCCCGGAATTTTGATACGATCGAAATGGAATGAACCGCGTCCAAATCCGAGCTCGTATTAAAATGTTACACGAGTTAGAACATTTAAAATTTAAATTGTAAATAAATAAAAAGCGAATAGATACAAAACATGTCACCTTCCTCACGCGGAAACCATCGAAGTCGAACCCATCCAAGCCCTAATAGCCGCTATCTCCTATTGCCGAACGCACGCGTCTCCAGGTCTCATCACCACGATCTGACCCCGCCATCATCACGCGCACCTCCTTGGCCCACGCGCAAGCCCCAGGCGCGGCCACGCTAGAATCCCAGTCCCCGCCTTCTCCTCCAATTCACTGCAAATCCAAGTACTTCCAGACCCAAGTAGATTGCACTCGTCGAGACCTTTCCGATGATATATAATTTGATATGGTTTTGAGGAGTTTGATTTTTCAATTTGATTTTTGATTTGAAAATTGAAATTAGGATTTTGAATTGTCTACCATTAGGAAGGAGGAGATGAGAAAGAAATGTACGTACAGGAAATAGAAAATAAAAGGCTGGTAGGGTTTATAACAGCCTATATATAGGCATAGATGGATAAGAACGAATGGACAGATCGAATTGGGTCGAAACGGTAACAACGACCCGAAAAGCCCGCTTCGTTCCCGAAACGAAAATAGGTCATCCAATATATCGAAATATATGTTTTCGATATTTGTAAACTCAATGGAACTAGTTTCAAACCCTAATTCTATTGTATACAGAAGTTAGCTTTTAAAATCAAATTATATTCATTTAAATTCTATTAATTGATTTCTGCGCGTTTCGAGCTCGCGCGATCGAACGATAAGTCCAATCGATACGAAACTTAAAATCCTGTAATAATTCACTGTTCTGAATCCGATGAAACTGGTTTCGTCGAAATTCGAGACAGTGGCCAAAAAGGCTAATTTCTACGTTAATTAAATAAATTATTATTAAAAATCAATTTAACCACTTTTAAATTCAAATTTAAAAGCTAACAATTTCATCATTCTTGATTAAATAGAAATTGATAGTCTTTTACAATATAGTTTTCCACGTTAAATTCAATATGGAATTATTACCTTAATTTCAACATTAAATTACAATTGAAACTAAAACCTAATTTATTGCAATTTAAATTTCAACAAATTATCTTATTTTGATTTACATCCTTATTATTAAATCAACAATTCCCTTATGAAATTCATTAGCATGAGTTTTCATTTTATTTCACTCAAACTCTACAGTTAACATCTTTGCTCAAATTAATTGAAATATTTAATTACATTAACCATTGATTTCCCAAATTAATTTCAAATGGATTTAAAAGTAAGAAAATAAATAAACAATTGTTGTTCATTAATAATTCCAATCTATTAACTTATTGTTTATAACAAGGATCATAAATTACTTACCACAAACTGATTTCATATTCTATATAAAAACCAATTTCAATTTATAACAGATAATTCCAACATTAATTCCAAAATTTACTTTATTCCTTATTTACAATTATAACCTAATTAACTTTACAATAATTTAAATTTATTGAAATTACATTAAAATAATTGTCAAAACATCCAAACAACATTATTAAGTCATATTCAAATTATTTTTCTATTTTATAAATCATACATTTCAATTTTTCACAATATTCAATTTCAAAATCTTATTTAATTTAATATTTTTAGTTATTGGAAAAATACAGGTCGTTACACTCTCCCTCACTCAAAACTTTTCGTCCTCGAAAAGGAACAAGAAGGAATTAAAAACTTGATATAATTTCATTCAAAATAATCCATTTATAAAAAATTAATGTACATAATATAGTTTAATAAGATTTCGAAAATAACTCAATTTTCATAAAAAAATTTAAGTCTTAAATTCACGAAAAAATTCGGCAGAGTCTCCTTTGCGGTTAGGTCCAGAAAAATAACAATATCAATAATTACAATATATATTATATTTCAATAATAAACATCCCAAACCATGGGAAAAACAATTAAAATATCATTGCAAAACCGTAATCTGAAAACGTACCTATTTGTCGGGCAAACGACTTTATTTATGAAACCAAAAGCAGTAGCTATTGCTTCCATAAACCTGTATTTCACTTATATAATCTAAAAGAGTTAAAATTATGTAAAAGGATAATATTTTAGTTGTTACCATCAATAACAAAGCAATACAACACAAATAATAAACATATACAAACAAACAGCACGACCATTATATGCAACAAAGGAATCAACCATACATCTATAGCAACCAAAACTAATGGTTTGTTCAGGTTCAGAAATCTTTCATTGTACAAGGGTGATAAATAAACTACCAGTGTAACTTACGCTCAACAGCCTTCCATAATTATTTAATAGGTTATTCATACAACCTTAAACAATTCAAAGTATCATTCTCCAAACATCCCATAAGCCAAATACATAGAATTTTAAGTATTATTTAAGTTTATTTGATTGGTTTCTTTTTACTCTTTTATTTATTTTAATTCATTCATACAATGTCATTTTCCATTAATTTACATTCATTTACTTACATATGTTATTTTCCATTCAATTATTTAGAACACCAATAATTCAATTCTTAAAATATTATATAAGTTTTTTTGCAAATTTAATTCACAATTATTATTTACTTATAAAGCTTAATTTCCATTTAATATTTATATTTCATTAGTGAATAAATTCGTACTTAAGTTTTTCTACTTTTCAATTCATATTCATTCCTTCATATATAGTATTAAATATATTTATGAATCATTTCATCAATTTCTTAAGTTTATAATCATTTACTTAGATAATATTCACTTTTTACTATTCAATCTAATTATTAGCATTTCAAAACATTAACTTATGCTTATAACATTTATTGTACATCTTAGTTTTTCATTTCTAACATGTGTTCATTTCGAAGCATTTTTGGTTATTAAGATTTTACTTGTATAATATTCTATTACATGTTCATATTAACATTTCAACTTTTAAATATTTCAGGCAAGTTTTATATATGTTTTTAGAATGTAACTGAATGTTATACAAATTTATTTTATTCAATTTAGTTAGCAAAAATATTCAATAATTTACATCTTCTTAATTTTGCATTATCATTTAAATTACAAGTGACAAATCTCCAATTTCTTTACAGTTTCATTAAACACTTAGCTTCTAATTTCTTATTTCTCATTTTGGAAGTTCCCAATTATTAAAATAGTTAAGATTTCATTTCATTACAATAATTGAAATCCCTAATTTATAGAAAACTTAAGAACTAAATACCGGGTTCATTTCAAATCATTTTGAAATATTATATATTTATATCTTTTATATATATATCAAATCATACTTAAAAAAATAAAATTAAAATTTGTTTATCAAGACAAATGTGTAGCGAAGCTACCACAGTGGTCTTCCCACTTTGAAACTCAAAAATGAATGTCGATGATGCAACCGTCATCACCGAAATTATTTTCCACCGACAGAAGAAGGAAGTGCAGAATTTATTTTCTTCCAAAAATTCTTTTAAAACATTTCTTTTAAATAAATATTTCTATCAAAATACTTCCAAATAATACTAATATTATATCCCAAAATCTTTTGAAAACCAATTTCAAAACCCTGGAACTTAAGTTCTCAAATTTCCAATTTATTTTCACTTTATTTGTAAATTCTATTTTGCAACCAATACTTATAAAGTTTTACTTCTTAACAAACAACATATCACATACAACTATATCCATTTATACAAATTATTCTTTTATACACAAAATATAATACTAGGTAAAATTATTTCATTTACCTATATTTCAAAACAATATTGTGTCGGTCTGCCCTATTAAATGTTTAGAAATCCCTATCGATGCCATAGCGCCCTATGTACCGACCAGAATTTATAAATACTAAACAGAATAAATTAACACAATATAAAAACATTTTTTATATAACACTAACAAGTACACTCTCTCGTATATACATGCTCAAACAATTCATTCTAGGGTATTACTACCCTATCTCTAATGAGTCAAACCCCACAAAGCTAAGCTTATCGCTAAACCAAAGCTCTGATACCAACTGTAACGACCCACCTTTCTGGACGGTTTAAGTCGACAATAAACCACACATGTTAACTCAAACCATTCAAAAGGGAGGATTGTTAATGGGGTAAATAAGAAAATAAGAGAAAAGAAGGAAAAACAAAACACATAATTTCACACTAGAATGACAAAATATAATAATCAAATAAACAGTTCATGAAGCTGTTTTACAAATAATATTTGATTACACTTTTATAATATATCAAAGTTATACATACAACAGGAATAAATAAATAATGCAGCGGAACAACATGATACAATAGGATAAAATAATAATATAATACTAAACTCTGTCTTCGTCCTCCAAAAATAAGGTCTTTCACACTAAAAAGCTCAGGCTGACCCGAGCGTAATGGAAAGATAAAACACTCAAGTCAGAACTAAAAGACCTTATGTATGTTAAATCAACAGTAAATAAATATGAGTGTAACGGCTTCAGCGATGTTTACGGGATTTTACACCTCCTATCCAGTGTATAACATGCGTGTAATAACTTAAGAGATGTTCGGCATTCCATCTCCTAAGGATCCGTTGAACTATCTACATATATAATATATTACGTTATTATAATATGTCTACAGTAAAGTAAAGTATTAAAATAGCATTAAGGTGTTACCCATATCCCCCTTAACGCATTTTATATAATGCTGTAGTCTATACAGTACTGTAAACTCCACCGTAAACTGGTGGGCAATTAGGGAGCACTCCATAAGTACAACACAAACCAAAATTGTAGTGGGCTCGATAAGGCAGATGACAAGGCACAACGAGGCAATGCCAGGTTAGGATTCTACCGTTTGCACTTCCGGGCTGGTGGTAATGCATAGCCGCAGCTACCGACCACCTTGAAATAACACTCCCATAATCAAATCGAAGGTGGCCACCAAATCAATCACAAAGTAACAGATATGGTATCGAAGAAGTGTGTCCAATCAGAGGAGTGACCTCACTTGGCCAGTCAATTGCTCCTGTTTTAGTCATCTCAAGCTGACCCAAGGTCAGGGCTGCATTCTTACCTCATAATAGTAGCGTTCGCCAAACCATCCTACTTCGTTCTAGATTCTCCACCATGTGCACAGTTATTAAAGTGGTTTCGGAATTGGCAGAGAGTATGACAATATCCGATCCCGGTCTCTTTAACAACAAATCGTTATATTTTACACACCGGATGGTTCTTTTACATTTCAAACAGTTCATACTTCATATCAAAATATCATATTCACTTCAAAATCATATCACTTTCAAAATCATTATTTACTTCAAAATCATATTCACTTCCAAATCATAATCATTTCAAAATCATATTCACTTTCAAAATCATTATTCACTTTAAATCATATTCGTTTTCAAAATCATAACCACAAAATAGTTTAAACCATCATATCAAAATATTCGCATTTAATCAAGTGAATCTAAATCATAACAGTTCCAACTTTAAATAGTTTAAACATTGAAATTAGTTTATATATTGGAATAGTTATACATTAAAAATAGTTTATACATTATACTATTTATATTAAAAGTTGTTTATAAATTTAAAATAATATATATATAATAGTTCATATATTAAAAATAAGTTATAGATTAAAATAGTTTATATATTAAAAATAGTTTATATATTAAAAATAGTTTATATATTAAAATAGGTTATATATTAAAAATAGCTAGTGTATTAAAAATTATTAATATATTGAAATGGTTTATATGAGAAAAATAGTTTATATGTTAAAAGAGTTTGTATATTAAAAGAGTTCATATCTAAAATAGTTTCAAATTAGAATTGTTTCTTCCAATTTCACAAATCAATTCAAATCATCTTTAGTTCCAAAAATTCAATTTAAATCAATCTCAGTTCAACAATTTCAATTTAAAAAGGCTAAAGGTTTCAATTCAAATTCTCATTAAAAACCATTTCAATTTATATCGATTTCAAATCCATGTTTGAACTACAAATTTAAACCACTTCAAATTAACTAGGTTTCAAAATTTAAATATTCAAACGTTTAAAATAACTCAATTTTGATAAATTTCAATTATATTTCAAATTCAACTTTAAGATTTCAATTTAAATTATTTAAACAATTCATTTAAACCAATTTCAATTCCAACATTTTAAAACCTTGGATTTTGAAAATAATTCATTTCATATAATTTTAATTTTATTTCATTTAAAATAATATCATTTAATTGGATTCAAAAATAAAGGATTTATAATCATTTAATTTAACCAATCCGGTGTCCATATATAATTTTCTACCCTATGGTCAAGTGATACGGATATATATCATTTCAACCCGCAAAAATTTAAATTTATCGTTATATATCATTTCAACCTACAATCCCTAGTAAAATTCAAAATATAATTTTCCTAAATCTATACAATCGTTCGGGTATGTATCATTTCAACCCATAGTGATTTTCCTATCAACAAACTAAGGGAACTTGCAGTGTGATAACAACATATATAATAAACATAACATCTAATCATCCAAAATATCAACAAATAAACATCCATCACAATCATCATTCAAATTAACCAATAAATCACAACAATTAACTGGTTATCATTATTAGGTATTTAACTAACAAGTTAAATTCAATACTAATTAAAATGGCAATTAAATTCAATATAAATTCAAATTAAATTAAAATGTCAAATTAAACTACCGAACAGCAACCAATAATATTCTTATCACATCATAAATTTAATTGAACTAACATAAGAAGGTTTAGTATTACGTGAGTGTGTTGAATCACTCACCTTTGATTTTTAGTCGAATTAAAATCCAAATAAAACCTAAAATTCCAACAGTCTCGGAATTGAACCAAAGTTGTTCCATATTGCCCGGAATTTCGATACGATCACAATGGAAAAAACCGCGTCCAAATCCGAGCTCGTATGAAAAAGTTACACGAGTTAGAACATTTAAAATTTAAATTTAAATTAAAAATAAATAAAAGGCGAATAGATAAAAAACACGTCACCTTCCTCACACGGAAACCATCGAAGTCGAACCCATCCAACCCTAACAGTTGCTGTCTCCTATTGCCGAACGCACGCATCTCCAGGTCCCATCACCACGATCTGATCCCGCCATCATCACGCGCACGTTCAGGCGCACCTCCATGGCAACGCGCAAGCCCCAGGCGCCGCCACGCTAGAGCCGCCGTTGTCGCCTTCTCCTCCAATTCACCACAAATCCAAGCACTTCCAGACCCAAGTAGCCATATAGATGAACTCACCTTAACGACCTCTACACACTGCAACTTCCCGATCATCAAATGGGTGAAGATCCACAGTTGAATCGACAACCCTAGTTTCGACGGCCGAGACTTCTCCAATGATTTTTGGCCAAACGATGCATCAAATCGAAAAACGAATTATAGCAGTAAATTGCGCTCGTCGAGAGCTTTCCAATGATATATAATTTGATATGGTTTTGAGGAGTCTGATTTTTCGTTTTGTTTTTTGATTTGAAAATTGGAATTAGGGTTTTGAATTGTCTGCCACTGGGAAGGAGGAGATAAGAAAGAAATGTACATACAGGCAATAGAAAATAAAAGGCTGCTAGGGTTTATAACTGCCTATATATAGGCAGAGATGGATAAGAACGAACGGACAGATCGAATTGGGTCGAAACGATAACAATGACCCAAAAAGCCCGTTTCGTTCCCAGAACGAAAATAGGTCATCCAATCTATCGAAATATATGTTTTCGATATTTTTAAACTCGATGGAACTAGTTTCAAACCCTAATTCCATTGTATACATAAGTTAGCTTTTAAAATCAAATTATATTCATTTAAATTCTATTAATTGATTTTTGCGCGTTTCGAGCTCGCACGGTCAAACGATAAGTCTGATTGCTACGAAACTTGAAATCCTGCAATAGTTCACTGTTACGGATCCGATGAAACTGGTTTCATCGAAATCCAAGACAATGGCCAAAAAGGCTAATTTCTACGTTAACTAAATAAATAATTATTAAAAATCAATTTAATCACTTTTAAATTCAAAGTTAAAAGTTAACAATTTCATCATTCTTGATTACATAGAAATTGATAGTCTTTTACAATACAGTTTTCCATGTTAAATTCAATATTTAATTATTACCTTAATTTCAACATTAAATTACAATAGAAACTAAAACCTAATTTATTGCAATTTAAATTTCAACAAATTATCTTATTTTGATTTACATCCTTATTATTAAATCAACAATTCCCTTATGAAATTCATTAGCATGAGTTTTCATTTTATTTCACTCAAACTCTACAGTTAACATCTTTGCTCAAATTAATTGAAATATTTAATTACATTAAATTCCAACCATTGATTTCCCAAATTAATTTCAAATGGATTTAAAAGTGAGAAAATAAATAAATAATTGTTGTTCATTAATAATTCCAATCTATTAACTTATTGTTTATAACAAGGATCATAAATTACTTACCACAAACTGATTTCATATTCTATACAAAAACCAATTTCAATTTATAACAGATAATTCCAACATTAAATCCAACATTTACTTTATTCCTTATTTACAATTATAACCTAATTAACTTTACAATAATTTCAATTTATTAAAACTACATCAAATAATTGTCAAAACATCCAAACAACATTATTAAGTCATATTCAAATTATTTTTCCATTTTATAAATCATACATTTTAATTTTTCATAATATTAAATTTCAAAATCTTATTTAATTTAATATTTTTAATTATTGAAAAAATACGGGTCGTTACATCGTGGTTTACCTAAAATAAATTTTAAAGTCAATAATCTATGTGATGCATGACAAAAATGAAAACTTAAAAAATCCTCTTTTAATTCTAAATAAGAGATTTCCACAAAACATCCTTTAGAACTTTTACATTTAGATCTCTTTGGACCAATGAAAGTTAGATCAATTAATCATAATAAATACGTTTTTGTTATAGTTGATGATTTTTCGCGATATATATGGACCTTCTTTTTTAAAGCTAAAAGTGACACTTTTGAAACATTCAAAATCTTTTCAAAACGTATTCAAAATCTAAAAGATTTAAAAATTAAAACAATTAGAAGTGATCATGGTGGAGAATTTGAAAATGAATCATTTCAAAAAATTTATAATAAAAAGGGGATAAGTCATAATTTTTCATTTCCTAGAACACCGCAATAAAATGATGTTGTAGAAAGGAAAAACAGAACTCTCCAAGAATGTGCAAGAACTCTTCTTTGTAGTAGTAACTTACCTCAAAATTTTTGGGCAGAAGCTGTAGCTACTACATGTTATGTTCTAAATCGTTTCTCCCTAAGGCCTTTAACCAAAAATACTCCTTACAAACTCCATTTTGAAAGAAAACTGAAAGTATCTTATTTTAAAATATTCGGATCCAAATGTTTTATTTTAAACACTAGCGATCCTTTAGGAAAGTTTGATCCGAAAGCCGACGAAGGAATATTCGTAGGATACTCAGATCAAAGTAAAGTATATAGAATTTTTAATTAAAAATCTAATAAAATTGAAGAAACATTACATGTATCGTTTGATGAAAATTTTAACACTATTAAAAAAGATGATGAAAACTTAAATCGATTAAATATTCAAAATGAACAAATCAAATCAATCAATCCTGATAATGTTGAATTAAAATCACCCCTAGAATATTAAAAGATCATCCAATGGATAATTTTATAGGAAACATTAATACCAAAGTTTCAACGCCCAATCAATTAAATCAAATGGGACATATAGATTTTATTTCAAACTTTGAACCAAAATATGTTAAAAAAGCATCTACAGATAATTATTGGATTATAGCAATGCAGGAAGAACTAAATCAATTTGAACTTAATAATGTATGAGACTTGTACCAAGACCCAATGATCAATCTGTTATTGGCACTAAATGGATTTTCAAAAATAAAATAGATGAAAATGGTGATATAGTTCAAAATAAAGAAAGACTTGTAGCTCAGGGATATTCTTGGGAGGAATGAATTGATTATGAAGAGACCTTCGCTCCTGTAGCATGTCTTGAAGCTATAAGAATTCTCTTAGCATTTCTTGCCATCATAACTTCATATTATATCAAATGGATGTTAAAAGTGCATTTTTAAATGTATACATCATAGAAAATGTCTATGTTGAACAACCACCATTGTTTGTACATGAACAATTTCCAATCACGTATTTAAATTACGAAAAGCACTTTATGGTCTTAAACAAGCTCCTCATATTTGGTATAATAGATTAAAATCATATCTTTTAGAATCTGGTTTTCAAATAGGCAAAGTTGATTCTACTCTATTTATAAAAACAAATGAAAACAATATTTTAGTAGTACAAATATATGTAGATGATATTATCTTTGGATCAACTAATAAAAAAATTTGTGATGAATTTTCTAAAATTATGAAAAATGAATTTGAAATGTCACATATGGGAGAATTAAATTACTTCTTAGGATTACAAATTAAACAATTAAAAAACGTAACTTTTATCTATTAAGAAAAATATTGTAAAGATTTAATTAAACGTTTTGGAATGGATAATGCAAGTGAAAGTGTGCTATGGATCGTGTAATATGGATATACGATAATACAGAATATAGTGATGATAGCTATATAGTAAATAGTGTGGAATATAAGAGCAGTATAATAAAAATAACACCAAAAAATTTTATACTGGTTCGAAGCTCCGTCCAGTCCCAGACTCCTTTTGGAATTTCACTAAAACAGCAACCCTCACTTAACTCGGAGGAACAGGTCTATACAACCGCTGAGCAGCCGAACAGGGACCTGAGCAGCGGAATAGGATTTTGCCTCAACAGCCGAAGAGGACTTCACACGCCTGAGCAGCAGAATAGGACTTCAACAAATACAAAATATTGTGTGACTTTTTGTGTTCTGATAACATGGATAAGTCTATTTATAGTACACCCTTCCTATGATCTTCTCCTCGAGTATAAATATGTATATTTGAAGTTTATGAAGATTAGAAAGGAATAATATTGCTTAGAATATGATATATAAATCTAATTCAAGCAATGAGTATGTTAAGAATGCTGAATATTTGAGAGTATAGTTGCAAGAATATTCAAGAGAGCAGATTGAGTCTTTTGGAATGAAGTTAGGATATGTATTTATAGTTGTTAAATAGCAGCGACCATTGGCGAAGAGTTCTGGTTGAAGCATCGCATCCAAATCTCTTCGTAGAGATTCGTAACTCTTCACGAATGATCGTGTCTCTTCAGAAAATATAGCCGTTAAAGAAATTCAGTCAACTGAGCCTCTGGGTCAGTCGACTAAATATTCAAACGATTTTTATTATATATTATATATATACTTGTGCACCTATGCATGTTGCACAGATACTAGCAAGTCAGTCGACTGACCTACCAGGTCAGTCGACTGACCTGGTATTATCTGTGCAATTTGCATAGTTTACACATGTATATAATATATATATATATATATATATTATATGATTCTAACTTTAAAAACTTTGATAATATATATATACATTATATGCTTATATATGTATAAATCATTTGAAAAGAAGAAGATTATATATATAAGCTAATATATACGTAAACGAGGAGAGATCTTAACAATATTGACGTAAGATTCAAAACAAAATAATATAAAAGTTGATGCATCGATTTTGATGTCTTGTCTCCATGTAGTATATATTCTCTTTTTGTCATAACAGTCGTCGAATCTATATGTTGTAGTGATAGCTTTGTGTCAAGAATCAAAACCAAGTCTCAACAGCAAGTAGTAAAGCTACTCCTATGAGTACTGGTACTCATTAGACAAAGGCAAAAATGGTAAAGATGTCGAACAAAAATTATATAGAAGTATGATAGGATCATTATTATATTTAACCACCAGTAGACCCGACATTTTAATAAGTGTTTGCTTGTGTGCCCGTTTTCAAGCTAGTCCCAAAGAAACGCACTAACGAGCAGTTAAAAGAATTTTACGATATTTATCAAATACCAAAGATTACGGATTTTTTTAATCCAAAATACTGTCCATTCGAACTCGTATCATATAGTGATGCCGATTTCGTTGGTTGTAGATCGGATCGAAAAAGTACAAGTGGAACTTGTCACTTTATCGGTCAATCTTTGGTATCATGGTTTAGTAAGAAACAAAATTGTTTTCATTGTCCACATGTGAAGCATAATATATATTTGCAGCACTAGCTTGCACTTAGGTTTTATATATGCAACAAACATTATAGGATTTTTGAATATATCTACACAAATCTTCTATCTTTTGTGATAACACTAGTGCAATTAATTTATCAAATAAACCTCATTAATCCTCAAGAACTAAACACATTGACATCAAACATCATTTCTTGCGTGATAATGTGGAAAAAGAGAAAATATATATCATTAGAATTTGTTACTTCAGACAAACAAATAGCAGATATATTTACTAAACCCTTTTGTGAAACTACATTTTTAAACCTTCGTCGTAATCTCGGAATATGCTCACTTAAAGATTTAGATATGTAAAGTATTTTTCACATAACATCACTTTGAACCAACATCAGAAATTAGAAAATGAAAACCATTAGACATCAATTAGTTTTAAAAATAACTAAATTTTGTAAGGAACACAATTGTTTACTAAATTTAACTAAAGGAAGAACTTAAACTTGAATTTACAATTCTTATAAATCGTAAAAGCCTAATATATATAAAGAGTCTCTGTAAAAAGAAAAAAGAAAAAAGAAACATAAGATAAAAACTATATTATCAATTGAATAATCTCGGACAAGTATGATTCTACTCATTCGTCTCTCGATTTTAGCTCTCCTTCTTCTTATAGTGAATATCCATCTCCAAACGTTTCAACTCCTCATTCTACAAGATCACCATCTACCCAAATTATTCCTTCTCTGACTGGCCACACCGGATTATTGTCCAAGGGAAAGAAGATAAGAAGAGTTTTGGAACTAGACACTCACACTAAAATAGAAGAAATACATCACTATCAACAAGAGATAATGAATGTCCAAAGAGAGATGTACTACGAAAAAAGACGTCAAGGTGCGCATCTCAATTTTTTGGAAAGATGCGTACTTGCTATGTGCGGTCATTCCCCGACCAAAAAGATCATACGTCAACATAGTCCACGTATTACCAAGTCTCCGATTGTTATCGACAACAATCCATCAAGAAATTCCTGGAAAGCTGGACCATCCACGTCAAATTAGAACATAACTCCAGTTAAGTATAACATATGGTCTCCACTTTGACCATTAATTGAAGACACCAAGGTGGAAATGTAATACCCCAAAATTTTGTGAAAAATCATTTTTGTAAAATGATTTAATTTTTGAAATATTTAGATTTAAATATGGTGAAATTTCTGGAATAAATAGTGTGCAAGTATATGTGTGCACGTGCACACTGAAATGGCACAAGGAAGAACTCCAGATTTCTTGGATTTAAAACAAGAATTTAAAAAGCAATACAAACATGATTTTGCAACATGGATATTTGATTTCTGGAATTATATGGATCATCTTAGAAAATAAGAAAAGTAAGTTTTACTTTAAATCAGTAAACAAATTTTATTTAAAACCCAGAAAAGAAAATCATATATATATATATATTTGTAAACCTGTATACATATAGGTGCATATGCTTCTGAAATTAAAAAGGAATTAAATAAGCCTAGATAAGATATGTATACAAATATATATATTTTTAAGTACTGAAAAGTATAAAAATATATATATATATAAGCAAGTGAAACTATAACATTAAAATGACATGAAATGTAATACAAGTCAATCTGCTTGTATAGGCAAAAATAGCAAAGGGGATTCTCAGAAATAATTAAAATATGAAATATGGTAGTCACACTTTTAACATGACTAGGTGAGTGGCCATTTTCTGAAAAGTAAAAGAAAGAAAATGCAGCCTTTAAATTGGTTATTATGGCCGGGGTATTAAGGAGGAAAATGAATGAAAAATGCATGAAGATGGTTAGGTCAGAAATGGAATTTTGTTTTAACAAAACCCTAGTGGAAAAATGCATATAAATAGGCAGTTTCAGCCAGTAAAATTATCTTTACCCCGAGCTGCACAAAAAAAGAAGAAGAAAGTATTGGAAGGAAGAAGAAAGCACTCATACAAGGGTTTTCTGGATTAATAAGAAGAAATATTTAGGTGAGTAACCTCACTGAGTTCATGGCATTAAGACCTGAGATGAGGCAGCCACTTTTTATATTGCCATTTATATATTGCTGGTTTTGATGTATGTGATTTCATCAATGCTTTTTTGGATGTCTTATTTTAAATCTGATATGATTTAATATGGATGATTTTGGTGATCTTTGATTTGCTGAGACATTGTCTTTGGATGTGTATCATACTGTTTTATTTATACTCAAAAATGTTAAAGTCTAGGATCTTAAAATTATATAGAGAATACTCTCAACTGTTATAGATCTATGGCATGGAAACTTTACAAAAATGTTGGGAGCTGCATTATACTTGGTATAAGTGCTGAGGCTTGAGAAGAAAAATGTTAAGGGTGCAATAGAAATTTTCTAAGTGCTGAGCCCTTGATCAAATCAAAAAAAAAAAGAAACTCACAAGCTAAAATTATGATTGAACCAGATCTTGAATCTGAATCAATCATAAAGGCTTGCAGATCAATATAATAAGAACATGCCATGCCTCTTTTTACAGTTGAAAATATTCTTATATTTTACTAAGATCAAGACATATTGACCCCATTTAGGAAATAACTGTCTGCTTATTTCTGAGGAGAACTATGCTAGGAAAGATTATGGATGTTTCCATGTTTGCAGTGACATGTTCACTTAGCATATTTGATGATAGAATTTAAGACAATACACTAGTAAATAAACTAGGGAAGGGAAGGCCAAGAAGACTGCTGGAATGCTTGTCATATTTGAAGTATGCAAGTTGGCACATGGTTTGTTTAAGCCCTAAGATCTTTGTGCAATGATGTGAATTAGTTCATTGCAATGTGTCCCAGTGATTCCTTAATAGCAGATGAGGCAGGAATTTAAATTGAATAATACAACCTGTAAATGAAGAAATAGGAATATGGATATTTCTTAGGTTGAATGGTATGGAACCAAGATGGTTCCAGTGAATGCAATTGTTGCAAATAGATAACTATGTTTGCGTGATTATGTATGCAAGTGTAAGAATGATAAATGAATATATCATACCTGAATCAACTTAATTATACTATGTTAAAGTAATTGTTTGCAGGAATTTGCTTAAATAACTAATTGGTGCTCTTATATTCTCTATTGCTTAATATCATGAATGTAATGATGTTACTCATACCAGATCATAGATCTGACCCTTGTTTGCTCATGGCATATGGGGTGTCTCATTTTAAAATGAGGCAGCCACTCATGCTCTTTCAGGTAACCCAGGCACTAAGTAAAAATGAAGTTATGGCTATTATGGAGGAGTGAATGAACATGCTAGCTAGTTTAAATAAGAGCTTAAATTGATTATATCTGCATGTATTCAGGAAAAATTTATGTTTCTAAGATTTCCAGTTATGTATTGAATATTTTATGGTTAGTGATCAAGTTGCCCTTATGTTCTGTAAAGTGTCAGATTAAGATTTGTTGTTCTGTTGAAATTGTTGTGTGTTAAGGTTTGATTTGTTTTTGAAGTAGTGTCTGAAACATAAACAAGAAAAATATGCTCAAGTATCAGCTATAAAAAATCTGGTAAGAAATATACAATTATGTGAGCTACTGTTTTGCATAATTTATATATATGTATTAGCTAATCTTGAGACATAACAGAGCACTGAGTTTTAGAATAAAATCTGGATTTAGCAAGAAGTAAACTTAAAAGGATTCTATTTTCTTTTACTGAAATGCTTTGTAAATAAGTTTGAATTCATTTCTGAATTGTATTGAGAAAAGTAAAATGTTTTTAAAAGCTTCAGACAGAATGCAATGAATGGTATCTCCATTGCTTTGAACTAGGTGTAGCAGATACAGGATTCATGAGTTAACCAGCTTCAAATAAATGAAGTATTGGTTGATCATGATAGATTGTATTCTGAAAATAAAAGTTTCACCCAGTTTTCTGGAAAATGGGCAAAGATATTGATATGTACATGTATATCTGTGTACATGTTGATATCTGGGCAAAAATATAAACCTAAATTCCTAGAGCAGTGTAGGAAGGGGCTTCAAAAATAATAAAGTAAGAATTATTGTTTTGTATGTTAGATTATAGGCAAAAAATTAAATATATATGTGCAAATATAGGTAGATATCAGATTTCAAACCCTACAGGAGAAATAAAAGAAAAACAAAAATTGTGTTTGAACCGACCAGCATAGCACTCGAACTCGTGACCTCTCATGTATAAGTTAGGCGCGTTTCCATTACGCCTAGATGTTGCTTGTGTTCACTTAGGATCCACTTTCTTTTAGCCTGATTTTGACACTATACAGACTTTAACCCAATCATCTATATTAAAAGCTTGTTTACCACTGATTATTACTTGAACATTTCTTATTTAGAATAACATACTAGAGTACATGTCTCCAATGGATTCTATGGCCAAAAATCAGGATACAATAATTAAATCTGAATTGCTAAAAATCTAAATCAAACAGAATGTTCTTGTACAAAAAAAATAAAGTATATACTCTGAATTTAAACAAGAGGAACACATACATCTTCATATGTATGTGTATGTTATTAGATATACACTGATATATTTATATTGGTAAGTTATTTTGATCCTGGATATATTTTGTTTATTGGAGAAAGAAAATGACCCTGGGAAATATATTTGTAATGAATGATATATCTATATATCATCTCTAAAAAAAAATCCTTATGAATTTAGGGTGGAAATAGGAGGGTCATTTCAGGAACCAAATTCTTAGGATCGTTTTCCGGATAATAAGTTTGATGATTCGAAAGATAATCCATAAGTTGTTACAATATTTTTTTATAAATAATAATAATAATAATATAATAAATAAAAACAAGCTATGTATATCGAAAATTGAGATGTAAAGAATAAATTATATCATATGTAATATGAATTTAAGTTTGTTTTCAAAATACCTCTGACAAATATCTTTAAAAGGCACCAGAAAAGAAATTTACACAGGTTCAGTCGACTGAACCAGATTACCAGTCGACTGAACCTGTATCAAATTTATGGATACTCTCTGCCTCAAAAAGGCACGGTTTCAGTCGACTGGGGATCTATCTCAGTCGACTGAACCTATTCGAAAATGTCCACTAACTCTCTACCTCTAAAATACGTGTTTTTAGCCGACTGAATTACTATCTTAGTCGACTGAAATTCACTAAATTGACAGTATAACTACCTTTTTCCATTGTGCCTTTTCACCAAATAACTTTATCTCTTCACAAACCCTAACTCCAAACTTCTTTTTAATGGCTCCATGAAAAAAATCCATGCTACTCGTCCTAAATCTAGCAAAGACAAAGCTCTGGCTTCTTCTTCATCCACTCCGAGTCATCTCGAATTTGCTTCAGATGCTCAAATCTTAGAGTGGCTTAATGGCAGTGCCAAAAATCTACGGGTCTTCAACGAATTGAGTGACAAACGAATTTTCCAAGAAACATTCTACAAGATGGAAGATTTCGCTGCTTTTGGCATAGAAGATTTAGCAAGAAAATATAGATTCCTTTCCATGATTGATGAAAAGAAAAATAAGGTAAAAATTTACCCATTCTTAGTTAAATTATTCTATGCAAATCTTTGTGGAGATTTTTCTACACCTCCGAATGAAACCGGTGAGGGAATTTTATGGAATAGAGTATTAGGAGTTGATATAATACTCAATTATCAAGATTTAGGAGCTATTTTAGAGTGTAATGGCCATTGATCTACTTTAGATAATGTCTTCCATCGTGAATTCGCCTATGTTTCAACTAGCTTAAAATTCCGTATTGAAAACACGGAAAATACTTTGGTGAATTTACGACCTCAAGCTAGAATCATTAATAAAATTCTTCTTTATACTGTTTTTCCTCACTCCGAGAGCTATTAAAAAATGTACGACTACAACTACAAAGCTCTTTATGCCATTTATTCTAACACACAACTTAATTGGGAAAATATTATTCATGATGAAATAAAAAGCTTTAGTTCCTGTTCTTGCAAAACAATGTTTTTTGGCTCCTATCTCACGAAGATATTTATTCATTTCAGAATTAATGTGGACATTTTACAAGATTACATCTCACCAAAGGTTATGGACCAAAAGTCTATTTCTCTTATGAAATTACCCTCTAAAATGGAAACCCTTCCCTCATATAATGTTTATTTATCAAATTTGGTAAAAAATACCTTGGATCAATCATCTACCCAACAACCTCAAGCTCAAACCTCTCAAGAACAAACGCGTGGTCAAACAAGTCATGGAATTGTCGAAGAAGTTAATTGGTCTTCGGATAGTGAAAATGAAGTTCCTTTGGTTCAACCTTCCAAAACCATCAATGCCACAACAGCTATTCTTCGCAACCAAGAAATTCTTTTCAAACAACAACAAAAAATGATGAAACGTCAAAAAACTTTTGGGAATTTGCTAGGTAAAATTTGGAAAAAAGTTTCTTCATGCTCAAGCTCATCATCATCTGAGCCTGAATCTTAGGATTTTTCAAACTCTCTCCTTATTCGGTAAGTCTATCATATTTTATTATGATTCAGTAGTGTTATCGTTCAAAAACTATCACTTTTTTGTGTTGTTTATGTTATGTTGGTATGTAATTTAATTTGTGATGTTATGCGACTTTATGTATGTGAAAGCTTTTATTGTTGCTTTGATATTTGAATAACCGACTATCAAATTTGGCCTCTTTATCGTTGTTGATCCGGAGAGACCGGGGTCGGATTTATCCAAGAACTAGTTCGGACCAACGTATATGCGTTCGAATATGCAGGGGTTCAAAGACATTGATATTTGGGATTTTTAGTAATGAAGGATAGCTTGTTGATCATTTGGGGATAAACTCCCAATATACATATAGTAGCAGTGGTCTCTTCATTATGAAATATCCAATGCAAGGACTAATGGCTACTGATCCTAGGGGTAATTCCTAACAGGATGTGGTAAGAGAGCACCTTCGGTTTGTCCTGTTCCTGGACGACTTTTATGGATGGATGTCTGATATTGCATTTTTGAGATTACATCGTTGGCTTTTATAAACGTACATCTATTTGGTGGCGGAGAAGACAACTTCTTTTAGCTTAACACCCTTCTCTGAGACGTACGAGCTCAAAGGTTGTATGTTTGTGAAAGTCAATAGTGATTGAAGGAATGGAAATGTGGCATTCAAAGATGATGTGCTATGTGAAAAGTAATCGTTACCTCAAGCCTCACACCTGGAAATGACCGAAACAGGGTAGATGCAATAAGGCTATGTGGTTCACAACCATTAGAATATTATCATCCCCTTCTAGATATATTTATTCCCGCTATGATGGTCGGGTTTTAAATTATTGTGGATGTATGCTATGAGGGCCCTCGGATGTTAGAACATTAGGTCTCTGTTTTAATGATGAAAACTATATGCTGCACATATATACTATATCATGATATCAGGCTATCATTCAAGAAGACAAAACATAAGGCAAAAAGCAAGAAGAATCATCTACAAGTTAAAGAAGTCCAAACTATGGAGCTTCAAGATCAATAGTATGTATATGGTCTTAGATTGAATTATAAAATCTCCTTGATAGTTCATATACACACACACACAAACACAGATATCAAGATATCATAGAGATTTGAATTTGACAATATCAAAATAATTATATAAAATGAACTTACACTGTTCAATCAACTGAGCCCAATAGAAATTTTAAAAACTAAATTTGAACTTAGAAATCTAAATTTAGTTTGGCAAGTTTTATTCAAAATTCAAATCTAGATTACGCTTGATTAACGTAAAAGTAACCTTAATAAATTAAGTATAAATATTAAAATCATATATATATACATACTTATGAAGCTGAAAATAATTTCAATTGTTCAAAGTATATATGTATATGCACATATATATTAAATTAAACTTTTTAATATAAACATAAGATTCACATTTTTTTAAATGCTTTTATATGTAAATATATAACAATATATATAGGTATATAATTTAACTTTATCACTCAAAATTAATGCAATTAAATAAACAATCAATACGAATTTTAAAATAAAAAAATTATACATAAGTTTAAAACAAGACGTTAACGTATTTCATGTTTCAAAATGATTCAAATCAATACTATTTAACTCATTGAAGTTATATATTATGTTAGAAAAGAATTACGTATATATTGAGTCATATTTATAGATGAAATTATAATTCAACATAAATAAAGATTTTCAGTTTTAAACAAATGAATTATATTAAATCAAATCATCCAATTAATTGTTTATATTATAATGTCAATTATAAATCATGATGAGGCAATGACACACACACACATACACACGCGCGCGCACACACGCATATATATAATTGTTATAAAGTGATACAACTAAATATAAATATGAAAAAGTGGTTTTAGCTTATGGATCCAGTCATTAAGTGACATCTTGATCTGTGAATCTTTCTCGGATTTCAAAAAGTAAACACCCAATCTTTGTAGGAGACGAATGAACCACGTATTTATATTTTATTTGATTTAATTTTGGGTGATAAGAACATAAAATTTTGGCATGAATGGAGCTAGGGGTTAGCGACTCCGGTATGGAAGAGCAGCAAAAAAAGATATTTGAAATAAAATTAAAGAGAGGATTTGTTTTAAAGAAAGACTAAGAACCTTTCCTTTTCTTTATATTAAACTTTCCTCCTTTAATTCCTTAATTAATTCTCAATAAGATCTCATTTAAATTCTTTCCTCTCTCTACCACGATTGCCCATATAATTTCCCTATGTGGAGAAAACTTTCCAAAAGCCCATTTAAGTAATTATCTTTTCATTTGAAAGCTTGTTTAAACATACATCGATATCATATATTGATCTTCGTATATATAACTTTTATATAGACATCCAAATAATTATTAAAAACACTCAAAACATCAAATAAATTAATAATTAATATTTATTGAAAATTAACTAATTTAATCAAATATTAAGTATTAATTAATTTAATTAATAATTATATATTAAATTATTTAAATATTAATTAATTTAATAAAATATTAAATATTAATTAATTAAATTAATAATTAATATTTACTATTGATCCTAGGAGTAACAATGTGAGCTCAGCCATGTATATAACTATTTTAGCATTAGCAACTCAAATGATTAAGTCGGCTCTCAGCCGCATCCTCAATGATCTCATAAAGGTGAATAAGTATGTGTTTATATACTCAAATCAATAATCAGACGGGAGGTTAACGGCTCTCAGCCTGCTCCAGGAGCCTTCCTCACACTCTCTCAATGCTATTTCTATTGTCTTAGTTACCTTGATGACCATCGTGACCTAATATCCATTGGGTGCAAGTCTAGGCTATGCAATGGTAATGACCTTGCAAATGCCCCAAATGGTAACAAATTGCTGACTTATGTGTGCTCTGTTGTAAAGATCCTTTTAGGCTCCCACCTAGACCCCGCCGCTTAGGCTCTAGGCTAGCCTTACCGGTCTAACTATTTGCCTAATCTGCCTAGATGAGACTTACCATATTATCTAAGCCTATAAATGGGTTTATACGCACCACTTATGCACAAATTTAGGTTTGGTTCCTCTTATAAGCATCAAAATGTTTGATTCAAACTGTGTTTCTCTATAGTTGCTTTCAAAACCGTCCAAACCAATAAAATCTCATCTTGGATCGGTTAATTCTAAACAAAATACTAAAATTTTATCCAAAATACTCGTGTTTATCAAAAACGCCTAACTCGATTGATCCCTAATCCGTTCTTTCCGCCTAGTGATTTTTGCAACCTTGCCTATGTGACATGGAAACAGTGGCTCTAAACCTTGGCTTTTAGCTATATGCATCAAAAAGGTATTATAACTTTGTTTATTCAATATTCTCATCACACATAAATTAAATAATCAAACAAAACCCATCATTCAAGAGATTCCATTTGTGAAAGTAGATTAAATTTCTAGAAACCTTTATATCATTTTAAAGTTAAAATATAATTTCGTTCATTTATTTAAAGCTCAAAAGTAAGGAGTTCAAACCTTTTAATAGGCTTCTAAATCTCCTTTTCATATTCAAAATCATAGAAAACTCCTTTATAATCAAATATCATTTATAAAAGTCATTCCATAATTTTTCTATAACCAAATATAATTTTTAAATGAATTTATAGGCCTCAAAAGTCAATTACTATTCTCTTATTTAGTTTTGACTTTTGGGCCAATATTAATTCACCAAATCAAAGCAATTCAAAACTTCACTTAAATATCATACTTGCCTTCAATTTGTATTTATGCAACTGTGTGTGTGTATAAAAATTAATTTCCCAATTTAACCCATATTTAATTAATTTTCTCATAATTGCACTTTTAAGCCCATTTATAAGTAAATTCCCAATTACACATACACAAATTCATCTCTTATTAAAATAAATTTCTAAACTCCTTTTATCTATTTTTATATTGCTTTATAAAATTATCAATTCATTTTAATTCACTTTCAAAATCATTTCCACTTTATAAATACCAATATAACTTCAAATTGTCCAAAATTACTATTATTAATAATTAAATGCTTTAATACCAAAATAATTCATTTAATAATCACCATAAAAAATAATCTACTCCAATGTAAATGAATATCACCAATTAAAATTACGTTTTCCCAAATTTCAACAATAAATATTTTCTTATCGCAATCCTTAACTTTCCATAAATATTCCAGTATTTAAATTTCAAATAAATCCCCCTATTTCCAAATCATTCAAACTCCAAATGTTAAAAATTAATTTAATCTCAGATAAATTTCTACAATTCCCATTTATTTCAAATTCCATATATTTATAATTTAATCCCACATTATACACATTCATTATTTAAAACTCATTTAATCAATTAGTCTCTGTTATAAATTTTAATTAATTGTTCCTAGACATCGGGTTGTTACATTATACATAACTATTAGTTATTATTTATAATTGTTAAATTGTAATTTAATCAATTATTTAAGTAATAATGACTAATTAAATTAATAAATAAGTGGTGGTATGTTGGATAAGACATTGATCGAATCTGCGGGTTCCATTCACTACAGACATGCTGATAGTCCAGATACAACTTGGCGGAAACCCGAGTCACGGCTGTGATTGAATTTATGCCTCCGGACTCCATTGGCAAATATCTGAATATGAAAATTAATGTTCTTTAAATGTTAAAGTACCTAGACAAAAATACAGAATTGGTCCATGTTTCTCAATTCCCTATTCCTATAAGTTATCATAATTCATGCTATATGTTATCATAATTCATGTACACTAAATAAATTAGCAGAACTTTGAATGTACTCATTAAATACGTATAGTAGAATAAAAATCTATAAAAATCTCTATATCCATGTTTTGCAGCATGTGAATAAGAAAACCATATTATCTTATATATTTGAATGACATCAAATAAATTTTCAATAGTTCTGCTTGTATCTCTTCTTCTTGTTTTGCCTTTTGCAACCTCGTCATATGGTAAGAGTACTCTTCATTTATATTATTTTGGATTTTTTTTTAAAATTTTTAATCATGTATGGATTCACAAATGCAATATTTTTAGTTTGCTCTCATGTTTAAAATAAATAAAAAATCTTGAAAAGGAAATAAGTGTTGTATTGATCCTTCAATAGGACAGATTTATTTATCTGATGATTGTATAAATTTGTAGGAGGAGAATTCAGTGGTATGAAAGAAAGGGAAATGTGTGAGGAGGTAGAGACGGGTGACTGTATACCCTCAGTGTGTACTGCTGATTGCATAAGACGTGGATTCAAGAGTGGACTTTGCGGTGGAATTTCAATTAAATTTTGCTGTTGTCCAAGCTACATGATATGAATTCAGTCAAATTTACCCAAATCTACCAAGATCAATATATGTTTCGATCATGTAGATTTTTTATTGTTTAATGAGAAAGTCTAATGCAAAACTACTGTAATAATTGCAAAACGGTAAGGAAAAAACAAAAAAACTCATCGTCTGGTTTCATGCTTTTAAAACAAAAATATTTGCTGTAACTTTGCATTAATTTCAATCATGATAGCATTTTTGTTGTTGTTTAACTGGTAGATGAGAGTTCTAATACAAAACTATGAAATGTACAAATAGTACCAGCAAAAAGGAAAAGTAATAAAATACAATGTAACAGTATCGCTGTTTTAGTATACTGTATGTTCGTTCATAAGGGAAAAAAAGAAAGTGCTTTGTCTCTGTTAATAAGAGACAAAGTAACATATAGCCTACAGGAATTATAAGAGGCCTTCAGGGTTGGATCCCTAATACTGTTCCTGATGCAAGGCAAGTAAGTCCCCTTACGTAACCAATCTCTATTTGAGAATAAAATGGTACAGAAATTGTGGTTTTGAAACTAATATATCAATCAAAAAAGGGAAATGCTTGTGAATCCAGTCGGGCTGGGAGGGGTGTTCCAAGTTAGAAGGGGAAATGTTGTTGATATGATATAGGTATGTTTTCCTTTTAGCTTGTGGCCATACGAAGCTAGAAATATTGCAATCAAAAAATTAATAAATGGACATTTGATTCAGTATCAAAATTACAGAGTAAACATTTAGGGTTTTCAATATTTCACCACTTCATGATCTTGGCTTTCGTGGAAGTTTATATATGTTAGTCAAAAACTTAATCTAACACCAACCTACGTCGTTAAAAGCTAACAATGGAATCGAGGTCTAAATCTAACAAAAACAAGAATTATAAGCAAAAATAAGAAGGTTAAACATGGAAAAGTAAGACACAAAGGTTTATAGTGGATCATTGACGCAACCCACAGGATCACACAACTCACGAATTGATGAATTCGCGGAAAATGAATCGATGAAACAATATGAATCGATGAATTGAAGATACCCAAGTGTCCAAATCCGTTGATCTCTCGAGATACCGGATTCTAGCTATCTTCAACACGTTGATCGCGCACGATACCGCGTTAGAAGATCTACGATTCTTTCGACGTTGATCTCGCGCACGAGATTCCGTGAATCGGCTTCAAGTTCGTTGATTCGAGCGCACTCGAATATCCGAAGATGGAGAAAGGAGATAACACTCAACTTCCAATTTTAATGGTGGCACAAAGCACAAATCAAATTTTATTCAAAAATCAACTCTCTTTTACAAATGACAACACACCCCTATTTATAGGAAATTACAACTCAACACACGTTACAACACTTCACACGACTTAAGAAAAATACCTCACAAACAGTACAAACGACTTAACAAACAAACGGGTTACAACATAACACGACTTAACAATATACGACCTAAGGAAAACGACTTAAGTATCTTCGGCATAGCAAACAGGGACATAAGAAATGCGGCATCCAGGAGCGACTTAAGAAGCTTCGCGACCTAAGGAATGACGTCCGCGACCTAAAACAGTAGTCTCACGACATAAGATTTCAGCAGCAAAGTAATGGCCGCGACTTAGCAAAATGAAGAATTCTCGCGCCATAAGAAGCAGCTTCAGGAACGACATAAGCGACATAAGAAAGCTCGCGACCTAACGAAGCTCGCGACATAGCAATTCTGGAAGATCTGCTCGTTTGCGACCTAGGCTGGAGCGACCTAAGGCTTCGCGACATAGGGATTCTGTTCGTCCGCGACTTAGGGCTCCGCGACCTATGGCTTCACGACCTAGGGCTTCGCGATTCAGGGAAGCGATTTTTATCTCGTGCTGGAAATTCTGGAAGATCTCGCGCTGCATCATCCTCCCCTGGTTGAAAAGAATTCGACCCTGAATTCACACTTTCCTCTTCTTCGTCATGCTTATTCCCATGATATGGAATCAAGTGTTTGACGTTGAAAACGTCAACAGTATGGATATGATCCGGTAATCTTAACTGATACGCATTATCATTGATCTTCTTCAAGATTTCTACTGGACCAATCTTTCGAGCTTTCAACTTGTTGTAAGTTCCAATTGGAAAACGATCTTTCGTTAATACTGCGTAAACAAAATCACCCTCTTTGAAGTCCACACTCCTTCGTTTCTTATCTGCCAATTGCTTATACTTCTCATTTGACTTAAGCAATCGTTCATGAATAATCCTGTGACATTCCTGCAACTCATTCACGAAATCACAAGCTCGTTTAACAACCCTTTTCTGAAGTGGAACTGTCGATAAATCCAATGGTCCCTTCGGAATTGCTGAATATACCACTTGAAATGGACTGAATCCAGTACTTCGATTAACGGCATGATTATGTGCGAATTCTGCCTGACACAATTTCACATCCCAGCTCTTCAAATTATCCTTCACAAGACTTCTCAATAAGTTTCCCAAAGATCTGTTCACCACTTCCGTTTTCCCATCCGTTTGTGGATGATAGGCGCTACTAAAATTCAGCTTAGTTCCAACCATCTTCCACAGACTCAACCAAAAATGACTTAGAAATCGAGTATCCTGGTCAGAAACAATAGACTCAGGTAGCCCATGTAGTCGATAAACCTCTTTAAAGAACAATTGAGCAACACGGACTGCATCGGCGGTCTTCTTACAAGCTATGAAATGTGTCATCTTCGAAAATCTATCCACCACAACATATATAGAATCATTCCCTCGTTGAGTTCTTGGCAAACCCAAAATGAAATCCATGCTAACATCAACCCGTGGTCTAGTAGGCACGGGCAATGGCATATACAATCCTGCATTCGTAGCTGTCCCTTTGGAAACTTGACATATGTGACATCTCTGCACAAATCTTTCAACTTCTTTCCTCATGGAAGACCAAAAATATGATTGAGAAATCAACTGCAGGGTACGATCTCTTCCCACATGACCTTCTTCATGCAATTCCTTCACAATCTTCATTCGCAAACTGCACTCTGGTATACACAACCGATTTCCCTTAAATAGAAAACCTTCTACCAACACATACTCATCCGTCCTCCCTTTCTCAACTTCATTTACAATCTTGGCAAAGTAAGGATCCTCAACAAACAAATCAAGAAATACATAAAACCCCGTCACTTCAACTCTCATTGTAGTCAACAAATGATTTCTTCTACTCAATGCGTCTGCCACACGATTTGTAACTCCCGACTTATGCTTTACAACAAATGTAAACTGTTGCAAGTATGCGATCCATGAAGCATGCTTGGCTGCAATCTTATCATGTCCCTGCAAATGTTTCAATGCTTCATGGTCAGTAGACAACACAAACTCTTTAGGAAACAAATAGTGTCTCCAATGCTTTATGGCTTGGACAATAGCATAGAACTCCACATCATAAGTACTGTATCTCATCTTTGCTCCAGAAAGCTTTTCACTGAAATAGGCAATTGGACGACCCTTCTGACTCAATACTCCTCCAATTCCAACCTTGGACGCATCTGTATGTAACTCAAATAGTAACTGAAAGTCCAGGTATCTAAGAATCGGTGTTGTAGTCAAGAGTGTCTTGATCTGTTGGAAAGCAGAATCAACCTCTTCAGTCCATACAAACTGCTTTCCTTTCATACAATCTGTCACTGGCGCCATCACGCTACTGAAATGTGGAATAAACCTTTGGTAGAATGATGCTAAACCATGGAAACTTCTCACTTCAGTTACAGTCCTGGGTTGTGGCCAATCCTTGATTGCTTCAACTTTACTTTGATCCACCTAGATACCTTCCTTGGACAATACATACCCTAAGAACAAAACACTGTGCGTCATAAACATGCACTTCTTTGTTGTCGCGTAAAATTGCTCCTGACGAAGTATCATCAACACTTCCCGCAAGTGTTGTAGATGCTCTTCTGTGCTTCCACTGTATATCAATATATCATCAAAGTATACCACCATGAACTTTCCAATACACGGTCGAAAGATCTGATTCATCACTCGCATAAAAGTACTAGGTGCATTCGAAAGATCAAATGGCATGACCAGCCATTCATACAACCCCTCTCCTGTCTTGAAGGCTGTCTTCCATTCATCCCCTGGTCGAATTCGAATCTGATGATACCCACTCTTCAGATCAATCTTTGAAAAGATAGCAGCTCCACTCAACTGATCTAACAAGTCGTCCAATCTTGGCATCGGGAATTTGTACCTCACCATAATCTTGTTTAGTGCTCGACTATCTGTACACATTCTCCAAGTTCCATCCTTCTTTGGCACTAACAAGGCTGGTACTGCACAAGGACTTAAACTTTCTTGTATGCGCCCTTGTTCAAGTAACTCTTCCACCTGCCTTCTCAACTCTTCGTGCTCCTTTGGACTCATTCTATAATGCGGTCTATGTGGTAACATAACTCCCGGAACAAGATCAATCTGGTGTTGTATGTCTCTCAACGGTGGTAACTCTTTTGGTAATTCTTCAGGAAACACATCTTCAAATTCCTTCAACACTGGCTTAACTTCCTCAGGAATTTCAACCGCTTCACTACTTTCACGTCCAATCAACAGAAATACTTCAGGGCTATCCTCTACTTCTTTGACAAATTCCTTCAAAGATAACAGAGTCTTTAGTTCCTCGATTTCCTCCAACTTGCTTTCACTTTGTTGTCGCCTTTTAGGAACTAAAGTGATTCTAGTGCCATCGAACATGAAACTATAGCAGTTAGTTCTACCATTGTGTTGCACGGCTCTATCGAACTGCCACGGTCTTCCCAACAACAAATGACATGCATCCATATCCATCACGTCACACCAAATTTCATCCTTATACTTCTTTCCGATGGAAAAAGTTACACAAGCTCTTCGACCAACCTTCACTTCCCCACCTTTCCTTAGCCAAGCCAACTTGTAGGGTTTGGGATGCTTCTCTGTCTTTAACGCCAACTTCTTTACGGCTTCTGTAGAGATGATGTTATCACAACTCCCTGCATCGATAACAAACTTACAAACTTTTCCCAAAATAGTGCATGTCGACTGAAAAATATTACTCCTCAACCAACTATTCTCCTCTTCCTGCTTTGGCATCAAGCAAGATCTACTCATCATTAAAGAATATCCATCGTCTCCCGTCAATAATTCTTCTTCCTCCTCAACCTATGGTGAATTGGAACATTCTACTTCTGCATCCTCATCCTCAACCTCAGCAACCATCGCTCGCTTCTTAGGCTTCGGGCATTCATTGCTCTTATGACCAAACTCCTGACAGTTATAACACTTGAAATTGTTGTTGACCTTGGTCTTAGCAGCTTCATTGACAATCGGTTTACTAACAGCCTTGGAAACATTAGTATTGCTACTAGCTCCCTTCACCTGATTGCTCGAACTTGTAAACGCAACACCTCCTCTTCTACCTTGCTTCTCCCAAGCTAGAGCCTTCTGGTGTGCTTCAGCAACGGATCTCGGATCAAACATATTTACCATATCCTGAATTTGCATTCTCAATCCTCCAACAAATCTGGATGTCAATTGTTCTTCCGTTTCCATGATATCGTTTCTAGCAATCAGCTGATAAAACTCATCTGCATAATCATTTACCGACTTTGTCCCTTGTCTCAAATTCTGTAAGCGTTGATACATAAGAGACCGATAATTATAAGGCAAGAAAGTAGCCTTCATCAACTTCTTCATCGTTTCCCTTGAAACAATCTTTGACTTTCCCATTCTTTCCCGTGTAAGTTTAGTTTGTTGCCACCATGCCATAGCTCTTCCCCTTAATCGTGTAGCAACCAACTTAACTCTACGATGCTCGGGTACTTCCTTGAAGTCAAAATTTTCTTCAACATTTGATAACCAATCCAGAAACTCTTCCGCTAGCATTCCCTCTTTGAATTCTGGAATCTCTGTTTTCATCCCCGACTCCCATCGACGATCATCTTCGGAATCTCTATTTCGATTTCGCCCTTGGCCACGGTTTCGACAAGAGCTACTACCACTATCACTGGATTCCTCCAAATCGGACGTATGTCGATGTCGATTCTGACCATCAACATTTCTGCTACTACGTACGTCTCTTTCTCCCAAAACTGATGGTTCTCTTCTTTCTCGATCCGATGTTGGTGACATTCTTCTCCTCTCGGAATTTGACGGCAAAATTCTATGTCCACCTTGATTTGAACCTGGCGATGCTCTTTGTCGAGTTTGATTCATATCCATCATGAGCCTTTCTAATCTACCAATTCCCTCATCAAACTTCTCATTGAATTTATCACTAATTCGTTGCTCCATTTGTTCAGCATCTTCTCTTCGATACACATCTGCAACATTTTGATGACGATTAACTCTTCTTGGAGGCATTGTCAAATCTTCAACAAATCCAAACACACACTTCGCTTCGATTAAAAAAAAATCCTGAATCAAACTTCACCGACTTGTTGGAATCTTCAAAATAAACACTTCATCTAGCGCAACTTTCAATGATGCAGAATCTACGCACAAACTCCTAGCTCACGACTTGAAAAAATCTCACACAAACTTGAACAAGCTCGCTTCTAGCTCTGATACCAAATGACGCAGCCCACAGGATCACACAACTCACGAATTGATGAATTCACGGAAAATGAATCGATGAAACAATATGAATCGATGAATTGAAGATACCCAAGTGCCCAAATCCGTTGATATCTCGAGATACCGGATTCTAGCTATCTTCAACACATTGATCGCGCACGATACCGCGTTAGAAGATCTATGATTCTTTCGACGTTGATCTCGCGCATGAGATTCCGTGAATCGGCTTCAAGTTCGTTGATTCGGGTACACTCGAATATCCGAAGATGGAGAAAGGAGATAACACTCAACTTCCAATTTTAATGGTGGCACAAAGCACAAACCAAATTTTATTCAAAAATCAACTCCCTTTTACAAATAACAACACACCCCTATTTATAGGAAATTACAACTCAACACACGTTACAACACTTCACACGGCTTAAGAAAAATACCTCACAAACAGTACAAACGACTTAACAAACAAACGGGTTACAACATAACACGACTTAACAATATACGACCTAAGGAAAACGACTTAAGTATCTTCGGCATAGCAAACAGCGACATAAGAAATGCGGCATCCAGGAGCGACTTAAGAAGCTTCGTGACCTAAGGAATGGCGTTCACGACCTAAAACAGTAGTCTCAAGACTTAAGATTTCAGCAGCAAAGTAATGGCCACGACTTAGCAAAATGAAGAATTCTCGCGACATAAGAAGCAGCATCAGGAACGACATAAGCGACATAAGAAAGCTCGCGACCTAACGAAGCTCGCGACATAGCAATTCTGGAAGATCTGCTCTGCTCGTTTGCGACCTAGGCTGGAGCGACCTAAGGCTTCGCGACATAGGGATTCTGTTCGTCCGCGACTTAGGGCTCCGCGACCTATGGCTTCGCGACCTAGGGCTTCGCGATTCAGGGAAGCGATTTTTATCTCGCGCTGGCAATTCTGGAAGATCTCGCGCTGCATCAGTCGTCTATGTCTATATCCACTTTAGTGTAATTTATCATTGATTCACCATATTCCAAAGGTAAATACAATTATAATCTCGAAATTACAGAATGATTTGAGGTTAAAAATGGAAGCACTTAAATAAATCGATCTGTTGCTTGATGCATGTACATCTGTATTTGCATGTGTATAGGGCTGGATTTGAGCCTTTTAGTTGAGATCTACTTCTATCAAATCGTCCAAAATATCCCCGTTCCAAACCCGATTAAACAAGAGAAATGGTAGTATTAGATATGTACAAGTCTATGGATTGGTACAAGTCCATACATGAATTATATATTAAAACATTAACAATATATTTTGTATATACTACGAATTCATTTTAAACTATTTGTATACAACATAATTTATTAAGTAATTTATCCATTTATTTTAATAAATACTTGACTAATACAATTAGAAAATGAATATAGAATTATATGTATACATTTGATACTATATTCTATATTAAAGGTTTTTAGCACAACGATTTTTAAAACGTATTTTATTCAATTATATAACATGAGTGACATTCATTGTTGGAAATCCAGCGTAAAGTGATGACATATCGTATACACTTTCTATAAGGCATGACTTTAATCTTAAGTGATAATAAATGTAACGCCCCACTTCTACATCCATATCATCAAAGGGTGTTATAGAGTAATACTGTCGGATAATAATGAAAATGAGGCTTGTTAGGTTCGACCGTATATGAATTTTTCCTTAGGCTAATACGAATACATTTTCTTATCTCGTATAATACACAAATATACATACTTGGTATCGACACAAAGCAATAAACACGTCGATTTACCAGGACAGAACCATACACCATATATCAGAGAACATAAAGTCACAAAACGCATCGAAAAATATTAGTATCGCTACGTATATATCATAAAGGTCTACGAAATGAAATATTTGACCTACTACAAAATATATACATCGATACACGACAAATTTCATATACATCTCTACCTTATCACATATATACATACATGGAGACACAAAGAGAAAAAATACATAATAAACTTTCAAAATATAATATGGTATATAATCGTCTCCTTAATAGGCCCAACATCCAAGAAAGGCCAATGTCCATGTACCTGTTGTTTAAACTGAACCAGCCTGTAGCGGAAGAAATGAGTAAATTGAACTTTTTTATACCATTTTGGATCTTTATTGGGCTTATGAAATCTAAATGTATATTAGATCTAATCATAAATTTTTAAATAAAATTTTATTTTGTTTAAATTGTTAAAATGGAGATTTAAATATAACTCAAACTTTTAGGTATTATAATGAATGATGAATGTATCAAATACATTCATTTGTGTGAAGTGTAAATGCGACATGTAAATGGTGTATATATGTGTAAACGAAACATGTATAAATGAATTTAAAGAATGAAACCTTTTGTTTTCCTCTCTTACTCTATGCAATTAATAAAGAGAATACACGACAATATAGGAAGAGATAGAAATCTTTCATTTCTCTCCCTCTTTAATTGTAATTGTCAAGACCCGCAAATCCGTACCTCTTGATTAAACACTAATCTCCATTGATTAACTCAAGATGAACGGAAATACGAACCCTGAGGGTTTAAGAAAGAAGAAAGAGGTAGAAAAAAAAAGAGAACAGAAGAAGAAGAAAGATAGAAGAACAATAGAACAACATCAGAACAGAAAAACAATATCAGAATCTCACATATCGCAGTGGAACAATATATAATAGATAAATGAATAATCTTTAAAACAAAGAACTATATCATTTTATACATACATCAATCATCAGAGTCAATATACAACAATGGACAGTTATATAAACTTGTCCTCATACAGAATACACAGCGGAA
The DNA here is from genome assembly GCA_030737815.1 of Allium fistulosum. Classification (NCBI taxonomy): domain Eukaryota; kingdom Viridiplantae; phylum Streptophyta; class Magnoliopsida; order Asparagales; family Amaryllidaceae; genus Allium; species Allium fistulosum. Next base: position 919,433,114 of record CM060901.1, on the reverse strand, counting down.
TAAATAATATTAGATACAAATACTACGTCTCGCCATCTAGCTTACTTCCAAAGCTCCAGAATACCCAGAATATCCTGATAACATAACTCTAGGCTGCCCGTGTGGAAATTGGTGGGCACCCAGAGTTTAGAAGGGAACAATAAACTCCGAGTTAGTCATGGTGACTGGTGTGAGATCGTAAAACAGTTATTTTTCACAAAGAAAATAAAACAAATTCGCAATGCTTTTGGAAAATGAAACTACCATAAGACCTCCCACCCCACACACAATGCAAACGCAGAATTAGAGGAGATTTCTTCTTATGATAGTCAAAGATGCTTACTATGCAAATCAAATCATTTTTGATATGATTATTAGTGCATAGTGTGTAGAAAACATTTCGAAAGTATAATATTAATCTTAGCCAGCATAGGCATTCCGCACTTATGCCTACTATAGCTACCATCCAAACAGTGGTGACCACCATAAGTGAATGATAGGTTCTACAACTAAAACCGTACAAGGCTCGTATTGTTTCTTTGGATTTCCAACAAATGGTCAGGCTAAGGAACTTCCTATCCACGATGGGTACGTCCTTGGAATAGACGACTCGAGAAATAACCTAACATTACAGTTAGATCTCTGCCAACACAAGGCCGGGTTACCTCTGCAAAAATAGGTAACTACTGACACGCGTATGTCATCCCCCGATCGTAACCGATCTTCCCGAGGATCCCCGATTTCCAACAAACCACATCAAAATAATAATGCAGCAACCACATAGGTTAAGTATCTGGGCTCCATACCATGATACCACCTCTATCCAGAAGGAATGACATACACTAAGGGGCGCTACTCCCTAGAACCTTGCTGCATCCTTCCTGTTTTGACCATTTCCGGGGTGTGAGGCTCGACGAAGTCTCGTCCACAAAGCTACGCTTTCTACAAAGCCCTGCTTCGGGTCAAACAAATAATCAACCTATGATCACAAAGATATAAGATCAAACAAATGATCATATCACAAATGATCAAACACTGATCATTTCACAGCAACACTCAGTATGCCACATTACCAAATTGGGAATATATCGCTGATAAATTTCAACTACATAACCTCTGAGCTCGTACGTCTCAGAGAAGGGTGTTAAGCTAAGAGAATAAATTCTCCGCCACCAACAGAAGTGTATTTGAAAGTAATCAGCTTTATATCTCAAATTGTAACGTCAGACATACAATCCATACAAGTCTGTTCCGGGATCGAACAGAACCGAAGGCACTTCTCACGAAGCCCTTGCATATCTGGATAATTTTCTAATCACGTCCGGACTTCCCGTCACTAAGGGTGATAAAACCTCTAAATCGGAGATCAGCCGATGTAGAGTAACTCGACGGTAATCCTTCCGTTTTCAAAAATATCCGGTCTTCAACATCGGTCTTCGAATGCAATTCATAACGACGTATCACATATTCGGAATGGGTTATACGACCCCATGGTCCTTTCCCGGCTAACCCGAATAGTGAGCGATTATTCAAAAATAAGTGTGGCATTCAAATTCATCCAATTCACAACAAATACCATATTCAAGGTAATTATTGATAGTCGGTTATTTAACTATCAATAAAGATGCGCACCATCATCAGATTCCAAATAATTTTCCAAATTATTTTATCTTCCAAAATATCTTTTCTAGATATATAATTTCCACACTTAACCGTTTGAAAACAAATTTCAAATCAATTTCCACATTTCATTTTATCTTTGAAGATAAAATCTCAAAACAGTTCATTTCATATTGGAAAAGCATTTCCATACTTATTTAAAAATAAGTATTCCACAAATCTATTTATTTTCAACATTTGAAAATATTCAATATACTTAAATCAATATTAAGTATACATTTCATTCTTTAAGGAAATCATTAATTTTAACATCTATTTGAGTCAAAACGAATGTTGCGTAAAACATCGTTACGACGACTCGAAATCACTAGTATAGGGATTCGGATTTTAAGATAGATATATGTAAATCCCAATACTACATAAAACATTTTCTTTCGAAAATCATTTACTATAACAACAGTGTTATAGTCCATCATTTCCTTATTTCTCGAAAACGTCTATTTCAACAATGAATGTTGAAACCTACGATTTCGATAGTTCACACGTTTTAAAACATCTTTTAAAACAATTAACTTCATTTATAATATCGCTTTCCCAAACATAACTATTTTTTTTCAATAATATATTCACTGTCCAAAATCGTGAATATACTTCAATAACCAAATTTCAATCTTTTTTACACATTTATTTCAAGAATTATCCACTGTCCAAAATCGTGGATAAAATTCCCTTAATAATCTCTATATTTAAAATCAATCAAATTTGATTTATTTTCGAATTTATAAAAACAACGTTTATAAATTCTATTTCCATTTTATAACAACTTCGATTTATACATCTTCTTTAATGACCCATTCAATTTATAAGTTAATATTACTTATAATTCATTTATTTTAAAAGAAATCGTTCTTTTAAACTTCACAAAATTTAGAACTTTCAGATTTCATTAACTTATGAAATCCCATTTTCACTTCATTTTAACACTTATAGAAACTTGTCTTATAATCCCAATATTTCAAATTTATAAATATCCATTTTTGTACATCTTTTAAATAAACCGTTTATAATACTAGAAATCCCAATTTAAACCATTTCATAAATTTCTTAACTTTTATTTCAAAAATCACACTTTGATTTTTTTTCACAAAAATCTTAACTTTTATAACTTTAAAATTTTAGACGTTTATTTATTTGAAATAAATCAATTCAAAAATTCAATAAACCATCTACTTTCAAAAATCACTTTAAAAACACTTTTAAAGTAAAAGATGTTATTTTTAAACTTCAAAACTTGAATCCGATGATGCAACAGCATCAATTAGTCAATCATAGCATTCAATATCATATATCAATATGATAACAGCATATACAACAAATATCTGCAAATAATAATATTGGTGAGGAATCCAGTTGGATCCCTCCAACCTGTTTCCCTGCATCCACAGACGTTAGCACAATACCAATTCCACTTCGAGGTGGAATATCGTGGTATATGGGTTTTATAAAAATCATCCGCTTACTAACGGCGCAATAGGGTCTCATCCGCTATACGAGGCGGGAAATCAATCAATCCAATATATACATATGCCAATATGTATATATTGCTATATATATATAGATATATCCTACTATATCTAATATCACATCCAAATAGCAATCAATAACTGCAATCCAAATTTAAATCTGAGTGAGAAGATCTCACTTTAGCTTTAATTTGCAATCCATTTTCCTTTACGACTTGATTTTCTTGGTTTATACCTTGTATAACAATCATATAAATTTATTAACATTCGAATTAAATCGAATAACAATTTTCATTTGGTAATTTCAAGTATTCAATGCTTTTATTTCAAACCAATTTCTTAAATTTTAAACTAATAGTTTCCTTCAACAAATTATTTCTAGCCACCAAATGAGTAAATAAGTTAATTAAAACTACTTAATTATCAAACCCATCCTTTATAAAACAAATTAGTAGAATAAAAATATATTTGTTTTATTTACGAGCTGCATAAAAGTAATCTATATAAGTTTTAAAAACTGATTTTGTATAAACTCTTATAATTTCCAAGAACTTATATACTTACTGTTTCCTATGCAAATATATCTATGAATGTATATATATTTTTCATATCAATATTAACATTATACTACCCTTTACTGTAAGCATATCCAAATACATACATATATAAATTAAAACAAATTTCTTTGTTAAAATCTCACTGTTAAATTCATAATAGTATTTATTATAAAACAGAAATAAATTTTACTTTAAATTTTCAACTGTTTTAAAACATCCTTTATTTTAAACTTTAAATAAATTGGAATCTATACCTTACTGACACAGAAAAGTGATCGAGAACGAACGACCAAGCTACAATCGCCGCACCCAATTCGAGCAGCCTCGAATCGACATTGCGAACAACCCTCACTGTATGCCCCGGTCTCCCTTGCGATCTGCAGTCCTTGCCGCGACTCACCATCGCGACTATTCCATCCATCCAGCATCACGCGTCGCCGTGTTCGCCATTGATTTGCCTTCCAGCTTCTCCTCCTCGCGTGCGCGCCATAGCCTGAAGTTTGCAAACACCCCATCTCGATGAACTCCCCCAGTGCGACGCTTGCTTTGTCGAAGTAAAGACCACCCACGGCCTCTCACCGCCGCCCTTCGAACACGCGAGGCTCGAATCCAATCGCGACCATTGCTTTGCTTTCTCGCGAAACCCAACTCCACGATACCCAGAGGCGACGCGCCTTAACTTTTAACTGTCGATTTATTTTTGGTTTCTCTATATTCGAATGAATTCAAGTGAAGGCTGAGATGGTTTGATTTCGAACTGAAGAGGGATTTTCGAATTGATAAATTTAGGAACTTCTAAGGAAGGCTCGGTTTTGATTTAAAGAGGGGGAAACGAATTTTGATTATAGAGAGGAGGCAACCATTTCTTTTTCGTTTTCTTTTGTTTTGAACTGAACGGAGGAGAGACGTGATATTTTTAACAGAGGAGGAAGGGGAGACCAACGTACGCGACATTGCAGAGAGTAGGTCTGCTTACACGATCTCGTTCGTGATTTTAGGCGTAGAATTAGGGGAGAAAAGTGTGCTGACTTTGACCAATAATTTAAATTTAAAATTTCAATTGATTTTGATTTAATTTCAAGGCGTTTGCTTACCGTACGCTCACATATCAACTTCGATAAATACGAAATTTGAAACCCGGCAATAATTCAATATTCTGGACCCAATGAAACTGGTTTCGTCGAATTCCGAGACTGTGCTTCGGACAGCTATTTTTACAAATCGATACGAACGATAAAAATTCCAGAACTGAACAAAACAGTCTAAATTTTAATTTTGAAGCTGCTGTTATCTTCAGTGTTATCAATATAAATTTTACAAGCATTTGAAATATTTTTTCTTTAGCTTAAAACTGAAGATACAAATTTTTATTCAACTTACAATAGATTAAATTTTTATAATTTAATCACCAAATTCAAAGTTATATCGGGGATTCAAATTAAATCATCGTTCAAATATTTAAAATAAATTAAATATTCTCAATTTAATTTGTTCAAAATTCTGGGTCGTTACAAACTTCCCTCCTTAAAAGAATTTCGTCCTCGAAATTACAAGTTAGGAAAAAATGGTCCTTAACTCGTCTACTATTTTTCAAAATCCAAATAGTTTTATCAATTTTCCAAAACAAATCTTTCTACTAAAGATTCATTATTATTCATACTAACTTTCCAACTTCAATTATAACTTCCAAACAGCATTGTTTACTTCTCAATTCAAATTCGAGTTTAAATTCAAATTTTAAACTTCCAAATTTTCTCAAAAATTTTCTAACGCCCTAAATTTCCGAAAATTTTTGCCAGCGTCTCCTTTGCGCGGCTAACACGGCACGACTACAAAACGTCCCTACGGACTCTCAGATTTCAAAAAGAAAAGAAAAAGCCAAGCGGCTAGACAAGAAAGTCATCAAATTTCATATTGAAATTTAAATACTTACCTTTTGTCGAGCAATTCAAATTATCTTCGAAATCAAAATTCCAATTCCTTTATACCTGTATATCTAATTAGCCATATCATCTAGCTACAATATTCAAACCATTTTGCAAATTCTATTACAAAATTTCCAATATAAACTGCTTATACATTTTTTTTTACTTCACTGTTGAAGTTATATATCTATTCTCATTCAATTTTACATTTCCCATTCATTTGCATTTAGTTTACCATTTCAACTAAATTTGGATTCAATTTACTTTCAATTCTGAAATATTGAATTTTATCAATTATCTGTCATTCAAAACTGCACTATCTTAAATTAGTTCCAATTACTAATTCAAATTGATATCAATTCAATTTATTTTAATTCTACTTCGATTAAATCTACTTACATTTAAACTGGATTTCCAATTTCCATACGAATTTTAATTCATCTTTCATTTACAATTATTCAATTCAATTCATTTTCTTACGAATTCGAAATGAATTTCAACTTTCAATTTCATTTTCATTTAATTGATTCACTTATACTTGCTTTGATTTAACTTCATTCTTTTAAGTTAAATTTGTTCTACCAAAATTCAATTGGTATAAGTTATCAACTTAGTAATATTTCATAAATATCTTTATATAGCATTCCAGAGTTTACCAACATTTCAAAAATCATTTTGAAAACAATTCAAATTCCATTTGAATTTCCAAAACAAAAACCCAAATTTTCCAAACACTTTCCATTTAAAACAATTTAGCAGCAATTTCTCTTTTGGAAACCCGAAAATGAACACCAATGATGCCGCGGTCATCATCAAAGTTATTTTCCAGCGACCGAAAAGAGTTTAGAGCTTTCATCCCTTCAGAACATTTTTCAAAACCTTTGAAATTCATTTTTCACTCCAAAAATAATTTAATTTCTAAAATTTCCAAATTCTTTCAATTACATTTCCAAAAACCTCTCTGGAATTTCGTTTTCCAATTATAAGTCACATTTATAATTTATATTCTCAAATTTCATTTATATGTGAATTTATTTCTTAACTTTGGAGTTATGATTTGAATTTCTTATTCAATTTCATATAATAATGATAACTTTCAATATTATCACTTTCCTAACAAACAAGCATCCATATACTATGATAATTCATAGAAAATCATTTCTTTTCTATACAAAAATAGTTTTGGGCAAAATTATTTCATTTACCCCATTTTAAAACAATACTGTGTCGGTTTATCTTGTTTAAGAGTTTAGAAACCCCTATCGATTACAGTTAGCTAGACTGCACCGACCAGAATCCATAAACAATCAACCGATAAGTCAACACAATACAAAACAATTTTATATTCACTAACAAATACGCACTCGTAAATACTATTATACTCAACTCATTCTAGAGTACTACTGACTCTATCTCTAATGAGTAACACCCAACAGAGCAGGGTTGTCGGCTTAACCATATGCTCTGATACCACTCTGTCAAGACCCGCAAATCCGTACCTCTTGATTAAACACTAATCTCCATTGATTAACTCAAGATGAACGGAAATACGAACCCTGAGGGTTTAAGAAAGAAGAAAGAGGTAGAAAAAAAAGAGAACAGAAGAAGAAGAAAGATAGAAGAACAACAGAACAACATCAGAACAGAAAAACAATATCAGAATCTCACATATCGCAGCGGAACAATATATAATAGATAAATGAATAATGTTTAAAACAAAGAACTATATCATTTTATACATACATCAATCATCAGAGTCAATATACAACAACGGACAGTTATATAAACTTGTCCTCATACAGAATACACAGCGGAATAAATAATATTAGATACAAATACTACGTCTCGCCATCCAGCTTACTTCCAAAGCTCCAGAATACCCAGAATATCCTGATAACATAACTCTAGGCTGCCCGTGTGGAAATTGGTGGGCACCCAGAGTTTAGAAGGGAACAATAAACTCCGAGTCAGTCATGGTGACTGGTGTGAGATCGTAAAACAGTTATTTTTCACAAAGAAAATAAAACAAATTCGCAATGCTTTTGGAAAATGAAACTACCATAAGACCTCCCACCCCACACACAATGCAAACGCAGAATTGGAGGAGATTTCTTCTTATGATAGTCAAAGATGCTTACTACGCAAATCAAATCATTTTTGATATTATTATTAGTGCATAGTGTGTAGAAAACATTTCGAAAGTATAATATTAATCTTAGCCAGCATAGGCATTCCGCACTTATGCCTACTATAGCTACCATCCAAACAGTGGTGACCACCATAAGTGAATGATAGGTTCTACAACTAAAACCGTACAAGGCTCGTATTGTTTCTTTGGATTTCCAACAAATGGTCAGGCTAAGGAACTTCCTATCCACGATGGGTACGTCCCTGGAATAGACGACCCGAGAAATAACCTAACATTACGGTTAGATCTCTGCCAACACAAGGCCGGGTTACCTCTGCAAAAATAGGTAACTACTGACACGCGTATGTCATCCCCCGATCGTAACCGATCTTCCCGAGGATCCCCGATTTCCAACAAACCACATCAAAATAATAATGCAGCAACCACATAGGTTAAGTATCTGGGCTCCATACCATGATACCACCTCTATCCAGAAGGAATGACATACACTAAGGGGCGCTACTCCTTAGAACCTTGCTGCATCCTTCCTGTTTTGACCATTTTCGGGGTGTGAGGCTCGACGAAGTCTCGTCCACAAAGCTACGCTTTCTACAAAGCCCTGCTTCGGGTCAAAAAAATGATCAACCTATGATCACAAAGATATAAGATCAAACAAATGATCATATCACAAATGATCAAACACTGATCATTTCACAGCAACACTCAGTATGCCACGTTACCAAATTGGGAATATATCGCTGATAAATTTCAACTACATAACCTCTGAGCTCGTACGTCTCAGAGAAGGGTGTTAAGCTAAGAGAATAAATTCTCCGCCACCAACAGAAATGTATTTGAAAGAAATCAGCTTTATATCTCAAATTGTAACGTCAGACATACAATCCATACAAGTCTGTTCCGGGATCGAACAGAACCGAAGGCACTTCTCACGAAGCCCTTGCATATCCGGATAATTTTCTAATCACGTCCGGACTTCCCGTCACTAAGGGTGATAAAACCTCTAAATCGGAGATCAGCCGATGTAGAGTTACTCGACGGTAATCCTTCCGTTTTCAAAAATATCCGGTCTTCAACACCGGTCTTCGAATGCAATTCATAACGACGTATCACATATTCGGAATGGGTTATACGACCCCATGGTCCTTTCCCGGCTAACCCGAATAGTGAGCGATTATTCAAAAATAAGTGTGGCATTCAAATTCATCCAATTCACAACAAATACCATATTCAAGGTAATTATTGATAGTCGGTTATTTAACTATCAATAAAGATGCGCAACATCATCAGATTCCAAATAATTTTCCAAATTATTTTATCTTCCAAAATATCTTTTCTAGATATATAATTTCCACACTTAACCGTTTGAAAACAAATTTCAAATCAATTTTCACATTTCATTTTATCTTTGAAGATAAAATCTCAAAACAGTTCATTTCATATTGGAAAAGCATTTCCATACTTATTTAAAAATAAGTATTCCACAAATCTATTTATTTTCAACATTTGAAAATATTCAATATACTTAAATCAATATTAAGTATACATTTCATTCTTTAAGGAAATCATTAATTTTAACATCTATTTGAGTCAAAACGAATGTTGCGTAAAACATCGTTACGATGACTCGAAATCACTAGTATAGGGATTCGGATTTTAAGATAGATATATGTAAATCCCAATACTACATAAAACATTTTCTTTCGAAAATCATTTACTATAACAACAGTGTTATAGTCCATCATTTCCTTATTTCTCGAAAACGTCTATTTCAACAATGAATGTTGAAATCTACGATTTCGATAGTTCACACGTTTTAAAACATCTTTTAAAACAATTAACTTCATTTATAATATCGCTTTCCCAAACATAACTATTTTTTTTCAATAATATATTCACTGTCCAAAATCGTGAATATACTTCAATAACCAAATTTCAATCTTTTTTACACATTTATTTCAAGAATTATCCACTGTCCAAAATCGTGGATAAAATTCCCTTAATAATCTCTATATTTAAAATCAATCAAATTTGATTTATTTTCGAATTTATAAAAACAACGTTTATAAATTCTATTTCCATTTTATAACAACTTCGATTTATACATCTTCTTTAATGACCCATTCAATTTATAAGTTAATATAACTTATAATTCATTTATTTTAAAAGAAATCGTTCTTTTAAACTTCACAAAATTTAAAACTTTCAGATTTCATTAACTTATGAAATCCCATTTTCACTTCATTTTAACACTTATAGAAACTTGTCTTATAATCCCAATATTTCAAATTTATAAATATCCATTTTTGTACATCTTTTAAATAAACCGTTTATAATACTAGAAATCCCAATTTAAACCATTTCATAAATTTCTTAACTTTTATTTCAAAAATCACACTTTGATTTTTTTTCACAAAAATCTTAACTTTTATAACTTTAAAATTTTAGACGTTTATTTATTTGAAATAAATCAATTCAAAAATTCAATAAACCATCTACTTTCAAAAATCACTTTAAAAACCCTTTTAAAGTAAAAGATGTTATTTTTAAACTTCAAAACTTGAATCCGATGATGCAACAACATCAATTAGTCAATCATAGCATTCAATATCATATATCAATATGATAACAGCATATACAACAAATATCTGCAAATAATAATATTGGTGAGGAATCCAGTTGGATCCCTCCAACCTGTTTCCCTGCATCCACAGACGTTAGCACAATACCAATTCCACTTCGAGGTGGAATATCGCGGTATATGGGTTTTATAAAAATCATCCGCTTACTAACGGCGCAATAGGGTCTCATCCGCTATACGAGGCGGGAAATCAATCAATCCAATATATACATATGCCAATATGTATATATTGCTATATATATATATATATAGATATATCCTACTATATCTAATATCACATCCAAATAGCAATCAATAACTGCAATCCAAATTTAAATCTGAGTGAGAAGATCTCACTTTAGCTTTAATTTGCAATCCATTTTCCTTTACGACTTGATTTTCTTGATTTATACCTTGTATAACAATCATATAAATTTATTAACATTCGAATTAAATCGAATAACAATTTTCATTTGGTAATTTCAAGTATTCAATGCTTTTATTTCAAACCAATTTCTTAAATTTTAAACTAATAGTTTCCTTCAACAAATTATTTCTAGCCACCAAATGAGTAAATAAGTTAATTAAAACTACTTAATTATTAAACCCATCCTTTATAAAACAAACTAGTAGAATAAAAATATATTTGTTTTATTTACGAGCTGCATAAAAGTAATCTATATAAGTTTTAAAAACTGATTTTGTATAAACTCTTATAATTTCCAAGAACTTATATACTTACTGTTTCCTATGCAAATATATCTATGAATGTATATATATTTTTCATATCAATATTAACATTATACTACCCTTTACTGTAAGCATATCCAAATACATACATATATAAATTAAAACAAATTTCTTTGTTAAAATCTCACTGTTAAATTCATAATAGTATTTATTATAAAACAGAAATAAATTTTACTTTAAATTTTCAACTGTTTTAAAACATCCTTTATTTTAAACTTTAAATAAATTGGAATCTATACCTTACTCACACAGAACAGTGATCGAGAACGAACGACCAAGCTACAATCGCCGCACCCAATTCGAGCAGCCTCGAGTCGACATTGCGAACAACCCTCACTGTATGCCCCGGTCTCCCTTGCGATCTGCAGTCCTTTCCGCGACTCACCATCGCGACCATTCCATCCATCCGGCATCACGCGTCGCCGTGTTCGCCATTGATTTTCCTTCCAGCTTCTCCTCCTCGCGTGCGCGCCATAGCCTGAAGTTTGCAAACACCCCATCTCGATGAACTCCCCCAGTGCGACGCTTGCTTTGTCGAACTAAAGACCACCCACGGCCTCTCACCGCCGCCCTTCGAACACGCGAGGCTCGAATCCAATCGCGACCATTGCTTTTCTTTCTCGCGAAACCCAACTCCATGATACCCAGAGGCGACGCGCCTTAACTTTTAACTGTCGATTTATTTTTGGTTTCTCTATATTCGAATGAATTCAAGTGAAGGCTGAGATGGTTTGATTTCGAACTGAAGAGGGATTTTCGAATTGATAAATTTAGGAACTTCTAAGGAAGGCTCGGTTTTGATTTAAAGAGGGGGAAACGAATTTTGATTACAGAGAGGAGGCGGCCATTTCTTTTTCGTTTGCTTTTGTTTTGAACTGAACGGAGGAGAGACGTGATATTTTTAACAGAGGAGGAAGGGGAGACCAACGTACGCGACATTGCAGAGAGTAGGTCTGCTTACACGATCTCGTTCGTGATTTTAGGTGTAGAATTAGGGGAGAAAAGTGTGATGACTGTGACTAATAATTTAAATTTAAAATTTCAATTGATTTTGATTTAATTTCAAGGCGTTTGCTTACCGTACGCTCACATATCAACTTCGATAAATACGAAATTTGAAACCCGGCAATAATTCAATATTCCGGACCCAATGAAACTGGTTTCGTCGAATTCCGAGACTGTGCTTCGGACAGCTATTTTTAAAATCGATACGAACGATAAAAATTCCAGAACTGAACAAAACAGTCTAAATTTCAATTTTGAAGCTGCTGTTATCTTCAGTGTTATCAATATAAATTTACAAGCGTTTGAAATATTTTTTCTTTAGCTTAAAACTGAAGATACAAATTTTTATTCAACTTACAATAGATTAAATTTTTATAATTTAATCACCAAATTCAAAGTTATATCGGGGATTCAAATTAAATCATCGTTCAAATATTTAAAATAAATTAAATATTCTCAATTTAATTTGTTCAAAATTCTGGGTCGTTACAGTAATAATTACTGTATTAAATGACATTTATAACTTATCAACCAAATTTACACACGCCTTTGTTGTCCAAGTTTTTTATTAATGAAATATATGCATACATCCATAGTAATTACACACACACACACACATATATATATATAGAAACACACACACACACACACACATATATATATATATAAAGTGAAAACCTATTGGTTGTTTTAAATAATTTGAATTCCAAAATTAACATTAACGGGAATGATTTCAATTAAAGAAAGTTTGACAACAAAAGGTTACATTATTGCACAATTTCCTCTTACAAATTTGAATCATACTAAACACGAATATTTCCATATACATGATTATTACCATTTAATAATTTAGATCTAAACAACATGAATTTGCAAACATTGTTATACATAATGTGTGGATATTTCTTTGATACAAATAAGTTTTGACTTTTAAAGTCAATAATATTCATTAAACTTTTAATTTAGGAATGAAACAATACTTAGATTTTACATGAGACTTTAAATATAGAGAACCATAAAGAATTAGAATTTTCACTAAAGTCCATTCATTAATCTTAAATCAAGATTTTTTTAAGACAATAATTGAAACGATTATACACAAGAATTTATCATATGAAATTAAAGATCAATTTCAAAGAATAGTAGATAACTTATCATATACGATTCATTAGCATTTGAGTATGTAAATGGTATATAATTACATTAAAAAAAATCTCAATCAAAGTCAATTTTAGAGTAGGTGCGTAGATTAGATTATGATAAGTTCAATATCGCAAGATATCCTAAAGTAGATTAGCATATATATGAGATTGATAGCATGTAACAACAAGGGATTTCTTTTGTCACAACAAATGTTTCCATGAACATATATGTGCTTTAGGGGATGTAGGGATATTCAATCATGATGCTAGAACTAAAAGAGTTTCGTTCAATGGTCTTGCATTTTCTACACTAAACGAAGTGCGCGTATAGTGGAGATGCGAGAGGGCGCCGAAACATTTCAACACATCTCGCTACGACCCCGCCTCTGTCATGCTGCATGTTATCCAATTCTCCTCCCCAGGTCACCTCCAACTGCCATGTTAACGCAAGCTTGCACGTGTCTCATCTTTCCTTTTTCTCCCTATGCGATTTTTGTTTCCATGTTTTTTTTTCTTTTTGTGAGAATTGGATCTGGAAGAGGAACTAAGGCATGGAGATGGGACAAAATAGGATGCGGGTTTGGGTGCTAACACATGGGCTTGGGCTGAAATAATGTGAAGATGGTAAATTATTATATTATTATTTTTTGTTACTTTTTTTTCCTATCAAGCCCACAAGAAATTACAATTTGATTTGTTTTCCTTCTTTTTTTCCCTTTTACCACATTAATTTTATCAATTATTAACATATTTACAGTTTTGATTTAAATGACCGTACATTTTGATTGCAAAATAATTAAATTTAATAATTATTCATCTTCATTGATATTATTAATGTCAAATCAAATTTATCTCCATCTATTTCAATTAGATAAAAATAATTCCAAATTGAATTAGAATATTTTATTTTAATTAAATTTAATAATTACAATGTCGTAAAAAGTAGAGTTGATACAATAAACAAATAAGCAAGTGTTATAATTATATATGTAAGAGTATAATTAGGTGGTGATAATAGATTTTAGTTGGTAAATATCTATATATAAAACTATTTTCATGATAAAATGATCTATTTTGCTACTTTGTAAGGAGTTTCTATATTTAATAAACAATGGTTTGTAAAGAATATTCTATAATGACTCTTCTGCAAAATTCCTAACAAACATATACATAGGTCATTCTCTTATTCATTCCACCTTCTTTTAGTTTTAAATTTAGGGTGAATTTAGGGATAAGATTAGAGATGGAGGTTGGCTAAAACTAGAGATTGATCATGCTTTTGTTAGAGGATGGGTAGAAATTATAGAATATTTTGTATTATATGGTAACTTTATTTCCTAGTAACTGATAATTAATATTGAATAATTAATAACTAATATTAAATTTTAAATACTTAATAATTAGTAATCAATATTTAATAATTAATATTACTAAATGATAATTAATAGAAATGCATATATAAATTCAATTCAAATTCAAATTCATACAACTAACTTTGGATGCAAATATAAATCAACAGAAATAAACAAACAATAGCGATCACACATGGTGCATAATACAAACAAACTAATGATGCCCTCGCAATATCATTAGTTCTTCTTCAAATCCACTCGTGTGGTTCATATCAGTATCCAACATTTTCTATCCTCTTTGAAAATTCTTTTTATGAGATAATTTCATGATCTTTTCAAGGTTATACCTGTCAAACTTCAAGCACCGTTCTTGGCATGTCATAACATCTTGATTTGTGATTTCCTTCATTTGAAACATCACTACCTCCAAAAAAAACTTATGAAATATACTGGACGGAAAAATAATATAGTGATATGTCACCAGGGATGTGCTTGAGTTGATATTTTAGGGCCTATTTTGCTTGCAAATGAATTTTTTATTTTTACACTTTCAATGTACTTCGAATGTTGTGGAAGAGAAGTAGGGGGTGGAATATGCTAGTCATCACAACAAGGGGAGGGAGAAGACGGGAGAAGAATTTTTTTTGATATTTTCGAAAAGGGAAAAAAAGACATTTTTAATTTTACATATTAAAATCATTTCCAAGTTTGTCGTTTTCCACTATCTTATATACTTTTCCATGCATTTTGAAATAAAGATTGAAAACTCAAAATTCGAAATTTGTTTTCAATTGTTTCTTCGGTATAAGCCAAATAAAAGTAAATAAAAAATATGACAAGTTCTAGTAAATCCATCACTTTTTACCTTCTTCGTCCCTACTTATTTCTTCAATATAGTCGAACCTCGTTATTTTCCTTCAACAACCCGACCATTTTTCATTTTACCTTTCTGTGACTTTGACTTTATCATCCTCTCATCTTTCTCTACTCTTTTACGTTGTTAATCTTGATCTCGTTTTTAGTTTTTGTTTTGCTCTAGCAAATAAGTTAATAAAAGAATAAGTGTTGAAACCCAAAAAAAATGATTTCTATTATGTCTTCTATTGAGTTAATTTCGATCAATTTTAAAATTTTGAAAGTGGAAGTATTGAGATATATTGACATATTCTTTTTATGTAACAACGTATATATGGTTAATCGTGAGTTTAGGATTTAGATTAGACTCAGTTTCCTCAGTTTCCTCATTTTTAGTTTCGGTTTACCTGTTCTTTTGTACTATATATATGACAGAAAGATATCAATAAAGGCGGCCATTCATTATTTCTTTTCATGGTATCAGAGCCACACGGCTAAGATACACGTCCGGTAATGGTTAAAGGTAATAATACGATTTCTCGAAATGATCATACGTCTCCTTTTTTCTTGGCTCACAAGACAGACCTGGAGATCTCATTACTCGAGTTTGTCTTCGACACGACAATTATGATGAATGGGCAAGGTCTGTGCGTCTTGCTTTACTATCCCGCCGGAAATACGGCTTCGTCGATGGCACGATTATGGAACCCAAAGCACCTTTCACAATAGAGGATTGGCTTACCATTCATTCGATGCTGGTTTCCTGGCTAATGAACACTATTGATCAAGAGGTTAAATCTACTATTTCCTTCTATGATGACGCTAAACTTTTATGGGATGAATTGAAGGCTCGTTTCTCTGTTGTTAATGGTCCCCGAATTCAACAATTAAAAACTAATTTGGCTAAGTGTGAGCAGTCCAAGATCATGCCAGTTTCTACATATTTTGGAAAGCTAAAGGTTTTGTGGGATGAATTGGCTAATCATGAACCTATTATTACATGTAAGTGTGGAAAATGTGAATGTAATTTGGGTAAGGAACATGAAAAACGACGAAGCAATGAGCGTTTTCATCAATTTTTGATGGGTTTAAATTCTGATTATTTTGCCCAATTACGTACTACTTTGTTGTCTCAAGAACCTTTACCTCTCTTGATCGTGCCTATCAACAAATTACACAAGAAGAACATGTTCGTGGAATTATTCATGCTCGAGAATCTCAACCGGAAGTGGTCGGCTTTATTGTTCATCCAGAAGGGCATGGCCGAGTGAAACTAGATAAGATCGACAAATCCGGACTACTGCGTTCTCACTATCATCGATCTGGACACGACATTGTTACCTATTTTCAACTTCTTGGGTATCCAGAATGGTGGGGCGATAGACCTCGCACGCAAGGAGTGACTCATGCTCGCGGCAAGGGAGGTGGTGGCCGTGGTACAGACTCACATGCGACTGGTCGTGGTAGAGTAGCCACTGTGCGAGCAGTGGTTGTAGATGGATGCAACACTGTGGTTGGAGCCTTGGCCAATGGGCAAAGAAATTCTTCCAACACTACAGCCAGCACGTCAAACACTCCTGCTTCTCTTTCTAATTTGACTGCGGAACAATGGCAGACTATAGCTACTATGTTTGGTAATACTCTATCATCTACTGATCGTTTACATGGTGAGTTTTCTAAGATTTCATGGATTATTGATACCGAAGCTTCTAATCATGTAACGGGGAATAAATCATATTTGTTTGATTTTCATGATATTGTCGCATGTCCTGTTGGACTCCCTGATGGCCAAAAAATAATTGCAACTAAAAAGGGGAAGTGTGAGGCTCTTGGACGGATTGTATCTTAAAAATGTTCACTACAACAAAAATACACTTTCACAACTGCCAAAAACAGTTGTAATAGGTCTATTACAACTGTCATCCGCCAATCTTTATATCCGCAGTTGTAATAGAGCAGGATTATTTTACAAAGGGTATGTACAGTTGCATAAGCAGTTGTAAAAAGTCTTTTTAGAACTACAAATAGCAGTTGTGGAAGAGTTATTTACAACTGCTTTTCGCAGTTGTAAAAAAATTATTTACAACTGTTTACGACACTTGTAATAAATATTTTAACAACTATTTCCGCCTGTTGCGTTAACATTTTACAACAGTTTGTAATAGTTGTAGTAGGATCTACTATAACTATTGATGACAATGCAACAAATATTTTTACAAGTGCTACAAACTACTATAATTCAACTTTTCATAATTGCTATTAACCATAAATTTCATGATATTATAATTAAAACCAATATTTCATTAATAATAACCACAATCATTCAAATACTTGGAGCAACACGAACTATTCACATTCAAAAACATACTCCATTTATGAATTCATAACTCCATTCTAAAACATAACTGAATCAATAACATAAATCGGTAAAAGTACATATACGTACTAATCAAAAGAGATAAATTCTCTATGCCAAGGAATAAGCGTCCCAACCGCTTGTCCAATCGTATAGATATCTGAAGTAGGCCTAAATAGAAGAGCTTCAAGATCCACCACCGCATCGACCCAAACTTTCCAAGTATCTGCTCCTAGTGGTACATTAAAACCAGTTATGATGTTGTTGCTACTAGTGCTCAATAATTTGTACTTTCTAGGCTGCTGCTGAAATTGTATATTAACACCAGTTGTGATGTTGTTGCTACTCCAATGAGACTGCAAAAATAAAGCATTATGGTGAAACTGAAGGCGGCCTATTGTTTGTTGCTAATGCATAGAAAAGGAAAGCATCAACTAAGCCTATCTACAAATCACATTTAAAATCATTTTTTTGTTTGTCGCTATTGCACAGCACTCATAACTAAGCATGCTCACATTCCTTGATGTATACATGAGTGCAACCACCAAAATGGTGGGCTCAGTCCATGCTTTATATATAGCTATACATGTGCTTATGGTTTTTGCTAACCTACTAAACTAATTTCACTAAGTTCAGAAACAAATCATGCCACCAAACGAGCTAGCAACACCATCATCAAAAGTTATAGCATTCCCGATCGACAAATCAAATCTTCAACATAAACTTCACATGGACACAGTTTATCCAGTGACCCTTAAGGTAACATTTTATGTGCAAGAACTAGCCTATGCTATTAGAAAGAAAAGAAAAACTATTGTGATTATCATTATCTTAAACAGTAGCTTGGTTAAACTTCCTTAATTATCAGGCCACATCATCCCATCTTGTCATCAAATTACAAAAAGTAGGACTAAGCAGGGTGATAAATACTATGACAAAAATGACAAATCAAGAGTAATACTATGAACATCCTAAATGAAAAACCCAATATTAACTACTAAATTTTGTTCAGTTTGAAGAAGCGGCATACGAAGTAAAACTCACCAACCAAGGATCCTGGTGGACATGCTGTAGCAGACAAGAATCTAACAGCTGCCTGACAGAGAAAATGATACTAAATGGTGTGACTGGAGTAGTCTACCTAGGTGAACTTCTATCCATGCCAGGCCCATTAGGCAGTGGTAAAACCACACTTTTAACTTCCCTCGGTGGCCGCCTGACCAAAAATACAAGCTAAGGAATAAATTTATAAATAACTATTGTTCAACAAGGACTGAAAAAGGGCGGACCTATCATATGGACCAGTACCAGCATAACCTTCTAAATCTTCTCCATTAGAATCTGATCTAAAATGACTGATCTTCTTATGAATAGGCCAGCTGGTTTTCTTGGGTAGCCCATTAGCTATAGACTAGTGAAGATTCTTATGTCAGAACATGTGCCTAATTTTTGTTAGAAACTCCCCTTTTTATCTCATCTAATCTAATAATAATAATAATAGACATAGAGAATGACCTTAGAGGAGTCAAGACCATTTTTCTTGCAAACAAAACTCAATGCACGCCCAAGATAAGCTCCGACTAGTTTCTCACCAAGTCCTTTCACCACCTATTTATGTGATGTTAATTAGTAAATAAATATTAATTGTCATGAACAAAGAAACAGTTAGACTAGGCTCCTCAAGGAATATTTGTGCCTTTTTGGTCATACCTATGTTCAAATGTATTCAAAGGCTTAGAGTGTTAATGTTCAAAATTCAACCTTATGATGTCTTAAATAGCCTAAGATAAGATATTGTTGCATCAATTCAATGTAAACTTGGGATATCAACTTTAATAAACATGTAAGGAGCCTAGCTTTTCCTAATTTTATCAAATAAAGACCACATACCTCAGCGTAGATTTCTGAAGAGTTTCCAGTTGATGGGTTTGTTATATGGATAACAAAAGCATAGTGGGTGCTTATGATTTCAAGAACAAGGACAACCATATAAAGATAATCATGATAAAGCTTCACTTTACGTGTACTGAAATATGCTTTCTCATTCCATTTGAAAGCCCAGACTTGTAAACTAAAGGAAACGCGGTTTTAAGGACATATTCTCAATGTTAACCTAAAGCTAAGTTCTGAAAGAATGATGAAGCTAATTTTTATATGATCGACTTACATCATTAGAAATAAACAATCAACATTATTAAACCATTTTGATATTTGAATTATTTAAGACCATTTTGATAGCTATCCCATTTTTGTTTGCCTTCGTCACCAGGCTAAGGCATTCCAGAACTTCTCATTGCTTGTTTCACCTCTTACACCTGATTTTTTTAATACTATGTTACTCCTTAAGGCCATTGATGGACTATATGTATTATTTGGTTAAGAAAACATATATTGACATAAGGGATTACACACACATATATTTCATAAGTACAGACATACATATAACATACTGAGAGTTCTGTTATATAAGAAATACTACACATACCAATTGAGGAGGTGCAGCAAGATGCAAAACTGTTCTTTGGATTTCAGCCAAGGCATTAAACTTTCCTTTTTGTAGCTGTTCCATTAGGAGCTGAAGATCACTAGCCACTGCCTGATAAAATTAATTTATATTACATTACAAATGGGCCATATGATAACTAATAGCAAGTAATGCGTGCATTTATCACTATGAGTATATGATTCATGAATCTACATGGTAAAGTGTTGATGCATAGAACTTGTAATTCAACAAATTATGTAAAGCAAATTACATGTTAGCCAATTCTGTAAAACTAGATAAATGAGCCTAACCATGTTTGTGTCATCTGATAAGACCTTATCAAAAACACCAAATGGAAGCACTACTGATGTTGGAATTCCAACCAAGAAGGAACTATTCTTTTTAAATATGATATGTTACGCGACTTAGGCTTAACCTAGAAAACAAACACCATTTTACAATTGAGAACATTAATAATCACATCTTTACTCTAGAAAAAAGAATACAACTATAAACCTTACACTTAGTATAAACATTTTGAACTGTAAGCAATTCATCCATAACAACAACATATCCAGCAACCTCAACTGGACTTATGATTTGCCAGTTGTCCATTTAAAACACTTGAGTTGAATTATGTATTAGCTAATAGTAATATAATTCTCATCTGACTCTAGTTTTGTCACATGCATGATGTAAATAATCACATCCAAGATCAAAATTTCTTGAGGGATCATAGAATATATGCATTATTTTAGAGTCGGGAGTAATTATTTTCTTAAGATATCACGAGAATATAAAATCAGTCCAGGGAACAAGTTTTAAGAGAAAACAGTTGCAATCTATTTATCTATCTAAGAATATTATAGCATGAATAAAACATACAGAAAAAAACAATCAATTACGATAGACTGCACTAACCTTCTTAAATTTGCCTCCTTATATAAAAAAGGGTCAAATCGATTAATAAGAGTTGATATTAATTGATGCAGCAGAGCCACTACTTGTGATTTCTTCTGTAAACACGTTCAACTAAGGAATATGCACATAATAATTGATTTCACAACATACGGTAAAACTGGTAATTGATGGTAAATAAATGCTTACTGCACACTTGTCAACTTCAAGAACCGTTCCAAGATATTCAGTTGAAGGTTGCAGTAATTGATGGTAAATCTCTGCATTGCTATATAGAGCTAATTGAGTTTGATTAAGAAATGATTTTGCACATAATTGCCAATGCTTATTATTTTGTCTCAGCATCTCCAATGCATGATGTCGTCCTTTCAGAAGTAGGAGAAAAAATAATGAATCCATGCTTCATTGCATTCAACCAATGTAAATCTTGACATTGATATGACTTTTGAAAAGGAAAAATGAAAGACTACATGTAAAAACTTGTGACTTCACATAAATATTTTGGCTAACAATTCCGTACATCTTATCTATCTTGGTCATTTGCTAGAGAAATTTAACCCTTTTTTCAATTCATGTTTAAATTGAATACCGATATGAAGATTAAAAATTACCGCATATCATGTAGCAGTACCCATAATCTACACCATCCGGATCAATATGAATATTATTGAAATCATCCTGAAACCATAGGATTGAGTTTTAACAAGATGAATTATCCAACCATTTTTCTCTCAAGCAATAAAAAATGAAAGTATACCTTAAAATCTAGAATTAAAGCATATTCCAAAATGGAAATATTATAAAATTTATATTGGTGCTGAAATCATTTTTAACAGACCTTTATCAGTATACCAAGATGATACTAATTGGGAAGACTTGAAACTGCCTGAAGACCCGGATTAAATATCTCATTCATGTCGAAGCTTTAAATGGAGATCGTTATACATCCTCTCTCTCTTAATGTGAATTAAGGCGGGGATAAAATAATGTTAAAATGATTATTGTTTACTTGTAATTTACTTTATTTATACTGTTTAAAAAAATGTTAAATCAAATTATTCACTGGATACTGATATCCAATAAAGTTGTTTTTCCTTAAGTGAAGCAATGTTTCCCATGTATTTGTAGTGTTATGCTTACTGTCATTATAAATTGCTGTCTGTTTGCTTGTGATATTAGCATGACTTTTATTTTTGTTCAATATCCTTGGGTATGATATATACAATTTGGTCATTATATATGCTGCTGAATTATAGTCAATAGCACTAGTAGTGGGTATCATTGTTTTTTCCCTTCTTTTGGAAACAATTTAGTGTCATCCTATTTACCAATCTGTAATCTTGCTACATCAAGTTTTTTAAGTTAAACAAACCAAATCAGAGGACAAAACTCTGTTATACAATAGTTGAAAAGACTTGCATGATTCTTGGATAGAACATTTTGTAACAAGTAAAAAGGGTATGATAAACCATCTATATAAGATAGTCATGTAACATATTTTCCAAAATAGACAGATTCAAGGCTATGCTATGCTAAGAAGCGTTCCATTGGCTATAAATAAGCATAAGAAACAAGCTTAACCATGCAATTTAGAACAGAGCATTAATACAAAGTTTGATTGCAGAACTCATTCAATACTCATAAAAACTGGATATATGATTTTAGCAGTAAAAATAAATATATGAGTCTATGACCAGATATAAATAGACGTATTGGATGCATGAACCAAATCATATCATAATGCATACTGCAGAGAACAAACAATATGCGATCCAGTTAAAAACGCAAAATATTCTGGTGAGTCACCAAAATGCTCAACTAAGAGTACTTAACAAACAACTGTAAATATACTATCCAAAATCGACCTATGTTACTATTTTAAATATACTATGCATTATCCCCAATCCATTTCACACAATCCGTTTAAATCAAGAAAACATGCTCCTATGCAACTTAAAGCATGAACATATTTTGCTGTGACAATATGAACAAGCATATAGTTTAATTTGTTACTGTTCTAGGCAAAAAAAACATGAATTAACTAACAACTAGGTCCAGAACTATCCTTAGTTTATATAAAGATTTAGCTAATATCAATACAAATTCATAAACGTGTGTGTACACACACACATCTAGAGAAATAAAAATAATTTGCAGATCTTAAACCTTAAGCTTATAAGTCAGCTGCATATATGGATAACTACATTTGATCAGTAAATATAATGTTATAAACTACCATAGTTCATTAATCTTAATTAATCAACCAGTAGAATAGTAAATATACGTCCCATATAACACATGATATTCATATAGCTCATAGTATATACCTGCTCCGGTATACAGATAAGGACCAGGAAAAAGCTTTCGTGACCTTAAATAGGTGTTCACTCCACCAACAACTGCTTCCAACGCACCAAATCCCAAAAGTATATTGATCCAACATTGAAATGTTTGTCCTTAAGTGATCCTTTCAGTAATGCCTTCCTTTCCTACAATCACAGTTGATTCATAATTAAAGTACACATACTAAGAAATGATCGGTATTTTCTAAGAAGTTTATTGATAGTTTCTTGTTCATAGTTAAAGTACACTCCTAAAAGCACCACTTGGTATTTTGGGGCTACATATTTCAACTGAAATTAGAGAGTATATTCGACCAAGGGACTTATGAAATGTCTACATTACTTACAATTACAACGATGAGTTTTCGATACTGTTTTTCATTATCCAGTGGATTGTGTACTAAAACAAACCCACTTGAGTGTGCTAATAATTGAAAACAATCCTACATAGCAAATCGTTGGTTATTTGTTTTCTTAAACTTAGACGTTATATATGCTTATAAACCCTTGACTTCTTAATCGAATTTGATCCAACATTCGAATCGGACAATTTCTAAGTAAATCTGAATGTTTAAATGAATACAAATAAATCAAGAACTTAAGCAAGCGCCCACTCCTAGTCATATAATGTCCATCGTGAGTATTGCCAGAACTGTTTCTTAAACCTTTTTCTCAAGCATCATTTCCTTTCATTTAATCAAATTAATATGTAAAAAAATGAACTGAAAATACTGTATGTACCATCAAAATCACACATCAATCTACTGTGAATTATATGTATTCCGGATTTTATTGTGTACCAACAATCTAGCAAGTTAAGCATCATTCAATTAGAACAAACACAAACGTAGATGGAAGAGAAATAATAACAACATTCAATGGAACGAAACAAATGAAATCATCAAGCAACAGTGTACCTTAAGTGTAGGAGATCTGGACGATCGAGGAAGCAATTAACTCTCTGACATCGACGTTAATGTGAGGAAGAGGACGGAAATAGTGTTCCGTCGATATCCAGCAGCGCTTTTGCAGAGCAGATTAGGTTATTTTTTTGAAAATTTGGGTTTCGCGATTTGAATCGGCGATTAGGTTTAGTTTTGAGAAATTTTGACCTATTAATGAATTGAGCGGCCTACCAAAATCAGAGAGGGAGCTGTAGTTTTTTGGGTACAGGAACGTGACATTGGAAGACAACTGACAAAAACAGTTGTTATAAATAGCTTTTTACAACTTGCTTAAATAATTAGTTGTTAAAGAGGCATATTACAACTACTATACAAATAAATTTGTTAAAAGTATCTTTTTTACAACTGTTAAAAATAAATAGTTGTTACAAACTACTTATTACAACTGTTATTTTGTGTTGGCTGTAAAGGGAATGTTGTAATATGATTGTTTTGTTGTAGTGGTTCTTTATGTTCCTAAATTGCACTGCAACTTAATTTCAGTTACACAACTCATTGATGACATGCACTGTTTTGTATAATTTGCTTCTAATATGTGTGTTATACAGGACCGTCTTACGAGGAAGCTGATTGGAACGGGTGAACAGAGAGATGGACTTTACTATTTTCGGCAACCATCTACAGTGCAAGCTATCTCAGTGGATAGTTCATCATCTTTATTGGAACTTTGGCATCAACGTCTTGGACATCCTTCAGAGAAAGTAGTAAAGTCATTACTTTTCTTTCGTAATTCTATTGATAAATTGAATAAGGCATGTGATGTGTGCCCACGTGCCAAACAATCTCGTGATTCTTTTTCTCTTAGTGTACATAAGGCCTCCCGAATTTTTGAATTGGTTCATTGTGATTTATGGGGTCCTTACAATACAGTTTCTTCTTGCGGGGCTCGTTATTTTTTCACTATTGTGGATGATTTTTCTCGAGCTGTATGGATCTATTTGTTGATTGATAAATTAGAGGTATTTAAAATGTTTATGTCATTTTTTGCTATGGTTGATCGACAATTTGGACAAAAGGTTAAGATTGTTTGGAGTGATAATGGGATGGAGTTTAATTGTTTGACAGATTATTTTCTTTCAAGTGGGATTTTATTTCAAACCTCTTGTGTGGGGACTCCACAATAGAATGGTAGAGTTGAACGTAAGCACCGTCATATTTTAACAGTGGCAAGGGCCTTGCGTTTTCAAAGTCACCTTCCTATTTATTTTTGGGGTGAGTGTGTCTTGGCAGCTTCTCATTTGACCAATCAAACACCTTCAAGTGTTCTTCACAATAAAACACCTTATGAAATTTTATTTAATACTTTTCCATCTTTTGATGATTTGCGAGTATTTGGTTCTTTATGTTATGCCCATAATCAACGAGCTAAGAATGATAAATTTGCAAGTCGAAGTCGAAAATGTGTCTTTGTTGGGTATCCGTTTGGTAAGAAAGGGTGGAGATTTTTTGATCTAGACAATAAAAGTTTTTTTGTTTCTAGAGATGTTAAGTTATTTGAAAATCAATTTCCATTTGCTGAAACTCCATCTGCTATTGTTCATTCTAATTATAATTTTAGAAGCATGAATTTGGGTAATGATGATTTTGAATTTAACATATTGGGAGAAACTACATCACTGTCTGAAGAACTTGAGCCTATAAATGAATCCTCTCCACTAAATATCACTACCCAAAGCCAAACAACTACTCCTCCCACAACTTTAGAACCTGCTCCCACAACTTTAGAACCTGCTCCTACTACTTCCACAACCAATGTTGAACAAAGACCAATTACACCCACATCTCCACACTACCATCCGTCTATAGGGGGGCATAAGAGGTTGCTTTGGATGCTGTTGATACATCTCATATGGGACGTGGATTCCGTGAAAAAGTTCCATCCATTCGACTTCGTGACTATGTTACTAACACAGTTATCACAAAAAGTCCATCTACTCTCTCTCCAAGTTCACCCGCAACATCTGCTTCCTCATGTACGCCCTTTCCTATAACACATTATATTAATTGTGAAAAATTTTCTGTTAGCCATCGGCAATTTCTTGCCGCTGTTACAGCAAGTTGTGAACCGAAATCATTTAAAGAGGCTATTGTTTGCACCAAAAATGGTCACAAACCCCAAGTATTGTGAAAGCACCAGTGTATGAATATAAATCAGCAATATTCAAACACAAATCTTAGATCTAAGCTAGCAACAAACAGCAATCCAGAAATAATGAACAGTGACACACAATTTATAGTGGTTCGGCTATCTCCGGCCTACGTCCACTTCAAAGTTTTTTCTTTTCTTTTATTGATGTTCTTCGCTGATTACATATGATTATAGCATATGCAATGAATGAATTCAAGTATAACAGTAACGGAAAGAAGTAGAATTGAATCCGGCAGAGACTGGACGTTCAATGGCCCAAAGATCCCTTTTCTGCAGGCTTCAGGGGGCTATTTATAGGCGTAGGAGGCTGAGATCACGCCCAAACTTCGGGAGACTTCTTCTGGCACATGAGGGGACCCACGCGACCGACCCCACCAAGTTTCGACTTGATCTGTGATCGATACGAAACCATTTCGTATCCACCAAAAAATGATACAATCGAGCTGAAACTTGGCAGGGACATTCTTTACCTTGCACGCAAGCTACTGTGAAAATTTCATTGCATTTGGATCAATGGTTCGAGAGATATGATCGATATGAGGTTAAAGTTCTATGTGCGTTTCCCTGTTCGAATCCATGGTATCGTATCGATGGCTTTCGCATCGATCGGAAGCGCGTGCGCGCGGTGACGTGGAGCGAGTTGCCTGGATCGATCCAATTTTAGTGGCGCGTTGATCGATTCGTATCCTTGAACTTCGCCTCGTTTGTATCGAGTACTGTTATCCAGTTTGAATCAATCGACTTCGTATATCTCGTATCAGCTTTCAACGTCTAGTTTGAATCGAGATTGGCAGCTTAGCTCGTATCGATGGTGATGTCTCCATTCAATGGATATGATTGTGATGGATACGAACTGAAGCTGCCTGATGGATTCGAATGAACGCCATGTTCATCGACTTAAACTAATCATCGGTCAACCGATACGAAGTTCATGGATACAAAGGCCTGGCCATCCCGATCGATACGAAGCCAATGGATACGAACCAAGGTGTGGTGATGGATACGAATGGATGGATTCAAAACGAGATGCTGCTCTGATCGATAGGAAATCGATGGATACGAAACGAGGTCCATTGATGGATATGAAAATGGAGTTATCTCCTTCAATTTGCATCGATCATAACTTGAGCACACGAACTCAGATTGACTTGAAATTTGGAGTGCTGGGTTTCATGACTTTGCTTGTCCTATCTTGTCAATTGCGGCCTGATCTGGACTCAGACAAAATTCATCGACATCCATGGTTATCCTGCAGTGCATAGTTGATGTTCATGGCTAGTTATTATTGATTTTCAGTCAGTTTTGGGTATCTCAGCTTTGTTAAAAGTTGGGATAACACTTTACCCCCCAAAACATGCCTTTTGGTAAAAAGGTGTGTTTTGATCGGTCTCAAATCGAATGCAGTGAGTTCATGTTTTATTCAAACCTTATGGTATTTTCAATCGAGTTCATGGTTGTTCGAAGCCAAATCATTATCCACTTTTTCCCCTGGAAGTTACGAATGAAACTCCGTAGTCTCTCCGAAAAATCAACGGTTACTCCGGACCCTTGCTAAGCCCATCCCAGACTTGGCGATCGAATAGAAAGATCCTATTGCACTCCGGCGTTGCTTTCTACCCCTTGCACTCTGGCCCCAGTTAGGGCGTAAAGCGATGTCTTAGTCGTTCTGGACCGAGCATAGCCTCTCCGGGCTCCTACTGGATCCCATCCTATCACTCTCCAGTGAAGGGGAAACAACATTAAGTGAGTCGATCATGTCGTTCTCCAGCAAGGCGACTCACTTCCTACACTCTGGTTCAGTGTATCTGAACATTAAGCGATGTCATGGCCTAAATCGTGGGGCGATCATAGCCTCTCCGGGCTCTTATCGAATCCCGATCCAATCACTCTCCGATGAGTGGGAGACGACGTTAAGTGAGTCGATCCTGTCGCTCTCCGGCGAAGCAACCTACTTCTTGCACTCCGGACCCCATCTCTCCGGGTAGGGTCGTAAAGCGATCATTTTTATATTGATATTTAATACTCATCCTTTAACTCTCTGGTCAAAGGTTTATTTCAAGAAATTCAAGTTTATTTATTGAATTCAGGTCCTAGATGTTCAATCTCAAACATCAGGAAAAAACTAAACATTGCCTCTCCGGGCAGATTGGTCTATCTCTATCTCAGAGCATGCCTAGGGATCTCTCTAGTTCCCGTACATGAGTAAGTGGAGTAGCTATTTATTCTGAAAACAAATCTAATGGAATTATTTGACCGAAGTTCAAATCCTGAACTTGGCCCTTGCCATCTTAATCAGTTGATAACGAGTCATGATCCCGATCCAGGATCGTTTCTGTTTGGTTGAGGCGGTAGTTGTTCAGGCCTTACCGCCGCTGCCCGTTCTCTAACATATTTGCGGCAATCTACCATTCCTGGCATGTTCTTCCACCTCATCCTTTAGGTGGCGGCATTCGTCGGTTGTGTGCCCATCCAGCTCATGGAATAGGAAATATTTTCCGGTCCTACGCTCCCGCTCTATGGGGTCTCTCCTGGGTGGTTTTCGATAGGGGAGTTGCCCCCGAGTTTCAGTGTAAATTCGTTCCAGGCTTGCTGCCAGATCTGTGTATTGCTTGAATCTGGGCTCTCGGAATTTCTTCCGTTTGTCAAGGCCATCATGTGCGTCATCCTGCTTTCTCTTTCCTTTGTCCGCCCTGGGCTATTCCCTAGCGGTTCCTTCGCCTTGTACAGCATTTATTTCTTGCCTCTCGGCTCGTGATTCTTCTAATCGAATGAATCTTTCAGCTTTATGGTAAAATTCTCCAAGATCTTGCGGTGGGTCTCTCGTTAAAGAATCTTTGAATTCGGTGCCTTCTCCAACTCTTGCCACTGCCGCCATCAAAATCATCGATGGATCCGGGCGATCTACAGAAGCCACCGTTGCATTAAATCGTAGCAGAAAATCTTTTATGGACTCTTCGGTCCTTTGTTTTATCGATGCCAAAGTCATCACACTCTTGGGTCGTGTCACGTGGACCCTAAACTGTCTCATGAAGCAAACTACAAGCTCGCCCCATGTTTTGATCGATCCAGTTTCTAATTGCCTGAACCAAAGTGCAGCCAAATCTGACAAGTATAAAGGGAAGCATCGAGCCATCACTTCCTCGGATGCCCCCAACACTTCCGTGTGCCTGATGTACCGAGTAATATGCATCGTTGGGTATGACTTCCCGTCATAAGGATCCAGCATAGGAAGTTTGAACTTCGGAGGGTTTCTTGCAATCCTGATATTCGGAGTGAACGGACTCCGACTGACTTCTTCCAACCCTCCGCTAGACAATCCTCCTCTCATGAGTCATCGCACTAATCCAGCCATCTTTTCATCTCCAACCTGGAGTTGCCCTCTTGGTCTTGAAGGGTATTCTGGTACGTACTCTTCGTGTGGCCCGTTGTCATTAGCATCGGCTCTAGCCTGTTGAGCCCCTACCATCGGTCTTCCAATATTGGATCCAGAGGGTCTGCCCCCAAGTCCTTGTTGATCGCCTTTTGGTCCTGCATTCTGACCTTGAGCTTGATCTCGGTTAGTTTCTGCAATCCCAACTCCCTGTTCAGCACTTGCAGTTGCTGTAGTTGGTCCAAGGTTCTGTATATTTGATGTTCTCATCTGTTCAAAGAAATTCTGCAGCATCTCTTGCTGAGTCTTCATCATCCTCTCTTGCAATGAATTTGCTATAGCTTCCATTTCATCTCTGGTGATGTAAATCGAAGCTTGCCTTTCTCCAGCACCAGAGGATGCCTCTTGACTTCCTCCCTGTTGGCTTCTCTCAGCTCTTTGTCTTGTTTGTCGAGTCATTGTCGAGTCAATCTGAATCCTTCAAACGTTCAAATCTAAACTTTGAATCTGGTGTAGCGGGAGCTAGCTGTTCTCAATGAAAGCACCAAAGTGTTTGCACCAAAAATGGTCGCAAACCCCAAGTATTGTGAAAGCACCAGTGTATGAATATAAATCAGCAATATTCAAACACAAATCTCAGATCTAAGCTAGCAACAAACAGCAATCCAGAAATAATGAACAGTGACACACAATTTATAGTGGTTCGGCTATCTCCGGCCTATGTCCACTTCAAAGTTTTTTCTTTTCTTTTATTGATGTTCTTCGCTGATTACATATGATTACAGCAGATGCAATGAATGAATTCGAGTATAACAGTAACGGAAAGAAGTATAATTGAATCCGGCAGAGTCTGGACGTTCAATAACCCAAAGATCCCTTTTCTGCAGGCTTCAGGGGGCTATTTATAGGCGTAGGAGGCTGAGATCGCGTCCAAACATCGGGAGACTTCTTCTGGCACGTGAGGGGACCCACGTGACCGACCCCACCAAGTTTCGACTCGATCTGTGATCGATACGAAACCATTTCGTATCCATCAAAAAATGATACAATCGAGCTGAAACTTGGCAGGGACATTCTTTACCTTGCACGCAAGCTACTGTGAAAATTTCATTGCATTTGGATCAATGGTTCGAGAGATATGATCGATACGAGGTTAAAGTTCTGTGTGTGTTGCCCTGTTCGAATCCATGGTATCGTATTGATGGCTTTCGCATCGATCGGAAGCGCGTGCGCGCGGTGACGTGGAGCGAGTTGCCTGGATCGATCCAATTTTAGTGGCGCGTTGATCGATTCGTATCCATGATCTTTGCCTCGTTTGTATCGAGTACTGATATCCAGTTTGAATCAATCAACTTCGTATATCTCGTATCAGCTTTCAACGTCTAGTTTGAATCGAGATTGGCAGCTTAGCTCGTATCGACGGTGATGTCTCCATTCAATGGATACGATTGTGATGGATACAAACTGAAGCTGCCTGATGGATTCGAATGAACGCCCCGTTCATCGACTCGAACTAATCATCGGTCAACCGATACGAAGTTCATGGATACGAAGGCCTGGCCATCCCGATCGATACGAAGCCAATGGATACGAACCAAGGTGTGGTGATGGATACGAATGGATGGATTCAAAACGAGATGCTGCTCTGATCGATAGGAAATCGATGGATACGAAATGAGGTCCATTGATGGATACGAAAATGGAGTTATCTCCTTCAATTTGCATCGATCATAACTTGAGCACACGAACTTGGATTGACTTGAAATTTGGAGTGCTGACTTTCATGACTTTGCTTGTCCTGTCTTGTCAATTGCGACCCGATTTGGACTCGGACAAAATTCATCGACATCCATGGTTATCCTGCAGTGCATAGTTGATGTTCATGGCTAGTTATTATTGATTTTCGGTCAGTTTTGGGTATCTCAGCTTTGTTAAAAGTTGGGATAACAACTATGAGAGATGTAGGATGGCGTCATGCTATGCAAACAGAAATTTGTGCTTTAGAGAATAATGGCACTTGGATTATGCAAAAATTACCACCTGGTAATCGTGCTCTTGGTAGTCAGTGGGTCTATAAAATCAAATATAACTCTGATGGCAGTATTGAACGGCTTAAAGCTCGTTTAGTTGTTCTTGGTAATCATCAAATTGCAGGGATTGATTATAACGAGACTTTTGCGCCGGTTGCCAAGATGGTCACGGTTCGTGCTTTCTTAGCCGTTGCAGCATCTAAAAATTAGGAGTTGCATCAGATGGACGTGCATAATGCCTTTTTACACGGGGATCTCAATGAGGAGTTCTATATGAAGCTTCCTCCTGGTTTTGGGCCTTCTCAACCTGATATGGTTTGTCATCTTCGAAAGTCACTATATGGCTTGAAACAAGCACCGAGATGTTGGTTTGCCAAACTTGTTACTGCTTTAAAAGAGTATGGTTTTCTTCAATCCTATGCTGATTATTCTCTTTTTACTTACACTAAGGGTGTTAATCAAATCAATGTTTTGGTGTATGTTGATGATTTAATTATTTCTGGGAATAATTTAGCTGCTTTGACAGTCTTTAAGAACTATTTGAGCACGTGTTTTCATATGAAGGATCTCGGGGTTCTTAAATATTTCCTCGAAATTGAGGTGGCACGGAGTCCTGATGGTATATTTCTTTGTCAACGAAAATATACTCTAGACATTATTTCTGAGACTGGTCTTCTAGGTGCTAAGCCAGCATATTTTTCCATTGAGCAAAACCATCATCTTGCTCATGCTTCAGGAGATCCTTTATCTAATCCGGAGCCTTATCGTCGTCTGGTTGGACGTTTGATTTACTTAACAGTCACACGTCCTGATTTGGCATACTTTGTCCACGTTTTATCCCAGTTTCTACAAGAACCACGACATGAACATTAGGAGGCTGCTTTGCGCGTTGTTCGCTATTTGAAGGGTTCTCCTGGACAAGGCATTTTACTTCGAGCTGATAGCTCTCTGTCTTTGACAGGTTGGTGTGATTCCGATTGGGCAGCTTGTCCTTTTATTCGTCGCTCTCTGGCTGGTTGGCTTGTGTTTCTTGGTCATTCACCGATTTCTTGGAAAACTAAGAAACAACCTACTGTGGCACGTTCTTCAACAAAGGCTGAATATCGATCTATGGCTTCCCTTACTTGTGAATTGAAATGGTTGAAGGGTCTTCTCCTTAGCTTGGGGATTCAACATTAAATTGCTATTGGACTTTACTGTGACATCCAATCAGCTTTACATATTGCATAGAATCTTGTCTTCCATGAACGGACAAAGCACATTGAAGCAGACTGTCACTTTGTTCGGGATGCAATCCAGGATGGAACTATTCTTCCTTCATATGTTCCTACCACGATTCAGCTTGTTGATATCTTTACCAAGCCTTTGGGGACACGTCAATTTCAGTTTTTGCTTTTCAAGTTGGGCATTTATGATCCTCATGCTCCAACTTGAGGGGGGTATTGAGATATATTGACATGTTCTTTTTATGTAACAACATATATATGGTTAAGCGTGAGTTTAGGATTTAGATTAGACTCAGTTTCCTCAGTTTCCTCATTTTTAGTTTCGGTTTACCTGTTCTTTTGTACTATATATGTGACAGAAAGATATCAATAAAGGCGAACATTCATTATTTTTTTTAGGAAGACTTTTGTTTTTTTTGTTTGGATTTGGCTCTAAAATAATTTCTACATTCGACATGTGCTTTGATTTTTTTTATTGGATACTATTACTTGTTTCACATAACATTACTTCAACAACAAAATGGAGGATTAATACATTATCTAGAAAATTGGATGAAATGATTTGTATATAACACCAAAATATTGATTAATTTAACAAAATAGATGGAAATGAGTTTATATTATCATGTATGCTTAGTTTTGATGTTAGCTCAACATAGCAATATTGTCATTGAAAAAGTGGCTATCAAGAAGGTTGGGCGAGACTCCAAGATGATTGTTAGCGACTGATACGTGTGCTCAATGCTCTAAATCGTCAAATACACTTCATAATTTTGAATAAAAAAGCGTCGTGAATCTCACTATTATTTAGTTAGGTAATGGTTGTTCAAGTATTTCCAACGGTCACTGCCAAACAATTGTTGTTGCTAGACTTGCTAGTGTGAAGAGAATCAGACTAAAAGAGTATACTGACAACATAAAAGTTAAGCCGGCTGATTTTATTTACATTATATGTAAATATATAATATATTTCATGAAAACAGCTCCAAGTCAACTTCAATTAGATTACATGTTGATTATATTAAAGTGAACTGTCAATCTTTTTTCCATTTTGCAAACAAACGCGCGCCATCTCCTAAAATCATAGCATCTACAAATGTCCATCACTCTTTCACGTCGTGACAAAATCCAGCAAATATTCCACCTATTCGACGCCGACGCCGACGGCGCTCTCAACCATCAAGAGCTCTCCGCTTTCATTGCGGCCGTTAACCCTTCAATCAACTTCACTCCTTCACAAATACATTCCATAATCCAGGAAATATTCCGATCCTACTCAGACTTCGTATCCAACCCTAACCTTGGCCTCTCTCTCGCCGGCCTTGCTCAGACCTACGACGACGGCGCCGGTGATGTCGATTTCGATTTCGCTAACCTTTTCCCTCCAAACCAAGATCAACAAAACAGTATCCATAACCATAATACTCCTATATCTGAGATCACTAGCAATAAAATTAGCAGCTTAAGTGCTGTCGAGGATGTAGAGAGGGCCATCAAGCTTAAAATCAGGTCAGTGAAGTCGAAAGATTTGGTCCTTTTTGAGGGCTTTTCATGGTCAGCAGATATTAGTTGTGAAACCAAAAACAACAGTTCTAGGGAGTTCTTAAAAGAGTTAAACGAAATCAGAGAGCGCGTTGATGGCTTGGTAACGGTGGATGCTGTTCTCGAAGGCCACATAGCAATAGGAAAAGCTTTACATGACAAGAAGATCTTCAAAGAAGCAGTTGTCAGCTTCAAAAGAGCCATTCAACTAAATCCAGTTCATGTCCGTGCACATTACGGATTAGCAAACGCCTTGTTGATGTTAGGCATGGCTGAAAACGCAAAGGAGAGTTATTTGAAAGCTTTGCAGCTAGCAGAGAGCGACTCAGTTGAATGGTCAGACATTTTGCCTCAAATACATGTAAATTTAGGCATACTGCTAGAAGGAGAAGGCTTGTTGTTCAGTGCTTGTGAACACTATCGTGAAGCTGCAATTCTCAGCCCGACTTTCTACCGAGCTTTAAAGCTTTTAGGTAGTGCTCTCTATGGTGTCGGGCAGTATGGGCCAGCCCAGAAGGTTCTGGAAGAGGTGGTTATTTTAAACCCAGACTTTGCTGATGCACATTGCGACCTTGGGTCGGTTCTTTATGCAATGGGGGAGGAGGAGAGGGCAGTTATCTCTTTTCAAAGGGCGATAGATTTGAAAAGCGATCATGTTGCTGCCCTATATAACTTGGGTGGATTGTTTAAGGATGTAGGGCGGTGTCGCAGAGCCATTGAAATGTATGGAAGGGTTTTGGCTATCTGCCCTGAGCATTGGAGGGCAGAGCTTAATCGAGCAGTAGCATTGTTGGAGGCAGGTGAAGAAGAAGAAGCAAAAAGTTCGATGAATCGAGTTTTTAAAATGAGGGGTCGTGTAGAGTTGTATGATGCACGTAGGTGCTTAAAAGAGTGTAGGGTTGATTGGGTAGCTGAGGATGTTTCTAAGTTTGGTGTGGCGGATGATAAAACCATAACCGTGGATCGATTGACGGATGTTCTTTGGATTAGAGGTCTTCAAAAGGAGACTAAGTTAGGCAAATGCAAAGTTGATATGTTGCTAAAGGAGGTTCAAAGAAATCAGTTACGGAAATCTGAAGTGGAGTTGATTCTTCGAAAGCTTTTGCATTTCTTGAAGGCAGATGCATTTCAGCATGCAGTGAAGTGTATGGATGAGAAAATTTGGGCAGTTTTGGATGCTATGAGCTCTGGGAAGATAGATTTTGCTATGTTTGTAGCAATTGTAGTGCTGATATGCGAAGGGTCGTTGGAGAAACGCAAGCTTGCAGCTTACAATGCACTTTCATCGGCAAATCATTTGAGTAGACATGATTTTGCCATCTACTTGAAATACTTGAGACTTGTGTATTTTCCATCTAAAGGGTTCACTGACCTAATGGGACTATATGAAGGGGATGAAGAAGAAAGTGAGGAGATTTCCTATCATGAGTTTGTTAGTAAAACTGAGGATGAAGAGTATGGTTTTGGTGTGATGAGTACACTGGTGAAGTTGGAGAGAACTGGTAAGAGGATGAAAGGATCTTATCGATGTGGAGTGTGTAGGTATGGGATTTCTGGATTGATGTTTAAAGAAACGACCGCTGGATTTTGTTTATGTTCAAGCTGTTATAGCGAGGGTAGAATACCGTGCTTGTTTCGTAGAGAACTTTACAAGTTTAAGGAGTGCAATAGTGGATAAATATAGGCTTGGTATACTTGGTTCCTACGTGCATAAGTCTTTTATTTTTTATTTTATTTTCCTTCTTTCTTTCTTTTCTTTTTTGAAGTGTAATTGAATGTTCAATTGCAAACAGCATTATACAATATAGTCCAACCCATTTACACCGAGAGTGATATGAAACAAAAGCAATCGAAAAAGGAAACCCTGTATCATTTATTCACTATAACTAAGGGTTTCCTTTAATGACCTCCGCCATCAGCTTAAAAATATACAATAATTCTGCAGAACTTTCAAAATCTCGAGTGTCAAATTCTGCTTTTACTTGTTCTTAGAGCATATCCAATAGTCTTCAGTGTATATACTATATTTTATGCGCTTATAAAATATAAGCGCACATATTTCCCAACAGCTTATGAGGCAGGCGCTTGTTCAACAAGCGCATGTTGTTTGGACGCTTGTTGAACGAGCACCTGAGGTTCGTAGTTTAAAATTATAAATTAAATAGTGATATTAGGCGTTTGTTGAACAGACTCCTTATGCCAGGTGTTTGTTGAATAGGCTCCTGAGCCTTAAGCGTCTGTTGAACAGACGCCCGATTTGATTACAAATCCCCACACTATTGCCCCCGAAATCCACACCATCAGATAATGTGTACTCCGTTGGAGCACGAATTCAATGCATATATTAGAAAATGTGAGATTGAATCATTTGTTGGAGATGCTCTTAGGAATTAGAACTTTCTTTAGTTATTTGTTTCAGTTCATACAGGTGGACAATGAGGTTAGGGTGCAAGGTCTGGTGGAATTACTTTACAGTCCAAAGGTATAACCCAAAATTGTTGCTTTAGCATACATTTGAGATGAACTCGGATTTTTGTTCAGTTTAAGCATGAGAATTTTCAAGTACATCTCTATCTATCAAAATTGATTGAATTTACTCTTGAATTTGCCAATGAAAATTCTTACATTCCGTTCCTTCCATATGATCCATATCGCTATTGATGATGTGTTAGTCTAATCGTATCGCTTAATTTACCTTTTTCTTGGAAGTTTTGAATGAAGTTCATGTTTTTAATATCAATACCGTAGTTGTTACTTGTTTGTAATCCAAATTTTAGCTTGCACCAACTCCAAATGTATATAGCGTAGTTGCATTTAAAAAATAGATGGTTTGATCCTTTACTTCTAAATCACATAGCACACTTGTCATTATCAAACACTATGTTTATGATGTCCTGTCTTAGTGACCAGATTATCAGAAAGTGAAATCAATGTCCAATATCCCAAATCAAAGAGCTTGAGAGGAGCGATCTTTCGTACACACTTCTTTTAGTCAACACGGTATATTACAATACCTGGAAACATTTGAAATAATACATTTCTCGACTCGACAGAAAGTAACATACATCAATTTCCCATACCGAATAATATAGTATTAGAGACACATAGGAGAATAAACTCAAATTTACATAAATGAAGGTGAATAAAAGACAATGGATAATATATATCCTATCCGAAAATCTAGTACCATATCTCATATGTACAACTTACATCTAATACATGACTGAACAACACAACACATCCTATAATCAAGCACGACCAAGTTCGATCCATGAACATGACATTACATCATATGAGATAGTCAATATAAACCAACCGAATATATTGGTTCCATCTCCATGTCGTAGGCCACAAAGCACATACAAGTATAACATCTAGCATGTATAACAACCTCAGTCCGACTCGAGGTGTTGTCACATACATAACATAAAAAATTAGATACTATCCGTGATTGTAACGGTACAACATAAATAATAAATGTGTACGTAGTGTCGGGCATAAAGGTGACATTTTCAAACATATGGATGTCACTCACACCATACCAAATTTTGCCCACAAATTAGTGATAATATGTGTTAAGGCTCTATTTATCGTGACTCACAGCTGCAACTCTAGTCAACTGAGATATTACATCCTATTCATATTATATGAGTTTCTTTTTGTTGTATAAATATGAATTATCATTTCAAACCAATCATTTTATGAGGGAGACATTTCTACTCTTTCTTACGAGTATATATGCACGTCCATATGGACTTGCATGCTCATTTGGGCTATGTGAACTGCTTCATACTTGAGTTATGTTGAAATATAAATGATATTATATATATATATATATATATATATATATAAATTAATGAATGTTTGGTTAGTCTTTAGTTTATAGTAACAATGCCATCAATTTCACTATGGCGAGTGGGGATACATTACCTTTATAAGACTATAAGCCATCACATTTTACAGTTAGAATCCGACTACTTTGCTATGTGGTTTCCAAGGGCGAAGAGTATTTCTATTATATTATTGGAGTAAACATGCAAAGTCACTCAATGCTAAGAAAATTAGATCATCTGTGAAGACTTTACTTTGCAAAACAATAAATTAATTTGATAATTATTCTACGGACCCAACATGAAATTTTTTATGATGAATAAGATGTATACTTTCTCGATATCCATGCTATGTACTTATGATTTCACACATAAACTTGTAATTTATTTTATAAATTTATTCGAAGGCAGATGAAATGCTAAAGTTTATTGTTGATAACAAATCTATCTAGAAGCATGGGAATTGAGAAAGTAGTTAGAACATTGTTAATATTGTAATGATTTTATCCCCATACAGCCAATCTTTTATTTTATACAGATTTTATGATCTAGCTCAAAGCCTTAATTTTGCAATAGTATTTTAGACAATTAATTTTTCTTCATCAAGAGTTCAGAAAATTAAGAACAACTTTGATATGAAAATTCTTGTACTTGTTAGCTCCCAAATAAAAATACCACTATTGTCACCAGGTGTCCCTACTTTTCCCAATATGCGATTACCGAATCAAAACCTGCCATTTAATACTGCGTTGAATTGCAATTTTCATGGGAAGCTTGAGTTGTTATACATAATCTCATGTGCAAAACTATAGTTAGGAGCTAATATGCCAAGAAGTTCATAAAATTCTTTAGCAAACGCAATGGTACTTTACACCATTTAACCAATATAATGTCTAATGCCCTAATGAAACTTAAATCTCCAGTCTCAAATATGTTTGGTATACATAATATAGATTAAGTTTCTCCATACACCATACATTTGCTTATGTATTTACATAAGTAATGACATAATGAAACTTAAATCTCCAGTCTCAATATGTTTAGTTTACATAACATAGATTAAGTTTCCCCATACACCAGACATTTGCTTTACATAAGTAATCACCTGAAAATAGTTAAATGTGCATATAAACTTGAAATTTCCACTATCTAGCTAAATATTATATTCTATTAAAAATTTCCAAGGAGCATGTTATTTTCAACCAACAGCTTTCTCTAGAATTAAAATACATTAAAGCAAATGCAAACCATTTGATATTCACTTGCATCAAAACTAATCAACATTACAGAAGAAATTTTTTTATACCCAATATTATTACACATTCATATACCACACTTAATTATCCAGTGAACTTAATATCAATTGATTTCCAACTTGACCTGAAGCTTTTCCCAACTTCTTGATGACCAGGATCAACTTTCTTAGGGTAAACTCTTTCCATAAACTGCAAACACTGGACTTCACCATTGGGGAGAACGTGGTAACATTGATACTTGATCCTATACTTGTACCTCAGTCTAGTTCCCAAATCCAAGCACTGTTCTTTTTTGGCTAGTTTCAGCAAGTTTGGTCATAATTCTCTCATTATTATTGTGCCTCCTATTAGCAAGATAAAATAGAAATGTAAGGAAATAAAATAAAAATATATTTATCTATCATCAAAACTAAATTACATTCAAAGCAAAATTTTAGTACATAAATCATTTGTAAGCAACATTAAAAATTAAAACATGGTAATTAGCATAACCTATATATTGCATTACAGTTCAACTTCCACAGCAACAGGTCATTCTATTTTGGGTAATCTTCATAAGGACATGAATAATCTTTTGTTGGATTGATCCATTGTCCAAAATATTTGTAGAAATATAATATGAATATTGCAAGGCGCTGCAAGAGAAACAATCATTGGAGACATCGGAAACCTAACAACGCATTGCAACTATTGGAAGTAAATGCAAAACTAACATGAATATATCCTGAACTATGTGCAATTTAACATTGGCAAGCCTATTACCACCCCCATGCTTTTCTGAGTTTTCTCTACCCATCCCACCATTTTCTACAAAATTAGTAAACTCCTACAGTTGTTGTGAATGCCCATGTTAATGATAATTGTACCCTCCACTGTTCCTCTCCTTGACAGCTTACTTTCTTATACTTTCTCTCCTTTTTACTTTCTTTCTTCCCCTCTCCTCTCTTTAGTTTCTTTTTCATTCCTTTATTGTTTTATAATTTCACTATTTTATTAATTTCAATACCAATTTATTTCATTTAGTTAGCTCGTAATTTCGTTGGATTTGAGTTTCATTTAATTAAATTAACTCAAGCTAAGAATTATGCTCAGGTTTATATTAACAAATCAATTTATTCTCATGAACATAGAAGTTAACTCGGTATCAAGGTTTTAAATCTCGCTCATCTCGGCTGAGATCTCGGCCGAGATCTCGTTTTCAAGACTGGGCGATTCGAAACAGTCTATTTCGTTTGAATCTCGCCTGTCCCAAATCTCGGACGATATTTCAATATCTCATCCGGTATCTCGGACGAGATTTAACAGCGAGATATCGGCCGAATTTTTGAATTTTGGAAAAAATCAACTCTTTTTCCGTATTGGGCTGGCTCATCCTTTACCTTAATTTAAGCCTTCTTAATTATACTTTTTTTAACCCTTATTTCTTATATAAATCTCATTTAATCTTCGTTTCTTATTTTACGGTAGTGACGAGTGTAAGAAGATGATAAAATCTACATCGATTATGGTAAGTATTTCACTTTATGATTTTCACTTAGGTTTCTGATCCAAATTAATTTACATCCGATTTCATTTTACTTTTTTCGACACTTTCTTGATTTTTTTCCTAACCCTATTTTTCTGCGACTATAAATTTTGGGCTTCGCTTATTTAACTTTATGTTCCAAATGGATTTCCAATTTGATATCATTTAGCCTTTGGTGCTATAATTTTTTACCTCAAGGCTTATTTTTAAGCAATAAAGGAATTCTCTTTCAACTATTAATTTCATTTGATGATTACATGTTCATTCGTACATCATTTTTTTGCTTTTCTTATAATATTACTAAATGTTTGAAAATTGTTTGTACTGTGTATGCTATTTTCTACGTTTGTTTGAAATATCTATGCTATTAGTTTCTTAATGAGATTTTGTTTGCTAATAATTAAATACTATAATCAGACATAGAATATCTTAATTCTACTTATAGTTTTGTATTTGAAGTTATAAAATTTAGATTTCCCTTGCAGCACTATAAATCATAATAGGTGGAAATGAGACATATATTGTGTAGGAAAGTTAAGTGAATGATCAAACAAAGTAAAGGTGCATATGTTAGGGTTTGTTTCTTGTCTACTTTATCTCATATGATATTATATTGAACATTATTCATGAAATCTACTTATTTGTTTATTTTACATGATACAAGTGGTATTTTTCCATACTAAATTACTAATGATAAGCGTGTGATATATTCAAGGTAAGTGCATAGTGTTTTCCTTAAGGTAGTGACTAGCATTGTTATCAAAAGTCTTAAAATCTTACGATTTAAATCCCGATTCAAATCAGATCCCTCCCTTTTATGATTCGATTTACATTCCAATTCGAACTTTGTTAAAACCACAACGAAAAACACATCCAACTCATGCTGATATATTTAATATACTTATTTAGATTCACAATTCTCATTATAATGTTTTTAAAACAAAATAAAAATGGAATTAGAGAGAATATTAAGTTTTTAAGTTTAATTATAGAAGTTCAAACATCAAAATCAACTTCAAAGTGCATACAAATCTTAAAATGTGGATATTTTAAATCTACGATTTACGATTTGAATCTCGTTTTGATTAACGATTTAAACTTTTCGATTTACGATTTAAATCCTATGTTGAAAACCTTGGTGACTAGTATTATAAATTTAGGCGTAGGAAAGCTAATTATCAACATGACATATACTCCGAGATAACTCCGAAATGAATTTAAGAAACCGAGATGTAAATCCGAGATGGACGACCGAGATGCACTCATCTCGTTCGAGATCTCACCCGATACGAGATAAGCTATCTAAATTCTTCGAGACGAGACGTGACCGAAATCCGAGATTTAAAACCTTGCTCGGTATATAATAAAAATAAAGATAAAGCTATGAATGACAATGATCAAAATTTATTCTCATGAACGTGAGAAAAAGATAACTATTTGACGCAATAAAATTAATCAAATACAAATCATTGGATTAATTATGATAATTATTCAGCATGCTAACCATTTAACGGACTGATGTTGAA
Organism: Allium fistulosum; assembly: GCA_030737815.1. Classification (NCBI taxonomy): domain Eukaryota; kingdom Viridiplantae; phylum Streptophyta; class Magnoliopsida; order Asparagales; family Amaryllidaceae; genus Allium; species Allium fistulosum. Next base: position 919,390,120 of record CM060901.1, on the reverse strand, counting down.
TCAGCAAATCCCTTTGGAAATAATAAGGAAACAGTAATGTACAGATCATCCAAATTATTAACTTACTTGAGGTTGAAAGTTAATGGATGTCATATAAATCGAAGATTGAATATAACTTTTATCTACAATGGACCGGCAAATCCAAGTTAGTTATGATGTTTTAACTTTTATGAAACGAAAATTGACGGTAACTTATCTGTAATGGGAATATGAGTTAGGAGCTTTGTATTTGTGTGGTTTGGTAGTTAAATAGTGCCGATGATACAAAGGGTATTAAACTTAGTGAAATTAAAGATGTTGTGTTTATTTGTACCGATATAACTGAATTTGAGCAGCATTTAAAGTTACAATCAAAATTAAGTCATCCTATCTAAGCACATACAATCCAAATGCAGCCATGGTAGGATGTGTATAGTAATTAGCAGAAGGTTATAATTTGAGTAATAATAAGTACTGTTGAAGCATGCAACTAAATAATTTTAAACGTATAAACCATGTTTATGCATAAAGCTGTATTTCCAAACAAATTACCACCTTAAAGTGCTTAGTTAATGATCTGCTTGAAGAACTAAGGGAAATGTGGACAGACCGAAAACTGTAGTGAACATTGAAAAATATTTGAATAGGGCAAGGTTAGAACTGGAAGTTTGATGTGTTTCTTTATAATGGATGAAGTAAGAAGTGCAAAAGTCACTGCAACAGATATAGCTAAATGCAATAAGAAGTATACATGTATAACACTGTGTAAATGCAAGATTAATTCAAACTAATAGTTAGTACAGAGTTAAATATTATTACATACCCTCTAATAAAAAGGACAATACAATCAAAGCTAAGCATCATTCAACGCACTACTCAATGGAATTGGTAAAAAGATGGCATCCTCAATTGAAAATTATATAAAGATGGTTGTCCTCAACCAGAAAATGTGGTAAATATATAAAGTCTTGTTTTTAGTTGCAAAACTAAAAAACAGTTCAGGCAAAACAAATTACATAACATATTTCATTTTGAACAAATTTAAACTTGTATGTATTTTAGTCTTGATATTTCCACTTCTTTTGTTAACACTACCTAATCATTCTTTCATGCTTTGTACTGCAATTGTTGTCTAATATCATTAGATATCTCATCAAACAAATGGAGTACAAAACCTAAGGTTCACATTACATTTCTTAAGGCCTCCGTTATGTAAGAGGTTAGAGAAAAAAAAGTTAAAAAAATAGTAAACTAACATGAACAAAATATGAAGATTCGATGAGGGAATAAAGATCAGGACTGAAGATGATGCCAAAGTATTATATTTGCCTAGATTGTCAAAGCCCAAATTTAAAGTCATTAATATTTCCAGGCTTAATATGACTAAACATATAATGATTTAGGTTTATGTTACTGTTGCAAATAAATAAAAGTGAACGATTCACAGTTGCCAAACCAAAACTTTTAATGTAAGGAAATTATTTTATCATTTGAAGGTTTCAAAATTTGTATGGTTTAATTATTACAAATATTAAAGAATTTGGAGTATAAATTATATTATTCAATACAACATCACTTGACTCTTAATTGTCATAGAAAATTAAAGGACTGCATAATATCATCAATACTCACTCTCTCTCTCTCTCATGTCATGTTACTAAAATAAATACAAACTTAAAGGTTGTATATATAGCTAACCATCATACTCAAAGATTAACCATCCTTAGCATTTGAGTAATATATATATATATAAACATAAACAAAATATTTAAGGAACTCAAACGTGGTTATTCCAAATACATGAGCATTGAATCCTAACCGAGATTACAACGATCGATCGAGCTACCCATTCGAAGTTCATTAAACAAATTAAATGAACAGTGAGTCAGACCAATGATCGATTGAGCCACCTAATCAAAGTTAATTGAACAAATTAAAAGAATAGCGATTTGGACCAATAAGCTAACCCCCTATCCATTTTACACGGGTAAGAAAAACAATCACTACCTGAAACCTTTTTTTCCTGTTATATTAAACTCTAGCAGACTTCACATGCGCATGTTTCGGATCTGCAGTCTATTCCTATACACAGCCGATCATTAATCAATACTGCAAATAGAAACATATGCTGTGTGTAGAGGCAATTGCTATAGAGAACCCCATCACCTTGAAGCTTGGTGATGAATGTACTGGAATTTTGGAAGAAAAACGAATGAAATGGGAAATCATAAGTTTAAGAAAAGCAAACAAAATGGTAACTAAATAAGAAATAAGTAAGTTTACTTGGCAGTTAAAAAGGTCAAGCTATTTACTGTCAACAATACCTACTCAATCAATAAGTAAACATAAATTAAAAATTAATTTGAGAAATTCAGATTAAAATTGGAAGTTAAAATAAATTGTGACAAAACTATATATTGTAAATATTATTATACAGATCAAACTTGTATCTAGATCATTGCTTATGAAAAAACTATTTTATTCACAAAATTTAAAGTATTCACCACTAACGTACATAGGAAAACTTTATGGAGAAAATAACTGCAAAAACTTAAATATATCTCCATGGAGCACTAAGCAACTAATATGATCAAATTAAATTAAAGGAGTGTATTTTAAATGCTTTTGCGGACAATTAAGGAATTAAAACTGAATGTACGCTCATTATTAGAAAATGCTAAGTTTATTTACATAAATTTCACAATTATAGTCAAATATTTTGCAAAGAATTGCTTATCAAGTTAAAGTGATGATGTCATCACATGATAAGGTAATATAGTGATGCAACTTTGGATGATGCTGTGTTGTTTAATCGATATCACCATCACAACCATATATTTAAAAGAAGAGAGAGGGGAAGGTGAGAGGGAGATGCTTACTAAGTTTGGATGATCAAATACTCTATTTATGATCAACCTCCATTGTTGACTGAAATCCCCGCTTGTACAACTCAACCACCAAGAAATCTTGAGCATGTCATGGTTGTCTATGCAATGCAAAAAAATGAAGAAACGGTAAGAAGGTGGCCAAAAATATTATATTATCGCAAATACAAAATAATACTTTTATTGTAGGCCATTGTTGTCTAAATGGTTTACCGTTGTAGACACGCATTTAAAGATCAATTTTAAAGTAATGTTTAACCAAATTCAACAAAGAAATAACACCTATTGATATTGTATTATTCATAGAACTTATGTTTATAGCTAGGGGTAGTAATTTTGTATTATGACATCAAATGTTTCTTCGTGCAACTTAAACACTATTCATATTAGAAGTTGTTTATATCTTTTTTACATGATTTGATATGGCATACCAATTTCAACATATGGCATCATACCATGCCATCATGGCAAGTTTTTATATTCCATATGGCAACATTTTATTTTCTAAATCATGCAAAATTTATGTGAACTAAAGTTTGAAATTTTTTAGCAATATGGTTTTATCAAGCGCAGTATCAAAAGTTGCCACGTCGTCATGGTAAAATTGACCTACTCAGTTATCACCAAAATATCATTATGATAGATATTAAGCTCAAAACTATGTCATAATGTACTACAACCATTTTTTACCTAATTTAAACTAATTTTTTCGCTAATAAACGATATAACTTCAATAAAAAGATAATGAAATGCGAATAATCTAAATAAAAGAGCAACGAAAATGATCAACACTACCCTATAAGTACATGTTTTTGCAAGGGTTAACCGTTTCCAAGTATGACCAAATACATAATGAAAAATAATGTAATTGTTAGATAATGTTAAGAGTTTGTATCATAATGCAAAAGTAAAGCCTGTTACAACATTACATATTAGAAACATTTCCCTTGATTTACAACCCAAACTACTAAACACTCCTTAAAGTTTCTTGTCTCATAAAACCCAACACGTAACCATCTTCAAATGAGACGTTGTTAGTAATTTCTATTTAGTAAAACCTCAAAAATCAAACACACCTTTGGGTAGAAAAAAAATCAGCATTTGTGTAAAAATGACCAAAAATAGAATGAACTTAAAGTGTAAACGCTTCTCAACAACACTCTAGCGAGGTCATTTCATTTTTTGAGCCTAAACGCTTCATGATTAAAGGTTAATCGTGATCGAATCGTGGTTGGATCAGATCTTTAAAACACTACTAATATGGAATCGACGCTAGAATGAAAAATACCTCAATGTCTGCGCTTTTGGCAACATTTACATCTACTGATAAAATGGAAAAGTGAGTTCTAAATTGACGTATTCCTAAAGATCTTTGCAACTCCCTGTCGGTATCCACCAACTGAACAATAGTATACATATGAATTTATGAAATCATACATGCATTTATCCATTTAAAAATGAGTCAATAAAATGTTACTTCTTATAATTTGAAGAGGTAATGTATTAATATTTACTTTGTCTTTCGAGGTAATGCTGCTGGTATCATGATTATTATGCACTTTGTAATTAATATGATTTATCTGTCAATCTACTGTAGTTATTTTTTTTATTTACTTTTTTTATTTTTTTGCCCCCTCATGATCCATTATCCCATGCTAATACAGCATTAAATCCATAAAAAATAAGTCCAAAATTATGATGCAAGACAATATATATACCGGTTCTTTCTTATATTACTATTACCTAGACATGCTGTTTACTTTAAACAAAACTGAAATGATTGTATGCAACTAACAACAGAGATGACAATACGTTGGTATTTTAGGGGTTGCAAGTATGCTTTGAAATAGCAGAACATTGTGAAACATAAAAGTGAGTTTTACATTATTTGCTACATGTTCACAACATGAATTATAACTGGATTAAGGAAAACCATTTGAAATATGAACAGAAGCATGAAGGAATGACAGATAAAACGGAAACTTATTTCTGAATCAAGGATCAAGTTGTTCCAAATGCTGTCCAAATTGGGTTATTGACGTATTCAAGCTTGAAGCAATCATCCTTTTTTAATTTTCTAATGTTGGCTGAACTTTTGATACAGTACTTTAGCCACTCGCTCTAAATAAGAATTAAGACAAAATTTACAATATTATAAGGTTCTCCTTGAATAAACCCATCAAATTCACAATGTTGATTTCCACCTAAGAAGCTTGCATTATGTTTTAGCTTTTCAAAAGCAGATTTTGAATGTCTCCTTCTCTAACTTGATCATATTTTTATATTGGAAAGGTAACTTTCTGCCCTACTTCTGATGGTAATTTTCAAAATAGATAATATTTCCCCCTTTACACATGTGGAACAAAGGTGGTGGAATGGTAAATGTATTAAGGATTTATACTACCAAAGAGTCAAAATTTAGGATGCAAAGTAATATGTACAAAAAATTGATCGCATACATTCTAGAATTATTTATATACTGTGAAACAAATTAGTAATATCAGATATTACTCATTACTTAAATAACAGAAGTTACCAACATTACTCAATGTAGCAACGTCCTTCTTCCTCTTCAGTAGGTAGTGCCTGCATTTGCCTCCAACACTGATCACTTCCACTACCACCACACCTTTATAGTTCTCATAGCTGTTGTTGATTTGGTTAATGTTAGTTTCATAACTTATCTCTGATGTCTCTCCTTTTACCTCTGCCTCTCCATTTCTTGCAAATGGTCCTCTAACTCTCAGCCTACTATCAGCCAGTGTCTTTCTACATGCATACTGATGCAATACATAAACGATTAGTCTCAAAACTCAAGACTCACTTAGCAAACAGTTATAAGTATACGGTACTTAGAGTTATTTCTTCTGAAAATTTTACTATACATTAACTGATCTATCACTATTTTTTATATTTCTGCTGTATAGGATTTCATCTCATAAGAATATATCTTCAATGGAAATAGTCTGTTAATGGGCATATTAGCTTGCACATGGATATAGATTTATAAATAAAAATAAACTTTATCAAGACTGACTGTGGCTACTCCAATGACCATGATATCGATGACGATGATGACAACCACAACAATAATAGCCTAGCTTATTTCCTACATCTGCGTGTTACAACCCAATTCCTCCGAGCTACCACTGATATTCACCTAGTAGCAACCTAACTTCTCGTAGCAATACCCCAGGTTCTCCAAGCTACATCCTGACATCATTAAGCTACTGCCCAACTTCATCAACCTGTAGTCTGACCTCACTAACCTATAGCCCCACATCTTCGGTTTATATCCCTTTGCTCGATCTATAGTCTTACATCACCTGCTTACAGTCCTACTTCACCAAGCCCTACCTCACTGTCTATGGTCCAACTTTGCTTTCTTATAGCCCAACTTCTCTATGATGTAGTTCGACTTCTCCAAACTATAGACCATCATCTCATGTGTATAGTCTGACTTCATATGCATACATCTAAAGATTTCTGAGCTATAGTCATAATTCACCCAGTTATAGTCCAACAACTATGAGTTAGGAGAATATACTTCATCCATTGTCTACTTTCCGAGCAGTCCTAGAATATCATATCCTTATAGTGGAAGCCCTTAAGCTTTAACCAATAGTATTATTAACAATAAATTATATGTGTAAAATAGTACTTGAACCTTCATTTCAACCAAATTATACAACTGCAACCTAAAAGTATACAAATTAATTAACAGCCTTAGTTACATAAATCTTGAGTAGAGTTTGCAAAAATGAATGAATCAATATTTAGTATACCTTCATCTTAGCAGTAAACAATGGATAGAAGGAGCACTGAGTTAGAGAAAAGGGGTTTCAACTTGCACTGAGCAGAAAGAACCTGCGATAGTTTCAACAATGGTAACACTGGTGAATCGTTTGGTTGGATGATGTGGAGGCGTGATCCCCGATCGATTTTGACATTATAGAAGGTACAGAGCCGATGTAGGTAATTGGGAAGAATGCACGGTTAGGAAGAGTGCGGCGTGAAGAGAGGGCAAAGAGAACGAAGGAGATTAGATATGATAATGATTCAGGTTTCGCAAGTGTATTTGAAATGAAGGGTATTTTTGGTAATGCAAAAAGACATGGTTGAAATCAGTTGTTGGAATTCTCATTATTAGTAGTAAAGATGACAGTCCTATTTCATACTCTCTTTAGTGAGTTCCTCATAGGAAAACATGTTGGTAATCCCTTTTGGATTCACCCTCTGCTAAACTATCTAAACTATCTGCCTCGACAAACTACCGTGGTCATTTTTCACTCATATACTCTCGATAAGTTGTGAGTGCACTACACACGTTCTCTTAGTTGCACCTGCTCTTTTGGCTTCTAAAAGCGTTATAATCTTCGTTGTGCCATAATCCATTTTAAGTCTCCATCATGTAGTGCTACTTTCACCCATTTGCACTACGCCAGTCAAAATATTCATTATCATCATATGTCCATGCAACAGGTCGTTTAGACATAGTGACACTGGACAAGCTCGTTACAATTCGGGTTGCAACCCTCGAATAAGTCTGCTAGGATAGATACTAACATCTAGTAGTTATAACCTCGTACTATTCTCATTAAATGTTAAACTTATTAATCTTTAAAACATTTGACTTTTCTAACGTCAAAATATTCCCAACTGACGTTATATTCCATTTTCATCAATTCAATATCGTGTAAGTGCATCTTGTTACATCATATACAAATGCATTATAACTAGTCAATATAAACACAACAATTTTAGTCAATTCATAGTAAAGTGATAGAGTTTGTGGTATATCCTATGGGCAATTATGTAATTTGTTACATATATCTTACTTTATGACCAACCTTTTTCATAATAAAGGTATTTGTCTTCTATTGTATATTTTATTATTCATAATAAAGGCATTTGTTTGCTATTTTATAATATAGTGATATATTTAATTAAGTAGTTAATTTAAATTATATAAATAAGAAAATCCTTAAATAAAATGTTGTGTGATTGTAATTGCAAATGATTGTAATCGTGAGTAACCAATCATGATATAAAAAATATTTTATTTTAAATATTCCTGGTCAAGATGTTTCAGAAAATGATATCAATACATCCTTTGAGAGAGCGGTACATAATGCTCTCCAAATGTTGGAAAGTATATTACTCATGGCTGTTTAGGGCACAACGGGGTTATGTACTGATAGTAACTGGATAACTATGGAATGACTCACTCGAGAGTTCATGTTGGTTGATAATAATTGAAGTTAAACAGGAAATCTCAAAATGATGATATTATACAATTCTCTCGACTTGAGAATGATGTTGAACTTCAAAGTGGATATTCCACTTTTCTTATAGTTAAATCGTGGCATGATATCTAGGGATGACAATGTGGAAGGTCTAGGGTTTAAACTCGGTAGACCCACCCCTATTTTGACCCATCAAGACCCGCCCTATTAGGTTATCGGCGCAGGTAGACCTATGATCGGTTCTTAAGAGCTCTAAGTCTAAGGTTAGGTCGTTGCTTGCTGACCCGCCCCAACCCGACCCGCACTAGTGAGATCTCATAAAATCGCTTTATAACTATAAAGATGATTTGTTAATCCTTTTATACATAAGTTGTTATAACATGGATATTCTAATGTTCATTCAATAAGTTATATGATTTTTATGGTATTAAGTTGCATCAATAAAAATTATATAATAACATATGAATGTTTTTCTTGAAAGGTTATCATACATCTCATTTTTATTACCTTATCATTGTAACACAATAATCTCTATATTCGTTGTATCACTTAGTGACAATCCCTCTAACAAATAAAACAAATAAATAAACATACATTAATACATAATTTTAAATGAATATGTAAAGCCTCACCGAGTCTTGGGGTGGGACAGGTCTACCCTGACTCATATAGGTTCAGGTACGGGGCGAAAATCCAGACTCGCACTGGGTCTACGTGATGGGTCTGGGGCAGGGTTTAAAACACCCAGGGCGGGTCTGGGGCACAAACAACCCACCCCAACCTGCTCCATTGTCATCCCTAATGATGTCTATCGAACGACTATAGTTGGGTCTAAGTTGAAGCATTGTAAATGAAACACCATTCAATATAGAGTTTGTCTCCTCGGTTATATGAGTTGACTACAACTGACCATGATACTAACCTCATATAACCGAGGAGATGACTTCTCTATTGAATGGTGTTTCACTTCTATTGGTTCAACTCAGACCTAACTATAGTCATTTGATGGGGGACATGCCACGATTGAACTATACTCAAAATTGACTATCTATATTGAAGTTTAACAACATTATCAAGTCGAGAGAACTATGTAATATTGTCACTTCAAGATTTCATATTTGACCTTAATTATTATTAACCAAAAAGAAATTCTCGAGTGAGTCATTCCATAATTATCCAATAACTATCAGTACGTAACACATTAGTGCCTCTAACATCCATGAGTAATACACTGCTCAACATTTGGAGAGCGTTACGTACTTTGGTCTCTACGAATGTATCGATATCATTCCTCAAAGCATCTTGACTAGGAATATCTAAAATAAAATTTTGTTTTATATTGTGATAAATTAGTTACAATTGTAACCATTTGCAACTACAATCACATAACATTTTGATTAAGGATATTCTTATTTATATACTATAAATTAATTACTTAATTAATAATATCACTATATAACAATGTGTAATAGGAATCAAATAACTTTATTATGAACAAGTTTGATCATAGAGTTAAATATATATATAAAGTTACATAATTGCCCTTAGGGCAACCCGTAATTCTATCAGTATCTAACCCCAACTTATCCACCAAATCTTTCGAAATGAATGAGTGTCTAGCATTAGTATCAAAAAGAACTCTAACTGAAGTACCAGAGATCGAGATCATACCTCCTAGCATAACATTCTTTCCATTTTCTTCAATCGTTGGTCCAGTTGACGATCCTTTCAAAGTGAGGACCTTTGCTTACCATAACTTGGGACAATCTTTCATTTTGTGCCCAAGATTGTCATAGATAAAGCATTTAACTTTGGCCACTCCAGTCGGAGTTAGACATTTAGTTGCATAGTGCCCTTTCTGCCCATAATTATAGTAGGTTACATCAGCAAAATCCTTCCACTCTCCTCCTCTCAAAGCCTTTCATTTCTATTGTTGGTCCTTCTTGCCTTTCAAGTATGGACTAAAATTCCTTTTCTTTCCATCCTAGGTCTTCTGCCCAATAGAGTTAGGGGTATGCCCTAGGAAAATTTTGTAATCTATTGTAAATTATCATCTATGTAGTCAATTCTCGTTCGTAATAAAGGTGTTTTTCTTTTTGTTATATATGTGTTATGATGTGTTATAAATAAATTAAATGTTTAATTAAAATATACTTAATAGAAAATCCATAAATGGTGTGCTTGTGACAGTAATTATAAATAGTTGTAATCATGAGTATTGTATCATGATATAATATACACATCATTTTAAACATTCCTAGTCAAGATGCATCGAGATTGAATATCGATGTATCCGTTGAGACTGAAGTGCGTAACCTCTCAAAATGTTGGACGGTGTATTACTCATGACTGCTAGGGGTACCAAGAGGTTACTTACTGGTAGTTATTGGATAACTATGGAATGACTCATTCGATAGTTTTCTATTGGTTAACATAACTGATGTCAAAAAGAAAATATCGATGTGACTAATTTATATAGTTCTCTCGACTTGAGAATACTGTTGATCTTCAATGAAAGCTTCGCTTTGATTATAGTCAAATCATGGCACGACATCCATTGAGTGACTATAGTTCGGTCGAGTGGAAGTATTGGAAGTAAAGCACTATTCAAGAGAGAATTCATATCCTCAATTATATGGGGTTAGTATCATGGTCAATTGAAGTCAATTCAACGTCAAAATCTCTGGCCAGAGCAGTTCAGTTAATAATAATTATTATTATTAAACCAAGAAATTTGTGTTTGTACTATAGAGTTAAATATGGATGATATTGGAATTTTGACCGTTACCAAATTCCATAAGTCCAAAGTGATATAATTTCAACGAAGAGAATTAGTGTAAATAAATGTCACTATCGGGTAACGCTTAACAAAGTAAAATTGGGTTTTACCAAAACCAAGTAAACGATAAATTTGACCAAAATATCACCTGCTAAGCGACGTGTGAATGCTAATGTTCAAATAGTTCAATATTAATCGCTGACTGATTTTAACACCTAATGAGTCACACAACTGAAAAGTTGAATACTCCTTTGACTAAATAATTTAATTAATTTGTAATTGTTATAAATTAATTAATATTTGTGAAATATTAATTATAAAATTTTATTTGATGTGTTAAACAATATTATTAAATATGTTTATAATAGTTATAAATATATTAAATATTATACGATATCGATAGGCATTTTAAATCGGCTTTAAATGAAATAAATATTGTTCGAACTTGAAATGGGTTTGAAGCTTATATGAGGCAAGGGAATTTCAGCCATGATATAACCAAGAATGAGTTGCATAAGATGCTAAAGGTTGCTTGGGTTTTGATTTGATAAAATAGGGAGAATGAGTAAGAGGAAAAATGAGATCTTTATCCTACTTTATCTCTCTAGCCTCTCCCTGATAAAAGCATTATGACCCTCACTCTACTACTACCTTTTGGAGGTTTCATCCTTCTGCTTGCTGGCCAAAATTGGTCTCCATCCTCTCCTCCATTTTAAAGCTCAAGATAAAATAAAATAAACACTATTCAATAGGCTTTGTTGAAGGTATGTTTTTGAGCTATGATTAAAAATTAATGTTCTATCATTTATATATTATATGATATTTAGATCGATAGGTGATGAATCTAGCATATCGGTATATCGTCACATTTAGAATGGTTGTATGCTTCTGTTAATTTTTTTTCCAACATATACATACCATAATGCTCACAGCATGATAAGAAAATAAAGATTTTTTGTTTTAAAATTAATTTAATATATTATTTAATTCATATATGTTTCATAATTTAAATATTAATTATCATATATAAAAAATATGTTTAAAATTTTTATATAAATAATTTTATACCTAAAGGGTTTTTGAAATATTTTTTTTAATATATATATATATATATTATTTAAATTAAATAAATTTCATAAATTCATAATATTGATAAATACATAATATAAAATACAGTTTAAATTTTATAAAACTAATTTCTTACCTAATATGGTTTCGGCATAAAAAAATTAATTTTAACATAATTTTAAATATCTATATATTTTTGGAATTTAAAATTGATATAAAATTATAATTCAGATGCGAAAAATATTTAAATATCAAAATATTTTTCGTATTTTTTATAAAATACTAAAACACACAAAATTTTATTTTCAATTTTTTAAATTTTCGAATGAAAATTAATTCTAATAAATATTAAAAAAAATCTAATTTTTTTCCATGGACATTATTATATGTATATATTATATGTATATTTTATTTATGTGCTAATATATATATATATAATTATTAGTAAATTATTTATAAGCATATTCCTATATATATTACAAACGTTTAAAAAAATTAAATTTCATTTTTGAATTTTATAATAAAATAAATAAATAAATTTTTAATATTTTATTTAAATTAATTTTACATTTATATATATACATATATATAATTAAGTATATATATATATTATGAATTCCTCATATATATAAATTATTCAAAATTATATATATATATATATGTATATGTATGTATGTATGTGTGTGTGTAATACTTTGTATGTATGACCTTAAGCACGTAAGCATACATTTGGACAATATATTTTATATACCAGAGGGGCTAACATGTCCATTGCGGTGTAAATCCCCATAACTATACATATACATGTCAACCCTTACATGAATTGCTATGTTACACATGCACACACACATATACATGTACATGATACGTGTATGTATATATAATACAATAACAATTACATAATATAAAACTATATTATAAGTTCAAATAATTAAATAATGATTTTATATAAAAGAAAATTAGAAATGTTCTAAATGCATTAGACTTCATGGGCCTAATAAAGATCCAAAATGGTAAAAAAATTGAAATTCACCCTATTTCTTCCGCTACGGGCTGGGCTAGTTCCATCAATGGTATCAGAGCTCAATAGCATATGCGGTCTAAATTAGTCATGTTAGGATTAACTAATTAAGCTCACAGTCCAATTAGGAGGGCATCTAAAAAGGTAGTGTCAAAGGATTAGGTTTAGGTAATCAAATACTCTGCCCTACTTGGATACCACCTAGCCTTAACAGATATGTGGGCCCAAAGGTTACCTATAGTAAAAAAGGCCTAATTTGATTTGGGCCTTCGGCTATGTAACACCCCATAATTTTGGCGTTAGTTATTTAATTAGTTAGTTAGTAAATTAATTAGGCTCAAAAAATAGAATTTGTGCAAATGATAGAATTTGACCATGAAACTTACACCATTGCATTCGTGGTGAAATTCTGATCAACTTTCATATTTGGAGTTTTGCGATCGAAGTTCGTCGAAGAAGTTACGGACGAAAAACGAATTCAAAACGAAAATAATTAAATAAGAAATAATTAACGTTTTTATATTAATTACCCGACCCATAGACCGACCGACCAATCATTAGGGACGATCGACCCTTAGCGGTTGACCGGTCACCCAAGGGCGGTCGACCGATGGCGACTTGGCGGCTCTTGTAAACCTAGATAGCAACGACCCGGATTTAATATATTTTGATCGGTTCTGTTTGACTCTAGCGCCTATAAATTCAGGCCTAGCCCTCCCTTCTCTTCTGCCATTTCTTCTTCTCCACTTTCTTTCTAAATTATTAAGATAAGATATTTGTATCTATATTCATACAAACCGGAGAAGAGTAGAAATCTATTAAAAAGGAGAAGAGAAGAGAATCAACCATATGCGTATTTGAGGTAATTTATATAGTTTTATCTATTTTCTCTCCCATCTCTTCTCAGGTATATAATTCTAATGTATGTATATACCCTTTTTATACATATCTCTTGGATTAAAAAGGATTTCAAAATGAATCAGAGGTTCTACTTCAAATCTAGAGATTTGGATCGCTTTTAAAAGGTGAATGAGAATTTTTATAGATTGTTATAATATGAAAATTATCCAGTTGGTGTTTATTTGATTTTTATGTCTAATTGGATAATTATATATCAGTTGTAAGCAAGGAATTGAGTTTGATCTGAATATAAAAAATATCGCCTACATATTCTTGTTTATTAATCGATTTAGCATTGTATCCGACCTGAATCAGTCCCAAAAGTATGAATTTAGAATATGAATTTGAATGAAATTTATTACAGATCTGAAATAGGTTGTATAAGAATGTTATAAATTACCCTATTATAAACATTTCTATATTTGAAATTGTTGGAATTTAGATCCGTTTAATATTTGTAAATTTGTTTGATTTCTTTCCCTTTTAAAAGGATACAACGTTTGATCTAACAAGGAATAGATGCAAATAGAAAGACAAAGAGATGTATAAAGTATGAATTCATTGTATTTTACAATGTCTATTTCAGTAATAAAAAGAAATGATTATTTCTTGTAATTTCAAACGATGTAATCTTTTATATTTTAAAGTTAAATCTTTTATTTTGGACTAATTTATGGAAATTATAGCGGATAATCTTTTTAGACATGATTCCAACAATTTAACATGGAAAAATATATTCTAGTGAAGATATATAACTAGAACATATTTAATAAAAATAAATATTTGTACGTAATCACCGCACTTATAATAATTAAATAAAAAGTTAATAATGACGCTTGCGCATAATATTCACATTTAGGATAATTAACTAATAAAAAAGAATTTAAAAGGTCGTAACTCCAATAAATGGTAATAAATATAGGAGTTGCAATAAATGAATAGGGTAAATGGATTAGTGGGACAAATAAAAATAGAATAGACATAAAAGATTACTAATTTGAAATTAGTAATCATACATAAATGTCTTAGGAAGTGTCCGTTTTGATTTTATGGAGTAATTGACATTTATGAGCATTAAACAAGGATTTATTGGTAGATAAATATTTAAGATAAATCTTATTGCCTTAAATAAAATAGGAATTAGTAAGCTAAGTCCAATGTCTACCTAAGTTAATATAAATAAAGACTTAGGATGGTTAATTGGACTTAGTGGGTTAGTGATGCGAGGTCGGTAGAGTCACTCGACGAAAGACTGCCCTTCACTTTGAGGCCACCAACAATTAGGTGTACTTATTACTGATGTGAGATATCACTAATTCAACGACCCACGATGACATGAGAGATTGGGCTGGCTTTCTTAATTGGAAAGTATTAAATGGTCCAAATTTGGAATTAGGAGCGGTGAGGGATATCTCCATAGGGGTTCGCTTCTGGTTTGAGGTCTTAAGTGGCTAAAGGGTCTTCCTCTCTCCTAAATGGAAGTACTAAGTAACCTAGTGAGATTCCAAATAAATAAATAAGGATGTCTCTAAATAGGGTTTACTTTAGTGTTGAGGTCTTAAGTGGCTGAAGGGTCTGCCTGGCTACCGAAAGAAGTAACCTAATGAGATGCCATATTTATAATTAGAGAGTGAGAGTGGATATCGTAGGAAGGGCTCGCCTTAGATTTGGGGTTTTAAGTGACTATAAAGTCCTCCTCTTTCCTATAAAAGAAGTATTAAATAGCCCAATGAGATTTTCAAGCAATGACAACTTGATAGTACCGTTGAGGAGCACGCTTTTGGAGTTAGGTCTTAAATGACGGGGCTACCTATTTTCTACCGGGAAGTATTAAGTGGCTTGGACAGTCTCTTACATTGCTAAAGCCGAAATAATAATAGTACCATTTAGGAGCACACCTTGGGGATATATCTTAAATGATGGGGTCTGCCTTAGTTAAGGTTTTAAATGACCAGAGTCTGCCTATTTTCAAATAAAAAGGTATTAAGTGGCTTGTGTACTGTTTATTACATGACTACGATTTTATCGATGATGGATGCGGTAATAGTTGGACATTAAATGTCAGAAGCCTTAAATAGTGGTTAGAGGTCTTGTAGCTAGGACTCACTGACCATTGACAACATTGTTAGGAAACCACCTTGGACATAGGTCTTAAATGACGGGGTCTGCCTCAATTAAGGTCGTAAATGACAGAGTTTGCCTATTTCGCTTTTAAAAGTGTTATAGAAACCTGCTTCATATTTAGAAGTACTAAGTGGCTAATGGGTTTGGAAGTATTGGGTGGTTGGTATGCCTTCATTAATATTTTGTACCTTGGGATGGGATAAGTATGCAATCATGTGTGAAATGCATGGTTAGATTGGAATTGCTCACTTTGTTGGACATAACAATTAAATGGAATCCTATCGGTATAAATTTATGTTATGGAGAGTTTATATTTTTCTAGTCACCAGAACGTTGTTCTAACTCCCCTCCTCATTACAACCCACGTGATAGATTTAGAGAAACAGGTCACCAGACCTTGTTGGCATGTTTATGCTTATGTGATAGGGGGTTCTCGCATTATGAACGGTGGTGAAGCTTTGACTCTTGCCCCTACACATCCCGACAACGTGGGTTAGTTGACAGTCGAGAGGCTGGCCGTAAAACAAGAAAGTCTGGGGTTACCATTTGTAGCCACGCCCTATAAAGGGTAAAATGTAACAACCTGCATCTTAATAAGCCCATAAATCCCCGTTTAATGCTCATAAATGTTAATTTGTCCATAAAATCCTAACAGACATTTTTCCTAAGAAATTTATGTATGATTACTAATTTCAAATTAGTAACTTTTTATATTTATTCCATTTTTATCAGTCTAATTAATCCATTTACCCTATTAATTTATTGCAACTTCCACATTTGTTACCATTTATAGGAGTTACTACCTTTTGAATTCTTTTCTCATTAGTTAATTATCCTAAATGCGAATATTACGGATAAGTGTCGTTATTAGCTTTTTATTCAATTATTATAAGCACAATAATTACATACAAATATTTACTTTTATTAAATATGTTCTAGTTATATATCTTCACTTGAATATACTTTTCCATGTTAAATTGTTGGAATCATGTCTAAAATGATTATCCGTTATAATTTCCATAAATTAGTCCAAAATAAAAGATTTAACTTTAAAATAGAAAGGAATACATCATTTGAAATTACAAGGAATAATCATTTCTTTTTATTACCAAAATAGACATTGTAAAATACAATGAATTCATACTTTACACATCTCTTTGTCTTTCTATTTGCATATATTCCTTGTTAGATCAAACGCCGTATCTTTCTAAAAGGAAAATAAATCAAACAAGTTACAAATATTAAATGGATATAAATTTCAACAATTCAAAATATAGAAAAGTTTATATTAGGGTAACAATCCAAATTTATAACGCTCTTATACAACCTATTTCAGATCCGAAATAAATTTAATTTAAATTAATATTCTAATTCATACTTTTGGGATTGATTTCCAGATCAAGTTGTATACAATGCTAAATAATTTATAAACAAGAATATGTAGTCGATATTTGTTATATTCAGATCATACTCAATTCGTTGCCTACAACTCTAATATAATTATCCAATTAGGCATAAAAATTAAATAAACACCAACGGGATAATTTTCATATTATAACAATCTATAAAAATTCCCACTCACTTTTTAAAAGCAATCCAAATCTCCAGATCTAAAGTAGAACCTTTGATTCATCTCCAAATCCTTTTTAATCCAAGAGGTATGTATAAAAGGGTATATACATATGTCAGAATTACGGATATAAGAAGAGATTTGTGATAGGGAGAGAAAATAGATACAAATATATATAAATATATAAATTACCTTAAATACGCATATGGTTGGTTCTCTTCTCTTCTCCTTTTTATTAGATTTCTACTCTACTCTAATTTGTATGAATATATATATAAATATCATATTTTTATAATTTAGACAGAAAGTGGAGAAGAAAAAATTGCAGAGCTTCGCTACCGCTTTCAGAAAAATATGAGAAGAGAAGCGAGGGCTAGTCCTGAATTTATAAGTGCTAGAATCAACCAGAACCGTTTGATCAAAATATAGTAAATCCGGACTGTTGCGGCCTAGGTTTACTGGAGCCACTAGGTCGCCACCAGTCGGACGCCTTTAGGTAACCAGTCGGCCGCTATGGGTCGACCGTTCCCAATGATGGGTCGGCCTGTGGGCTTGGGTAATTAGTATAAAACGTTAATTATTTCTTATTTAATTATTTTCGTTTTGAATTTGTTTTTCGTTCGTAACTTCTTCGTTTGAACTTCGATCGCAAAACTCCAAATATGAAAGTTGCTTTGAATTTCGCCATGAACGCAATGGTATAAGTTTCGTGGTCAAATTACATCGTTTGCACAAATTCTACTTTTGGAGCCTAATTAATTTACTAACAAACTAATTAAATAATTAACGCCAAATTACGGGGTGTTACATTCTTCCCCTCTTAAAAAGAATTTCGTCCTCGAAATTTCACCAGTGACTAAGTCAAGGTTTTGGCTTCTAATTATTCTAAACCACACAACTAATGAGTTTACAACCAATTTTGCAATCAAATATGCATAAGTGCATAGTGTATTACTATATCACCATACAGAAAATATGTATGCAGAATGATTCTAAATCGGATCCTCCTATATGAATGCATTTATTTTGAAAAATATGATGCAAACAACCTACTTATACACTGGGAGTTCTATATGTATGCAGCTTTTTTGGAAAACCTTTTCAACCAAAACCCCTATACTCCTACAAATAGAAGTATGAAGCATCCAATTTTGCATCCACTTCCTATCATCCAATAATCTAACGCCTCAAAAAATCTCTTCCAAAACTTTACTCCTTTGTCGGAAAAAGGAATTTAGGTGGAGATTTTAACATTCTTACCATACTATAATCTTCCCATTTCCATAGTATAGTAGAAATTTCTTCACTGTCCCGGATTTACTCCAAATTTTCCACACACAAAACGCATAAGGTGGCTTATTTTCAAGCTCTAAAACAGAATTAAGTCTAAAAATAGACTTGCGCGCGTCGTCGACAAGGTATGGAAATAGAAATTCCAAGGCTAAAACAGATTTTCCCTTGTTATCGCTTGCATTAATCGCATCGTCGACCCTAATACACCACTAAATCGCAAATTATAACTCTATTTGACTTCCCTACGCCTAACATGTGGCCTTCAAAATCAAATTTTTCACAAAGATCTTTCTCACTTTTCAAATTTGTACGTCATTTGGAAAATAAATTCCCAAAATATTTGGACGCATATTTTCCTTTGAAATAAAATTTTGAACAAAACCATACAAATAATTTAAGAGTCAAAAATTACTAAAACATAAAACTTAACTCTCTATCTTTTTAAAGGAAACATTTCAAATCAAGGGGAATTTTCCAAAATATTTTCCTTCTCAATAGTTTTGATAAATCAAGCCACAATTTCATCATAGTCAGAAGTTCGTTACGTCCTAAACACATAAACCAAATTCCAAAATTCTACAACTACCTCTACCCAAGAATTTGACATTTTATTTAAAAATGTGAACATGTCTATTATACAAGAATTTTAGCTTCTAAAGAACATGAGCAGTGACCCATGATATCAAAACAACTTTATCATGTCCTTCGCTAAAATTTCCAACTATTCAAAGTTTTTAGTCTTATATTGCATTTACTGTTAGTTAAGTGTCTTAATGAGATTCCCATATTTATATTGTTTCTCTACAATACATACATATACGAGCGGTTCGCATATCAAGAAACAATAACATAGAAAATGAATAGAAACTCATAATATCGTGCGTGTCTTTTATAAGAGACAACTAACAGTTTTACAATTCAACAACTGAAAAGAAAAGAACAATTGATGGAAATAAAAAGATACAACAATCCTAAATAAAACACCACCTAAAAACTGTGAAAAGGTCTCGCTCCACGGCTGGTGCTCGAGCCATTGCCGCGACCGCGGAATGGTCATAGCATGGCGATTATGCACCCAATCTCACACTCTTGGCGCTCCTACTCAATCCTAATCTCTCGGAACTATGCCTAAACCTGTTGGATAGAAGGAAGCTCAAAACTCATGTATCCCTTGGTGCCCTGCGCTATCCCCTGCTGCTGGTGCTGTAGCTCTGGTGGTGGTACATGTGGTGCTGCAGGCGGCAAAGGAATATTCATCCTCTTAATGGTAGTCCGGTCGATGAGTCGATGGCGGGAGGGACATTCCTCGCTACTGGCTCTCCGCTCAAATTTACCTCGTAATTCCTAAACATTCAAGTGAGCAAGTGGCAATATGGATAGTGAGTCCTCGGGGTACCAATTCCCTAATTAACCATGTGGAGCATCAAGACACAAGCCCAATTGACGGCTACACTGCCAATTATGGCATAGGCGGCTTTCCTCACTGAGGTATAGATCTGGTTAAGACTCCCCGTCTTCGAAATGATGTTGTAATGAATGATGCGCATGACGAGACAAACCACCTGTCGTAAATGGTCGGTCCTCCAGTCACCGATATTTCCAAAAAAGATCCACTGAAGAGTCTCAGGGTCAAGCATCTCAATTATCCAAATCTGCGCCTACTGCAGATATCTCCAAAATTCCAGCAAGATCATCATCTAACATCTCAATCCGAGCTCCCCTCACCTTGGACTTTATGTAGCTGTTGCCATCATCAAAATTCTGCGCCATCTAAGCATCAAAATATGGATGTAGTGTGGGAAATATTACCACTCAAAAGTCCTGAAGTAGAGGATCTGTGCAAGTCCTGCCGCGATGAAAAGCTCTTCAAGCTCGAGAGTGGCGAAATTTTGAAATTTATCGGTCGTCAGTGAAGGAAATTGTGATAACCCAGATTTTTGGACATTGTTAATTAGATAATTAACTGGTTTTCACTATTGAGATACTGATTTTATTTGGTTGAACAAATAAAATATGTATTTGTTTATGTATATATATATATATATATATGTAGATTGTAAATAGAACTTGGGTTTGAAATTCAAAGTAATATCTTAAAAATAAATTTTACAACTAGTATATATATATGGTTATTAATTAGTGTATAATTAGGTTTTATATCATTTTTTCTTTAAATTATAAGTAAAGAGGAGATGTGTTAATGGAAATATAAAAACAAAAATAAATATAAATGCATGCATTTGACATTTGTAGGCCAAGTATAACATGCAATTTAACAAGTGTCAAGTTTGTTTTCTTCATTTAAAAAATAAAATGTAATGTAAATAAGAAACAAGGTGATGTACATTTTATACACTTTTGTATATATATATCAAACTTCTTCTTTTCTTTCATTAAAAACTAAAACCAGAAAACTAAACTAAATCAACTCTTTTGAGTTTCAACTAAAAACAAGCAAAGATTCAAAGCAATTCAAAGTACAAATTCAAGTTAAAACAAAGTAAGATCAAGATCTGTTGCAGTTTCAAAATCAATTAGCTATTTCCATATTTCAAAAGCTTTCCTCTGTTCAAAATTTATACAGGTGAGTAAACACTTTTAAAAATACTAAATATATGTTTAATCCTTAATGCATGTGCTAAATTCTCATAGTCATGTTGTAATTAGGATGTGCATGAATGTTTAAACTGAAATAAAGTTTGAATATAGTGAAGTTCTATGTGTATATATCTGAATGCATGTCTGTCTATTGAAAAACATACCTCTGTTTGTTTTCACAGGCTAGAAAATAAATTCAAAAATCATTTCCTATCTTCCCAACCTTTATCTGGCTATGATTTCTAAAATAAAAATGATTGCATTGATGTAAATTTATGTTTAAAAATGGTTTCAAAAATTTATATTTAGTAATTAATTCAAAATAGGAAAATTACAGTAAAAATCAAATTTAAGTCAAAAAATTAATGATCGTAATTTCGAGTTTGGATTGTACCACCAGATTCGTAGTGGAAAATTATGAATTTTGATAATCAATTCAAGATTTTTAAGATTGTAATAAGGGAAATATTCTGAGTTGATCGATTTGGGTACTTTCGTCGATTTCCGATGATCAATGGCAAGTTGAAGCTCGGGGTTGATGTCGAAGGTGGCTTAAGGGTTGCTGATCATTGGAAAAATGATCGGAGTTTTTATAGTGCGTCGTGGTGGCCGTAGGTTGGCGAAGTAGGGTTTATTTGACTGTTTGGGTTGAGGGTGAAATCGAGATGATTTCTTCGTCGTTGTTGCATCAGAGTCGACCAGAGGGGTGAGGATAGAAGCGTGAAACTTCAATGGTGATCTGAATGTGATCGCGAGTCTTCTGGCAATCGGAGGCGGTGGCACGAGGCATTTTCAGATGACTGGTTTTGGGTTCCAGTTTGTTCAACATACTCGAATTCGATTTCGTGGATGTTTTCGAGGATCTGGGTGTTCGCGACGATGGAGGGAAGGGTTGGCGACTTGCTGGCGATCAAAACGTTGATCGGAGTTGCCTCATTCAGGTGTGCACGTGCACACGGGTCAGGGTTGTATTTGTAGTCTTGGGTTTGGGGAAGAAGAAATGGTCTCGAGTTTGATCTCGGGGAATTGAGTTGCTGGCTCGAGTAAGTGCTCGGGTGTATTCGTGTGGGTTAACATGTTTAATAGGTTTTAAAATTTAAATTAAAAACAAAAGGGAAATCAAGGGATGGGTCGAGTTTAGCTTCGGGGTGTTCGCTTTGGGTTAGCGTGTGTTAACAAGTTAAATTTAAAGCAAAATATAGCAGGTTTTGGAAGAAGGGAAATGACTTGGGTTTGTACTCGGGGGATTTGAGATTGGGCTCGGGGTTTTTGTCTGATTTTCTCGGGTTGTTTGGTATGTTATCCAAGTTCCAAAGTTTTCAAGCCAAAGTAATATTAAACAAGTTTTTGAGGTTAAAGAAATGAAAGTTTTCAAAGTAGTTATTAAACAAGTTTTTAAAACTAGTTTTCAAAGATTAAAATTTAAAGTTAATTAATTTATGATTTGAAGGTTAATTATTAAAGGATAATTAATTAATTAAAAGTTAATTAATGATTAAAGGTGAATCAATTAATAATTTAAGGTTAATTAATTATTGATTTAAAGATAATTACTTAATGTAATTAATTAAGGGTTAACTAATTAATGTAATTAACTTAAGGTTAATTTATTTATGGGATAAATTAAGGGATAATTAATTAATTAAGGATGATTAATTAAGATGATAATAAAAGGGTGATTAATTAATTGGTTTGTAATTAATTAATATTAAATAAGCAGGATTTAAAAGGTGATTGAAGTAATTAATTTAATTAGAATAGTATGACTAATTAATCTTGCTTATGGATGATTGAATGATATTGAATACCTTGGATTATTTGTTATCCCTGGTGTGTGATTGTGATGCTATGTGATATGATGTTTGGTATATGGATTATCTATCTGTAATAGAATCTCTATGTGAATATGTTACTCTGAATATGAATTGATTTGTTTTCACTTAAACAACTTGGATTTAAGATGACATTGGTTTCGATGAGACCGGGGTCGGGTATCAGTAACTACCCGAAACCACTTCGATATGTAATCTACAATAATTCTCTATAGATTTGATATGTGAAATCAAATAGGCTGGAATGGAATAAATTAAGTAATTGGATCTTTTAAACTAAGTTTTGGTACTTAGGTATTGATTTGTGAAATAAGTGATTAATTATAACAAGATAAGAACTCGTAATGAGATACGAGTTACCTTGGTTTGCAAATAAGTTTATAACTTTTTATTTCAAATTATATGGGTTTATTCATGCTGGTTTCCAGCCTGACCTGGGTGTTACTTTGATGTAATGCTCGGGTCAGACCGAGTATTATAGATTTTCAGGTAAGGATGTTCTGGAGCTCAGGAGGCGAGCTGGATAGTAGGAACGTATGAAGTATTCCGCTATGTATATATTATGGTTGTTTATTTGGGACATGTTGTTTATTTGTCCAGTTTATCTATGATTGGTTGTACTCTGATGTATCAATGTAAATTGACAGATACAGTTTTCTTTTATATAACTGTTATTATTTGATATTATATTTCGATCCGCTGCGAATGTGAGAATCTGTGTTTTGTTTCTGTTTCTTCTTCTACCTCTTTTCTTCTTTTCCCTAACTATCTGGAATTTTCGGGATCGGAAATTTTGGGTCGTTACAGAAATCAAAGTCCACCATTTTAAGATAGGTGGTGATCTTCCGCTCACTTCGGTCATGCCAAGCGGCTTCTTGTGGAGCGAGGCCGGGATAATGAGAAGAAGAGCCACCGATACGTGGCGGTGCCATAGGCTGAGAGGTGGTTGGAAAAGGGAGAAATTTTTTAGAGCCAGAGTAGTGGTGGCGCAAGATCTGACGCACGAGGATTTTGACGTCGGCTGGTGGAGGAATAGAGGAGAGAAGCCTTGGTTAAGCGGAGGAATAGGGAGGTGGAATTGGGTTCATATAAAATTGAAGAGGAGGAAGAGAGTGAGGGGGTTTGCGGGGGCTGAAGGTTTGGATGCGACTTATAGTCCAATTCCAGGTTTGGGTTCAGGCCAAATCCACCTAGCGGTCGACCGCTACTAGGTCAACCGATGGACTGCTTGGTCGACCACTAGCCTAGATTTGGGCATGGCCAGACCCTAGACCGAATAGGGCCGGTTAAATTAATTAATATTCTTATAACAGTTCCGCACACCATCTTCGACATAGCCTATCAAGAAAAATTCTACCTTCCATATGACGGTATCCATCTTACCGTGTTGACCCTTCCTTGGCAAGATTGCAATAGCCTCAACAAAATTGTTGCAACCAACAGCATTTCCAAAAACCTATAAGATATTCCAGCTGCTATTTCATGCCTACTTCGCATAGAAATATTTCTTCCAACAGCTCGTGGGTTTAACAACGCTTCAAAATACATACCCCAAATAGAATTGAACGTCAATCCTATTTTGTCCGTATTTTAAAGGGAGAAAATATAAAAACCCTCGATTTTATAAACCAAAAAATCACCGAGCTAAGTATATGCTCCTTTATACTTGTTTCTAAATAACAAAAACTATTTCATACTAAAACTTTCCTCAAAAGTTAAACTTACATATATAAATATTTCAGGGTTTCCAAATACCTTTCTAAAATATAAATTTCCCAAATTGGAAAACTGTTTCCTTGTCAAAAATCAATATCAAACCTTTACTAGTATATACATCTAAATATTTAAGGATTTAAAGAATTAATCTTTTATAAACTAAAAATTTCTTAACATGACCAATCTAGTGGTATACGTGTTTCTTCGAAAACTAAGATTCTAAAACTTCCTTAAAATAAAATTTCCAAAATAAATCTTCGGGAAAAGAAATCCATTGAAAACCTTTTTTTAAAAATCTAAGGCATTTCCAAAAGGGGGAATTAATTTAAAGGACAAAAATTTGTATATTTTTAGCCTCAAGGACACGACCTCAATATTTTAACCACAAGGACAAACATTCTTCTAAAAATTATTCATAAGGACAAACATTCTTCCAAAATTATTCATAAGGACAAACATTTTTTCAAAACTGCTACTGAACTAAAAAATGATACCTAAAAACTGTTATCGATAACTACAAACTGATACCTAAAAATTGCTATCAATAACTAAAAATTGATGTCTAAAGAAAGTTGTCCTTCAGGCTAAAATATACTGAAGGTCTATCCTTGAGGCTAAAACACTGAGAAATTTTGTCCTTGACAATAATTTCCTGTTTCCAAAATATACTTTATGAAAATTCTCTCATAGGTTTTAGACTAAGGAATTGACATTAATTATTCAAATAAAAATCCAGTTTGCCATCAAAGAGGTGACCAATGAATGCACCTTAGTAAAACTTACTTTCGGACAATTGCGACATACATAATCTAATTTCTCATCCATCTGAAATAATTGTGTGTCTCCGACTAGAACTCAAAATCCAAAATCAAAAGGTAGCTAGAATCTCAATCGTCAAGTCGAACACCTCCAGTCTCCGAGATTCAGCCATATGTCGTACTCATGCCCTTTATCAATAGCGCTTTACATATCGCCAGCACTCCGTGGGGTACTTCGAAGTTGGCTTGAAAATCTTAGCTCTAAGACATTTACAACTCATAGTTGCTCTGCCAATTCCTTCGGAGTGGAACTACCACTACTTATATAGTCGGAACCCTTAGAATCTAGTGTAAAAATATAATATTACTAGTGTTATCCCGCCTTTTGGCAAGGCCGCGATACCAAGGAATTGATTGGAAATCAAAGACAGTTCATCCCAAAAACGGTTATACAAAGGTTCGCTATGGATGCTGGTAAATTTTTCCCGACTTCGGATCAAGGTACGATTGATATGACATGACAAGCAATGCTATGACAACCAACGTTCCAAATTTCAAGTCGATCGGAGTTCATATGCTCAAGTTATGGATCGATCAAATTTTGTGAGAAGCACGCCCTGTTCGTATCCATCATTTCGCATCGATCCATTTCGTATCCATCGTACTTATTCCACTTCGTATCCATCACATCCTCCATGTTTTGTATCCATCAACTGAGGAGATTTCGTGTCACTTCCACTTATACCCAGTTCGTATCGATCATCTTGTACACAGTTCGTATCGATCATCTTGTACACAGTTCGTATCGATCATCTTGTGCACAGTTCGTATCGATCACCA
Organism: Allium fistulosum; assembly: GCA_030737815.1. Taxonomy (NCBI): domain Eukaryota; kingdom Viridiplantae; phylum Streptophyta; class Magnoliopsida; order Asparagales; family Amaryllidaceae; genus Allium; species Allium fistulosum. The sequence continues at coordinate 919,363,511 of CM060901.1, read as the reverse complement.
ACAAACGATACGAAACAACACTTAAAAGGTGTCGATACAAAATCGATACGAAGAGTGTAAGTTTATATTGATATGAATTGGAGTGGAGACATCATTACGAAGCGGCCTCAGACATTGATGCAAAATGGAGATGAAGGCATCGATACGAAACAGGCCAAGGACTATCGGTACGAAATAGCTGCATGTAATCGATGCGAAGCAATCTCTATACCATCGATACGAACAAAGCACGATTCAAATGGAAGACTCGGTCACTCGGCATGAAAAGTGGATCGATCCTAAAAATTAGCCCCACGTCACCTAGCAAGCACATGCCGGGAGGCGATGCGAACGGAAGCGATACGATCTCAGCAGCCTTCAACAAATTCAAACTTGCATCGATCATAACTCGAGATCTACAAGCCCAAATGCTACCAAAATTTCACAGGAGCTAGCGTACAACCTTGGGAACGTTCATGATCGATCTTGGCTCAATTAGGCTAAATATTGATCGATACGAATTTCATTCGTATCGATCACGGATCGAGTCCAAACGATCGAGGATCGATCGCGTGGGCCCACCCACGTGAGAGAAGGGGTCTTTCGAGATCTGGGCTAGATATTTACCGCCTACGCCTATAAATAGCAGCCCAAGACCTACTAAAAAAGGATTTTTGGCTCTTCTACATCCAGACTCTACCGAAATCACTATTGTACTTGGATTGTACTGTTGTAATTATTATAACCAGTAAGCAACAATCAATAAAAGTTAGCCATTTCATAGTGGATGTAGGCCATCTGCCGAACCACTTTAAATTTGTATGTTTCTGTGTGATTTTCCTGTTTATCGATTGGTGTGTTTGTTAGACCTTCCTCATTTTCCATTTATATTCTTCATTTTATTTCTTCAAACACATCCGAAGAGTGTTTTGCCCAATTTTGGTACAAACAACTAGATAGAAAAGTATGAATACTTTCTCTTAATTTATCCTAATTCCTCTGATCTACTAACCTAATGCAACCACCCGCAACTTAATGGACCCAAATTTCAGCAAAAATCGAAACCCATGTCCATTTAAGCACAGATCATTGGATTAGGTACCTACAAATAAGTATGAGCATTATTAGAGATTGATAGAAATCTAAACTCACAGCGGAAATAATAATAGGATAAGAATACTGACTATGACTACTACCTTAGAACTAAGGGTATTCCTTGGATAGCAGATTTCCACATCAGCATCAGGCAAGTGAGAAAGAAGACTCTCCAACAACAAAGCACATCCAGCTTCAGTGATATGTTCCTCTTAATCTATCATGTGGGTTGTAATGAGGAGAGAGGTCAGAACAATGTTCTGGTGACTGGAAAAATATAAACCGTCCATAACATAAACTTATACCGATAGGCTTCCATTTAATTGTTATGTCCATCAAAGTTAGAAATTCTAATCTAATCTTGCATTGCACAAACATTTACATACTTATCCCTTCCCAAGGTACGAAATATTAATGAAGCCATATCAACCACCCAATACTTCCAAATCCATTAGCCACTCAATACTTAAAAATATAAAGCAGGCTTCTATAATACTTTTAAAAGAGAAATAGGCAGACTCTGTCATTTGTGACCTTAATTGAGATATACCCCATCATTTAAGACCCGTTCCCAAGGTAGTTTCCTAACAAAGTAGTCAATGATTAATGGGTCCTAACTACAAGACCTCTAACCACTATTTAAGGCTTCTGACATTTAATCTCCAACTATTACCGCATCTATCACTGATAAAATCGTAATCATGTAATAAATTGTACCCAAGCCACTTAATACCTTTCATTAGAAAATAGGTAGACTTTGGTTATTTAAGACCTTAACTAAGGCGGACCCCATCATTTAAGACCTATCCCCAAGGCGTGCTCCTAAATGGTACTATTATTATTTCAGCTTTAGCAATGTAAGGGACTGTACCCAAGCCACTTAAAACTTCCCAGTGGAAAATAGGTAGACCCCTCCGTTTAAGACCTAATTCTAGAAGCGTGCTCATCAACTGTACTATCTAGCTGTCATTGCTTGGAAATTTCATTGAGCTACTTGATACTTCTTTTATAGGAAAGGGGAGGACTTCATAGTCACTTAAGACCCTAAACCTGAAGCGAACCCCTCCTGAGATATCCACTCTCACTCTTTAATTATAAATATAGCATCTCATTAGGTTACTTCTTTCGGTAAGGAGGCAGACCCTTCAGCCACTTAAGACCTCAACACTGAAGTAAACCATTTTTAGAGACATCCTTATTTATTTATTTATTTGAAAACTCACTAGGTTACTTAATACTTCCATTTAGGAGAGAGGCGGACCCTTCAGTTACTTAAGACCTCAAACTAGAAGTGAACCCCTATGGAGATATCTCTCACAACTCCTAATTTCAAATTTGAACCATTTAATACTTTACAATTAAGAAAGCAAGCCCAATATTTCACATCGTCATGAGTTGTTGGATTAGTGATATCTCACATTAGTAGTAAGTATACCCGACAGCTGGTATCCTCAAAGTGAAGGGCAGTCTTTCATCGAGTGACTCTACTGACCTCGCACCACTAACCCACTATATCCAATTAACCATCCTAAATCTTTATTTATATTTGCTTAGGTAGACATTAGACTTAGCTTACTAATTCCCTTTTAAGGGCAATAAGATTTACCTTAAATATTTATCTACCCATAAATCCTCGTTTAATGCTCATAAATGTTAATTTGTCCATAAAATCCTAACGGACATTTTCTAAGACACTTATGTATGATTACAAATTTCAAATTAGTAACCTTTTGTATCAGTTCTATTTTTATCAGTCCCATTAATCTAATTACCCTATTAATTTATTGCAACTTCCACATTTGTTACCATTTATTGGAGTTACAACCTTTTAAATTCTTTTCTCATTAGTTAATTATCCTAAACGAGAATAATACGCGCAAGAGTTGTTATTAGCTTTTTATTTAATTATTATAAGCGCAGTATTTATGTACAAATATTTACTTTTATTAAATATGTTCTTGTTATATATCTTCACAAGAAGATACTATTCCATGTTAAATTGTTGGAATCATGTCTAAAAGAACTAACCGTTATATTTTCCGTAAACTAGTCCAAAATAAAATATTTAACTTTAAAATAATAAAGATTACATCGTTTGAAATTACAAGGAATAATCATTTCTTTTTATTACTGAAATAGTCACTGTAAAATACAATGAATTCATACTCTATATATCTCTTTCACTTTCAATTTGCATCTATTCTTTGTTAGATCAAATGTTGTATCTTTCAAAAAGGGAAAGAAATCAAACTAATTTATAAATATTAAACAGATCTAAATTCCAACAATTCCAAATATAGAAAAGTTTATATTAGTGTAATAGTCCAAATTTATAACACTCTTATACAACCTATTTCAGATCTAGAATAAATTTCATTCAAATTAATATAGTAAATTCATACTATTAGGGATGATTTCCAAATTAGGCTGTATACAATGCTAAATCAATTTATAAACAATAATATGTAGGCGATATTTGTTATATTCAGATCATACTCAATTCATTGCCTACAACTCGTATATAATTATCCAATTAGGCATAAAAATCAAATAAACACTAATGGAATAATTTTCATATTATAACAATCTAAAATTTTTCCGGATCAGGCTTGAAGATCTTTTCGTCATGGTTGGACTTGCACCGATCCTCTGCTTCGAGACTTATGAGTTACCTATTCTCCGTCCATCTTTTTGATGCACAGATGGCGAAGAATTTCGATGATGGCAAGAGCTACATCGAGTCCGAGGTGAAGTGAGCTCGGATTGAGATGTCAAATGATGATCTTGCTGGAATTTTGGAGATATCTGCAGTAGGCGCAGATTTGGATGATATTGAGATGTTTAACCTTGAGATTCATTAACGGATCTTTTTTTAGAAATGTCAGTGATTGGAGGACCGACAATTTGCGACTGGTGGCCCATCTCGTCGTGTCCATCATTTAGTACAATATCATTTCCAAGATGAGGAGTCTTCACAAGATCTACTCCTAAACGCGGAAAGCCGCTTATGCTATAATTGGAGGTGTAGTCATTAATTAGGCTCGTGCCTTGATGCTCCACAGGGTCGACCAGGGAGTTGGTACTTCGATGACTCACTTTCCATATTTCCACTTGCTCACTCGAGTGTTTAGGCATTGCGTGGTAAATTTGAGCGTAGATCCAGTAGTAAAGAAGGTCCCTCCCACCATCGACGGGATCACCATTAAGAGGATGAATATTCCTTTACCGCATGCCGCACTACATGTACCACCACCAGAGGCGCAACACCAGCAGTAGGGGATAGCGTAGGGCACGAGGAGTCTTGGGTTTACTGCTATCCGTCAGGTTCAAACAAAGCTCCGAAAGATTTGGATGGAGCAGCAGCGCCAAGGGCGTGAGATTGGGTGCATAGCCGCCACGTTACAAACATTCTACGGTCGTGGCAATGGCTTGAGCTCTAACCGCGGAGCGAGACCTTCTCAAAGTTCTTAGGTGGTGTTTTATTTAGGATTGTTGTATCTTTTTATTTCCAGCATTTGTTCTTTTCTTTTGGGTTGTTGAGTTGTAAAACTGTTAGTTGTCTCTTATAAAAGGGCACGAACGATATTATGAGTTTCTATTCATTTTTTATGTTATTGTTTCTGGATATGCGAATCGCTCATATATGTATGCATAGTAGAGAAACAATATAAATATGGGAATCTCATAAAGACACTTAACTAATAGTAAATGCAATATAAGACTGGAAATTTAGAATAGTTAGAAATTTTAGCGAAGAACATGATAAAGTTTTTTTGATATCATGGGTCATTGCTCATGTTCCTTAAAAGCTAAATTTCTCTATAATAGACGTGTTGGTATTTTCAAATAAAATGTCAAATTTCTAGGTAAATGTTCGTTGTAGAATTTTAGAATTTGGTTTATGCATTTAGCGCATAACCGACTTCCGACTACGCTGAAATTGTGGCTTGATTTATGAAATTTTTTGAGAAGGAAAATATTTTGGAAAATTCCCCTAGATTTGAAAAGTTCCCTTTTGAAAAGAAAAAGTGAGTAAGAAAAGGTTTTGCATTTTAGTTATTTTTCGCTCTTAAATTATTTTTGAGTTTTTGTTCAAAATTTTACTTCAAGGGAAAGTGTGCATCTAAATATTTTGGCATTTTATTTTCCAAATGACATATAAATTTGAAAAGTGAGAAATATTTTTGTGAAAACTTTGATTTTGAAGGCCACATGTTAGGCATAGGGAAGGCAAATAGAGTTAAAATTTATGATTTAGCGGTGCATTAGGGTCGACGATGCGATTAATGCAAGCGATAACAGGGGAAAAACTATTTAGCCTTGGAATTTCTATTTCCATACCTTGTCGATGACGCGTGTAAGTCTTTAGACTTAATTCCATTTTAGAGCTTGAAAATAAGCCTCCTTATGCATTTTGTGCGTGGAAAATTTGGAGTAAACCCGGGGCAGCAATGAAATTTCCACTGTACTATGGGAATGAGAAGATTATAGTGTGGTAAGAATGTTAAATTCTCCGCCTAAATTCCTTTTTTCGGCATAGGAGCAAAGTTTAGAAAGCGATTTTTTTGATGTGTTAGATATTGAATGATAAGAAGTGGATGCAAAATTTGTTGCTTCATACTTCTATTTGTAGGAGTATGGGCTTTTGGTTGAAAAGGTTTTTCAAAAAGCTTCATACATATAGAACTGCCAGTGCATATGTAGGTTGTTTGCATCATATTTTTCAAAAATGAATTCAAAAGAAATGCATTCATATAGGAGGATCCGATTTAGAATCATTCTGCATACATATTTTTTGTGTAGTGATTCAGTAATACACTTTACACTTATGCACGTTTGGTTGCAAAATTGGTTGTACACTCATTGGTTGTGTAGTTAGGTTAATTAAGAGCCAAAAACCTTAGTTTAGTCATTGGTGAAATTTTGGGAATGAAATTCTTTTTGAGGGGGGAAGAATGCAACAACCCGCAATTTAGCGTTAGTTATTTAATTAGTTAGTTAGTTAATTAATTAGGCTCCGAAAATAGAATTTGAGCAAACAATGGAATTTGACCATGAAAGTTGCACCATTGTGTTGGTGGCGAAATTCTAAGCAACTTTCATATTTGGAGTTTTGCGATCGGAGTTCAAACGAAGAAGTTACGGACGAAAAACGAATTCAAAATGAAAATTATTGAATTAGAAATAACTAATATTTTTATATTAATTACCCGGGCCCAAAGGTCGACCCATCACTGGGAACGGTCGACCCCTAGTAGTTGACCGATCACCCGAGGGCGGTTAACCGGTGGCCACTTGGCGACTCCAGTGAACCGAGGCCACAACGGCCGGGATTTAATATATTTCAATCTAACGGTTCTGGTTTATTCTAGCGCCTATAATTCAGGCCTAGCCCTCACTTCTCTTCTCATATTTTTCTGAAAGCAGTAACGAAGCTCTGCCATTTCTTTTTCTCCACTTTCTGTCTAAATTATAAAGATAATATATTTGTATCTACATTCATACAAATCGAAAAAGAATAGAAATCTAATAAAAGGAGAAGAGAAGAGATCAACCATATGCATATTTGAGGTAATTTATATATTTGTATCTATTTTCTCTCCCAATCCCAAATCTCTTCTCAGATCTATAATTCAAATGTATGTATATACCCTTTTATACATATCTCTTGGGTTAAAAAGGATTTGAAGATGAATCAAAGGTTCTACTTCAAATCAAGACATTTGGATCGCTTTTAAAAGGCGAGTGGGAATTTTTATAGATTGTTATAATATGAAAATTATCCCATTGGTGTTTAGTTGATTTTTATGCCTAATTGGATAATTATATATGAGTTTGAGTCAACGAATTGAATATGATCTGGATATAACAAATATCGCCTACATATTCTTGTTTATAAATTAATTTAGCATTGCATACAACCTAATCTGGAAATCAGTCCCAAAAGTATGGATTTAGAATATTAATTTAAATGAAATTTATTAGAGATTTGAAATAGGTTGTATAAGAATGTTATAAATTTGGATTATTATCCTAATCTTGTTAGAATATAAACTTTTCTATATTTGGAATTGTTGGAACTTAGATCCATTTAATATTTATAAATTAGTTTGATTTTTTCCCTTTTAGAAAGATACAGCGTTTGATCTAAAAAGGAATAGATGCAAATAGAAAGAGAAAGAGATGTGTAAAGTATGAATTCATTGTATTTTACACTGTCTATTTCAGTAATAAAATGAAATGATTATTCCTTGTAATCTCAAACGATGCAATTTTTTATATCTTTTATTTTGGTTTGATTTATGGAAATTATAGCGGATAATCTTTTAGATATAAGTCCAACAATTTAACATGGAAAAATATATTCTAGTAAAGGTATATAACTAGTACATATTTAATAAAAATAAATATTTGTACGTAATTGCTGTGCTTGTTATAATTAAATAAAAAGTTAATAACGGCGCTTGCACGTAATATCCACATTTAGATAGTTAGCTAATAAGAAAAGAATTTAAAAGGTTGTAACTTCAGTAAATGATAATAAATATGGGAGCTTCAATGAATAAATAGGGTAAATGGATTAATGGGACTGATAAAAATGGAATAGATATAAAAGGTTACTAATTTGAAATTAATAATCGTACAAAAATGTCTTAGGAAATGTCCATTAGGATTTTATGGACAAATTGACATTTATGAGCATTAAACGGAGATTTATGGGTAGATAAATGTATAAGGTAAATCTTCTTGCCTTAAATAAAAAGGGAATTAGTAAGCTAAGTCCAATGTCTACCTAAGATAATATAAATAAAGACTTAGGATGGTTAATTGGACTTAGTATGTTAGTGATGCGAGGTCGGTAGAGTCACTCGATGGAAGACTGCCCTTCACTTTGAGGCTACCAATAGTCGGGTGTACTTACTACTGACGTAAGATATCACTAATCCAATGACCCATAACGACATGAGAGATTCGACTTTCTTTTTTAATTGAGAAGTATTAAATGGTCCAAATTTGGAATTAGGAACGGTGAGAGATATCTCCTTAGGGGTTCGCTTCTCGTTTAAGGTCTTAAGTGGCTGAAGGGTCCGCCTCTCTCCTAAATGGAAGTATTAAGTAACCTAGTGAGATTCTAAATAAATAAACAAGAATGTCTCTGAAAAGGGTTTACTTCAGTGTTGAGGTCTTAAGTGGCTGAAGGGTCCTACTTCCTACTGAAAGAAGTACCTAATGAGATGCCATATTTTTAATTAAAGAGTAAGAGTGAATATCTCAGGAAGGGTTCACTTCAGGTTTTGAGTCTTAAGTGACTATAAAGTTCTCCTCTTTCCTCCAAAAAAAGTATTAAGTAGCCCAATGAGATTTCCAAGCAATGACAACTAGATAGTACCGTTAAGGAGTACGCTTCTGGAATTAGGTCTTAAATGATTGGGTCTACTTATTTTCCACTGTGAAGTATTAAGTGGCTTAGGTATTACATTGCTAAAGCCGAAATAATTATATTACAATTTAGGAGAATGCCTTGAGGATTGGTCTTAAATGATGTGGTCTACCTTAGTTAATGTCTTAAATGACCAGAGTCTGCCTATTTTCTAATAAAAAGGTATTGAGTGGCTTGGATACTGTTTATTACATGACTATGATTTTATCGGCGATAGTGTAGAAATGGTTGGACATTAAATGTCAAAAGACCTAAATAGTGGTTAGGGGTCTTATAGTTAGTACCCACTGACCATTGACAACATTGTTAGGAAACCAACTTGGGAATAGGTCTTAAATGATGGGGTTTACCTCAATTAAGGTTGTAAATGAAAAAGTTTGCCTATTTCCCTTTTAAAAGTATTATAGAAGCCCACTTCATATTTTGAAGTTTTAAGTGGCAATGGGTTTGGAAGTATTGGGTGGTTGATATGGCTTCATTAGTATTTCACACCTTAGAAAACGGTAAGTATGTAACTGTGTGTGCAATGCAAGGTTGGATTAGAATTGCTAACTTTAATGGACATTACAATTAAATGGAATACAATTGGTATAAGTTTTTGTTATGGACAGTTTATATTATTTTTTAATCACCAAAACGCTATTCTGACCCCCTCCTCATTACAACCCACAGGATATATTTAGAGGAACAGGTCACTGGAGCTGGATGTGTCTTGTGTTGGAGAGTCTCCTTTCTCTCATGCTCGATGCTGATGTGAAAATTTGCTATCCAAGGAATACCCATATTTCCAAGGTAGTAGTCATAGTTAGTATTCTTATCATATTATTGTTTCAACTGTGAGTTTAGAATTCTATCAATCTCTGATAATGCTCATACTTATTTGCATGTACCAAACCCAACAATCTATGTTTTGATGGACTTGGGTTTCGATTTTTGTCAAAATTTGGGCCCATGAAGGTGCAGGTTGTTGCATTTGGATCAGAGCTCAAGGTTAGTAGATCAGAGGAATTAGGATAAATTGAGAGAACGTATTCGTACTTTCCTATCTAGTAATATTATATTCTTACTTTAGATTCTAAGATTTTCGACTATATAAGTAGTTATATTTCCACTCCGAAGGAATGGGCAAAGCAACTATGGGTTCGAAATATCTTAGAGATAAGATTTTCACGCCGACTTCGAAGTACCCCACAGAGTGCTGGCGATGCGTAAAGCGCTATTGATAAGGATCATGATTCGACATATGGCTGAATCCCGGAGACAAGAGGTGTTCGACTTGACGGTTGAGATTCTAGCTACCTTATGATATTGGATTTTGAGTTTCAATTGGAGACCCATAATTATTCCAGATGGATGGGAAATTAGATTTTGTATGTCGTAATTGTTCAGAAGAAAGTTTTTTCTAGGGTGCATTCAATGATCACCCTTTGATGGCAAACCAGATTTTTAATTGAATAATTAATGTTAATTCTTTAGTCTAAAACCTAGGAGAGAATTTTTATAAAGTATATTATGGAAATGCCTTATATTTTGGAAAAAGAGTTTTTGAAGGATTTATTTTCTAAGAACTTATTTTGGAAAGTTTTAAAATTTTAATTTTCAAAGAAACATGTATACCACTAAGCTAGTCCTGTTAAGAGATTTTTAGTTTATAAAAGATTAATTCTTTATATCCTTAAATATTTATATGTATATATCAGTAAAGGCATGATATTGATTTTTGGAAAGAAATTAGTTTCAAATTTGGGAAGTTTGTGTTTTAAAAAGGTATTTAGAAACCCTGAAATATTTATATATATATATATATAAGTTTGACTTTTTAGTTTATAAAATCGACGGTTTTACATTTTTTCTCTTTAAGGTATGGACAAAATAGGAATGATGTTCAATTTTACTTGGGTTATGTAGTTAGAAGTGTTGTTAAACCCACCAGCTGTTGGAAGAAATATTTCCGTGCGTAATAGGCATGAAATAGCAGCTACAATATTTTTGGGTTTTTGGAACTGTTGTTGGCCGCAATAGTTTTGTTGAGGCTATTGGAAACTTGCCAAGGAAGGATCGACATGGTAAGGTTGATACCGTCATGTGGAAGGTAGAATTTTTCTGGATAGGCTAAGCCGAAGAAGGTGTGCAGAATGGTTATAAGAATATTAATTAATTTAACTAGCCCTATTGGGTCTAGGTTCAAGCTGCGCCCAAAGCTGGTCTAGCAGTTGATCGGTTGACCTAATAGCGGTCGACCGCTAGGTGGATTCGAGCCAAAACCAAACCTGGAACGCAATTATAAGTCTCGTCCAAACCTTCAGCCATCGCAAACCCCCTCACTCTCTTCCTCCTCTTCAATTTTAAGCCGAACCCAATTCCACCTCCCCCTTCCTCCGCTTAACCAAGGCCTCTCTCCTCTATTCCTCCACCAACCGATGCCAAAATCCTTACGTATCATATCTTTCCCCACCACTACTCTGGATCTAAACCCTTTTCTCCCTTTCCAACCACCTCTCAGCCCATGGCACCGCCACGTATCGGCGGCTCTTCCTCTTGTCATCCCGACCTCACTCTGCAAGAAGCCGCTTGGCTTGACCGGAGTAAGTGGAAGATCGCCACCTATCTTGGAATGATGGACTTTGATTTCCTTCACGGACGACCAGTGAAGTTTGAAGATTTCACCGCTCTCAGGCTTGAATAGCTTTTTATCTTGGTAGGACTTGCACCAATCCTCCGCTTTGAGAATTATGAGCAGGAATATTAACCATGATGCATCTGTCTTTTTGATGCACAGATAGCTTAGAATTTCGATGATGGCAATAGCTATGTTGAGTTCGGGGTGAAGGGAGCTTGGATTGAGATGTCAAATGATTATCTTGCTGGAATTTGGGGATACCCACAGTAGGCGCAGTTTTGGACGACATTGAAATGATTGACCCTGAGATTCTTCAGCGGATCTGTTTTGGAAATATCGATGGTTGGAGGACCGACAATTTGCGATTCGTGGCACGTCTCATCGTGCTCATCATTCAACACAACATCATTCCAAAGACAGGGAGTCTTGACTAGATTTACACCTTAGTGCGGAAAGCTTCCTATGCTATAATTGGCGACGTAGCCGTTAATTGGATTTGTGTCTTGATGCTCCACAGGGTCGATTAGGAAGTTGGTACCCCGAGGACTCACTTTCCATAGTGCCACTTGCTCACTCGAGTGTTTAGGCATTATGAGGTAAATTTGAGTAGAGAGCCAGTAGCGAAGAAGGTCCCTCCCGCCATCAATCGGACCACCATTAAGAGGATGAATATTCCTTTATTATCTACCACAACACCTATACCACCACCAGAGCCACATCACCAGCAGCAGGGGATAACGCTGGGCATCGAGGGATACATGAGTCCTAAGCTTGCTGCTATCCGATAGGTTCAGGCAGAGCTTTGAGAGATTAGGATGGAGCAGCAGCGCTAAGGGCGTGAGATTGGGTGAATAGCCGACATGCTCTGACCATTCCACGGTCGCGACAATGGCTCGAGCTCCAGTCGCAGAGCGAGATCTTCTCGCAGTTCTTAGGCGGTGTTTTTTTGGGACTGTTGTATTTTTAATTTCCAGGGTTTGTTCTTTTCTTTTGGTTTGTTGGGTTGTAAAACTGTTCGTTGTCCCTTATAAAAGGCACGGACGATATTATGAATTTCTATTAATTTTCTATGTTATTGTTTGTAGATATGGGAATCGCTCCTATATATATGCATAGTAGAGAAAATATGGGAATCTCATAAAGACACTTAACTAACAATAAATGCAATATAAGACTAGAAATTTAGAATAGTTGGAAATTTTAGTGAAGGACACGATAAAGTTGTTTTGATATCACGGGTCATTGCTCATGTTCCTTAGATGCTAAAATTCTTGTATAATAGACGTGTTGATATTTTTAAATAAAATTTCAAATTCTCGGGTAGAGGTTAGTTGTAGAGTTTTGGAATTTAGTTTATGCGTTTAACACGTAACCGATTTCCAACTACGCTGAAATTGTGGCTTGATTTATCATAATTTTTGAGAAGGAAAATATTTTGGAAAATTCCCCTTGATTTGAAAGTTTCCTTAGAAAATAGAGCTAAGTTTTGTGTTTTAATTATTTTTGACTCTTAAATTATTTTTATTGTTTTGTTCAAAATTTTATTTCAAGGGAAAATGTGCGTCCAAATATTTTGAGATTTTATTTTCCAAATGACGTACAAATTTGAAAAGTGAGAAAGATTTCTGTGAAAAATTTGATTTTGAAGACCACATGTTAGGCGTAGGAAAGGTAAATAGAGTTAGAATTTGCGCTTTAACGGTGCATTAAGGTCGACAATGCGATTAATGCAAGAGATAACAAGGGAAAAGCTGTTTTGAGCCTTGGAATTTCTATATTTATACCTTATCGACGACGCGCGCAAGTTTATTTTTAGACTTAATTCCGTTTTAGAGTATGAAAATAAGCTTCCTTATGTGTTTTGTGCGTGGAAAATTTGGAGTAAATCCGGGGCAGCGAAGAAATTTCTACTGTACTATGGGAATGAGAAGATTATAGTGTGGTATGAATGTTAAATTCTCCGCCTAAATTCCTTTTTCCAGCATAGGAGTAAAGTTTAGGAAGCGATTTTTCAAAGTGTTAGATTATTGGATAATCGGAAGTGAATGCAAAATTGGTTGCTTTATACTTCAATTTGTAGGAGTATGGGGGTTTTGGTTGAAAAGATATTTCAAGAAGCTGCATACATGTAGAACTGCTAGTATGTATGTAGGTTCTTTGCATCATATTTTTCAAAAATGTTTTTCAAAAGAAATGCATTCATATAGGATGATTCGATTTAGAATCATTCTGCATACATATTTTCCATGTGGTGAGACAGTAATACACTATGCGCTTATGCACGTTTGGTTGCAAAATTAGTTGTACACTCATTGGCTGTGTAGCTTAGGATAATTAGAAGCCAAAACCTTGACTTAGTCATTGGTGAAATTTCGGAGATGAAATTCTTTTTAAGGGGGGAAGAATGTAACACCCCGTAATTTGGCGTTAGTTATTTAATTGGTTAGTTAGTAATTTAATTAGGCTCTGAAAATTGAATTTGTGAAAAAATGGTGAAATTTGACCACGAAACTTGCACCATTTCGTTTGTGGCGAAATTCAATGTAACTTTCATATTTGGAGTTTTGCGATCGGAGTTCAAACAAAGAAGTTACGGATGAAATACGAATTCAAAATGAAAATAATTAAATAAGAAATAATTAACGTTTTATATTAATAACCCGGGCCCATTGTAACGACTCGGAATTTCACTACTTTGATTAGTGAATATTTAATTAATTTTAAATACTAAATATATAGGTTTTATAATGAAAATAAACTTATTTTAATTAATTAATAACGATGGTAAAACCTTATTCAAAATTTGTTTACCAAATTAAATAGTTCGTAGAAAAATAGAAAATGTGACCATAGAACGTTTTCCGAAATTTCGACCTTTCGACATCGGAAAATTGTCGGGAACGTTGTTCATCTTTGTGCACTATATGTACATATATATAAGAGTTAATTAACTAGATAATAATACACCTAGAAATAAATTATCTTATATTAATTTAGATTAGTAAATGATGTGACAAGACATAGTTATAAAAATAATAAACATTTTTTTAAATATATATATATATATATTAAGTATTGTCACATCTTAGATTTTGTAATCATCAACTATAATTATCTCTTATTACATCTTAGTAATTAATTGATAATTAAACTTATATATATATATGTATGTATATATTTAAAAGAAAGTAATGTGACTAAACATAATATATATTTATAAAGAAAGTGATGTGGCTAAATATAATAATTATATATATATATATTAGAAAGTGATGTGACTAAACATAATTATATATATATAAAAGAGTGATGTGATTAAACATAATTATATATATATATTATAAAATATTTGTGATGTAACTAGATATAAGATGACATAGGAAATTTGCCTATAATAGTCATATGTTTCTCCATTTTTCATCATGTTTCCACCAACCTTTTTCCTAATTTCTAACTCAAATGGAAGTTCACCTTTTTTGTAACAGTGTTAAACTTTAATGGCTACAACATTGTAAATGACCATTTTTTTAAATTTCTATCATAGCTATGTCAAAATACCCGATCTTCGCAAAGCAATTTTTCACCTAGAATTTCAAGTTCGAAAATTACCCTTCTTCTTTTGATCATAACTTCTTCAAAAACAATCTAAAATGAGTGATACTATTTTTGAAATGATAGAGAAAACAAATTCCAATAACTTTCTCTTTGAGTGCTTTCAGAAATTCCATGAGTAGATAGCTCAAAAATCAGTTGTAAAATGACCTATTTTCGGGTTTATTATTGAGAAATCGATGTTTGTCCGAAGTCGCTCTACATTACCAAAACATGTCTCGCTTCCTTGTTCATCCATAGCCTAGCCTACCTAGTACATTTAGGATTTAAGACTCCATCTTTTTTCTCAGGAATGAACGTGCTAGGTCGTACTCAAGTCAGCAAAAGTCTGGATAGCCTTCGGTGAGTAAGTTCCTTAACTTTTTAGAAAAGAATTTACATTTATATATATGGTTGTATTTGCGATGTTATTATTTGG
This sequence comes from Allium fistulosum, assembly GCA_030737815.1. Taxonomy (NCBI): domain Eukaryota; kingdom Viridiplantae; phylum Streptophyta; class Magnoliopsida; order Asparagales; family Amaryllidaceae; genus Allium; species Allium fistulosum. The sequence continues at coordinate 919,348,346 of CM060901.1, read as the reverse complement.
ATTATGGTATGGTTTGGGTGTATATATGTGTGCTAATTTGTGGTTTAGTATTAGAACTTTGAATTGATGATTTAAGTGGTGTTTTGGTTATAAAATTATGATCTTTGGCTTGGAGTTTAAAGTGGTATGAAAAGTTAGTAAGTAAAATTAGTGAATGGAAGAGTTAGTGAGCAACAAGTTGGAAATTACGGATATCCATAGCGATGGTCGCTATGGATGTAGTTCGTTTAAAAATTTGATTTTCGCAAAATTAGTTTTTTATACTTCAAATTGTTTTGTAAATGGGTTATAAACTAAATAATGATATTTTAAAAGGTAAATTAAGAATTTATAATAAATTTTTAATTAATTATGTTTTTATAATTAATAATTAATTAAGAATTAAACAAGGGTTATTAACTTTTATTAATTAAAGGTTGGTTGTTAATTAATTATCTTTTAAAGTTAAGATTTATTTTAATTAATTATTAATTAAGTTAGTTAATTATGAGTTAAGTATATGATTTATTTTTAATTAACTATTAATTAAATATAGGATTAATTATTAATTAATTATTAATCAAGTGTTTAATTATTTTTAAATTATAAATTAATTAAGGTTTAATTTATAATAATTTTTTTATTAAAGGTTTAATTTATTATTTAAGTTTGATCAAAGATTAATTAATTAATTAATTGAGATTAATTAATATTTAATTATTAATAAAGGTTTAATTAATTATTTAATTATTAATAAAGGATTAATTTAGATTTAATTAATAGTTAATTACTGTTAATTTTTTAATTAAATTAATTTAAAATTCAATTAAAATTAATTATGATTTAAATAAGGATTTAACTTATAATTAACTATTTTTAAAAGGGTTTAAAAGTTTTAAATCCTTTGGTTTTCAAAAGCAAAATTGTTTAAAGGTACTTCTTTTTCAAAGATGGTTTTGAATACAAGTGATTCAAGTGTTGAAACCATTAAGAAACCATATAACTGTGAATGAGTTATAATGCAGATTGTTGGGTTATTTGGACATATGTTAGCAGAATAAATCCCCGTTCTATTATATATTGATTGTTTGTTTGGTTGTTTGTACATGTGTTAGTAGAATAAATCCTCGTTCTCCTATAAATTGATTGTTGGTTTGTTTGTGTGCACATGTGTTAGCAGGATAAATCTCCATTCTGCTATGAATTGATTGAATTGATTGAATTGTTTGGGCATCTGTTTAGCAGAACAAATCACCATCCTACTATTATGCTATTTGGACATGTATATGATAATTTGTTCATACTGACATGTTATTCCCTGTTTTGGATATGAGTTGTATTTACATATATGTTGACCTATGTAAATAACTGTTAAGTAAATTGGAATTAAAATTGAATGGTAACTTAAATTAGTACCATTGGGATTACTAAGCCTCTTTTAGAATTATTAAAGTATGTTTTTGAATTAACTTTAATTCTTTAATCAATTTGGGTTTAAAGATTATAAATGATTTTCAAATTTTATTATTATTTTATAAAGTTATTTTTAAATAATATCTTGTTTCTAAAAAGGGGTTTATTAATTAAAAAGTTTTACCTAGAGTGATTTACATAGGATATCCTGAAAATGATATTTTATAAAGGAGATTCTACAAAGAAATTATGAAGGAAGATTTTTAAATAGTTTTAAAAATAGAAAGAGATTTTATAAACTATTTTAGATATTTTTGAAAGAAGTTTTAAATCTAGTTTGAAAATTTTTAAGTGGTTTGAAATGTGAAGTGAACTTATAAAAAGAATTTTCATAAGGAATAAGTAAATGTGTTTTATAGGAGGTGATGTTTTTGAAAGTGTTACCCAGCTACTTGGCCCGGCTACAAAGCGATAGTTGGAGAGGCTATGATTAAGCCTAGACGGGCTTCGAAACAAAAGAGATATGGAGGTATATGGGTTCGGTATAACTCGATTAGGTTGGTATGTGAGTGGTTCAGCCTACATATATGGTTCGACATGTTAGAGCGGCTCGGTATATTTAAGTGGGTCGGTCGCTATACGTGGTTCGACATATATGGGTCGGCATGGGCGGCTCAGTCAAGGAAGGAAGATAATGCGTGGATCGGTTTAGATGGGTCGGCATGTATCGTTAGGTCAGGGAAGACAAGTCAAAGTAGGTCAGCAAGTATCGTTCGGTTGTGGTAGGGAAGCCAAGGTGGGTCGTCCTTAATGGTTTGGCAAGTGTGGATCGGCCGTGTTAATTTGGCACTGATGGTTAGGACAGAGTAGCTCGGCCATGGTAGTTTGGTCAGGGTGGTTTGGCTACCCTGGTTTGATATCAAGATTGGAAGGAATGGATCAACGCGAGCAGGAGCATAAGTAACTTCGGGTTGTGGTCTAGCATACTTCGAATGTATAGGGCGGTTGCCCCGAGTCGACGTTCGAGGGATTCCAAGTTAGAAAAAAGGGTTCGGCGTGAACATAAGGACGACTTACTTCGGGGTAAACACCAGGTTGCTTTGAGCATGATTGAGATCTGCTCCGAGTCGGCATCCAGGGAATCGAAGATCGGCATAAGTGGATCGGTGGTTGTGGGTTGGGCTGCCTAGGTCGGTCACCCTAACCTATCAGCTATGGGCCAAGCTATCTCGATCATGGGACTGGACAGAGGAACCAGCCTATCTTCATCTATAAATAGAGGGGCAGGGGTCAAGTTGAAGGGACCTTTTTTCGAGAACTCCAGGGAAACTCTGCCATTTTTTATACTCTCCTCTTTTTGATTCAAACTTGTATTCAAGTGGTTTGTTTACGGATTGTATCTGTATTCAAGTGATTGGAAAAGTAATAAAGATTCTATTCAAAGTGGACGTAGGCAATTATGCCGAACCACTATAAATCTATTGTTCTCATTTCTGTTGTTCTTTTTGCACTCTGTTGCGTTATTTCCCTATTTTATTTTACTTTCTTCATTGATCTCTCTACATAACTCTATTCAAGGGTGTTAGTGACCAATTTTGGTGCTAACATTTTGGTGCTTTCACTGAGAGCTGTGCATTCTCAGGCTATTAGGATCTACTTTATTGCTACTGGATTGAGGAAATCCCCCGAAGGAGATCCGAGTTCATTCTCAAGAGTTCATAGATTCTATTCAGAGTTCCTACGAATAACTCTAAGATGGCAAGACCACGTACCAGATCCGCCTCCCACAATGCGAATGCTAATGAGACTGCCAGCGTCCAACAAGTAGGACCCCGCAATCGGCAAGCTAATGTAGGTGCAAAACCTGCCACCATCCCAAACTAACCAAAAGCTGTCACTAAGGCAGAGTTCAATGAGCTGATGAGGGAGTTCGTGGAAAGTAGGAGACAACCTAACTAGCAGATTCAAGTGAATGCCAACCAGATGACCCAGATCGCTCAACAGTAGCGTCAAAACGCTGGAGGAAGCCCTGCTTCATACTCATCATCCGACAGCTCCGCTTCGTCTGATGAACACCCCAGGCATAGACGCCGTAGGATCAAAACGGCACAAATTGGTGCAACAGAGAAATTGGTGACGACTCGCCGAGAGCAAACCAACAGAAATGGTCCAGATTCCCTACTTGGAACCGTGGCCCCTCATTTGCACCTGGGGAGTCGCTCCCAACCTGGAGTGGGAAACTTAGGATTTGGAGTACGCTTGGAAGCTGGTCCACCACCTCGCCAGGTTCGTAGTGAGGCGGGTCCTCGGAATGCGCACTTAGATGATCGTTTGCCGAGGAGGCACCACCCGGAATGATCGCACAGGACGGATATCGAATTTCGACCTCCCATACAGACTCCGGATTTATCAGTTATGGTCAGGCAACTGATGAGGGAGAATTAGGGCTTAACCAACGATGATTGCGGCATATCTAGGGGCCATACTCTATTTACAGATACCATCCTACAAGCCAAGTAACCCCGGAAATTCAGCATGCCTACTATTCCAGCTTATAAAGGGAAGACCGATCCTCGACAACACATAATGAGATACGAGTGGATGATGGAATCGGCTAGGGCAAATGATGCGACCAAATGTAGATGCTTCGCAATAACCTTATCTGGAATCGCTACCATATGGTTCACCAGACTTCCCCCGCGATCGATATCCAGGTTTGATGAGTTAGCGGCGAATTTCATGGAGCAGTTTAGGATCCATGCCACTCGCCCAAAGGACGTGATGTCGTTGTCCAGTGTGATCTAGGCTCCGGGAGTGTCGTTGAAGGATTATTTGCAAAGATTCCACATTGCTGCTACCGAAGTTAGCAATCCGAATGACCATGCCACCCTTATGGCCATGATGCGAGGAGTAGATCCGGACTCAGAGTTTGGTGACTGGCTAGCAGGCAAACCACCGACAACCCTGGAATGCTTTTATTCAAAGGCGAACCAATTCAGGAGAAGAGAAGAGGCCAGGTGGTCAAGGCGGATCAGTGCGCCAGGGCCCAGCAAGGAAGCGGTACAAAGCAACATCGTGGTAAAGCAATCCGGTGAAAACTCTGGCAAGGTCCAAGTCAATGTTCAAAATAAGCCGGAGCAGTCTAAAGGATCTGGAGGAGGAAATTCCAGACGAAAGAGGGAAGCAGGAAAGTGGAAACCGAGAATCCCAACCTATAGCGAATATACACCTTTGAATACATCTTTGGAGAATATTTATCTATGAACTTGTAATACATTCCAATACCGAAAGCCACGCCCAAAGGAATCCATTGAGGAACAAAAGCAGATTGGAAAGTATTGTCGGTTTCACGAGACCTATGGGCACAATACTGAAGAGTGCAGACACCTCCATGATGCTATAGAAAAACTGATTCGCCAGAAGAAGTTACAGCAGTTTGTTAAGAATCTGCAGGAAGGCGGACAGGGGACATCCGACCCCAATCACGGGCAAGCTTCACATCGACCTGTGGAGCCCGCTCGGACCGGAGGAAGGCTGGTCATAAACACGATAATCGGTGGACCTCATCCAGCAGATAAGAGTTGGCAAGAAATGGAACGCTATGCTAGTTCCCTGAAGCATGTAGGTTTCAAATGCTGCTTGAACAGAGAAGACGGGACTCCAGCGAAGCAGTAGCGAATGATGACCGATGATATAGTGTTTAGGAGCAGGGATGTCGAACAGGTGGAGGCACCTACCATTGACCCAATGGTTATCTCAGCTACGATTAGACCGACGCTTGTGAGAAGGATACTAATTGATTATGGGATTTCTGTTAATATTATCTTCAAAAAGGCATATGACCAAATGAAGATGGAGGTGAAGGATCTAAAACCGTCTAAAGCCCGCATTCACGGCTTTAATGGTGCAGATACTGATGCAATTGGTTTTGTTGAATTGCTAGTTGAACTAGGAGAAGCTGAACGCAGGAGGGTACGGATCCTACAGTTCATTGTTTTGGATGTTGATTCCCCATATAATGTTTTTTTGGGCCGACCGGCCCTGGCAGAATTTAGGGCAGCTTTTGCCCCGTGGTGTTTGACCTTGAAATTTCCAACGGACAAAGGAGTTGGTGTAGTACATGGCGATCAAGTGACTGGTCGTGCTTGTTGTGTGGCTGAGCTGAGAGAGGCCCAACGAAGAGAGAAAGGAAAAGGTGTGGACAACCCTGTCCATATCTATGTTGCTGAAAATTGACAAGTAGTACCTGAGCCTTGGCTTGGGTAACACAGTCTAATCTATAGAGACATGACCCGAGAGATGATGAAGAAGAACCCAAGGAGACCAAGGCGGCACCGGCTGAACTGACGATTGACATACCAGTCAGCCATGATGACCTATCACGGGTGCTAAAGATTGGATCATAGCTCAACCCCTCGATGATTGAGGATCTTACTGATTTCCTCCGAACGAATCTAGATGTTTTCACTTGGACCCATTCTGATATGTGTGGGATTTCTACCGCTATCGCAAGTCATATATTGAACGTTGACCCAAAGTATGTGCCAGTGAAACAAAAGAGGAGAGGCATGGACCCAAAAAGGTTCGCTACTCTCAGGGAGGAGGTGGAAAAACTCAAAGCCAATGGGTTCGTCCACGATGCCCTCTATCCTGAATGGGTATCTAATCCCGTATTGGTGAGGAAGGCAAATGGAAAGTGTAGGACTATGTTGATTACTCGGACCTGAACAAGGCATGCCCTAAGGATAGCTTTCCTTTGCCCAGAATTGATCAGCTGGTCGACTCGATAGCAGGACACGAATTATTGTCATTTATGGATGCGTATTCGAGATACAATCAGATCCCGATGCACATTTCGGATCAAGAGCATAATAGTTTTATCAAGGACGTTGGACTATACTATTATGTAGTGATGCTTTTCGGGTTGAAGAACGTAGGGGTAACTTATCAGCGTTTGGTGAATCGGATGTTCAAAGACCAGATTGGTAGAACGATGGAAGTCTATGTGGATGATATGCTCGTGAAGTCACGACTGTCAAACGACCACATTCGAGACTTAGCAGAGATGTTTGATATACTCAGATTTTATGGAATGAAAATCAATCCAATGAAATGTTCCTTTGGTGTTGCGTCGGGGAAGTTTTTGGGTTTCATTGTCAATGCACGGTGAATCGAAGCCAACCTAGAAAAGATTCAAGCTATCCGAGACATACAAGCACCCAGAACTATAAAGCAAGTACAAAGCCTGAATGGAAAAGTTGCCACGTTGAGTCGATTCATATCCAGAGCAACCGACAAGTGTATTCCTTTCTTTGATGTGATAAGGAAAGGGAAGAGAAATTTTGAATGGACGTCGAACAGTGAGGACGCGTTCCGAGATCAGGTGAGACACTTGGAGAGGCCTCCAGTTCTGTCAAAGCCCGTAAACCATGAGGAGTTGTATGTTTACTTGGCCGTATCTCAGCATGCCATCAGTCGAGGTGTGGTTCGTGAGGAGGACCGAGTCCAAAAGCCAGTGTACTATGTTAGTATGTGTTTAACGGGGGTAGAGAGAAATTATCCTAAGATTGAGAAGCTAGCCTACTGTCGGGTGATCGCATCATGCAAGCTCCGTCCGTATTTCCAGGCACATCTGGTCAGTATTTATACCGATCAACCTCTACGGCAGGTGCTCCAACGACCAGGGACTTCTGGAAGGCTACTCAAATGGAACATTGAGTTGAGTCAGTTGGATATCACTTACTTGCCACAGAGGGCTATCCAAGGGCAAGCGCTAGCAGATTTCATTGCAGAGTCACCATATCAGACGAGCCAAGTGGAAGTGTTGTGGTTCCCACTGTTCGATGGAAGATATATACCGATGGAGCATCCAACGATCATTGTTCTGGGGCTAGTGTTATTCTTGTAACTCCCAAGAACCGATTGATTTGTTATGCTTCAAAACTTGATTTCCCCGCTATGAACAATGAAGCTGAGTATGAAGCAATGATCGCGGGATTGAAGCTTACCAAAGAACTTGGAGTGAAATCGATTGAAATCTTTTGTGACTCACAGTTGGTGGTGTACCAAGTACGGGGGGACTATCAGTCAAAGGGGAAAAGGCTTGCCCCATACCTCGCTTGGGTTCAAGAATCGTTGGCGGACCTCGAATACTATGATATTTCGCACATTCCGCGTGAACAAAATGGGGAAGCCGACTCCTTAACAAAATTTGCAAGTACTGGTGATGCACAACAGATGGGCTTGGTTCCCGTTGGAACTTTGCTTGCCCCGAGTATAAACGAGATGGAGGTAGGTCTTGTGTTAGGGACGGAAACTGAAAGGGAGTCGTGGATGACCGCTTTCAAAGAATACTTGCTAAATGGAACCTTGCCCGAGAGAAAGAATGAGAGACGACAAGTCGTTCGCAAGGCCTCACGGTATATAATACAGGATGGAATATTGTATCGGAATGGATTCTCCGTTCCCTTACTTAGGTGAATCGCCCACGACGAGATAAAGCGGGTCTTAAGAGAAGTCCATGAAGGAGAATGTAGAGACAATACTAGGGGGCAGGCGCTAGCCAAAAAGATCCTCCGCTATGGATACTATTGGCCAACAGTGAATCAGGACGCCGCTGACTATGTAAGGAGATGTGACAAATGTCAAAAGTATGCAAAGATCCCGAGAGTACCGCCTACGAACTCACGCAAATGGTTAGTCCATAGCCGTTTGCAATATGGGGGATCGATATAATCGGTTCCTTGCCAATCTCCAAAGGTGGTGCGAAATACCCAATCGTTGCGGTCGATTACTTCACCAAGTGGGCAGAAGTGGAGCCATTAGCTACGATCACCACCAAAAAGGTCGTTAATTTTGTTGTGCGAAACATTATATGCCGTTTCGGCCTCCTACGGACTATCATTACTAACAATGGAACTCAATTTGAGAGCAGAGAATTCAAAGAGTTCTACCAAAAATACTGCATTAAGAAAAGGTTTGCAGCAGTCGCTCACCCTAAAGCAAATGGGTAAGTTGAAGCCGTAAATAAGATAATCAAGTCCATCTTGAAAAAACGTTTGGAGAAGGCTAGAGCACGTGGGTGGATGAGCTTCCAACAACACTCTGGGCCTACAGAACCACCTACAAGTCCGCGACTGGCCACACTCCTTTTGCCTTGGCATACGGCACTGAAGCTGTTATACCCATGGAACTTGAAGTTCCGTCTCACCGGGTGACCCATTATCCTAGAACAAACCGAGATCTTTTGCTTGAATCATTGGACTTTGTCGACGAGAAATGTGAAGAAGCGGATTTTAGGGCGGCTGCATATCAACATCGAATCGCCCGATATTATAATGAAAAAGTTTGACAAAGAACTTTCGATGTGGGCGACCTTGTTTTGAAGCGAGTTTTTCCAGTCCCGTCATATATGAATCCCACATGGGAAGGACCCTACGTCATCGAACGGAGGCTTAGAGAAGGAACATTCAAGCTAGCGACTGTTGATGGCGTGACGCTCCCCAGAGCATGGAATAGCGGGCATTTGCACCGTTATTATACTTAGTCTATTTCTTTTGCATTTTAGTGGCAATTGTTTCCAGTATGTTTTTCTTTTGTTGTTCTCTGTATCCGACATGTAATAAGACGATTCAATCTGTCCCTATTTTTTACAATCAATAAAGGCTTGAAGCTATTTTTCTATGAACTATTGATGTTCCATGTGTTATAATTCCATGGAAAAATTAAATTGCGTTAATTTGTTTAGCGTATGAATGCACACACACAAAATTAAAAGTCGATCAATAAACAATTCAATAAATCTCTAAGTTCCCGGAGCGTGGACTAGAGTACTTTGAGTCCCCAGAGTGCAGACTAGAGTATAAACGATTCAAAAAATTCTCTAAGTCCCCGGAGCATGGACTAGAGTACTCTGAGACCCCAGAGTGCGGACTAGAGTATAAACGATTCAAAAAATCTCTAAGTCCTCGGAGCGCGGACTAGAGTACTCTGAGTCCCCGGAGTGCGGACCAGAGTATAAACGATTTAAAAAATCTCTAAGTCCCCGGAGCGCGGACTAGAGTACTCCGAGTCCCCGGAGTGCGGACTAGTATAAACGATTCAAAAAATCTCTAAGTCCCCGGAGCATGGACTAGAGTACTCTGAGTCCCCGAAGTGCGGACTAGAGTATAAACGATTCAAAAAATCTCTAAGTCCCCGGAGCGTGGACTAGAGTACTCTGAGTCCCCGGAGTGCAGACTGGAGTATAAACGATTCAAAAATCTTTAAGTCCCCACAGCGCGGACTAGAGTACTATGAGTCCCCAGAGTGTGGACTAGAGTATAAACGATTCAAAAAATCTCTAAGTCCCCGGACCGCAGAATAGAGTACTATGAGTCCCCGGAGTGCGGACTAGAGTATAAACGATTCAAAAAAAATATCTAAGTCCCCGAAGCGTGGACTAGAGTACTCCGAGTCCCCGGATTGTAGACTAGAGTATAAATAATTCAAAAATCTACAAGTCCTGTGAAGGAGGACAGGAGTTTATGTGACCCACAAGGCTCTGAATTTCAATTACAAGTAAGCTAAACGATGAGAGTCTAGGAATATAAAGAAACAAAATTTTATTTACTAATAAAAAAAAGAAGTTTCATTACAACTTCTCCGAAGTCCGGAGCCAAAGTCTATCTACGATGACTATAAAAAAAAGGGAAACAACTACATGATTTTGGCTTATTTAAGCTAAGCGAAGCATGACTAGATGACAGCTACTTCTTCAACTTTTTATCCTTCTTCGGCTTCTCCGAAGACTCTTCAACGGAACGTTTTCTCTTGGACCCCTTGCTTCCGAGCGACGTGGTATCCGGGGAAGGAATAAGAACTTCCAGAGGTGTGGTCACACCAAGGAGAATGACCTTTAGTGGCCTATTTAGAGGGTCATCGAGTTCCACCACCTGTGATTCTATCTTAGCTTTGGTTTTCTTTTTCTCCTTCTCCTCGATTTGCTCCTTCATGCTAGGCTTGGAAGTATGCTCAGAAGCGCCTGAGATTTCGACCTCGTCGTGTTCATCTACAGGTGAGGGATCTTCAAGTTTATCCTCATCTAGCGCCCCGATCACTTGAGCATCGGGACCAGGGGTATCTCTGGTGTGAGGTGCCTCGTCCTTTTTCTCTTCCCGCTCCGCGGTGACATTGCTCCTTGGAATTGGTTCGGGAACAGAGTGACCTATATGAATTCATGAAAAATTAGTGTTAGAACATATTCATGACTCGCCAAGAGCAATGATTTCCAGAAATCTAGAAGGTCAAGCTACGTACCAGCTTCCAACTGACTTTCAGTGGTCCTTGGAGTATCACCCTCAGGTATTGGAGATAAAATGTGAACGCCAAGTCCGGGCTTCTCCGGATCATAGCCGACGTGCTGCTCGGGAGGCCCAAGTGATGAGCTATTGGCCGATTGAATGGGAGGAGGAACTAGAGACTCAATGCTAGACGTGCCAGCGATATTGTCTTTACCCTTCGATGACGGGGAATCTCTTCCAAAGAGGGCTTTCGCCATGGATAAGTCTGAAGGCTCATTTCCTCGAAGCACTTCCCTCACGAGAGCCTCTTCATCAACCTTTTCGACGCCTAGCTCCACTCTTTTAATTTTTATCAAATTATCCCATGCTTCGGCCAGTGATTCGAGATAACCATCGCCTAAGAAAGATAGGTCATGATGCATAAGGACTCGTGCATTGTACTCAGCGATGAGCGGGTCGAATAAACACTTGATTTCTTCTCTGTCGGCCTCGTTTGTTGCCTCAAGACGAGAGTCAGCCTCTGTGAGCGCCATCTTCTTGCATTCCTTGCGAGCTGCTTCTTTTAGCGCTTCAACCCTAGAAAGCTCCTCATCGAGTTTTATCTTTAGAAGCCATGTCTCGATGATTTTATCGTAGTATCTTTGTGACTCTTCCTGCGCTACAATTTTCTCCTCTCTCTCTTTAAAAGAGAAACTCTTCCAGCTCTTTGACCTGTCGAGCGAGAATGTCTTTCTCTTTTTGGATAGAGTCTTTCTCCAAAGCTAGTGCGCCACTGCGTTGGATTGCCTCATCGATTTCTTTCTTGTGAGTGGCCCCCAAACGACTAACTACCTCGGCTGTCTCCTTGGCATTTTTTGGGGAGTCCCGAGCTGATATTTGTATGAGGATAGCTCTTCATCCTAACCCTTAATGATTTCTTTGTCATGAATAGCTTTGAGTTTGAGGCGATCAATCTCGTGTTGGCTTTCAATAGAAAGCTCTAAAACTTTCTCCACCAAGTGTACAAACGCATCGTGCTGAAAATAAACATCGTTGTTGCAGGCAATGGCGCTCTGTTTGACATGTCCGGGGATAGGATGAATCACGGGGAGAAATTTCAATCCATCGAAACATATCTTCAGGAATGTAGCCTTGAGCTCAGCTAATTTTTCCACTGTCGACGGATCGTGAGCGGAGGCTGGAGGGGTCTGCCTAACTGGAGTCACAGATTTTTTAAAAGGCTCACAGGATTGCTTAGTACTCGAAGAGCCGGAATATTGATCGTGAGGAACTTCAGACTGGGATCCCTTCTGAGCAGACTTCTCCCTACTATGCTCCGAGTGAGGGAGAGGGTCATTTAGATTTGAGGAATGGCTGTAGGTTCTCTTTTGGGAAGACGACGACTCTCTTGGACGATAATCTGTATCACCGCTGTCGTCCCTATCTCTCCGTTTGCATGATCCTGAATCTCGACTAGAATGGTAGAAGATGGAGGATCTGCGAAGGCGGTCAATGCCATGTGTACGCTCCATATCGCCTGCTCATAAAGCCAAATGAGGACGAGTTAGTAGGAATCACACGATGAGTGGAATTCAGGTGCATGGTGGAGTGTAAGTGTTTGTGTGTGTCCTAGTGCATACCCCCGACAAACCAGTGTTTTTCGCTTTACTCATTGGAGTTTTCTCTCCTTGATGATGAGCTTGAATGCCTTCATCACTTCTCGCGAGCGAATTAAATCCCATAGCCTCGGGGTTATTGAAACTGTAATTCAGTATATCGTCAGGGATGGTCAGGTCAGATAGGCCTTTTAATGAGCCCTCTAAGTTTTGGGAAGACGACTTCTTTTCGATCGGAGTTATCGTAACTTTTGAAGTTCCGTCGACCATTTTCTTTCTCAACTTTTAAGCTAGACTCATTTTCTTTTTCGAAGGAGGCGGTGGTTCGTCGGTGCCGGGTGCATCAGCTACTGGCGCTTGCCCGGAACTTACATTCCCGTCAGTCGCCGCTGACACCTCAGTTTCTTTAATCTCGCGTTCCTCGGTAATATCAGGGGCCCCTTCGGCAAGGGGCACCAAAGGTCCAGCTTGGTCTTTGTCCATTTTCGCAGTCGTTCTTGCTATAGTGGCTCCAATTGGAAGGCTAGTCCCGCTGCCCCCTTCCAGTAATCCAAACTTTTAGAGCAGTTCGGTGGTAATTATAGATTTAATGTCCCGGTCTCCCACGAGAATAGCTCGAATGGCCTCGACGGCCTCAGAATACTCGGCGCCTTTGGGTCGTGGGAGGATATCTATAAGAGTTGAAAGAAGTTTAAAAAAGATGCACTTCGAGCTTTAAGACAAAGGTTGGGATAAAAATGAGACTTACTCCTTCTAGCCATCTCCTCGCAAAACCGGGAGGACAGCGTATGTAGAACCACTCTTGTTTATATTGAGAAAATTTTCTCCACGCACCCATCAGGACTTGACATTTGGGGTGTGGCTTAAGAAATATGTAAGATGGACTGTCGATACTTCTCTTGAAGCGGTAAATATAACGGATATCCTCGGGAGTTGGGGGTATGAATAAGATGCTCATGAAAAGAACACATGTACCATAAATGAATGCATGGCTATTAGGGTGTAGCTGTGCTGGAGCAATCCCAATATACTGCAACACTTCACGAATGAATGGATTGAAAGGTGGCACACTTCCGGCCCAGCACATAAATTTGTTGCACGCAGTATATCCGGCTGGGGGGCAAATGAGGCTGATCTTATCCTGACGAAACCAAAACGTCATCAAAGGGGATTCCGTAGACTGAGCACAATCGACGAAGAGCCGCTTTGCCAATTTTTGAGGCTTATGAATCAATAGGGTTATCCAGAATAATAGCTTCATCTACAGCATCAGGAGCCAGGCCTATAATTGCGACTGGTGGATCTGAGATGCCATGTGTGGAGGCTGACGATGGGTTCAAAGTCCCCACTGCCTCCTGCCGAGAACTTGGCTCGGGCTTGTCAGAAACAGTAGCGGAGCTTGATTTTTTGGACATCTCCAAAGAGCGATTGGTGTGAATAGATACCTGTTTAAACTTTACTTGAAAGATAATAGATATAAGATATAACAACAAGATATTCCCCCCGTATGGTGTGTGGACTAACGCAACCATTCAAGCATGAGTATAAAAGAATTAAAGATCTAAAACCGGTGAAGCATGATTAAGCTTTAAACTATCATCTTCGAAGATCATCATCGCTGACCGTCTCCGATAGCTTGTCCTATGTTCGGTAGTAGGGGTCTCGGAATTGGACATTGGCATCATATATTGAAGGCTGTTATTTGCTTTTGTTGAGTTAGATTCGTGTTTAGAATTACTTGAATTATGGAATTGTTATTTCGAATTAAGTCCATGGGTTCATGTGCTTTGGTTCTTGTCATTGTCCATTGTTTTATGCTCAAGCGTGGGAATGCATGGTCTTGATATATGCTATGTTCAAGATGAAGTGATCCTGATTGCCAATGCCGACCCCAACACCCAATACCGATCGTCTCTCTAAATTTAAATACCGAGCCACACTGTCTCACTCAATACTGACCCACTCTCCTATAGACTACCAAACCCTTCTCTAGACCCTAACAACCGATCCACTCACTCCCTTAAAACAACCGACCCACTCACTCTCCATCCCTCTCACTTTAATGACCGACCAAGCCTCACTGAGCCTATACCGAACCACTCCTTTTCTAAACTTCTACCAACCCGCACCACTGTCCTACAAAATACCTACTCACACCTTCTTTAATAATCGACCCGCTCCACTACGAGAAACCTACTGATCCACTCCTTTTCTCTTAGTACTGACCCAGTTCCTCTTAGTGATACCGACCCTTGCTCCCACTGAAGGTTTACTGACTAAGCTCAACTCCAAAAGCTTGCCGACTCCACTTCCTTACTCTCCACATCCCCGACCTTGAAGTTAAGGCTACACTACTTCCTATAATAATCCCAATTCGAGCTCCAATCGTAAAACATGCTCCTATATCCACTTTGACTCACTCGTCTCCGCCGTCTCCTACCGAACCCATGTACTCTGACTTCGAATAAGACTCCGAACTAAGGGGATGGGTTGAATGAGAAATCCATACATATAAGGGAAGCTGGAAGCTTTTGAAAATTATGGGATTTCGAGCTGAGGATTGTTCAGATTCGATGGCGTCTGGAGTTGCAAGGTAGGAGGTCTAGGTTTAAAAGGAGGAAGGATGAGTATAATGGTAAACAAAGATTGAAAGGAAATAGGTTAGCGGGCTTGTGAGAGTGGAGTAAAAGTAGGAAGAGGAAGAAGGAACGAAGGCCGAGGTTTATATATGGTGAAGGGGGATACGAACAGGCATTCTCCTATGGACCCGTTCACCCTACATCGCTGGATCGGCAAGTAGGCACGCCGACTGTTGCTAGATAAACTGACCTTTTGGATCGGTATTTGTATGCCGATCCACCCCTTGTTTTATAAAAAATAAAATAAATGAATAGTAAAAATAAATATAATAATGATAAAATAAATATGTATAGATAAGAATGTATACATACATATAATGATGATTAAGGATGATAATGTGGAAAGGAGACAAATACTACCGGATAAGTAGAGAAGCATGAGTTTAGAAAACCCATTGCGATTCAACCTTCGAAAGGTTGCAAATCTTTTGCTGTTGAAAAGTTAAAACAGGATTTTAAGGTTTTCTTTGAAACTAAACTGATACGTTCAAACGACACGAAGCTTCGTCAAAGGCCAATGAAAAGCGACAGTCATTACCATTCGGGATGGCCTAGCCTTTGAAAGCAGAAATTACTCACTGATTCAAAGTGTGCCATG
This sequence comes from Allium fistulosum, assembly GCA_030737815.1. Lineage (NCBI taxonomy): Eukaryota > Viridiplantae > Streptophyta > Magnoliopsida > Asparagales > Amaryllidaceae > Allium > Allium fistulosum. The sequence continues at coordinate 919,332,841 of CM060901.1, read as the reverse complement.
TTGGTTCACACAACGCACTTTAGGGGGCAAATGTTACCCGGCTACTTGGCTCGGCTACGAAGCGATAGTTACAGAGGCTATGGTTAAGCCTAGACGCGCTTCGAACCAAAAGAGATATGGAGGTATAGGGGTTCGGTATAACTGGATTAGGTTGGTATATGAGTGGTTCAGCCTACATATATGGCTCGGCATGTTCGAGCGGCTCGGTATATTTAAGTGGATCGGTCGCTAGACGTGGTTCAACATATATGGGTCGGCATGGGCGGCTCGGTCAAGGAAGGAAGATAATGCGTGGATTGGTTTAGATGGGTCGGCATGTATCATTCGGTCAGGGAAGATAAGTCAAAGTAGGTCAACAAGTATCGTTCGGTCATGGTAGGGAAGCCAAGGTGGGTCGGTCAGATGAGGTTCAGCACCTGTGTGTCGGTCTTAATAGTTTGGCAAGTGTGGAGCGGCCGTGTTGATTTGGCACCGATGGTTAGGACAGAGTGGCTCGGCCTTGGTAGTTCGGTCAGGGTGGTTCAGCTACCCTAGTTTGATATCAAGATTGGAAGGAATGGATCAACGCGAGCAGGAGCATAAGTTACTTCGGTTCGTGGTCTAGCATACTTCGAATGTACAGGGGGGATGCCCCGAGTCGACGTTCGAGGGATTCCAAGTTGCAAAAAGGGTTCGGCGTGAACATAAGGACGACTTACTTCGGGGTAAAGGCCAGGTTGCTTCAAGCATGATTGAGATCTGCTCCGAGTCGGCATCCAGGGAATCTAGTATCGGCATAAGTGGATTGGTGGTTGTGGGTCGGCCTGCCTGGGTTGGTCACCCTAACCTATCAGCTATGGGCCAAGCTATCTCAGTCATGAGCCTAGACAGAGGAACCAGCCTATCTTCGTCTGCAAAAAGAGGGGCAGGGGTCCAGTTGAATGGACCTTTTCTCGAGAACTCCAGAGAAACTCTGCCATTTTTTATACTCTCCTCTTTTTTGATTCAAACTTGTATTCAAGTGGTTTGTTTACGGATTGTATCTGTATTCAAGCGATTGGAAAAGTAATAAAGGTACTATTCAAAGTGGATGTGGCAATTATGCCGAACCACTATAAATCTTTTGTTCTCATTTCTGTTGTTTTTTTGCACTCAGATGCGTTATTTCCCTGTTTTAATTTACTTTCTTCATTGATCTCTCTGCATAACTCTATTCAAGGGTGTTAGTGACCAATTTGGTGCTAACCGAAAGGGAATTGTTTGGCCATTTAATATGGAAATTTGAGGAAATGGAATTTCCAAAATGTTTTGGTAAATAGTTATAATGTTATTTCAAGTAAAAAGGAATGTAAGAGGTTTGGAAATAGGGTTTGAAAAGATCTTTTGATCGGATTTTATAAAGTGATTTTATTAATTAAAGTTTAATCAATAAAGGCTTAGAGGATCCCATATGGAATGGAATCAATATTTGATTGTTTGTATAAATTGATAGTTAAATAACCGACTATCAAATCTGGACCAAAACCTAACTTTGAAAATATTTAGGATAAACATAAGAATTATATGGTACAGTTACCGTCGAAGGTGTTATACTGTACGTATAAACTCGTTTCATTCTTCTAGGATAAATGATAAGGAAATCCGTCCATAAACGGTTAGGAGGTGAACTCTGCTCTTATCTTTTGTCAGTTTATTTCCTAAAGAACCGGGGTTTAGTTTACTGGAAATATCGAAAGTTGTTTCGAAGCGACCGGGATCGGATCTGTTTCCATTGGTTGGATTGACGTGATAGGGGTTTCTCACTTTCTGTTTGGTGGCGAGCAAGAGACTCTTACCCCTACACGTCTCGGAGAGGTAGTATAAGGCCTTGATTGGTTGGATTGCTTGGTGCATACAGTTGCGAGGCTGGCCATAAAAGTAGATTTGAGGTACCAGTGTATGCCATGGTAGGGCTGGGATGGCTGAAAAGCCTACCGGTCGCCATTGATCGGATGGTTGAAAAGCCTACTGTGATGCCCCACCCCGAGACCCACATTAACAAAGAGAATTACATTGTAATCTTTTCTACTAATGCGGAGAATAGGGTTGGTTAAGGGCGACCATCTATAGCCTTGTCTTAAATATCTATTGAATACATCGATAATTGCTATCTATTTTTTGTTCTACTCAAGTGGATCGACATATCAAATAAATACTTAATACAAAACTATAGGTGGCTAACAGATCTATCAAAACAAAATACCATAACTAAATGAATAACTCGTCATAGAACACCAACAATATATATATATACACACACACTCACATATACAATGATACATCTTAATACAATACCAATGATACATCAAAGTGGTATGACGACCACTCTATATACATGAGTTAAAAGAATATACAATACAACTTATAAGGACAATAATAGCTAAAGAAGATAACCCAACATTCCGGCGGAAGCATCATGTAATAGCTATATCCAAAAGAAATGCTTAACCTGAAACATACCCGGTCTGACCCGAGGGTAAAACACACGGGTCAGTCTAGCTAAACAAAACAGTGAATAACAATAATAGATAAGGTAAATCATAGGAAAGATAGGGTCCTCTAATACAAGAGATACCATACCCATAAGCATTATATTACCATCATAAGGAAAGGATGATTACTCCTCTTAATAAGAAGAAGAGGTAACAAGAGTATAGCCATAACTTAAGTGACATAATAACACTTAAGTATATGAGCCATCGAGAATGAGATTCTAAAGATAAAATCCATCTAAATATCATATTCGCCTCATATCATCAGCGGAATCTAAATGATAACAATAACGGTTCCAAATGAACCATATCTCCTACTAGGAGAAATCGTCAATACAAGCATTTCATCAAATAGCAACACAAAACATTCTTAATTAGGATAAGTCTCAAATTTCAAATATGCCTCATCTCATCGGCATAACCCGAAATCTCAAAGTACCATGAAATGGAAACATAAATCTCAAAATAAAAGAATCTTCAAACTCATTTATACCTCATCTCATCGAAATAAATGTATATACATCTCAAATCTATCTTGCCAAAATGGCAAACTTAGAGTATTCTATAAAATCACGAAAGCATCAACTCATATTTCAAAGAACTCAATAAGAGTTCAAAACATCATAAATGAAATCACCATATGTATAACATCTCATATAGCACTAGGTTATTGATGTAACAAAACATCAAAAAATGGTGAAATCACAACAAAGCAGAAAACTCAGAAAAACTCAGAAAACCCGGATTGGCCAGATCCCCAATTGCAATGCTGAAGCAATGCTGAACGTGCAAAACTCAGACGGCCGAAGCCTCTGACAAGGTCGCTAACACCTCCCAAAGCATTTCGTCCTCATGACAAGGTCGCTGACACCTCTCCAACCATTTTTTCAGATTTAACAAGGTCGTTAACACCTCCCAAAGCGGTTCGTCCTCATGACAAGGTCGCTAACACCTCTCAAAGCAGTTCGTCCCCACGACTAGGTCGCTAACACCTCTCAAAGCAGTTCTGTTAGGTAAACATTGCGAATGTGCCACAAACTCACGGATAGGAACCCAAAAAGTGTTAACGTGTGTCCCATACCACACGTTCACATTTAGCAGTTTAATAGCCGCTAGTCGATGCCACACTTGGAACATCATAAAACTCAGAAAATCATATCACGCCTCGTCTCATTAGCGAGTGATAAAGAGACACCATACTCGTCTCATTTCATCAACATGTATTAAATGGCATCGTAACTTGTCTCATCTCATCGACAAGTGAAAACATCGTGATGGTTCCTCATAAACCATAAATCTCGAAATATGAAATCATATACTCAAGACCTGCCTTATATCATTGGCAAGTAAATAAAACATCATGATGGTTTTCATCGACCATACTCCTACATAAGAGATCTCAAACCATAATACTTGCCAAATAATTGGCCATCTTAAATAATTCCAATAAATAGGAATTATAAAACTCAAAATACGCCATAAAATTGCAAAGCATCTCAGAATCAACAGTCTCAAATAGCTTCGATCGTACAAGTCTAGAATTAACCGAAATAGTAAACGCACATGTCACATACCACGTGTTTTACTAAATCATTTAATTCTCTTTCTCATACTTTCGAATAGTGCAAAAGTGTGTGTTTTATATTTAAAATAGTTTACTAGAGAAAATAAGCTTTTAAAACTTTTTCCCGAAAAGATTAATAAAACCAATATTTGAAATTCCTTTATTATAGGAAATAAACAGATTTTATATTGGAAACATAATTTTAAAATACTATTTAATAATAATTTGAAATTTCCATTTATTTCAAAAATCACTTCAAAATGGTTTAGTGAAAACCGTACTCGAAAACAATGAAAAACAAGAAAGATAACTCAAGACCGATAACTTGAATTCAATACGAATTTTACTCAAAATCAATTCAAATTCTATTTAAATTTGAATTTCAAATTATTCAAATATAGCTAGCCTATTGACAGGCATCATAGCTCTCAAAACATCTCGAAAACAACATCAAAATCGAAAAAGAATGAGAGCAAAAATAAGCTAATACAATTCTCAGGTCAATGATTGTTATTGCTGTCGTTTTGCTCTCGGGACGGTAAAAAACAAACATAGTTTTGACCAAGCTAACTTCGAAATTTCAGAAAACTCAAAACATAAAACTTTTAGCACAAAGTCTATGCTTTCCGAAACATCTAAAATTATTGAATTTGGATAAGAAACTTGAAAGATATGGCCAATATAATTCTTAGATCTTAAATTAACTGTCGCTGTCGTTTATTCTCAGGGCAGCATCAAAGAAATAAGGTTTTGACTATCTTAACCTTAAAATTTTGCAAAACCCAAAACAAGAAAGTTTCATAAAATAGACTAAGGTTTCTAGAACATCAAGAATTATTTAAAGCCGACTGAAAATGAGAAAGATACTCCTAATTTACTAATTGTATTTAGTTTAGATAGGGTAATTATCAAAGTGACAGAGCTGGGAGTTTGTGATAGAATTTCAATCAACCTATGCTAAAAATTTGCAAATATATTCAATATGAAAGTTGTCATATATAAAGTAGGCTTTCCATAAAATTAATAATTGTTGAATTCTGATCAAAAACGAAAAAGATATGGCTAAATCAATTTCAGATTCAAACTCAGGAAATTTAGTTAAAGACAGAATTGTACTCTTATTTTCAATTCTATTTCAGGTCAATAAAATTGTGAAATCTTGAAACATAACCAAAATAGAAATTGTTTCTTATTGAATCTAGTTTCTAACTAAAGAAGATTGACCTCAAACGGATAAGAAACGTGATAGTTATTATTGTTTTACTTTAGCTCATTCCTATTATATTTCAGCAATCATCCAAAGTAAGCATTAGGTATAGTTACAGTAAACGATTTCTTCCTCATCTTTGCAATCACAGTCAAGGTTTAGCTAGAAATGTGAGTTAATAAACTCACCTTTGATATTAGATAGCAAATACCCGAATTCATGGAGAAAGATTGAAGCTTTTGGATCAAGAGCAGCTCCAATTACCTGTAGAAACTTAGAAATAGGACATGCAACCAAAGAGAAGCAAATTACAGACAACCCAAAGCAAAAATTAGAATTTAATGAATTATTCTCTGATTAGGAGTAGATTACCTAAATTAAATGGCTTTATTTTTGATTTTTACAGCAAGAATTTGAATTAAACTAGGGGATTTTGGTTTTTGATTATGAAGAGGAGTTGGATTTCTTCTTTTTCTCTTTTACTGTAAAATGTGTTATGTACGTATAGGAAGAAGAAAGCTTCTTTTCTTATTTAAGGTTTAGGCTAAGTGGGCTTTGGACCCAAAGTCATTCAATTAATTAGCCTATGAGAAATTAATTAGCACTAAACAAGTATAAACACTATATAATTAAAGTAAACAACACATTTTCTACAAGTTTTCACTACAAATAATTCATGTAAATTCACTTAAATGATGAATAAAATATTTTCATCATATAAAAGGTCAATTAAATTTTTTTCTTTGAAACACTTTTATTATTATAATCCTTTATTTTACAAAAATACCCTATTTTCACAATTAAAGGCAAAAGTCTACATTTTAACTTCCAAAATTCCACAAAAATTATTTTCTTACTCAGAAAAATATTACAATCCATCTTAAACTCAACTTTACAATTAAAACAAATTTTTAAACCAATTTCTATCTTTTTATTTAAATAAAAAACCTGTAAAAATCACATACCTCTTTTTAAAATTATTAAAAGAAGTAATTCACAATAACAATTATCGCATTTTCTCTAAATAAAAACCATTTTCAAATCATTATTAACCCAAACGAATAAAATAAAGTTCCAAACTTTATTTTTCTTATTTTATTTCCAAAATTCATTGTTTATTCCAATTTTATTTTAATTTACAATATTATATTATAACTACCGTTATAATTTAATATTAACAAGTAAATCTCCAAAACCAGGGTTGTTACACCTACGGTTCATTACATTTTGTATCAGAGCTGAAGAATAAGCAAGAACCTTGGCTTTGGTGGGGTAAACTCATTAGAGATAGGGTAAGTGACACCCTAGAATGAGTTTGAGTGTATATTATATAAGAGCGCGTATTTGTTAGTGATATAAAAATGTTTCATATTGTGTTGTTTGATCGGTTCAATGGCATATGAATTCTGGTAGATGCGTTTGGCCAACGTTATCGATAGGGATTCCTAAACACTTGAACCAGAACAACCGACACAGTATTGTTTTGAAATTAGGGTAAATGAAATAATTTTACCCAGGGTATATTTTATATATAAAAGAATGATTTTTGAAAATATTATAAGTATTTATGAGGTGATGTTATTGGGAGATAATAATATTTTATTATTATCATATAGGGTTTGGTTAGTCACTCTCCACCAGATTGAGCATTGACTATTGTGTAAATGTTTAGGTACTTTCCTTTGAATAAGATAAGCCTTTTAATTAAAAAGAATTTAGGATGAAAACTTGAGAACCTAAATCCCAGTGTTTTTGAAAAATGATTTTCAAGGTTTTTAAAATAATAATAGTATTTGAAAGCAACTTTGGTTCAAGTATGAAATTTTAGGAATGAAAATTTAAGTAAAAAGTGATTTTCTTTGGATTGGTTAGGGGGAACGAGTCTTGATTGTTTTGTGATGGTCATAATAATCTTCTAAGTGACGATCAGATGTTTGCCTAGGCGAACATTGTAGTGCACTTAGTAAATTATTCTCTTTGTCATTGTACAATCGAAACAAGTTCAACCCGAACAAACCCAAAGTAAGTCGGTGATAAATATTTTGTTGGAAGAATAAAAAAAATTATTTCAAAAAATGAGATTTTGTAATAAAAATAGAAATATTTTTAAGTTAGCTATTTCGAGTGGCTAGAAAATAACTTAAAATTGGCGAAAAGATGTGTTCGGATGGTAAACGTTTCTCTTGAGTATTTCCCTTCTTAGTAAGGGAAAGTATGATAATATTTGGTGATACCCAGTTCCTTAGTATCATTTTGGAGTTACTCGGGCTATATGTATGTTATGTTATATGATTAAAATATAGAATTTCATTTTAAAAAGTTTTTGAAATGATAGCTGGGTATTTGGATCTTGAGTTTTCTTAGGGAGATAAAATTAAAAATTGGAATAGTGGAATCAGATAGGGGTATATACTCTTAGGCCTATTGGGGAATTATCCAAGTTGAAATAAAGAATTGTTTGTGAAATTTTTTCATAAATGATTTAGTGGGAATATAATTGGTATTATGGATAACCAATTAAGTAAGTGCGTAGGGTAGACGTAGATCATTTCTCCTTTCCATAGAGTTTTGATCTAAGGTTGGAGTATATGACTTTGAGGTGTTTGCACTGTTCCGAATAAGTATCTATTACTCAACTTTTGACGGCGAGCACTTGATGAGGGTTCTTGGTGTAGGACCAAAGTTTTCTATCATAGTTACAGCTATGTAAGGAGAATAGAGGTTCCAAATCAAGGAGCATGATCAGAGTCTGCACTAGAGAATCGAATGAGCGATACTATTTCGGAAGTGATGTATTCGAGTTATGATCGAATCAGAGTTGGTATAAGAACGATCTATGTAAATCATATGGACTAATATATAGTGTTAAGTGTTTTCTAGGATAGGTCGAAATGTAATTTCGGGGACGAAATTATTTTAAAGAGGAAAGAATGTAACGACCCGGAATTTCACTGCTTTGATTAGTGAATATTTAATTAATTTTAAATATTAAATAGATAGGTTTTATAATGAAAATAAAATCATTTTAATTAATTAATAATGACTGTAAAATGGTGTTCAAAATTTGTTTACCATATTAAATAGTTCGTAGAAAAATAGAAAATGTGACCGAAGAATGTTTTCTGAAATTTCGACCTTTCAACACCAGAAAGTTGTCGGGAACGTTGTTCTTCTTTGTTGACTATATATACATATATATAAGAGTTATATTACTAGATAATAATACACTTAGAAATGAATTATCTTATATTAATTTAGATTAGTAAGTGATGTGACAAGACATAGTTTTAAAAATAATAACCATTTTTTAATATATATATATATATTTATATATATTAAGTATTGTCACATCTTAGATTTTGCAAGCATTAACTATAATTATCTCTTGTCACATCTTAGTTAATAAATAATTAAACTTATATATATATATATGTATGTATGTATAAAAGAATGTGATGTCACTAAACATAATTATATATATATATATATATAAAAGAGTGATATGATTAAACATAATTATATATACACATTATAAAAGATTTGTGATGTGACTAGATATAATGATGACATAGGAAATTAATAGCCATATGTTTCTCCATTTTTCATCCTCTTTCCACCAACCTTTACTTCCTCATTTCTAACTATAATGGAGGTTTTCTTTTTTAGTAACCGTGTTAAATTTTAATGGCCACAACATTCTAGTTGACCATTTTTTCAAATTTCTATCATAGCTATGTCAAAATATCCAATCTTTACAAAGCAATTTTTCACCTAGAATTTCAAGTCCGAAAATCACCCTTCTTCTTTTGATTATAACTTCTTCAAAACTAATCGAAAATGATTGATAATTTTTATAAAATGATAGAGAAAATAAATTCCAATAACTTTCTCTTTGAGTGCTTTTTAAAATGATTAGTTAAGGTTTAATTTATTATAAATTATTTATTAAAGGTTTGATTTATTATTTAAGTTTAATTAAAGGTTATTTAATTAATTAATTGAGATTAACTAATATTTAATTAGTAATAAAGGTTTAATTAATTATTTAATAATTAATAAAGGATTAATTTAGATTTACTTAATAGTTAATTACCGTCAACTATTAGTTAAACTAAGTTAAGATTCAATTAAAATTAATTATGATTTAAATAAGGATTTGACATATAATTAATTAGTTTTAAAAGGGTTTAGAAGTTTTAAATCCTTTGGTTTTCAAAAGTAAATTTTTTTAAAGGTGCTTCTTTTTCAAAGATGGTTTTGAATACAAGTGATTCAAGTGTTGACACCATTAAGAAACCATATAACTGTGAATGAGTTATAATGCAGATCGTTTGGTTGTTTGGACATGTGTTAGCAGAATAAATCCCTGTTTTGCTATAAATTGATTGTTTGTTTGTTTGGTTATTTGGACATGTGTTAGCAAAATAAATCCCATTTCTGCTATAAATTGATTGTTGGTTTGTTTATGTCGAAATGTGTTAGCGGAATAAATCCTCGTTCTGCTATAAATTGATTGAATTATTTGGACATCTGTTTAGCAGATCAAATCAGCATCCTGCTATTATGTTATTTGGACATGTATGTGATAATTAATTCATATTGACATGTTATTCCCTATTTTGGATATGAGTTGTATTTACATATACGTTGACCTATGTAAATAACTATTAAGTGAACTAGAATTAAAATTGAATGGTAACTTAAATTAGTACCATTGGGATTGTTAAGCCTCTTTTCGAATTATTAAAGTATGTTTTTGAATTAACTTTAATTCTAAAATCAATTTGGGTTTAAAGGTTATAAATGATTTTCAAATTTTATTATTATTTTATAAAGTTATTTTTGAATAATATCTTATTTTTAAAAAGGGGTTTATTAAATAAAAGTTTTACCTAGTGTGATTTACAAAGAATATCTTGAAAATGATATTTTATAAAGGAGATTCTATAAAGAAATTATGAAGGAAGATTTTTAAATAGTTTTAAAAATAGAAAGAGATTTTATAAATAATTTTAGATATTTTTGAAAGAAGTTCTAAATCTAGTTTGAAAACTTCTAAGTAGTTTGAAATGTGAAGTGAACTTATAAAAAGAATTTTTATAAGGAATAAGTAAATGTGTTTTATAGGAGGTGATTTTTTTGAAATTGTTTGGCCATTTAATATGGAAGTTTGAGGAAATGGAATTTCCAAAATGTTTCTGTAAATACTTTTAATGTTTTTTCAAGTAAAAAGGAATATAAGAGGTTTGGAAATAGGGTTTGAAAAGATCTTTTGATCAGGTTTTATAAAGTGATTTTATTAATTAAAGTTTAATTAATAAAGGCTTAGAGGATCCCATATGGAATGGAATCAATATTTGATTGTTTGTATAAATTGATAGTTAAATAACCGACTATCAAATCTGGACCAAAACCTAACTTTGGAAATATCTAGGAGAAACATGAGAATTATATGGTACAGTTACCGTCGAAGGTGTTATACTGTACATATAAACTCGTTTCATTCTTCTAGGGTAAATGATAAGGAAATCTGTCCATAAACGGTTAGGAGGTGAACTCCACTCTTATCTTTTGTTGGTTTACTTCCTAAAGAACCGGGGTTGAGTTTACCGGAAATATCGAAAGTTATTTCGAAGAGACCGAGATCAGATATGTTATCCAAAAACTACTTTGATCCAACTCAAGCATTTTGGAATGAAGACATCTTGAAGGGTAGAATCGAAGATGGAGTTTTGAAGTGCAAGGGCTATTTTCTATTTTCCTTGGGAGGGATTTCCCATAATGGATGTAAAAGAAATAGTGCCTTTGGTTTCGTTCAGTCCCAGAACAGACTTGTATGGATGAATGCTAGCATTGCATTGACGCCTAGAGGGCAGTATTAGTATTGCAAGTGGGATTGCTATTCCAAAGGTAAAACGTAGCCTCGAACCTCAACAATTTGGAAATGACAAAAATCGGGCATGCAGCAAGGCCAAGTGGGTCGCTCCCAAGTAAAGTATGGTCATGCCAAAACTTGATCGGTTATTATCTCTCATTTTTATGCTTCGGGGCCCATTAATGGAAGGATGATCATATTCAGTACTACTAGTCAAGTGGTAAGGCCAGTCCTATGTGGCAAGGGTACAAGATGTTCTTGTCAGACCCCGGTACATTTATCTAGAGATGTACCTTCGGAAGGTAGTTCCTTACCTTGTCATAGTATGGAATCCAATCTCCAATACGTGCCTCACAGTTTTGATTGTAGAGCATAGTATGCTGGAATTTAATTAATGTTACAATTTCGGCTATTTTAATAAGTATTTGTACTTAGACACTATTATAATATGACTAGATTTTTATATAAAAATGGTTTTGGTTATCATAAGGTAAAAACCCATCCGTGTTTATGTGCGGCGTGGTCTTACGAGATACCTTTGATTTTAAAAGAGTTTTGAAAAGTAATAATTCAGTTGCTTTGATTTTACTCACACCAGTCCCATGTCTAACCCAGAGTTTTATTTCTTTCCCTAAAACTCTTGGGTGCTCAAATTTTTATGAGCAGCCAAGCAGTCCAGGTTTTCTGCGGATGCACTTGGAGGAGCTTGGAGCATGAGGCTTCATCAATAGATAGCTATTACTTATTTCCGTTGTATATTATGTACTCTATATTTGATGTATAAGGACAGGTATTTATAACCGTTCTACGTTAGAATTGTATTAGTTTAACTCTGATGTATCGGTTTTGAGATGACTTTGTAAACATTATGTGATTAACATATGTTATTTAGTTGCGTTGTGGGATTCTGTGTTGTTTAGTTTTCTTCTATCCTCTACCTTCTTCTTTCACTCTAGCAAATCGGTATTTTCGGCACTTGAATGTTTGGCATGTGATACAGTGGACGTATTAGTGTCGATTTTCGAGGGTCGAAATCCAGTTCGTTACACCCATAGGTCGACCTATCATTGGGGACGGTCGACCCCTAGCGGTCGACCGGTCATCCAAGGGCGTTCGACCGGTGGCGACCTGGCGGCTCTGGTAAACCTAAGCCGCAATGACCCGGATTTAATATATTTTGATCTAACGGTTATGGTTGATTCTAGCACCTATAAATTCAAGCCTAGCCCTTCCTTCTCTTCTCATATTTTTCTTAAAGCTGTAGTGAAGCTCTGCCATTTCTTCTTCTCCACTTTCTTTCTAAATTATTAAGATAAGATATTTGTATCTATATTCATATAAATCGGAGAAGAGTTGAAATCTAATAAAAAGGAGAAGATAAGAGAATCAACCACACGTATTTGAGGTAATTTATATATTTGTATCTATTTTCTCTTCAAATCCCAAATCTCTTCTCAAGTATATAATTATAATGTGTGTGTATACCCTTTTATACACATCTCTTGGATTAAAAAGGATTTGGAGATGAATCAAAGGTTCTACTTCAGATCTGTAGATTTAGATCACTTTTAAAAGGTGAGTGGGAATTTCCATAGTTTTTTTATTGAAAATACTGCTATGGATCATAATATGGAATATAATTTAAGTTTTCTACTAGTGCGGAATATGAATATAAAAAGTAAACAGTAAAGTAAATGACACCATGGACTTTTATGCTGGTTCGAACTCCCGTTCTATGTCCTGAAGGACTAGGTATTACACTATATGAGAAATCGAACATGACTTCTACCGCCTAGACAACTGAATAGGACTTCTACCGCTTGAGAAACTGAACATGACTTCAAGAATATAGTAAGTTTTCTTGACTGATTGTGTCTTGTAGATAGCACGGATAAGTTTTTAGAGTACACCCTTCCTATAATATTCTCGTTTGTGGTATATAGTGTAGTTCGTGAAGATTGGAAGTAATTTTAATCACAAATAAATTGTGCTTGAATGTGCGAGTGATTAGAATATGTTTATGAAAGAAAATGGCAGAATTTAGATAACAAGAATATTAGAATAGAATCAGAGAATTAAGTTATGGAAATAACCGAATTCAAGGCTATATATAGAGTTTAAAAAGATGCAATTGTTCGTGAAAAGTTACGGTCAAAAGATACGGAAACAACTCTTGAATCAAGGGTTGTTTCTGCTCGTTAAAAAGTGGGGACTGTTTAGGAAAATAATCGTTATGAATATTCAGTCGATTGTGGAAATAAATTCAGTCTTCTGAATATTTAAAAGATTCGAATTTTAAATTTTATTTTGAAAAGGCACTTGGTTCAGTCGACTGAATGGGGTGGTTCAGTTGACTAAACTTTCAAACATACTTGTGCACCTATGCATGTTTTAGTTGTCTAACAACACCTATTCAGTCGACTGAGACTGGTGTTTTCTTCCATGTTCACTTCTTTTTGAAAGCTTTTTGTTTATAAACTTAATTTAAACAATTTCAATTATGTGTATATGATTTTGCATGTGTGCATGCATATACCACTTAGGAGAGATTTTAACATTGATTAACTACTAAACTAGACTATAGACAAACCATTTATAAAATTTAAAACTTCTCTTTGAATTCTTTGTCTTCGATCTATCGTCGAGTAGAATAGTATCTTCTCCTGCAAATATGGATAGTTCATATAATATCTACTTATATAGTTGTCATGTTCAAAACATCAAAATACAAGGTTCTAACATGCTCCCCCATTTTGATAATGACAACTATGTAAGTTTAAAAAGCTATAAAAAATTTATGAACGCAATTTAAACTCCCCTTGAATAAATGATCTACCTGCTTAATATCTGCATTTTTGTCCCCTTTTGTCATCGACAAAAAGAAATAAGAATTGGACAATATGGTAAACAATGATAGTATGGATGAATATGAATAAGTAAAATAGATATCATGGATAACTTGCATTGTAAACTAACAACAAATGAATTTGAACAATATATTAGTTAAGAAACAAAAACAACATTGATTCAAAATTAAACAACATAAACAACAAAATAATAGTAAACATACTAAACAAAGATATTGTAAGCATAACAGAAGATAAAAAGGCCTAAACTTCCTCGCTATCGGATTCTTCCTCTTCCTCTTCTTCCTCCTTGGATGTTGTCCAAGTGAAAGGAGCGGGGTGATTTTCGACAATACTTGCGGAAGTAGAGCCGGTGCAAGAAATTTTCTCCCAAATTTTTTCTAAGAAGCCCTTGATGGAGTTGAGCTTCTTATTGGTCTCGACGGCGGTATTCTCGACGTTGACTAATCGCCAATTTAGCACACTTTGATTCCCTGAAAGAGTGACTTGACTTTGCATTGTAGGAAAGTCACTGTGAAGCTCTTGAATCTCGTCGTCTTCTTCCTCGATTTAGCGGGAAGGTTGAGAGGAGGAGGAGCCGATATGTGTCACATGGGATTGCGGAATCTCTTGTGTGCGATTAGCCGCCCATTGTTGGATGCTAATGATTTGTTGAGCTAGGGGCGTTTTGGCAAGCCCATAAAACTTAACATCTTAGTGTTTAGCTTGCCAACCGTAATGAAATCGGCATCAGGGATGGTGACACCGAAGTTCATGAGAATCTGCATAATGTAGGCTCTGTAGAAAATGGTTTTGTAGCTCTTCTTGTGGTTGATGGTTAGAAATTCATCAAGAATTACTTTGGCCCAATTGACGTGTTGAGAGGAATAGACAGCATAGAGGGCTTGGAAGTCCTTTTTGTAGACCTTCTCGTAGCTTTCGGTACGAGGTTGAATGGAGTGGATGAGACCACGATGAAGGATGCGCGCCTTTGGTCGCAAGGCGACGGATTTGAAAACGGTCATATCATCAAAGAGAAAATGATGAGAGACCTCATTGCGGTTGTCCATGTCGACCTCAACGTCGTTGATGTCAACTCCTTCGGATGGACATTGGAGAATATGGCCGATCCATTGAAGAGGTAGATAAATACGAACGCCGCAAATCAACATCCAAATGAAATCATCCCTGTTCCTTGGATCTTGGTGATCCAAGTTCATATTGGCACACCAAAGTTCATATTGGCAAAGAAGAGTTTAATAAGGAGGGGGTAGATTTTGACGTTGTTGGCATTGAAACTAATCAAGCTTTCAAGGCCGCTTGCTTCGGCAGTTTCTCTAATGGTGTAAGCATTGAAGTCCAGGAATTTGACGAAGGAACCATCGAAGATTCGTGAGCTTCTCATGGTGTTGAAACGGGTTACCGCGGTTTCATTGTGAGGCCATGACCTAATTTGGCTCTTGGATGGTCCGGCGGATGATTGTCGAGCTCATTTTGTTCTAGGTGTGTAAAGGCCCGTAAATCCATACCCCTTGAATTGACCATAATTCACATCAGTTTGACTCAAATTGAACGGAAAATACGAATCTTTAGGGTGAATAGGAAAAGGTAGAAGAAAAATAGAACAACAATATCACAGAATCCAATAATCGCAGCGGAACAAAATATAATATATAATAACAGATTTTTATACAAAAGAATCTGTAATAGTTTATACACATACAATCATCAGAGTACAACAATCAATGCATCAATCTGGACAGTTATATTCACTTGTCCTCACACAGTGGAAAATATAAATCAAGTATGAAAATACGTCTCTGTCATCCAACTCGTCTCCTAAGCTCCATAGCATTTAAACTTGTATCTCTAATACTCTGTTTGACCCGAGCATTATAATAAAATAACACCCGAGTCAGTCTTGAAAAACCAACGTGAGAAAACACACTCAATTTGAATTATTAGAGCTATCAAAATCCTTTGAAAAACAAAGGTATCTCGTAAGACCGCGTCACACATAAACTATGGGTTTTTTCCCTTACGATAACCAAAACGTTTTATAGAAAATCCAGTGATATTATAATAGTGTCTAAATACAAATACTTATTCAAATAGTTGAAATTGTTACATTAATTAAATTCCAGCATATAGGCTCTACAAACAAAACCGTAAGCTCATATAGGGGGATGGATTCCAATTAATGAATGGGCCACTGGGGTACCGCCCATCACAGTACACCTCTAGAACAATGTACCAAGGACCATGCCGGGATCCCCTGCTACACAAGACCGCCCTACCCCTAACCTAGATAGACCGAATATGTTATCATTCTGGGTGTTCCCACCCATACTATCGAGCACTCCTTCCATGCACAACCATATCCATAATAATTGGGTTCCCGAGGACATCTAGAAAAGTGATAACATACCCTAATTGAGTGCGACCCACTTAGCCTTGCTGCATCTCCCCTGTTTTAGTCATTCCCTATTGATGAGGCTCGAGGCTAAGCGTTACCTTTCAAGGAACAATTCTACTTAGAATGCTCATCGTCCTCCAATGACAATGTTATGATAGCATTCGTCCATACAAGTTGCCCTGGGTCTGGACAAATGAATCACCGTCTTCATCATCTTCACGGTATTCATTCGTTACGTTCAAACCAGATCGAAGTGGTTTTCGGATAATTAAATTCAATCCCGATCTCTTCGAAACGATTAACGAAATTGGCCAATATTGACAGTCGGTTATTTAACTATCAATTAACATCCATAAGCAGACACTAGGCCTTATTTATAAATCTCCAAAAATATTTATTTCAAAACATCTCCACCATGATATATATTCAATCTCTTTCAATATTTCTATATTTGAAAACCATTTCAACACTTGGATCCATAATGGATATTATTTCACCATTTTCAATACTTAGAAATATTTCCAACTTCCATTTTTATAACACTTAGAAATATTTCTATCCCAAATCCTTTCCCACTAAAATATTCCTAAAACCTTCCTTTCAATACTTAGTAAATATTTATACGTATAATTTCCAAAATCATTTTAATCTTTAACTTGAAGCTATTTCATAACTTATATAATAAGTCTCTGGAATTTTAATAAATGCTTCCTAAGATTTCCAAACCGATTATACTTATTTATAATCCCAACCAACCATTTATAACTTCCTTAAATGAATTCAAATTCTTTTACGAAGTTATCGCATCTAATCATTTGAAATTTCTTTAATCTCTAGAATTCCATTTGTAAGGTTTCTCTTATAAGATCCCATCTTCAATATAAACCTGTTTACACATCTCGAGAGAATTTTATAAATAAATTTTAAATCATTTCAAACTATATATATATATATATAAGATCATTTTTTTAAAGAGTAATAATTAAAAAAAATGTTTTGAGTTATTCTTAAAAATATTAAACACTTTTAATAAACTATCAATAACCCTTTTAAAAATAAACAAATCAATTTACAAAGCTGATTATAAAAATTAAAATTTTTATTTCAATAAATATTAAATATTTGAAAATCCATTTTATGAAGTATTCCAGTACTAGTTTAAAATTTCATAGTTTAAATAATAAAGTTTCCTTTTTTAAACGAACTTAACTTCTTAAAAATAAAGATATATTTAAAATCTCAATAACCAATTTAATTAATAACTTCTGCCAAACCGACTCCTATGAGTACAACCACACATCTCGATAGAGATGAAAATGGTAAAAGTATTGACCAAAAATTATACCGAAGTATGATTGGATCATTACTATATTTAACGGCCAGTCGTCCTGACATAATGATGAGTGTTTGTTTGTGTGCTAGATTTCAAGCCAATCCAAAGGAATCACATTTAAGAGCAGTCAAACGTATATTACGTTATCATAGTAATACCCAGGACTTTGGACTTTTCTATCCAAAAGAGTGTCCTTTCGAATTAGTATCATATAGTGATGCTGATTTCGGTGGATCTCGGACAGAAAGAAAAAGTACCAGCGGTACGTGCCATTTTATGAGAAAAATGTTAGTTTCTTGGTTTAGTAAGAAAAAAAACTGCGTTTCACTTTCTACATGTGAAGCAGAATATATTTCTGCTGCATTAGCTTGTGCTCAAGTTATCTACATGCAACAGACACTTAGAGATTTTGATATAAATTCAACAAATTCAACAATATATTGTGATAACTGGAGTGCTATTAATTTATCAAAAAATCCAGTCAATCATTCATGAACGAAACATATTGATATTCTTCATCATTTTCTTCGTGATTGTATTGAAAAAGGAATAATAAATTTAGATTTTGTTTCATTCGAAAATCAATTGGCTGATATTTTTACGAAACCACTTCTTGAAAATATTTTTATAAAACTAAGACGAGAACTCGGAATCGTCTCTTTAAAAACTTATAATTTGATTTTCCGAGATATATTATTACTAGCATACTATTCTTTTTCTGCATGATCTTAAGTACAAGTTTAATGTTATTTATGTTCCAATTTTACAAGTTACATTATGAATTGCTTTTTCACTTTGTCCATATCTTTTGGAATAGTGTAGTATGTTAATTATTCTACATTATCTATGCTATTCTTGCTTACTGTCGTTCATATGATATGTGAGTATTTCATGTATATTATGTTTCCTTTTTGTCGATGTAAAAGGGGGAGAAGGAGTTTAAATACTACCATTGACCTGGGGAGCTTATAGTAAGGGGGAGTACATATAATCCTATTTTCTGTTTATATATGTTCATATTGTGTATATACTTATATAGTTGTCAGCGTCAAAAGGGGGAGAATGTTGAAACTTCGTATTTACGATACTTCGTAATTACGATATTTTGACTATGACAACTATACAAGTCGTTATTATATACTAACTTGTTTTTGCAGAAATTAATCAAGAACGGATTCAAATAAGCTTCAAATCTTATATATGTATGTATCGAATCTGTGTCTAGAGTTTACTCATGTTAAAATCTCTCCTATATGATATATATTTCAACACGTTTTCATTTCATTAGCATACTCTCATAATCATTTTTAGTTTACATTCAGACGTCTGAATGTACCAAATCAGACGTCTGAATCTAGAAAATAATATTGTTTAGTACAATATTCAGACGTCTGACATGTTAATTTCAGACGTATGAAATTGGTTATTTTTAACCTATTTCCTTTTTGGTTTGAGCTCGTGCAATTTCAGAAGTCTGAATTATTCAATTCAGAAGTCTGAATATCTATAACGGCTATTTTTTCAAATAGGCACTTCCATTCGTGAAGAGATGCGTTCTTCATTTCAATAGATATGACCATATCTCTTCACGATAACTCTTCACGAACATATGCACCTATTTATAATCAATATAAACACATTAGAAACATGTTTCCATAATTAAATTCAATCTATTCTTACTCTACTCTCATATTCTTTGATTCTAATACTCTTGTGCATTCAATTTCATACAAATTCATTATATTACTTCCTTATTCTTCATGTATTCATATATATATATATATATATATCATAAAGGAGAAGATTATAGGAAGGGTGTACTATAATTGACAAATTCGTGTTATTAAAGAACACATAGAGTCAAGAAAACTTTATTTGTAAAAGACCTATTCTGCTGCTCAGGTAAAGTGAAGTCCTTTTCTGCTGCTGAGGCGCAAAATCTTGTTCCGTTGCTCAGGTGTTGTAAACCTATTCCTCCAGGTTAAGTGAGGGTTATAGTTGGTTGAAATTCCAGAAGGAGTCTGGGACTGGACGTAGAACGGGAAGTTCGAACTGGTATAAAACTTCGTGGTGTACTTGTTTTATTTTACTTATTCACATTGCTATAGTATCTTAGTTTATTTCCGCACTAGTATAATATAATTCCATATAGCACGATCCGCACTGTCTTTTCAATCGATTTATTTTCGATTCCCTAACCATTCTCACTCCAAAAATAGAATCTACTATTTTTCTCAACCATGTTCACATATTCTCCCAATTTTCATCTGATATCGAATTCCTTTATTTATAAACATCGTTTATAAATTTTAAAACCCTTTTTTTGTTTTTATCTATTTATAAACAAATCTTATTTATTAAATTCCATTATATAAATTCATTTCTTATAAATCCCATTTATACTTCCGATCTATTTTTAATATTGATTTTAACTCTTTTATATATTTACAGAATATCATTTATAAATCTCTTATATGATTCATTTGTAAAAATCTCCATTCAATAATTCACAACAATTAAGTATAACCATAAATCAAATATATTTTTTTTCTAATTCAATTTTCTTTAAAATAACTCCAATTCCAATATATATATTTTTATATCAATTTCCCTTTAATTCCATAAATTTTTTAAAAAATATACATTTTTATAGTATTTAAATTATCAAAATTCAGGCCAATGCTACAATAACATCCAATAATTCCAATCACTACAATAATCTACAATAGATTATTCTACACAAATCATATATCACTATATATGAAAAATAAACAATATATTTGCGGAATCCAGTTGGATCCCTCCAACCTATTTTCCTCCATCTATAGATGTTAATACAACATAAAAATACCAATTCCACTTCAAGGGGATATCGCGGTATATAGGGTTATCCGCTATTATACGGGGCGCATAGGGTCTCATCTGCTATAATGTGTGGGAATATCGCTCCAAATACTATTATATATATACTACCATATATATAACATCCAACAGTTAATTATAATTTATCAATTCAATCAAGCGTACAATAATTAATTTTAGCTTTTAAAATTTAAAATTTGGAAATCCAACTGAGTGATAATTTCTCACCATGATTTCCGAGTTTGTTAACCGTTCCAAATTAATCCCAGCTTGTATATTTCCCATCTACGAATCCACAATCATCTTGTTTCTATGATTTTTTTAAACCTCATATGCATGAATTATCACTTTATAAACATCCGACTATAATTAATTATATGATATTAATTAACAACATCATTATCTAATTAATTTACCTGATTAACGTTGCCACTATCTTCCTTGTTCGCACGCTCCAGACTCGATCGCGACCAAAACCAAATTGTGAATCACTTCCAGGCCTAAGCCATTTGATGCCAACCACCACGACTACTCCTCTGGTCCCGCACCAACCTTAAACTGTTCGAGAACGAATCGCTTATGTCACCGCTGCCAGAACAGAATCGAGACCTCCAACGACGCGCCCTCCTCAAACCGACCGCGACTATAATCCCTCCAGCTATAGACTGCTACGTCATCACTGCTTCAATAGCGCCAGCCACCAGCCTCAAAGACATCGATCGAAGCCTCAAAACCCCAAGCTGCTGCCGTGCATTCCCCCTTGATCGACCGTGAATCGCTCGCCCTCTTTCTATCGAGCACGAGACCCCGGTCACCCACGCCATCGCGATTTCATCGCAGCGTAGACTTCCCCCCTTTTCGCTTCCATCTGATTCGAACAAACTCATCGTTCGTTCGTTTATCTATTTTTTTAAGTCGATCGGTTTGATTTTTGATAGGAAGTAAAGGAAGAGGTACGTGATTTCTGAATTTAATCGACTGTAGTGAAAATGAAAGACAGACGTGATTTTAAAAAGAAGAAGGGGCGACTTGATTTGATTTAAATTTGATTCTGATTTGCTTTTATATAATTCTTATTTAATTTCAAAATATCTCGTTTTAGCAACTTAAAATTTCGACCTCCAATCGAGGTGTGCCGCCAGGCGTTTAAAATGTTATCCCCCTATTCCGAACGCAATGGAAAAGGTTTCGAGTCCTAATTCGATCGTATGGAGAAGATAACTTTTTGGACTCAATTATTATATTGAATTTTCGATATTAATTTCAACGCGTTTATATCCCGTTCGATCAAATGATAACTCCAAACGCCACAAAATTTGAAATCCAACAATAATACATTATTACGGATCCGATGGAACTAGTTTCGTCAAATTCCGAGACTATGCCTCGGAAGGCTATTTTTTAAAATTGAACAGATCACTTTCAAATTAACTTTTAAAATTTTTATTATCTCCATTATTATTAGTATAAATTTTATAAGCCTTTAAATTATTTTTATCGAGCTTAAAACTCAAGACACAATAATTTAACCAATATTCAATTATTAAATTCAATAATTAAATTATCCAATAAATCGCTATATTTAAATTTTAAATTTATTTTATAAATAAACCCAAATTTTCATATTCAAAATCAATCTTTAATTCAAATTCAATATGTAAAACCATTTAAATATTCCAAATCAAATTTTGAATAATCCGGGTCGTTACATTCCTCCCCCTTAAAAGAATTTCGTCCCGAAATTGCTAAGGCAGGAAAAACGCTCCAAACCCATTAACTTATTAAAACCCACTTAGTGAAAATTCAATATTTCACTTTTCTAATCCTTTAGTCCCAACCAAAACAATTAGTTCTCAATTCTATTTCCAAAATCATTTATTTTGAATATAAATTCGAAATCGATTTCCGTTAACACAAATTTTTCCAAAATTTTTCTAACACCCTAAATTCCCGAAATTTTTTTGGTAGAGTCTCCTTTCTATGGACAGCCTTTTGCAATATGACAAGAGAGATAAATATATATACATCGACCCACACGGTCGGAAAACAAAATATATAAATATATATATATATATATCAATATTTATATTTTCATAGTATTTAATCCGAAAATGTACCTTATTTAGCGTTTTTAAGCATTATTAAGTGAGCGAGTTTACTTCATACGCAATTATGCAACCCAAATCTACCCTGACACCCTCCGTGTACCTGTACTTACTCAATTTAAACACATGAGTACCAAAATATTGAATTCACTAACATTTCATTCATTCAAACGGATAAAACACATAGATTTTATAAACAATGCATTCTAAAACATAATCATAAGCAATTATAATGTTCCAACGCCAATTTAATTACTTTCACTAGATCCATATATCATTTTATTCAATTCAAATGATCTACACATCAATTTTCTTGCATCACTTAATTTTTGTACCAAACAAGCTCATACCCATTCCAAAATGACTTAGAAATCAATTTATTTCACTTTTATTAATTCATAGAATTTTATTTACTTTCGTTTTCGTCGAACAACAATTTTTCTATGCAAATTCGGCGTTATTCATTTAATAAAATAACCATTTAGGCTTGTAGCCATTTAAATTGATTTCAAACCAATTTATATTCAATTCTATTCCATTTCAAATTTATCCACAATCATTTCAACTGTATTCCACTCATATTCACTTTTATTATATTCCAATCCATTTTATTAAACTCGGAATAATTCCAATATAATGCTAATTTATTAAGTAGCCGTTTCATAAATTATTTAAGCCAAGCTTTCATCCAAAATATACCCTTAAGTTAATCCCTTTATTTCTAATTAATTTACTATATAACTTAAGTTTATTTTCATTTCACCAACTTCCATTTCATTTACTAATTAATTTAATTAGTTCACCCACTTAATCCACTTCAAATTTTAATTTCCCATACTCAACTTCATTCTCAAATTCCATTAAATTTATATTCAAGGCCATATTCAATTTATTTACACTCATATTGAATTTATTTATAACTTAAGTCATCACTATTTCGACTATTTCCATTTTATTCGACGCATTTCTGATTTTATTTAATTCGTTTATAATTTAGTCGAATTTTATTTATAACTCAAGTTCCAATTCCAATATTCACTTTTTAATCCACAATCCAATTTATTTATCCAAGTTAATACCCATTCTATATTCAATTAACTAATTAATTATCTAATTAGTTCACTTCCAATTCATAATTCAATATCTGATTTCTATTTCAAAAATCACTTCAATAAATTTACTCGAGTTTAAGTTTATTTTATAATTCAAGTTTGGATTTTTATTTCATTTCCAAAATATCAAACTCTTTTATTTTGGGTTTCTCTATCCCATTTTTTTTTTTATAAGTTACACAATTTATTTTTCACTTTTCCATCAATTCTATACTCGAGTACATTCACATGTTATTCTTAACTCAATATGTACATCACTTAATAGCTTAATATGCACTTTTATTTCATAAATTCCTAATTCTATAAGATTTTGAAATTTATTTATTCCAATTCAAATTTTATTTAACTTAACTTAAGTTAAATTTAAACTTCATACCATTCCTTTTAATTTATTTAAGTAAGCATTCAATTCCATTCAATTTTATTTCCAATCCAATCCAAATTTATTTAACTTAGCTTAAGTTAGATTTCATCCATACCATTTTCTTTTACCAATTAAATTTATTTAAATTACACAAGTTTTAATTTCATCCTAAAACTCACATTTTTTCTTCCGTACTTATATTCAATTAACCCCATTGCATTCTACTCATTTCATTATATTTATCCCATTCATCTCATTTATTTATTTCCTTTAACTTTATTAAGTTAATTCACCATTTCACTAATTTATTTCATTAATTCTATTCAAATCACAACCAAATAAATTTTTAAAATTTAATTCCTTCAACTTAATCCAAGTTAAATTCCATTTTAATCTTTTCACTTTTAATTTTAATCTCAAAATTAAATTTCCATATTTTTCTATAAAATCATTCTCAATTTTATAAGTTCATAACTTTTCCTGATATTTTCTAAACATTTTAATAACGATTTAAAAATTCAAATACCCAGTATTTATTTCAAATCATTTTGAAGTCTCAATATTCCAAATCACCCTTTTTAAATTTTTAAACCAACCCTGATTTTTATCCAAAACAAATTCCCTTCGGAATTTCCAAAACAAAACTTGTTTGGCCAACAAATCTAAACAATCAATTTCGGTAGCAATCTGTTACTTAGAAACTCGAAAATGAATACTGATGATGCTGCACAGTCATCACCAGGTTTATTTTCCAGCGATTGTAGTGAGTTCAGTGCTATTATCACTTTCCAAAATCC
Source organism: Allium fistulosum (assembly GCA_030737815.1). Lineage (NCBI taxonomy): Eukaryota > Viridiplantae > Streptophyta > Magnoliopsida > Asparagales > Amaryllidaceae > Allium > Allium fistulosum. The sequence continues at coordinate 919,307,850 of CM060901.1, read as the reverse complement.
ATTTAAAAACCTTTTTCTATTCAAAAATATCTCCAAAATAATAATACTATTATTTATTTCAAAATACATTGGAAAACACTTCCAAAAATCTCTGGGATTTAATTTTTCAAACTCTGGTTTTAATCAAGACTTAGTTTTAATTCAATTGTATAATCCATACTTATACAATTTCCATTTGGTTATATATAACCAACTCCAGATTTTATAATCTTGTTTTGATTATAATATTATCATCCAAACACTCCAAATATACCATAATAATTTTAGAAAATTATTCCTTTTATATGAAAATATAATTTGGGTAAAATTATTTCATTTACCCGCTTTAAAACCATAATATGTCTGTTTATCGCGTTTAAGTGTTTAGAAACTCCTATCGAATTAGCGGTGTCCCACTACTCGACCAGAATTTATATGCCACTCAATCGATAAGTCAACACAATATAAAACCATTTATATTCACTAATAAATACGCGCTCATATCTATTATTACACTCAACTCATTCTAGAGTACTACTGACTTTATCTCTAATGAGTAATCCCCACCAGAGCCAAAGTTCTCGCTTAACCTTCAGCTCTGATACCAAGTGTAAAGGCCCGTAAATCTGTACCCCTTGAATCGACCATAATTCACGTTAGTTCGACTCAAATTGAACGAAAAATACGAATCTTTAGGGTGAAGAGGAAAAGTTAGAAGAAAAATAGAACAACAATATCACATAATCTAACGATCGCAGTGGAACAAAATATAATATATAATAACAGATTTTTATACAAAAGAATCTGTAATAGTTTATATACATACAATCATCGGAGTACAACAATCAATACATCTATCTGGACAGTTATAATCACTTGTCCTCACACAGTGGAAAATATAAACCAAGTATGAAAATACGTCTCTGTCATCCAGCTCGTCTCCTAAGCTCCATTGCATTTAAACTTGTATCTATAATACTCGGTCTGACCTAGGCATTATAATAAAATAACACCCGAGTCAGTCTAAAAAAACCAACATGAGAAAACACACTCAATTTGAATTATTAGAGCTATCAAAATCCTTTGAAAAACAAAGGTATCTCATAAGACCGCATCACACATAAACACGATGGGTTTTTCCCTTACGATAACCAAAACGTTTTATAGAAAATCCAGTGATATTATAATAGTGTCTAAATACAAATACTTATTCAAATAGCAGAAATTGTTACATTAATAAAATTCCAGCGTACTAGGCTCTACAAACAAAACCGTAAGCTCGTATTAAAGAATGGATTCCAACGAATGACTGGGCCACTAGGGTTCCACCCATCATAGTACACTTCTAGAACAATGTACCGAGGACCATGCTGGGATCCCCTACTACACAAGACTGGCCTACCCCTAACCTGGATAGATCGAATATGTTATCGCTCCTGGTGTTCCCACCCTTACTATCGAGCGATCCTTCCATGCACAACTATATCCATAATAATTAGGTTCCCGAGGACATCTAGAAAAGTGATAACATACCCTAATTTGGTGCGACCCACTTAACCTTGTTGCATCTCCCCTGTTTTAGTCATTCCCGGTTGATGAGACTCGAGGCTAAGCGTTACCTTTCAAGAAACAATTCTACTTAGAATGCTCATCGTCCTCCAATGACGATGTTCTAATAGCATTCGTCCATACAAGTTTCTTTAGGTTTGGACAAACCGAATCACCATCTTCATCATCTTCACGGTATTCATTCGTTACATTCAAACCAGATCGAAGTGATTTTTGGATAATTAAATCTGATACCGGTCTCTTCGAAAAGATTAACGAAATTGGCCAATATTGATAGTCGGTTATTTAACTATCAATAAACATCCATAAGAACACACTAGGCCTTATTTTATAAATCTCCAAAAATATTTATTTAAAAACATCTCCACCAAGATATATATTCAATCTCTTTCAATATTTCTATATTTGAAAACCATTTCAACACTTGGATCCATAATGGATATTTCAACATTTTCAATACTTAGAAATATTTCTAACTTCCATTTTTATAACACTTAGAAATATTTCTATCCCAAATCCTTTCCTACTAAAAATATTACCAAAACCTTCCTTTCAATACTTAGGAAATATTTATACGTATAATTTCCAAAATCATTTTAATTTTAACTTGGAGATAATTCATAACTTATATAATAAGTCTCCGGAATTTTAATAATTGCTTACTATGATTTCCAAACCGCTTATACTTATTTATAATCGAAACCAACAATTTATAACTTCCTTAAATGAATTCAAATTCTTTTCCGAAGTTATCGCATCTAATCATTTGACATTTCTTAAATCTCTAGAATTCCATTTATAAGGTTTCTCTTATAAGATCCCATCATTAAAATAAACCTGTTTACACATCTCGAGAGAATTTTATAAATAAATTTCAATCATTTCAAACTATATATATATATAAGATCATTTTTTAAAGAGTAATAATTTATTTTATTTTTTATTTTATTTTAAAATATGTTTTGAGTTATTCTTAAAAATATTAAACACTTTTAATAAACTATTAATAACTCTTTTAAAAATAAACAAATCAATTTACAAAGCTGATTATAAAAATTAAAATTTTTATTTCAATAAATATTAAATATTTGAAAATCCATTTTCTAAAGTATTCCAATACTAACTAGTTTAAAATTTCATAGTTTAAATAATAAAGTTTCCCATTTTAAACGAACTTAACTTCTTAAAAATAAAGATATATTTAAAATCTCAATAACCAATTTAATTTACAACTTTCTCTCGATTTCACAACATATCGATTTATTTTCGATTCCATAACCATTCTCATTCCAAAAATAAAATCTATTATTTTTCTCAACCCTGTTTACATTTTTTCCCAATTTTCATCTGATATCGAATTCTTTATTTATAAACATCATATATAAATTTTATAACCCTTTTTTTGTTTTTATTTAAATATAAACAAATCTTTTTTATTAAATTACATTATATAAATTCTTTTCTTGTAAATCCCATTTATACTTCCGATCTATTTTCAATATTGATTTTAACTCTTTTTTATATTTCCATAATATCATTTATAAATCTCTTATATAATTCATTTTTAAAAATCTCCATTCAATAATTCACAACAGTTAAGTATAACCAAAAATCAATTTTTTTTTCTAATTCAATTTTCTTTAAAATAACTCCAATTCCAATATATATATATATATATATATTTATATCAATTTCCCTTTAATTCCATAAATTTTAAAAAAAATTATAGTATTTAAATTATCAAAATTCAGGCCAGTACTACAATAGCATCCAATAATTCCAATCACTACAATAATCTACAATAGATTATTCTACACAAATCATATATCACTATATATGAAAAATAAACAATATATTTGAGGAATCCAGTTGGATCCCTCCAACATGTTTCCCTGCATCCATAGATGTTAATACAATACAAAAATACCAATCCCACTTCGAGGGAGATATCGCGGTATATAGGGTCTCATCCGCTATAATGTGCAGGAATGTCACTCCAATTACTATTATATATATACTACCATATATATAACATCCAATAGATAATAATAATTTATCAATTCAATCAAGCATACAATAACTAATTTTACCTTTTAAAATTTAAAATTTGGAAATCCAACTGAATGAGAATTTCTCACCTTGATTTTCGAGTTTGTTAACCATTCCAAATTAATCCCAGATTTTATATTTCTCATCTACGAATCCACACTCGTCTTGTTTCTATGATTTTTTTGAACTCGTATGCATGAATTATCAGTTTATAAACATCCGACTATAATTAATTATATGATATTAATTAACAACACCATTATCTTATTAATTTACCTGATTAACGTTGCCACTATCTTCCTTCTTCGCATGCTCCAGACTCGATCGCGACCAAAACTAAATAGCTAATCACTTCCAGGCCTTAACCATTCGATGCCGACCACCACGACTACTCCTTTGGCCTCGCGCCAACCTTAAATTGTTCGAGAACGAATCGCTTATGTCGCCGCTGCCAGAACAGAGTCGAGACCTCCAACAATGCGCCCTCCTCAAACCGACCGCTACTACAATCCCTCCAGCTATAGGCTGCTATGCCAAAGCTGCTTCGATAGCGCCAGCCACCAGCCTCAATGACATTGATCGAAGCCCCAAAACCCCAAGCTGCCTGTCGTGCTTTCCCCTCTTGATCGATCGTGAATCGTTTGCCCTCTTTCTATCGAGCATGAGACCCCCGTCACCCATGCCATCGCAATTTCATCGCAGCGTAGACTTCCCCCCTTTTCGCTTCCATCTGATTCGATCGTAGTCATCGTTCGTTCGTTTATCTATTTTTTTAGTTGATCGGTTTGATTTTCGAAAGGAAGAAAAGGAAGGGTACGTGATTTTTGAATTGAATCGACTGCAGTGAAAATGAAAGGCAGTCGTGATTTTAAAAAGAAGAAGGGCCGGCTTGATTTGATTTAAATTTGACTATGATTTGATTTTATATAATTCTTATTTAATTTCAAAATATCTCATTTTAGCAACTTAAAATTTCGACCTCCTATCGAGGCATGCCGCCAGGCGTTTATAATGTTATCCCCCTATTTCGAACGCAATGGAAAAGGTTTCGAGTCCTAATTCAATCGTATGGAGAAGATAGCTTTTTGAACTCAATTATTATATTGAATTTTCGATATTAATTTCAATGCGTTTCTATCCTGTTCGATCAAAAGATAACTCCAAATGTCATGAAATTTGAAATCCGATAATAATATATTATTGCGGATCCGATGGAAATGGTTTCGTCGAATTCCGAGACTGTGCCTCGAAAGGCTATTTTTTTTAAATTGAACAGATCACTTTCAAATTAAATTTTAAAACTTTTATTATCTTCATTATTATTGTATAAATTTTATAAGCCTTTAAATTATTTTTATCGAGCTTAAAACTCAAGATACATTAATTTAACTAATATTCAATTATTAAATTCAATAATTAAATTATCCAATAAATTGCTATATTTAAATTCTGAATTTATTTTATAAATAAACCCAAATTTTCATATTCAAAATTAGTCTATAATTCAAATTCAATATTTAAAACCATTTAAATATTCCAAATCAAACGTTGAAAAATCCGGGTCGTTACAAGGTGCTATTTGTTTTATGTTGATTTGAGGTAGAAAAATTGGATTGAAGAATAATGGGGGCTAGGGTTTGCTTGTAGAAATGAGGTAGTATTTTGAAATGAAGGAGATGAATATATAGGGTGGTTGAAAAGGTGGATTGGGAATTGTGTGACCTTATTTTTAAAAACTAGAAAATAATCATTCAGTCGACTAAAAAGTACAGGGCAGTCGACTGAATTACACAGGTTTTTTTCCCGCAAGTTTTTGCCTGAAAATTGCTAAATTCAGTCGACTTAATATATAGGACCAATCGACTGAAATTTGGAAATTTTCAAGTGTTCAAGAATGTTCAGTCGATTGAAAATAAAATTCAGTCGACTATTGTGCAAGAAAATTTATCCCGCAATAAATAGCCTAGAAAATCAACATTTCAGTCGATTGAATTACTTTATATAAAAAAGTTTATATAGCAGTTTCAGTCGACTGGTTTGGTCGATACAGTCGACTAAATCTGTGCTTTTCTTGACTATTAACCTATGTGCTTAAAGATTTTGCTATTAAAAAGTAAAATAATATAAAATTTTATAATTGTTAATTTATTATGTAACAAAAACTTTAGTTCAAAACATATAATACATATAAAACATACAAAATTTATATCGAAACAATATACAAAAATTCCTATTTTCTAGAGGAGTGTGAATCGTTAGAGTGCGGTTCAACCTTCGTTATTTCTTGTAATGGTTGGATTTGTGACCAAACATTACTACATTCCTAGGAGTTCGGCGACACCTGAGGACGTTGGGGACTTCGTTCCCAAGAAAATTGTGGCACCTGAGAATGTTGTGGCGATGGATGATTAATGCTCTGTTTTGATGAAGACCCGCAAAACTTTAAGATGACTTGTTCCAGAAAACTTAAGCATTTAGCATTAACTTCCTGTTCATAGTACAGTTCGCGTTGCAGTTCCAGAGTCTCTCTCTGGTAGTGATGAATATCATCAATTTTCTCCTTCGTGGATGGAGAACCAAAACGTAAATTACATTTTGTTCATTTTCCATGAGGTGTATATCCAGTATGATGTGTAGGAGATGGTGTAATTTTAACTGGAATATAAACAGGAGTGGAGTTGTTTGAATTCTTTGACGATTGAGAAGAGGGTGTGCTGAAAACGATGGATGATTGATTTGAATCTTGTTGTGATGACATGTTGAAGTTTGTAAAAAATAAAAAGAATTTAAGCTAAGAAAATGTATTGGAAGGAATGATGTTAAAAAAATTGAAGTGGGAGCCTTTATATACAGGATAAAGTTCTAGTTCAGGCGAAAGAAACCTGTGATGGAAAATCAATGTACATTTATGGCCAAGCAAAAATTTGAGGTAGAAAAAGAATGAGAAATAATAACTATATAGGTGATTTGAGGAAGATAATAGTAGTATAACAAGAAACACTATAGTACAATTGAAAAACATACAAGTACCTTACCAGTAACCTGAGTTCGAGTGCCAACAGCATCATTTTTGATAGAAATTAATTTTTCTTAAAAAATTAATTTTATTTATAAATCATGCAAAGATATAATACCTAATTCTCGACGTAATTTTGTAGAAGTATTTTCATTTAAAGGTTCTGTAAATATATCAGAAATTTGAATTTTTGAAGATACAAATTCTAATAAAATATTCCCTTTTTCTATATTATCTCTAAGAAAATGATATCTTATATCTATGTGTTTAGTTCTAGAATGATATTTTTATAAATAAAGTTTTATGAGATTATTACAATATTTTTCTTGATTAATAAAAATTCCATTTTTTAATTGTTTAATTTGTAGATCAAGAAAATATGAAAGTTCTCCCATGTGAGATATTTCAAATTCTCTTATCATAATTTCTGAAAATTCTTGACATAATTTTTCGTTTGTGGAACCAAAAATAGTGTCATCTACATAAATTTGAATTATTAAAATATTGTTTTCATCTTGTTTTATAAATAAAGTTTGATTTACTTTATACCAATGTTAAAACCAAAAATAATTAAATAACTTTTAAGACAGTCATACCTAGCACATGGTGCTTGTTTTAAATCGTATAAAGCCTTTTTTAATTTATATACATGATCTAGATACTTTTCATGTGTGAATAGAGGAGGTTGTTCTACGTATACATTTTCTTTTATAAAACCATTTAAGAAAGCACTTTTTACATTCATTTGATAAATTTTAAAATATTTAAAGCATGCATATGCTAATAAAAAACGTATAGCTTCTAGACGAGCTATGGGTGAAAATGTTTCATCATAGCCTATTTGTTATCCGGCTTTTTAACCCAGCAGAAACCAATAGAAAATAGAACAACCCTGTGTAGACAGGATGGTTCAGGACTCAACCAGGAAAGCTAAGACAAGGGATCGGCAAGGGCCAAGCTATATGACTAAGACAACAACCAGGATCAACGAAGCTGAGAAATCAGCATTCCTTTAGTCCAATCAGTAGTGGAATGTAAGGAGCTAGTGACTTTCCATCAACACGTAACAACAATGATAAAAGGCTATGGAAACATCTTCAATTCCAGACTCCAGAAAAATCCTAAGTGGTTGGGTCATCAGTGACCCATGCTTCTCTTCAAGCCTTCAAAAAACTAGCTATGGAACACTACCAAAAAAGCAAGACGTTGGCCTGCAAAATGAACCAAGTCCCAGTGACCCATAGGCTATGGGTTGCCAGCGACCCATGGTTCTAACTCGTTTTGCGAGCCAAAGTCCCCCTAGGTCGCCTATTACCTAACCGAGAGCTGGTGAAGACAAGCCTTGCCCAGAAGCTCTTCGATCTCTATAATTACCATCCTACCTGCAAAATAAAGGGAAGCTTCTCCGAACTGGTTGCTGAAGCTCTCTTGGAATTATTCTTCACTCTCTACCTCCCTCAGAACAATCTCCAAAGGAATACAATATGATTTTCCAGTGGATTCTAACTCTGGAGATTTAATCTAGCTAAAAAATAATCAAAGCCTTGTAATCAAACATCTATTGTAACAACAATTAGTCTATAATAAAACTATAAAGTGGACGTAGGCTTCATTAACAGCCAAATCACTATAAAATTTCTCTGTCTACTTTCTTTTACTGTTCTTTCTTTATATATGTGATCTATGATATTGCTCTATCAGAACAGGGATGGTGCTTTCAAACTCTAATCAGGGTGTTGGTCCATTTTTTAGGTCAACATTTTGGTGCTTCCATTGAGAACCCAACTCAAGATCCAGATCTAGCTATCTACTTTGGATCCCATAGGTTCAGAAATTAGATCCCCAATCTTTGCTTGAAGAACTCACTGTTTTAGGACCAATGGCTCCTGGAAGAAGAAGAATTGCCTCTAGAAGATCCATAGGGGTAGTAATAGCTAGAGAAGGAGCTAGTCCCCAACAAGATGAAGTAAATGGTGCTAACTTAGGAAACCAGTCATCAGCACCCTCCAGTCAGCATGAAGTCGTCACCAGGGATGAGCTGAATAAGATGGCTGAGGAGATTAATCAGAAAATGAAAAATAGTCAAAAGGCTCTGATGGAGAAGCTCAACGCTCTGTTGACCCTACAATCAAACCCCGCTCTAAGGGCTGTGCCTGAACTAGTGACTGCTGTAGAACAAGAGATTTCCTCCTTTTCTGGCCTGCATAGAAGGAACGGAAAGCAGCCACAAAAAAAGGTAAGAATAGGATGCGGCGTGGAGGAGAATGAGAATACTCTACCTGGCGCAAGGCAACCGATCTTGAATTTGAATCAAGGGGCCAAAACCTCGCAGGAAGATATAGCTGTCAATCTCTCTGATTTAGAAGATGGAGAGCAAGGTAATCCGATGGAAGAGAACGCCAATGCATTCGATGATGCTAGAAATGTCCAAACTGCCCCAATTAGGCCAACTACAAGCCAACGGGGTCCCGCGGGAGTGGCTCTCCTAGAGATAGGAGAGCCTAGGCTTTAGCTCGCACGCCAAGACCGTATGCATAACCAAACACTCAGCATAATGATTGATTGCTGCCCTTAGGGCTATCAGACATTAGAGGCTTACATATCAAACATGGTCAGACGGTTGATGGATGAGAGTCAAGACCAAAAAGACGATGAATGGGGATCAACCCCGAGTTGGACCCCCTTTACCGACGAGATCTTGAATGTAACATACCCAGAAAAATTCACTATGCCAACTATCCCCTCCTATGGTGGAACAAAGGACCCAAAACCCCATTTGTACAAGTATAGCTGGTACATGGACGGAGCCAATGCTCTAGAGGACGTCCGCTACCGATGTTTCCCTATTTTTCTAGAAGGAGTCGCATCTATGTGGTTCACCAGACTCCCCCCAAGATCTAATTCTACTTTTGACCAGCTTGCAACGAAATTCCTTGACCAGTTCAAGCTTCATACCGCACAACTGATGGACGTTATGTCCCTATCCGGATTGGTCCAAGGGCGCAACGAGTCATTGAAATCATTCATGAGCAGGTTTAACACCGTGGTAACGAAGGTAAGCAACCCCAATGAGGATATGGTTTTTATGGCGTTAGTCCGCATTATTCACCCAGAAATGGAGTTCGGGAAATGGATTAAGATAAAGCAACCTACCAATAGGAAAGACTTCAATCGTAAAGAAAGCCAGTACTTGAGATTTGAGGAAGCGCAGGAGTTGGAAAGAAATTCTACCCGTACACAACAGACGAACACCTGACAAAATGACATGGCGGTAAATCAAAACACGCGCGGTCCTGGAAGTACTCAAGGAGTTGCGGAAAAGAGCAGGAATCAAAAGAGAAAAACTCCGATAAAAGAAATAATGGTGGCAGCAGCAAAAGATTTAGAGGGTTTAGACAAGAAGACTATACCTCCCTGAATGACACCCCGGAGAATATTTATCTCACAACACAAGAAACTGAAGAGTATAAGAAACCTCTTAGAAAGGAGGAAACGGAACAACAAAAGCACTCAGGGAAATTATGCCGCTTCCACGAGATGCATGGGCACAATACAGAATGCCGCCACCTTAAGGGTCTCATCGAAGGGTTAATTCGAGACAACGAACTTCAACAATATGTGAAGAATCCACAAAAACCCAATCAATCTATGGTCCTGCAACCTACTAGAAAGCAAAGAAATCAAGCTGGAACCAGCGAAGAAGGGTCAAAACGAACTGACTAAAGGCTTATTATCGGGACAATATCTAGGGGACCACATCCCACGCAAAGTTGGGGAGAGATGGAGCGATATGCGAGTTCATTAAAGCATGCTCCAAAGAAATCATGTTTAGTGGTAGACGATGAAACTCCGGCTAAGCAGCAAAAGGTTCTGAGCGATGCCATAGTGATCCGCAATCAGAACACTGAAGGGGTTGAAGCTCCAACTCTCGACCCAATGGTGGTGACAGTAGGAATCGGTCCCACCGTACTCCGACGAGTGCTGGTTGATAGTGGCAATTCAGTTAACATATCTGTGTGCCAGACTAAGATTCAGGGGTTTACCGGAGAACCCAAACAACCGATGGGAACAATCGACCTACCTGTGGAGCTTGGAGAGGGTGAGCGACGAGTCACCCTTATTCAGACTTTTGTGATCATGGATGAAATGTCAGCATACAATGCATTCTTAGGAAGGCCCGCATTAGCTGACTTCAGAATAGCATTGGCCCAATGGTTCCTTACAATGAAGTTCCCTACCGAGCAAGGAGTCGGAATTATGAAAGGAGACCAAAGCGTTGCCCGGGAATGCTACATCGCAAAGTTGCGCGAGTCAAAAAGGAAAGGATGTGGGGAAGACACTCCACATCTATGAACCTTCCAGATAGCAACTACAGAACCGCCCCTGGCTTAGGGACCATATCCAATTCAAAAAGGCTTTGGACCCTAGGAATAAGAGCTCAGGGGAGGATCGGGCAGCACCGGCAGAATTGATGGTATTTCCCCCAGTCTGTATGGATGACCCGACGCGGGTCCTGAAGATCGGGTCGAACCTTGGAAATAAGATGCGGTCGGAACTAACCAAATTCCTCCGTGCTAATCTGGATGTATTTGATTGGACACACTCCGATATGTGTGGGGTATCACCTGAAATTGCCTACCATGCACTCAATATTGACCCCAAATTCACACCAGTGAAGCAAAAAAGGCGCAGCTTGGGCCCTGAACGGTCCAAGGCATTAAGAGAGGAAGTAGATAAACTGATGGCTAACGGCTTCATCCGAGATGCAACCTACCCTGAATGGGTATCGAACCCAGTCCTAGTCAAGAAGTCTAATGGAATATGGTGAACTTGCATTGATTTCTCAGACTTCAATAAGGCCTATCTGAAGGATAGCTTCCCGCTTCCTAGAATTGACCGGCTCATGGATGGAACAGCGGGACATGAGCTGTTGTCATTTATGGATGCATACTAGGACTATAACCAGATTCTGATGCACGAACTAGACCAAGAGAACACCAGCTTCATCACCGATTTAGGACTGTACTGCTACAAAGTAATACCATTAGGCTTGAAGAATGTAGGGGCAACATACCAAAGGCTAGTGAATTCTATGTTCAAACGCCAGATTAGGAAGACTATGGAAGTTTACGTGGATGATATGTTAGTCAAATCCCGAGTAGCCGCTAACCATCTAGACAATCTCGCTGAAATGTTTGAAATACTCCGCAAATATGGAATGAAGCTCAACCCACTTAAATGTCACTTCAGAGTAGCCTCTAGGAAATTCCTGGGATTCATAGTAAGTGCCCAAGGCATCGAAGCAAATCCGTAGCAAATAACAGCGTTACGGGAAGTCCAAGCCTCTAAAAATAAGAAGAACTACAAAGCTTGAATGGAAACGTCACAGCACTGAGTCGATTCATCTCTAAAGCTACATACAAGTGCATATCGCTCTTCGATGCACTGAACAAAGGAAGGAAAAACTTCGAATGGAGTGAAGCTTGCCAGATAGCTTTCGAGGAATTGCTACGACACATTGAAGCTCCCTCGATCTTATCGAAGCCGGTGGATAGAGAAGACCTATTCATCTATTTAGCTGTCTCCCTGCACGCATTGAGCGCGGCTCTCCTGCGGGGAGAAACGAGAATCCAACGACCCGTGTACTACATTAGAAAACGATTCACCGGAGCTGAGAAGAATTACCTAAAACTGGAGAAGCTAGCGTATGGCCTTTTGATCGCATCCCAAAAGTTACGACCATACTTCCAGGCTCATGCGATTAAAGTATTGACTGACCAACACTTGAAGCAAGTTTTATACCGGCCAGAAACTTTCGAACGACTACTCAAGTGGAATATAGAATTGAGACAATACGATATCACATACCATCCAAGGAAAGCAATCAATAGGCAAGCGTTGGCCGACTTCATCGCTGAATTTACCATAAGAGACGAGGAGGAGGAAGTTCAATCGAAAACGGATACACACTGGAAGCTCTTTGTTGATGGCGCATCAAACAACTTCTGTGCGGGAGTGAGAGTAGTACTCGAAACCCCCCAGGGGCGAGCCATTAACTATGCTTTGTGCCTGGAATTCCCAGCAATAAATAACAAAGCGGAATACGAAGATCTGATCGTAGGGTGAAGGTTGTGAAGGAACTCAAAATAAAATCTATCCACATATTCAGCGACTCCCAGCTGGTCGTGTGTCAAGTAAAAGGCGAGTACCAAGCGCGTGGTGAAAATCTGGCCCCATATCTATCCAAAGTGCAAGAGCTGCTAAGCGACATTGAGCACTACACCATAATCCACATACCATGGGAGCGAAAAACCAAGGTAGATTATTTGGCTAAACTAGCAAGCTCCGGCGAAGCTCGGTCATTTGGGTTGGTCCAGTGGAAACCCTAACCAACCCAAGCGTAAACGAAATGGATGTAGAATGGATTTTCGAGACCACCGTCGAACCAGACTCGTGGATGACACCGATAAAAGACTATCTACTTGCGGGAACCCTCCCAACTGACCGAAATCAACGGAAGAAGCTCCTCCGAAAGGCGTCGCGGTTCATGATACAGGACGGAGTACTCTATCGAAGGGGTTTCTCAACCCCTCTTCTTAGGTGTGTGACCGAGGATGAAGCACAACGAATCCTGAAGGAAGTACATGAAGGCGAGTGCAGAGACCACACTGGAGGGGCAGACACTGGCAAAGAAAGTCCTTTGATACGGGTACTTCTGGACAACAATAAATCGTGACGCCGCAGATCACGCCAGAAGATGCAATCACTGTCAGAGATTCAGCAATATCAAGAGAACTCCTTCAACGGAATTGACGCAGATGGTCAGCCCATGGCCGTTTGCAATATTGGGGATCGATTTGATTGGCGTCCTTCCAATAGCAAAGGAGGAGCCAAATATGCTATAGTTGTCATAGATTATTTCACAAAATGGGTCAAAGTGGAACCGCTGGCCACCATAACCACAAAGAAAGTTATTAACTTTGTTACTAAAAACATCATTTGCGGGTTTGGTGTGCCACAAAAAATCATCATCGACAACAGAACACAATTCGAAAGTGCCGAGTTCAAAGTTTTATGTAGGCGCTTCCGAATCAAAAAAAGCTTTTCTGCATTGGCTCATCCGCAAGCAAATGGTCAGGTGGAAGCAAGAAATAGATCATCAAGTCCACTATCAAAAAGCGACTAGCGAAAGTAAAGGGAAACTGGGTCAATGAACTTCCACTTGCACTACGGGCTTACAGAACTACACATAAAGAATTAACTGGCCATACTCCATTCACATTAGCATATGGTTCAAAAGCAATGATTCCTGTTGGATTAGAAGCCCCCCCACACTAAAGGCAGAATTTTAATCAAGCACAAAATGTGCAACTCCTACTCGAATCGCTAGACATGGTCGATGAAAAAAGAGAAGAAGCAGAGTTGAGAACTGTTGCCCACCAAAAAAGTGTTGCACGGTACTTCAACACCAAAGTTCATGGTCAGACCTTCGAAGTTGGAGATCTTGTGCTCAAGCGAGAGTTCCCTGTTCCGAGGGCCTTTGGACCAAACTAGGAAGGACCATATGTCGTTAATTAAAAGCTCAGGGATGGGACTTTCAAGCTGACAACCGTCGACGGGGTCGCAGTTCCCAGAGCCTAGTATAGCGAATGCTCCGTTGTTATTTGATCTAAAAAGTTATCTTATTATTTTCTATTTTTCAGCAAATAAGCCATCCCGAAAATGCTGGTGGCATTGTAAATAGGCAAAGAATCTACCATGCTTTCCTTAATAAAGTTTGCTTCTTGAACCAACCAAACTGTGTTCATAATAATTACCCGCCGAGTCGATGAAAGCAAATTGACTCAAACCATTGGATCGGCGGAACTCGATCTTTGCCTCTGGAAAGGAAAAACTAGTGTTGCCCCGGCAACCATGGGAGGTAAAAAAAACTAACTCCTCCGTGTTGCCCGGAGATAGGCAGCGTCGGGGAGCAACTTGAAAAACTAACTCCTCCGTGTTGCCCGAAGATAGGGAGCGCCGGGAAGCAACTTAAAAAACTAACTCCTCGCGTCGCCCGGAGATAGGTAACGCCTAGGAGCATTGAAAGCCACGTATCTCATAAGCCACGCACCCAAATTTAAACTCCTTGCGCTTCCCGGAGATAGGCAATGCCAAGGAGCATCGAAAGCCGTGCATCTCATAAGCCACGCATTCAAACTAAAATTCCTCGCATTTCCCAGAGATAGACGACGCCGAGGAACATCCAAAGCCATGCATTTCGTAAGCCGTGCACCTAAATTTAAACTCCTTACGCTGCCCGGAGTTAGGCAACGCCAAGGAGCATCGAAAGTCGCGCACCTAATGAGCCACACATTCAAACTGAAACTCCTCACGTTGCCGTAGATAAGCGACATTGAGGAACATCCAAAGCTGCGCACCCAAATTTAAACTCCTTGCACTGCCCGAAGATAGGCAAAGCCAAGGAGCATCAAAAGTTGTGCATCTCATAAGCCGCGTACCCAAATTCAAACTCCTCGCGCTGCCCGGAGATAGGCGGCGCCAAGGAGCATCAAAAACAAACTCCTCGCATTGCCCAGAGATAGGCAATGCCGAGGAGCCTTGAAATCGAAACTCCTTGCGTTGCCTGGAGATAGGCGACGTCGAAGAACATCAAAAATGAACTCCTCACATTGCCCGGAGATAGGCAACGCCGAGGAAGCTCAAAATAAACCTCTCACATTGCCCGGAGATAGGTGACGCCGAAGAACATCGAAAACAAACTCCTCACATTGCCGGAGATAGGCAACGCCGAGGAAGCTCAAAATAAACCTCTTGCATTACCCAGAGATAGGCAATACCGAAAATCATCCAAACTTACGATCCCTACATCACTCATAGAAGGGCGACGTCAAGGAGCATCGAATGCCGCATACTACAAAAGCGGCGCGCTAAATCCCAAAATAATAGCCCTTCACATGACCCGAAGATGGGCAACGCCGAGGAACGTGAGAAACACCACACATATAGCCAAGAATAGTTGGTGCTAGAAGGAAGTCACTTGATGATTGACAATACATACCCAAGCGTAGATTGCATACTTACTTATTATCCAAACTGAGATTACATGCTAAGGTCGTAAAACTTTCGAAGAAAGGAAAATCAAGTCATGACTTAGCCAGATTTTCAATAAAGATTATCTAAACCCCAAGTTACCAGATACTTGAAAATTGTTTGAAGTAAACAGCCCTGTGAACTAGGGAGCATACACCTGTACTGAGACAGAAACACGCGAACACAATAAGTTCAGAAGTTCTGTCACTCCAAACAACAATAAGTTCACAATCCACAGTTTTAGAGTCTATATCTGTTTTAAAATTCTAAATTTTTTTCGAAGTTTTAGATTTTTTAGAAGTTTTATGAATTTCTAAAAACAAAAATTCTCTAAGTTCTTTTAATTTCTAAAGTTCTATTAACCTCAAAAGTGCTCGTAATTTCTAAGTTCCGTCGCTTCGAATGAAGGGCTTTGACTATAATCACAGAACTAGAAAAGTATGATATGAAACAAGTACATAGAACATATATGAATAGATAGACAAAAGTACAGTCAAAATATCAGTGTATTACTTGTACTTTTTTGTACACAGGAGCAAAACGTGGAGGTCATGCCCACATAACAACGACCAGTAAAAGGAAAATACGGACTCTACAATAAGGACGCAAAGTGCAGACTCTGCACTTGGACAAAATGACTCAAAAAGAAACAAAAACAAGTCAGTCTTCTTGTAAGCTGTTGGCCAAAATCAAGTCCATCCTTACGCCAGCCGCTCAACGCTTCTTGCCACCACTTCCCTTTCCACCTCTAGTTGGTAGTTTCTGCTTCTTTTTAGGAGAGGTGTCACTGCTAGTAATGTCAACGTGCACTTCGGTGGCAATCTCCTCCTTCTCCTCCAAATGTTTTTCAGTAGAGCTTCCCTTTCCTTTGCGTTTTCTTGACTTCCGGGAGCCCTTCGAAGCTTGGACTGCCTCCACCTTTTCCTTCTTGATGGCAACCAAATCATGCTGAGTCTTCTGTGGCTGCTCCGTTTGCATTTCCTGCTCCCGGGCCTTTGCTGCAGCTATATCAGCTTCCAAAGACGACGAAAGGTCATCCAGGTCGTGGAGCGCAGCTATCTTGTCGGCTTCTGGCCCCGGCTGCGAACTAGATGTGGGTGTGGAAATTGGGTCAAGAACGGATACAATCGTAGAAGATGTGAAAATGGCAGTAGGCACGAGCGCCGAAGTAGTTGGCATGTCAACAGGAAAAGTGGATGGTCCTATAAGATCAAAAAGGAAAGCATTAAACTCCTCTTACTCCTGTGGCATAAGATGGAGACTACCAAATTTAGGAGAAGCATGGAGTTACCTGCACTAAAGGAAGGATGATGAATAGCGACTCCGAACTCACCACCGCGCCTTCTTTTGAGGGCTCCACCACATGAGGAATAATATCAACTCTTGAACTCACCAGCTAATCATGGAGCTACTCCGAAGGTCTGCACACTGGAGGTAGAAGGTTTGGTAAGCGCGTCGGTGGCAGTCATCAAGGCAGCATCGGCGGCCTCCCTCTCTCGTTCGATACGGAGGATCTCCTAGCCCTCAAGTAGTGCTGCCTTGGATTCGTCATTGAGATAGGCATCTCGCAGCTCTTGATCGGAGTAAAAGTCACCGCTATCAGCAAAACAAGATAAGATTTCCTCCCAAACGAGGGCGAGATTGCGCGGAAACTTCGGGCCAAGATAGCTGAGACTTCCTTGATGCAAAAGAGAGTTGATGTAGAAGTTCAGAATTGTCGCATCCAGCTTCTCCATCTTCCTTTCGAAGGCAAGTTGGAGGTCCATGTAGTCTGCTGTCACCCCAGCCTTCTCAAATTCAATGGCTTAATAATGGTCTCAGCTTGCGCAACCTAGGCCTGTAGCTTAGCAATGGTCTCAGTCTGGTCGGCGATCGTCTTGTTGTGCCCTTCAACAATTAAATCATGTTCGGTGAAGGTTTTCCTTTGAGCTTCAATGATGGCATTGCGGGCGACCACTTGTTCTTTCAGCTTAGCCTCCTTAGCATGAGCCTTTTAGTCTCGTCCCTCCAGACGATCTCAACCTTTTCATGTGGTTCTTTCAACTCTTTCATCAGACCGAAGGATCTCTTGCTATCACAAAGCCTCCTTCTCTTCCTCCAACTGCTTAATTTTAGCGTCCCGGTCAGCCAACGCCCTCTCAAAATCAACTTTTTCGTATTCGAAGGAGAGGATCTCCTGATAGTTATTCCTATTTGTGTCAGCTAGCTGTTTGCAGAGCTTCTCCCATTTCTCGACCTGTTCTAGGTCGCTCTTGATAGCTCGGAGATGTGGCATAAAGGAGTCCCTATGAACAACATGGAGATCCATGTCGAACTTGACCCCCTTTAAGAACCAACCTAGAAGCACAGCCTCAAGTTTAGGAGGACCCGAGGGAAGAGCATAGGCAGGCCTCTGGTGGGGGTGAAAGGCACCAGTAGCAGCAGTAACGATGGAAGAGGACAAAATGTAGGTTGGGGGCAGAATCAGAGTAGAAGTGATAGGAGCTTCTCGGCCCACGGAAGAGTGTTTCGAAGCAAGTTCTAAAGGATGGGGGCGATAATCAAATTTTGACTTGTTTGATAGTTCGTCACTTTCCTCAAGAGATCTTCTTTTCTCATACCCACCTTTATGTGAACAAGATCGATCTCTATCTCTCTTCCTAGAGACGGGTTTCAACTTCATGTTCTTTCCTCCGCCTATATTCTTCCTCCGTCTCTTGAACTTGATGGCGGTTGGAGGGGCGCTTGGGGTACCGCTGGGAATTAGTATAGTCTTCAAAGTCTTCTTAAAAGCCTCGTCCCTCGTCATACCTAGAATGAGACATACATAAAAGGCTTCAAAAGCATGATATAAACTAAGCAAATATATGAAGAGATGGAAATAAGTGTATTCCTAGTGCAACGTGTTGTGTGTCCCTAATAGGAGCCTAAGACGTCGCCACAAACCAAAACAAACGGCTATCGTAGGTGGGATTGGACTGACTTCGGTTGTTATAGGCAGGACCGAGCTAAATACTAGCACGATATCGCCCGAACAGGAAGGCGTCATGTCAAATTTAAAGTCCCCTTTCATGAGCGCGTCGAAGTCGACAAAAACATCGCTGAAATCTCCGAACCCCGCTCCGATATTCTTACTCGAGGAATTGTGATGTCTTCCAGTTTTGAGGACTTTGCCTTTGCCACTTGCATCGAAAGGAGGTTGACTCGGGGGATCGGGACTCATTTTCGAAGTCTCATCGCAAGACTCAGAGTCTTCACCTTCAGATTCTGACGAGAAGTAATCACTAGCGGTAGACTTGTCGCTACTACTCTCAAACTCTTCTTCTTTTTCTGAGTCTATCACGGCTTTGCCTTCTGTATGCGTGAATTCGTCTTCTACTTCCTCCAAAATCGAAGGCATTCTAACTGAACCACTCAGTCCAGTCGCAGCAGCATCTTCCTCCTCACGGGCCTCACCGGGTGATCCTCTGGATGAGCTACCTCTCTCTTGACCTTCCTTGGAACTTTGGGATGAAGAAGCAGACCTTGTGAAAACTCTGGATCGGCCAGGAGAGAGAGTTTCAATCCAAGCAGCGGATCTACCCGGAGCTAATAGTCCGGACCGACACAAGTTCTCATCGGTCAGTAGAACTTTAACGCACCTCTCTTCGACGTGAATAGCCTTTAAAGTTTGGCAAACTTCATCAAGCGTCACATCTCTATTCGGCCTTGGGGTAACTGCAAGAGAAGTATAATTAGTTAGAAACTCCATTACAACACCTCAAAGCTCGATAAACGGAAAAGAGAAGCTTACCCCCTGTCGTCTATCGACGGTTGAACCCCTCAGGGCATCAGACAAAAAAGTACTAAGTCTTGAACAATGATAAGTTGCTTTGCAAGCATAAGACAATCTTTCGATTCCTCTGGGCCTCGATTATAATCAAAGCGGGACAATCGTCTCTCCTCTTGAACGCTAGAAAATACCGCAACTCATCGAAACTTGGAGCGCGATTGAACGTCCGCATGAAAAGGACATGAAAGCAAGTAAGGATGGGGTAGCCACTTGGATGAAGCTAGAATGGGGAAATTCCCAAGTTCGAGAGCGTCTCACGTAGAAAATCATTGAATGGAGGCACGACTCCGTTCAGACACATGTATCGATGACAAGTAGTGTACCCTGGAGGGGCATATAAGGGAATTCGTCTTTTGCAGGCAGATGCACGTCCTCTTCGGGAATCCCATGTTGTGTACATATATTATGAAGAACTTTGGCGGAAACCACTGACGAAGCTCTTTTAGGTGGATTAAGAAGGACTCGAAAGTTGGGAGGCATGCGGTCCACATTGGGCCCAATCGAAACTAATTGACCGTACTAGGCTTGTGAGATGGATGATGATTTAGCTTCGGAGAGCACCAGGCTTCGTCCGCTTGACTTACGACGTATGGATGGCTGCTTTATTCTATATAATAGAACTCGCGTCTGAAAACGGTCAGGTAAACCTATCCTAAATTCATAAGTCTCCCCTATCACACTTGAATTCCGAAGAGACATTAAATTGTAATCTATACGTCGGATTTCAAGTGCGAACTGGGGCAAGTGCAGTGTGCTATCTATATGGGATAAACTTGGTGCTAGGTACTGTGCAAACGCTCTATCCCATGTAGATAGTTCGCTCACAGTAGAAGAAGAAAAGAACTTCTCATGTTAGTTCGTTTTTCATTTTTGCGTCTACTTTTTGTGCACTTACCCGTTATCGATCAATGATCGATAACAGATCTGTTGTCCGAAGTGACACGGAAAACTCCTCTCCTCACAGGAACACCGAACATGCAACGAGTGAACAAGATAAGTCTGAATCCTTGGAAGAAATCGAGATCGACTAGTGAATGTGCATGATGTGTGATAACAGCTATAAAACTAGACGTGAATCAATTCTGGTTTAACGAACGAAAATAGCAAAACGCGTCAAGTGCTGGACCACAACCCGAATGTCGTTTTCGGAAGAAACTCAAGACCCGCTTGGCTATCTCAACCCGTCAAACTGTAATCAACTCGAGCTTCTTGTAATCAATGTAGTAAATGGATACTTGTCGACAAATCATTACACAAAATCAACAAACCAACTAGGAAAACTCACCTCAAACCGATTTAAAGGCACAAGAAGAATCATGAATCAAACTCAGTGAGTTATGGAGTGGATCAATGGCGAGCTAACTTCGGGTTGGTGACAAGGTAAGATTGGCTACAGATCAAAAGCGAGCTAGCGCACAGATTCAGGTAAGGTGATCGGTCGGCTAGGGTTTCACGAGATAGGACGTGCTCGGAGGAACCAACGGCAAATGGATTCGAATGGAGTGATGGATCAAATCGAGGAAATGATTTGGTCGCTTGGAGTTGAATTGCTGAGGGATCGGATGAGAAATCTAACTAAACGGCTTAGTAAAACGAGTGGTATGAAACGCTTGCGTTCACTTCGTCGGTTAATTCTTAGACTTGTTCGATTGAACCGCTTATGACAATTTTCTAGTGAAGATTCACAGTTTGTTCGTAAATATTTAAGTTAAGCAAGTGGTTATGGGACATGAAGCTAAACTCATATATTTACTAGCTTGGTGTGATTGACACTTCTTGATGATCATGATGATCATTTTTGTGATTTGATTTAGACTAGCAATTGTGCGATGTCTCTTTGTCTACGAGGGAGACTAAACCCCGTTTGTGTGATGTTTCTACATCACATATGTGGGGTAGCGCCCCACGGTCTTCGGGCCATTCTTGTGGAGCTTCGGCTCAAATATTAATGGTTAACTACCATGAGATAGCGTCTCATCTTGTGATACACGTGTTGGTGAGTTTTCATACTCCCGTTTTGTGATAGGCCTCCCTCTTCTTGTGATTTCTAGATTTCTTGTGATGATTTCTGGAATTTTGTGCTTCACCAATTTTCGTGATTTCCATTGATAAGTTTTATCAATTTTTGTGCATTGGTGAATTTGTGTGTCATTGACTTGTTATGAATACAAGTTTAGGGTATGATACCCTATTTTATCTTTGAGAAGATTTTTGTGATATTGATTAATCTTTTATTATTTTCAATTACATACTTATAGTAGTATGCCACTATGGTGATTACATGTTCATGCCATGTCTTTTATTTTATACCATATCATCTGATATTTATAGCTAGACTGATCCGTTTATTATTTTCTTATAAATAATACTCGAGTCAGACCGAGATGTTACAGGTGCTTCTGCTTGACTTCTCCTCTGGATTATTCTGACTTTTGGCTAACTACTTAGATTAGTAGTTTTTGTTGTATACATTTGTGATATCGACTCATAGATGTATTCTTTTGTGTAGCACAAGTTGCTATTCTTTTGTATTATCGTGGATCTTTCAGACCACTACTCTGATGTACACTTTCATGTGTTATATATTCATATCTTTTTCCGCCTTTCTGATATGGATGTCTGTGACTGATTGTGTTATGTTTATTTCTATGTTTGTTTCCGAAGATTATATATAGCCACCGTGTGATAGCTTTGAGTTTGTATCGGTATGTCGGATTTCCTCCTTAAATGAAATGCATGCTATACTTTAAGACATATCGGTGCTCGCACAAAGAAATTACAAGGATGGTCGCTCCTCAACAGCCTTATTCTCCGTGCTAGTTGACAGCATTACACCGTAGATTTCTTGGCTAGCGTGGGTATAGAGGTGGGGTGTCACAGATAACACCTATTCAGTCGATTGAGACTGGTGTTTTCTGCCGTATTCACTTCATTTTGAAAGCTTTTTGTTTATAAACTTAATATAAACAATTTCAATTATGTGTATATGATTTTAAGTATAATTTAAACCAAGATTTTAAAATTGATTAACTACTAAACTAGACTATAGACAAACCATTTATAAAATTTGAAACTTCTCTTTGAATTATTGGTCTTTGATCTATCGTCGAGTAGAATAGTATCTTCTCCTGCAAATATGGTTAGTTCATATAATATCTACTTACATTGTTGTCATGTTCAAAACATCAAAATACAAGGCTCTAACAGTTATAATATGAAAATTATCTCGTTGTTGTTTATTTGATTTTTATGCCTAATTGGATAATTATATGAGTTGCATACAATGAACTGAGTATGATCTGAATATAATAAATATCGCATACATATTCTTGTTTATGATTTAGCATTATACAAAGCATGATCTGAAAATCAGTCCCAAAAGTATGAATTTAGAATATTAATGTGAATGAAATTTATTTCAAATCTGAAACAGGTTGTATAAGAATGTTATAAATTTGGATTATTACCCTAATATAGTCTTTTCTATATTTGGAATTATTGGAATTTAGATCCGTTTAATATTTGTAAATTAGTTTAATTTCTTTCCCTTTTACAAAGATACAGCGTTTGATCTAACAAGGAATAGATGCAAATAGAAAGAGATGTGTAAAGTATGAATTCACTGTATATTACACTGTCTACAATAAAAAGAAATTATTATTCCTTGTAATTTCAAACAATGTAATCTTTTATATTTTAGAGTTAAATCTTTTATTTTTGACTAAAAGAGATGTGAGGGATATCTCCATAGGGGTTCGCTTCTAGTTTGAGGTGTTAAGTGGCTGAATGGTCCGCCTCTCTCCTAAATGGAAGTATTAAGTAACCTAGTGAGGTTACAAATAAATAAATAAGAATGTCTCTAAAAAAGGGTTTGCTTCAGTGTTGGTGTCTTAAGTGGCTGAAGGGTCCGCCTCCCTACCAAAAGAAGTAACCTAATGAGATGCCGTATTTATAATTAAAGAGTGAGAGTGGATATTTGAGAAGGTTTCGCTTTAGGTTTTGGGTCTTGAGTGACTATAAAGTCCTCCTCTTTCCAATAAAAGAAGTTTTAAGTAGCTCACCGATATTTCCAAGCAATGACAGATAAATAGTACCATTGAGGATCATACTTTTGGAATTAGGTATTAAATGACATGGTCTACCTATTTTCCAGTAAGAAGTATTAAGTGGCTTGGTACAGTCTCTTACATTGTTAAAGCCGATATAATAATAGTACCATTTAGGAGCACGCCTTGGGGATAGGTCTTAAATGATGTAGTCTATCTTAGTTAAGGTCTTAAATGACTAGAGTCTACCTATTTTCTAATAAAAAGGAATTAATAGGCTTGGGTACTATTTATTACATGACTACGATTTTATCGGCGATAGATGCGGTAATAGTTGGACATTAAATGTCAGAAGTCTTAAATAGTAGTTAGAGGTCTTGTAGCTAGGACCCACTGACCGTTGACAACATTGTTAGGAAACCACCTTGGAATAGGTGTTAAATGACGGGGTCTACCTCAATTAAGGTCGTAAATGACAGAGTCTGCCTATCTCTCTTTTAAAAATATTACAGAAGCCCGCTTCATATTTAGAAGTACTAAGTGGCTAATAGGTTTGGAAGTATTGGGTGGTTGATATGGGTTCATTAATATTTCATACCTTGGAAAGGGATAGGTATGTAATCATGTATGTAATGCAAGGTTAGATTAGAATTGCTAACTTTGATGGACATAACAATTGAATAAAAACCTATCGGTATAAGTTTATGTTATGGATAGTTAATATTTTCCAGTCACCAGAACGTTGTTCTGACCCCCTTGTCATTACATCCCGGAAGATAGATTTAGAGGAACGGGTCACTAGAGCTGGATGTGCTTTGTTGTTGGAGAGTCTTCTTTCTCTCATACTCAATGCCGATGTGACAATCTGCTATCCAAGGAATACAATTAATTCTAAGGTAGTAGTCATAGTCAGTATTTTTATCCTATTATTGTTTCCACTGTGAGTTTAGATTTTTATCAATCTCTGATAATGCTCATGCTTATTTGCAGGTATCAAATCCAACGGTCCGTGCTTTGATGGACTTGGGTTTCGATTTTGTCCAAATTTGGGCCCTTTAAGGTGCGGGTTGGTACATGCTAACTTTCAAAATTGTTTAAAAATTAAAAATGTAAGATTTTCAATTTAAATAATAAATTTAAAATAAGATATACATATATAATAGAAGTTATAATATAAAAAAAATTCAAAATATTTGCAAATTAATGTCAATTAATTTCAAGATTAAATTTGCTGATAAGATTAATAAAATTAATTAAATAAATAAGTTAATTAATGAAAATATATATTCATGTATTATATATTTTGATATATGTTATGATATTTTAAAATTTGTAATACATCAGAAGTAACATGTATTTATATAAAATGATTTTTCAAAATTAATATAATTTAATTAAAATTATTTAATTAAATAAATTAATTTAAGGTTAATTATTATATTAAAATACATATACATACATATATATGATATATATAATACTATAATAGTTATAGTATTTATATTAAATATAAATGTTATGTTGGATTAATATAAAATTAATTAAAATTTTAACTAATTAAAAATTGATTAAATAAGGTTTGATTAATTTAAAAGTATACGTAAGACTATTATATAAGTAATTTAAAATAAAAAAGTTGTATAATAATAAAACTTATATAATATAAATGTATAAACTATAGGTGGAACATTAAAGAAACCCAAATAGACTTAAGGAATAAATACATACACAAATGTACGTATACCATGATTTTCGATGCGGAGGACGAAGACGAAGTTGGTATATTATTACTATTATTATTTCCTTATTCATTCTATCATGTATATTAATAACTTAACCCTGATGTGTGTGTGTGTATAACTCTAATAAATGTGTATAAATTATAATCAAATGTATAGTAACAACTTCATGAACTGTTATTTGATTATTACATGTTATCATTTTCGCTGCGAGATTCTGTGTTTGTTTTCTTCTTCTTTTCTTATTTTTCTTATTTAACCCCATTGATAATCTAGGTTCCAGATTGTTTAAGTTGGATATGTGTGGATTAATGTCGATTTAAACCTTCCGAAATGTGGGTCGTCAACTTGAATTACGAAAGTAATTCATATGCATTATTCCATTACTCAATATAATATATTAAAGATTATGAATTTTTACAATAATGTAGTCCTCTACCATTTTATATATTAATAGATTACCAACATACTCTTTAGTTATTGAGCTTTTCTCAAGCTAGGGATGTTATGTGTAGTACTATTAATACATTACGACGAATCCGTGCTTCGCACACGAATATATAGTTAAAAACGTGAGAGTACTATAATGCAAAGATCGTAGTTGTGTAGAGTCTATGTAACAAACCGCCTTTCTGGACAGTTTAAGTCGACAATAAACCACACATATCTAACTCAAACTATCCAAAAGACAGATTATTAATGGGATTGTTCAATGAAATAAGATTCAAAAGAACAAAATACAGAATCTCGCAACGGAAGGATAAAGTATAATACACAAAATAAATACATAAACCCTAATAATACTTACCGCATCACTTTTATAACTCGATGTTTTAACAAGTTTATCATCATTCTTACAGACTCTGGTCGTACGTTGATCAGATGCAAGACTAGAAATCTCCAAGTACTTAGTAGACTGTTTCAACACCCAGTGAAAATACTTAAATAGATATGAAAAGTACCACTCAAAATCTAATGTCAAATGATGATGTTACAATAGCAGTGGCCCGGTGCTGATCCACTGTTTACGCAATAGACACAAAACTTTCTAAAAGATCCTTACAACTTTCGGATTTCAGAAAAATATCATAGTGTGACAGCCCATAGTTTAAACAAATATATAAAAAATTAAATATTTTATAAAAGAAAGACATTTAGTTAAAAAAAACAAATACAGTTCTCTGGAAAGATTTGTGTGAGAATGAGTATGCATGCCCTTGTGCATGTGCACACTGTTCCAGCATACTACATGAGCAAGGAGCTTTAGTGAGTAAAGGCCTTGTAAATAAATACAGAAAAATAATAATAAATGAGTACATGACTTGTAAGTGTGTACACATTAGCCTAGTTACAATACATAAATAACTTAGGCAGTTTTTAGTCTTAATTTCCATAGATTAAATAGGAGCATAGTTGCTTGTGTAGGTAGGAAATGCATGAATATATAAGATGTGCAATATATTTGATTGATACGCACACATAGCTGGTTATACAAATAATCTTATATGCATGATTAAAACCAGAAAAGACAAACAATGCCCGAGCCAGAGTCATGCATATAGTATGTGAAGAAATTTACCAAAAGTGGCCAAGACAAGGAAAAAAAAGAGAAATGGTGGGAAAGGAAAGTGGAGAGGGTGAACAGTTGGGTGAAAAACAGAGCTGGTGATAGGATTTCTGATGAAAATAAATTACTTAACTAACCTTAAAACCCTAGCAACTCCCCTATATACATCATTATCTCTTATGGTTACATGTTAGAACCAGAAAACAAAATATAGAAAAAAAAGGAAGAAAACAGGCAGCAGTTTAGAAAATTAATGGCAGAACTAAACCAAGACTTGGGAAGGAGAACTTTGGTGAGTAAACCCTCACTTGGCAAGGCATTAAGACCTATGAAAGGCAGCCATTTAACCTTTAGTTTATTTTAACTTCTGTTTGATGTTTTGCATGCATTTTTAGTTTAGCAATTTTCTGTTGCTTCTAAGATTTTATGACTTGCATTACTTTGTTGTCACTTAACCTATGCTTGTTTATATATGATAATTTAATGAAGGAATAACAACTTATTTATTTATATGTTTTTGAACTTGAGAAATATTTTTAGTTAAAGCATGAATTAATAAGAAAAGTAGGGTGCAAGGCAGTAAGAGGAAGGGGTTCTCTGGCTTATGTCTTGCAACTGAAAAGATGGTTAGGGTGCAATGGAATTTCCGTGTGCTGAGTCTTAATCCATCAGTAAGTATTCTTTGGAAATATGGTTGAGTAACAAGCAAACACACTTTAATGTGTGGATTGATTGTGAGAACCATATTGCTGGAAACCACAGTAGCATTTCACTCTCTGAAAGTGCTTTAATCTATGCTTTAACCAAGGATATATCTCTGTGTAAAACTGACTTGAAGTGATATACAAGTATAATTGACTAGTTGCTGAATGCATGAATGGATGAAGGATTGATGGATATATGAAATCTGTTAGCATATATTGGTCAAGTATACAACAGTCTTGGGTATGACACTGCATAGACCATATTGAATCATAAGAAAAAGAAAGAAAAAAAAACTTAGTAATTAAACTAAGGAACTGGGTCACCTCTATCAGGTTGGGTATGAGGGAAGTGGGTATGACATAGTGGTTTGCTTGCATCAAGGTTGGGGTGTGAGTTTGCACATGGCATGGTTATGCCCAAATAGCTTGTAGTGTACTGGAAATTAGGTAGTAGTTCCAGGCAGTGTGCACTAGTGCAACCATGAATGTAGCACTGGATCCTTAAAAATGACATGAAGTGATCATACATGCAAGGGTAAGTAGGCTAGAAGTATGTAGGAGTCCTAACATGTAGACTCAGGATTGATACTTTAGCTCAGTTCCATGAAAACTGAATGTGTATGTTGTGCAAAATCTGGGTGTTAACATCAACCTATGTGATTTGTATGATGACTGTCATGATTTCTTAAACTAGAATTTCTGATGGAAAATTAGTCTAAGCATATATACATGTATTTAGCAGTACATTCACTCCACTGTTATAATACTTAGTAATTTGAGCATGAGAAAGTAATTTGATTAATTTAAGTAAAACACTTAACCTTTGAAAAACAAAAAAAAGGAATAATGGAACCTATCTCATTAGTCTTTATGCATTACCAAATGATTTTACTTACACCAGACATAAGTCTGACCTGTTTGTTGCTTGCATCAAATGGGTGCTTCATATGCATTGTGGAGCAGTTCATGTGATGTCTGCAGGAAAGGAGGAAGCTAAGTAATAAGGAGCAGAAGTATGCTGCTAAAGAGAAATTGCTAATTAACTCAACTGTGACTTTTGTAGGAGAATGGCTCTTATGTTTTATTTTAGCTGAAAGACTTCTATGTAATGATATTTGCAGTGGCTAAACTTTGATTGTGATATAATGAATGGTTTAAAAAGATTACAATGTGATGGAACTATTGTCAGTAGAAAAAGATAAAAGTATTTAGCTTTATATTATAACCTGTAAGCATACAATTTTCAGGAATTGAAAAGTAAAGTTAGAAGTAGAACTGGGGCATATGTGAACTAGTAATGTATACATATGTATTAGACAGTATTAGAAGCTAGAACCTATTTACAAATTAACTGCAAATATTATAAAGTAAGGATAAACACATAGGCAGAGGGAAAAAAACATAAGAAGTATGAACCCAGATTTACATGAGTTCTATGTTTAAATGAATGAGCAAAGATAGTAAATTATAACAAGATAGTATAGGGATCTAACCTAATCAAGTTGATCAACCTGAAAACTCAGGTGTAGTAAATAGTAGTTGTACATGTTTATGTGCACACAGATGCACAGAAGCATGCATAACCTCCTGTTTTGCTATTTGAAAAACAATCTTGTAATATTTTAAATGACATGAGTCAATTCACATGTTTTATTAAATATACAATTGTCAAACACAAATAAACAAACAGGAATTGGTTAGTAAATTTGCTCAAAGATTCAAATGGGAGAGGGTCTTTCCCAATTCTTTTTACTATGGCTAAAACATAGGTATTTTAGTTTAAAATAAACTGAGTTATTCTTTATTCAAAAATAAAGCTCTGATATTAGAATTAAAATGATTTGTATGTTTATATGTACATACAAATAGTTTTTACAAAGAAGTATATCAATATTTCTATATTGATCAAATTGGATCTTAGGAAATAAATAAATAAATAATCTAATAAAAGAAAGAAAATAGTTGGTCTTGGAAGTAAGTAACCCTGAATTTAGCATAAACTAAATTGAGTAATTCAAATAAAATGGCAAGTTAGGGAGGGTTGCTTCAGTTGGTATCAGAACTATGTTATTAAATACATAGCCAAAACAAATACTTGATTGAATCTGTGTGCATTGTTTGCATTGTTTGCTGTTTGCTTTGGTTGCTTTACTTATTATGAATGAATGAGTTCACTGCTAGTTTTAAAAAGTAAAGTAGTGAATAGGAATTAGAAATAACTACATTAGAAATGTTCAATAGAGATCCAGAGCATCTAGAATCAATCCCCAGGCTGCTGGAGAAAGGGAGAATGACCAATCCTCTGATAGTACTGAACAAGCAACTGGAGTGGCTGCTGGTCCCCCAATGATTAACATGCAAGATTTTGTTAGAGTACTGAGGGATGGAATGGCACCTAGGGTAGATAATCCACATGAAGATATGTCCAAATTGCTTAAAACATATACACACCTAGGAGGCAGTAGCTTTGATGGCATAGAAAATGTCATGGGTATCCAGACATGGTTAAGAACAGTGGAGAGGATCTTTGCAGATATGCAGGTTAATGACCAGAGAAGAAGGCAGATAGCTTTAAGACAACTAAAAGGCCTTGCTTTGGATTGGTGGGAAGTGATCATTGCAGGCAGGCAAGAGCAAGAGATCACATGGAATCAGTTCAAAGAAATGTTAGAAGCCAGATTTGTCCCAGCCTCAGCAAAAGCTTCATTACTTGAGGAGTTTATCAAGTTGAGGCAAGGATCTATGAGAGTCACTGAATACACTCAGAAATTTGAAGGGTTGTCCAAGTATGGGGCAGTACTAATCCCAGATGAAGTTTCAAGGAATGCAAGGTACATTCAGGGATTAAATGCTGGATTGAGTAGAGCCATGTTACCATACAAAGACAGAACCTTTGATCAAGTTATGGATTTGACATTGTCATTTGAGCAGCATGACAATGCCAGAGAAAAATTTAAGAATTTCAGGAATAACAAGAAAGGGAAGAATAGAGCACACCCATATGAGAAGAAGAAGGGAGAAGCAATGAACAAAGAAGGAAGTAAGGTGGCAAGCTCTGACAATAAGAAACCTAAAGTGATCTGTTACAACTATGGGAAGGAAGGCCATATAAAGACCAAATGCCAAGCACCCAAGTCAACTGTTCTTAGGTGCTACAACTGTGGTAAAGAGGGGCACATGAAAAGGCAGTGTCTAGAAATGGCAAGGGTGACTGTACTTGAAGGGAAGGGCAAGGCCATGGAAGCACCTAGCCAAGTGGAAGGTATATTATTCATAAAGGCATACCCATATCAGTTATTTATGACACAGAAGCTACACACTCTTTTATTTCATGTGACATAGTTCAGAAACTAGGGTTAACATGTGTTTTTGTTGTTAAGCCATTGCATGTTAATAGTCCTATAGGTAGTTCCTGCATTACAAATATGAAATGCATGCAAGTAGAATTATGTATGGGTGGTCACACCTTTATTTCAGAACTATATGTGTTGAATTACTCTAAGTTGGATATTATACTGGGAATGGATTGGTTAAAGGGTTTTTGTGCTATCATTAACTTGGAAAATTCCACAATCTCATTACAACTTCCTGATGGCAAAAGAGTTTTGGTCATGTATGAGGCAGCCAAATATAGGGGTATGGGTAGGATGTTCAACTTGAACGGTGGTGAGGTCGAATCAAGCCTAGAGAAGATACCCATAGTTAACCAATACACTGATGTGTTTGGTGAAGTGAATGGCATTCCTCATAATAGACCAGTAGAATTTCAAATAAGACTTAAGCCAGGAACATGCCCTGTCATTAAGAAACCAAACGGAATTGGTCCTAAGGAACTGATTGAGTTGAAGAAACAATTAGAAGAATTAGAACAAAAAGGCTTCATGCCTAGCAGTTCAAATTGGGGATCACCAGTAGTATTTGTTAAGAAGCATGATGGTTCCTTGAGAATGTGCATAGACTATAGGGAACTAAACTCAGTCACCATCAAAAACAAATACCCTCTACCTAGAATTGATGATCTTTTTGATCAATTAAATGGTGCTAAGGTATTTTCCAGACTTGACTTAGCATCTGGTTTCCATCAAATGAAAGTGGAAGAAGAAAGTATCAAGTATACAGCTTTCAATACCAGGTATGGCTTGTATGAATACTTAGTAATGCCATTTGGTTTGACCAATGCACCATCCTATTTTGTGGATTTAGTGAATAGGATTTTTAGAGATTATTTAGATAAATTTGTACTGATTTTGATTGATGATATATTAATATACTCTTAATCAGCTAATGAACATGAGAAACATCTGCACATGGTACTAAGTAGATTAAGGCAACAAGGCCTTAAAGCTAAGTTTGCAAAGTGTACTTTCTGGAAGAATGAAATAAAATTCTTAGGTCATATAATTTCTCAAGAAGGAATTTCAGTAGACCCTAGTAAGGTCATGGCAGTGCAAGCATGGAAGAAACCAAGCAGTGTTACTGAGATAAGATCATTCATGGGCATGGCTGGATACTACAGAAGATTTATAAAAGACTTTGCTAAAATAGCAACCCCATTAACCAAGCTAACAAGGAAAGACCAGCCTTTCCTATGGACTGAAAAGTGTGAAGGGGCATACAACTAATTGAAGAAGGCATTGATGGAAGCACCAGTGTTGAAAATTCCAGAAGACAATGATAAGTTGGTAGTGTACACTGATGCATGTGGGTCAGGTATAGGAGCTGTTCTTATGCAAGATGGTAGAGTAATAGCCTATGCATCAAGGCAACTGAAACCAAGTGAGACCAAGTATGCAACACATGACTTGGAATTGGCAGTTGTGGTGTATGCATTAAAGCTTTGGAGACACTACCTATTAGGAGCAAAGTTTGAGCTTTATACTGACCACAAAGCTTTGAAATACTTATTTTCTCAAAAAGACTTGAACATGAGACAACATAGGTGGGTGGAATTCCTTGCTGCCTATGATTTGGACATTATGTATAGACAAGGGAAAGCAAATAGAGTGGCAGATGCATTGAGTAGGCAACATGCCAAGTTGGCTACACTGATGATAGAGGAGTTTAAAATGCTATTAACACTAACTGATGTAGAAGTGGAAAGCATGGGAGAGCAAACTATGGTGTTAGATAAGGACATGGAGCACCATGGCAAGCTCAGCCTCATTACAATAAAATCAGACTTAGTGGAAGAAGTGAACAAGTCTCAAGACATGGATGCATCCCTAAGAGAGAAGAAGGAATTGTTAAGGAATGGTTCAAAGCTTGACCAGTTTGAATTGGATGAAAAAGGATTTTTAAGATACAAGGGAAGACTGTATGTACCTAACACAGAAGCACTACAAAGAAAGATCATGGATGTCCATCACAAGTCTAAGTACACCATACATCCAGGTGGTACTAAAATGTATCATGATCTAAAGAGGAGCTATTGGTGGAAAGGAATGAAGAGGAGTGTGGGTGAATATGTGGCAAAATGCATGACTTGCCAACAAGTCAAGGCTGAGTACCAAAGACCCAGTGGACTGTTGCAACCTCTGGAAGTTCCAAGATGAAAATGGGAAAGCATATCAATGGATTTCATTGATGGCTTGCCAAGATCAAAGAGAGGTAATGACAGTATTTGGGTGGTGGTAGATAGATTGACTAAATCATCACACTTCATACCAGTGAAGAGTGATAGAAATGCACCAAAATTGGCACAAGTTTTCATGAAAGAAATAGTGAAACTACATGGAGTTCCTACCACTATCATTAGTGACAGAGACACCATATTCACATCAAAGTTCTGGAGTAGCTTTCAACGGGCAATGGGGGTTGAGTTGTGCTTGAGCACAGCCTACCATCCCCAAACTGATGGTCAAACAAAAGTGGTTAATAAATTCTTGGAGGATCTACTTAGAGCTTGTGTACTTGATCATGGTGGTAATTGGGAAGACTACCTTCATTTAGCAGAATTTGCTTACAACAACAGCTACTAGAGTATTATAGGGATGGCACCCTATGAAGCTCTATATGGGAGGCCTTGTTTGTCACCTGCTTGCTGGCTAGAGGTAGGTGATAAGGTGATTTTAGGACCAGATCATGTGAAAGAAACAAATGATAAGATCACACTGATCAGATAGAGAATGAAGGCAGCACAGGACAGAATGAAATCATATGCAGATAGGAGAAGGAAGCCACTTGAATTTGAATTAGGAGATTATGTGTACTTGAAAGTGTCACATATGAGGAAGGTGTTGAGATTTGGCAAGGCAGGGAAGCTAACCCCAAGATATATAGGACCATATGAAATCATTACAAGAATAGGAAAGATGGCTTACAAGTTGAAGTTGCCAGAAGAAATGAGTGGAATACACAATGTATTTCATGTATCACAATTGAGAAAATGTGTACATGATGAAGCATCAGTGATTCAGTCACAAAACAAAGTGGAAGTCAGACCAGACTTGGTGTATGAGAAGAAGCCAGTGAGCATTGTAGCTAAAGAAGATAAGAAATTGAGGAACAAAACTATTAAACTGGTAAAGGTGCAGTGGAGTCTAGACCCTAATGATTGCACATGGGAGGTTGATGACAAGATAAAAGTCCAGTACCCTCAACTATTTGCAACTGACAATTAGAGTAGAGGTAGTCTATTATTCATGCTTGAATTTACCTAGTTAAATATAATATTTAGTATTGAATGTGCTTGCTTGATGTATGCTTTGGTTGAGTTAAGAATGTTTGTGCCTGATTAGTTTTAACACATGGCAAACATGGGAAGAAGTGTTAAATTGTGGGACACAATTTCTTAAAGGAGGGGTGTATGTGACAGCCCATAGTTTAAACAAATATATAAAGATTTAAATATTTTATAAAAGAAAGAAATTTAGTTAAAAAAACAAATACAATTCTCTGGAAAGATTTGTGTGAGAATGAGTATGCATGCCCTTGTGCATGTGCACACTGTTCCAGCATACTACACGAGAAAGGCACTTTAGTGAGTAAAGGCCTTGTAAATAAATACAAAAAAATAATAATAAATGAGTACATGACTTGTAAGTGTGTACACATTATCCTAGTTACAATACATAAATAACTTATGCAGTTTTTAGTCTTAATTTTCATAGATTAAATAAGAGCATAGTTGCTTGTGTAGGTAGGAAATGCATGAATATATAAGATGTGCAAAATATTTGATTGATACACACACATAGCTGGTTATACAAATAAGCTTATATGCATGATTAAAACCAGAAAAGACAAACAATGCCCGAGCCAGGGTCATGCATATAGTATGTGAAGAAATTTACCAAAAGTGGCCAAGACAAGGGAAAAAAAAGAAATGGTGGGAAAGGAAAGTGGAAAGGGTGAACAGTTGGGTGAAAAACAGAGCTGGTGATAGGATTTCTAATGAAAATAAATTACTTAACTAACCTTAAAACCCTAGCAACTCCCCTATATACATCATTATCTCTTACGGTTACATGTTAGAACCAAAAAACAAAATATAGAAAAAAAGGAAGAAAACAGGCAGCATTTTAGAAAATTAATGGCAGACCTAAACCAAGACTTGGGAAGGAGAACTTTGGTGAGTAAACCCTCACTTGGCAAGGCATTAAGACCTATGAAAGGCAGCCATTTAACCTTTAGTTTATTTTAACTTCTGTTTGATGTTTTGCATGCATTTTTAGTTTAGCAATTTTCTATTGCTTCTGAGATTTTGTGACTTGCATTGCTTTGTTGTCACTTAACCTATGCTTGTTTATATATGATAATTTAATGAAGGAATAACAACTGATTTATTTATATGTTTATGAACTTGAGAAATATTTTTAGTTAAAGCATGAATTAATAAGAAAAGTAGGGTGCAAGGCAGTAAAAGGAAGGGGTTCTCTGGCTTATGTCTTGCAACTGAAAAGATGGTTAGGGTGCAATGGAATTTCCATGTGCTGAGTCTTAATCCATCAGTAAGTATTCTTTGGAAATAGGGTTGAGTAACAAGCAAACACACTTTAATGTGTGGATTGATTGTGAGAACCATATTGTTGGAAACCACAGTAGCATTTCACTCTCTGAAAGTGCTTTAATCTATGCTTTAACCAAGTATATATCTCTGTGTAAAACTGACTTGAAGTGATATACAAGTATAATTGACTAGTTTTTGAATGCATGAATGGATGAAGGATTGATGGATGTATGAAATATGTTAGCATATATTGGTCAAGTATACAATAGTCTTGGGTATGACACTGCATAGACCATATTGAGTCATAAGAAAAAAAAGAAAAAAAAACTTAGTAATTAAACTAAGGAACTGGGTCACCTCTATCAGGTTGGGTATGAGGGAAGTGGGTATGACATAGTGGTTTGCTTGCATCAAGGTTGGGGTGTGAGTTTGCACATGGCATGGTTATGCCCAAATAGCTTGTAGTGTACTGGAAATTAGGTAGTAGTTCCAGGCAGTGTGCACTAGTGCAACCATGAATGTAGCACTGGATCCTTAAAAATGACATGAAGTGATCATACATGCAAGGGTAAGTAGGCTAGAAGTATGTAGGAGTCCTAACATGTAGACTCAGGATTGATACTTTAGCTCAGTTCCATGAAAACTGAATGTGTATGTTGTGCAAAATCTGGGTGTTAACATCAACCTATGTGATTTGTATGATGACTGTCATGATTTCTTAAACTAGAATTTCTGATGGAAAATTAGTCTAAGCATATATACATGTATTTAGCAGTACATTCACTCCACTGTTATAATACTTAGTAATTTGAGCATGAGAAAGTAATTTGATTAGTTTAAGTAAAACACTTAACCTCTGAAAAACAAAAAAAGGAATAATGGAACCTATCTCATTAGTCTTTATGCATTACCAAATGATTTTACTTACACCAGACATAAGTCTGACCTGTTTGTTGCTTGCATCAAATGGGTGCTTCATATGTATTGTGGAGCAGTCCATGTGATGTCTGCAGGAAAGGAGGAAGCTAAGTAATAAGGAGCAGAAGTATGTTGCTAAGGAGAAATTGCTAATTAACTCAACTATGACTTTTGTAGGAGAATGGCTCTTATGTTTTATTTAGCTGAAAGACTTCTATGTAATGATATTTGCAGTGTGCTAAAATTTGATTGTGATATAACGAATGGTTTAAAAAGATTACAATGTGATGGAACTATTGTCAGTAGAAAAAGATAAAAGCATTTAGCTTTATATTATAACCTGTAAGCATACAATTTTCAGGAATTGAGAAGTAAAGTTAGAAGTAGAACTGGGGCATATGTGAACTAGTAATGTATACATATGTATTAGACTGTATTAGAAACTAGAATCTATTTACAAATTAACTGCAAATATTATAAAGTAAGGATAAACAAATAGGCAGAGGGAATAAAAAACATAAGAAGTATGAACCCAGATTTACATGAGTTCTATGTTTAAATGAATGAGCAAAGCTAGTAAATTATAACAAGACAGTATAGGGATCTAACCTAATCAAGTTGATCAACCTGAAAACTCAGGTGTAGTAAATAGTAGTTGTACATGTTTCTGTGCACACAGATGCACAAAAGCATGCACAACCTCCTATTTTGCTATTTGAAAAACAATCTTGTAATATTTTAAATGACATGAGTCAATTCACATGTTTTATTAAATATACAATTGTCAAACACAAATAAACAAACATGAATTGGTTAGTAAATTTGCACAAAGATTCAAATGGGAGAGTGTCTTTCCCAATTTTTTTTATTGTGGCTAAAATATAGGTATTTTAGTTTAAAATAAACTGAGTTATTCTTTATTCAAAAAAGAACTCTGATATTAGAATTAAAATGATTTGTATGTTTATATGTACATACAAATAGTTTTTACAAAGAAGTATATCAATATTTCTATACTGATCAAATTGGATCTTGGGAAATAAATAAAAAAATCTAATAAAAGAAAGAAAATAGTTGGTCTTGGAAGTAAGTACCCTGAATTTAGCATAAACTAAGTAACCCTGAATTTAGCATAAACTAAATTGAGTAATTCAAATAAAATGGCAAGTTAGGGAGGGTTGCTTCACATAGCCATTTCGTAAACAAAGGACCATCGACCCCTACTGCAGTGGTACGCTGTTGATTCAATGATTTACGCAATGTATTCACTTCCTTCCCGGAAGATCCGTAAACAACAGATCACAGGATTGAAAGCACCTCCATTGGGTAAACTAAAGAACCATCTACCCTGGAAAAAAATCG
This sequence comes from Allium fistulosum, assembly GCA_030737815.1. Lineage (NCBI taxonomy): Eukaryota > Viridiplantae > Streptophyta > Magnoliopsida > Asparagales > Amaryllidaceae > Allium > Allium fistulosum. Next base: position 919,270,049 of record CM060901.1, on the reverse strand, counting down.
AGGAACTCATGAGTTTACGTTCGGACAACCATATCGGTTCGAATCCATTTCTGAATTCACCCAAGTATATTAGGGTTTTTCGGTCGAATCCATTCCTAGATTCCCCAAGTCCATCTGGGTTGAAGCATATCATACTATACTTCTTCGTGGAGGGTACTTCTCCATACCTTTTACTTCAAAATATATCATATCATATATAGTACCCTTTCAAAATCATAACTTCAAATATCACACTTATATAAATTCCATTATATACAAGATTTCATTTCAGATCGAATACTTTCCAAAATCAATAGTCTTCAAAATCACCTTATACTTATATAAAGTCCATCTTATATGAGAATCAAAAAAATTCCAAAATCAATTACGCTGCATAAAAAGTCATATGGGATTGAACATCTTTGCTTTATAAAAGGTTTTGAATTTAGAATAGTTTTGAATCTAAAATAGTTTTGTAAAATAGATTTTTTTAATATTTTTGTAAAATGGTGATGAATTAAAAATAGTTTTGGACTGAAGTATTTTTGTAAAACAGTTTGAATAAAATTAAAATAATTTTGTAAAATGGTTTTGAATTAATAGTAGTTTGCATTTAAAAAAAATTTCCAAATTAAATTACAAAGGATATCCAACCCGACAACTTCCACTTTCAGTGTCAAACCATATCAATTATATTAGAACATAAGATGTACATATGTCATCATCACGCAATATCACATTCGACCGCTCGCTCGATCGCTCGCTCGATCAAACAATTTCGCTTTTGAACTAGTATTGTTCATTCGACTTCCCAAGTGCGGGCTCTGATAAGGTTTTTTGACAAGAAACCATCATTCTCCTTGCATAGCTATATACTACGATAGAGAATTTTAGAATCAAACCAAAAATCCATATCAAATATTCGCCATCAAGAACCGAATGAAAAATCCTAACACAAAATGGTGTAATTCACCTCGAACTTGTGTACTCAAATACGGATCAAATTAATTATGCGAATAAAACAATATACGTACAACTTACATATTTATTCCAATTAGTTTCATCACAATTACATTTTCAGTTCACACTATAAATCTCATTCATTTATACACATTTATCTCTTATCGATTAATATAAAAAAATTCTCCATTTAATGACAAAATCATTAATAAATAAAATTACTACATTTATTTGTGAATCATTTCACAATTTATTTCCTTAAGTTTATAACCAATTATAAGGTCTTAACTTCTTTTGTAAGACATTATTCGAGTCTATGGTTATCACAACTTTAATTATAACAATTTCTTGCAACATCCATTTATTTCATAAACAATTTACAAGTCATGACTTTATTTGTAATCATTTCATTTTTTTAGTTCGTATTTGTTTAACCAATTAGTTTCACTTTTACTTTTCAAATTATGTATGACACATTTCATAATTTTTTACTAAGTTTATAAATTTTTTTACAACCCTTTAACTTTATTTATAACACTTTTTTTTCCAATTTCAACTCAAACACTCCAATACCTAAATTCACACTCATAGTACCATATTTCGTCCTAAAAGTACATACAAACTTTCAAAATCATTTTCTTAACATAAATTCTAACAATTCAAATCTTGTTTTACTCATTTTGCCTTTCCAATTAAGGTTAAAAAATTCAAATTTTATAATTTTATAAAATTACTAAGTTTTAACACTAAAATTAAATTCAAAATTTTGGAATGTCCAGAATTTAATAACATTCCGTTTTATTTCAATAGTTGAAACTAGGAATTAACAAACAACAAGATTCACAACAAAACATTTCAATTACATAAACAAATATCCCAATTAATCATTTTTTGAATAATACTACTATTATTTACAAAATATTAGGAAACCCATTTCTAAAACATCAGAATTTTGGTTCTCAAATTTTCAGTTTAAATTCTCTTTATTAAGACTAAACTTAGAAATCATGTTCTTATAATCATTCACTTTATTTACTTTAATATACCATTATTAAACTAGTGTTTATTTCATAAATTCAAACCAACAATAATAGCCAACGCTTGTAAACTGACTAAATACAACTAATCAACGATAAATGATAATAATTAAATATTATCATTTCCTAAAACAAACACATTACAAATAACTATATTAGTTATAAAAAAATTTATTCCCTTATATATAACATGTAATATTAGGAAAAAATATATTTCATTTCAAATCTATAGAAAACATTTTATAGCACTAACAAATACGTGCTCTCATATATATATATATACACTCAAACTCATTCTAGGGTATTACTAACCCTATCTCTAATGAGTTAACCCCAATTGGCTAAGGTATCTCAAAACCAATGCTTTGATACCAACTGTAACAAACTGTCTTTTTGGAAAGTTTAAGTCGACAATAAACCACACATGTCTAACTCAAACTATTCAAAAGATAGATTATTGATGGGATTGTTCAAATGAAATTAGATTCAAAAGAAAAAAATACAGAATCTCGCAGCGGAAGGATAAAGTATAATACACAAAATAAATACATAAACAGTTCATGAAGCTGTTTTTCAACAAAATCAGAATTTAAATTTTTTTTATAAGCAGAATAGACAACTGCTATAATAGTAGTAAATATGGTCCTCGACTCCATCTTCGTCTTAAAAAATAAGTGTCTTCGGTAAACTGAAATACTCGGTCTGAGCCGAGTGTAAAGTAAAACAAAAACACTCGAGTCAGGACTAACATTCTTATGTAAGTTAGTCAACTCAAGTGAAATGTACAGATAACTTAATAAGTGAAATGCTTAGGTTTAAATAAACATCATCTTTCACCCTATAAATCGGTTTAGTTCAAATACTGATTTTTCATGTTCGTTTCCAATCGATTTATTATTAAATTCAACTTCAGATTTCAATTTTTCACTTAATGCTATTTTACATTCCATAATCCAAACTGAACCATATATCTCAAAAGAAAATTTCTGTTTGATAAAGGCAGGGGATTAATGATAAACGGGTAGAAACATCTGATAAATAGAGAATTTACAACATTCAATATTTAGAATTTAAGCCGTTGTGGTTTTGTTGGCATATTCATACCCAAGCCTATCATTTGTTTTGTCAATAGCTCCAAATATTTCCTGAACATGACTTTACCATAAAAGTATGTAACTTCATTTCATATGGATTATAGAATTGCAACTCATAATATGTAACCATTCAGTTAGAAATATAACACACACGATAAGCAATAAATGTAAAACAACAGAAACCTTCCAGTTATCAAGGCTATGAAAATGTAAAAATAAGCATAGTATTTCATATGAATTACAGGATTGCAACTCATAATAAGCACTCATTCATTGGAAAAAAAACATATATTGTAAGCAATAAATGAAAAACTACAGAAGCCTTATAGTTACTAAGACTATGCACATAAAAATAACTCTAGTATTTTGAAAGCTAGAACATATTATTTTTTACAAAATCACAATCCAATGTAATTAAGTATTCTGAATTGCATAACCGTACTTGATCCGCATCCCTTTTACATATGAAATCAATATGGAAAATTGAGGAAGAACCAATTTTAGTGATGAATAACGAATCGAATCATGCAAACCAACAGAAATAAGGATTTTTACCTGAAAGATGATAGATAATTAGGAGAATAAAGGAAGATCAATGTGAGCAAGGGCATGATAACTACCAGGACGGATCAGTGGAGGAAGATTGGAACCACCGAGTATGGTGCAAATAATAGCCGTCGAAGGAACCTAAACGCGATTATAAATTGGGGTTTGCCTCTTTGAAGTTTTTATTTAACCCAGTACTCTAAATGAAAATTAAGGTTGGCTAATAAAGGGGCTTTGAAGGAAAACACGGGTCTTAGATGCTACGACGATTCGGTGTTGAAATAGACATGGCATAGCGGGATTGGAGGAATAAGAGATGGCTTAGAATGAAATGCAACATCCTAGAGACAACCTATGCCTGACGAATAAGGGCGACAAAGGCAGGAAAGACGCATGAAGAATGATAGGAAGAAATGACCTGGAACAGCCGAGTTTGGTGGCGGTGTTATGTTTTGGCTAGTTGAAGAGGAATCTCACTCCATAGCCCCAATCTAATTTAGGGTTAGGAAATAAAAGCGAGATATGGAAGAAAAATGGAGGATGCGTGTTTCTTTGTGACGTTTTAGTGTTAGAATACACGTGGCATAAGCTTATTGGTATTCTTAGAGGAATTGGAGGGGGCTTCAGAGCCTACCATTTCCTACTCGATTAATATAATGGTATAAATTGAATAGACGAGGTAAGATAACTACATATATTTGTTGACCTTTCCTCAAGATATGTGTATTATACTTATGGCGCCACGAAATGGTAGGTACGAGCGAATAATTTTACTTTATTTGTTTAGCTTTCCTCAAGGTAAAGGCGGGATTAGGACAAAGAACCATGGGTTAGAGTTGCATATGATACAACCGATAAGATTTATCCATCATCTATGGGAGTATGATTTGTTGAGCCTTCCTCATTGTTAGAATCCTAATACGTATGAATTCTAACACCTAATAGTGGAGTTGAAAAGCTTCTATGTTTTGACTTAGGGTTTGGCGAAACATAAAACACTAGTGAGAGCTTATTAGTAAAATAAAACATTAAGTTTAACCTTACTAGCATGATAAGAATATCTATTATGTTAATGTGCAAATAATCAACCCATTAAAACTTGCAGATAATTTTGAATCCAAGACATTTTTAAGGAAAGCGATCGATTAACTGGACCAAACAACTATGTTGATTAGCTATGAGCTATAAAGATAGCTCTGATATACGAGTGAGTTTGGTCATCTGTAACTTGTGCTCCATTGACAAGACCTTTTGATGATGATCACAAAGACTTGCATATTACTTACAGTAAGTGGGTTGTTGACCTCAAATTCGCCTAAGTATTCATTCTGTCTACTATAGACAAACAGTTGCAAAGTTAGCGTGAATCAATGTTTGTCCATGAGATTTTTGGTACGAGACTACCAAGAAACTATTCAATGCCAAAATGCAAAAAGAATAGAAGGTGGACGATTATGTGCTGATGATGAAGGTTTATATTGATAAGCTTACATCATTAGACATGACTATAAGCAATGGGTTATAGGTTGACTTGATTCTTGATTCATTGACCCCTCATTTTGAACCGTACATACTGAACTATAATATGAACAATCTGAATGTGAATCTTGTTAAACTCCTCAATATGTTGAGGTCGGCCGAGTCATAATCTAAGGATCAATCAGCTGTGCTTGAAGTTAAAGATGGGGTGTCATCTTCAAACAGTTCGAAGAAGTGAAAGGGAAAGGATAAAAACAAAGTAAGAAAGGAAAGAAAGCTACTGATGTCAAGGGTGGTTGCCACCACTTTCATAAGAAAGGACACTGGAAGAGAAACTGTCCCGAGTATATTAAGATTGTGAAAGAAAAGAAGCAGAATAGTTATGTAGCTTCATCAAGTACATTTATGATTCAAAATAGTTTTGTAATCAATAAAGCATCCTGGGTTTTTGATACATGATCTGGAACTCAACTTTGTAATTCGTAACAATGGCTTAAGAACTAGCATTGTATGCCAAAAGGCGAAATGAGATTCCAAGTTGCAGATGGATCTATTGTAGATGCAACGACAGTAGGAAATTTTCATTTATGTTTACCTTGTAGTTTTATTTCGATATTAAATAATTGCTATTTTGTAAAAGACTTTATTTGTGGAATTATTTCTGTTTCTAGATTGTTTGAGACTAGATATCTATTTCATTGTGCAAATAAACTTATGAATATTATGTTAAATGGAAATAAAGTCTGCAATGGTATTCTTGAAAATGGCATTTTTGTAATCAATACAAATTATGTATGTTCTGCGAGTAGTTCTAGTAGCAATATAAATGATAATATCTTTCGCATTGTAGGCTCGGTCATATTAGTAAGAAATGACTACACAGGCTGAAAACTGAAAATTTTCTACTATCACTTGATTCTAAATCATTTGACACCTTCGAGTCCTGTCTAAAAGACAAAATGGCCAAGCACCTCTTTATAATAGCGATGTAAAAGTTGACGAACTCTTAGGGTTAGTACATAGTGATATATGTAGCCCAATACTTGTAATAACCAAAGATAATAGTTCTTACTATGTTACCTTCACATATTATTTCTCGAGACTAGGATACGTGTATCTTATGAAGAACAAATCTGATGTCTGCAAGAAGTTTAAGGAGTATAAAAATGAAGTTGAAAATTAGATGAACCAAAAGATTAAAATCCATCGATCTGATCGAGGAGGCGAGTACATAGAATAATAGCTCCAACGGTACTTAAAAGATAGTGTAATTATCTCTCGGGTTACTCCACCTTATACTTCATAATGCAACGGTGTGTTGGAGCGAAGGAACCGAACCTTATTAGATATGGTTCATTCCATGTTTAGTAAGGCTAAGTACCCTCTATCCTATTGGGGATATACATTGGAAACCACAACGCATATGCTGAACTTAGCACCCACTAAATTTGCACCTAAGATACCATATGAGATATGGCACAAGAAGAAACCCCGCTTCAATTACTTAAAGGTGTTGGGTTTTTCGGCCAACGTTAAGATCGTTGGCCATAATAAGTTAGAGGCGAGATCAGCTTTGTGTAAGTTTATAGGACATCCTAAGAATTCTAGGGGATATGTTTTATGTAACACAGAGGAACAAAAAGTGATTGTTCCCACATACGTTGTCTTTTTAGAAAAGGAATTTATGGCAAAGGAAATTAACACCAAAGTTGTAGACTTGGATGAGATCCAAGAAACTAACACTGAGGCTGAACTAGAGGGAGAACTGAGTTCACCATCATATGATAACACACAACCTATTAGAAGGTCTAGTAAGGAATATAATGTACCAGATAGATACTGTGGTTTCTTTATGGATAGCGAGAAGGAGGACTATGCCTTAGATGACGAAACTCCTATATCTTTCCGACAAGCGCTATAGAGTAAAGCCTCTACACTCTTGCTTAGAGAAATGAAATCCAAGATGGATTCCTTATACGATAACAAAGTATGGACTTTGTCTGGAAGATGCGAAGGAATAAAATCCATTGGTTGCAAATGGATTTTTAAGAAAAGCTGAATGGAAATAGAGAAGTTGAGACTTACAAAGCGAGGCTAGTTGTGAAAGGATTTCATCAAATTCAAGCTGTTGATTATGACCAAACTTTTTCGCCCATAGCCATGCTTAAGTCCATTCAGATTATGATGGCTATTGCAGAATTTTTTGACTATGAAATATGGAAAATGGACGTTTATATGGCATTTCTAATTGTGACTTAGAAGAGACCGTCTATATGTCATAGCCAGAGGGCTTTTGTCCTCGGAGGGAGTGAGGGCTGGGCTTGCAAGTTGTTAAAGTCAATTTATGGACTTAAACATGTTTCAAGGAGTTGAAATAAGTGGTTTGATAAGGTAATCAAAAAGTTTGGTTTTAATCAGAAAACAGAGGAAGCATGCTTATACAAAAAGGAATAGGGCAAAGCAACGTTTTTACTCCAATACATCGACGATCTATTATTAATTGGAAATGATACTTTATTATTACAATCATTGAAACTTGGCTTTCCAAGAATTTCTCTATGAAGGATTTGGAAGAAGCAACCTGTATACTGGGCATAAGGATCTATAGAAATAAATCTAAGAGGCAGTTGAGATTGTCCCAATCCCTGTATACAGATATTATACCGAAGAGGTTTAGTATTGAAAATTCCAAGCATGGAAACATTCTAGCGCAGTCTGGAATCATTCTTACTACGAAGGACACTCCTCATACTATTGAGGAAAAATAGAGTATGAAGAGAATTCCCTATGATTCAGTCATAGGATCCATAATGTATGCTATGTTATGTACTAGACCAGATGTTGTATACACATTAGGATGCGTAGATGGCCATAAAATGTACGCTGTAGTATTTAAGAAATACTCCGGACTTATTCCTAATATACGAGAATGGAGACCTCCTTATGAAGGGGTATATAGATTCAAGCTTTCAAAGGGATATAGATGATAGTCGGTGTCTGGTTACATCTTTACGCTTAATAGGATAGTCGTCGGTTAGAAAATTTCAAGCAAGAAACAATAGCTAATTCAATAATGAAGGCCGAGTACATCTTCCTCAATGAAGCAACTAAAGAGGCAATCTGGATGCGCTAGTTTTTAAGCGAGCTCAGAGTTATTCCCGATACCCAGAATCTAATGGCATTGTTCTGTGTAATAATGTAGCGATACCGATCACAAAGTAGCCCAAAGCTCACAAGAAGTCATGTCATTTTCTTCGGAAGTGCCACCTCATTAGAGAATTCGTTGAGAAGAAAGAGGTCATTATACAAAGGGTAGATACCAAAGACAACATATCGGATCCATTCACTAAGGATCTAGCTCGGTCGGCTCTCGAGAAGCCGATTAAAGGGGTGGGATTGAGATTCCATAATTAGCTCCAAGTGTAAGTGGGAGATTGATAAAGTTTAGGGTATGCCCTAGTGGAAATTCTGTAATTTATTATAAATTATTAACTCTGTAATCAATTCTCATTCGTAATAAAAGTTTTTTTCATTCTGTTGTATATTTGTTATAATATGTTATAAATAAATTAAATATTTAATTAAAATATATTTAACAAAAAATCCATAAATGGTGTGTTTGTAATAGTAATTACATATAGTTGTAATCATGGGTATCACAATATAATAAACACATCATTTTAAACATTCCTAGTCAAGATGCATCGAGATCGGATATCGATGCATCTATTGAGACTAGAGTGCATAACGTTCTCCAAATGTTGGATAATGTATTACTCATGACTGCTGGAGGCACCAAGGTGTTACGTATTGACTATTATTGGATAACTATGAAATGACTCACTCGACGGTTCTCTTTTGGTTAACTTAACAAAGGTCAAACAGAAAATATCGATGTGGCTGATTTACACAGTTCTTTCAACTTGAGAATACTATTGATATTTAATACGAAGGATCCGCTTTGATTATAATCAAATCATGACACGACGTCCATCAAGTGACTATAGTTGGGTCGACTGGAAATATTAAAAGTTAAACACCGTTCAAGTAAGGATTCGTCTCCTTAGTTGCATGGGGTTAGTATCACATCCAACTGAAATCAACTCAAAGTCAAAACCTCTGGCCAAAGTAGTTCGGTTAATAATATTGTTATTATTGTACCAATCACTTTGTATTTGAACTATAGAGTTGAATATGGACAATATTGAAATTTTGGCTGTTACTAAATTCCATTAGTCCAAAGTGATATAGTTTCGACGAAGAAAATTAGTGTAAATGAACATCACTATTAGGTAACGCTTAACAAAGTAAAATTGGATTTTACCAGAACCAAGTAAGCGATAAATTTATCCAAAATATTACACCACCTGATAAGTGATGCGTGAATGTTAATATTTGAATAGTTCGATATTAATTGTTTATCGAGTTTGTATATAAAGAGTCACACAACCAAAACATTGAATACTCCTTTGAATTAATATGTAATTGTTATAAATTAATTAAATTAATTGATATTTATGAAATATCGATTATAAAATTTGATGTGTTAAAAAATATCAATAAATATGTTTATAATAGTTATAAATAAATTAATCAATACATAAAATATTGATACGCGTTTCAAATTGGATTTAAATGCAATAATTATTGTTCAGACTTGAAATTGGTTTGAGGCCCATATGGTGCTAAGAGATTTCGACCATGATATGACCAGGAATGGGAGACATAAGATCCTAAAGGAGGCTTGATTTATACTTTAATAAAATGAGTAAGAAGAAAAGGGGATCTTGATCCTACTTTCTCTCTCTAGCCTCTCCCCTATAAAAGCATTATAACCCTCACTCTGCTACAACCTTTTGGACCCTCCACCTTTCTCCTTGCTGGCTGAAATTGATCTCCATCCTCTCCTCCATTTTCAAGCTCAAGATCAAATAAAATAAACACTATTCAATAGGCTTTGGTGAAGGTATGTTTCTGACCTATGATTATAAACTAATGTTCTATCATTTATATATCATATGATGTTTAGATCGATAGGTGATAAATCCAACATATCGGTACATCATCACATTTAGAATGGTTGTATGCTTATATGCTTATGTAATTAATTTTCTTTTACAACATATACATACAGTTAATTCTCATGGCATGATAAAAAATGTTTTTTTCGATTTAAAATTAATTTAATATATTATTTAATTCCTATAAGTTTCATAATTTTAATATTAATTATTATATTATACAAAATATGCTTAATTTTTTTATATAAATAGTTTTATACCTAGAAGGTTTTCAGTGCAAAAAAGTAATTTTTTTAATATATATATATATTATTTGAATCAAATAAATTTCATAAATTCATAATATTATAACTACATCATATAAAATATGGTTTAAATTTTATAAAATTAATTTCATACTTAATATGCTTTCGGCATATTAAAAATTTAATTTTTATATAATTTTAAATATATATATATATATATATATATATATATATATTTGCAAAATTCGAAATTGGCTTTAAATTACAATATATATGTGAAAAATCTTTAAATGTCAAAATATTGTTCATATTTTTTATAAAATATTAAAACATAAAATTTTATTTTTGAAAATAATTTTTTATTTTTTTATTAATTTCTGAATGAAAATTAATTCTAATAAATATTAAATAAAACCAATTTTTTAATGAACATTATTATATGTGTGTATATATTTTATATATTTTACATATATTTCGTTTATGTGTTAATGTATATATTTAGTAAATTATTTATAAGCATATATATATATGTGTGTGTGTGTTTGAAAATGACATACATTAGGGTGAATTAGGAAAGAGGACAAACTTTGAAAAAAATTAGTCTGAAAGGCATCAAGTTTTATTTTTAGGTAGAAGGACAAATGATAATTATAACTAGCATTATATTCAACTTTTACACTATACAAAATGCTAGTTATAACTAGCATTATATTCAGTTTTATACTATACGAAGTGCTAGTTATAACTAACATTATCCTTCTACCAAAATAAAAAGCTTATTGTTCTTCAGCCTAAATTTTTTTCTAAGTTTGTCATTGTGCCTATTTTCTTGTATATTTTATATGTTTTAAAAAAATTAAATTAAAATTTTGAATTTTATAGTAAAATAAATAAATTTTTAATGTTTTATTTAAAATAATTTTACATTTCTTTACATTTATATATATACATATATATATATAATTATGTATATATATAATTTATAAATTACTTATATATATATATATATTGGTTAATCAAAATTATATATATATATATTGAAAATGGGATTATATATGTATGTATGTGTTTGGAATACTTTGTATATATGAGCTTAAGCACATAAGCATACATTTGGATGATAAATTCGTATACTAGAGGGGCAATATGTCTGTTGTAGTGTAAATTCCAACACTTATACATGGGCATATCATAACTTACATGTATTTCTACGTTACACATGCACACATACAAATATAAATATATATATGTATGTATGTATGTATATGCGTATGTATGTATGTATGTATGTATGTATGTATACGATACATGTATATTTATAATACAATAATAATTATATAATATAAAACTATATTGTAAATTCAAATAAAATAATTATTTTATTTAAAATAAAATTAGAACCATTCTAAATGAATTAAACTTCATAGGCCCAATATAGATCCAAAATGGTAAAAAATTGATATTCACCAATTTCTTCTAATGTGGGCTAGCCCAGTTCCATCACTACCCCCACACCCCTCTCTCAATGTACGTAAGCAATTCCTTCTTGCCATGTCTACCACTTCATTAAGGGAAATGCTAAATGAGCCATTCTCTTTTCGCTCAGCCCTTCCCTCATTCCCATAATGTGATTATCTACTTTCTTCCTTGGTGATCTAATCAAGTCATCCCCATACTTATACAAGGCATTAAATTTCTGCCATGATTTCGGCATCATCATATCTCCTGTTGCAACTCAACATACTCCCAAAACATCGCTAACACCTCCGATCCAAAAATGAATTGTTCCTCAAATATCTATCTGAATCTCTCCTATATAATCTCCTGCTCAGGAATCTCCAATCTCATCGTCCCCTACCAGCACTTGTCAATCCTTATAACGACCCACCCTTTTTAATAATAATACCCTGAATCAGCGTTGAATGACAACGTTTGACTCTTGAGTACCACAAAAGACAGTCTGTCGGGGTAAAATTAAAACTAAACACCATTCTAAGGCACATTAATACAATCTTACAACGAGAAGATAACAGATAATATACTGAATATACATGAATAGAATAGGATAAACAATATATAAGAGACTGCACTAGTGGAAGCAATTGATAAGTAAATATCTATATAGAAAGTCAGGATACATTAACTCCATTCATATGGAGTTCTGAATATGGTATATGATATCACAATTCTTATATACAAAACAGCATGTCTGCCATGTACTACATCACCAACAAGTATACATATCCAATATATTGACTTCACACCTCCAGAATGCTCCAGATGCTTGTAAGCCTATCCCCAAAAGTACCTGATCCCCAATCTACTCAATTGAGTATCCGAGAGTTTTCATGTCATAAAAAGACAAAGACAAAACATGGATCAGACATAAATCCTAGTGTGAGGGGAACTATCTCTATGTATTGTATATACATGAAACCTATATACATCTAATAAACATGAGCAAGGATCAATGTGTAATACTAATCATACATTGCCCTACTTTATCCATACACCAACAACTCAGGATGATACATAATAGTGGTTCCCCAATTAAAATAGTACATACTATAACAAGCCATGCTACTGAATATGAAAAACAACTGTAAAGGTAATACTACATTTCATAAGCAACATTTTCATAGATCTCTCAATCCCTATCGAAGCATCTAAAATGCAAAAATACTATAACAGTGATATAACTATGCTACTAACATAGCATCTCCATGCCCAAAACCAAAATATGAATATCTATAACTGATACCCGTGCCGAATTTCTATTAGCTACTAAAGAGACCTATCCTATCAAGGGACACAACTAACTTGTGGACTCCCATGAAAGAATTTGGCATGTAGGTCATGTCGCAACACCCAATCGTATTACAGAACAACATATGGTCTAGTCTAGACTGGCGTTCCAATCTCTATCCTCCCTTGCTCCAAGACCTCATCTGTAGGTCGTGCATCTTAATGCTATAATGGATACCCTTACCAGCATCCTTTCCTTCCGGTTGTCTACACCAACATACCAGAACCGTATGAAAATGCTAAACTCTATGTACAACCTTCCCACATGTATGCATAACGCAGAAGTATTGTCGTCCCTATGTGGATCTGATTTGTTCTTGAAGTGCCTTGCACTACCCGGTTGCCCTAAGTCAGTCGTACCAAACCAATATATATATACATATACATATACATACATACATACATTCATAGATACATACATATATATATACATATATATATATATATCTCCCAAACAATGGATCTATAAATAAATAAATATAAATATACATATGTACATACACACACACACAAATATATATATATAGAAATCACTTGAACCACATATTTCTACATTTGTATAATATATTGCATCCACAATTCAGTAGCCCCAAGTTGGTCATACTGAGCAATACATACGCTTAAATTACGTATTGACAAATCACGCTAAATTTCAATTAGCTACCGAAGAGACCTATCGAGAGCAACAACTAACTTGTGGATTCCCCTAAAAGCCAACACCTAGAAAAGGAGTTGGCTTGCAGGTACCATTTCAGCATCAAATCATATTACAAAATAGTATATGACATACTCTAGACTGGTATCCTAATCTCTTTCTGCCCTTGCTTCCGAACCACGTCTGTAGGTCGTCCACCTTAATGGTACAATGGATTCATGCAGCAATTGGTAGCCTAAAGTTGGACATATCGAAACTATATATAAATGATTTAAACCGCATATCAATAAATATATATATATATATATATGTAATATTCCATGCATCTCCCAGTAACCCTAAGTCGAACATACCAGGACTATATTTATACATATAGACATATATAAATCACATAAAATGTATGCAAGTGTGTGTACACACACATATATGGAAGGATCAACAGCCCCCTGAATTCAGCTCTTAAATATAGCCCATTAATACTAGCCATTCGTTTCTACCTATATAATTATATGAAGTGATAAGAGAGAAACAATTAGTATTTAAATAGAAATGAATGGTTGAAATCAAGGAGCTCATCGGGAGCTGAATTCAAGGGGTTGCCGATCCCCTATATATATAACCAGTCCAACTATATGGAACTAATAAACAAATATCACACACATTTACATGCACAAATGCAATCCATAACCAAAGTAATAAGCCAATCATCTGAATATCAATAACAATTCACACATACAATCATTTAAACAATTCAAAAAAATGTATCTTACTTAAGTAACCATTCAAATAATTGTATCATCTTTGTATTATTTTATAAAAATATCAAACTTAATTTATAAAATAATACTCTCACTCATCAATCATATTACAGCTTAATATCACTTAATTCTTTTATTAAAATTAATTTTAGCTATTTATAAGGCCTCAAAGTATTATATAGCCCATGTATATAATATATGTATGTGTGTATGTATATATGTATGTATATGTGTGTGTGTATACATATATCACAAACCATTTCTTAAGGTTCAAAGTTAATAAATCATGTTATAACAATATTTGGATTTTATAACCTTAATCAAACCTTATTAAATAATACAATAATTCTTTTTTAATTTATAACTTGTCAAATCACCTTAATAAAAATTCACTAGTTAGTTAATTATTGAATCACACTATAATAAACCAATACTAAGGCCAGATAAACTTCAAATCCATTTTAACATAAGTTTAACCCACCTAAACAATTATTTTACCCTTATAGCTTATTTTAAAGGTCATACTTTTAAATTCCGATTAATAATAAAATATATAATTATATTTTTGTCATTAATATAACTACAAATTATAGTTTAATTAATTTATACCTATGTTACAAAATAATACCAACTCCATCTATCTCTATTCAATACGAATAGAACATAATATTTTTATATATGAAATCAAAATCTATTGTCCTGAATACCAGTAATAAAATATATGATAATATTTTTATCACTAATATGACTTCGAATGGATTTTAATTAATTTATAACCATGTTATAAATTAATATCAAATCTATCTATCTCTATTTAATATGAATAGAACAAAATATTTATACCTACGGGATCTTAATCAATTATCCCGAATATCTACTCAAGCTAATTCAAGCAAATTGGGAAATGGTTACTTATATATATATATATACACACACACACACACACACACCCCTCTTTAAGGTAATATTTTTAATATATATAATTAATTAAGGATATTTATATGAAATATAAATTCAGAGTTATAATTCTGCTCACCTAAGCCATAAATTCTCAAGTGCCTGAATTCGGTCCAAGCCCATATTATGTCATTGATAATCTCACTATAAGTGCAACAGCGAAGACCATGTATCGATTGGACCTCGTATGCAAGAGATACAAATTAAATACAAAACAAGATTAATTAAAATAATTAAATAAAATAATTACCTTAAGCAATCCCCTCCTTCTTCCCTGATTAAACTCCATTGTTCAAGAAATTTGCATGGTGCACAAACCCACTTATCTGTGCATGCCATCCTTATTCCCAATGGCAACGATGGATGAAATCGACCATGAACACTTCTCTTCTCCTCGTTGAGCGATGATGCACCTCATCAAGCCAACAGTTTGATGACTACACCCCCTTTAGAAGATGTGACATTTATGTGCCCTAGCTAGCTATGTCATATATCACGATGGCTTATGTTTGACCGGAGCTCCTTCACCATATGCCAATCGAATCCGCTTTGCGTGCCAAGTCCAACCGTACCCTTACTTCGACCTCCGGCCCCTTAAATCAAAATGCATCATCCTCCCCTCCATGTTTAAGCATAAGTCATGATTCATCATCGACGACCGCAAGCCACCTGAGCACCACCAATATCCTCATCTTTGTCTCCTATGTCCATCCCAGACTCCTTTTTACCTAACTCTACCTTTAGCTCTTGATTTAATTCAATGAGGAGGAGCAGCCTTTTAGGTTTACTCATGAGGAGGAGAAAAGTGAAAAATAAGAGAGGAAAATATCTAAGCGTGGGAGGGGTTTATATATATATATATATATATATATATATATATATATATATATTTGAAAAGGGGTTCTTTATTTAGTGACGTATAAAAAACATCGTTGATTTTGCCTCCTTAAAAAACCTTACCAGAGTAGTAAGGAAAAAGAGTGCAACAATCAAATGATAACCAGTACAATTCAACATATAAAAAAATATGCACGGATCTATAAGCAAAGCCCACCTAATATAGCCTAAAATACAATTCGCTTACAAACTTTACTTCATAAACCATAGCCGCAACCAGTAAGCTCGACTACCCATCTTCCCAAAAATGTAATTTCTTCATCACTGTAATGGCATCTAGACCTAGTTCTGATAACTGGAAAATCACCTCCTTTTCTACAATTCTCGCTTGATATAGTTTCTCCATATCCTTCCGTTCGAAAATCCTCCTATTCCTCTCAGCCCATATATGATAGATGATCATAACTAGATATGTAAAGGCGAGTTTCTGCATAATGCTTTGTTGTCGAAAGGAAGCTTGAATCTGACGAATCTCTACTGATAGATCCCCAGATACCTGCGGTGAAAGGCCCAATTTGATTTTGAAAAGATTAGAATATACTTGGCTTAGTCACACTGAAAGAAGAGATGGCCATGTGACTCGTCATGTTGTGTACATAACACAGATCGGGATCAAGCTGTAATCCCCAGCTTGATAATCGATTTAAGTAGGTAATCTCTGATTAATTGCTTTATAGGTGTAGATAGACATTTTCTTAGCACTTATTTTATTCCATTTTACATGATGTCGGTCCGCCTTTTCAGATTTAGCTCTAATATCATTCCATACCACTGAAAAGTTGAATTTGTCATTTCCTGATATTTCCCAGTAATCTGCCTGTTTATGTGAAGCAATAGGAACTTGCAAAATATTTTGTATTTCTCTTATCTCTGGAAAAAATTTCAGGAATGAATATGTTATCTGAAATAATTAAAGAGACTATATGTTAGAAGATGTAAACATGCTAAGTCTGTGCCAACCTAATAGATCCACTAATGTTTTGTGGTTGATCTAAGGATCGAACCACAAAGATGTTGTAGACCCATCAATAATTACCATGTTGAATAATTTGCTTGTAGTTTCTTTTTCTATCAGCATATGTTTCATAGTAGATGAAAAGTTGTTATTAATTTTCAAAACCCAATAGTTAGATTGTGATAAATATTTGCTTTTCATCTAGTCTTCCTATAAAGATTACTTTGAATGAATATGTCATATGAGTTTCAAACAAGCTGTAGACCTTAGATCTCTGAGTAGTCTCAAACCTATACCTCCTTCACTTTTAGCCCTACACAAAATGTGCTATGCTATTTTATGTGTTTTACCCCCCAAAAGAATTTTGCACATAAAGATTCAACTTTATTAATAACTGAATATGGTTAGGGTATACTAGTAACCAGTATAAAAAATAGGTATAATTACACTCTGAATTAACGGGGCGATTCCAGTAGTTGTAATGACCCTAATTTTAGTTAACATTATTTCGACATTTAATTGGATAAATTATAAAATAATATGGAAAATTAAGGGATTGAGATTTGTAAATTAAGGAGGAGCCGCGCCTAATGAATGTATTAACAAAAGGGGAACTAAAACATAATTAAGAAAGAGGAATATGATGAGGGTAAAATGGGAATAGCCTTTATTCTCATACCCTAAATCCTCCCATTCTCTCCACTTCCTCATTTATTCTACATTCACAAATTAAACAAAAACAATACTAAGCTTAGGCCAGCACCATTAAGAAGCTTTAAAGTGAAGATAAGCTAGGATTCAAGTAGAAAGCTTGAAAAAATCAATTTAAGGGAAAATCTCAACTTCTTAACACAAAGCCAAGCCGAATAATATCTAGCATCCCATGTTGTGATAATGATTTTGGTTTTAAAAGATACATTCGTTTATTTGCAAGTATATGCCATGTTATAGTGATTAAATAATTATATGCTTTAAGTTGACGATTTATAGAGATTTAATAAGAATTTTACGACATGTTTAGGTTATAAAACCTATCATATGACATGTAAATAAGTTGCGTTTTTAATATATGGTCAAAAATATTATTTTAGAAGTGGATTTCAAGTTTCATAATTTTCTAAGTAATTATGGATTTAATATGAATTTTCTATGATAAAAAATAGTTAATTTTGGGTTTTAATTATTTAAAGAAATTAAATAATGTTTTTGGGTCTGAAATTTATATATTTTAGAAAACATATTTAATATGAATTATTATAATTTTTGGGAATTTTTCCTATGTGTTCTACTATGGTTAATAAATTATTTAATTTAGAGGACTTGGATGTTTTAAACGTTTTATTAACGAGGACTTATTTACCTAACTAAAATGGGTTTAAGTGTAAAATTGTTTAATATTTAAATTTCTAACTTGCGGTAGTAAATTTCATAAAGAAATTGGTAAAGCAATTGTCAACCAATCACGTGTTGAAAAATAGTGAAAGTTAGGTGAAAATGTGTTACTCTATAAAGCAAAAAATCAGTTCTGCAATAATATACCTTTTCACCACTTCCATATGATGGCTTCCGTCACCATACCCCCACTTGTAGACCTTTCGCATCCATTCGAAACCAACATACATGGTATCAATTCATTTGTATGTAGTGTGTTGGAGGTAGGTGGAAGGTAAGATAGTGTCGAAGGCATGCATTCGAAAGGGGTGAAGTTGTCTTTCAAAGCTTTCGAACCTTTGGTCCTGCCTTCGTTTAAAAGAGTGTCTCAAAAGGGTTGCCGCTTTGAACCCCTTCGACACCCTAGCTGCCGCACTAATACTTTTACCTTAGATCAATGAGTGCAGAAGGTAGGTTTCAAACCAATACCCCTCCGCAACCATTGAGCCGCTTTCCTTTTACCCCATCCATGCGAAAGGGAAGATGCCACATCTATACCTTCCAATATGGTTAAGACCACTTTGCTTAAGACATAAGTATACATGCAGAAGCCTGTTGCCCTAGGTCTTTCGAAAGGATAGCTTTCGAATGTGTCCCCTTTTTACCTTATAATTTATTTTGTTTTCAAACTATGGTTTCGAAAGAAGTACTTTTAATTTGTTTCGAAGCTATGCTTCCATAACTTTTCACTTGGACCCAATGCTTTCAAAAGATATGTTTTTAAGTGTTTCAAAAGGAATGTTTTCAAGTTTTTCGAAGGATATGTTTAACGGTTTCGAAAGAGGATGTCTAAGATTTTAAGTAATGGTTTCAAAAGATCTATTCCAATGCATTCAAAAGGAAGGTTTTGGCCTTTCAGCCTAATGTTTTCATGGTTAAAGTATTTAACTTGTTTCGAAGGGATAGATCACCCTATTGATTTTAGGTTTGCATCAACATTGTTTTGTATAAAGCATATATTATGGCATAGATATTTTGAGTAAAGCAAAGAGTATATTTTCCTTGTCTAAGTATGATTTAAAAGGGTTAAATCAATTTGGAAGAAATGTTTTCAAGGAAAATTGAATAGGGTGGTTAGCCCTAAGTATATGACTCAGATATTAGAAAACCAGATGGGGCTGTTGTGGGGTTGCGCCCTATACTTTAGCTAGTAGCCCCTAGCTAATATAAGTCCAAAATTTCAGTGTGTAGGGTTTTGTCACATATAAGATTAAAATGATATTACACACAGAAAGGAATACCCAGAGTAGAAATAGGTTATGTGAGTCCGTAAAACCATTAGGATCAACTGACCCTAGGAGAAGTAAGTTAATGGTAGATCGTCCAGTATTGCATCTAACGGAATTAGAATATTTCTTATGTCTGGTAGGCCCGAGTCAGCCAGTGGTTAATATTCAGCCAGATAAAACTATAATGTTCGAATGGATAATCCATTGATTACCTGATTTATATGCATATATGTTATTACTATTATTGTTATAATTAGTTTGATTGTACGATTTTGATTTGCAAAAGATATGATTTTAAAAGGATATTAGTGAGGGGAAACCCGTTTCGCTAAGCAGCGTGGTCTCACTTAATAACAGTAAACCAAGATGTAATAGAATTATTCACACCAGGCTTTATGTCCTACTCGAAGTTTATGTTTTCCCTTAAACTCTCGAGTGCTCAAAATTTAATTTTAGTAGACTGAGAGTTAAGGACTTTTCAGGTTTAGTAGGTTGGACGAATAAGCATCCGAAGATGTGCAGGAGGCAAAGCTAGCTACGTAGGAGTTATTTAGTAGTATTTCCGCTGTGATGTATTTATATGTCTATCCATCTAGTACTTTGGTCATCCACAAGGGCATCTTCAAATGTTGCTCTTGGTTTATTTTGTAATAATTATATTCATCTAAACCTAGGAATCGGTTTGGGATTATGTAATTGAATATGAAATATTGATTCGAAATGTAATCAGAAAAGCTGTTTTGAAATCTGTGTTGATTTTATTTCATATTCATGTGCTTCTAATATTATGGATATCATTAACATTACCGTATTTTGTCACCGGAAGTTAATACTATATATGACTGCGACATCTTTAGCAGTTAGCTTCAAACCTCAAAATAGGGGATGTTATAGCAGTAGACAACAAGTAACTATCCCAACTCTCTAATTTTGTTGTTAATCTATGCAACTACATTCGAATAATCAGTAGAGAGTGGTACATCTAAGTATTTTACAGGTAAATGACCCTCAACCATACCTAACTCTATAAAATCTCATCTTTCTTTGGCACATGAGAACTGAAATAAATTTTAGATTTAAGCTGATTAATATGCAAACTAGTAATAACTCTTAATTCATCAAGTAAATGGCTTATCTCTGTGGCATTATCTACAGCAGCTTCCAATAAAAACATAACATCATCTGCATATAATAGGTGTGATACTACCGGTAATACATTTGATAGTGGTTCTAGTCTACCTTGAGATGCACCATCTTGCATTTTAAGAGATAAAACCCTATTGCTACACAAATAAATAAAGTGAGAGGGGATCACCATGCCTCAAACCTTTAGTAGAATGTATAAATCCCTGAGGTATCCCCTCTACCAGCACTGAAAAAGTAGGTGAGTTTATACATTCATAAACTAAATTAATTAAGAAGTTGGCGAAATACATGGCATATAGCGCGTGACATATAAACTCCCTTTTTACCATGTTATAGGCTTTCAGTAAATCAACCTTTATGCACATTCTTGGCTTTCATGGCTTCTTTGAATCTCTTATAAATTCATGTTCACGTAGAATATTTTCACCTATGTTCCTTCTTGGTATGAATACTGATTGATTCTCTGCAATTAAATAAGGAAGGAATAGCTTAATTCTATGAAAAATAATTTTAGCAATTATTTTATAAATAACATTTGCACAAGCAATGGGTCTATAATTTGAGAGTGTTTGAGGCTTATCTTTCTTAGAATAAGATAAGAAAAGGTGTGGTTTAGTCCTTTTGCCAAATTAGCAGACTGAAATTTTTTTGTAATTACTAAGTATAATTCTTCTTAAAGCAGATCATAGTGTAGCCTAAAAAAATTGGCAGAAAATCCATCAAGTCCGGGGCTTTTGGCATCATGTATGGTGAAAATGGCTTCCTTTATTTCTGATTTTTGAATTGGTGCAGATAAGTATCTCTTGTCCTCGCTGTTAATGATCATTCTTGGTTGTATATGAGGGTAGTAAGTCTCACCTATTGCGTTATATAATGAGGAGTAATAGTTTAGAGATTCATGAACTACTACTTCATTATTGTAAATAAAGTCTCCTATAGTGTTTATGGGGAGAGGTTATATATACACACACATATCATGGTGAAAAAGGCATTAAAGGAGGGAACAGTTACAAATGATGACATTCCACCCAAACCACCTAATCGCCACCAAAATTCGGCCAGGAATGATAGTTGGGCCTCTTCTTTATGGTCTCGCAATTGGGATAACACGGTTAGGTTTTTAAATTAGAAGAAACCGATAGTTCTGACTTGGATTTAGTTTTCGTCCCACCCAATACCGATAAGGGTAAAGTCATTTCATAATCCCAAAATCCAATGTTCGCACTGGAGAATGTAAATAGAAGAATTCAATAGTCGCATATGTGATCGGTAGTCGCCCACTCTATGATTAGTTTAACAAGTATGTTGAAAATGTTTGGAATCTTATAGGTGCAATTGATATTTACTACAAATGTTATCCACATATTTTCTAAAGGAAACAAATAGGGAAGCAAGGGAATATGATGTCGAATTAATAAGTCCATTATAGGACTGACAAGTTAATGGTATGACAAGCGCCAACATAGGGATGTCAAAATTAAAGGGATATTGTACCTAAAAGCTGGAAGGATATCATAGTCGAAGGCAAAAAGGATGTCAAACTCAAATGCCATAAGTCGCACCTATGAACATAAAACAATTGCAAACATACGATATCGAACCTATAAAGATAAGGTTGTCTAATGTAGAGCATTTCGAACTGATGAAGGTGAAAATAATAAGCTCCTACAACAAAGTTACTACAAACCATGATGCCGAATGTATGTGTAATGACTGCCATGCACCTATGATGCAGAACGGGTTTCAAAGGAAAGAAAAGAAGTAAAGAAGAGGAAATAGAAGAGAATGGGAAAGAAGAAAGAAAGGAAACATCAAATAATCACATCCTGCCGATATCTCACATCACATCAATTAAAATATAATAGCACACACAAATATAAAACAGTCGAGACAGTAATAACAATGCGAACTAATCATCATAGTATGAGATCCATAGAGTTATACAATACAGTAAATGTAACAACCCGCCTTTTAGGCAGATAGTTATGGGGTAAATAAGAAAAGAAAAGATAGGAAGAATAGAACAAACACAGAATCTCGCAGCGGAAGGATAAAGTATAATAATAAAATAACAGTTCATGAAGTTGTTAACTAAAATATTTGAATATTATTATACAACATAAATCAGAGTTACAATACATATAAAGAATACAACAATGCAGCGGAACATAATACAGTGCATGGATATAATAATAGTAGGATATACTAAATCTTCGTCTTCGTCCTCCAGAATAGCCTTCAACCTAAACTGAAATGCTCAGGCTGACCCGAGCGTAATGAAAAACAAAACACTCGAGTCAGGACTAAAATATCTTATGTCAGTTAAATCGAAATGGATAAATATGAATGCAATAACTTAAGAGATGTTACGGGTTTTCCATCTCCCAAGGATCCGTTAAACTATCTACTACATAGTAATATACGCTATATACACTAGGGTCTAATCAGTAAGGTAAGATATCAAAATAGCGTTAAGTCGTGGCCCATTCCACCCTTAACACATTTTTATTCCCAAGAGCATATACAAGACCGTAGTTTTCCCCAAAACCGGAAGTCACCAGAGGGCAATCCATATACTAAAGGTACAAAACAAATTCGTAGTGGTCGCGAATAAAGGGATACAAGTATGACAAGGCACATGAGGCAATATCCAAGGTAGTGATACTACCGTTTGCCTGATCCGGACTGGTGAGAACGCAACGCCGCAGCGCCCGCAACACCGTGAAACAACACTCCCAAAATCAAGGGTGCACCAATCGACAACAAATAATGAGTAGTTCGAGAAAGTGTGTCCACTTGAGGTAGCTAATCCTCCATTGGCCCGGCACGGCTCCCGTTTTAGTCATTTCCAATTAGACACAAGTGTCAAGGCTATCCATCATCGTTCTCTTTCTTCAGTCAACACATACATCATTCCAACCACTTCATTCTGGATCATCACTCCGCGTATAGTTATTAAAGTGGTTTCGGTTTAGATAGAGAGTATATCCATAACCGACTCCGGTCTCTTTAATAACTTTCGTAATTATTACACCGATTGGTTTTATTATGTTTCGAAAACAATTCATCTTTTTAAAATCAAATCTCGTATTTGTTTCGAAAACAAAACCATTTCAAATATCATATCATTTTTTCCAAAGCCAAATTTTTCGATAAGTCAATTCATTTCAAAATCGTTTACTTCAAAACTTCATTTGAAATTTTAAATTTGATTAAATTTCCATTAATCCGATTCGCATTTAAATCAAGGATTTAAACATAACCTTTATTCCCTTTAACTGGTTTAAATTTTTAGAAAATAGTTAAAAAAATAGTTTTAGAAAATTTAATAGTTAAATAATTTTTAATAGAAAATAATTTAAGAAAACATATGGTTTATAAAATAAATAATTGTATTAGTTTAATAGAAAATAGTTTTACAAATAAAATGGTTTATAAAGTAAATAGTTTGAGAAAACAAATTAGTTTGAATAAATGAAAATAGATTTGAAAAGTTTTACTAAAATAATTTGTTTAAAATACCTTCCCAAGTCAAACCAGTTAAATTTCCAAATATTTCGATTCCTTTCAAATTCATTTCAATTCTCAGTTGATTCAAATCAAAGTTCAAGTTTATACTTTCAGATAAATCTTCGTTCAGTTCAAATAAATTTCAATCAAATTTCCACGATTCAACTCGATTCAAATAGTTAAATTAGATTAGTTAACTTCAACTTAAACTTCCATTTAAACATTTTATATATATACAAAATTTCGAATTCAAATTCCAGTTATCGATCATTTAAATTTATACCACTTAATAAAGTATGTTCATTCTAAATTCACAATTCCTTTTATTAAATTCAAATCATACCTAACTTAAATTTAACTTTCAGTTTTATTTCAAACGGTTTCTAATTCAAGTTTTAGTTTCAAAAAAAAAATCATTTATCTTTTTGAACAAATTCAATTAAACCAAATTTCAATGTTTGAAAACATTAAATTTATCCAATCGGTGTCGGTATAAGATTCTCTATCCTATGGCCAAGTGAAATTTTATTATTTCAATTTTAATTCCTTAAACGATTAATCCCGGTTAATTTGATGCCCGTAACATCTAGGGTAATGATTGGGATTAATCGACAAATCAACAACAATCTTATCAGTGGGTAAATATCAAGAATAATCAATGTAAAGCATCAGCAAATGTCCAATATATCAAATAAATCATCAGTCACAACAATCAATCCAAACAGTCATAATATCACAGTAATTTACTATTCAGGGGTGTCGGGGTTTTTAAACTGGCAATAAAATTTAAATTCTAACCTAACAGTTAAATTTAAATTAACAGGCAATTTAAATCATATAAACTATACAATCCTATATAAACAACCAATTTCAACCATCAAACATCAGACATCAAACAACGCAAACATATTATCACAGGAATTTCTATTTAACTAACATAAAAATTTTAGTCAAATGTGAGCGTAAAACACTCACCTCTTGTCTCGATTCGAATTGATATTCGAATTTTGGCTCAAATTTCGACGGTCTTGGAATCTGTCCAAACTAGCGCCAAAATGTTCGCAATTTAATTACGATCCTAACGCAAAAATAATCGTTTAAATCGGAGTTCGTATGACGAAGTTATTAACGTTTGAATATTTGAATTTTAAAAAAAAAAATATACCTAAATCGAAACCTTTGGCTCCACGTCAGCAAGCTTCTGCACCTCCAGGCCTTCACGCGTTTGCCTTCCTTCGAACCAGGTCTTGAACCCGTAGCCGCTCCTACCTTGACTTCCGCCTTTGACCATCGATTCTGGCTGCGTACGCCACCTGCGCCACCAGCGACTCCACCACCACGACGCCACACCCCGGCCGCACCCATGGCCAAAATCCGGCCTTCTCCGGTGGTCGCCGCCGCCGCCACCAGCCATAGGGGTTTCGGACCCTAATTCACGAAATTCGAGAGCTACAGACCACCATTCACCAAATTGAAACCACCGTTGGGTTCGTATGCTCGAGCACTACAAGTTCCATGTTGAAAACATCGCCAATCGTCGATCAGATTGAAAACCCCCAAATTGATTTCTAGGGTTTTCGAATTTCAGAGCTTTGACCGTGATTTCTGAACAAACGATGCACTCTTTTTGAAAACGGACAATTGTAGTAGCTTCGTAACAACGAGAATTAAGTTTACATATTTTTTTCGGAATTTTTGGAGGAGATTGAATTTTCATTGATATTTGGATATCGATTGTTTCTGCCGTTTGAGGAGGAAGGAGAAAGAAGAACGTACGTACAAAACTGAGAAACAGAAGAGAGACGGCTAGGGTTAGGGTTAGGGATTGAAATGGGCTGGGCTCAATGAGAAATAAATAACAATATAAGTTGTACGTTTAATTTGGCTCGTATGGTCCGTACCAACCCAAAATCAAATTTTACAGTTCAAAATTAAGCTATGCCAAACTATATATCAAACTAGGCGTTTTAAATATTTCTGAATCCAATGGAAAAGGTTTCGTGGCCTAATTCCATCGTATTCAAAAGTTATGTCAAATTCAACTTATTTCAATTCAAATTCAACTTAATTTATTTCGACGCGTTTCAAGTCCGTACGATCAAACGTCAAGTCTGATCGATACGAAACTTGAAAACTTACAATAATTTACCGCTACGGATCCGATGAAACTGGTTTCGTCGAAATCCGAGATCGTTTGCAAAATGACTATTTTAACATGTAAATTAAATAATAACATTTCAGTTTTCCAATTTATTCATTTTCAATTAAATTCCAAACTTCAAAATCTTCGTTCTAACTCAAATATAATTTATAAAAATTATGAAATCGGTTTCATTCATATTATATTGCATATTCAACAATTCAGAATTTTCAATTATTCAAATAACAATATACTGGAATTTTAATTCAAATTGAATCTTTAAAACATCTAAATAATCACTTATTCGTATAAAGTTATAAACAACCTTTAATTCCATTGTACATTCATTCTATATTCAGACTACATCATTTATCAAAATTAAAATCAAATCAGTATACAGTTTACGTCAAAAATCCGATAATTTAAATAAAACTAAATTTACACTTAGAAATATACATTTTAAGGCAAATTAAATAAACAAACTATATTTTCATTTCCAAATTCCATATCAAATATTTAATAATCTTATTTTCATTCAATTTGGTTTAAATCCAATTTCCGCTTTCAATATTATTAACATCGATTATTCAATTACATTTATCAAACTAATTCAATGTTAATCCTTTAAGAACACACTCGCTCACAAATTTTAAATTTATTATAATACATCTAATTTACTTTAAAACTTAACCTTTTCAAGGTTTAAACAAATAAATTACTTAGTTACAAACTAAGTTGAAATCTACTTAACTATTTATCTCAGCTTCAATGTCAACAAATCTTAATTCAATATTAAACCTTTTATAAGAAATCAAATTATTCACAAGTTAAACTATTGTAATAAATCAAATTTAACTTTATAAACTAGATCTTACAAAGTTTCAATTATCGAATAAATAAATTCACTTAATTATAAATCAAGTTGAAATCAAATTAACTATTTAGCTGACTTTCGATATTAAACTCAACTAGTCTATTCTCTAAGTGAGTTACAGTAATAGTTGAGCTCCAAATTACTTTCTAGTCAATAACTACAAATTTAATTTCAATTAGATAAACCAACAACTTATTCAAGTCCGATTATTTTAATATAAATAATTTAAGTGTCGTTTCATATTCGAAACTATTGTTTAATTTCATTCACATTGTTTATTTCAAGTTTTATTAGGTTCATATTCAGTTTATATCTAATTTCATTATTAAATTTTTTATTCTTATCCAATTTTATTCAAACTTACAATCAAATTTGCAAATTTTAATTTGGTCAAAAGTGCGGGTCGTTACATTCTCCCCCACTCAAAACTTTTCGTCCGCGAAAAGGAACGAGGTAATAGTTATTATCATCTTATATACCTATAAACCCTATTAACATTTAGAAAATAGATTATAGGTTTTAAAGTTTCTAAAATTTTCTAACACTCAGATTTACGGAAAATTTCGGCAGCATCTCCTTTGCGCGGTTCGATCGGGAAAATATTTCCCATAAAAATATAACAAATATAATCGATATACATCTCATTCAAATAATGAGGCATCCCATATATGGGGAAAACAATATATATATAACCCAAATACGATAAATAATCCGAATACGTACCTTTATTAGCGTTTACTAGCAAATTTTTACTTACATTTTGCATTTAGCGTAGAAACGGGTTTCGGAAGTGGAGCGCAACCCCTTTCTACCCATTAAAATACTCAATAACCAAGTTAAAACCGTGCAAATAAATATATATCAGTATACTTAGCATATACAAATGTATATAACATCTTTAACTTCAAAACTGAAATATCAAAATTCTGGACAGCGAGTAGAACATAGTTTTTAGCTAGCTGAACGACATAATTTTGCAAGGTAATCAAAATGAAAGTTGTGGCATTTGTTTCAGGGTTTCCGGAATGTCCAAAATCGTCTAATTCGGACTATCCGTTCAAAAGTTATGGTCGTTTTACTACGGGAATACGTTTCAGGTCAGTGCAGGTCAGCGACCTTCACGCACACTTTTGACCTTCTAAACTTCAGCAAAATGCAAGGCTTCTAAAACAAAAGTTGGAGCATAGGCTCTGAGGTTTCCAGAAAGTATAAGATCATGAAAATCCGATAAACCAGTAAAAAGTCATGTCATATATACTAAGGTCAAACGCTATTGGTTTTGCTTATTCTTACACAGGACAACGATAGAAATTTAAATATTTAACCTAGTAAACAAATGGATCTTCTGAAACACTCTAAATAAAAGTTATGCTACAGATTCTAAGCTTTCCGAAAAGTCTAATATCATCAAATTCTGATTAGCCACTTAAAAGTTATGGTCATTTTATTTTCAGCACATATCGACCAATTTTAATTCTCAACATTCATTTGTTATTACAAATATAAACTATCCAATTTAAAGTTTCCGAAAAATCACGCATTAACACAAAGTTGCTATTTTCTTTTATATTTTGTGAAATAAGTTTACATTAAATTTGTTTTCCGGTTTATTCACTTTATTACATCTCCATTTTAACTCAAGCCAATTTTGCTTCAAATTAAATTGAATTCAATTATATTCAACATCACCTTACTTCAAATTGAATTTAATTACCTAAATTTTTATTCCATTTATTCAATTTCATTACATTATGAATCATATTTAATTACCTAACATCCATCTACAACCAAAGCACAACAACATTAACGTCCATACAAAATTTACCACCAAATCAATCAATTTCTTTTATTTGTCTCAATTGGTTTATTCATTTCCAAACAAATCAAGTTTACTCAATTCATTTACTTTGTTTGAATTATATCAAATTCCATAATTCACTTTACTTATTTTCCTCATTGATTTAATTCAATAATTTTGCTTGTTCAAATTAAATTTCATACCATCAACCAAGTATATATTATTCATTTTTCAATTTTAATTTCTTTCATATTTGCAACTATCAATTTGATCTTCACATTTTATTTACACTATCATACTTGTATATTATTTACTTACTTATCAAAATATGCATTTTAAACTTTTAAATATTAGGTAAGTTATGGTTATGCAAATTTAGTGCAGTTGATAATATACAACTTATTTTCATTAAATTCTAGTGTTGAGCTTATTTAATAAATCTTCAATTTATTATTTATCACATTAAGGTTTACTATTACAATTTAAATTTTCATTTTAACCTTTAAATTCTATTTCATATTTTAGAAAAATTTAAATTTCTAGTTTATTCAAAGAGTACAGAAAACATTGAGTGGTCTCCCCCACTCGGACTCTTGAAAAATAAACGTCGATAATGCGTGCACTCATTACCGAAACTTACTTTCCAAACGTCAAGCGGGGCATACATCACCTATTTCATTTCAAAATCATTTAAAATCTTTCCTATTCGAGTTTCTTTCATATAATATGTATATTATTTTCAAACCATTTGCAACAAATTTCAAACATTGGAATTTATATTCTCAAATCCAAAATCATATTTATTTAATTCCATTTTCAATTATATTTTCCAAATTCATTACCCCTTTTTTTTCATTTGTCAATAATTTAGAAATATTGACAAGTCAACCAATTGATGACGATAATCTAATATTATCATCTCTTACCAACCAATACAATCAAAATTTATATATTCATAATAATATTTATATAAAATATAATTCAAAACGATATTATGTCAGTTTGTCTTATTCGAGTGTTTAGAAATCTCTATCGATGCCATGGCGTCCCATGTACCGACCAGAATTTATAAATACTCAACGGAACAAATCAACACAATATAAAACCATTTTATATCAAAATAACAAGTACCCTCTCTCATATACACTCAAACTCATTCATAGGGTTCAACCCTATTTCAACGAGTTATTCCCCACTAGAGCCAAGGTAATCTAAACCAAGGCTCTGATACCAAGTGTAACAACCCGCCTTTTAGGCAGATAGTTATGGGGTAAATAAGAAAAGAAAAGATAGGAAGAATAGAACAAACACAGAATCTCGCAGCGGAAGGATAAAGTATAATAATAAAATAACAGTTCATGAAGCTGTTAACTAAAATATTTGAATATTATTATACAACATAAATCAGAGTTACAATACATATAAAGAATACAACAATGCAGCGGAACATAATACAGTGCATGGATATAATAATAGTAGGATATACTAAATCTTCGTCTTCGTCCTCCAGAATAGCCTTCAACCTAAACTGAAATGCTCAGGCTGACCCGAGCGTAATGAAAAACAAAACACTCGAGTCAGGACTAAAATATCTTATGTCAGTTAAATCGAAATGGATAAATATGAATGCAATAACTTAAGAGATGTTACAGGTTTTCCATCTCCCAAGGATCCGTTAAACTATCTACTACATAGTAATATACGCTATATACACTAGGGTCTAATCAGTAAGGTAAGATATCAAAATAGCGTTAAGTCGTGGCCCATTCCACCCTTAACACATTTTTATTCCCAAGAGCATATACAAGACCGTAGTTTTCCCCAAAACCGGAAGTCACCAGAGGGCAATCCATATACTAAAGGTACAAAACAAATTCGTAGTGGTCGCGAATAAAGGGATACAAGTATGACAAGGCACATGAGACAATACCCAAGGTAGTGATACTACCGTTTGCCTGATCCGGACTGGTGAGAACGCAACGCCATAGCGCCCGCAACACCGTGAAACAACACTCCCAAAATCAAGGGTGCACCAATCGACAACAAATAATGAGTAGTTCGAGGAAGTGTGTCCACTTGAGGTAGCTAATCCTCCATTGGCCCGGCACGGCTCCTGTTTTAGTCATTTCCAATTTGACACAAGTGTCAAGGCTATCCATCATCGTTCTCTTTCTTCAGTCAACACATACATCATTCCAACCACTTCATTCTGGATCATCACTCCGCGTATAGTTATTAAAGTGGTTTCAGTTTAGATAGAGAGTATATCCATAACCGACTCCGGTCTCTTTAATAACTTTCGTAATTATTACACCGATTGGTTTTATTATGTTTCGAAAACAATTCATCTTTTTAAAATCAAATCTCGTATTTGTTTCGAAAACAAAACCATTTCAAATATCATATCATTTTTTCCAAAGCCAAATTTTTCGATAAGTCAATTCATTTCAAAATCGTTTACTTCAAAACTTCATTTGAAATTTTAAATTTGATTAAATTTCCATTAATCCGATTCGCATTTAAATCAAGGATTTAAACATAACCTTTATTCCCTTTAACTGGTTTAAATTTTTAGAAAATAGTTAAAAAAATAGTTTTAGAAAATTTAATAGTTAAATAATTTTTAATAGAAAATAATTTAAGAAAACATATGGTTTATAAAATAAATAATTGTATTAGTTTAATAGAAAATAGTTTTACAAATAAAATGGTTTATAAAGTAAATAGTTTGAGAAAACAAATTAGTTTGAATAAATGAAAATAGATTTGAAAAGTTTTACTAAAATAATTTGTTTAAAATACCTTCCCAAGTCAAACCAGTTAAATTTCCAAATATTTCGATTCCTTTCAAATTCATTTCAATTCTCAGTTGATTCAAATCAAAGTTCAAGTTTATACTTTCAGATAAATCTTCGTTCAGTTCAAATAAATTTCAATCAAATTTCCACGATTCAACTCGATTCAAATAGTTAAATTAGATTAGTTAACTTCAACTTAAACTTCCATTTAAACATTTTATATATATACAAAATTTCGAATTCAAATTCCAGTTATCGATCATTTAAATTTATACCACTTAATAAAGTATGTTCATTCTAAATTCACAATTCCTTTTATTAAATTCAAATCATACCTAACTTAAATTTAACTTTCAGTTTTATTTCAAACGGTTTCTAATTCAAGTTTTAGTTTCAAAAAAAAATTCATTTATCTTTTTGAACAAATTCAATTAAACCAAATTTCAATGTTTGAAAACATTAAATTTATCCAATCGGTGTCTGTATAAGATTCTCTATCCTATGGCCAAGTGAAATTTTATTATTTCAATTTTAATTCCTTAAACGATTAATCCCGGTTAATTTGATGCCCGTAACATCTAGGGTAATGATTGGGATTAATCGACAAATCAACAACAATCTTATCAGTGGGTAAATATCAAGAATAATCAATGTAAAGCATCAACATATGTCCAATATATCAAATAAATCATCAGTCACAACAATCAATCCAAACAGTCATAATATCACAGTAATTTACTATTCAGGGGTGTCGGGGTTTTTAAACTGGCAATAAAATTTAAATTCTAACCTAACAGTTAAATTTAAATTAACAGGCAATTTAAATCATATAAACTATACAATCCTATATAAACAGCCAATTTCAACCATCAAACATCAAACATCAAACAACGCAAACATATTATCACAGGAATTTCTATTTAACTAACATAAAAATTTTAGTCAAATGTGAGCGTAAAACACTCACCTCTTGTCTCGATTCGAATTGATATTCGAATTTTGGCTCAAATTTCGACGGTCTTGGAATCTGTCCAAACCAGCGCCAAAATGTTCGCAATTTAATTACGATCCTAACGCAAAAATAATCGTTTAAATCGGAGTTCGTATGACGAAGTTATTAACGTTTGAATATTTGAATTTAAAAAAAATATATATATACCTAAATCGAAACCTTTGGCTCCACGTCAACAAGCTTCTGCACCTCCAGGCCTTCACGCGTTTGCCTTCCTTCGAACCAGGTCTTGAACCCGTAGCCACTCCTACCTTGACTTCTGCCTTTGACCATCGATTCTGGCCGCGTACGCCACCTGCGCCACCAGCGACTCCACCACCACGACGCCACACCCCGGCCGCACCCATGGCCAAAATCCGGCCTTCTCCGGTGGTCGCCGCCGCCGCCACCAGCCATAGGGGTTTCGGACCCTAATTCACGAAATTCGAGAGCTACAGACCACCATTCACCAAATTTAAACCACCGTTGGGTTCGTATGCTCGAGCACTACAAGTTCCATGTTGAAAACATCGCCAATCGTCGATCAGATTGAAAACCCCCAAATTGATTTCTAGGGTTTTCGAATTTCAGAGCTTTGACCGTGATTTCTGAACAAACGATGCACTCTTTTTGAAAACGGACAATTGCAGTAGCTTCGTAACAACGAGAATTAAGTTTACATATTTTTTTCGGAATTTTTGGAGGAGATTGAATTTTCATTGATATTTGGATATCGATTGTTTCTGCCGTTTGAGGAGGAAGGAGAAAGAAGAACGTACGTACAAAACTGAGAAACAGAAGAGAGACGGCTAGGGTTAGGGTTAGGGATTGAAATGGGCTGGGCTCAATGAGAAATAAATAACAATATAAGTTGTACGTTTAATTTGGCTCGTATGGTCCGTACCAACCCAAAATCAAATTTTACAGTTCAAAATTAAACTATGCCAAACTATATATCAAACTGGGCGTTTTAAATATTTCTGAATCCAATGGAAAAGGTTTCGTGGCCTAATTCCATCGTATTCAAAAGTTATGTCAAATTCAACTTATTTCAATTCAAATTCAACTTAATTTATTTCGACGCGTTTCAAGTCCGTACGATCAAACGTCAAGTCTGATCGATACGAAACTTGAAAACTTACAATAATTTACCGCTACGGATCCGATGAAACTGGTTTCGTCGAAATCCGAGATCGTTTGCAAATTGACTATTTTAACATGTAAATTAAATAATAACATTTCAGTTTTCCAATTTATTCATTTTCAATTAAATTCCAAACTTCAAAATCTTCGTTCTAACACAAATATAATTTATAAAAATTATGAAATCGGATTCATTCATATTATATTGCATATTCAACAATTCAGAATTTTCAATTATTCAAATAACAATATACTGGAATTTTAATTCAAATTGAATCTTTAAAACATCTAAATAATCACTTATTCGTATAAAGTTATAAACAACCTTTAATTCCATTGTACATTCATTCTATATTCAGACTACATCATTTATCAAAATTAAAATCAAATCAGTATACAGTTTACGTCAAAAATCCGATAGTTTAAATAAAACTAAATTTACACTTAGAAATATACATTTTAAGGCAAATTAAATAAACAAACTATATTTTCATTTCCAAATTCCATATCAAATATTTAATAATCTTATTTTCATTCAATTTGGTTTAAATCCAATTTCCGCTTTCAATATTATTAACATCGATTATTCAATTACATTTATCAAACTAATTCAATGTTAATCCTTTAAGAACACACTCGCTCACAAATTTTAAATTTATAATAATACATCTAATTTACTTTAAAACTTAACCTTTTCAAGGTTTAAACAAATAAATTACTTAGTTACAAACTAAGTTGAAATCTACTTAACTATTTATCTCAGCTTTAATGTCAACAAATCTTAATTCAATATTAAACCTTTTATAAGAAATCAAATTATTCACAAGTTAAACTATTGTAATAAATCAAATTTAACTTTATAAACTAGATCTTACAAAGTTTCAATTATCGAATAAATAAATTCACTTAATTATAAATCAAGTTGAAATCAAATTAACTATTTAGCTGACTTTCGATATTAAACTCAACTAGTCTATTCTCTAAGTGAGTTACAGTAATAGTTGAGCTCCAAATTACTTTCTAGTAAATAACTACAAATTTAATTTCAATTAGATAAACCAACAACTTATTCAAGTCCGATTATTTTAATATAAATAATTTAAGTGTCGTTTCATATTCGAAACTATTGTTTAATTTCATTCACATTGTTTATTTCAAGTTTTATTAGGTTCATATTCAGTTCATATCTAATTTCATTATTAAATTTTTTATTCTTATCCAATTTTATTCAAACTTACAATCAAATTTGCAAATGTTAATTTGGTCAAAAGTGCGGGTCGTTACAGTAAAAGTGTTTATACAACTGATACATAAACCAAACTGATAAACTGTCTCTAATAATAGTAAGTCAAACACTGTCAAGGCTCCACAATGTCACATAGTGGAATATACAATAACAACACAGACATAAGTATGAGTAAACGTCACCTTCCGCTGGTCCATCTGCAGAACTCCATATATCATCTACACATGCTTTTTAATTTACTCATTTAAGAGTACTCAGGATAATAAGAATCAAAGCATAAAGCATAGAGTTAGATAACAGTCTGGTGTGAGCGATAAACAATCTCAAAATACTATAAATAGTCGATACATTATATGAAACATAGGGTATACGAATCATACCTAACCTGTCCCTGCAATCAAAGGGTCAGCACGTAACATCGATAACATGCTACGACATCATAAAAAAGGTAATCCATACTCAGTAAACTGTCGGGTAGGTATCTCCATCCACAATATGTACTCCATACTAAGTAAACTGTCTGGGGTGTCTAAGTATCCCTATGCACAATACCTACCTCGTGTGACATCCCTAGGGTGACAAGTGGCTAGTGAAGCAACCATTGTAAACATAGCATCTATCAAACAACATTAACTATCAACCAGTGTCCTCTAGACATATGATAACTCATATGACCCCCAAGCCAGGGACTAGTGGTAATCTCGGTTCTCCATCGTACTCTCGTATCTGGTAGCCGAAAGCCGGATGCGTATCTCACAGCCTGAAGTTGGACACTAGACCTAAAGCAACATGTCCAAAGTATACGGATCATCGCTACTAATCCACGGGCGTCCCCACTATACAATATCCCTGCTTCAAGTACAACAGAAAACACTCCGAGTGATCAATGATCCCTTAGCACATGCATATCCATTTGAGCCATACTAACTCAATGCAATTTCCACTATCTAGAACCCTACCCGTTCCTCCACTCCACGACTCCCCTATGAGCCTTTTCAGTACCCACTCCCTAATCTAGTCACAACCGAAGATACGGAGTTTCTAATCTTTGGTACATGCTACCCTCATGAGCCATAAACCAAAGATACAAGGTTTTTCATCATGTTGTACATCGCCATCCTCCAATGATGCGAACAAGCCAGCACCTCTAGAACGATCTGTAGAGTCCTGAGCTAGAACGATCTATAGAGTCCTGAACCATCTACCTCAGAACTTACTCCATACACCATCGAGTCATAATCCAAAGTACCAACTCTCATGTCAAAGCGCCATATCATCGCCTAACCATCGAAATTGCTCGCTATAGAGCAATAACATCAAGACTCTAAATCGGTCGCATGAATAAATTTTCAAATCGCACACCGCGAAATCTCCTCAATGTCCAAGCCAAAGATTAGCCAAATCGTCAGTCAACAATAATGATGGGTATTGACCACTCTACAGTGGTCAAAACCAACCACTGGTCTTGTACTTAACCAAAACGATTAAGTACAAACCAAATGGAAAATTCCGACATCCATCCTACTGTTCGAAGCCTCGTCTTCCACCTTCAGATCCATCGGCATGTATGCCAACACCACTCTACAACTTATCTCGTTCGTTAGGTTTCCATGTGTACGAAACCCCAATGTACAAGATATTCCTCTAACATTGGGTCACTGCTAATCGACGTTTTCAACCGAAAACAACCAAATAATCAACCATGCAACCAACATCCATACATACATCCAAACTAACATATATACAACATGTATAATACATCCATATCAACCAATGGGGAAATCATATCAAATATAGCCCAAATCTAATAATTCCCTAACAATGACACGTCGATGGAAAATATGCAATATTCGATACAAATCATTTTAAAATACTTTTATTTTATTTTATAAAAATATAGTGGGTGTATAAGTATAGGAAAATCATGTTTTAAAACCAAAAATCATTCCAGAACATTGATCTAATACTACACAACCAATCATAGTATGGTGAGAGAAAATACCACTCAGCTCCATAAATTTGTCCGAACTAGTGCCATAACGTAGATCTCTCCATCATGAGTGCAACGCAAGAAACTGCATCCAAAATGGATCTCGTATGCAAAATATATGGAAAATATAAGAATCGAGATTAATAAGGTAATTAATTAACTAAATTAAATAACTAATTACCTTATTAATGTTTTATCCTTCATCTCCTACAATAGCCTATACGCGTGCACAAGATGTATGCACATCATGCCATATGATTCAATCCTTAATTTCTCACTCAATATCCAATGAAATTGCAATTCGTCTTCGCCAAACCATCCCTCTTCTCACTCTTTCGATATGCACCTAACCACATCTCGATCGCACCACCTTGTCACGTCGCCTACCCTCCTATTCGCTACTTCAAAAGTCACACCTACCATTTAGAGATCGGATCCAAGATCATTGGCAAAAGGATATTCTATTCGACAAGAGAAACACAATGGTATTCTCCAATCCTCTTATCATCTCCCGAATCTACGGCAATACCCAACCCTAGATCCGGTGATGGTGAAGTGGATCTCGGCCATTACTATCACATGCTACATCAAGGCTATAGGCGTATAGTACTCGCAATGATCTCAACAAATCAGATATCGTGATTTTTATTGAAGTATATCGGCCGATTTTAATTTTTGAAATGGTTTGAGGAAGTCGGCCATTTTCTTTAATGGAACAGTAAACTGAAAATAGTGAGAAAGAGATCTATTATAGAGGTTTAAATAATAATATTTAATTTTTTTTTATTTGATTCCTCGAATAAATGGTCGTATGTTTCAAGTCCATACGATCAGACGACGCGTCCAATCGCCATGAAAATCATCTGTGTAGATCACCTCATTATTCAGGATCCAATTGTATAAATTTCGTCGCCATTGAGATTGTGCCTCGAGATGCTAATTTTGCGTATTTCAAGATCATTTCATCCATTGGATCGTCTGATCTCCAAATATAATGATCCTTATACTCATTTTAATTCATAATGTCAATCCGAACTCAACGGAAGTGGTCTCGAGTACTATTTCAGCTGTATGCGAAAAATCATACGTTTGGGCCTTTATTTAATTAAAAATTAAATATTTAAATCAATTATTTAAATATCCGATCATTAAAAATACGGGTAGCCACATTCTTTCATCCTTAAAAAGATTTCGTCCTTGAAATCACAAAGCAAAGAGAACATCTCCTAATCCATAGGCCCTCAAAATTCTCTCAGATTTCGGAAAAATTCAGCAGCAACTCCTTCGTGTAGATAGATCCGGGAAAGATCTCCATACAACAAAGATATATATATATATATATATATGTAAACATATTATATCATATATAACAATCGTCTCAATAAGTTTGCTATATCAAAATATAACTATCCTACATGCCTAACAATCACATAAGCATAAGCTACCATATCAAATGCTAATAATCCAACGTCAAACATGCATACATGAGATCTACATCAAAAAATAACATCATGCCTATCCTAGCATGAGGAACACTAAACTATCTAGTATAAAACATCGAATATGATATTCTCTATGAAAGCTGACAATAAAATGAAATCTCACAAAGTGAAGAGCTCTAGATAAGCGGTCTTCATGCCCTTCTCAGTCTCCCATATCCTATCGCCTTCACTTTCATTCCACTAAACCTCTACTACTCCACTGTCCTCCTCCTAACATGTTCGTATCACATCTATCGGTATGAATAGGCCTACAGGTCTCGAAGTCCTTGGTTTAGTCTCAGCATCATATAATCGATTAGGTGTCAAATTCTCAAATGCCTCTTGTAAGTTCTCCCAAAACCCACTATTGTACAATGGGTTTTGGCTACTTATAATGCTCTTGGCACACAATGGAATCACACTATCCATCCCACATATAACCCGATAAATGCAGATGCCATTCTATTGGACCTATGGAATACAAATATAACATTATTCATCAACTAGTCAACTGTGACTAAAATGCAATCATCCTATCCTCAGTTATCGACAGTCCATTAATGCAACCTATAGATATTTGTTCCCACTACTTGAGAACAAAAAATCTCTCATCCATACGGAACCAACTGTCTCGGTTGGGTCTGCACTACATCACCTCTATAAACACTACTTATTCTTCTAATTTAGCTACGATCTCCACTAGTTTAGCCTCACGCCTCTAACTAGTACCTATCCGCTAAATCAAAGTAGGTATGATGGTTAAACTAGCCATCCCCTTTGGCCATATCTCATCGAGTTCTGAAGTCATAACCAGTGATAAGCTCGTGCAATGTCCACTCAAGAAAAATCACTCCTAAATTGGTATGTCTTCTGCTCGAAGCACTAACAACTACATTTACCTTACGGAAGTATAGGAAATGTCAAATCAATAAAAGGCTAAGAGCTCTAACCATCGCTGTTGGAAAAGGTCAAGATCCCTCTCAGAGAAGAGGCACTCCAATGATGTGGAATCACCGAACAAATCGAATTTCTCTCCGAATAAATAGTGCCTCCAAATCCCCAAATCGAACTCTATCGCTGTCGACTCCGAATAAATAGTCGGAGACTTCCTCTTATGCGATTTCAGTTGTCAACTAGCATGTGATAGCCTTGCCTTTCAGTATTAGTACCGCACCCGGTTAAGTACTACAAGCATGTATGTACTATCATCTCCTCATCCCTGCTCGGAATAGGTAACATCGGCACACTCGTCAACCTCTTAGTCAGACTCACTAACGCATGTCTACACCTCACGTCTCAAACAACATCTGATCCTCTCTCATCAAATAGGTTATCGATGCTACTAACTTGGGTCTATTCAAATTTAGGACTACCGTAACTACAGGATCTACAGTGATGTCCTACTCTGAAACCATGTGACCCAAGCATCTCACTTTCCTCCTTCAGAAGTGATACTAGCAAAATCTCGTCATCAATCGGTGTCTTTTCAACACCTACAATACAATCATCAATCCTGTCTGGTGCTCTTCTTTCATCCATGAGTAAACGGAAGTATCATCAATAAGCACAAGCACAATTCACTCAAGTAACCTCTCAAAATATGGTCCATGAGATCAACAAGGCATGCCAACACATTGGTTAGCCCGAGCGGCATAACCAAGTAATCAAAAATCAAGGTAGCGTACAAAACGCTATAATCGACACACTCTCCCAAAATACTCTCAGTTGGTGAAAACCCCATCGGAAGGTCCAACTAAGAGAATTCTCTCGCACTACAGAGCTGACCGAACAGGCTATCTATAAATGGGAGTAGAAACTTGTTTGTCATCTTATTCAGCTCACGACAATCAACAAACAACCCCAAAGAGCCATCCTCCCAGTGGTGAACTCTATATGTACATCCTACCCAAATATGATCCTATGAATGAAACATCATCTCAACAGGAAATCCGCTTGCACCTTTAACTTCCTCTTCTATTTGGGCATCATATGTCTTAAAGGCATAAAAACTAGTCTAGCTCCTTTGAACAGATCGATATGTCCTGACACTCTCTAGCTACAGGCATAGATGACAACTCATCATGTGTAATATCGAGTGAATATAGAAAGCTAATCATAACCCTATCCTCTACAGGCAGCCAATCACTACTGTTCGCTCCTCCACAACCCTAATCGTCACCAACGGCCTCTCACTGTCCGCCACTATTCCGTACCACCTTCAGCTAGTCCATTCCTAAAATATAATACCGAACCCAATCAAAACCCCAAAACAAATCATTAGAAAACAAACTAACAAACATCCACAACTCATTTAGACAAAGTCTCGACAAACCATATATAGGCTGGCTGAGCCCTAACTAGGTCCATCACAATTAAAGGTTGCTTAACCATCTCGAGTCTTAATCCCAATATCTCCATCAAATTTTGATACGAAGGGATTTAAACCTCAACGTCAAATAAAAAACGTATGGAAATGCCATAAGTGGAAAGCATACCTCAAACGGTAATGCCATTTCCCTTCTCTTTCATCGATGGAGCACCCGATGAAATTGAAATGATAATCAACTCATATTCTTCTATGGTTTATCCCTACTCAGCTGGTTCGGGACAACCCTTCTATATTGGGTACATGCTCTCTCATCATAAAGCCTTCTCGATCATCTTCTCGAAGCATTCGTCAATATGACACAAACAATCGCTTCCCAAGATGATCACTCAACCCATTGTTAACTCTTCATTCTTTATGTGTGGGGTATCGATGGAAAATGGATCGTACTTCATAGCACATCGAATTCGACCACATACTCTAACACGGTATTTGCACTGAAAATTGGCACAAACACCCAACAGAAAATTTATGAAGAGGATTAAATGAAGAATAAAATAAAAAAGTGGATAATAACAAAGAAATAACAACTAATTAAAAGAAAAACACACACACAAAGGTTTATAGTGGTTCGGCGTTGTTTGCCCACGTCCACATTGAATTGATTGCTTTAATAATAACTCTATAGTCTGAGTACAAGAGGGATAAGATTAAAATCCTTAGTTACAAAAGAATATAAAGCAAATAGCAGAATAAAGTCCTAAAAATGAACAACCAAGCCGATATTTATAGATGAAGATGGCTAAATATCTCTCTGAAAACTCGGCAGAAGGACCCTCAAAACCATATGGGCCCACAGAAGGGGTTGCATGGCCCAATTCCCAAAGAAGAGGGATCGGTACCGATCCCTTATTTGGTTGAATTTTGAGGTACGATCCCTATGGTGGCTTCCTCATGCTAAAATATGCTTAGCCTCCAAATTTCATGCCAATTGGATCAGTGGAGCTTGAGTTATTGCTTGATCTTTGCTTTAATATGGTTTGCATGCTGCTTTCTGCCAATCCCTTCTAAGGGAAGTATATAGATCCTTCCAACTTCATCCCCTTGAGGTGCAATCCCTAGGGTAGGTTCTCTAGGGACCCCATGTCTTGCTCACTAGATTTCATATGGATTGGACTTGTGGATCTTAAGATATTAATTATTTTCTACAAGAATGCTTCCACACCTTGAAACACATCGATCCCTCTTATTGAAGCTAATTTTATGTTGATCCCTCCTATGTGTTGAACCATATTCATACGTTGAACATTCTACCTTGCATATCTATCAATTCCACTCAACCTTGACTTCATATTACCATCTGCACTTGACTTCTTAGCCCCACAATCATCACTCCGGAGTCATCGGCCTTAATGACAACCGAATCTAACTCATGCAATTAGTTCAATATAGATGGGTTAAAATACCAGATAACACTTGCCCCCCAAAGTACATCTTGTGATGAACATGACGTACTTTGAATCGAAGCAAGTTAGAGTCGTCAGAATGAAATCCATCCAATTTCCTGAATAGTTGTTATCTCTTTGTCGAACTATTTTTCCAAGGTTTTGTAATTCTCATCGTTCGTCATGACGATTGGTCGATTTCCAATAGTATAAATCCAGGGCTATACTCCATCAATTGGTATATATAAGTTTGGTTCCACAAGACTAACAAGCTTTGGTTATTTGGTCCAACCTTGAACTTGAAGGCTTTTGGTTTGATTTCAATTTTTGTCGATTTTAAAAATTGAACTTTTAGGTCATACACATGCACGTTCATATACACATTCTTGTTGTCAGCTCCTGGATGTGTTCGTACGTTCATCGGTCATTGCCCATTTTCATTGCATTTTGTATGTCCATGCTTTTTAATAATTTTCATGCCTATATTTATTTGTGTACATACTCATGGCCGATCCATCACCCTTCTCTTTTTTTAAAAAATGTTTATAGGGATCGGCGTATGTTTAGTCGATCCCTTATTTCCATTCCTTCTACTCACAGGGATCGGTACCTTTTATGCCGATCCCTTTTCTCTTGCTTGAAAATATGGGCCAACCCCTTCAATGTCTTATATAAACCAATATCCCTTCTTTCTAACCTTACTTGCCTCATTTTTCTACCATCTTTCAAAGCACCGAACCCTCTCATTCTTCTATCATAACCGAATCCTCCTTCCCTTCCTCCTTTCGCTTCAAAACGAAATCCTTCTACAAGTCAACCTACCTTACGAACCCGCTTCCTCTCACCTTCCATTTAGAACATCTCCTAATCACTCGCCCACAACTCTAACTCATACACTCACGTAGGTAGGTCTTTAGTTTATAACTTTCAATTTCATGATGAGAATGGATTCCATGCCATCGATGATTACGATGCTGC
This sequence comes from Allium fistulosum, assembly GCA_030737815.1. Taxonomy (NCBI): domain Eukaryota; kingdom Viridiplantae; phylum Streptophyta; class Magnoliopsida; order Asparagales; family Amaryllidaceae; genus Allium; species Allium fistulosum. The sequence goes on along the minus strand of CM060901.1, from coordinate 919,226,135 downwards.
TACCGCGATGAAAGGATGGTCGAAGTGGCTTGGAGGAGGTGAGTCATGGTGTGTGAAATGGGTTCGGTAGAATAAGTAAGGAGGAAGAAGACGGGAGAGTAGAGGAGGGATCGGTTGGGATTTGTTGTGTGGTGTGGATATATTAATCCCTCGTTTGATGACGTGAGAGAGGGATCGGTGTGGAAGCTTGATGGGAGGAAGGTTAAAAACAGCAGAGTGAAGGGATGGTAGAATGGACCAATGTGGAAGGATCGATATTGGGAGTTTTGTGGAAGACAGTGAAGTAGAGGAGTCGGTAGGACTGGCTAAGTAGGAGAGGGAATGGTGGAGTCGAAAAACACAGTGGGATCGGTATGATCTGTGAAAGGAAAGTAGGGATTGGTGAAAACGGGTAGCATGGTCGGATCGACAAATTTTGTTTAAGGAAAGGGCTCGGCACCCTTTGTTTGGAGAGAGGGATCAGTTGAGCTGCTTTAGGATACGGATCGACAAAATATGAACGGACATATAGGGGTCGACATTTTGGGTTCGGCATATATGGACTTTGAATTGAACTCGAAACCTAACCCATAGTCACTTGTTTGAGCAATTACAACCAATCCCATCTTAATAAATTGGAATATATGATGACAATGAACAATAGGACTTGCATATTCATAACTATACTCGAAACTGTACAATCAAATCCTAGGAACTTAGAACATGAACTAAAACTTAGCTTATGGACTTAAATAATGGATCTCACACTTTGATATGCCGATAGTCGATCCTAAAGCTTAACAACTGATCAATATCTTCGCCAATTAAGACGGTCGGCTATGTCGGTCACTCTGGTCGAAATCCAAAGTCTCGTCATTTCACTTTGCTTTCTTATTTTAAGCTGCTTATTTCTGTAACACATCACATGGGACCACACTACACTAGCTCACACTTAGCACGGGGAGATAGGTAAACTTTTCTAATCTCGATTATCTACTGAGTATAGTAGACATGGACTTCAGATGTTCAGAACGTCTAGTTGCAATGTCCTCTAGACCAGCCTCACAACATAGCAATCCCGAAGCTGAGTCGAGTTCTGCGACCATATCTGGCAGGATTTCCCTTGGTCATCAAATTGAACAAATGGAAGTTTCTGGCCCACCAGCCAACCTTTTTTTTATGTTCCCATCCTCCTAGCGGAAGATGTAAGTCTTGCGCCCGACACGGTAGAAGGCGGTGTACTCTTAGATAACCTAACATATTTTCAAGCCTCCAGAATTGGTGAGGCTGCCCTTTGCAGACTATGTTCCAGACGTGGAATTCCATTCGATGACATCCTGGCTCCATCGATCAGTGACATAGCTCACTTGCTCCCTGTAATGACCTGTGTTTTTCGAAAAGAAAAAAATTCAAAATATTTGAATTTAATACAGTAAGAAATTAAAATTTTATGATTTTAAATAAAATTTACTTTGAATTATAACATCTGATTTTGATTTAATAAAGTGACAACTATTTTATGTGGTTTAATAAAAGTTTAATTAGATAGTTTTGATATTGTGTAAAACATGAAATAAATTTATGATTAACTGGAATTGGGTTTTAATTGTAAATTAACCTCTAATCTATTTATTAACAATAAATGTATAATTATGTATTCGAACTTATTTAAACTTTAGTCTTGGGTTTTGCTCATCTTACATATCAACCTATTGAAATTAAATTGTTAATAAAATTTAGTATAAATGGATTTTACATAACAGTAAAGAAATATAAATTTTATTTTAATAAGACTTAATTAGTTAAATGATTCAGAAATTGCGAAAATTGAGAATTTAATACTGCATTAGTTAATATTAGCATTTTAATTAAGGAACTAGAAATTATAAACCAATGAATATTCAATTATATAAATTTGAAATATAGTTTATTTTGGAAATAAATAAAGGTGAATTTTATTGAATATAATAAACTGAAATCTACCATTTAAAACAAACAGTATAATTTTACGACGGAAAGTCGATATTTGCTATGCGTCCATCTATACAAATCAAATGGCATATTTTCGTCGAATAATATAGATGTTTTATCAGTCGCTAGAAATTCAGTTTAAATTAGTTAATAACAGTTGTATTTAAAAGTGTTCCGAAACCTAAATATGTCAACATGAAATTTTTTATTTAGAACACTCTAAATAAGACCGCGTAATCCGTTTCGCGAAATTCGGACGTTTCTAGCTCCGTTTGTATTTTTCCGTACGGGATAGCAACGTATACCGGTGTCAGTGTAACAACCCGGAAATTTTAATAGTTTTATAACGTAATTAAATGAAAATTTGATATTTGAAATACGTCTATTTTAATATAGCAAAGGGTAAAATTTCATCTAATAATATGAAAGTTTATTTTATTGTATAATTCTTTTTTAATTCAAATCAGTTAAAATTGATGACAATAAAATGTTTTCCAGACTTGAATATTTTTATATAATAAATTAGGGGCATTTCACCAGAAGGACAAACTTTGCAGTCCAATTAATTTCTAGGACACACATCTGAAATAATTACTTTCAAGGCCAAAGTCAGCAGAATAATTACTTTCAAGGACAAAGTCAGCTGTCCAATTACTTTCAAGGACATAATTTCATAGTTTTATAGGCCCTAGAAACTAATTATTTTGCGTATTGTCCTTAAAAGTAATTATTTTAGTTGTGTCCTAGAAATTAATTTCACTTGCTAAAGAGGCCCTTTTGGCTAATTCCCACTTTGCAAATCATATTCTGAGTGAGACATCGTATTTCGTTTCTTCAAATTTGAACCTCTCTAGCTCCGTTTATCTTATTTTCTGAAAATTAGCAGCATTTCAGTACCGACATCGACTTTTGACAGGATGATCGTACACCTAATATCTGTGTACCGTTCTGTTCATCTCATCGATCTGATTTCAGTAGTATATTTATTTCTGTAGTTTGAGGTCCAGTACGTGACGGAAGCGATAAAACGGTCCGTGTAACGGTACTATAAATTGTGACTTTCCACTTTCTTACCTTTTCAAATTTTGAAACGTGCGGTCCGGACCACAATAATAAATTTCTTTAAATTTCTCCAACTAAATCAAAGCCGACCGTTGATATTACATTTGCTATTTTCTAGTATATATTCAACTCCTTTTTTTCTGTGCTACACTGTCATTCAACGTAAGTCTGTTTTTCTTCCTTCTTCCTTTTTGCGGTTCCTCTTCCTCTAAACACTTCTTCCCCTCCAACGAGAAAAAAAAATTTGCCGAAGCTCCTTTGCCCAAAGCCGCACCCATGCAACCCTCCCTCAAAACCCAAGCTTCGGCTCCATCCATAGTCGCAGCCGTACACCACTGCCCTGACTGCTCGGCCCCTCCACATGGCCACCTCCTAGCTCCAGCCTCGACATCCTTCCACCTTCAGCCCACCCTTTAGCGTAGGCCATCCGAGCAGGCAACCAACTCCCTTCCTCCGATAGCCACCCCGCCTCCCTGCTGCCTTTGCCTGGTCAGTCACCCATATCCCTTGCCGTGCCTTTCCTTTTGAAAGTCTATATATATATAGGCATATATACTTCTACTTCTAATTTTATATATAAACTGTAGACGTTGTTTTCATATATTGTGTAAGTATATGGTATTGTTTAAGTATATATTAAGGGGTATCTTATAAATTATATATTTTGCAAAGTTACTGGTTACGGTATTTTTGATTTATATAAATATATATATATATACACGTATTATTAACTGATGATATTTGAAAATCTATGTATAGATATGTTTTGATATTTCATATATGTTTATAGGTTGGTTATATATTAATAAGTCGGTAACATTTTATATAATGTATATATGTATGAAAGTTTATACATTTACCAACTATCTGTTATATATGTATATGTTATGTATTATATGAGTTATAAAGTTGCTAGTTTGAAGTGTAAATATATGATATCTGCAATATACTTTTTATATATATTAAGTTATATAAAACCTGTTCATGTATAAATATATAGCTGTATGTTTATAATAGTCGGTATGTATATTTGATAGTTTTTATATATTAAGGTGTATTATATTTTAGGTGTTTATATATTGTCAGTTGAGTTGATAAGGTATATTTATATAAATATTTCATTTTATTGTTTGTATATGTAAGTCTATATAAGAGTTTTGTAATATATCTTATATACAGATTTTAAGTTATACAAGTTGTAGATAAGTTGTCTTCATTTTTCTTAATTTATTTGAAACTATACGTTGTATGTTAATACTTGGTTATATATGTTTAAATGTAAACAATGGTTTTATAATTTAAAAATATATATACATTTTTATATTTGTCTTAATTCAAAGGTTGATTTTTACAAAATAACGATAATAATAGGATATATATATATCTTATTTTATTATTATTATTTTTTCCGTTTATATCAAGCTAATTCGATTTGTTTCATCAATTCCTTGTTATCAGCTTTGATCATCGAATTTGTGCCAACCTTAACTTGCTTGGAACTTGTTACTCGGGTTCGCAATTCAGTTCATTATCAAAACTCTCTAGCCTCGAAAGATGAGCAATCACTCACGATTAACGTTCTTACATTTATTAAATTTGATTTCAATTGAAACGACAATTGAAATATGCTGCTGTTAGTTATTTAAATTGTTATATATATGCTATTATCTGTAATTGTTCACCTATGGGATATGACACCATATCCTGTTATTTGTATTTTATTTAATCACTTATGATATACGCCTGTTGTTATATGTTATATTTTATTATATATGTTTTCACTCTACAAGTTCCCTGTTAGTTAGGATTCCCTATGGGTTGAAATGATACATACCCGAACGATCTGTGGAATAGGAGAAAATCGTTATGGGTTGAAATGATAAACCCAAGCGATTTTCATCCGAATTGAATTTGGGATTGCGGGTTTGTAATGATATATACCCGTATATATTTAAATTACAGATTGAAATGATAAATATCCGTATCACTTGACCATAGGGAAGAAAAATTTATACAAACACCGTTGGTCTATATATAAATATTTTAAAATGATTTCTATGGTTTTGAAAGGAAATATATATATGGTTTTATTTAAATTTTGAAAATATTATGTATATGAATAAGTTTTAATACAAAATAGATTTAATAATAAGCTCTAAATTAGTCAAGTTTGATTTAAGTAAATTACAATATGTTTAAGTATTTATTAAAAAGTTTTATTTAAAAAATAGATTTTTATAATGAATCTATAAGTTAAGGTTGGAAAGATAAATTTGAATTCATTCGAAATTGTATTTAAGTAAGAATTTTGTTTAATTAGATCGATTTGAAACTTATTGAATTTGACGGTTTTAAGGTATGATTTTATAACTTGATTTTTGATTTAAAGTGATTAAATGGATATTTTAAGTTTTAAATAAATCGAAGGAAATATTTAGTTTAATGTAATTTAAGGTTATTTAAATGATAATGGATTTATTAAGTGAATGTTTCAAAACTAAATAATAATGAAGTTAAAATAAGATATATACGAAATTATCAATTTAGTTTTGAAAGTGCTATAATTTGGAAATATATATATATTTGAAATGTAAATGATATTTTGGTTTTGAAGTATAAATTATTTTGAAATGACCATGGTGTTATAATGACGTTTGGATGTAAATAGCGTATATTTCTACATAGTATATAGTTCCACGGATCCTTAGAGGATGGTTATCCTAAACATCATCTAAGTTACTTGTATTTCAGTTGATATCTCACATGAGTTGGATTTATTGATATAAGAATGTTAATCCTGACTTGAGTGTTTTGTGTTTTGCTTTACGCTCGGGTCAGACTGAGTGATACAGCAATTGATACTCACCATTGAAGTTTCGAGCTTCGCTTGGAGATCCACTATCGATTCAGCTTCCAGCTTTTCCAGTTGATTTGTTCAGAGATGTCATCAGTCTGTATTTGAGATATTCTGTTGTATTTTATTTCAAACACTATTGTTTGTATGGTAGCTTCATGGACTACTATTTATTAATCTATTCCGCTGCATTCTGTTATAATACTTTATGTCTGTGGTTCTGTGATTATTTTATTTACTATATATGTTGAGGTTTGCCAAATTTTAATTTAATAATCTGATATTTTGAGCAATTCAAGTCCGGCATGTGCGGATGCGAATGGTTGAAAATATCGGGTCTTTACAGTTTGTATCAGAGCTCTGGTTGTAGGCAAAACTTAGCATATAAAGTAAATTTAATTACAGAATCACCTTCGTTCGAGCTTGAATCCTTTTCTCTTTGATTTGGTTTCCTTTTGTAACATCCAGGATTTTCGACTTTCGAAAATCGACATTAATACGTCCACTGTATCAACTGCCGAGCAATCGAATGCCGGAAAACCGAATTGTTATGGTTAAAAAGAAGAGGTAGAAGAAGACAGAAAGAAAGAAAGAAGAAACAACAGAAACAATATCAGAATCTCACATATCGCAGCGGAACAACATATAATAGATAAATAAATAATCTTTAAATCAAAGAACTATATCAGTTTATACATTACATCACATCATCAGAGTCAATATACACACAATACATCAATGGACAGTTATACAAACTTGTCCTTACAAATGAATTTTTTTTTACAGCGGAATAATAATATCATATACAAATGCTACGTCTCGCCATCCAGCTTGCCACTTGAGCTCCAATGCCTCCTGAAATCCAGAATTACCTGATAACCTGACTCTAGGCTGCCCGTGTGGAAAATTATGGGCACCCAGAGTTTAGGAAAGGAACAATAAACTCCAGGTCAGTCATGGGACTGGTGTGAGAACTAAAACAGTTTTTTATCTTTAAAACAACAACAACAAAGGAAGTAAAAGACATCCGCAATTCTTTTTGGAAAATGAAACTACCATAAGACCTCCTGCCACACACACAATGCAAACGCTGAATTGGAGGAGATTTCTTCTTATGATAGTCAAACATGCTTACTACGCAAATTCTTTTGATTTGATATTATTATTAGTGCATAGTGCAGAAAACTTTTCGAAAGTATAATATTAATCTTAGCCAGCATAGGCATTCCGCACTTATGCCTACTATAGCTACTATGTTCAATAGCAGGTTACCGCCACATTCCATAGCAGGTTATACAACTAAAACCGTACAAGGTTCATATTGTTTCTTTGGATTTCCAACAAATGGTCAGGCTAAGGAACTTGCTACTGCAAATGGGATCGCCTCTGGATGGACGTCCCGAGAACTAACTAGCTCTCTGCCAACACAAGGCCGGGTTACCTCTTACACTAGGTAACTACTACACGAATATGCCACCCCCCGGTCCTTTGGGACCTTTATCCGAGGCGCCTCGATCACACAGCAATCACACAGTAAATGAGATTGGAGTATCAACATAGGTTAAATACCAGGGCTCCATACCTGATACCACCCTTTTCCATAAGGAAATGACATACCCTAAAGGGAGCGACCCTCCTAACCTTGCCGCATATTCCTATTTCGACCATTTCCGGGTTGTGAGGTCCGAAGAGGTCTCATCCACAAAGCTACGCTTTTTCACAAAGCCACGCTTTGATCAACAAATGATCAATAAATAATCATCACACAGCAACACTCAGCATGCCACATTACCAAATTGGGAGTATATCACTGATAACTTTCAACTACATAACCTCTGAGCTCGTACGTTTCAGAGAAGGGTGTTAAGTTAAGAGAATAAATTCTCCGCCACCAACAGAAATGTATTTGAAAGAAATCAGCTTTATATCTCAAAATGTAATGTTAAACATGTAACCATACAAGTCTATTCCGGGTTCGAACAGAACCGAAGGCACGTCCGAAGAAGCCCTTGCAATCCGGGTATTCACAATCCCGATCGAACTTCCCATCACAAAGGAAATCTCTATACCGTAGCTAACGGTGCAGAGACAATCGATAGGTCATCCTATCGTTTTCACAAATACCCGGTCTTCACCACCGGTCTTCAATATGATCCATATCGTCGTATCACTAATTCGGAATGGGTTATATGACATAAAGGTCTTTTCCCGGCTAACCCGAATAGTGAGCACAATATTTAAAACATATGGATATAGGGATTTCAATTAAGTCGCAACTTATTACCCAAATCCTTTCCTTTAAATGGTTTAAACAAATTACCATTTTAAATCTTTAAACAAAAAGATTTACTTCACAAAGTTTACCCAGTTTCACAAAGATTCATTCATAGATTTCCAAATCAATTTCCGTTTCAATTGGATTAACCCATTAAATCTTTAAATCGAGATTTAATTTATAGCTTTCAAAACTATTCACAATTCAAGTCTTTTATAATATAAAAGATACACCATTTGAAATACTCTTTTATTTCAAAATAAGATTTAATCATCGTCACAAAGGTTAATTCATAGTTTTTCCAAACTATTTACAATTTCATTTCAACTTGAAATATTTCGATACAAATTGGAAATCTTTTCACTTATGAAAGCTATTATTATTTGAAAACAGATAGTTTTCATTTTGGGAAAAACTGGTTACAATTACACAGGTTAAAGCCATCTAAGTACAAATCTTGGATTTAAATTTAAATTTCCAAAAACATATTTTAAATAGTTAAAAACCCATATAAACACCTTTTATAACTGGTACAATCTTTTAGACCATAGTTCCTAAATCATTGAATTCAAAATTTAAATCAAATGATTCAAATTTCAATTTTATTAAGTTATTTAAAATAACTTTTATTTTTGAAACTCATTTCCAAAAACTTTCAATTCAAATTCAAAAACTAATTTGGATTCAAAAATTCAATCTTTTAGAATTGTCAAAAATCTGTGACTTAACCGATTTCCACGTGAAATCCACATTGGTGTGTGTATTGTGTAGTCCAAGGGTTTAACACAATAGTGCAACAACATTCAACCATCACAGATCAAATATAACAATATATTTGATAAGCGGTATAAACTATAATGCTCATCTTTCATTCACAGATCACAGATATATATATCACAGATAAGTAGATCACAAATCATAACACACAACATGATATATCACAAAGCATCACATATTTGGGATATCAAACAATTCAACATCCAATATAATCCAAACATCCATAAGTAGGATTAATTTAATCATCCGATTAATTTAAATCAGATAAATTTCTATAAATAAATTTTACTAGTTATAGTAAATTAAAAATCAACTAATTTCAAATTGATTTTCAAATTTATTTCAAAACACCAAATCAAATTTTCAACGAATTTCCAAATTATTTCCTTTTTTAAATAAAATCCTTTATCTCTTCACATCTATTTAAAAATCCAAATTTTAAAAAAAATTCTTCAACTTATAAATAATATTACCCAAAAATCCATTTATTAATATCTTTTCCCATATTTCGGAAAAAATTCGATAAGACTACAAAAATCAACTTTTGATACTTTTGAATTCCTTCTTTCAAATTAATTCAATTCTTAAAAATAATTTTCCAAAAATCCAATTTTATTAATTTCTAGTATCCAACGATGCCAAAAATACATTCGGCTAAATTTTAGCCTTCAACAATTTCAATCACAAAGATAATCACACAGAGATTATAAATAATCAACACACAACATATGAAACAAATTCAAATGTTTGAGGAATCCAGTTGGATCCCTCCAACCTGTTTCCCTGCATCCACAGATGTTAGCACAATACCAATTCCACTTCGAGGTGGAATATCGCGGTATATGGGATTTATAAAATACTATCTGCTATTATGCGGCGCAATAGGGTCTCATCCGCTATATCATGCGGGAAATCAACTCCAAATACATATATAGTACCAATTCCACTTCGCGGTGGAATTATCGCGGTATATGTGTTTAATAAATAACCTCCGCTTAATATACGGCATATAGGGTCTATTTCAACACAATAGATAACAACCATCATTCAATTCGCACAATCAAGCAATTTTAAATCTAACTATTTAAAATTTAAATCGAAACACAATTCGATTGAGTGAGGAGTTCTCACCTTGCTTCCAAAAACGGTTGTAGTGTTTTATTTCAAATAAAATTAAACGCACGTTTAATTTTACTCAAAATTATCACTAGCTCCAATCGACTCTAAACCATTTCCATTGCGTAGTGCTCGTCAATACGGACCCAATGCGATTCGTTTCGTGCGAAACGGACCTTGTATCAAAAAGATATGCAATTTAGAAGTTTGAACGAATTTATATTATATAAATTTACAAATTTATTTATTATTTTTAAACCTAGAAATGATCTCAGCCGTGCATTCCAGCAATGAAATCGTGGCCATGGAAATTTGCTTCTTCCCCACCAGGTTCACACGCACGCAAGAACCCACTCGGCCGCCTTCGATCTTTGAATTAACGCGCCTCCTCGAACAACTTGAAGACGATCGGAGGCTACCACTCGACGCGCCATCACGAGCTCCCCCTTCGACATGAACGACGTGTAGCTCGATTGTCCATAGGCATGGAAAAACGTGCGCGAATGACGAACGAACGCGACCTCCTGGCGACCACCTCGATGCTCGGATTTAGATCATACCCGTTGGATCGCAAGATCTCGCGATGCTCTACGCTTTTGTAGTTGAACGTTTTTCGTGAATGTCGATGGATGAGGAGATTAGAGGGGATGAAGATGAGTGTTTTCTGGCCACAGAAATGAAAAATGGCGGCCAGAACTAGGGTTAGGGCTTTGTTGAAAAAATGAATAAAACAAGTCCTTTTATAGAAAATTTCCAAAACACTATTCATCCGAGATTTTCCGAACTCCAAACGAAGCGTGCCGGCTGACTTTTCTAGGGTTTAACCCGCGTTCCGGACACAATGGAACGTGTTTCGGGAGCTAATTTGATCATATGTGCAAGTTACGGAAATAAACGATCAAATTTAAATTAAATCGATTATAACGATTTCTATGCGTTTTGGCTCGCCTCGGACAAACCGTAAATCCGATTAACACGAAATTTGAAACCTTACAATAATATAACATTATGGATCCGATGAAACTGGTTTCGTCGAAATCCGAGACTGTTAGAAAAATGACTATTTTCACTCATCAATTAAATATTAAAATATTCAATTTCTACAATTTAACTTTTAATCCAATTTTAAAAGTTCTATAACATCATTCTAACTCCAATATGATTTAATATAACTTTATAAATCATTTTTATACACATTTAATCCAATTTCCAATTATTCATGCAATTTCAAATATTAAACTATCGATTTAATTATCCAATTAAATCTAGATATTCGAAATTAAATTTATTCGAATTACAAATCTTACTTGTTAATATTTAAAATCAATTAAATATACAAATTTCAAATGATAGAAATTCTGGGTCATTATAATCTTCCCCCCTTAAAAGAATTTCGTCCTCGAAATCGCAAAGTAAGAAAAATGCCCAAATCCATTAACCTTTCAAACAATTCGTTCAAATTAGATTTCAAAATCACTTAAGTGTACAACTTCCCCAAAATCCAATGGTTAAACTCTTTCAAAAACTTTACTAAGTTTTTCAAATCTATACTTAGTTATACTTTTCAAAACAAACTATATTGTTTAACTTTTAACTCCAAATCCAAAATTTAGTTTTCACAAATTTTGCAAAATTTCCTGAAAATTTTCTAACGCCTTAAATTTTCAGAAAAATTCGCCATAGCCTCCTTTGCGCGGTTCGATCGTAGTAGGATCACAATAGACATAAATATATATACATCGACCCACACGGTCGGAAAAGCAGAAAAACAGTTCATATTTCCTATTTTTATTGCGTAGGCGTACCTTTTTAGCATTTTTAAGCAAAGCGCTTATTAATTTAGCATTTTAGCGCAACCAAATCCCGCCAAACGATAGCCTCGGTACCTGTATTTACTCAATTTAAACATGTAAGCGACATATATATGAAATTATTAACATTTTACTCTTTTAAACAACTACAACACATGCATATTAAAAGAAATGCATACTAAAGAAGGTTTATAAGCAACTTATATAATTTCGACATTACTTGTAATTGTTTACAACCAATTCATATACAATGACATTCATTTCTTCATTTTCAATTAGTTTACATTCACTAATTTAAATTCAAATTAGTTCACTTTCCAATTCAAATTCCATCACATAGCTTTCAATTTTTTTTATCAATTCAATTTCATTCATACTTAATGAATTACACTATATACAATCAACCAGCAATCATATAACAACCAATGTCATCACCAACATAACCAAATTATTAAATTTACTTTCAATTTGGTTTAACACTTTTAATTCCAATTGGTTTAATATTAAGTTGACTTCCATTCGATTATTCAATTCCTAATTACATTAGCTTTAATGAATTAACACTTATATCCATTATTCCATATTAATTTATTCACATTCGATTGATTAACATTCAATCCATTTATTAATTCAATTGCTAATTCATTTTACAAATAAAGTTGAATTTCATTACATAACTCAAGTTCATATTCATCACTTCATTTCATTAATTCACTTTATTAATTTACTTCGATATCAAAATCAACTTCATTTAACATCACTTAAGTTATATTCCATTTCAAACATCATTTGTTTAACTTCACTTAATTTTCCACTTATAAATCAAATTCAAGTTATTTAACCCTCCTTTAGTTAAATTCACATCATATATTTACTATGCTAACTCAAATTCTTTAACTTTACCAAAGTGATGCAGCAGCGGATAACAGAAATGTATGAAACGGTGAAAGTAGCAATCGGTGGATTGAAAATACCAAACGCCCAAATTCGTTGATCTCAAAGATGCCGAATTCTAGCTATCTTCGTCACGTTGATCGCGCACGATGCCGTGAAAGAAGATCTACAATTCTTCGAACGTTGATCAAGCGCACTTGATACCGTGAATTGGCTTCAACGATCGTTGATTCAAGCGCACTCGAATGCCGAAAGTGGAGATAGGAGATCACACTCAACTACCAATTTCAAAGAGGCACAAAGCACTCAAACAAAAGTTTATTCAAAATCAACTAACTTTACAAATCATGCAACACCCATATTTATAGGCAGTTTACAACTCTACACTTACATCACAACACATAGGTCGTGAACGACCTAACACAGACAAACGACCCACGACCTAAAACAACAGCGACTCAACACAAAGGCACGCAACCTAACAGGTAAGCGACCTAAAAACAAACAAATACAATACAACACATTACATCACAACACATTACAAGGACATCTCGACCTAACTTATTTACAACATACACTAGGTCGCACACGACCTAACACAAACGACCTAAGATTACAACACAGCAACACAAGTGTCTTCACGCGACCTAGGCTTGAGCGATCTAACTCTAGTAGGCTTCAGCGACATACTTCCTGGAGTGACTTAACAACTGAGCGACCTAAGAATAGCGGCAAAATCAATCCAGCTTCAGGACTCTTCACGCGACCTAATTATACACGACAGCGACCTATCTTCATAGCGACATAAGGTCGAGCGACCTATCTTCCCGTGACCTATCTTCCCGCGACCTAACTTCCAGCGACCTAACTTAGGTCGTAACTCGTTAAAGTCAATTCTCGAATGGTCGGAGCGACCTAAAGGAATGAGTAACTCGTTAGGTCATTTGAGCGCCTTATCCTTTAACTCGTTAGCTCGTTCCAGCGACTTATCCCACTGATTTAGCTTGTTAGGTCGTTCCAACGACTTATCCCACTGATTATGCTTGTTATCTTCCTCGTTAGGTCGCACGCGACTTAACAGCACGTTAGGTCGCTCGCGACCTAAGACTTCATCAGTCTGGGCTGCATCATCCTCCCCTGGTTGGAAATATTCATCCTCGAATTTAAAAGCTCTTCCCCATTGGATTGTTCATCTTCATAATAAGGTATAAGATGTTTAACATTAAACACGTCAAAAGTGTACACATCCTCCGGCAGCTTCAATCTATAAGCGTTTTCATTGATCCGTTTCACAATCTTTACAGGACCAATCTTTCGAGCTTTAAGTTTATTATATGCTCCCACTGGAAAACGATCCTTCGTTAGTACAGCATATACTAAATCTCCTTCATTAAATTCAATATTTCTTCGTTTCAGATCCGCAGATCGTTTATACTTCTCATTCGTCTTCTCCAATCGTTCCCGCACGATTCTACGGCATTCTGTCAACCCATCAAAAAAATCAGCAGCCCGCTTAACTGTCCCCTTCGGTTGTGGCACTGTCGTTAAATCCAACGGCCCCTTTGGCAAGCTTGAATATACAATCTGAAATGGACTGAAACCCGTACTACGATTGATAGCATGATTATGAGCAAACTCCGCTTGACATAACTTCACATCCCAACTCTTCAGATTATCCTTCACAAGACATCGCAACAAGTTTCCCAATGATCGGTTCACCACTTCCGTTTGCCCATCTGTTTGCGGATGATAGGCGCTGCTAAAATTCAACTTCGTTCCAACCATCTTCCACAAACTCAACCAAAAATGGCTTAGAAATCTAGTATCCCGATCTGAAACTATAGATTCTGGTAAACCATGTAAGCGATATATCTCCCTAAAGAACAACTGTTCCATATGGACTGCATCTGCCGTCTTCTTACAAGCCACAAAATGTACCATCTTCGAGAAACGGTCTACCACAACATATATAGAGGCATTTCCCCGTTGTGTCCTCGGTAAGCCCAACACAAAATCCATGCTCACATCTACCCATGGTTTTGTAGGAACATGTAAAGGCATATACAATCCCGCATTTGTAGCTGTCCCTTTTGAAACTTGACAAACATGACATCTTCGCACAAACTTTTCAACTTCCCGCTTCAACGAGGGCCAATAATAAGATTGAGAAATCAATTGCAAAGTACGATCTCTACCCACATGACCTTCCTCATGCAACTCCTTCACAATCTTCATTCGTAAGTTGCACGCTGGTATGCACAATCGATTCCTTTTGAAAAGAAAACCATCCACCAACATGTACTCATCTATCTTTCCCTTCTCGATTTCATCCACAAACTTCGCAAAATAAGGATCATCAACAAACAATTCTGGCAACACATCAAACCCTGTCACTTCAACCTTCATTGTAGTCAACAAATGATTCCTTCGACTCAATGCTTCTGCCACACGGTTTGTAATTCCCGACTTATGCTTCACCACAAATGTAAACTGTTGTAGGTATGCGATCCACGAAGCATGTATGGCTGCAATTTTGTCATGTCCCTGCAAATGTTTCAGTGCTTCATGATCAGTATATAGAACAAATTCTTTATGGAACAAGTAGTATCTCCAATGTTTTATAGCTTGAACAATAGCATAGAATTCCACATCATAAGTATTATATCTCATCTTGGCTCCCGTTAGCTTCTCACTGAAATATGCAATAGGACGTCCTTTCTGACTCAACACCCCTCCAATCCCAACTTTAGATGCATCAGTATGTAACTCAAACAACAACTGAAAATCTGGTAATACTAGAATTGGTGCTGTCGTCAAAAGTTCCTTGATCTGCTCAAAAGCAAATCCCGCTTCCTCCGTCCATGAAAATTGCTTCCCCTTCATACAATCAGTAACTGGTGCCATCACGCTACTGAAGTGTGGTATAAATCTTCGGTAGAATGATGCTAAACCATGAAAACTTCTAACTTATGTTATTGTAATGGGTTGTGGCCAATTTCTGATTGCTTCAACTTTATTCTAATCCACCTGTATACCTCCTTCTGAAATAACATATCCCAAAAATAAAACACTATGCGTCATGAACACGCATTTCTTCGTTGCAGCATAAAATTGTTCCTGTCGCAGTATCATCAACACTTCTTTCAGATGATGCAAGTGTTCTTCTGTGCTTCTACTATATATCAGTATATCATCAAAATACACCACCACGAACTTCCTAACAAATGGTCTAAAGATCTGATTCATCACCCGCATAAATGTACTAGGTGCATTCGAAAGACCAAACGGCATAACCAGCCATTCATATAATCCTTCTCTCGTCTTGAATGTTGTCTTCCATTCGTCTCCTGGTCTAATTCGAATTTAATGATAACCACTCTTCAAATCGATCTTTGAAAAGATAGTAGCCCCACTAAGTTGATCCAACAAGTCATCCAGTCTAGGCATAGGAAATCTGTATCTCACTATAATCTTGTTCAGTGCTCGACTATCGGTACACATCCTCCACGTTCCATCCTTCTTCGGTACTAACAAAGCTGGCACTGCGCAAGGACTTAAACTTTCCTGTACACGCCCCTGTTCAAGCAACTCTTCCACTTGTCTTCTCAACTCCTCATGTTCCCTTGGACTCATTCTGTAATGTGGTCTATGCGGTAACACAACTCCTGGAACAAGATCTATTTGGTGTTGTATGTCCCTCAATGGTGGTAACTCTGTTGGCAACTCTTCAGGAAATACATCTTCAAATTCTTCCAGCACTGGCTTTACTTCTTCAGGAATCTCAACCACTTCGTTACTCTCACGTCCAATCAACAAAAACACTTTAGGCTCCTCTTCTACTTCCTTAACAAACTCCTTCAAAGATAGCAAAGTTTTAAGTTCTTCAATCTCCTCCAACTTGCTTTCTTCTTGTTTTCGCTTCTTAGGAACTAAAGTGATTTTAGTACCTTCAAACATGAAACTGTAACTGTTGGTACGTCCATCATGTTGCACAGCCCTATCATACTGCCATAGTCTCCCCAACAACAGATGACATACATCCATATCCACAACATCACACCAAATTTCATCTTTGTATTTCTTCCCAATCGAAAAATTCACACAAGCTCTTCGTCCAACTTTCACCTCCCCACCTTTTCTCAACCAAGCTAACTTGTAAGGTTTTGGATGCTTCTCAGTCTTCAATGCTAACTTCTTCACAGCCTCGGTAGAAATGATGTTATCACAGCTTCCCGCATCGATGACAAACTTGCAAACCCTTCCCAAGATAGTGCATGTTGATTGAAAGATGTTACTCCTCAACCAGCTAGAATCACCCTCTTGCTTTGGTGTTAAACAATTTCTCCTCATCATTAATGAATACCCTTCATCTCCCGACACATTTTCTTCCTCCTCAACATGTGGTGAATTAGAACATTCAGCTTCTACATCCTCAACCTCAGCTACCATCACTCGCTTCTTTGGCTTCGGACATTCATTGCTTTTGTGACCAAACTCCTGACAATTGAAACATTTGATACCACTATTGACCTTGGTTTTTGCAACTTCACTAACAACCGGTTTTGCAACAGCCTTCGAAACATTCGCATTGCTACTAGCCCCTTTAATTGGATTGTTGGAATTTGTAAACACACCACCACCTCTCCTTCCTTACTTCTCCCAAGATAGAGCTTTTTGATGTGCTTCAGCAACAGATTTGGGATCAAACATACTCACCATATCTTGAATCTGCATTCTCAACCCTCCAACAAATCTAGCGGTCAACTGTTCCTTTGTCTCCATGATGTCATTCCTTGCAATCAATTGATAAAATTCATCCGCATAATCATTCACTGACTTTGTTCCCTGTCTCAAGTTCTGCAAACGTTGATACATAAGAGATTGATAATTGTAAGGTAAGAAAGTAGCTTTCATCAATTTCTTCATCTTCTCCCATGACTCAATCTTTGACTTTCCCATTCTCTCCCGTGTTAATTTAGTTTGGTGCCACCATGCCATAGCTCTTCCTTTCAAACGAGTAGCAACCAACTTCACTCTACGATGCTCAGGTACTTCTTTGAAGTCAAAAATTTCCTCAACATTAGACAACCAATCCAAAAATTCCTCCGCTACCATTCCACCCTTGAATTCTGGAATTTCAGTTTTCATCCCCGACTCCCATCGTCGATCATCTTCTACATCCCGATATGCATTTCGTACTTGGTCTCGATCTCGAGAATGAACACTACATCTACCACCATCTTCATCAAAAACAGATGTACTTCGATAACGATCTCGACCACCCACATCTCTATGATCACGCATATCTCTTCTACTTTGTCTTTCATCATCACGGTATGGCTCATGTTCAAACTCACGTGGAGTTCTTCTCTCTTCATCTCTATACTCATGATGTTCTCTTCTCAATGAAACTGAAGATTCTCCTCTTTCTCGGTAAGATTGTGGCGACACCCTCCTCACTTCCGTAACCGATGCCGAAACTCTGTTTCCTCCATGGTTCGAGACTGGCGACCTTCTCCTTTGACCTTGATTCATGTCATTCATCAGTTTCTCTAACTTCCCAATGCCTTCATCAAACTTTTCATTGATGCATTGTTCCATTTGCTCGGCTTCTTCTCTCCTATACAACGCTTCAACATTCTGATGGCGATTAGCTCTTCTCGGCGGCATTATCAAATCTTCACAAACTTCAATTCTCGGCCTTGACTCTCAAAGTGATGCACGGCTTCAACTTCTAACCCTCGGCCTTAACTTCAAATTCTTCAATAAGAATTGGCTTCAAAGACTCGGCTTAGCTATGATTGGCTAAGTCTAGCTCTGATACCAAATGATGCAGCAGCGGATAACAGAAATGTATGAAACGGTAAAAGTAGCAATCGATGGATTGAAAATACCAAACGCCCAAATTCGTTGATCTCAAAGATGCCGAATTCTAGCTATCTTCATCACGTTGATCGCGCATGATGCCTTGAAATAAGATCTACAATTCTTCGAACGTTGATCAAGCGCACTTGGTACCGTGAATTGGCTTCAACGATCGTTGATTCGAGCGCATTCGAATGCCGAAAGTGGAGATAGGAGATCACACTCAACTACCAATTTCAAAGAGGCACAAAGCACTCAAACAAAAGTTTATTCAAAATCAACTAACTTTACAAATCACGCAACACTCATATTTATAGGCAGTTTACAACTCTACACTTACATCACAACACGTAGGTCGTGAACCACCTAACACAGACAAATGACCCACGACCTAAAACAACAGCGACTCAACACAAAGGCACGCGACCTAACAGGTAAGCGACCTAAAAACAAACAAATACAATACAACACATTACATCACAACACATTACAAGGACATCTCGACCTAACTTATTTACAACATACACTAGGTCGCACACGACCTAACACAAACGACCTAAGATTACAACACAGCAACACAAGTGTCTTCACGCGACCTAGGCTTGAGCGATCTAACTCTAGTAGGCTTCAGCGACATACTTCCTGGAGCGACTTAACAACTGAGCGACCTAAGAATAGCGAAAAAATCAATCCAGCTTCAGGACTCTTCACGCGACCTAATTATACACCGCAGCGACCTATCTTCATAGCGACCTATCTTCCCGCGACCTAACTTCCAGCGACCTAACTTAGGTCGTAACTCGTTAAAGTCAATTCTCGAAAGGTCGGAGCGACCTAAAGGAATGAGTAACTTGTTAGGTCGTTTGAGCGCCTTATCCTTTAACTCGTTAGCTCGTTCCAGCGACTTATCCCACTGATTTAGCTTGTTAGGTCGTTCCAACGACTTATCCCACTGATTAAGCTTGTTATCTTCCTCGTTAGGTCGCATGCGACTTAACAGCACGTTAGGTCGCTTGCGACCTAAGACTTCATCAGTCTAGGCTGCATCACAAAGCTAAAATCTTTATTTCATATTATAAGTCTAAAACTCGTTTCACTTATATTCATCAATTTCAATTTGGATTTTAATTTAAATTTTGTTTATCATAACAAAACTTAAAGTTTCAATTTATTATGGTAGCAAATCCATCACACAGAAACTCGAAAATGATACTGATAATGCTGCAGTCATCACCCTTATTATTTCCCAGCAATAGTAGTGAATCCAGTGCTTAATATTCTTTCAAAAATTTCCTTTTATTTATAAATCACATTTATAAATTCTTTTCTCATATAATTTCACTATTTGACTTTACTTATACAAGATTATTTCACAACTGCAAATCATATTAATTATAATTCCATACTTAATAATTCATTTGCTTATATACTTCATTCTTTTACATATGTTGTTTTCATTTAGATTATTCAAACAACTTTTATTAATTCATATATATTTTCTTACATTTTCAACAACCAAACAATTAATTTATATACACCTCAACAATTTCTGAAAAATTATGTCTTTATATACAAAATATAATCGAGGTAAAATTATTTCATTTACCCAATTTAAAATGATAATGTGTCGGTTCATCTTGTTTAAGAGTTTAGAAAACCCTATCGATTACAGTTAGCTAGACTGCACCGACCAGAATCCATAAACAATCAACTGATAAGTCAACACAATACAAAACAATTTCATATTCACTAACAAATACGCGCTCATATCTATTATTACACTCACACTCATTCTAGAGTACTACTGACTCTATCTCTAATGAGTAACTCCCAACAGAGCCAAGGTTATCGCTTAACCATATGCTCTGATACCACATGTAACGTTCGGGATTTTCGACTTCCGAAAATCGACATTAATACGTCCACTGTATCAACTACCGAGCAATCGGATGCCGGAAAACCGAATTGTTATGGTTAAAAAGAAGAGGTAGAAGAAGACAGAAAGAAAGAAAGAAGAAACAATAGAAACAATATCAGAATCTCACATATCGCAGCGGAACAACATATAATAGATAAATGAATAATCTTTAAATCAAAGAACTATATCAGTTTATACATTACATCACATCATCAGAGTCAATATACACACAATACATCAATGGACAGTTATACAAACTTGTCCTTACAAATGAATTTTTTTTACAGCGGAATAATAATATCATATACAAATGCTACGTCTTGTCATCCAACTCGCCACTTGAGCTCCAATGCCTCCTGAAATCCAGAATTACTTGATAACCTGAATCTAGCTAGGCTGCCCGTGTGGAAAATTATGGGCACCTAGAGTTTAGGAAAGGAACAATAAACTCCAGGTCAGTCATGGGACTGGTGTGAGAACTAAAACAGTTTTTTTTATCTTTAAAACAACAACAACAAAGGAAGTAAAAGACATCCGCAATGCTTTTTGGAAAATGAAACTACCATAAGACCTCCCACCACACACACAATGCAAACACAGAATTGGAGGAGATTTCTTCTTATGATAGTCAAACATGCTTACTACGCAAATTCTTTTGATTTGATATTATTATTACTGCATAGTGCAGAAAACATTTCAAAAGTATAATATTAATCTTAGCCAGCATAGGCATTCCGCACTTATGCCTACTATAGCTACTATGTTCAATAGCAAGTTACCGCCACATTCCATAGCAGATTATACAACTAAAACCGTACAAGGTTCATATTGTTTCTTTGGATTTCCAAAAAATGGTCAGGCTAAGGAACTTCCTACTGCCAATGGGATCGCCTCTAGATGGACATCCCGAGAACTAACTAGCTCTCTACTAACACAAGGCCGGGTTACCTCTTACACTAGGTAACTACTACACGAATATGCCACCCCCCGGTCCTTTTGGGACCTTTATCCGAGGCGCCTCGATCACACATCAATCACATAGTAAATGAGATTGGAGTATCCACATAGGTTAAATACCAGGGCTACATACCTGATACCACCCTTTTCCAGAAGGAAATGACATACCCTAAAGAGAGCGACCCTCATAACCTTGTCGCATATTCCTGTTTCGACCATTTCCGAGTTGTGAGGTCCGAAGAGGTCTCGTCCACAAAGCTACGCTTTTTCACAAAGCCACGCTTTGATCAACAAATGATCAATAAATAATCATCACACAGCAACACTCAGCATGCCACATTACCAAATTGGGAGTATATCACTGATAACTTTCAACTACAGAACCTCTGAGCTCGTACGTCTCAAAGAAGGGTGTTAAGCTAAGAGAATAAATTCTCCGCCACCAACAGAAATGTATTTGAAAGAAATCAGCTTTATATCTCAAAATGTAATGTCACACATGTAACCATACAAGTCTGTTCCGGGTTCTAACAGAACCGAAGGCACTTTCGAAGAAGCCCTTGCAATCCGTGTATTCACAATCCAGATCAAACTTCCCATTACAAAGGAAATCTCTATACCGTAGCTAACGGTGCAGAGACAATCGATAGGTCATCCTATCCTTTTCACAAATACCCGGTCTTCACCACCGGTCTTCAATACAATCCATATCGTCGTATTACTAATTCGGAATGGGTTATATGACACAAAGGTCTTTTCCCGGCTAACCCAAATAGTGAGCACAATATTTAAAACATATGGATATAGGGATTTCAATTAAGTCACAACTTATTACCCAAATCCTTTCCTTTAAATGGTTTAAACAAATTACCATTTTAAATCTTTAAACAAAAAGATTTACTTCACAAAGTTTACCCAGTTTCACAAAGATTCATTCACAGATTTCCAAATCAATTTCCATTTCAATTAGATTAACCCATTAAATCTTTAAATCAAGATTTAATTTATAGCTTTCAAAACTATTCACAATTCAAGTCTTTTATAATATAAAACTGGTTACAATTACACAGCTTTCAAAATCATTCTCATATATATAAAGGGTTTTATGAGAATGATTTTGGAAAAAGGTTTTGGAACCTATGAATTTGGAAAAGGCTTTTGATTTTTGGGAAAATCAATTTTGGATTTTGGAAAGCCTAGTTTGAGAATTATCGATTTTGGTAATCGATTTTGTGTAAAGGAGATTTTGATAAATCATAAAGGGTATGATTTGAAGATACTATAAGTATATAGTATAAAGTATTTTGAGAATAGCTCTGGGGAAAAAGGCGCTTCCTGAAATGAACTTCTCAGGAGTACCACTGGGTGGTACTGCCTTGAACCCCAAGGGTGGATTCTAAAGTTGATCTTGTGAGGAGTCCGGACAAAACTAGTTCCTGAGGATTATTTGTGTAGCAAAAGTCGAGGGGCTGGTGCCCACAGAGGCATTTGAGTTATGCTGTGACAACAATTTAACTCAATGTCACTGCGATCTACTGCAGACCATAGCGAAAGTCATGTGTGCCGCTGAGAGCCAACTGTCTACGTTTGATTTTATATCGGTAGACTGTGACACTATGGTAACATAGCGAAAGTCGTTTGTGCCGCTGAGAGCCAACAGTCTGCGTTTGATTTTATATCGGTAGACTGCGACCTATGTGGGAGAAGTTTCATTTTGACAGCGAAATCGTGTGTGCCGTTGAGAGCCAAAAGTTACATAGACTTTTGCTGCGACGGCAACGTAACCCTGGAATGTAACTACGATCTGTTGTGGGTTCCATGGTATAATCAGTTACATGGACTTTTGCTGCGATGGCAACGTAACCCGTGATGTAACTGTGACCATGGATGAGAGTGATGATTTCCAGAGCATTCTCACCAAAGATATTTCCTCTATTTTCAAAAACGTTTTCGATATTTTCAAATAAAGTATCTTCCAAGTATTTTCACTGGGTGTTGAAAACGAGTCTGCTAAGTACTTATAGATTTTCAGTCCTACGCCTAATCAACGTATGACCGAATTTCTGTGAGAACGAGGATGGACTTGTTAAAACATCAAGTTATAAAAAGTATTTTTATAAAACTATTTTTATATGGATTTTAAAAAAATGTTTTAAAGATAATCAAAGAAAATTTATCAGATTTTAAGTACTGAATAAATTCTGGCTTCGTTTCTTTTCGAGGACGAAAAGATTTAAAGGGGGGAGGAATGTGATAACCCGAATTTTTGGGCATTTGTTAATTGGAAATTAACATAATTAAATTTATTAAAATACTTATTTGTAAATTGAACAAATGAAATTCTGAGATATATCTAAAAATATCAAATTGATTTTTAAGATTTATTTTAAAATTTTATTTAAAAATTGGTTTGAACTTATATTGGGATTTCAAAGAGATGATATATATATCTTAATATATATTTTGGATTTAGAAGTATGTATAAATGATTTTTGTATAAATATAGTTTGTCTTATTCTATTTATTTTAAAAGATTTTCATTTATGTAATTAAAATATGCATTTAGTTATTAGGAAATAAATTATAAAAGCTTTATTTAATAAATATAAAAATTATTTATGCATGAGAAATATATGTGTTAGCTTATAAACACCCCTAGATAACATGTGTTAATCTATTAAATGTGATTAGTGACAAGTGTCACATTTTTATTTTATTTTCTTTAATTTTAATAAATCAAAAATTTAAATCTATATAACATTACTTTTTCCTCCTCGTTCATTATTATCACATTTTCTTTAAAATCAAAACTGCAGCCACGTTCTAAAACAAAGAAAATTATACCAAAACCTGTAAACATCTTCAAGCAAAATCTAGAATTCAAATAAATTTCCAGTAAATCAGTTTTTAAAGTTCTTCTTCAAGATTCAAGTAGAAAGAATCAGCAATCTCTAACCTAAGCAAGGCAATTCAAAGTTCTGGAGCAAGCTGTCCAAATTTAAAGTTTTCAAACATCTTATTCTCAAAACACTCTGTTCAAACATCTTTACCAGGTGAGTAAACATTTAACTAGAATGTTTAGGTGATAAATGTTGTGCATGTGTGTTTCTGGAATGTATTTATGCCTGCATGTATATGTATATACAAGTGTAGATCAGTATGTTGTTGTATTTGAATTTTTCATATCTGTGCTTCTCTGGTTTCAAGATACAGAGTAAAATAAATCAAAAAGAAAAATTCAAATCCCCTTATCTGTTCTCTGTTAAACTTTTGTTTCACACAAGACAAGTTTGTTTAACTATAATTTAAGTTTTAAAAATATGGATAAGTATCTTAGAATTGAAATCTAGTGGAATAAAGAAATATACAGTATCAATCTTTTTAACAGGTTAAAAATCAAGTGTTGTAATCTGTTGATTAAATTATATAATGTGAATCCACTCAAAAAAATAGGATTTTTAAAACAAATATGGTAATTTTTAATTGGGTAAGTTAAAAGCAGATCAGAGTTTAACTTGAAATGGGTTTTCACCATTTTCTGGCGATCGAATGACATTTGGATCTCGGGATTCTGGTCGAAGCTTGATTGTTGACCAGGAATGTCGAGAAAAATGTCAGATGAATTTATCATCCATCGTGGCGTTGGAAATCTGATGAACTAGGGTTTAACGCATTTATTTGGTCGTGGTGAAGAACGTGACGACTGGATCGTCTATGGTGGATCGAGCTTCACCGGAGTGATGGGGATGGATGCGTGAATGTCTTGCGATGATGTGACCAGAGTTTCAGGAGGAACGGTGGTCGGAGGCACGATGGCGAGGCGTTTTCTTTCCGGCGTTGTGTACTTCTGTTTCGAGATTGAAAGCTTGATTTCGATTTAGGCTTGATGCTTTCGATTGGATGCTTGGAGTTGAATGTCGTGATGTTTTACGACTTGTCGAAGGTGGTCGAGTTCGTCGGAGATGGCCAGAATTGCTGTGCACGTGCACAACGATGATCGCGTGTCAGGGAAGATGAATGCGTGGGCGACTCGAAGGGATGTCGGGGTTTTTGGGGGTTAGTCTCGAGTTTTCGTTCGTGTCGAAGAGGAGTGAATTAGCAGTTTTAGTTTTAAAATAAATCTGAGGGAAGAAGAAGAAGATGCAAGGGGAACTCGTAGCAATCTCGAGTAGAACGCGGGTTTGACTCGAAGTAGAGGAAGGGAGGAAGGTGTTAAGCCTGTTTTTAAAGTTTTATAAAAATAACAGTTGGTCTAATTAATTCCTAATGGTTTCTAAAATAAAGTTAATGATGTAATAAAGTATTTAGATTAAGATAAGGAAATTAATTAAAAGATAATTAAGGGTAATGGTTAAAGAATAATTAATTTACTTAATTAATTACAGGTTAATCACTTAATGTTATTAATTAAAGGATTTATTAATACAATTGATTAATGAGTTAATTAATTAATTAAAGAGTAATTAATTAATTAGAGAGTTAAGGATTAATTAATAATGTGATTAATTATTTGCTAAGGTAATTAAATGAGTAATTAATTAATGGAAGTGATTAATTTAAAGTATGATTAATTAATTAATGTAATTAATTAAAGATCAATGTAATTAACTATAGTTAATTAGTTAATGAAAGTAATTAATTAAGGATCATTAATTAATGTGATTATCCCATTGTTTAATAATCCTCAATTAAATAAATAAATAAATTAAAGGTTAATTAATTTATGTTATTAAAGGCTAATTATGTAATGAAATTAAAAAGAACAATTAATCAAGGGTGATTAATTAAGACGGATACTTAATGGATGATTAATTAATTGGTTTGTAATTAATTAATGTTGAGTAAAGATAATCTAAGTGATTAAAGATTAGTAATTAATTTAATTAAAGATAAATTAAATTAATTTTGGAAGTGATTTACCTTGCTTATGGGTGACTGAATGATATTGAATGCCTTGGACTATTTGTTATCCCGGGTATGTGATTGTGATGCTATGTGATCTGCCATATTTTTGTAATATTATATGTTTGGGTGAACAATGATGATGTGTTTACCTATGATAATTTGCTGTGTAAAAGTGACACTCTGTATTTAAAATTGATTTGTATTCATTTGAATAACTTGGGTTAAGATGATATTGAATTCGAAGAGACCGGGGTCGGGTATTAGTAAATATCTGAAACCACTTCGATTAGTAATCTAAATTCTCTATAGATTTGAATTGTAAATCAAATAGGCTGGGATGAAATAAATTGAGTAGTCTAGACCATTGAAACTAAGTAACGGTACTTAGATATTATTTTGTGAAATAATTGTTTGAATAAAATAATATGAACTCGTAGAAGATACGAGTTACCCTGGTTTCAAATAAGTTTTATAACTTAGTATTTCAAATTATATGGGTTTACTCACGCTGGTTTCCAGCCTGACCCGGGTGTTACTTTGATGTAATGCTCGGGTCAGACCGAGTATTACAGCTTTTCAGGTTAGGATGTTCTGGAGCTCAGGAGGCGAGCTGAATGGCAGGAACGTATGGAGTGTATTCTGCTGTGATATATTGTTATTTATTGGGACGAGTTATTTTAACTGTCCAGTCTATTGTAATGATTGTAACTCTGATGAATTGTATGTAAAGTAACAATTACAGCTTTCTTTTATAAAAATGCTATTATTTGTTATTATATTTAATCCGCTGCGAATGTGAGATGTTGTATTTTATGTTCTTCTTTCTTCTTTCTGTTTCTTTCTTCTATCTCTTTCTTTTTCTTCTAACTATCTGGAATTTTCGGGTTCGACAATTTCGGGTCGTTACAATATATATCACAGATAAGTAGATCACAAATCACAACACACAACATGATATGTCACAAAGCATCACATATTTGGGATATCAAACAATTCAACATCCAATATAATCCAAACATCCATAAGTAGGATTAATTTAATCATATGATTAATTTAAATCAGATAAATTTCTATAAATAAATTTTACTAGTTATAGTAAATTAAAAATCAATTAATTTCAAATTGATTTTCAAATTTATTTCAAAACACAAAATCAAATTTTCAACGAGTTTCCAAATTATTTCCTTTTTTAAAATAAATTCCTTTATCTCTTCAAATCTATTTAAAAATCCAAATTTTTAAATAAATTCTTCAACTTATAAATAATATTACCCAAAAATCCATTTATTAATATCTTTTCCCATATTTTGGAAAAATTTCGATAAGACTACAAAAATCAACTTTTGATACTTTTAAATTCCTTCTTTAAAATTAATTCAATTCTTAAAAATAATTTTCCAAAAATCCAATTTTATTACTTTCTGGTATCCAACGATACCAAAAATACATTCGGCTAAATTTTAGCCTTCAACAATTTCAATCACAAAGATAATCACACAGAGATTATAAATAATCAACACACAACATATGAAACAAATTCAAATGTTTGAGGAATCCAGTTGGATCCCTCCAACCTGTTTCCCTGCATCCACAGATGTTAGCACAATACCAATTCCACTTCGAGGTGGAATATCGTGGTATATAGGATTTATAAAATACTATCCGCTATTATGCGGCGCAATAGGGTCTCATCCACTATATAATGCGGGAAATCAACTCCAAATACATATATAATACCAATTCCACTTCACAGTGGAATTATCGCGGTGTATGTGTTTAATAAATAACCTCCGCTTAATATACGGCGTATAGGGTCTATTTCAACACAATAGATAACAACCATAATTCAATTCACACAATCAAGCAATTTTAAATCTAACTTTTTAAAATTTAAATCGAAACACA
Organism: Allium fistulosum; assembly: GCA_030737815.1. Taxonomy (NCBI): domain Eukaryota; kingdom Viridiplantae; phylum Streptophyta; class Magnoliopsida; order Asparagales; family Amaryllidaceae; genus Allium; species Allium fistulosum. The sequence goes on along the minus strand of CM060901.1, from coordinate 919,197,846 downwards.
ATTCGATTGAGTGAGGAGTTCTCACCTTGCTTCCGAAAACGGTTGTAGTGTTTTATTTCAAATAAAATTAAACGCACGTTTAATTTTACTCAAAATTATCACTAACTCCAATCGACTCCAAACCAGTTTCATTGCGTAGTGCTCATCAATACGGACCCAACGCGATTCGTTTCGTGCAAAACGGACCTTGTATCAAAAAGATATGCAATTTAGAAGTTCGAACAAATTTATATTATATAAATTTACAAATTTATTTATTATTTTTAAACCTAGAAATGATCTCAGCCGTGCATTCCAGAGATGAAATTGTAGCCACGCAAATTTGCTTCTTCCCCACCAGGTTCATACGCACGCAAGAACCCACTCGGCCGCCTTCGATCTTTAAATTAACGCGCCTCCTCGAACGACTTGAAGACGATCGGAGGCTACCACTCGATGCGCCATCACGAGCTCCCCCTTCGACGTGAACGACGTGCAGCTCGGTTGTCCATAGGCATGGAAAAACGTGCGCGAATGACGAACGAACGCGACCTCTTGGCGACCACCTCGATGCTCCGATTTAGATCATACCCGATGGATCGCAAGATCTCACGATGCTCTACGCTTTTGTAGTTGAATGTTTTTCGTGAATGTCGATGGATGAGGAGATTGGAGGGGATGGAGATGAGTGTTTTCTGGCCATAGAAATGAAAAATGGCGGCCCGAACTAGGGTTAGGGCTTTGTTGAAAAAATGAATAAAACAAGTCCTTTTATAAAAAAATTCCAAAACACTATTCATCCGAGATTTTCCGAACGCCAAACGAAGCATGCCGGCTGACGTTTCTAGGGTTTAACCCGCGTTCCAGACACAATGGAATGTATTTCGGGAGCTAATTTGATCATATGTGCGGGTTACAGAAATAAACAATCAAAATTAAATTAAATTGATTAAAACGATTTCTATGCGTGTTGGCTCGCCCCATACAAACCGTAAATCCAATTGACACGAAATTTGAAACCTTACAATAATATAACATTACGGATCCGATGAAACTGGTTTCGTCGAAATCCGAGACTGTTTGAAAAATGACTATTTTCACTCGTCAATTAAATATTAAAATATTCAATTTCTACAATTTAACATTTAATCCAATTTTAAAAGTTCTATAGCATTCTAACTCCAATATGATTTAATATAACTTTATAAATCATTTTTATACACATTTAATCCAATTTCCAATTATTCACGCAATTTCAAATATTAAACTATCGATTTAATTATCCAATTAAATCTAGATATTTAAAATTAAATTTATTCGACTTATAAATCTTACTTATTAATAATTAAAATCAATTAAATATACGAATTTCAAATGACAGAAATTCTGGGACGTTACACCTTTGAATTTTGGAACGTTCCCCTCGGTTCCAAAATCCATCCTTGTCTCTCCCTATTCGTGTTTTCTTGATTTTGGAGGATCCCATAGCTCCACTGTATGATTTGTAAAGGGGTGAAACTCTTTTACAACGAGCATTGATTCACCGAAGATTTCTATGTCCTCGGTTTAGATGTTGTTATCTTTTGTTATGCCGAATTCTGTCTCTGGTGATCGAATGTCAATTTGCCTTCGAATTCTGTATCGATCATATTCCTAAAGTCACGGTTGACCCGGTTAAGGTCGCCCGCGATTTATATATGTATATTCATCTTCTATTTTATAATTTAATTATCTCATCTTCGTTCGAGCCTATCTTCGAATCAGAATTCTATTTGATTAGAGTCCCTCTAATTTGAATCTCTATCATTGTTTTGAAATCCATCCTCGAATCATTCTTTGAAAAATCGTGTTTGTTTGTATTTTAGAAATTGTTTATATATCGAAATTATTATTTTGATAAGTATGATTATATTCTATATATAAAAGCAAAAATGTTTTCGATAAGGATTATATACCTTTTAAAAACGAGAATTTGAAGTTTCGAAAGGATTTGAAAATTTAAAAATTATATAAGAAATTGATTTATATAAAAATGATTTATAACTGAAGGGTTTTGAATTGGAAATTTGGGAAACTGAACTCCGGTATTTTGAAAATTGGTTTTAAGATTTTTAAAATATATGATAATACGATTTGAAAGTATTTTCCTAATAAGAAACATTTCAAATGAGTTCCAATGATTTCGAGGAAATTTCAAAGAAGTTTTCAAGAAAATAGAAGTCCAGAACCCACCTATGTCGCTGGAGAATAATTTCAGTGATGAGTGCACGCATCATCCACATTGATTTTCGAGTTCAGAGTGGGGGAGAGGCAACTTTAGTAGCTTTGCTATGCGTTTGATTTTGTGAAACCAATTTTGATTTCAAATTCCGAAGTATGTTTTGATATTTGAAAGATATATATATATATATATATATATATATATATATATATATATTTGAAACGATTTGAAGTGAGCCCGGTGTTCAGTCCTCGAGATTCAGATTTGATTTGGTATAACCCTATCTTTTGAAATTGATTTACTGATTTGCTGCTGATTTCCAACTCTTGGATTGGAAATTTGATTTCTCCGACTATTTTGAATGTTCGAACACTTCCAAATCAAGGTTTAATTTTCAAAGCTAAGTAATTTTGAAAAGCATAAATTATTTGATAAAGTATATAAGTTTAGTTTTGTATGTTTAAATATGAAGTAATATGATTTAAATAAGTTTGAAACTATTTTGTTAAGTAAATGAATAAGACTATTTTGAATTATACTAATATGGAATTTAGTTTTGAAATGTTTTGAATAAAATTTAGTTTTAAATGTTTTAACTTAGTAACATCTTTTATAAAACCACACACACACACATATATATATATATATATATCTACTACTAAGAAAGAGAATTTATTGAATAGATTTACTCGGTGTCTTTTTGAAATTCCAAATATACCCGTTTACATCTCATAGAGGAATAGTATTCAAATATGGGAATATAGCCTGTTAATTTCTAAGTACAACTATTAGTCACCATGGAGAACTACAGTGTGCATTCACAAGATGAAGTATCCGAGTGTACCATATTGTCCGTAATTTAGGTGGGAGTTTATTGGTCGAAGTTTTGTCAAATTCCAAGTTAGCATGAAGAAGTTATTACAGTCTGAACAAAAAAAATAGCAGCTTCTGCACTAGGCGGTGTTCAAATATTGGGATGTGATAGCCTGTAATTTTCTAAGTACAACTGTCAGTCCCCATGGAGAACTAAAATGTACGTTCACAAAATGAAGTATCCGAGTGTTTCATATTGTCCGTAATTTAGGTGGGAGTTAATCGGTCGAAGTCTCACTGGATTCCTAATTAGTATGAAGAAAATATTGCAGTCTGAAAAAAAAAATAGCGGCTTCTGCACTAGGCGGAGTTCAAATGTGGGGATGTGGTATCCTGTTATTTTCTAAGTACAACTGTCAGTGTCCATGGAGAACTACAGTGTGCATTCACAAGATGAAGTATCCGAGTGTTCCATATTATCCGCAATTTAGGTGGGAGTTAATTGGTCGAAGTCTCACTAGATTCTAAATTAGTATGAAGAAGTTATTGCAGTTTGAACAAAAAAATTAGCGGCTTCTGCACTAGGCGGAGTTCAAATATGGGGATGTGGTAACCTGTTATTTTCTAAGTACAACTCTCAGTCCCCATGGAGAACTATAGTGTGCGTTCAGAAGATGAAGTATCCGAGTGTTCCATATTGTCCGTAATTTAGGTGGGAGTTAATCTGTCGAAGTCTCGCCGGATTCCGAGTTAGTATGAAGAAAATATAACAGTCTGAACAAAAAAATAGCGGCTTCTTCACTAGGCGGAGTTCAAATACGGGGATGTGGTAGCCTGTTATTTTCTAAGTACAATTGTTAGTCCCCATGGAGAACTACAGTATGCGTTCACAGGATGAAGTATCCGAGTGTTCCATATTGTCCGTAATTTAGGTAGGAGTTAATCGGTCGAAGTCTCACCGGATTCCAAATTAGTATGAAGAAGTTATTGCAGTCTGAACAAAAAAAATAGCGGCTTCTGCACTAGGCAGAGTTCAAATATGGGAATGTGGTAGCCTGTTATTTTCTAAGTACAACTGTCAGTCCCCATGGAGAACTACAGTGTGTGTTCATAAGATGAAGTATACGAGTGTTCCATATTGTCCGTAATTTAGGTGGGAGTTAATCGGTCGAAGTCTCTCCGGGTTTCGAATTAGTATGAAGAAGTTATTGCAGACTGAACAAAAAAAATAGTGGCTTCTACACTAGGCGGAGTTCAAATATGGGGATGTGGTAGCATGTTATTTTCTAAGTAAACTATCAGTCCACATGAAGAACTACAGTGTACGTGCACAAGATGAAGTATCCGAGTGTACCATACTGTTCGTAATTTAGGTGGGAGTTCATCGATTGAAGTTTTGCCTGATTCCGAGTTAGTATGAAGAAGTTATTCCAGTCTGAACAAAAAAAATAGCGGCTTTTTCCTAGGCAGAGTTCAAATATGAGGATGTAGCCTGTTATTTTCTAAGTACAACTATTAGTCACCATGGAGAACTACAGTGAGCGTTGAAGTGGGGATATAGCCTGTTATTTTCTAAGTACAACTGTCAGTCACCATGGAGAACTACAATGTGCGTTCACAAGATGAAGTATCCAACTATACCGTATTGTCCGTAATTTAGGTGGGAGTTTATCGGTCGAAGTATCGCCTGATTCCAAGTTAGTATGAAGAAGTTATTGCAGTCTGAATAAAAAAAATAGCGGCTTCTGCACTAGGTGGAGTTGAAATATTGGGATGTGATAGCCTGTAATTTTCGAAGTACAACTGTCAGTCCCCATGGAGAACTACAGTGTGCGTTCACAAATGAAGTATCCGAGTGTTTAATATTGTCTGTAATTTAGGTGGGAGTTAATCGGTTGAAGTCTCGCCGGATTCCGAGTTAGTATGAAGAAAATATTGCAGTCTGAACAGAAAAATAGCGGCTTCTGCACTAGGCGGAGTTCAAATGTGGGGATGTGGTATCCTGTTATTTTCTAAGTACAACTGTCATTGCCCATGGAGAACTACAGTGTGTATTCACAAGATGAAGTATCCGAGTGTTCCATATTGTCCGTAATTTACGTGGGATTTAATTGGTCGAAGTCTCACCGGATTCTGAATTAGTATGAAGAAGTTATTGCAGTTTGAACAAAAAAATAGCGGCTTCTGCACCAGGCGGAGTTCAAATATGGGGATGTGGTAGCCTGTTATTTTCTAAGTACAACTCTCGGTCCCGATGAAGAACTACAGTGTGCGTTCAGAAGATGAAGTATCTGAGTGTTCCATATTGTCCGTAATTTAGGTGAGAGTTAATCTGTCGAAGTCTCGTCGGATTCCGAGTTAGTATAAAGAAAATATAGCAGTCTGAACAAAAAAAAATTGCCGCTTCTGCACTAGGCGGAGTTCAAATACGGGGATGTGGTAGCTTATTATTTTCTAAGTACAACTGTAAGTCCCCAAAGAGATCTACAGTGTGCGCTCACAGGATGAAGTATCCGAGTGTTCCATATTGTCCGTAATTTAGGTGGGAGTTAACCGGTCGAAGTCTAGCCGAATTCCAAATTAGTATAAAGAAGTTATTGCAGTCTAAACAAAAAAAACAGCGGCTTCTACACTAGGCAGAGTTCAAATATGGGGATGTGGTAGCCTATTATTTTCTAAGTACAACTGTCAGTCCCCATGGAGAACTACAGTGTGCATTCATAAGATGAAGTATACGAGTGTTCCATATTGTCTGTAATTTAGGTGGGAGTTAATAGGTCGAAGTCTCGCCGGGTTCCGAATTAGTATGAAGAAGTTATTGCAGACTGAACAAAAAAAATAGCGGCTTCTACACTAGGCGGAGTTCAAATATGGGGATGTGGTAGCCTGTTATTTTCTAAGTAAACTATCAGTCCCCATGAAGAACTAAAGTGTGCGTTCACAAGATGAAGTATCCGAGTGTACCATATTGTTCGTAATTTAGGTGGGAGTTCATCGGTCGAAGTTTTGCCTGATTCCGAGTTAGTATGAAGAAGTTATTGCAGTCTGAACAATAAAAATAGCGGCTTTTTCCTAGGCAGAGTTCAAATATAAGGATGTAGCCTGTTATTTTCTAAGTACAACTATTAGTCACCATGGAGAACTACAGTGAGCGTTGAAGTGTGGATATAGACTGTTATTTCCTAAGTACAACTATCAGTCACCATGGAGAACTACAGTGTGCGTTCACAAGATGAAGTATCCAACTATACCGTATTGTCCATAATTTAGATGGGAGTTCAGCAGTCGAAGTATTGCTTGATTCCGAGTTAGTATGAAGAAGTTATTGTAGTCTGAACAAAAAAAAGCGGCTTCTGCACTAGGCGGAGTTGAAATATGGGGATGTGGTAGCCTGTTATTTTCTAACTACAACTGTCAGTCCCCATGGAGAACTACAGTGTGCGTTCATAAGATGAAGTATCCGAGTGTTCCATATTATCCGTAATTTAGGTGGGAGTTAATCTTTCGAAGTCTCGCCGGATTCCGAGTTAGTATGAAGAAAATATAGCAGTCTGAATAAAAAAAATAGCGGCTTCTTCACTAGGCGGAGTTCAAATAAGAGGATGTTGTGCCATGTTATTTCCTAGGTAAACTGTCAGTCCTCTTGGAGAACTACAGTGTGCATTCACAAGATGAAGTATCTGAGTGTACCATATTGTCTGTAATTTAGGTAGGAGTTCATCGGTCGAAGTTTTGCCTGATTCCGAGTTAGTATGAAAAAGTTATTGCGGTCTGAACAAAACAAATAGTTGTTTCTGCCTAGGCGGCGTTCAAATGTGGGGATGCTACTATCAAATAAACTTCGACGGGTACAAATAAAAATGCATGCACATTGTGGTTAAATGCAGGCCCACCTGGGCGTGCATATGTACTCGTATATAGAATAATAATTTTCAAAAGGTAAATTGGATCTTTCAAATAGAAATAAATAGTTTAAAGGTTTTAAAGGGATGGTTATGAACTTGGTAATCATTTTTGGGTATAATTGATTTTTTTTTAGAAAAATATTTGGTTTCGAATATAGATTGGAATTTAAAACCCAGTATTTATATGATGATTTTGGAAATGAATTTGTTTGGCCTAAATTATGTTGATTTGGAAACTAGGATTATTTTCTAAACCTATTATTTTGGAAACTTTGAAACTGAAGATATTTAACTTGGAAGAAATAATTTGGTAAAATCGTATATGATTTTGAAACTGAACTGATATTGAAACGAATTGAATTTGAGAACCTTGTTTTACTAAATACTTGATTTGGGGGTTATCGAACTTATATAAAATTGATTTGTATAAGTATGAAGTTGATTCGAAAACTATTGATTTGGAAAAGTATTCTATTTGAAAACCGAAATCTTATATAATCAAAGTCCATATAAGTGTGATTTGATATACTATTGATTTTGAAAAGTATTCGATTTGAAAATGAAATCTTATATATAATGGAATTTATATAAGTATAATATTGAAGTTGATTTGAAAAGGTACTGTATGATACATATTTTCGAAGTAAAGATATGGAAAGTGCCTTCTGCTTGATATCTTCTTTGTGGCCACATTGTGGATTCATTCTATCGATATTATTCTCTCTGATTTAGGTTTTCCGTATATGATACTCGAGTGTCCTTCGAATTCCATGGCGTTACCCATGGTCTTACGAACTCGACTGCATAGTGTAATTCGCAAGGCAGTGATTGCTTAAAAGGTACGGATGTTTCCTAGGAGATCCAGGCATAACCATTGTGTATCTGCGATTTATGGTTGTTTTAGCAGCGTAATCCGCAAGGCAGGGATTGCTTAAAGGGTACGGATGTTTCTTGGAGGATCCAGGCATAACCATGTGTCTCCGCGGTCTACAGGTTTTGTTATCGTAGCGTAATCCACAAGGTAGAGATTGCTTAAAGGGTACAGATGTTTCCTGGGGGATCCAGGCGTAACCATTGTGTATCCGTGGTCTATAGTTTTTTTGTTATCATGGCGAAATTCGCAAGGCAGTGATTGCTTAAAAGGTACGGATGTTTCTTGGGGGATCCAGGCGTAACCATTGTGTATCTGTGATCCATGATTCAATTTGGTTGATTTTTTTGGATTGTACTTTCCATATCGGTTTTGAAGGTTTTTCGAGTATTTTCACTGGGTGTTGAAACAGGTCTACTAAGTACTTGGAGAATTCTAGCTTTGCGCCTGATCAACGCATGGCCAGAGTCTGCAAGAACGAGGATAAACTTGTTGAGCCATCGAGTTATTAAAGTATTTTCGAAAGGAAAATTTGTTTCGATATAAAAGTATTTTCAACAAAGAAATTTTGTATTAACTTTTGAAATTGAAATTTTGTGGTTTTAAATTAATTATGTGTGCCAGATACAATTCTTTTGAATCTACCTTATCTGCTCAGCTTTATCCATTCTACTTTACCCTTTTTCTCATGTCTTCGTTCCTTTTCGAGGATGGAAAGTTTTGAGTGGGGGAAAGTGTAATGACCCGTGTTTTTCGAAAAGAAGAAAATTCAAAAATTTTGAATTCAATACAGTAAGAAAATAAAAATTTATGATTTTAAATAAAATTTACTTTGAATAATAACATCTGATTTTGATTTAATAAAGTGACAACTATTTTATGTGATTTCAAGGGTATGGTTTAATAAAAGTTTAATTGGATAGTTTTGATATTGTGTAAAACATGAAATAAATTTATGATTAACTGGAACTGAGTTTTAATTGTAAATTAACCTCTAATCTATTTATTAACAATAAATGTATAATTATGTATTCAAACTTATTTAAACTTTAGTCTTGGGTTTTGCTCATCTTACATATCAACCTATTGAAATTAAATTGTTAATAAAATTTAGTATTATTGGATTTTACATAAAAGAAAAGAAATATAAATTTTAATTTAATAAGGCTTAATTAGTTAAATGATTCAGAAATTGAGAAAATTGAGAATTTAATACTGCATTAGTTAATATTAGCATTTTAATTAAGGAACTAGAAATTATAAACCAATGAATATTCAATTATATTAATTTGAAATATAGTTTATTTTAGAAATAAATAAAGGTGAATTTTATTGAATATAATAAACTGAAATCTACCATTTAAAACAAACAATATAATTTTACGATGGAAATTCGATATTTGCTATGCGTCCATCTAGACAAAGCAAATGGCAAATTTTCGTCGAATAATATAGATGTTTTATCAGTCGCTAGAAATTCAGTTTAAATCAGTTAATAACAGTTGTATTTAAAAGTGTTTCGAAACCTAAATATGTCAACATGAATTTTTTTATCTAAAACACTCTGAATAAGACTGCGTAATCTGTTTCGCGAAATTCGGACGTTTCTAGCTCCGTTTGGAATTTTCCGTACGGGATAGCAACGTATATCGGTGTCAGTGTAACAACCCGGAAATTTTAATAGTTTTATAACGTAATTAAATGAAAATTTGATATTTGAAATACGTCTATTTTAATATAGCAAAGGGTAAAATTTCATCTAATAATATGAATGTGTATTTTATTGTATAATTCTATTTCAATTCAAATCAGTTAAAATTGATGACAATAAAATGTTTTCTAGACTTGAATATTTTTATATAATAAATTTGCAAATCATATTCTGAGTGAGTCATATTTCGTTTCTTCAAATTTGGACCTCTCTAGCTCCGTTTATCTTATTTTTCTGAAAATTAGCAGCATTTCGGTACCGACATCGACTTTTGACAGGATGATCGTACACCTGATATCTGTGTACTGTTGGAACCTACCTTCTTCGATTTTAATGCGCCAACTATATATTTCAACCTATATACTATAATGTCAAATATTCTTGCAGGAATCTACAAGAGAAGCTATTATCATATCATCAACAAGATTAAGTTCTCAAAATTTATTATTTCTAAGTTAGGTATTTTTGTACAATCTCTGATATGATGATAAAACACACACACACACAAATATACTTTTGAAAATCATGCTTTAAAATAATAAATATCTTTAATTATTTAAAAGATATAAAAAGGTATTTTCAAAATTATATAATATCTCAAGTTCAAAAGTGCTTAAACAAAGGAAGGAACAAAACAGTACAGGTTTAGACGTCTGTATCTTAATTCAGACGTCTGACATCAATGTCAGACGTCTAAAGAAAAAATAACAGACGTCTGAACCCTCTGTATAAAGTGCTTCTATTTCTATATGAAATAGACGTCTGTCAATTTAATAACAGACGTCTGTCATCCTAGACAGACGTCTGAAATAAAAGACAGGCGTCTGAAATGACTGTTTTTTGTTTCTTCTATTTTTTGAATTTCAAACTTTATTCAGACATCTGTCACTTTTCTCTTAGACATCTGAACTTGACGAACTGAAGCATCTCTTCATGAAATATCAAATTCTGAAGAGTTGTATTCTTCACCAAGAGTTGCACTTCTTCTAATAGTTGCAACTATTAAATTAAAACTATTCAATACTATAAATAGAGATGAAAATCCACTATTTCAAAAACTAATTATTTCTATCTATTCTGATCTTATATTGTTATAATATCAAGTGATTTTCAACTCTCTACTTCCTATCTTTGCACATTTAAATCATCATATCAAGAAGATTATAGGAAGGGTGTACTACATTGACTATATTCGTGTTATTCAAAGAACACACAAGTCAAGAAACAATTTACCAAATTGTATTTGAAGTCCTATTCGGTTTCTTAGGCGGAAAAGTCATGTTCGGTTGCTCAGGCGGTGTAATACCTGTTCCTCCGGGTTAAGTGAGGGTTGTTAGAGAAATTCCAGAAGGACTCTGGGACTAGACGTAGAACGAGAAGTTCGAACCAGTATAAAAATCCCTGGTGTCATTTTTATTACTGCTATTTACTATTATTTATAATTCCGCACTTGCTAGTCGTAGTTTAACTATATTATCGATCCATATACACTTTCATTTGGTATTAGAGCCTGGTTATCACATAACTATAACACGGTTATCTGATTATTTTTAATAATATGGACAATAACACTAGCAACAGTTTTACTGAGGGACAAGCCACTACACGACCACCATTGTTTAACGGATTAAATTATAGTTATTGGTCAACTAGAATGAGAATTTTTATGCAAGCTAGTGGATTTGAAACCTGGAATATCATTCAAACTGAATATAATATTCCTACTACAGAGTATGCTGCATGGTCTAATACCCAAAAACTAGATGCTACTGCAAACGCAAAAGCAATGAACATGTTATTTTGCGCTTTAGACAAAAATGAATTCAATCGAGTCAGTATCTGTAAAACTGGATATGAAATTTGGAATACTCTTAAGGTTACACACGAAGGAACAAATAAAGTAAAACAAAGCAAGATTTCTATGCTTAAAAATCAATTTCAAAATTTTAGGATGAAACAATGGGAAAGTATTAGTGAAATGTACTCTAGATTCCAGGACATTTATCACTCACTATTAGCTAGAAGTTACTTTTACTGAATCTGATGTTGTATCAAAAATCCTTAACTCTTTAACTGATGAATGGGAACGAAAGTCTTAGCTATCGAGGAAGCTAATGATATTTCAACCATAAAAACAGAAGAGTTAATAGGAAATCTAATGTCCTATGAAGTAAATTTACAGGCAAGACGAGCACAAGCACAGGACAAGAAAACTATCGCTTTTCAAGCAGAAAGAGAAGACTCTGAATCAGAAGACGATATGGCATTTATAGCTAAGAATTTCAAAAAGTTTTTAAAATTCAAAAAGGGTAATAAATTTGGAAATAACAAGGGTTTCAATAAGCCATCAAGCTCATCTCTTGAATGCTATGAATGTCACAAGAAGGGCCACATAAAGAAAGATTGTCCTGATCGGAAGAAAGAAAATAATCTCAAAAAGGACAAATATAAAAAGAAACAAGCCTTATCAGTTACATGGGATGATACGGAATCTTCTTCGTCAGACAGTGATAATGACAGTGATTCAGAACAAGCCAACGTTTGTTTTATGGCAACAAATGATGATGTAAGTGATCTAACTTTTGACGATTTAATAGAAATAAACTCTGAATTGTTAGATAAACTTAGAATCCTAAAGAGTAAATATAAAGATGCTTTAGGAAAATTAAATAGAACTGAAATAGGAACTGACATGTTAAAAGATGAAAAGAAAATATTAGAGGAAGAGTTAGTAAAATCTCAAGAATCTTATGTTAATATAACATCTCAATTCACTGATTTAAGCAGTGAAATAGAAAGACAGAAATATAAGAATGTTAAATTAGCAAAAGAGAATTATGATTTAAACTCTAATATTAAAACACTTGATATAGAAGTATCACATCTTAAAACAAAACTGGAAAATATTTCTAAAAACATTACTAAATTTAACAGTGGAAGAGAGAGTCTCTCTAAAATAATTGAGAATTCTCAAACCTGTTCAAATAAAAAGGGGTTAGGATATAAAAAACCAATACAAAAGTATTCTAAAAAATATGATTCTTTATATACTAATTTCAAGAAAAAGGAATCTATATCTACTCAAAAAGCTTCTTCAAAAGTTATTCATCCAAAATCAATTATGATTTGGGTTCCAAAAACTAATAATAATTTAATTAGGAATGACTACATTAAATCTTTCATTATGTCTGTACATAAGAATGAAAATTTTATTTTTAAAGGGAACTCTAAACCCAACTGGGTTTGGCTTCCTAAGATTTAACCCTTAGGACCCTAACAGAGGAAGTGGGTACCAATAGAATTTCAATATTTTTTGCAGGTACCGATTAAGAAAAGAGGAAAATCGATTCTAGACAGTGGTTGCTCAAAACACATGACAGGAAACAAAAATATGTTAACTAACATTATCTACTCAGATGGAGGATCTGTCACTTTTGGAGATAATTCCAAAGGTTACATCATCGGCAAAGGCGATGTGAGCAATGACGGTACATCTAATTTACCTCTTATTACAAATGTCTTATTAGTAAAAAATTTAAAACATAACTTACTAAGTATTAGTCAATTATGTGATAAAGGTTTTAACATAGTATTTTCTAAAAATAAATGCAATATTTTTTATCATAACAAAAATCTTATTTTCGAAGGAGTGAGAGACCGTAATATTTATATTTTGAATATGAAAATAAATCATAATACAAATATGTGCTTATTAGTCAAAGAAAATGATCCTTGGCTATGGCATAAAAGATTTTGTCATATAAATTTCAAAGCTATTAATAAATTATCCAAAAACAATTTAGTAAAAGGTTTACCTAAAATGAATTTTAAGGTAAATAGCATTTGCGATGCTTGTCAACTAGGAAAGCTAACTAAATCTTCTTTTAAATCTAAGAAGATCATCTCAACATTACAACCTCTTGAGTTGTTACATCTAGACTTATTTGGACCAACTCAGACTCAATCTATTAATCACAATAGATATGTTTTTGTAATAGTTGATGACTTCTCTAGATATACTTGGACCTTATTTATGAAAAACAAAAGTGATACATTTGAAAATTTCAAAATCTTTGCTAAACGTATTCAAAATATTAAAAATCTAAAAATTAAAAACATTAGAAGTGATCATGGAGGTGAATTTGAAAATGAAATGTTTGAGAAATTTTGTAATAAGAAAGGAATATTTCATAACTTTTCATTTCCAAGAACGCCTCAACAAAATGGAGTTGTTGAACGTAAAAATAGAACACTTCAAGAATGTGCTAGGACTTTATTGAATGGAACCACTCTTCCAAAACAATTTTGGGAAGAAGCCGTTGCTACTGCTTGTTATGTCCTAAATCGTGTCTCTATTCGACCTTTAACTAAACATACTCCATATGAACTCTTCAACGGTCGAAAACCTAATATATCTTACTTTAAAGTTTTTGGTTCTAAATGTTTTGCCTTAAATACGAAAGATCAATTAGGAAAATTTGATCCAAAATCGGATGAATGTATATTCATCGGATATTCAGAACGAAGCAAAGCATATAGAATCTATAATAAAAGAACTAAATCTATTGAAGAAACACTTCATGTATCATTTGATGAAAATTTCAAAATTAAAACAAATGATGATGAAGACATTGTAATAAATTCAAACTCTACTTTTGACAACAATGCACCTGACATTACTTCTTCTATAAATCAAATTGAAACTGAATTAAAATCCCCACCAAGAATTTTAAAAGATCATCCTATTCAGAATATAATAGGAGAAATAGATGAAAGAGTTAAAACAAGGAATCAACTAAATCAAATGGGTCATATAGCTTTTCTTTCTAATATAGAACCTAAAAATATTAAGGAAGCCTCGACTGATGATTATTGGATTATTGCGATGCAAGAAGAACTAAACCAATTCGAAAGAAATAACGTTTGGGATTTAGTTCCACGACCGAATGATCAATCAGTTATTGGCACTAAATGGGTTTTTAAAAATAAAGCTGATGAAAATGGTAATATCACTAGAAATAAAGCTAGATTAGTTGCACAAGGATATAATCAGAAAGAAGGAATTGACTATGAAGAAACGTTTGCTCCTGTCGCAAGATTAGAAGCAATACGAATCCTATTAGCCTATGCTTGCTTTCATGATTTCAAATTATATCAGATGGATGTTAAAAGTGCATTTTTAAATGGATTTATTAAAGAAAATGTTTATGTTGAACAACCTCCCTTGTTTATACACGAACAATTTCCAGACCATGTTTATAAACTTAAAAAGGCTTTATACGGTTTAAAGCAAGCACCTCGTGCTTGGTATGATCGTTTAAAAAGTTATTTAATCGACTCTGGTTTTGAAATTGGAAAGGTTGATCAAACTCTTTTTATTAAGAAAAAGAAACATGATATTTTAATTGTTCAAATTTATGTAGATGATATTATTTTTGGATCAACTAATGATAAATTATGTCAAGAATTTTCTAAAATAATGACAAATGAATTTGAAATGTCTCACATGGGAGAATTAACATATTTTCTTGGACTTCAAATTAAACAAGTTAATAATGGCATTTTTATAAATCAAGAAAAATATTGTAATAATTTAATCAAACGCTTTGGTATGGAAAATACTTCTGCCAAACCAACTCCTATGAGTACAACCATACATCTTGAAAAAGATGAAAATGGCAAGAGTGTAGATCAAAAATTATATCGAAGTATGATTGGATCATTATTATATTTAACCGCTAGTAGACCTGATATAATGATGAGCGTTTGTTTGTGTGCACGATTTCAAGCCGATCCTAAAGAATCACACATTAGAGCAGTGAAACGTATTTTACGTTATCTCAACAAAACCAAAGATTTTGGACTATTTTATCCGAAAGAATGTCCTTTTGAATTAGTGTCATATAGTGATGCTGATTTTGGAGGAAGTCGGACGGATAGAAAAAGTACAAGTGGGACTTGTCACTTCATTGGACGGTCTCTAGTATCTTGGTTCAGTAAGAAACAAAATTGCGTATCACTTTCTACTTGTGAAGCAGAATATATATCTGCAGCTTTGGCATGTGCTCAAGTAATTTATATGCAACAAACTCTTCAAGATTTTGGTTTTAAACTATCTAAATCTACAATCTTCTGTGATAATTCTAGTGCTATTAATTTATCTAAAAATCCAGTAAATCATTCACGGACAAAACATATTGATATTCGTCATCATTTTCTTCGTTATAATATTGAAAAAGATTAATCAATCTAGAATTCGTATCTTCGGAAAATCAATTAGCAGATATTTTTACCAAACCATTAAATGAAAACACTTTTGTAAAATTGAGACGAGAACTTGGAATTATCTCCTTCAAAAATTTATGAAGTTTACTTCAACTCAATTCTTTTTTTATTTAAAGGTTAATATAAAAAACTTGTTTTTATCCACACATATTTTTTCTGGTTAAAATTAAATTATTCTACTTTTAATCTTAACCATTCATTATTTAGCCTTTAGTTTTTTTATAAATTCTTTCATTCCGAAGAAAACTTTCATTCAGCTTATTTTTTTTTATAAAGGTGAAAGCAAAAAAAAATTCAATTATGTTTTTTAACTTTGCATTATTCATATATACCATGGCTGGTTCATCTTCAGATGAGCCTTCCTATTCATCTGAATATTCGTCAATTGATTTTGAAACACCTAGTTCTGGGTCTTCCGAACTTCCAACTCCAACTCCAGCTTATATTCCGATATGTCCACCACAAAGTCATCATACGGGATATACGCCAGAAAATAAACGCACGCGAAGAAATTTATTTCCATCTCCAACTACTAAGGAAAAGATAGATGACTTACATCACTATCAAAGGGAAACACTTAATCTTCAGCGTGAAATGTATTTTGAGCAAAAGAGTCATGGTAGACGACTCAGTTTTCTTGAACGTTGTGCTGCAAAAATATGTGGTTCATCTCCGATCAACACAAATGCACATATTCATTCACCTCAACGTCCTCATGTTTCCCCAAATTCGTGGGATTGTCAGCCTCAATGGTCTCCCATTAAACAGACTGATGAACACAATCAACACGAATCATCCAAAGGGAAGTCTCCGAAGTCTCCAAAAACTCCGAAGACTCCTAAGTAGATAATATATATATGATTGTATGTTGATTTGGTTATTCATTTTTGCTTTGTATTTTCAAAGTAAATAAATATTTGAATATTTTCTTTTATCATTAAACTAAGCAAAAACATTCAAACATCAGACATACAGACGTCTATACTTTTACAACAGACGTCTGTAAAACACCTTCTTTTATTGTTTTCAGCCACACAGACGTCTGAAGTATTTATCACAGACGTCTAAATTAAGTATAAAAAGTTTCAAATTTTCTGCTATAAAATTAGCCGTCTGTATGATAATAACAGACGTTTGTTCTCCAATATAGACGTCTAACATAAAATATTCAGACGTCTGATTTTAGTTAAAAATGTTTTTTACTCTCTGTTTCAAATTGAACCAACTGAGCCGTCTGTCACTATTGTTTAGACGTCTGTCCATCATCTTAGCCGTCTGTTATAAAAATTTAGACGTCTAAACTCCTCTTACTTGATTGTCTTTGAAATCACTATTGTTTAGACGTCTGTCCATCATCTTAGCCGTCTGTATATTTTTAGACGTCTGAAACCCTGTTAGACAGAAAACAATATAAATCATACCAACGGCTTCTCTTCTTCAACACGACTATTTTTTTCTCAAAATCAAAATTCAAAACCCTAGCCTTCTTTAAAATAAACAATGGTGCCCAAATCAAAACACAAGAAACAAAAAGGGGATTCTTCTCAACAAGCTCCTCATATTCTCCCTTCAGAAGATCAAATTGCCGCTTGGCTCTACCATGAACCCCGAAGTATGGCTCGTTACAAACATCTATCTTCTTTGCCATCATTTCATGGTATTTTTCATTACCTTGATCATTTTCCTACGTACAAAATTAGGCTCTATACTGGTAGATCTCAGATCACTAGTCTTATTGATTTCAAAGACAATCAAGTGAACATTTGTAGACTTAGTGTCCTATTATTTCTTGCAAATGTCAACAATCCAAAAATTAGGCTTCATAGAGATAAAGGAACGCTTTGGACAAGCGTATTTGGAAACATTCTACAAATAACTCCTGCTGACATTGGACGAATTTTAAAATGTAGCTCGGATGGGGTCGATTTAGATGATTTTAAGTTAGAAGGAGAGGATCTTAAACACATAGAATATCATCTTTTTGAACCAGGAAAGTCCACAGATAGATCAAATCATCTTCGTCCCCGACCTCGATTATTGCTTAGAATGCTAATAAAAACAATATTTCCCCGGCAAGGAAGCCATGAGATCATTTATGATGATGAAGATAAGGCGCTTCAATCAATATTATCAAATTCACAAATCAATTGGGCACAATATTTTTACGATGCATTTCGTACCTATCACGACTCGAAGAAGCGATCAATTGTCTATGCCCCTTATATTACTCGAATTCTAACTGACCTGTCTATTCAAAGTCCGGCAATTGAGTTTGAAAAGATTAAGGTATCCAACATTCGCTTCTTTAGTTTGATGGGATTACCGGAATCTCCTCCGACATTTCCAACATATACTGATTATAAAGCGGAACAACTAGCTTTACAAAAAGAAAAAGGAAAAACAAAAGTAGGCAGTTCCGGACACGATGGAGATGAAGGAGATACTGAAAAAGAAGGGGATGATGAAGATGAAGGGGTAGATGAAGAAGGAGAAGACGAAGCTTTTGAGCAAGCTTTTATCCAAAGTTCAATCCTGGAAAATTACGAGATTGAACTAATTTCTGGAACTTCACGCACATATACAAAAAATGAAAAGCTCAAGTCTGACGTCACCATCTCTAAAAATCAAAAGAAAATCTCTCAACAAATTGCACAAGGCTTCTCTTCCATCAATTCTAGATTCGATGATTTAGATGCCAAAGTCGAAGAGAATGCACGAGAATTGAAAAATGTCAAGACGATTCTTCGTCAATTGTGGAAAAATTCTCATGGATCTTCTCCTCCTTCCTCTCCAACTTGGGGCGAATGGTGAAAGAAGATGTTTTCTTTTGGTTTGTCTTTTGGTCCAAAAACTTCACTTTCATAAAAATTCTGTTTTTTTTTGTGATGTTTAAAACTTATTAGTTGTTATTTGTATAATTCTCTATGTCTCTCTTAGTTCATTATGTTGGTTAAACAAATGCTCTGTCTTAAAAATTGATTTGTTATTATCATCTTGGTACATGCTTGGTTTGTCTACACTTCTTATCTATTTTATTATTCACAGTTTTGTCATCTCTTTATATCTAACACCCCCTACAACTCTTTTTGTTAATGACAAAGGGGGAGAAATAATAACATTTTTGCTATATAAATTGGTCATATTGACAGGGGGAGCAAAAGGTATGGTTATACTAACCGTTGAATTATATAGTTGTCATCATCAAAACGGGGGAGAATGTTGGAACCTACCTTCTTAGATTTTAATGCGACAACTATATATTTCAACCTATATACTATAATGTCAAATATTCTTGCAGGAATCTACAAGAGAAGCTATTATCATATCATCAACAAGATTAAGTTCTCAAAATTTATTATTTCTAAGTTAGATATTTTTGTACAATCTCTGATATGATGATAAAACACACACACAAATATACTTTTGAAAATCATGCTTTAAAATAATAAATATCTTTAATTATTTAAAAGATATAAAAAGGTATTTTCAAAATTATATAATATCTCAAGTTCAAAAGTGCTTAAACAAAGGAAGGAACAAAACAGTACAGGTTTAGACGTCTGTATCTTAATTCAGACGTCTGACATCAGTGTCAGACGTCTAAAGGAAAAATAATAGACGTTTGAACCCTCTGTATAAAGTGCTTCTATTTCTATATGAAATAGACGTCTGTCAATTTAATAACAGACGTCTGTCATCCTAGACAGACGTCTGAATTAAAAGACAGACGTTTGAAATGACTGTTTTTTGTTTCTTCTATTTTTTGAATTTCAAACTTTATTCAGACATCTGTCACTTTTCTCTCAGACATCTGAACTTGACGAACTAAAGCATCTCTTCATGAAATATCAAATTCTGAAGAGTTGTCTTCTTCACCAAGAGTTGCACTTCTTCTAATAGTTGCAACTATTAAATTAAAACTATTCAATATTATAAATAGAGATGAAAATACACTATTTCAAAAACTAATTCTTTCTATCTATTCTGATCTTATATTGTTATAATATCAAGTGATTTTCAACTCTCTACTTCCTATCTTTGCACATTCAAATCATCATATCAAGAAGATTATAGGAAGGGTGTACTACATTGACTATATTCGTGTTATTCAAAGAACACGCAAGTCAAGAAACAATTTACCAAATTGTATTTGAAGTCCTATTCGGTTGCTTAGGCGGAAAAGTCCTGTTCGGTTGCTCAGGCGGTGTAATACCTGTTCCTCCGAGTTAAGTGAGGGTTTTTAGAGAAATTCCAGAAGGAGTCTGGGACTGGACGTAGAACGAGAAGTTCGAACCAGTATAAAAATCCCTGGTGTCATTTTTATTACTGCTATTTACTATTATTTATAATTCCGCACTCGCTAGTCGTAGTTTAACTATATTATCGATCCATATACACTTTCATGTACCGTTCTGTTCGTCCCATCGTGCTGATCTCAGCAATATATTTATTTCTGTAGTTTGAGGTCCGGTATGTGACGGAAGCGATAAAACGGCCCGTGTAACGGTACTGTAAATTGTGATTTTCCACTTTCTTACCTTTTCAAATTTTGAAACGCGCGGTCCGGACCACAATAATAAATTTCTTTAAATTTCTCCAGCTAAATCAAAGTCGACCGTTGATATTACATTTGCTATTTTCTAGTATATATTCAACTCCTTTTTTTCTGTGCTACACTGTCATTCAACGTAAGTTTGTTTTTCTTCCTTCTTCCTTTTTGCGGTTCATCTTCCTCTAAACACTTTTTCCCCTCCAGCGAGAAAAAAAATAAAAAATATTTGTCGAAGCACCTTTGCCCAAAGCCGCACCCGTGCAACCCTCCCTCAAAACCCAAGCTTCGGCTCCAGCCATAGTCGCAGCCGTACACCACTGCCCTGACTGCTCGGCCCCTCCACATGGCTACCTCCTAGCTCCGGGCTGACAGCCTTCCACCTTCAGCCCACACTTCAGCGCAGGCCATCCGAGCATGTAACCAACTCCCTTCCTCCGATAGCCACCCCGCCTCCCTACTGCCTTTGCTTGGTCAGTCACCCATATCCCTTGTTGTGCCTTTCCTTTGGAAAGTCTATCTATATATATATATAGGCATATATACTTCTACTTCTAATTTTATATATAAACTGTAGACGTTGTTTTCATATATTGTGTAAGTATATGGTATTGTTTAAGTATATATTAAGGGCTATCTTATAAATTATATATTTTGCAAAGTTACTGGTTACGGTATTTTTGATTTATATATATATACACGTATTATTAACTAATGATATTTGAAAATCTATGTATAGATATGTTTTGATATTTCATATATGTTTATAAGTTGGTTATATATTAATAAGTCGGTAACATTTTATATAATGTATATATGTATGAAAGTTTATACATTTATCAACTATCTGTTATATATGTATATGTTATGTATTATATGAGTTATAAAGTTGCTAGTTTGAAGTGTAAATATATGATGTCTGCAATATATTTTTTATATAAAACCTGTTCATGTATAAATATATAGCTGTATGTTTATAATAGTCGGTATGTATATTTGATAGTTTTTATATATTAAGGTGTATTATATTTTAGATGTTTATATATTGTCAGTTGAGTTGATAAGGTATATTTATATAAATATTTCATTTTATTGTTTGTATATGTAAGTCTATATAAGAGTTTTGTAATATATCTTATATACAGATTTTAAGTTATACAAGTTGTAGATAAGTTGTCTTCATTTTTCTTAATTGATTTGAAACTATACTTTGTATGTTAATACTTGGTTATATGTGTTTAAATGTAAACAATGGTTTTATAATATAAAAATATATATACATTTTTATATTGTCTTAATTCAAAGGTTGATTTTTACAAAATAATGATAATAATAGTATATATATATATATATCTTATTTTATTATTATTATTTTTTCCGTTTATATCAATCTAATTCGATTTGTTTCATCAATTCCTTGTTATCAGCTTTGATCATCGAATTCGTGCCAACCTTAACTTGCTTTGGAACTCGTTACTTGGGTTCGCAATTCAGTTCATTATCAAAAATCTCTAGTCTCAAAAGGTGAGTAATCACTCACGATTAACATTCTTACATTTATTAAATTCGATTTCAATTGAAACGACAATTGAAATATGCTGTTGTTAGTTATTTAAATTGTTATATATATGCTATTATCTGTAACTGTTCACCTATGGGATATGACACCATATCCTGTTGTTTGTATTTTATTTAATCACTGATGATATACGCCTGTTGTTATATGTTATATTTTATTATATATGTTCTCACTCTGCAAGTTCCCTGTTAGTTAGGATTCCTTATGGGTTGAAATGATGCATACCCGAACGATTTGTAGAATAGGAGAAAATCGTTATGGGTTGAAATGATAAACCCAAGCGATTTTCATCTGAATTGAATTTGGGATTGCGGGTTTGTAATGATATATACCCTATATATTTAAATTACAGATTGAAATGATAAATATCTGTATCACTTGACCATAGAGTAGAAAATTTTATACAGACACCGTTGGTCTATATATAAATATTTTAAAATGATTTCTATGGTTTTGAAAGGAAATATATATATGGTTTTATTTAAAATTTGAAAATACTATGTATATGAATAAGTTTTAATACAAAATAGGTTTAATAATAAGCTCTAAATTTAGTCAAGTTTGATTTAAGTAAATTACAATATGTTTAAGTATTTATTAAAAAGTTTTATTTAAAAATAGATTTTTATAATGATTCTATAAGTTAAGGTTGGAAAGATAAATTTGAATTCATTCGAAATTGTATTTAATTTAGAATTTTGTTTAATTAGATCAATTTGGAACTTATTGAATTTGAGGGTTTTAAGATATGATTTTATAACTTGATTTTTGATTTAAAGTGATTAAATGGATATTTCAAGTTTTAAATAAATCGAAGGAAATATTTAGTTTAATGTAATTTAAGGTTATTTAAATGATAATGGATTTATTAAGTGAATGTTTCAAAACTAAATAATAATGAAGTTAAAATATGATATATACGAAATTATCCATTTAATTTTGAAAGTGCTATAATTTGGAAATATATATATTTGAAATGGAAATGATATTTTGGTTTTGAAGTATAAATTATTTTGAAATGACCACGGTGTTATAATGACGTTTGGATGTTAATAGCATATATTTCTACATAGTAGATAGTTCCACGGATCCTTAGAGGATGGTTATCCCAAACATCCTCTAAGTTACTTGTATTTCAGTTGATATCTCACTTGAGTTGGATTTATTGATATAAGATTGTTAATCCTGACTCGAGTGTTTTGTGTTTTGCTTTACGCTCGGGTCAAACTGAGTGATACAGATTTGAGACTCACCTTTGAAGTTTAGAGCTTCGTTTGGAGATCAAACTATCGATTCAGCTTTCAGCTTTTCCAGTTGATTTGTTCAGAGATGTCATCAGTCCGTATTTGAGATATTCTGTTGTATTTTATTTCAAACTCTATTGTTTATATAGTAGCTTCATGATCTACTATTTATTAATCTATTCCGCTGCATTCTGTTATAATACTCTGTGTCTGTGATTTTATGATTATTTTATTTACTATATTTGCTGAGGTTTGCTAAATTTATTTTAACAATCTGATATTTTGAGCAATTCAAGTCCGACATGTGCAGATGCGAATGGTTGAAAATATCGGGTCATTACACTCCTGGAAGAGTACACAACATGCAACGTATTCATGTGCTGGGTCGGATGCGTGTCGCCCTTCAATTCTTTTATTCGGGAAATGTTAAGATATCTCGAAATAGCCCCCACTCAACTTTACCCTTACAGCTATGTCTTTCTCCATGGAATTTTTTTACTATTCATGACCGTTCTGTTCCGCTCGCCAACTCCTAAGGACATAAGGTTCATTTATAACTTTAAACGACGATCAGGAAGTCCTTCCTATTTTTTTCTCGAGCCTTCACCCAACTGTCAAGTCTTAAAGGGTGCTTGGAACAAACTTACCCTTTTAAAACACGAATGGCTCTATGTTTGATGTCGGCCTGGCTTCGCAAGGCAGTGGTTGGAAGGACGTAAGTGTCATCTTCGCATTATTTTTAAATTCTCTAATCCAAGTCATATTCTGGATCAATTGACATTCTAAATATCTATAGGTGTCCGTCCATATCAAAACGGCAATAGTTTTTCAAGAGCGATCTTCGCAATTTATGCCACCCCTATCGAAGATCGGGATATCAGACTCCTCTTCACTAGTGAGTTATTATCTCTATTTTGTCTTACTGGAAGAAGGCCATAGCATTGGGCTTCCTGGAAGTGCTGCATTACCAAGAAGCGCTGTCGAATAAGAAAGGGATATCAATAACCCTGTTGTGCCCCCAGTCAAGGGGACTTAGGATGACTCCGAAGAAGGCGAAATTAGGAGTACCCAGATCAATGAGCCTAGCAATGCTGATGTAGGCCTAGGAAAGGCGCAGGGTGGTCGAACCATCATAAGGCGCGCAATCCTACACACCTGCTAAGAGAAGAAAGAAGCTTAAATATAAGCTTCGCAGGAGAAAAACTACAAAGGATCTAGAATTCGTTATCACTTCTATCGATGAAGAGTCATCTTTCCAACATTTAGAAAGTTCAATGAAAGGGTTTTCAAATCTCTAAATTCCTGATGACATTATGACTTATGACTTCCCTATCATCAACATCGATGGGCTCAATTCTCCCACCAAAAGTGGTGACGACATTCTTCCTACCGGCAAAGGGGAGAAAACTCCCATGAGCAAGGTTGCAACAACCAGTCCGTTCGAGGAGACACTGGGACACTCACAATCACATGCACTTTGCCACATGGTTTCCATCTATCTTCTGTGTAATGGTTACTTATACTCTGTTATTTGGTTTTTTGCAGGTTCAATGTCTCATCTCGAGCTTTTGATCGCTTGAGAGGCTCCTTGATGCAATATGGATGCAGACGTGATTCAGATTGGGTAGGCGTAGAGAAAGGGACGACGATCGAGAAAGAAGTCGTCGTTCGAGGGAATCTTCATCTTCAAAACATAAATCCCAATCTCGGTCGTCCTATCAGGAAGCGCAAACTAATCTTCCTGTGCATAGTGCCGATCAGACCTCATTTCACGGTCCTCCAGCTCCCGTGCCGCCCGAGCAATATTCTGGTTCATCTAGCTCCAAGCTATCCCATGACCGTAGGTCGAGAAAACGTCCAATCGTTGCTTTTGATCCATCTTTCCCGACCACCACTCCTGAAGCTTCCACGGTAGAGAAATTGGCCAAGCTTATGGTCATTTTCCCAAAGATTTATTTTGACGGGCTTAAGTTCCTCCCCTCCATCCATAAAATCAAAGGGACTATTAAAGCAATCTCTCTCGCATGCGTCAACGATGTTTTCATGCACCATGAATTGTTCCAGCACTTAGCAGAAAAAATCTCTAAGGTGTCTATTGAGCGACAGTATGAGATAGGTCTTCTCAAGCTAGAGGCGATCCACGATAAAGATATAATTAAGCACTAAGATAATGAGATCTCGGAGTTGATGAAAAAACAAACTGAAGCAGAAAAGAGTGCCAAGGAAACATCTGAGGTAGTGAGTCATCTGGAAGCTGCTCATAAAAAGGAACTTGATGCTGCCCTCAACCACAGCAGTGCACTCGCCTTGGAAAAAGATTCTTTGCAAAAGGAGAAAAATATCTTGGCCAACCGTGTCGAGGAGCTTAAAGAGCTTCTGAAGAAAGATAGGGAAGAGAAGATCGAAACACAGGAAGAATCATAGAGATATTGCGAAGAGGATGTTGAGGCCCAGACTTTAAAAATTAAACTTGATGAGCAACTTGCTTAGATTGAAGTCCTCAAAGAAGAGGCGAAAGAAGTGGGCCGCAATGAGATAAAAGAATAGCTCGAGGTCGAGGTAGAGGATGCCAATGAAGCTAGTCGGAATGAAATCAAGGACATGTTCGATCCTCTGATCATCAAATACAATGTTTAAGTCATTCTCCACTGTAATCCGAGCTTTCTTGGTGAGGGTTATCTGGAGTCGGTCACCGAGGCCTGGAAGAATATTGTTGAAATGAAAAAGAGAGACCTTGGAAAAGCCAATTTAGATGTAGAGAAATTAGTGTGGGAGATCCTTCGTAGAAATGAACCCCTAGACCTTGCTGCTACAAGAATCCAATACATCGACATTCTAGCGTCTTCCGGGAAAGGGAAAAATATTGTTGAATCTTCGGAGTCTGATCCCAATGGCCCCTCTTATTTTCAAGCAACCGGAGCATCAGTTTATTTCGGTCTGGGACAAGATCTAAGCTATGAACCGGACAAACTTGGTTATCAATCTAAAGTCCTGACCCCTATTCTTAATGAGGGGACCCCAGCGACGACTGTAAGTAAGCCAGATGTAGGTATTCCGTCGTATCTTCCACTTTTCAATCGGTTTCTTTCTTTATGTTCAATAGTCATAGGCTTATCTTCATGTTTCTGCAAATCTATAGGTCTTCCAGGTCCAGGCCAAACTCCATAAAGTGGTGCTACCATGGAGCAACAATCAACATCAACTGAGATCCCGATGGCCACCGATGCTCTAGGGGTCGATGCTTAAGTTATTGGAGCACTTGATGATGATAAGGCTGAAGGTCCACTACCACTGGATGAATCAGATGATGTTGTGATCACTAGCGCTACTAAACACAATGATGAGCTCAGCCTAAAGGAGCGCATTGAGAGAGATGAGTTGTTGAAGAAACAAGCCAAGTCTAAATGCGTTGCTGCGGATATTGATGATCCAAATCTCTTCCAATTACAAGTCATCCCACCTGGTGGGTCGATTTCTGAAAAACTCCCTTTGACTTTTGAAAGCCCCCTCGCCAAAGGCAGTAAAGGATCAAGGAAGCGGACAAGCAGAAGTTCGGGTAGCACCACTCCCAAAAAATCCAAAATGGAGAGAAGACAAAAGAAATAGCCATCATTTCGGCCCTGTTTGCACATAGCTTGTATAGTTGTTTTTCTTTTTGCTAGCCGTGATTGTATGGGCATGGCCCCCTTTTTCTGAATAAACTTGCATCACAATTTTGAAGCTTATTACATGAATAAAGGTTTTTTGTTTTCTGTTGAACCCTTGTGTGAATTGTTGTCTAAGTAGTTGAGATATTACTTTCCATTCAGTGTACTTGTAATTTGTTGCTCGTCGATTCAGATAACAATCCAGTAACTCTATTCCAAGGCTTCCACGCAGTCATGGCTCTGAGTTGTACCAAACATGGGGCTCAAGCCCGAACATTACACTGTCGTATTCAGCGATTTGAGTGGTTATGCTCCTGCCCCCAGTCTCGGGTTAGCGGAGTTAGACGGTGGATGGCCGAGCTCCATCCTTAACGAGTTTATACTCCTCCTGTCGATTTTAGGCTAGAGTTTGCGGAATAGTGAGCGGTCGAACCACACTCATCTATTTGTTTATATTCATATCCGCACTCTGGGGATAAGAGCTAGTTAGTGGGTGGTCGAGTCACGCCCGGCTTGTATTTATACTCCGGTCTGCACTCTGGGGAATTTTAGTTAGTTCATGGGTAGTCGATTCACACCCGATTTATATTTATACTCCAATCCGCACTTTGGGACTTAGAGTTAGGTCGAAGAATAGTCGGATCGTACTATTCTTAATTGATCAACTTATCCCCGAGGTCTAAGGTTTAACTATGCGAGCTATTGGTCGTGTCACGGTCGCTTTTGATTTATTTCAGTCCCATCACTCCGTGGGATTTATTCGGTCATCCGATGGTCGAGTCACATCCATTCCTCGTTATGTATACCATCCATCGGGTTATGAACGAGAGTTATCAAATAAAAGGTCGAACCACGCTCATCTTGTTTAATTCAATCGGGAACTATTGTAATTGGTTAGTTCAAAACTCTGGGAACCTGTTCAGCCATATCAACATCATTCAGTTTCGTAATGTAACTAACATGTAATCCTATAATAAACACAGAAATAAATGAAGTTCAAAACTTTATTTGCTAAACAGAAGGAAATGACATAATTTGTCTTATTACATATCCATAAAATCAAATGCTAAAGCAAATTATGAAAGTAAATACAACTGAATGGAAAAGAAATAAACTAAGTAAAATAGCGTCGTAAATGCTTGCTATTCCACGCCCTTAGAAGTGTGATTCCATCAACAGCCGCTAGCTTGAAAGTTCCCTCTCCAAGCCTCTACTCAATGACATATGGTCCTTCCTAGGTTGGATTCATATGAGATATGGTAGGAAAAACCCATTTCAAGACGAGATCACTGATTTCAAAGGTTCTAGGTCGGACTTTAGTGTTGTAGTATTGAGCGACTCGGTGTTGGTGTGCAGTTGGCCTCAAATCAGCTTCCTCACGCTTCTCATCTATAAAGTCTAAAGATTCCAAGAGGAGATCCTTATTTCTTCTGGGATTATATTAAGTCACTCGGTGGGAAGGAACTTCGAGCTCAACAGGAATAACAGCTTCAGAATCGTAAGCAAGGGTGAATGGAGTATGGCCAGTCGCAGACTTATGGGTGGTCCTATAAGCCCATAGTGTTGTTAGGAGTTCATCCACCCACTTTCCTCTAGCCTTTTCCAAACGCTTCTTCAAAATGGATTTTATGACTTTGTTCACAGCTTTAACATACCCACTTGTTTGAGGGTGAGCGATTGCCACATACCTTTTTTCAATACAACGGCGATGGAAAAAGTCTTTGAACTCGGTACTATCGAATTGAGTCCCATTGTCTGTTACAATAGTTTATGGAAGACCAAAACGACAGATGATGTTCTGGACAATGAAGTTGATTACTTTCTTCATTGTGATCGTGGTTAATGGGTCTTCTTCATCCCATTTGGTGAAGTAATCAACTACAACGATGGCGTACTTTGCACCACCTTTAGAGATCGGTAAGGAACCAATAATATCTATGCCCTATATGGAAAACGACCATGGGCCCACCATTTGTGTTATTTCTGTCGGTGGTGCTCTTGGGACTTTTGCATATATCTAGCACCTGTCGCATCGCCTTACATAATCAACAGTGTCTCGATTGATAGTTGGCCAATAATACATGTAATGGAGTATTTTTTTACTTGAGTTTGCCCCTCGGTGTGATTGCTACATTCTCCTTCATGAACTTTTAGGACTAGTTTTATCTCCTCATGAGCGATACACCGGAGAAGAGGAACAAAAATACCCTTTCTATATATAACTCCTTCCTGTATGTTATATCATGAAGCTTACGAAGAACTTGTCGCTTTTCCATCTTTTGTTTAGGAAGGACTCCCTGTAGCAAATAGGTTTTAATCGGAGTCATCCACGATTCCTACTCAGGCTCTGCCTTTAGTACCCGGTCGATTCCCACTAGTTTTATATTTGGGGAATTCAATACCTTGACTGGAACCAAGCACATCTGTTGTGCATCCCCGGTGCTAGCAAACTTTGCCAGTGAATCAACCTCTCTGTTTCGATCCCGAGGAATATGCGTAATGTCGTAGTACTCAAAATCGGTCAACAACTCTTGGACTTAGGTAAGGTATGGAGCAAGCTATTGTCGTTTAGCTTCATAATCTCCCTTGACTTGGTATACTACCAATTATGACTCACAAAAGATTTCAAGCGACTTTATTCCCAGTTCTATGGCTTGTTTAAGTCCAACAATCAGAGCCTCATACTCGGCTTCGTTGTTTGTTGCAGGGAAATCAAACTTTAAAGCAGGGGTGGGCACGGTTAGTTAACTAAACCACTCGGTTAATTAACCAATTTAACCACCCAAAAAACACGATTCAGTTAACCGAACCGACAATGCAATTGGGCAGTTTGTACCGACCGAACCGCCCAAATTTAACCGCGGTTAACCGTATTAAAGTATTAGTTAACCGCTCAGCTAAATCGGTTAACTGAAAACCGGTTAACTATAGTTAACCGAAAATTTGTACCAGCACAGTCAATTCAACAGAGGCATACATACTGCATACATATTACAAAGCTACATATTACATAATTCAATGCTTTACTGCACAGTCAAGCCCAGTTCCAAATTTATAGATGACATTCAAATAAGTAGCACACAGCCACAGCCACATTCAAATAACAATATGTCAAATTGTCAAATACTCAATAACATTACTGTATACATATTACAATGACATAATTCAATGCTTTAGCACTAACCAGTAACCAACTAACCCACACTCAGTCTCACTAGTACTACTCATTACTCAATGCTCATAATTCATATTAATACATAATGACTCGATGATGATATTCATTAGGTTCATACCAATACATAAAATAACATTACATAATTCATAATACAGCAGCAGCCAGGGCCATAACAACTACAACCAGTGAGCCACTAAGTGCAAGGCAGCAACAGCAAGTGCTAGGCAACAATAAAAATAAGAATCCATACTTCATATTTATTCTGCAATAGCAAATTGCAATAACAGTCAAAGTAATTATGAATAATCGTCAATGCAATAACAGCAAATTGAAGGTGGTCTAATTTTCTCTATATTTTCCATTTTATCTTTTCTACATCTCGAACTGTTAGAGTTTTCTTATGCAAACTGGCCGTTGTAAATTGTAATCCTTACAATTCTACTTGTTATATGATTTTGTCGGAGACTGTTGATGTTATCTTCTTTCTTTTAGCATAATGATAAAGCATTTAATTATGTTCTGTTATTAACACTTTTATAGCCTCTAAGGTTTAGAATCTATGCATGTATGTAAAAATTAATACACGTGTTAAATATCTGTCATTGTAGTTTGCCAGGGATAAAATCATAGTGCTATTTGATTTTGAGCATGCATTACAATTTAATCTAGAATCAAAGTAAGTAGAAATTGTGTAATGTATTAAAGCATCCTCATCATTAAGAATATTCAGATAGCTCTGTGATGTGTATTGCTGGGATTAGCAATGAAACAACGTATTAATATTGCTGGGATTAGCAATGTATAAGCATTTATCATAAATAAATGAGAACATATTTTCTCAGAAAACTAATATGAAGGTTTGAACCTGATTGATAATATTACCAGTTAGCGTTATTTTTCTTTTTGTTTGTTTTTCATTGTTACCCACGTTTTGAGTTAAATTTTTTTTCTCAAAAGACAGTTTAATTTTTCGTCCTCATATGCTCTCAATATACATCAAACTGAAACATGTTAAATTCAGACTGACTTTCATATGTCGATATGTATTTTAAGATATAAAATATGAATTATAAAGCCTAATTTTGTTTCAATCCATAATGTCACTGAGTAGTCCAAAATTATTTTAAGATATAAAACATGAATTATAAAGCCTAATTCTATTTCAATCCATCAAGAATACTCACGCATAAATAGCTCTATAATCAATTCTTATCAAGCCAAAAGCATCAAGATCCAAACAAATTTACCTTATTATCTTAATATATTGGATCTCACTGATATACTTTGTTATTGTACTCGTTGAATTTAAATTGAGGTGTTGCCTAACAAACAAGCCTAACATTAGTATACTGCTTATACTACCATTTATCAAATCGAATATAGTTTAGAACAAATTTTTCATTATGTTCGTTCCGGTCATAATTTTAAATGGAAAAAGAACCTGAGTGGATGCTCGTATGACCACCTCATTGTAGGCCTATGGATGGTGATCGATTCTCCGTTGATGTTTCCATAGTTAAAGAAGTTCTCGAACCACGCCCATGTACAAACTCTATAGCCAAATAAGTCAATGATAGGTTGTATTCACTATGTGATGATTAAATCACAATAATTTACAAACCAAATAGAAATATTACCTGAAAAAACAACATCATAATAATTCACATTGTCTAAAGGAACCTCAATTCGGTGGTTTACAAAAATAGATTTAGACCTTAGCCAATTTTGGATAGTAACCAATGCCTCAACCATCTTTGGACTTAAAGTACTACGAAATGGATCTATAACCCATCCTCCGGTGCTAAAAGCAAATTCTGAAGCGGTCGTAGATACCGGAATTGCAAGAAGGTCTCGTGCAACTAGAGATAAAACACGATACTTTGGACTATTTACCTTCCACCATAATAAAATATCAAAGTTACTTTTTGCCAATTCAACCGGCTCATTTAAATACCTTTCCAATTCATTGCTTTCATTATCTTGTTGTTGAACTTGTTTTAGAAAGTTACTCATTCTTCTAGAATAAACACTACCACCACTATCGGTGTACTTCCACTAGCAAAGGATGAACTAAGTTGTGGTTCATCACAACTTTGCGTCCCAAATGTAGAATCAATGGCATAAAAATAAAAAAATCTTACTAGAATACGTTTCACATCTGCTAATATACCTTCTGCCACTTCTTTATCATACATGTCTTCAAGACATAACCTCAAAAATTGTAATTTATATCTAGGATCAAACACGCAAGTAATAAATAAAACTTTGTTCATACTACCAATATTCCACCAGTATTTATCAAACTTCTCTTTCATACTTCTTGCCATTCGTGAAAGATTATAATCCATTTTTTCAATCAACTCTTGCAATTCTTCTTGAATTTCACTTAACTCCGTAAAACATACATTTGAGGTAATAGATAAAGAGCTGCTGAACTTCAAAGTAATGTCATAAAAAATTTCAAAAATTGTACAAAAATTCAACATTTTTCCAATCTAGTGAATTCGGAGGTTGGGTTTCATTATTGAAATAGGCAACATAAATACCATCGCTTTCTTTCATTTCATCAAAAACTTTCTTATATTTCAAAGCGGCTTCCAACATCAAATATGTAGAATTCCACCTAGTAGGGACATCTAAAGCAAGCATAGACTTATCATCAATTCTCAAATTAACACAAACCTCTTTAAATTTAGCTAGTCTAGCCGGAGACGATCTTACAAATCTAACGACAGTATGAATCCCAGCAATAGTGCTACCAATTTCTTTCAAACCATCATTAACAATTAAATTAACAATATGAGCACAACAACGTATATGAAGGAATTCACCATTCAAAACACAACCATTGCATCCATCATAATCATTCAATGCATTTTTCACATAATTAATTGCAACTTCATTAGCACTAGCATTATCGACTATGATAGACACTATTCGCTTATGTTCCCACTGTTTGATGCAAGAAACCATAAGTTTTCCAATGTTCTTCCCTTTATGACTAGTGATCACACAAAAATTTAAAATCCTTTTATGCAATTTTCAATCATTATCAATGAATGCGCGGTTAAAACCGTATAATTTACATTTTGACAAGAATTCCATGTATCGGTAGTAAGACATACTCCATGCAAACAATTAGAAAACATGATTTTAAGATAATCTTTTGTGTCTCCATATAAGTTAAGCACATCGCTACAAATTGTTCTACGTGAAGGCACTTCAAAACTAGGGCACATGTTCCGACAAAAATCAAGAAAACCTTCGCCCTCAACAAAACTAAAAGGAAGCTCATCAATAATTAACATTCGAGCTAGAGACCTTCTACACTCATCTTTGTTAAATGTCCATGTAATAAGGGTGTTACTTGCCTCACTTTCACTATTTTTTATACAAGCTAAACTTTTTGTTTCTTATCACTTTCTCGAGGAATTGACCTACAAGCTTGCCTTATGTGATAGATTAAATGTGAAGTACCATTCGCTTTACCATCGGAAGCAAATTGTGCATGACAATAGTTGCAAATACACTTAGGATTTTAAGGATTTACATGATTCTCTTTAGTAAAATGTTCTCATACCATATATGGTTTTCTAGTAGATGTTTTGCGCTTAAGATTTAACAGAGGCTTTCTTGCATTGTTAGGCTCTACGACCAGTTCTTCTTCGTCATCACTGTCCTCACGAATTGTTTCTTCTTCCACCTAATATTTGTCTAGTAAATCATCAGCAGTGCCAACTTCCATCTGAAAATAATAATATAAACATTGATCAGAACATTGTATTCATATCACATACAAGCTGAACTTATTTATTTACAAAAACTGAATTAGCAATAGCAATATATAAACAATTCAAGAGTATAACTTACTCTTACAAATAAGAGGTAATAGCAGCACTTAAATTTGTATATTAGCGGATACACATTTATCATTCTTTAATTGTCGCATAATAATTTTTATTTTCAGCATAAATAACTTCCTCATAAAGAATATAACAGGTGAAATATATAACAACATCAATTACAAAGCTTTTTGAGTATTCTGTTAAGCTATCCCAAAGCATACATATTGTATAACATGTGAAATATAAACAAGCCTAATTTCATTAAGATATCCCAGTCTAGGGCTGTCAATGGATACCAAAAAAATCTGAAATCTGTCCGCGTCCGCATTCGAAAAGCGAATAAATATCCGATATCTAGAAAAACGGATGCGGACACGAAGACATCCGCATCCGAAAATTATCCGTCCGGTTTATGTGTATTTTAGTGAAGTGAAAGATATTTTGTTTATTATTTTATTATGTTAGTATTTTATATTATATGCACTTAATGCTTTTTAACTACTCGAAACTATTTATTATCATTATATTTGTTAATTTTTAATACTTTTATAATCAATGGGATTTAAAATTATTTATGTTAAACTAAAATTTTATTTTTATATTTCTTGATTTATTGGTCGTTAGCGGATAAGATAATTATCCGATATCCGTCTGTATCCATGGATGCAGATATCCGATATTCGAAAATGATTTCGGATGCGGATGCGGATGTGGATATGGCACTATCCGCATAAGAAAGCATCTGTTGACAGGTCTATCCCAGTCTGAATATATTGGATCTCGCTGAAATATTGTATTCATTAAGCTATCCCAAAGCATAAATAACTTCCTTAATAATTTACACCTTATAAGCTATGATGTAATTGAAATATATAACAACAACAATCAAAGTTAGTGATAACATGTGTAAACTCAAATAGCTTTTGGGATTGAAAATAAAAATGCATTATCATTATGCTAAAAAGACGGTCGTAAGTATGTATATGAAATTATATTGCTAACATAAGCATACATTATGTAATATGTGATAACAGGTGTAAACTCGGATAGCTTTTGGGATAGAAAACTCCATCATTATGCTAACACTACACAGTTCATTATGCTAGAAAACTCTACAATATAACTTGTAACGTCCCGAAAATTTTCGACTTTCGAAAATTCGACATCGATACTCACTTTATCGACTGCCGAGAAATCGAATGCCGGAAACCCGAAATGTTATGGTTTAAGAAAGAAGAAGAGGTAGAAGAAGAAGAAGATAGAAGAAAAGACAGAAGAAAAGAGAAGGAAGAACAACAGAACAACATCAGAAACATATCAGAATCTCACATTCGCAGCGGAACAACATATAAAAGATAAATGAATAATCTTTAAACAAAGAACTATATCATTTTATACATTACATCATCATCAGAGTTTACAACAATAATACAACACTGGACAGTTATATAAACTTGTCCACATACAGATATACACAGCGGAATAAATAATATCATATACAAGTGGTACATCTCGCCATCCAGCTCGCCACTAAGCTCCACATCATCCCGAATCCAGAATGACCTGATAACCTAACTCTAGACTGCCCGTGTAGAAATTGGTGGGCACCCAGAGTTTAGGAAGGAAACAAAAAACTCCAGGTCAGTCATGGTGACTGGTGTGAGAACTTAAAACAGTTTATCTTTAAAACAAACAACAGAAGATTTTAAAGTCAATTTCGCAATGCTTTTGGAAATGAAACTACCATAAGAACTCCCGCCACACACACAATGCAAACGCAGAATTGGAGGAGATTTCTTCTTAAAATAGTCAAAGATGCTTACTAAGCAAAATCAAATTCTTTTTGATATTATTATTAGTGCATAGTGTATAAACATTTCGAAAGTAGAATATAAATCTTAGCCAGCATAGGTACCATTATAGTATGCTTACTATAGCTACCATATTAAATGGCAGGTTCTACAACTAAAACCGTACAAAGCTCGTATTGTTTCTTTGGATTTCCAACAAATGGTCAGGCTAAGAAACTTCCTATGCCACGAAGGAACGCCTCTGGAATGACGTCCCGAGAACCTAACCGGATCTCTACCAACACAAGGCCGGGTTACCTCTGCAAAAATAGGTAACTACTGACACGCGTATGCCATCCCCCGATCGTCACCGATCTTCCCGAGGATCCTCGATTCGCAACAACCACATAAGAATAATAATGCAGTAACCATATAGGTTAAGTATCTGGGCTCCATACCATGATACCACCTTTATTCAGAAGGAATGACATACACTAAGGGGCGCTACTCCCTAGAACCGAAGGCACTTCTCACGAAGCCCTTGCAATTCCGGATAATTTCCAATCACGTCCGGACTTCCCGTCACTAAGGGTGATAAAACCTCTAAATCGAAGATCAGTCGATGTAGAGTAACTCGACGGTAATCCTTCTGTTTTCAAAAATATCCGGTCTTCAACACCGGTCATCAAATGCAATTCATAACGACGTATCACATATTCGGAATGGGTTATACGACCCCATGGTCCTTTCCCGGCTAACCCGAATAGTGAGCGTTTAATCAAAAATAAGTGTGGCATTCAAATTCATCCAATCACAACAAATATCCATTCAAGGTAAATATTGATAGTCGGTTATTTAACTATCAATAAAGATGCGCAACATCATCAGATTCCAAATAATTTTCCCAAATAATTTATTCTTCAAAAATATCTTTACAAGATATAAAATTTTCCACACTTAACCATTTGAAACTAATTTCAAATATTCACTTTTCAATTTATCTTTAAAATATAAAAATTTCAAACCGTTCATTTCATATTAGAAAAGCATTTCCATACTTATTTTAAAAATAAGTATTTCACAAATCTATTTATTTTCAACATTTGAAAATATTCAATATACTTAAATCAAAATTAAGTATATATTTCATTCTTTAAGGAAATCATTCTTTTTCACAAATTTTATTTGAGTCAAAACGAATGTTACGTAAAACATCATTACAACGACTCAAAATCACTAGTATAGGGATTCGAAGTTTAGATAGATATATAAATCCCAATACTATATAAAACATTTCCTTTCGGAAACCATTTACTATAACAACAGTGTTATGTCCATTATTTCCTTATTTTCTCGAAACGTCTATTTCAACAATGAATGTTGAAATCTATGTTTTCGATACTTAATACGTTTTAAAACAACTACTTCATTTACCAATCACTACTACAAAACAGGCCATTTGCATCGGTTGTTTACCCCCCTTTTGCATCAGTTCAACAACCGATGCATATGCAATCGATGCAACAGGCTTAACACTTTTGCATCAGTTCTGAAACCGATGCAAAAGGTCCTTTTTGCATCGGTTGTTACTAACAACTGATGCAAAATATCATGGTTGGTTGCTTGAACACAGCCCCCATATTGCATCGGGTGTAATGAAAACCGATGCAACAAAGGAACTTGTTGCATAAGTTGTTGTTGAAAACCGATGCAAACTAATCCCTCTATTGCATCGGTTTTTTATAACAACTGATGCAAACTAATCTCTCAGAAACCATTATTACAGTACTCAAATAGACTATATATGTATATTATTGATAATCTTTATATATATATATATAAGAAAAAAACATACACAAAAAATAAAAATAAAAGATTATATCATTATCATTTACAAATTCTGCTTTGGTTTACAAATTTCACACCATAAATTTCACTACCTAACCATAACAACTCACATCCAACAATACTATCCACTAGATGGGAAGAGTTTGACTTGTAACTTAAGATAGTTGTCACTGTTGAAGAAAGGGTTCGCTAGAATAACTGATCCTGGCGTCAGTTCAAGTTTTGTCCATAGATACATCTCAAGTTGGTGAAAAAGAGAGCTATTAGTCAAATCTCGGAAAAATGGTGCTCTAAATGTCAGCTCACCAACATAAGGATAAGCACAGTCACAACTTTGTGGGTTCAAACTTTGATCTGATGGGCAAGCTTTGGATCCACATTTTGTTGTGTTTGTAGAATAAGACGTAGGTTGTGGCTGTTGACTCCTACAATATACTGTATTTGCAAGTTGGTTTTTGCATACAGGGTTATCGACAAGTCTGTAAATATGCAAATGTAACACTGAAATTTGGTTAAACTTAAAAAAAATTAGAAAATGGAAAAACCATTGTACTTACATGAGAGTCTCATTATATGCGGATGTTAACGTAAATGAAGTGATTGAATTGTTTTGGAAATTAACCACCTATAGCTGTGAGCTGAAGCTATCCCCAAGAGTGAAAGTGCCATTGAATAAATTATTATTCAGGGTCCTGTATCATATTGTTGCAATGAATAATCATAATTTTCAGCATGAGTTCATGCTTTGTGATCATTTACAACTTACACTTGCTGTAGCCCAGGGAGGCTGAACATATTTTCAGGGATACTGCCATAAAGTCTTGTTAGGTCAGGCACTGGTCCAGAAAGTTTGTTGTTTGCTAAGTTCCTAAAAGAAAAGTATACTCATAGATAGCGCATATTTACTATTTATTCATTGATATAAACCATGAAGCAGTTATTTCATAATAGATACTTACAGTTCGTTTACATTCGTAAGATTGTTAATGCTGGAAGGAAGTAAACAAGTGAAAGAATTCCTATCGAGTCGCCTGTTACCAGAGTAAATATATTAGCATAAGTTGGTATGAAAAGAACAAGAGAAACATAAACGATTTGAGCAATGGAGAGGCCAATGGCAATGAAAGAGTAAGCTAAAGACATAACAGCAGCAACAATAGAAAGCCACCATAGATCATGGAAGTTAGGCAACTGAGAAAAAAGAACCTGAATGATACCAAATCCCATCATATATAAACTATCGGCCACAGCACAGTCTGCTTCATGCCCTTTTTTATGGAAACAGCTCGACTTGCTCAATGCCCTGAAATATTTAGTTTTCTTCCTCTTATCCACAATTTGAATAAGTCAAATGAATTTGTATTATTATAATCGACTTACGCTGCACAAATGGAAGCTGTGATAGTATAACCAATGGCAGTGCCAACAAGAATCACATACTGGCAAATCCCACAAAACCAAACTTTAGTAGCACCAAGATTGGACTGCACTGCATTCATGTATGTGTAGTTTCTTTTACCATAGATAGGATCTGGGTTTCTGTAACAGTCAGTTAACAAACTTGATGTGTAAAATGTGACTATGGAAAATAGAAACAGAGCTGTAGGTCCCACTATCCATCCGAGTTGGGACATCGACCATGCTAATGATAGAACTCCTGAACCTATGACTGCAGTTATTATGTGAGCACTCGCAGTCCATACTGTTCCTAGATATTAATAAAGAAAAAGAAAAATGGGTTGCTAACTGGTAGTTATAATAGATATATTAATTTGACAGTGTTATTGGCACACTAACCAGTTCTTTTAGGTCTTCCATCATCATCGAACTCATCTTTGTTGTATAATTCTACGTCTTGAGCTTGTTGATCGAGTATCATCTTTCTGCCTTCTCCCATTTCTTGTTTCTCTGACTTTTGTTTTATAAGTGTTGGGTTGTGTTTGTGTATGTATG
Organism: Allium fistulosum; assembly: GCA_030737815.1. Classification (NCBI taxonomy): domain Eukaryota; kingdom Viridiplantae; phylum Streptophyta; class Magnoliopsida; order Asparagales; family Amaryllidaceae; genus Allium; species Allium fistulosum. Next base: position 919,158,431 of record CM060901.1, on the reverse strand, counting down.
ATTGCGATGAGGAGAATTGGATTGGTTCTTATATTTATACAAACGTGGAACCAAGGAAAAACACTATAAAAAGTAATGTTCCTTTTGAATGCATAAATTGTATAAGGAATTTAGGGTGAGAATAAAAATTCAAAAACTGTTTCTTTGAAAAGGTGTCTTTTATTCTTTCTTTTTTATAAAAGAAAAGGAAAAGGAAAAAAGTACTATAAATAATTTGATTTAATAATAATTGGGTTTTATGAAAATAAGTTTGACGTTGCTTACTTAGCAGATGTTAATGAAATGTTACATGTCTGTATTCCAAATTATACTGATACTTATTTTACCATCACGTAAACCATAAAAAATTGCCTTGGTACAAACATATTAGATTTTCAGTCACGGCATCAAATGTTATATTTTGATATGATTTGGATTTTATGAAACTTACACTTTGCGATACATACTAAAGTAACATTACATCCTGTTTTTTAATTGCTAATGACTAGGCAACAATAAGAGTTTTTAATCAATTACCTTCTATAATGAGAGTCATTTGTGCTAAATCTGAGTTGTTTGTTTTTCTATGCAAATAACTGACGGAATAAAGCCAGTAAAGTCTGAATGAGATTGGACTATATGATGCTACTTCATTGTCAAGTTCTAATTTTGATAATGGTACCAAAGAAGATGCTTGCAACTTCGAATACATATTCAAGCTATAGTCCAAATGTATGACGATGATGATCATGGGATCATTAATCGATCATATAAGAGATAGATATAAACTACCTATTCAATTAGTTGCAAGATCCTTGAATGTAAAGGTAGCACGATTTCTTAATCCACTACTGTGTTTTTGGAATCAACTGTGAGTGATATAGGAATAGGATACCATGGAATAAAATGTGTGAGAATGTATTGGAAATTTGGAATTGAGTTTATCTTACCTAGTAGGAAATCAGAGAATCCTGTAAACTATAAGATGCAAACATTTAAGAAGTCTAGTACTAGATAGAAATTGTATATTGCATGCATATCATGAGAAATTACTTGTAATGTTGCATATTACGTGTGTGTGTATCTTCAAATATAAGCTATTTTAAAAGGAGTACATTAGTCAAATGTAGCACATGTGAAAGCATAAATACAAGATACAGACTCAATTTTATCTAATACTGAAAGACCGAAACGGATAGGATAAATGTAGACGGAAGATCAATAATCAGCTGTAGAGATACTTGACAAAAAGAATTAGTCTTCTGTCATCATTTTGTTGAGTACATAAGGGTATAAAAGCTCGTGCTCTGATAAATTCTAACCAACATACAAATTTTTACAGAGGAACATACCATCGTCGACCACACTGTCTATAGCTTGCTAATATGCCTACCATTTACGGTAGCCCCCCTAAAGTTAGCATACAGGCTCTTTATTTTTCTTTTCTTTTTTCTTTCTACTTTTATTTTTATTTTTTTGGTCTTCCTACCCATCATACATGGCAGGTGCTCTCTAAAATCGAAAAACTAAATCTATCATTTCAATTATTCGTACTGTAGAACAACCAGAGATTTGGAACATATTTGAACTAATTTTGGAAACAATTAATGAATATTTGGAACAACCCCGGTACATAAGTGCGCTTTTTTGTCATGTAGATCGAAATTGATCAGTTATCATAGTCATAGATAGATTTCAAATCTAAAATTATGTTTTTTCAAGTATTCTAAATGAGCAAGGAACAAATAAACCAACATGAACAGGGTTGCTCTTATAAAAACTTACGCCATTTATAAATATCAATTAAAAACACCAGCGACAATCTTCTTACTTCGATACGTATATTATATCCAATATTATAATATTATAAATTATCAAGTATATTTTCCAAATTTCATTTATATCCATAATTTGTAAAATAAAATAAAAGGATATGTGCTTGCATATGGAACGTCTCCGCACCTATATAATTCAATAACAAATGTACAAACTTATGTGTATAAACAAGACTACATGCTTATGTGGCTTATAAAACAAAATTCATTATCAAAACACTTGTCTGAACAACTTGACCATAATATTATAATGTATTATAACAACTGTAATGTAATTTAATACTGCTATTCTAAGTCAAGCAAGGAAATATGTGCATAAGTTAGTGTACAACAGATTCCAAATGAAAACAGAGGTGAAATATAAATTGGATCAACCAAACAATGCATAAAATATATGAGACCAAGAGATGAATACTTGAACCTAACTTTCTTTCACACATATATTAACATACATCTGGAACGCATACATAAGCAAACACGTACAAAATGAATCAAGCTTAATCAATTTCTATCTGATTTCACCTCTTGTTAAGGTTTGCCAATATATTTTGGAGGTTTGATCAATCTAGACCATTTTTCATATAAAATATAACAAATTTGGAGTTGTTTGGAAATATAGTTACAAATATATATTTCTGCCACATTGACGTTGATTCAATTATTCAACAATTTCCTTCTCTTTCACTTCAAAAATTCATCAGGAATAAAATCTTCAAATAAAAATTTTGAACTAGCTCGTTCGAAAAATGTGTCGTGAAAAATTCTTAAAAAAGAAAATTAGTTGAATGCAATTTTAAATTGCCTCGTAAGAGAATGTTGAATCAGCACCAACGCAAAATAAACAAATATGCATGTATAATATGTTTTGAAACAGTCTAAACTTGACATAGTTTCCAGAAAACGGGCTAAATTGATCAAAAGTAACCATTTTAAACCGTAGATTGCTCTACCAGACATGTAGCTAAAGAATGAATGTAAAGAAATGGAGTAAGGTACCTTCTGAATGATATCAGCACCAAGTCGTTCATCAACATCATCCAACTTGTCCTTGATAGCAGGAACACAAGTAGAAAGATGAACATATGCAGCGCCACCCCCAAAAATTAGTCGATTCCTAGCTGCATTCATACACCCAAACGCCTCGAATTAGTCGCGACAATCCCCAAATCCCTAACTATAATTGCGCCATCGATTCGCGAACACCATCGACCAATCCTGAAACCATTCCACGACCTCGCTGTGAGCATCGACCAACTCATCAATCCCCATACGCAAATTACCAAATACGATTTCGAACTCGAACAACAAGCAGTTGAATATTTTTTTTAAAATCTTATTTGTTTTGGGGTCAAGATTCCTGATTAATGTTGGATGGATTGAAAGGAAAAGATGAAAAGGGGGAGAGGGATTTAGGGTTTTCGAGTGAAGGACGAAAAGAAGAGGTTCGCGGTTAAAATGAGAGGGAGACGAAATTATTTACCGCTAACTTTTCATTAGGATTTTCAACGTGGGAATGGTATTTTTGCACCGGTTGTAAATAAAACTGATGCAACTAACACTATTTGCATCGGTATATTTTCTTCGGTTGTCGATGATAACCGATGCAAATTGTATTTTTTTTACCATCTACTGCTTTCCACATACCAAATGCGTCGGTTGTTAAAACGTAACCGATGCAAATACTTCTATTTGCATCGGTTGTGGTAACAACTGATGCAAATGAGGCGAAGCAACATGCGTATTTTGTAGTAGTGAATATTCCTTTTCCCAAAATATATTGATTTTATTCAATAATATATATTCACTGTCCAAAATCGTGAATACATCACTATCCCAATTTTAACAATTTCTACACAATTTATTTCAATAATAATTCACTATCCAAAATCGCGAATATACTTCCTTTAATAATTTTCTATATTCAATTTATCAAATTCCATTGATTTCGAATTTATAAACAATGTCTATAAATTCTATCCCTATTTATAAACTTTGATTTAAAAAAATGCCTGAATTAACAAATTTCTATTAATAACCCATTTAAATGCCAAAAATCAGTTTATAAGTTGATTACTGATGAATGTGATATTTTACAAAAATCTATTCATTTTATATCTTTACAATTCATAAATCTATAAATTTCACTTCATTTATGAAATCCATTTTTTTTCACTTTAACACTTAATAAAACTTATTTCATAATTCCAATATCTTTAATTTATAAAAATATCAATTTTTATAAACCTTTTTATATATGAATTGTTTAAAATACTTCAACAATTCCAATTTAAACTATTTCATAATTTTTATCAATTTTTTTTTTCAAAAATAACATTTTGGTCGTATTTCACAAAAATCACAATTTTTACTAACATTAAAATTATAACATTTATTTATTTAAAATAAACAATTCAAAAATTAAATAAAACGTATACTTTCAAAAATCACTTTTAAAATCCCTTTAAAATCAAAAATTGTTACTTTAACATTTTTAAAACTTCAAAATGGATCCGATGATGCAACAGCATCAATTTGTCAATCATGACAACAAAACATCACATACCATCATATGATAACAGAATATACAACCATATCTGTAAATAAATCAATACAGTTGAGGAATCCAGTTGGATCCCTCCAACCTGTCCCCCTATATCCAAAGATGTTAGCACAATACCAATTCCGCTCCAGTACGGAAATCGCGTTATATGGGTTTAATAAATATTATCCGCTATTATGCGGCGCAATAGGGTCTCATCCGCTATACAATGCGGGAAATCAATCAATCCAATATATACATATGCCAATATGTATATATCGCTATATATATATAAATAATACCAATTTCACTTCAATGTGAAATATTCGCGGTATATGTTTTTAATAATTAACCTCCGCTTAATAACGGCGTATAATGTCTATTTCAATCAATAACAGATAACAATCATCATTCAGGCATACAATCAACAATTTTAAATCTAACTATTTAAAATTAACATCGAAACATATTCGATTGAGTGAGAAATTCTCACCTTGATTTAAATTCTGTTCCAGCGTTTTATTTCGAATAAAATTAAACGGGCGTTTAATTTCACTCAAAATTTTCACTGACTCCGATCGTTTCCAATCCAGTTCCATCGCGAAGTACACGTCGAGACGATTCCAACGCACTTCGTTTCGTTATTTTCTGATAATGTATGAAAGAGATACAATATTTTAAAGTTATATAATTTTATATAAATCGATTTACATATTTCTTTTATTTACAAAACCCTACACTGCAAATCACGGCCGTTGATTTAATCAAAGAAATCTGGGCCGTGACTATGTTCTTCCTCCCCTTCGTTACTTCTAGTTGCAAAGAAACCCAAGCCGTGCTCACTAGGGTTAGGTATCGCGCCACCAACAACACTTGAAACGTCATCACTCCACCACCAAATCAAAGCTCCATCACTCCTCCACCCTCACCCACGAGCATAGCAAGCTCAGCTTCCTCCTTTGCATGCGAGACGAGGGTAAACGACGGCACTTCAAGGCGAAAATTCGAGCATCTCAACGCTCTAAAGGTGATCATCACCGTATGGATTTAAAGACGACGCGAAGCTCTACTCTTTTGCAGTTGAAGTCAAAGCGTAAAGGATTGTAGATTGGAAGAGATTAAGGGATGAAAACTGCTAATTTTCGGCCATTGAATATACATATGGCGGCTGAAGCTATTTGAGAGGAACCCTAGTTTTGTTTTGCAAAATGGAAATAACAAGTCCTTTTATAGAAAATGTCAAAAACACTATTCACCGAAAAATTTCCGAACTCCAAATCGAGCGTGCCGGCTAACGTTTCTAAGGTTTACCCCATGTTCCGAACGCAATGGAACGTGTTTCGGGAGCTAATTCGGATATCTGTGCGAGTTACGGAATTAAACGATAGATTTTAAATTAAACCGATTTAAATCGATTTCGAGGCGTTTTGGCTTGCCCGGACAAACGATAAATCCGATTGACTTGAAATTTGAAATCTTACAATAATATCACATTACGGATCCGATGAAACTGGTTTCGTCGAAATCCAACACTGTTTGAAAAATGACTATTTTAACTCGCCAAATTAAAATTAAAACATTTTCAATGCGTTTCGAGCTGCCACGGTCAAATGACAACTCCGATTGCTACGAAACTTGAAATCCGATAATAACTAACTATCACGGATCCAATGGAACCGGTCTCGTCCAATTCTGAGACTGTTCGAAAATTGGCTATCTTTCAGTCGATAATTAAATATTAAAATATTCGATTTTCACAGATTTACTTTTAATTCAGTTTTAAAAGTTCTATAACATCACTATAACTTCAGTATGATTAAATAAAATTTTCCAAATCATTTTCAATCATATTAAACTCAATTTTCAATTATTTCTGGAATTTCACTATTTAATTTATCGATTTACTTGTCAAATTAAATCCAATATTCGATAAATAAATTATTCGACTTATTAAATTCATTTATTAATATTTAAAATCAATTAAATAAATAAATTTTAATTAATATAAATTCTGGGTCGTTACAAACTTCCCCCTTAAAAGAATTTCGTCCTCGAAATTACCAAGTAAGAAGAAGATACAAAATCTATTAACTTTCCAAAACAAATCGTTCAAATTAGATTTACAAATCTGTTAAGTGTTTAACTTTCTCAAAATTCATAGTTAAACTTTTTACAACATCTTTACTAAGTTTTCCAAAATTTTCCTTAGTTTTCAAAATTTCCAAATTTCTCAAAAATATTCCAACGCCTTAAATTTTCGGAAAATTTCGCCATAGCCTGCTTTGCGCGGCTCGATCCGAAAAAAAAATGACAGTGTATATATATCACAAATATACATCTCATCAAGTGATGAGGCATCCCGTAGGGAAAAAGTGTAAAAGTACGATATTTAATCCGAGATATGTACCTTATATATTATTAGCGAGCGTATACGGCTATTATAGCGAAAGCGAGCTCCAAATGCGAAGCAAACGCCATCCGCACCTACTAAACACTCAATCAAACAAATGAGAACATGTATATAGAAAATAATATCAATATACATCATATAGCAACATAACAACTACATATGTGTCAATATAGCAACTTCAACTAAAGCAATAAATGCAACCATCAAACACTATCATCAACCAACATCCAACAAATCCATATCCAAATCAATATTCTCATTAATATTCAATGAATTTGGTTTTCAATTTAATTCATGTTGAATTCATTAACGTTGGAATTTTACCAACATTCATTCGTTCAAATTCAATTAGTTTACATTCACTAATTCTCATTTGTTCACTTACAAATCAAATTCAATTTCTATTCAAATTTCCATATTATCAATTTGAATTCAATTACATAGCTTTCAATTTTTATCAATTCAACTTCATTAACACTTAATGAATTATATATAATCAACTAACAATCATATAACAACCAATGTACATTCAACGTAACCAAATTATTTAATTTACATTTAATTTGGTTCAACACTTTAAATTAAATTTAATGAATTTACACTTATATTCATTGTTTCATATCAATTATTTACATTCAATTGATTAACATTCCATCCATTTATTCAATTCGATTGCTACTTCATTTTACAAATAAAATTGAATTTTATTTATATAACTCAAGTTCACATTCATCACCTCATTTCATTAATTAATTTTGATACCCAAAATCAAATTCATTCACCATTTCTTAAGTTATATTCCAATTAAACATCATTTGTTTAATCTTAACTTTAATTTCCACTTATAAATCCAATTCAGATTCAATTTCTATTTAACTTTTACCAAAGTCAAATTTTATTTCATATTCAAATTTATATCACATTTTGCTTAACAAAATTGTTCAACCATTTTTAACAATCTGTTTTACTTACGTTTTCTCACTTTTAATAAGTTATACAACTTATATATTTAGACTTCCAAATCATATTATAAGTATAAAACTCATTTCACTTATATTCATCAATTTTAACTTGGATTTTAATTTCAAATTTGTTTATCACAACAAAACTTCAATCAAATTTATTTTTTTTTCTTTTTTTTCAATTTATTATGGTAGCAAATCAATCACATAGAAACTCGAAAATGATACCGATGATGCTGCAGTCATCACCGTACTATTTCCCAGCAACAATAGTGAATTCAGTGCTTTAAATTCTTTCAAAAATTTTCCTTGACTTATAAATCACATTACAAATCTTTTACTAATAAAATTTCACTATTTATATACAAGATTATTTCACAATTGCAAATCACTTTAATTATAACTTCATAAATTATTCATTTGCTTATACAATTTATTCTTTTACAATTTGTTGTTTTAATTTAACTTATTCAAACAATTTAACAATCAATTCATATACACTTTAATAATTTCTAAAAAATTATTTCCTTTATATACAAAATATAATAGAGGTAAAATTATTTCATTTACCCAATTTTTTAAACAATATCGTGCCGAATTGTTCTATACAAGTGTTTAGAGATCCCTATCGATAAAGTTGTTCCGACGATACCGACCAGCATCCATATACAACTCAACAAATAAATCATCACAATATAAAACAATTTTATATTAACTAACAAATACGCGCTCGTATCTATTATTACACTCAACTCATTCTAGAGCACTACTGACTCTATCTCTAATGAGTAACACCCAACAGAGCAGGGTTGTCGCTCAACCATATGCTCTTATACCAAATGTAACGTCCCGAAAATTTTCGACTTTCGAAAATTCGACATCGGTACTCACTTTATCGACTGCCGAGAAATCGAATGCCGGAAACCCGAAATGTTATGGTTTAAGAAAGAAGAAGAGGTAGAAGAAGAAGAAGATAGAAGAAAAGACAGAAGAAAAGAGAAGGAAGAACAACAAAACAACATCAGAAACATATCAGAATCTCACATTCGCAGCGGAACAACATATAATAGATAAATGAATAAGCTTTAAACAAAGAACTATATCATTTTATACATTACATCATCATCAGAGTTTACAACAATAATACAACACTGGACAGTTATATAAACTTATCCACATGTAGATATACACGGCGGAATAAATAATATCATATACAAGTGGTACGTCTCGCCATCCAGCTCGCCACTAAGCTCCATAGCATCCCGAATCCAGAATGACCTGATAACCTAACTCTAGACTGCCCGTGTAGAAATTGGTGGGCACTCAGAGTTTAGGAAAACAATAAACTCCAGGTCAGTCATGGTGACTGGTGTGAGAACTTAAAACGGTTTATCTTTAAAACAAACAACAGAAGATTTTAAAGTCAATTTCGCAATGCATTTGGAAATGAAACTACCATAAGACCTCCCGCCACACACACAATGCAAACACAGAATTGGAGGAGAATTCTTCTTAAAATAGTCAAAGATGCTTACTACGCAAAATCAAATTCTTTTTGATATTATTATTAGTGCATAGTGTAGAAACATTTCGAAAGTAGAATATAAATCTTAGCCAGCATAGGTACCATTATAGTATGCTTACTATAGCTACCATATTAAATGGCAGGTTCTACAACTAAAACCGTACAAGGCTCGTATTGTTTCTTTGGATTTCCAACAAATGGTCAGGCTAAGAAACTTCCTATGCCACGAAGGAACGCCTCTGGAATGACGTCCCGAGAACCTAACCGGATCTCTGCCAACACAAGGCCGGGTTACCTCTGCAAAAATAGGTAACTACTGACACGCGTATGCCATCCCCCGATCGTCACCGATCTTCCCGAGGATCCTCGATTCGCAACAACCACATAAGAATAATAATGCAGTAACCACATAGGTTAAGTATCTGGGCTCCATACCATGATACCACCTTTATTCAGAAGGAATGACATACACTAAGGGGCGCTACTCCCTAGAACCGAAGGCACTTCTCACGAAGCCCTTGCAATTCCGGATAATTTCCAATCACGTCCGGACTTCCCGTCACTAAGGGTGATAAAACCTCTAAATCGAAGATCAGTCGATGTAGAGTAACTCGACGGTAATCCTTCCGTTTTCTAAAATATCCGGTCTTCAACACCGGTCATCAAATGCAATTCATAACGACGTATCACATATTCGGAATGGGTTATACGACCCCATGGTCCTTTCCCGGCTAACCCGAATAGTGAGCGTTTAATCAAAAATAAGTGTGGCATTCAAATTCATCCAATCACAACAAATATCCATTCAAGGTAAATATTGATAGTCGGTTATTTAACTATCAATAAAGATGCGCAACATCATCAGATTCCAAATAATTTTCCCAAATAATTTATTCTTCAAAAATATCTTTACAAGATATAAAATTTTCCACACTTAACCATTTGAAACTAATTTCAAATATTCACTTTTCAATTTATCTTTAAAAGATAAAAATTTCAAACCGTTCATTTCATATTAGAAAAGCATTTCCATACTTATTTTAAAAATAAGTATTTCACAAATCTATTTATTTTCAACATTTGAAAATATTCAATATACTTAAATCAAAATTAAGTATATATTTCATTCTTTAAGGAAATCATTCTTTTTCACAAATTTTATTTGAGTCAAAACGAATGTTACGTAAAACATCATTACAACGACTCAAAATCACTAGTATAGGGATTCGAAGTTTAGATAGATATATAAATCCCAATACTATATAAAACATTTCCTTTCGGAAACCATTTACTATAACAACAGTGTTATAGTCCATCATTTCCTTATTTTCTCGAAACGTCTATTTCAACAATGAATGTTGAAATCTATGTTTTCGATACTTAATACGTTTTAAAACAACTACTTCATTTACCAATATTCCTTTTCCCAAAATATATTGATTTTATTCAATAATATATATTCACTGTCCAAAATCGTGAATACATCACTATCCCAATTTTAACAATTTCTACACAATTTATTTCAATAATAATTCGCTATCCAAAATCGCGAATATACTTCCTTTAATAATTTTCTATATTCAATTTATCAAATTCCATTGATTTCGAATTTATAAACAATGTCTATAAATTCTATCCCTATTTATAAACTTTGATTTAAAAAAATGCCTGAATTAACAAATTTCTATTAATAACCCATTTAAATGCCAAAAATCAGTTTATAAGTTGATTACTGATGAATGTGATATTTTACAAAAATCTATTCATTTTATATCTTTACAATTCATAAATCTATAAATTTCACTTCATTTATGAAATCCATTTTTTTTCACTTTAACACTTAATAAAACTTATTTCATAATTCCAATATCTTTAATTTATAAAAATATCAATTTTTATAAACCTTTTTATATATGAATTGTTTAAAATACTTCAACAATTCCAATTTAAACTATTTCATAATTTTTATCAATTTTTTTTTTCAAAAATAACATTTTGGTCGTATTTCACAAAAATCACAATTTTTACTAACATTAAAATTATAACATTTATTTATTTAAAATAAACAATTCAAAAATTAAATAAAACGTATACTTTCAAAAATCACTTTTAAAATCCCTTTAAAATCAAAAATTGTTACTTTAACATTTTAAAACTTCAAAATGGATCCGATGATGCAACAGCATCAATTTGTCAATCATGACAACAAAACATCACATACCATCATATGATAACAGAATATACAACCATATCTGTAAATAAATCAATACAGTTGAGGAATCCAGTTGGATCCCTCCAACCTGTCCCCCTGCATCCAAAGATGTTAGCACAATACCAATTCCGCTCCAGTACGGAATATCGTGGTATATGGGTTTAATAAATATTATCCGCTATTATGCGGCGCAATAGGGTCTCATCCGCTATACAATGCGGGAAATCAATCAATCCAATATATACATATGCCAATATGTATATATCGCTATATATATATAAATAATACCAATTTCACTTCAATGTGAAATATTCGCGGTATATGTTTTTAATAATTAACCTCCGCTTAATAACGGCGTATAATGTCTATTTCAATCAATAACAGATAACAATCATCATTCAGGCATATAATCAACAATTTTAAATCTAACTATTTAAAATTAACATCGAAACAGATTCGATTGAGTGAGAAATTCTCACCTTGATTTAAATTCTGTTCCAGCGTTTTATTTCGAATAAAATTAAACGGGCGTTTAATTTCACTCAAAATTTTCACTGACTCCGATCGTTTCCAATCCAGTTCCATCGCGAAGTACACGTCGAGACGATTCCAACGCACTTCGTTTCGTCATTTTCTGATAATGTATGAAAGAGATACAATATTTTAAAGTTATATAATTTAATATAAATCGATTTACATATTTCTTTTATTTACAAAACCCTACACTGCAAATCACGGCCTTTGGTTTAATCAAAGAAATCTGGGCCGTGACTATGTTCTTCCTCCCCTTCGTTACTTCCAGTTGCAAAGAAACCCAAGCCGTGCTCACTAGGGTTAGGTATCGCGCCACCAACAACACTTGAAACGTCATCACTCCACCACCAAATCAAAGCTCCATCACTCCTCCACCCTCACCCACGAGCATAGCAAGCTCGGCTTCTTCCTTTGCATGCGAGACGAAGGTAAACGACGGCACTTCAAGGCGAAAATTCGAGCATCTCAACGCTCTAAAGGTGATCATCACCGTATGGATTTAAAGACGACGCGAAGCTCTACTCTTTTGCAGTTGAAGTCAAAGCGTAAAGGATTGTAGATTGGAAGAGATTAAGGGATGAAAACTGCTAATTTTCGGCCATTGAATATACATATGGCGGCTGAAGCTATTTGAGAGGAACCCTAGTTTTGTTTTGCAAAATGGAAATAACAAGTCCTTTTATAGAAAATGTCAAAAACACTATTCACCGAAAAATTTCCGAACTCCAAATCGAGCATGCCGGCTGACGTTTCTAAGGTTTACCCCATGTTCCGAACGCAATGGAACGTGTTTCGGGAGCTAATTCGGATATCTGTGCGAGTTACGGAATTAAACGATAGATTTTAAATTAAACCGATTTAAATCGATTTCGAGGCGTTTTGGCTTGCCCGGACAAACGATAAATCCGATTGACTTGAAATTTGAAATCTTACAATAATATCACATTACGGATCCGATGAAACTGGTTTCGTCGAAATCCAACACTGTTTGAAAAATGACTATTTTAACTCGCCAAATTAAAATTAAAACATTTTCAATGCGTTTCGAGCTGCCACGGTCAAATGACAACTCCGATTGCTACGAAACTTGAAATCCGATAATAACTAACTATCACGGATCCAATGGAACCGGTCTCGTCCAATTCTGAGACTGTTCGAAAATTGGCTATCTTTCAGTCGATAATTAAATATTAAAATATTCGATTTTCACAGATTTACTTTTAATTCAGTTTTAAAAGTTCTATAACATCACTATAACTTCAGTATGATTAAATAAAATTTTCCAAATCATTTTCAATCATATTAAACTCAATTTTCAATTATTTCTGGAATTTCACTATTTAATTTATCGATTTAATTGTCAAATTAAATCCAATATTCGATAAATAAATTATTCGACTTATTAAATTCATTTATTAATATTTAAAATCAATTAAATAAATAAATTTTAATTAATATAAATTCTGGGTCGTTACAAACTTCCCCCTTAAAAGAATTTCGTCCTCGAAATTACCAAGTAAGAAGAAGATACAAAATCTATTAACTTTCCAAAACAAATCGTTCAAATTAGATTTACAAATCTGTTAAGTGTTTAACTTTCTCAAAATTCATAGTTAAACTTTTTACAACATCTTTACTAAGTTTTCCAAAATTTTCCTTAGTTTTCAAAATTTCCAAATTTCTCAAAAATATTCCAACGCCTTAAATTTTCGGAAAATTTCGCCATAGCCTCCTTTGCGCGGCTCGATCCGAAAAAAAAATGACAGTGTATATATATCACAAATATACATCTCATCAAGTGATGAGGCATCCCGTAGGGAAAAAGTGTAAAAGTACGATATTTAATCCGAGATATGTACCTTATATATTATTAGCGAGCGTATACGGCTATTATAGCGAAAGCGAGCTCCAAATGCGAAGCAAACGCCATCCGCACCTACTAAACACTCAATCAAACAAATGAGAACATGTATATAGAAAATAATATCAATATACATCATATAGCAACATAACAACTACATATGTGTCAATATAGCAACTTCAACTAAAGCAATAAATGCAACCATCAAACACTATCATCAACCAACATCCAACAAATCCATATCCAAATCAATATTCTCATTAATATTCAATGAATTTGGTTTTCAATTTAATTCATGTTGAATTCATTAACGTTGGAATTTTACCAACATTCATTCGTTCAAATTCAATTAGTTTACATTCACTAATTCACATTTGTTCACTTACAAATCAAATTCAATTTCTATTCAAATTTCCATATTATCAATTTGAATTCAATTACATAGCTTTCAATTTTTATCAATTCAACTTCATTAACACTTAATGAATTATATATAATCAACTAACAATCATATAACAACCAATGTACATTCAACGTAACCAAATTATTTAATTTACATTTAATTTGGTTCAACACTTTAAATTAAATTTAATGAATTTACACTTATATTCATTGTTTCATATCAATTATTTACATTCAATTGATTAACATTCCATCCATTTATTCAATTCAATTGCTACTTCATTTTACAAATAAAATTGAATTTTATTTATATAACTCAAGTTCACATTCATCACCTCATTTCATTAATTAATTTTGATACCCAAAATCAAATTCATTCACCATTTCTTAAGTTATATTCCAATTAAACATCATTTGTTTAATCTTAACTTTAATTTCCACTTATAAATCCAATTCAGATTCAATTTCTATTTAACTTTTACCAAAGTCAAATTTTATTTCATATTCAAATTTATATCACATTTTGCTTAACAAAATTGTTCAACCATTTTTAACAATCTGTTTTACTTACGTTTTCTCACTTTTAATAAGTTATACAACTTATATATTTAGACTTCCAAATCATATTATAAGTATAAAACTCATTTCACTTATATTCATCAATTTTAACTTGGATTTTAATTTCAAATTTGTTTATCACAACAAAACTTCAATCAAATTTATTTTTTTTCTTTTTTTTCAATTTATTATGGTAGCAAATCAATCACATAGAAACTCGAAAATGATACCGATGATGCTGCAGTCATCACCGTACTATTTCCCAGCAACAATAGTGAATTCAGTGCTTTAAATTCTTTCAAAAATTTTCCTTGACTTATAAATCACATTACAAATCTTTTACTTATAAAATTTCACTATTTATATACAAGATTATTTCACAATTGCAAATCACTTTAATTATAACTTCATAAATTATTCATTTGCTTATACAATTTATTCTTTTACAATTTGTTGTTTTAATTTAACTTATTCAAACAATTTAACAATCAATTCATATACACTTTAATAATTTCTGAAAAATTATTTCCTTTATATACAAAATATAATAGAGGTAAAATTATTTCATTTACCCAATTTTTTAAACAATATCGTGCCGAATTGTTCTATACAAGTGTTTAGAGATCCCTATCGATAAAGTTGTTCCGACGATACCGACCAGCATCCATATACAACTCAACAAATAAATCATCACAATATAAAACAATTTTATATTAACTAACAAATACGCGCTCGTATCTATTATTACACTCAACTCATTCTAGAGCACTACTGACTCTATCTCTAATGAGTAACACCCAACAGAGCAGGGTTGTCGCTCAACCATATGCTCTTATACCAAATGTAACGTCCCGAAAATTTTCGACTTTCGAAAATTCGACATCGATACTCACTTTATCGACTGCCGAGAAATCGAATGCCGGAAACCCGAAATGTTATGGTTTAAGAAAGAAGAAGAGGTAGAAGAAGAAGAAGATAGAAGAAAAGACAGAAGAAAAGAGAAGGAAGAACAACAAAACAACATCAGAAACATATCAGAATCTCACATTCGCAGCGGAACAACATATAATAGATAAATGAATAAGCTTTAAACAAAGAACTATATCATTTTATACATTACATCATCATCAGAGTTTACAACAATAATACAACACTGGACAATTATATAAACTTATCCACATGCAGATATACACGGCGGAATAAATAATATCATATACAAGTGGTACGTCTCGCCATCCAGCTCGCCACTAAGCTCCACAGCATCCCGAATCCAGAATGACCTGATAACCTAACTCTAGACTGCCCGTGTAGAAATTGGTGGGCACTCAGAGTGTAGGAAAACAATAAACTCCAGGTCAGTCATGGTGACTGGTGTGAGAACTTAAAACGGTTTATCTTTAAAACAAACAACAGAAGATTTTAAAGTCAATTTCGCAATGCTTTTGGAAATGAAACTACCATAAGACCTCCCGCCACACACAATGCAAACACAGAATTGGAGGAGAATTCTTCTTAAAATAGTCAAAGATGCTTACTATGCAAAATCAAATTCTTTTTGATATTATTATTAGTGCATAGTGTAGAAACGTTTCGAAAGTAGAATATAAATCTTAGCCAGCATAGGTACCATTATAGTATGCTTACTATAGCTACCATATTAAATGGCAGGTTCTACAACTAAAACCGTACAAGGCTCGTATTGTTTCTTTGGATTTCCAACAAATGGTCAGGCTAAGAAACTTCCTATGCCACGAAGGAACGCCTCTGGAATGACGTCCCGAGAACCTAACCGGATCTCTGCCAACACAAGGCCGGGTTACCTCTGCAAAAATAGGTAACTACTGACACGCGTATGCCATCCCCCGATCGTCACCGATCTTCCCGAGGATCCTCGATTCGCAACAACCACATAAGAATAATAATGCAGTAACCACATAGGTTAAGTATCTGGGCTCCATACCATGATACCACCTTTATTCAGAAGGAATGACATACACTAAGGGGCGCTACTCCCTAGAACCGAAGGCACTTCTCACGAAGCCCTTGCAATTCCGGATAATTTCCAATCACGTCCGGACTTCCCGTCACTAAGGGTGATAAAACCTCTAAATCGAAGATCAGTCGATGTAGAGTAACTCGACGGTAATCCTTCCGTTTTCAAAAATATCTGGTCTTCAACACCGGTCATCAAATGCAATTCATAACGACGTATCACATATTCGGAATGGGTTATACGACCCCATGGTCCTTTCCCGGCTAACCCGAATAGTGAGCGTTTAATCAAAAATAAGTGTGGCATTCAAATTCATCCAATCACAACAAATATCCATTCAAGGTAAATATTGATAGTCGGTTATTTAACTATCAATAAAGATGCGCAACATCATCAGATTCAAAATAATTTTCCCAAATTATTTATTCTTCAAAAATATCTTTACAAGATATAAAATTTTCCACACTTAACCATTTGAAACTAATTTCAAATATTCACTTTTCAATTTATCTTTAAAAGATAAAAATTTCAAACTGTTCTTTTCATATTAGAAAAGCATTTCCATACTTATTTTAAAAATAAGTATTTCACAAATCCATTTATTTTCAACATTTGAAAATATTCAATATACTTAAATCAAAATTAAGTTTATATTTCATTCTTTAAGTAAATCATTCTTTTTCACAAATTTTATTTGAGTCAAAACGAATGTTACGTAAAACATCGTTACGACGACTCAAAATCACTAGTATAGGGATTCGAAGTTTAGATAGATATATAAATCCCAATACTATATAAAACATTTCCTTTCGGAAACCATTTACTATAACAACAGTGTTATAGTCCATCATTTTCTTATTTTCTCGAAACGTCTATTTCAACAATGAATGTTGAAATCTATGTTTTCGATACTTAATACGTTTTAAAACAACTACTTCATTTACCAATATTCCTTTTCCCAAAATATATTGATTTTATTCAATAATATATATTCACTGTCCAAAATCGTGAATACATCACTATCCCAATTTTAACAATTTCTACACAATTTATTTCAATAATAATTCGCTATCCAAAATCGCGAATATACTTCCTTTAATAATTTTCTATATTCAATTTATCAAATTCCATTGATTTCGAATTTATAAACAATGTCTATAAATTCTATCCCTATTTATAAACTTTGATTTAAAAAAATTCCTGAATTAACAAATTTCTATTAATAACCCATTTAAATGCCAAAAATCAGTTTATAAGTTGATTACTGATGAATCTGATATTTTACAAAAATCTATTCATTTTATATCTTTACAATTCATAAATCTATATATTTCACTTCATTTATGAAATCCATTTTTTTCACTTTAACACTTAATAAAACTTATTTCATAATTCCAATATCTTTAATTTATAAAAATATCAATTTTTATAAACCTTTTTATATATGAATTGTTTAAAATACTTCAACAATTCCAATTTAAACTATTTCATAATTTTTATCAATTTTTTTTTTCAAAAATAACATTTTGGTCGTATTTCACAAAAATCACAATTTTTACTAACATTAAAATTATAACATTTATTTATTTAAAATAAACAATTCAAAAATTAAATAAAACGTATACTTTCAAAAATCACTTTTAAAATCCCTTTAAAATCAAAAATTGTTACTTTAACATTTTTAAAACTTCAAAATGGATCCGATGATGCAACAGCATCAATTTGTCAATCATGACAACAAAACATCACATACCATCATATGATAACAGAATATACAACCATATCTGTAAATAAATCAATACAGTTGAGGAATCCAGTTGGATCCCTCCAACCTGTCCCCCTATATCCAAAGATGTTAGCACAATACCAATTCCGCTCCAGTACGGAAATCGCGTTATATGGGTTTAATAAATATTATCCGCTATTATGCGGCGCAATAGGGTCTCATCCGCTATACAATGCGGGAAATCAATCAATCCAATATATACATATGCCAATATGTATATATCGCTATATATATATAAATAATACCAATTTCACTTCAATGTGAAATATTCGCGGTATATGTTTTTAATAATTAACCTCCGCTTAATAACGGCGTATAATGTCTATTTCAATCAATAACAGATAACAATCATCATTCAGGCATACAATCAACAATTTTAAATCTAACTATTTAAAATTAACATCGAAACATATTCGATTGAGTGAGAAATTCTCACCTTGATTTAAATTCTGTTCCAGCGTTTTATTTCGAATAAAATTAAACGGGCGTTTAATTTCACTCAAAATTTTCACTGACTCCGATCGTTTCCAATCCAGTTCCATCGCGAAGTACACGTCGAGACGATTCCAACGCACTTCGTTTCGTTATTTTCTGATAATGTATGAAAGAGATACAATATTTTAAAGTTATATAATTTTATATAAATCGATTTACATATTTCTTTTATTTACAAAACCCTACACTGCAAATCACGGCCGTTGATTTAATCAAAGAAATCTGGGCCGTGACTATGTTCTTCCTCCCCTTCGTTACTTCTAGTTGCAAAGAAACCCAAGCCGTGCTCACTAGGGTTAGGTATCGCGCCACCAACAACACTTGAAACGTCATCACTCCACCACCAAATCAAAGCTCCATCACTCCTCCACCCTCACCCACGAGCATAGCAAGCTCAGCTTCCTCCTTTGCATGCGAGACGAGGGTAAACGACGGCACTTCAAGGCGAAAATTCGAGCATCTCAACGCTCTAAAGGTGATCATCACCGTATGGATTTAAAGACGACGCGAAGCTCTACTCTTTTGCAGTTGAAGTCAAAGCGTAAAGGATTGTAGATTGGAAGAGATTAAGGGATGAAAACTGCTAATTTTCGGCCATTGAATATACATATGGCGGCTGAAGCTATTTGAGAGGAACCCTAGTTTTGTTTTGCAAAATGGAAATAACAAGTCCTTTTATAGAAAATGTCAAAAACACTATTCACCGAAAAATTTCCGAACTCCAAATCGAGCGTGCCGGCTAACGTTTCTAAGGTTTACCCCATGTTCCGAACGCAATGGAACGTGTTTCGGGAGCTAATTCGGACATCTGTGCGAGTTACGGAATTAAACGATCGATTTTAAATTAAACCGATTTAAATCGATTTCGAGGCGTTTTGGCTTGCCCCGGACAAACGATAAATCTGATTGACTTGAAATTTGAAATCTTTCAATAATATCACATTATGGATCCGATGAAACTAGTTTCGTCAAAATCCGACACTGTTTGAAAAATGACTATTTTAACTCGCCAAATTAAAATTAAAACATTTTCAATGCGTTTCGAGCTGCCACGGTCAAATGACAACTCCGATTGCTACGAAAATTGAAATCCGATAATAACTAACTATCACGGATCCAATGGAACTGGTCTCGTCCAATTCTGAGACTGTTCGAAAATTGGCTATCTTTCAGTCGATAATTAAATATTAAAATATTTTATTTTCACAGATTTACTTTTAATTCAGTTTTAAAAGTTCTATAACATCACTATAACTTCAGTATGATTAAATAAAATTTTCCAAATCATTTTCAATCATATTAAACTCAATATTCAATTATTTCTGGAATTTCACTATTTAATTTATCGATTTAATTGTCAAATTAAATCCAATATTCGATAAATAAATTATTCGACTTATTAAATTCATTTATTAATATTTAAAATCAATTAAATAAATAAATTTTAATTAATATAAATTCTGGGTCGTTACAAACTTCCCACTTAAAAGAATTTCGTCCTCGAAATTACCAAGTAAGAAGAAGATACAAAATCTATTAACTTTCCAAAACAAATCGTTCAAATTAGATTTACAAATCTGTTAAGTGTTTAACTTTCTCAAAATTCATAGTTAAACTTTTTACAACATCTTTACTAAGTTTTCCAAAATTTTCCTTAGTTTTCAAAATTTCCAAATTTCTCAAGAATATTCCAACGCCTTAAATTTTCGGAAAATTTCGCCATAGCCTCCTTTGCGCGGCTCAATCCGAAAAAAAAATGACAGTGTATATATATCACAAATATACATCTCATCAAGTGATGAGGCATCCCGTAGGGAAAAAGTGTAAAAGTACAATATTTAATCCGAGATATGTACCTTATATATTATTAGCGAGCGTATACGGCTATTATAGCGAAAGCGAGCTCCAAATGCGAAGCAAACGCCATCCGCACCTACTAAACACTCAATCAAACAAATGAGAACATGTATATAGAAAATAATATCAATATACATCATATAGCAACATAACAACTACATATGTGTCAATATAGCAACTTCAACTAAAGCAATAAATGCAACCATCAAACACTATCATCAACCAACATCCAACAAATCCATATCCAAATCAATATTCTCATTAATATTCAATGAATTTGGTTTTCAATTTAATTCATGTTGAATTCATTAACGTTGGAATTTTACCAACATTCATTCGTTCAAATTCAATTAGTTTACATTCACTAATTCACATTTGTTCACTTACAAATCAAATTCAATTTCTATTCAAATTTCCATATTATCAATTTGAATTCAATTACATAGCTTTCAATTTTTATCAATTCAACTTCATTAACACTTAATGAATTATATATAATCAACTAACAATCATATAACAACCAATGTACATTCAACGTAACCAAATTATTTAATTTACATTTAATTTGGTTCAACACTTTAAATTAAATTTAATGAATTTACACTTATATTCATTGTTTCATATCAATTATTTACATTCAATTGATTAACATTCCATCCATTTATTCAATTCAATTGCTACTTCATTTTACAAATAAAATTGAATTTTATTTATATAACTCAAGTTCACATTCATCACCTCATTTCATTAATTAATTTTGATACCCAAAATCAAATTCATTCACCATTTCTTAAGTTATATTCCAATTAAACATCATTTGTTTAATCTTAACTTTAATTTCCACTTATAAATCCAATTCAGATTCAATTTCTATTTAACTTTTACCAAAGTCAAATTTTATTTCATATTCAAATTTATATCACATTTTGCTTAACAAAATTGTTCAACCATTTTTAACAATCTGTTTTACTTACGTTTTCTCACTTTTAATAAGTTATACAACTTATATATTTAGACTTCCAAATCATATTATAAGTTTAAAACTCATTTCACTTATATTCATCAATTTTAACTTGGATTTTAATTTCAAATTTGTTTATCACAACAAAACTTCAATCAAATATATTTTTTTTCTTTTTTTTTCAATTTATTATGGTAGCAAATCAATCACACAGAAACTCGAAAATGATACCGATGATGCTGCAGTCATCACCGTACTATTTCCCAGCAACAATAGTGAATTCAGTGCTTTAAATTCTTTCAAAAAATTTCCTTGACTTATAAATCACATTACAAATCTTTTACTTATAAAATTTCACTATTTATATACAAGATTATTTCACAACTGCAAATCACTTTAATTATAACTTCATAAATTATTCATTTGCTTATACAATTTATTCTTTTACAATTTGTTGTTTTAATTTAACTTATTCAAACAACTTAACAATCAATTCATATACACTTTAATAATTTCTGAAAAATTATTTCCTTTATATACAAAATATAATAGAGGTAAAATTATTTCATTTACCCAATTTTTTAAACAATATCGTGCCGAATTGTTCTATACAAGTGTTTAGAGATCCCTATCGATAAAGTTGTTCCGACGATACCGACCAGCATCCATATACAACTCAACAAATAAATCATCACAATATAAAACAATTTTATATTAACTAACAAATACGCGCTCGTATCTATTATTACACTCAACTCATTCTAGAGCACTACTGACTCTATCTCTAATGAGTAACACCCAAGAGAGCAGGGTTGTCGCTCAACCATATGCTCTGATACCAAATGTAACGTCCCGAAAATTTTCGACTTTCGAAAATTCGACATCGATACTCACTTTATCGACTGCCGAGAAATCGAATGCCGGAAACCCGAAATGTTATGGTTTAAGAAAGAAGAAGAGGTAGAAGAAGAAGAAGATAGAAGAAAAGACAGAAGAAAAGAGAAGGAAGAACAACAGAACAACATCAGAAACATATCAGAATCTCACATTCGCAGCGGAACAACATATAATAGATAAATGAATAATCTTTAAACAAAGAACTATATCATTTTATACATTACATCATCATCAGAGTTTACAACAATAATACAACACTGGACAGTTATATAAATTTGTCCACATACAGATATACACAGCGGAATAAATAATATCATATACAAGTGGTACGTCTCGCCATCCAGCTCGCCACTAAGCTCCACATCATCCCGAATCCAGAATGACCTGATAACCTAACTCTAGACTGCCCGTGTAGAAATTGGTGCGCACCCAGAGTTTAGGAAGGAAACAATAAACTCCAGGTCAGTCATGGTGACTGGTGTGAGAACTTAAAACAGTTTATCTTTAAAACAAACAACAGAAGATTTTAAAGTCAATTTCGCAATGCTTTTGGAAATGAAACTACCATAAGACCTCCCGCCAAACACACAATGCAAACGCAGAATTGGAGGAGATTTCTTCTTATGATAGTCAAAGATGCTTACTATGCAAAATCAAATTCTTTTTGATATTATTATTAGTGCATAGTGTAGAAACATTTCGAAAGTAGAATATAAATCTTAGCCAGCATAGGTACCATTATAGTATGCTTACTATAGCTACCATATTAAATGGCAGGTTCTACAACTAAAACCGTACAAGGCTTGTATTGTTTCTTTGGATTTCCAAAAAAGGTCAGGCTAAGGAACTTCCTTTTCCACGAAGGAACACCTCTGGAATGACGTCCCGAGAACCTAACCGGATCTCTGCCAACACAAGGCCGGATTACCTCTGCAAAAATAGGTAACTACTAACACGCGTATGCCATCCCCCGATCGTCACCGATCTTCCCGAGGATCCTCGATTCGCAACAACCACATAAGAATAATAATGCAGTAACCACATAGGTTAAGTATCTGGGCTCCATACCATGATACCACCTTTATACAGAAGGAATGACATACACTAAGGGGCGCTACTGCCTAGAACCTTGCCGCATCCTTCCTGTTTTGACCATTTCCGAGGTGTGAGGCTCGACGAAGTCTCGTCCACAAAGCTACGCTTTGTTCACAAAGCCATGCCTTGGTTCAACAAATGATCAACCTATGATCACAAAGATAAATGATCAAACAAATGATCATATCACAAATGATCAAACACTGATCATCACAGCAACACTAAGCATGTCACATTACCAAATTGGGAATATATCGCTGATAAATTTCAGCTACATAACCTCTGAGCTCGTACGTCTCAGAGAAGGGTGTTAAGCTAAGAGAATAAATTCTCCGCCACCAACAGATATGTATTTGAAAGAAATCAGCTTTATATCTCAATTTGTAATGTCAGACATACAATCCATACAAGTCTGTTCCGGGCTCGAACAGAACCGAAGGCACTTCTCACGAAGCCCTTGCAATTCCGGATAATTTCCAATCACGTCCGGACTTCCCCTCACTAAGGGTGATAAAACCTCTAAATCGAAGATCAGTCGATGTAGAGTAACTCGACGGTAATCCTTCCGTTTTCAAAAATATCCGGTCTTCAACACCGGTCATCAAATGCAATTCATAACGACGTATCACATATTCGGAATGGGTTATACGACCCCATGGTCCTTTCCCGGCTAACCCGAATAGTGAGCGTTTAATCAAAAATAAGTGTGGCATTCAAATTCATCCAATCACAACAAATATCCATTCAAGGTAAATATTGATAGTCGGTTATTTAACTATCAATAAAGATGCGCAACATCATCAGATTCCAAATAATTTTCCCAAATAATTTATTCTTCAAAAATATCTTTACAAGATATAAAATTTTCCACACTTAACCATTTGAAACTAATTCTAATATTCACTTTTCAATTTATCTTTAAAAGATAAAAATTTCAAACCGTTCATTTCATATTAGAAAAGCATTTCCATACTTATTTTAAAAATAAGTATTTCACAAATCTATTTATTTTCAACATTTGAAAATATTCAATATACTTAAATCAAAATTAAGTATATATTTCATTCTTTAAGGAAATCATTCTTTTTCACAAATTTTATTTGAGTCAAAACGAATGTTACGTAAAACATCATTACAACGACTCAAAATCACTAGTATAGGGATTCGAAGTTTAGATAGATATATAAATCCCAATACTATATAAAACATTTCCTTTCGGAAACCATTTACTATAACAACAGTGTTATAGTCCATCATTTCCTTATTTTCTCGAAACGTCTATTTCAACAATGAATGTTGAAATCTATGTTTTCGATACTTAATACGTTTTAAAACAACTACTTCATTTACCAATATTCCTTTTCCCAAAATATATTGATTTTATTCAATAATATATATTCACTGTCCAAAATCGTGAATACATCACTATCCCAATTTTAACAATTTCTACACAATTTATTTCAATAATAATTCGCTATCCAAAATCGCGAATATACTTCCTTTAATAATTTTCTATATTCAATTTATCAAATTCCATTGATTTCGAATTTATAAACAATGTCTATAAATTCTATCCCTATTTATAAACTTTGATTTAAAAAAATGCCTGAATTAACAAATTTCTATTAATAACCCATTTAAATGCCAAAAATCAGTTTATAAGTTGATTACTGATGAATGTGATATTTTACAAAAATCTATTCATTTTATATCTTTACAATTCATAAATCTATAAATTTCACTTCATTTATGAAATCCATTTTTTTTCACTTTAACACTTAATAAAACTTATTTCATAATTCCAATATCTTTAATTTATAAAAATATCAATTTTTATAAACCTTTTTATATATGAATTGTTTAAAATACTTCAACAATTCCAATTTAAACTATTTCATAATTTTTATCAATTTTTTTTTTCAAAAATAACATTTTGGTCGTATTTCACAAAAATCACAATTTTTACTAACATTAAAATTATAACATTTATTTATTTAAAATAAACAATTCAAAAATTAAATAAAACGTATACTTTCAAAAATCACTTTTAAAATCCCTTTAAAATCAAAAATTGTTACTTTAACATTTTTAAAACTTCAAAATGGATCCGATGATGCAACAGCATCAATTTGTCAATCATGACAACAAAACATCACATACCATCATATGATAACAGAATATACAACCATATCTGTAAATAAATCAATACAGTTGAGGAATCCAGTTGGATCCCTCCAACCTGTCCCCCTGCATCCAAAGATGTTAGCACAATACCAATTCCGCTCCAGTACGGAATATCGCGGTATATGGGTTTAATAAATATTATCCGCTATTATGCGGCGCAATAGGGTCTCATCCGCTATACAATGCGGGAAATCAATCAATCCAATATATACATATGCCAATATGTATATATCGCTATATATATATATAAATAATACCAATTTCACTTCAATGTGAAATATTCGCGGTATATGTTTTTAATAATTAACCTCCTCTTAATAACGGCGTATAATGCCTATTTCAATCAATAACAGATAACAATCATCATTCAGGCATACAATCAACAATTTTAAATCTAACTATTTAAAATTAACATCGAAACAGATTCGATTGAGTGAGAAATTCTCACCTTGATTTAAATTCTGTTCCAGCGTTCTGTTTCGAATAAAATTAAACGGGCTTTTAATTTCACTCAAAATTTTCACTGTCTCCGATCGTTTCCAATCCGGTTCCATCGCGAAGTACACGTCGAGACGATTCCAACGCACTTCGTTTCGTCATTTTCTGATAATGTATGAAAGAGATACAATATTTTAAAGTTATACAATTTAATATAAATCGATTTACATATTTCTTTTATTTACAAAACCCTACACTGCAAATCACGGCCGTTGATTTAATCAAAGAAATCTGGGCTGTGACTATGTTCTTCCTCCCCTTTGTTACTTCCAGTTGCAAAGAAACCCAAGCCGTGCTCACTAGGGTTAGGTATCGCGCCACCAACAACACTTGAAACGTCATCACTCCACCACCAAATCAAAGCTCCATCACTCCTCCACCCTCACCCATGAGCATAGCAAGCTCGGCTTCCTCCTTTGCATGCGAGACGAGGGTAAACGATGGCACTTCAAGGCGAAAATTCGAGCATCTCAACGCTCTAAAGGTGATCATCACCGTATGGATTTGAAGACGACGCGAAGCTCTACTCTTTTGCAGTTGAAGTCAAAGCGTAAAGGATTGTAGATTGGAAGAGATTAAGGGATGAAAACTGCTAATTTTCGGCCATTGAATATACATATGGCGGCTGAAGCTATTTGAGAGGAACCCTAGTTTTGTTTTGCAAAATGGGAATAACAAGTCCTTTTATAGAAAATGTCAAAAACACTATTCACCGAAAAATTTCCGAACTCCAAATCGAGCGTGCCAGCTGACGTTTCTAAGGTTTACCCTATGTTCCGAACACAATGGAACATGTTTCGGGAGCTAATTCGGACATCTGTGCGAGTTACGGAATTAAACGATCGATTTTAAATTAAACCGATTTAAATCGATTTCGAGGCGTTTTGGCTTGCCCCGGACAAACGATAAATCCGATTGACTTGAAATTTGAAATCTTACAATAATATCACATTGCGGATCCAATGAAACTAGTTTCGTCGAAATCCGACACTGTTTGAAAAATGACTATTTTAACTCGCCAAATTAAAATTAAAACAATTTCAATGCGTTTCGAGCTGCCACGGTCAAATGACAACTCCGATTGCTATGAAAATTGAAATTCGATAATAACTAACTATCATGGATCCAATGGAACTGGTCTCGTCCAATTCTGAGACTGTTCGAAAATTGGCTATCTTTCAGTCGATAATTAAATATTAAAATATTCGATTTTCACAGATTTACTTTTAATTCAGTTTTAAAAGTTCTATAACATCACTATAACTTCAGTATGATTAAATAAAATTTTCCAAATCATTTTCAATCATATTAAACTCAATTTTCAATTATTTCTGGAATTTCACTATTTAATTTATCGATTTAATTGTCGAATTAAATACAATATTCGATAAATAAATTATTCGACTTATTAAATTCATTTATTAATATTTAAAATCAATTAAATAAATAAATTTTAATTAATATAAATTCTGGGTCGTTACATAACTTTTACTAAATTAAATATGAATAGTCAATGTAAAAATAAAAGCCTTTGGGATTGAAAATAAAAATTAGTGATAACATTAACGGGTGAAATATATAACAACAACAATTACAACATAAATATTAGCTAGTTACAACATAAATTAGTGATAACAAGTGTGTAATATAACAGATATCATTTGGACATTTACTAAATCACTGATTATTGAACTAGCCGAAATCGAATAACAGTAATTAACTAGCAATTAGCAACTAGAATAAAAATTAGCAATCTAGATCTAACATATTAAAATTTTATACTCACATGCTTTCTCTTTCTCGTCGTCCTCGATAGATTCGTTGGCGTTGGCATGTCTGTCTGTAGTAGTCGACTCGACTCGAACTCAAACAGTCGAAGCCTGAAGGCATTCAAGACTAGCAGCCTAGCACTCAACAACCAACAGCAATCGCAGCAGCCAATCGACGATCGAACGATTTGGATTTGGGAGGCTTCGATTAACTTTTACAGATCTAGGGTTTTTTTTCGTGTTTTCTAATTTGAACCGAATTACCGAAGTATGAATTTGCAGGCAAGCGAGAATACTCAAGACTAGGGCACGAGACGGGTAGTGGGTATACAATTGGGTAGTGGGTTGGGCTCTGGGCTGGGGATGAAACCAAATAGATTATAAAATAGAAATGGTCGGTTAACGGTTAACGGTTAATCGACCGACCTAATTTTTGTTAACTGTTAATCGAACTGAAAATATTCGGTTAAGGTCGGTCGGTTAACCAATGATGTTGGTTAATCGATTTTAGCGGTTAAGTCGGTTCGGTAGTGGTCGTTCAGTCAGTTAAGTCGATTAAATAGGTTAAATGCCCACCCCTACTTTAAAGCTTAGCAAATTGATCGATCTTCGGGAGTTACATGCACAATCCCAGCTCTAGTGCAACGATAATTAGATGCTCCATCTATATACAACGTCAACCGTATGATTGGGGTTTCACTGCTCTCCGGGAAATCATCCTGCGTAGTACATTCTGCTATAAAATCTTCCAATGCCTGGCCCTGAATAGCTCTCCGTGGAAGATGAGTGCTGTCGAATTGGCTGAGCTCGATATTCCACTTGAGTAACCTTCCAGACGTCTCAGGTTGTTGCAGGACCTTTCGTAACGGCTGGTCGGTATAAACACTGATAGTGTGCACCTAAAATTAAGAGCGGAGCTTTCGTGATCCAATCAGCAAATAGTATGCCACTTACTCTATCTTTGGATAGTTCCTTTCAGCTTCTGTCAATCGCTTGCTAACATAATAGATTGGTCTCTGAATTTGATTCTCCTCGCGAAGCAACATAGCACTTATAGCGTGTACCGACATGGCTAAGTAGATATATAAATCTTCATGATCCACTGGCTTTGATAAGATGGGTGGTTTCTCTAAGTGATTCACCAAAGCTTGGAACACATCTTTACAATCCTGTGTCCATTCAAATTTCCTTTTTCCTCTCCTAATCAAGTCAAAGAAAGGAATGCATTTATCGGTAGCTCTGAAAATGAATTGTCTTAAGGCGGGAACCTTCCCATTCAGACTCGGGACTTGTTTAATAGTCTTTGGAGCTTGGATATTGCTAATAGCTTTGATCTTCTCGGGATTAACTTCAATTCCAAGGGCATTAACGATGAAACGCAAGAACTTTCCAGATGCAACACTAAAGGAACATTTTAGAGGATTAATCTTTATTTTATAATGTCGAAGGATGTCGAACATTTATGCTAAGTCTCTAATGTGGTCGCTAGACTGTCATGATTTCACGAACATATCATCCACATATACCTCCATCGTTTTTCTGATTTGATCTTTAAACATTATATTAACTAGGCGTTGGTAGGTCGTTCCTGCATTCTTTAGTCCAAACAGCATCACCACATAGCAATATAGTCCAACATTGGTAATGAAGCTGGTGTGCTTTTGATTGGGAATGTGCATTTGGATTTAGTTATATCCTGAGTACACATCCATGAAAGATAGTAATTCTTATCCCGCAGTCGAATCTACCAACTAATCGATCCTTAGAAGTGGAAAACTGTCTTTTTGGCATGCCTTGTTCAAGTCTGAGTAATCAACGCACGTCCGCCATTTCTCATTCACCTTTTTCATAAGTATAGGAATAGATACCCACTTAGGGTAGAGGGCATCGTGAATAAACCCGTTGTCTTTGAGTCTATCCACCTCTTCTTTAAGAGCAGCGGATCTCTCCGGATCCATGCCATGTCTTTTTTGTTTCACCGGACATGCCTCGGGTTGATATTAAATGCATGGCTTGCAATGGCAGGCGAGATTCCACACATGTCAGAGTGAGTCCAAGCGAACACGTCGAGATTCGCTCGGAGAAATCCAGTAATTTCTTTCACCATCGGGGGGCTGAGTTGCGATCCGATCTTTAGGACCCATGATGGGTCATCATGGCTGATTGTGATGTCAATCGTTAGCTCAGTCGGTGCAGCCTTGGTCTCTTTGGGCTCCTCCTCGTCATCTCTCAGATCTATATCTCTATAGAGCCGACTGTAGCGACCGAGCCAAGGCTCAAGCGCTAGTTGTCAATCTTCAGTGGCTTGGATGCGGACTATTTTGTCCACACCCTTACCTTTTTCCTTCCATTGAGCATCCCTCAATTCAACTACATAACAGGCACGTCCAGCCACCTGATCACCATGAACAACTCCGACTCCATTATCTGTCGGGAACATCAAAGTCAAGCACCATGGAGCAAGAGCTGTCCGGAACTCAGCTAGGGCCGGTCGGCCCAGAAAAGTGTTGTATAGAGAGTCAACATCCAAAACAATAAAATGCAAAATTCATACTCTCCTATGGTCATCTTCTCCCAACTCTACAGGTAATTCAACATAACCAACAGCTTCAGTTGCAGCATTGTTAAAGCTATGAATGCAGGCTTTAGACGGTTTCAAGTTCTTAGCTTCCACCCTCATCTAATCATAAGCTTTTTTGAAAATTATATTTACAGAACTTCCATGATCAACCAATATCCTTCTTACTAAAGCGGGGCCAATCATGGCCGAAATGACCATTGGGTCGATCGTTGGAGCCTCCACTTTGTCTTCATCTCTTTTTCTAAACATGTTTAATCGCGCTAGCAAGAGCTCCATTTCATGCCAACTCTTATCAACCGGATGCGGTCTTCCGAATATTGTATTAATCACCAATCTTCCACCAGCCCATGCAGGCTCCTCAGCTCTATGTGGTGCTTCTCTTCGATTGGGGTCAGATGTCCCCTGCCCACCATCTTGAGGGGTTTTCACAAACTGTTGTAACTTTCTTTCCCTAATCAGCTTTTCCATAATATCCTGAAGATGCCTGCATTCATTTGTGTTATTCCTATAGCATTCGTGAAACCGACAATATTTCCTAGTTTATTTTTGCTTCTCTGTTGATTATTTTGGATGCGGCTTCCAATACTACATGGTATTGCAGGTAGACAAATAGATATTCTCCAGGGATGTATTCAGTGGCGTGTAAGTATTGTACATCGGAATCCTAGGCTTCCCTCTTCTAGAATCCCTTTTTCGTTCTCGGCTCCTATCTCTGCCTTTCTTTTGTTGATTCGGTTTGTTCTGGACATTCACTTGAACTTTTCCAGAACTTTAATCAGACTGCTTTACAGCAATATTACTTTGTACTCCCTCTCCATTCGATCCTACAACATTCTTCTTCCTGGAGGATTTGGCTTCCTCCTTCCTTAAATAATGAGCCGCCTTTGCATAAAAGTGTTCCAACGTTGCAGGTTGTTTTCTAGCTAACCAATCGCCAAAATCAGGTTCTAGATCAATTCCTCTTATCACAGCCATCAATATTGCATGGTCATTCGAATTATTAATTTCCATAATAGCTATATGGAATCTCTGCAAATAATCTTTCAACGATTCTTCTAGAGCTTGGATCATGCTGGACAGGGACATTACATCCTTGGGGCGAGCTGTGTGCATTCGGAACTTCTCCAGAAACCTTGTTGCCAAATCATCAAATTTAGAGATTGACTGCGGGGGTAGCCTTGTAAACCACATCATTGCTATTCCAGAGAGAGTTATAGGAAAAAATCTACACTTGGTTTCATCATCTGCTCGTATGGAATCCATCAGCCATTCATATCTCATGATATGCTGCCAGGGGTCGGTTTTTTCCTCGTAGGTAGGCATTGATGGCATGTTGAACCTCCTTGGGTACTCTGCATGTAGGACATTATCAGTAAATAGGGTATGGCTTCTTGAGATTCCCCGGTCATCATTGGTCAACCTTGGTGTAACATCCCCGTACTTAGAGGCCCAAAACTAATGGCTACAGATACTGCAGTCATCCGTAGTTATTAATCCTCGGCGACCAAATACGGCGAAGTTAGATTCATTGATACACAAAAACACATGAATATGAAAAAAATTTAAAATCCAAACAAAATCACATTTCATCATAAAATATTTCCAATCCATTACATGGTCCCAAATTCGCAAATCACGTTCAGAGAAAATATATTTATTACAACATACGCCAAGAGCAACATATGAAGATGCCCACTTGGATGATCAGAGTATATGCAGGCAATATAACAACTTTGTTATTATAAACAACATAGCGGAATCAAAAGAAAAGAGAACTCTCAATAGCTATCATGCCTGCTCCACGTCTCTGGAAGCTTATTCGTCTTAAGAGGTGCCTGAAAACCTCAACTCTCAAACTACTCAAAATCAATTGAGTACCCGAGAGTTTAAGGGAAAAACATAAACTTCGATTTAGACATAAATCCTGGTATGAATAATAATCTACCATCTTAAATCATTTAGATATCTAGTGAGACCACGCCGCTTAGCGGAACGAGTTTTCCCTCACTAGTATCTCAAAACCTTTATAAAACCATATAATATGCTCTTGCATCTACAATGGTTAAAACAATTCAAAATAGTATAATATGATGATATGCAAAACAAATGAATCAATTCTGGATTACCCATCCCCATTCATTTTAGACTATCTGTCTCAATTATAGTTTCTAAGATTACTATTAACCTATTAGTTTTCATGGGCTGACTAATAACCGGTTAAACATTTAAGAACTCCTTGTCCAATTACATAGTTTTAATGGGATCACTATGAACCTATTGGTAACTCTAATATCTTACTCTTATCCTAGTTTTCATGGGTTGACTGGTAACCTATTAGTGACTCCAATATTCTTTCTTCTTACCTTAGTTTTCTTGGACTGACTAGGAACCTATTGACATCTATCAATATTTCAATCCGGATATAGTTTTCATGGGCTAACTACAAACCTACTGGCCCCTGCCAGTATCAAATCATAGTTTTCATGGGCTTACTATGAACCTGTCTTTCTGACATCTTCCTTTATACATAGTTTTCATTGGCTAAGTAAGAACCTGTCTTTCTGACATCTTCCTTTATACATAGTTTTCATGGGCTAACTATGAACCAATTGGCCCCTACCAATATCTTTTCCTATACACAGTTTTCATGGACTTACTGAGAACCTATTGGCCCCTGCCAATATCTTTCTTTTATATTCACTAGTACAAAACAGGTCATTTGCGTCGATTGTTTTACCCATGTTGCGATGGTTCAGCAACCGTAGCAAATGCAGACATCGCAACAGGCATAAACCTGTTGCTACGGTTGTTTAACCGTCGTAAGACACTCTATTTTGCTACGGTTTTCCTAAATAACCGAGGCAATATGTTGGTTTTTTGCAATGGTTCTTTATAACAACAGTAGCAAAAAATCACCATTTGAGTTCAAAAGTGTTGCCTTTTGCGACGGTTGTTGTAAACAACCAACACAATAAATTTATTTTGTGCTATGGTTCTTCGTAATAACAGTAGCAACGGACCTTTGGGTTGTTTCAAAAATGTGGCTTTTTGCTACGGTTTTTTCTTGCAACCACCGCAAAAAAGAGGGAAAAAATACTTTTTTGCTGTAGTTGTTTATATAAACTAGCTCAGTCGCATTTACAAAATATCAGTAATAGAAAAATATATAAATAGTTATCTAATAAAAGACAATGAATACGAGAAATATATAAGTAGTTCAAATAATTTAATAGCATATATTATCTTATAATACACTTGCAATATTAATATCTTCTAATGCTTGTCTTTACAGCCTTACATAATTGTGTCATCACATCTAAAAAAAACTGATAGATGTAACATACATGTCATCAAGTGTCATAATGCATGACAAAGAAGAAACTGGACGTGTACATGCAAAAAAATATCATTCTATTTGTTAAAACAACAACATGCAAAAAGGATCCGGTAAATAAACTTCAATGCCACTTCCATGTTCCAAGTTCCAACAACAATTAATCATGTTACTTGAGTGTTTAGAAAAGAAAAAAAACACACACTTAGGCATATAAAATAAACTGTTGCAGGCTTATTATCAAACATAAGTTATCCCTTAAATAAACCGTTACATATTGTGTTTTTCTTTCATTTTCCTTGCTACTGTAATTTGCTTTATATGGCATGAATCTTTTGGTAAACATTGATAAATTATAGTCCTTGATAACACAGTCAAAACTCATCAAATTCATTATGTTGTCGTTTTACAATCTAATAAAATGAGTTCTCTAGCCAGACAATGTATAACTCATCTTAATACTCTGCATTTAATTGTATTCAACAGAAGGCTCTGGTTTTAAAACTGCCTAATTTGACATGTTGCAGACAAGTAAGGCAAGTTGCATAAAAATAGCAATTAGATATACAGTAATAAGTTTCACTACAAA
This sequence comes from Allium fistulosum, assembly GCA_030737815.1. Lineage (NCBI taxonomy): Eukaryota > Viridiplantae > Streptophyta > Magnoliopsida > Asparagales > Amaryllidaceae > Allium > Allium fistulosum. The sequence goes on along the minus strand of CM060901.1, from coordinate 919,123,575 downwards.
AATTAGGAGAACGTAGCCGACAACTAATACTCTGGTTGAGAATGGCATGTTACAAGTTTTTTCTCTCTTACCAAGAAAAAATAAAACAGGGAAAAAAAAGTTTATTGATGTTGCTATGAAATTTAATAGACGTTTTGTTGAAATTTACAGTATTAGTAGTATTTTTATTTGAGCAACAACACTAAACAGTATTCATTCCAAACATATTAATAACTTAACACGCAGGCATTACATTCAAAAAATACTAAAGTTTTAAAAATCTAATTCTTTTAAGAGAAAAGGAGTAACAAGATCTATGTTATCTCATTCCATAGCAGTTTCATAATTATATATTAAATTCTCCAACTCCCTTTCCAATATATATTTTATCCTATGTTTTTGATCTACTTTAAAAAGTGTTTTCATCTATGTTGAAATGTTCATTAAAACTTATAAGTGTTTCTGTAATGATTTCAAGCATGAACCGTCTAAACATGGTTCTAATTAACAATGCCAACCTTACACAAAATTCAAATTTATGTGAAAAAGGAGTTGAATAGAGCTTAAAAAATTGAAATTATATGTTTCTATTATAAAAATATTCCATTATTTTTGTGTATAAATTGAGTTTAGATTTTTATTTTATACAAGCCTGTTTTAATGGAAATTTTGGATATGTATATTGGAATTTTGATATTGTTGATAATATGAAATAAGATTTGTATAATTATTTAAAGAGTTGACATTAAAATGCTAGTTTAGAGCGTATATTCCGCATGCTTAGAAAATACTAGGCACGTACACACACATACTAGTGCAAACTTGTGCTTTGTACACGTTTGTGGCAAAAAATATTGTAGTTGCAGAGGTCATAACCAAACATATAAGTATTTTATATCACGCCAATGAGAAAGCATTGAAGAACAATTAATCTTGGTTTAACATCAATGGATGAATAAATTCAATCGAGAATCCATATGATGGAGATTGAGAGTGATCGTTGGAACATGCCATATTTATGCAGGATATAATAAACTATATTTATGTCATTTATCATACATCAATAGAAAAGAAATAAACTCACCATAGTATAGCATATAGGAAGACTACATCAAGTTATGTATGATATAATCAGCTAAATTATCCCGAACCTCGTCCATCTCTTTTTGGCTATAAGAACCAACTTGTCCAAAGTACTGCAATTAAGAGATCGTTTCAAAACATTAATCATATAATTACTTAACATAAAATATGAAGGCGGTACCTCGGCTAGATCGTTGTTTTGATGGTGGTTTTTTACTATTTCATGCATATACCTCATTACATAATATACACAATCCATTGATCCAAATTGTCGAGGACACTATAGTAATATTACAAGATATTTCATTAGTCAGTTTAAAATGAATTTATATCTCAAACGAAATACAAGTTTTTATTTGTTTGTTAGAAAATTAATCACCTTAACATTTATCCATTTCAAGTAAGTTCCTCGAGACTTACCACTGTATGCCTTATAAGCTTTAAAGGCCCTGCATATATGCAAGAAAATGTAATAGACATGAATAAGAATTATAATTAACATAAAGTCATATCCATTAGTTTTTTAGGTAGAATTATAATTTTCCTTCACCAAGCTTCAGTAGTTGGAGCATGGAAAGTAAAATGGTTAATTTTTAGGTTTTTAGAAAATTATTTGGTGAATTTTAAAAAATATGTTAATTACACTAAACTAAGCGATTTCCATTTTTGCAACCATGTCATGTACTTTGAGGCAAGAAAAGAATTATAAGTATAGATTCAATTATTTCTAAGTATAGATTCAATTATGTACTTTAAGGCAACCATGTCACGTACTTATTGTGTGTTCAATTATGTTAATTACACTAAACTAAGCGATTTCTCTTCAATTTCCTATTATTTGCATCATTCCTCTAACCTCAAATTGTGTGTTCTCTTGTGTCCAATCATATTTTTACTATTGAATCCTTATTATCAAACCTTATCATTGATATTAAATAAAACAACAATGAGTTATAGTAAGGGCACATAGGATACATAAAGTTAGACAAAAAAGATTCAAATTCTATACTTTGGAAATAAATAAATAAATAAATAAATTTTTATTTAGAAGAATGGAAAGATGCTTAGGCTTTTACTATGATAGAGCAAATTTATGGATATTAAGTCTGCACATAAATTCATAAATGCAAAGTAGTCATAAGTAAAAGTAATTGTGCTACCTGGTAACACTAATGTTCAACCCATCCTACGCATGTTTAAACAAGTTTTAAATTGGAATAAAATAGGTTTACAGTATGGTATGTATAAAAATGCGACAGTGGACTATGTATATAAGCTTACTCGTCTAATTATACATGTTATTCTTTACTTTTTGTAACATCTAGATAAACAAATCATGTGTGTAAATTCTTGCTATTTTTCTTTCAGTGGTTTGCATTTGTGTAAAATAAGTTGAACAAAAAACATGAGTATGTGTGTGAATATTTGGTGCAGGAGTTAAAGTAAGGTTTTACTGCATAACGACATGCTACATTAGCAGGGAAAAACATAAAACTGTTGATAAAAGGAAGCAAAGAACATAAACTTGTGAAATACAAAGGATCTTCACAAGCCATGGTTTCTGTTTCGTTAGGAAAGAAAAATGCAGCGACAGAACTACCGATTACAACATTTGCAGGGTTTATACTGGGAATTGTAACGACCCAGTATTTTTGACCATTCAAATCGACAATAAATCCAAACATGCTGGACTTGAATAATTCAAAACAATGTATTGTAAATAAAATTTGGAAAAACTCAGCATATACAGTAAATAAAATAATCACAGATCATAGACACAGAGTAATATAACAATAATGCAGCGGAAGCAAAAGAATAGTAGTTCATGAAGCTACTATATATATAACAGAGTTAAACAAGGTACAACAAAAGTCACGAGTACATAGATGTCTTAATACAATAATCAAATACAAGATCTGAATGCATCACTGTGATCGACTGAACAATTGATAGCAGAATCGATAGATAGCTGGGTCTCCAAGCGAAGCTCCAACTCCAAAGGTGAGTCTCGAATACTGGTACACTCAGTCTGACCCGAGCGTAAAGCAAAAAAGAAAACACTCGAGTCAGGATTAACATTCTTATATCAATAAATCCAACTCAAGTGAAATAACAACTGAAAATACAAGTAACTCAAAGGATGTTTGGGATAACCATCCTCTAAGGATCCGTTAAACTATTTATATATAGTAGTGTACGCTAAGTAGATAATGCCTATCAGTAATATAAAGTATCAAAATAGCGTTAAGGCGTTACCATTATCCCCCTTAACACATTTTATATAAGCGTCATAGTCTATACAGCACTGTAAACTCCACCGTAAACTAGTGGGCTATCAGGGAGTACTCCATAGGTATAACACGAAACAAATCGTAGTGGTCGCGCATAGGGATACGAGTATGACAAGGCACATGAGGTAATACCCAAGGTAGTGAAACTACCGTTTGCCTGATCCGGATTGGTGAGAACGCATCGCCGCAACGATCACAATACCGCGAAACAACACTCCCAATTCAAGGGTGCGCACCAATCAAAAACAAGTAATGAGTAGTTTACGAAGAAGTGTGTCCGCTAGAGGTAGCTAACCTCACTAGCCCGGCACGGCTCCTGTTTAAGTCATTTCCAATTTGACACAAGTGTCAAGGTCATCCATTATCGTTCTCTTTCTTCAAATCCAGCAACGTCATCATTCCAACCACTTCATTCTGGATCACACTCCACGTATAATAGTTATTAAAGTGGTTTTCGGTTTAGACAGAGAGTATGTCCCAAACCGATCCCGGACTCTTTAATAACTACGTAATTATTACACCGATTGGTCATTTAATAAACTTTCAAAATAGTTTATATTTCAAAACCAAAATATCATTGCCATTTCAAAACAATATCAATACGATATCACTTCCATTTCAAAACCAAATACGATATCATTTCCATTTCAAATATATCCATCTCAAATATATCCATTTACAAAATCTTAGTACTTCGAAGTTATAACACTTTCTAAATCAAACACTTTGGAAATCATAATACTTTGGAGATCAAAATTTAGAAATCATAATGCTTTGGAATAATAACACTTCCCACTTAACCATTTAAATATAAATAATAGTATATATAATAAAATAGTTTATAATTTAAAATAGTTTATATAAAAATAGTTATAATTTGAAATAGTTTATATTAAAAATAATTTATATTAAAAAGTTTATATGAAATAAATTTATAAAGTAACATATATAAATAGTTTTAAATATAATTTAAAAATACTTTATATACTAAAATAGCTTCCTTAAATTTCACAAATCAATTCCAAATCAACACCAATCCCAAAATTTCAAATTTAGTCAAATCTCAAATCATCAATTTCAATTCAATTAAGTTCTCAATAAATTATTATATCGATTTCAAATACAGATTTGAACCACAAATAAACCATTTAAATTTCGATATATTCCAAAGCTTTAAATATTTCACAATCTCAAAACTAAATTTGATAATTTTATATATATATCTTAATTTAACTTTATTATTATTTAGTTTTGAAATATTCACTTAATAAATCCAATATTATTTAAATAAAACCCCAAATTACAAATAAACTAAATATTTCCTTTAACTTATTTAAACTTGAAATATTCATTTAAATCACCTTAACCAAAATCAAGTTATAAAATTTTATCCTTTAAAAATCTCAAATTCAATAAGTTCCAAATCGATTTCTAATTAAATATATTTCTTAATTGAATGCAATTTCAAATCAATTTCAAATCTATCTTCTTAACCTTAATTTATTAAATCATTATAAACTCTATATTAAAATATAATTTAAATAAATACTTAAACATATTATATTTTAATAAAATCAAACTTTATTATTAATCTTATTTTATATTAAAATAAATTTATGCATAGCTTAAAATCAAGAATTTAACTATATATAAAATAACATTTATATAATATCTAAAATCAATATTTATATAAAACCAAATATTTCCTTCCAAAACCATAGAAATCATTTTAAAAATATTTATATATAGACCAACGGTGTCTGCATATAATTTTCTATCCTATGGTCAAGTGATACGGATATTTATCATTTCAATCCGCAATTTAAATATATATACGGGTATATATCTTTTCAACCCGCAATCTCAAATTCAATTCAAATGAAAATCGCTTGGGTTTATCATTTCAACCCATAACGATTTTCTCCTATTCTACAGATCGTTCGGGTATGTATCATTTCAACCCATAATGATTCTATACTAACAGGGAACTTGCAGAGTGATAACAGATATAATAATAACATAACATGCATATTTCATCAATATAAATAACAGATAATGGTGTTAGATGTCATAGGTGAATAGATACAGGTAATAGCATATATATAACAATGTAAATAACTAACAGCAGCATATTTCAATTGTCGTTTCAATTGAAATCAAATTTAATATATATATAAGAACGTTAATCGTGAGTGATTGCTCACCTTTCGAGGCTAGAGAGATGAATGAGGATGAGATGAGTTACGAATCCAAACACGAATTCCAAATCAAAACTAGATTGGCACGAATTCAACGGATAGAGCTGATAAAATGAATTGAATCAGATTTTGATATAGACTGAAACAAAATATAAAATATGTTATTATTATTTTCTTAAGACAAAAAAAATCAATCTGAAACAAACATTTAAATTTCTACATATACCTATATATGTATTTTCAAACTAATGGTCCAAATAAAACCATTGTATTTATATTCAAATCAGTATTTTAACTTTCATACCCAAAAATAAAATCAATATATATACATAAACATGTTACTATACAACTCTCGTAAATATAACATAGGCTCCCGTACCTACAGATAATTTTGAACAGCAAATAGTATTATATATATACCATATATATTATAGACATACAACATAATTTGTATAAAATCAATAAAATTCAATACAACATACTTTAAAACGTACACACTTAAAACAACAAAATGCAATAATGTACACACTTAAAACAAATGAAATACAATACTTTAAAACTCTGCATATATCTTTAAACAGCTTCTATAAACTTTACAATTTTTTTAAAACTTATATATCCAACAGACTCAAACACAAGAATATATATATATATATATATATGTACACCTTATGAATAGATTAACCATAACTAAGTTTAAACCTATTATATATATACCATTTAATCTATTGTATTGTACTAACCAACATTTTATACCACCATATTATAAACTTATTTTAAGTTATATATTTAACAAATTCTAAAGCTGACGCACACCCTATATACTATATAGATATATATAACAGAATTCATAAACTTTTATATGAACCAATATATACAACTGTTGTAAATTTTTGTGTATACGGCTTGTAAACTTTATATGTATTCTAAAATAGATGTGACATTTCAAAACCCAAAATAAAATATGTGTTAAATGTATGCTATATGAACTAAATACCCAAATCCAAAATATTACATTGTTGTACATATGCTACGAGAGATATGATATTTCATTTCACCGTCCTCATTTCTTAAAAACGTATGATTTTAAAATCAACCATATATAAATTATCCTATCACACACCTAATTTTATCATAAACTTATAATATATAAACCTACATATTATAAATCTATATAACTGACAGAAAAAAAAATTATATGAACTAATAATATGTAAAAAAAACTTACACTATATATATTGATAACACGCAGCTGCTCGTGAGGGGAAAGGAGATAAGGTGGTGATCTAGGCGACCCAGGCTTGGGGATTGGGCTGCTGACGAGGTGATGGTCGTGGAACTGATGAGGCCGAGGATGGTGGAGGTGAGGGGTGATGGCTGCATCGGCTCATAGGTGAATGCGTGGGAAGCTACACGAAATGATGGGTCAAGGGATGGAGAGTTTGATCGGCCGGTGGTTGCTACACATGTGGAGCAATGGTTTCGGCTATAGGGAGTGGATGTGGGAGGAGGCGATGTCGGTTGGTCGGGATGCGCGCAACGATTGGATGAGAGACGAGATTGGTGAAGAGATAGGAATTGCTACTGTGTTTATATTTTTTTCCTTTTTTTTATATAGCATTGGCCATGAAGCAAATTGAAGATAACAGAGGAAGAAGAGGAGAAGGTGAATGGTTTGTACAGTATACAAATTTTATATTATAATGAAATCTCAAAAGCAACAAACCACAAAGAAAATTTTGAAAAGCTGGAAGCCAATGCGTTGATTTTCAAGAAATAATAAAAGCTGATAACTGATTGTTTTAGCAGTTAGATAGATGAAAGCACCATGGGTCCAAAAGGTTTAGATTAGATACCGATACGGTTAAATCGCTTCACAGATTCCACTATTCACCGATCATCAAAATTAACAATTGAATATACAGTGGAGATCAGCATGACGAGACGATCAAAACGGTATAAAGATATCAGTGGTACGATTATTGTATCAAAAGTCCATACGAACACTGATATACGTTGTTATTCCGTACGGAAAAATCCAAACGAAGCTAGAAACGTCTGAATTTCGCGAAATGGATTACGCAGTCTTATTCAGAGTGTTCTAAATAAATTTTCTCATGTTGACATATTTAGGTTTCGGAACACTTTTAAATTCAACTGTTATTAACTGATTTAAACTTAATTTCTAGCGACCGATATGACATCTAAATTATTCGACGAAAATTTGCCAGTTGCTATATTTAACTAGACGCATTCCAAATATCAAATTTAAATTTCAAAATTTTATCGTTTAAAATTTCACAAAATTTCAATTAAATATATTAATAAACAAATAAAAATTATTAAAATTTACGGGTCGTTACACTCTCCCCCACTCAAAACTTTTCGTCCCCGAAAAAAAAGGAGGTAGGAAAGTAGAAACAACCAGAAAGAAAAATAGATTGAAAAACAAAATAAACAATTAATTTAAACCATATAGATTTCAATTTAATTAATTAATATTCAATAATTGATTTTAAACTCAAGGAATTTCATTAAGTTGGTTTATTTTCAATTTATTGTTGTTTGTTACAAAATTTATTTCAAACAACAATTTATTTTATTAATCCATTTATTATTCAACTAACTAAGTATTCTTTTTATCTCTATTAATCATTTTATAATTAAACTTTAAGTGTATAACCTTTATTATAAGCACTCACATTTTATTTATAAAGACATTTTATATTGTATATTATCCCATTATCTTAAATTAACAATTTCAAAGATCATAAATTTGAATAGTCATTTATTATAATCATATTTTATTTGCCAAATTTAATTCTTCTTCATTCCAACTTATATTAAATTTACTCTACTTAATATATCGGATCACATATATTAAGTATATTTACACTTATCATAACCACTTAAATTTATTTATAAATCATTTTATATTGTATATTATCCAATTACATATTCAACTTCTGAATAATTTAGGTAAGTTGTATTAGAATGAAATTGAGTTTTATATAATATAAAATTTTCTAATTCAGTTATTTCAAATTTTATATATTTATTCAAGAATTTTAGCTTTTAATTGAAATCATCCTTTAACAAAAATTTAAGAATTTAAATTTCCGGTTAACTTCAAACCACTTTATAAATAAATAAATATATATATATATATATATGCATATCAAATCAAATTTTGAAATCTTCAATATATATTATAAATCAAGTCATATTTAGAAATTCAAATCAATTTATTTTTTTCAACATAATAGTGTAGCAAGGCTACATAATGGTCTCTCCACTTCGAAACTCGAAAATGAATGTCGATGATGCGGCCGTCATCACCGAAATTATTTTCCAGCGACAATGGAGGAGAGCACTGATTTAAACATTATAAATTATTTGAAATGATTTCTATTTGAAAATATTTTAAATACTATACACTTTAAAACTCTCAAATCAAAGTTTGAAATCACCGGAAATTAAATTTTCAAATTCTAATTTAAATCCATTTTAATTCCTAATTAAAAATTTAAACCATGTTTTATAATTTCATTTATTTATCATATTGGAATAGTCAATGGTTTACAAAACAATAAATAAAATCAAATATTACCATTTTGTTGACCCATTCATTTAACAATTTAGAAAATTTACTTATATATAATATAATCACACAAAATTTATTTTATTTTCCAAATTTGAAAACAATATTGTGTCAGTTTGCTCTGCTCAAGTGTTTTGGAAATCCTATCGATAGCGTAGATCAGACGAATCGATCGGAAACCCAAATCAACATCAACAACTCAAACAACACAATATAAAACATTTTTAATATTAATTCACAAATACACTTCCTCGCTCGACGATACAAGAATGGATTTCAAAGCAAGATAGAGATTCAAATTTGATGGCTCAAATCAAAGAGAATTTTGATTCAAAGATAGGTTCGAAACAAAGATAAGATGATTAAATAACAAAATAGGAAGATGGATAAGTTTATATAAATCACAGGCAACCTTAACCGGGTTGACCGTGACTTAAAGAATAAGATCTATGCAGAATTCCGAGGCAAATCGACATTCGATCGCAAGAGATAGAATTTAGGCATAGCAGGAGATAGATAGCATCGCAAACCGAGGATATAGAAATCTCCAGTAAATCAATGCCTATTGTAAAGGAGTTTCACTCCTTTACAAATCATTCAAATATTGGCGAGTCCGTCGATTTATTATAGAAATCATTCGAAGTGGAGTCATGGGATACTCCGGAATCAGAAAACACGAATAGAGGGAGACAAGGATGAATTTTGGAACCGAGGGGAACGTTCTAAAATTCAAAGGAAACCGAATCGAAGAAGAAGGAATTCAAGCTTAAACGAAAGTGATTCTGTAATTAAATCTACTCCATATGCTGAGTTTTGCATAAAACCAAAGCTCTGATACCAACTGTAACGACCTAGTATTTTTGACCATTCAAATCGACAATAAATCCACACATGCCAGACTTGAATAATTCAAAACAATGGATTGTAAATAAAATTTGGCAAAACTCAACATATACAGTAAATAAAATAATCACAGACCATAGACACAGAGTAATATAACAATAATGCAGCGGAAGCAAAAGAATAGTAGCTTCATGAACTACTATTTTTTTTGCTTCTGCTGCATTATTGTTATATTACTCTGTGTCTGTGATCTGCGATTATTTTATTTACTGTATATGCTGAGTTTTGCCAAATTTTATTTACAATCCATTGTTTTGAATTATTCAAGTCCGGCATGTGTGGATTTATTGTCGATTTGAATGGTCCAAAATACTGGGTCGTTACAGGAATGTACGATCCAGGGAAGTGTTTGTTGGAAAAATAAGGAAGCAGCTAGGGCTCGACTATTGAAATGCCTTGTCTTGTTGTATTGGATTTTTATGTTTTGTTTCTTTGATGTTTATGCAATATATTGGTTTGTAGCATTTTCTTGATTTGAAACTGTTAGTGAAATGAAATCTAAAAGAAAATAAATACAACATACATGTTCACTTGCAGTTTAATTTCCAGTCTATGTTTACATTCGATTTGCGGATGAAAAACATAAACTTCATTCTTTTCTATATGGAAAACAAGTAATAGACAATGTTTCCTGCATTATAAGATTTATAGGAAGTTAAAATCAACAACAAGTTTGTACTAGTTACTAAAAGTTTATTGTTCATACCCTTTGTAGTGCGGGGCTAAGAATAAGCTCTTAGATTGCGACACATGCCATGTGTTCGTGATATATATATATATATATATATATATATATATATATATATTTGTCACGTCTGGATGTTTTCGCACTTGGGAAAGCTTATGGGAACACATAAATCTGATGCTCTCCAGTTCGAGGTCATTACACATATGATTTAACCACCTGCACATTATTTAAACATATAATCAACATTATAATGTAGGCTTATGTAAGTAAGAAATACTTACATGATGTAAATCTTCAACCATGATTCATTCAACCATGTCATACTAAGGAACTGGATAATGTCATCCATCGTGATATGGATTTCAAAGTCCTCATCGCACTTAAATAATTCTTTATTCACTTGAATTGCATTGATGGCATCATCAGATGGCACTTAAACTACCAAGTCATGGAAATAACTGCACTTATCCGTCAAAATTTTGAAGATCTCTTTATCCACGATTCTATTGCGCTTTATAGACTCATTTGTCATCATATTCATGACCTTTCCACTATTATTCTTGACCTTAGCAACACACTCTTCCACTTTGTCTTCGCTTGCAATATGTGTTACCTGCACACAACAAACTTGAAGATTAATGCAGGATCTTGTGGCGGTTATTATACACAACAAAATAGAAATGTCAAAGCTTAAAAAACAAAATATAAAAAGTGACTTATTTACCGCATCATTATCCCCTAAAAGCACAAGACTTTTAGGCCATTGAACAAAACTACCAAGCGCTTCTCCTATCGTGATGTGATGTTTAGTTGGAACCGGAAGTGGGGTTCCTTCATGAATATGCTCCACTGGGTCAATCCCAACCTTTACATGATCGACCAAGTTTTTTGAGTATGACATTGATCTCCAGGCCTTGAAGCAGGGTGTACCATGTCGTGACCCACTACGACAATTTTGGAGTGCAAACTCACAGCTAAACGGCATTTAGTTGGTTTCTAGAATGACACGTACAAAACCAAATCAATTAATATCTACTAAAAACAAACAATTCGGCATCATACTAAACATCAAAGCATAGAAACAAAGGTAGAGATGAAATAAATATATGCATTCCAAAACATGACAAGGCAGCACCTCATTTCGAAATAGTAGAGCAAGATGAAGATGCTTGTTATGTAAACATATAACTGTGTACTGATGTAAAATTTATTTCATGACCAAGCAGCAATATATTTTCAAAAATAATAAACCAAGTATGCTTGGTTATGTGAGCAAAGGCAAGTAAACTCCTGTGTATTTGCAAATAGATGCCAAAAGTCAAAATATACATATACATATAGTACCATGTGTTTAAAAGGTGTCAGGCTACATAATCAAAGTATGTATAAAATGAAAAGCATTAGCGGTTCTAAACTTGTATGTATGTTTTAGGTAAGCTAGGCTAAATAAAAAAAGTATGTACAACAAAAAATCAAAACTTATATATGTTTTGAAAATTTAGTCTACATATTTTAAGGCTATATGCATTGATGGAGTTATAAATATGTAAAGTGAAAATTCAAGCTACTAAAATATGTTGTACACGCAATTTTCAAAAGTATATGTCTCTATACAAATCAAGCTATAATTAAATATAGATACAAAAATTATCAAAAGGCTAACATGTACAAGCGGGTGAAAAATTCAAAGCAACACCATAACTTTTCAAAACAATTTGTATTAGTCATAAGGAAGTGGTAATATTTCATACAATTTGTATGTGATATTAGTTCGGTCAATGATTTTATCTATTTGCAGTTTTTGCTTCCTTTTACTTAGAATATTTAGTTAAAAATTTTGTGAATTTACGAGTATTCTGGTAGGCATTACAGGGATTATGTGTTCAGAATTTCCAGATTGGTGGATGGAGTGTTTCAAGTCAAACTAGATGTTTATAAAGTTGTGTATTTGGAATTTGGCATGGCTCTGATGTTGACCTTAAACTATAACCTAAGTACTCCTTTCTTCCAACCTTCTAATTGATTATAACAAGGTATTGTTGGTTTCGGTTTGCTAAAAAGAGCTTCTGTAGTATGGCCAGTATAGTGCTACCCTGTTGTTGATTAAGAGGTAAGATCCTTATGTGTTTTTGCATTCTTGTTTTGAGTGTCTAACATGGTTAGAGAGTATGAGTTGACATATAATATTGATGTGGATCCACAATCGTTTATATATGTTTGACATGATGAAAAAAAAGACGGATAAGAAAATTCAATGCCAGATCTAGTTGATATGGCGTATGTGTCAAGTTGGTTTCAAAGATAATTTATCATCCACTACTAGTAGTTTTCTTGTAAGCCTTAATACAATATGATGAGAGAATGCTGATTTAGGTTTTACACAACAAAGGTAGATAAATTAAGCTTTAAGAGAATGCTAATTGAAGCAAATTTTAAGAAATTTAATAAATTTTTGCATATATTATGTTTGATATTTTATTTTATTAAAATGTGCATGTTTGATCAAAATATGTTGATTTGATCAAAATATGTTGATTTTCTTTATCCAAATTGCTCGTGAAACTACTAGCACTTAATTTTAAATTGTAAGGAGATAAACATCACATAGGCTCATCCGGAGTATTTTCCTTAAATAATATCGATATATATGTATACATGACTATTTTTTAAAATGTTGTAAAAATGGTTATATTATTTTTTACCTACAAGTCAACATATGGATCCGTCTCTTGCGTTTTGCTTGTATATTGTAATTTGTCCAACTGTACTGATTGATAGCTACTACGACGACCACTTGATGGTTTGTTGTTGTCGACCATCATATCGTTGGGCATGTGCATACCAATCCTGTTCAAAATGTCTGCAATCTTCTGTTCAACTTTTGAATCCACCATAGTCTCGAATCTTTGGCTCAGTTTAGCCTCTATTTACTAGGTGATAAGATGTAGTTGATCTGCTGATATTACACCACTTGGACCTTCATTTTTCTATCCCTTCCCAAATATGTTTTTGATACCGACCATCCCACCAAATTCCCCTAACTCGACCTTGATGCTCTTTTTTTTCAAGAGCACGATTTAAGAAATCATCACGCCTATTTGAAACCCATGTCCCTTCGATGGCTATTTCTCTCCAATCACTCTGACAAAAAAAATTCTAAATAATTTTGTTGCAATATTCTAGAAAAGATTAACCAAAAGAGATAAAGTCATACTATTTTATCTACAATTATCCTGGTTTTCTCATTAGGGATTTCATAATTTCCATCAACTCCTTTCTTTGATCTTGCCAAAATCCAATCAACACTTCGATCCAAAATAGGCCCATTTGGTAATGTGGTTGATGAAGTATGACCTTCGACTATCCATTTAGCTTTCTTTCTGGCATATCCAGCTTGCCCCAAATAGTGAGGATGCTCATTGCATGCCCGATTCTTTCTAGTCTTCTTACTTATTTGCTATTTTATGACATTAATAAATACAAGATTATGGTTTTGAGTTAGAAAATGATATGTTCTCGTATGTCTAACTGAAGATATAATAGCCTTTGTATTTACTTTAATAATCGGGTTTGGGCCTTTGTAATATCATCTAGCCCAACATCCAATTGTATTGTATATATTAGACTGTAGAGTCTTGTAAACATATCTGTGATTCATTTTTATCAAATACAATATCATTCTCATTATCTCAATCCTTTCTGATCTTCAATAATCAACAAATACAATATTCTGTTATTATAAAAAATCTAATATGGTATCAGAGCTATTCAAGCCTCACGACAGCAATATCAAAAATTGAATTCAAAGAATTCAAAGCAATCTCTGGAGCCTAATAGCAGTGATCTTGATACAAGATCAACACACAAACTCTTCATCAGAAAGATATCATCATTTGAAGGCATCTTAACCCATCAGGTTATATCTCATCATTTGGGTTAATTATAGAATTTGCAATATTTTGTGAAAAATAGGTACCATACCAGGAAATCACTTAGATTTCTGGTTGCAACAAGCTTTTCATCAAAAGTACAAGCAAATTCTTGCAAGAAAATTCAGAAATTCAGAAAATAAGAAAATCAATTCAAGAAAGCAGTCAAAGACTCAAAGAAAATAATTGCCATGCCAAGATTCATCAGAATACTCTCATCATTTAAATCTTGGCTGCAACAAACCTGTTCTTGTCTGTAATAGAGTAATCTTGAATCAGTAAACTTTCTGAATTAGTGATTTTCTTGCATCTGTCATTGAAATCCTTAATCATGGCTGAAGGAGATAATGCTTCAGCAACCTCAGATAACACCAACAACCCACAACAGTTCACTGATGCAACAGAAAAGTTGATCAAAACTGTCATCAGTCCTCAAAGCCAGCTAATCACTGTGCATCTTGAAGAAGACAACTATCTCTTATGGAAATTACAAGTTGAAACGGCCATGCAAGGATATGGATTAGAAGGCTTTATTCTTGGATCAATTTCAACTCCTCCAAAATTCATCACTGATTCACAAAACAAGATGATCAGTAATGAAGAATACACAAAATTCTACAGACAAGATAGATTGATAAGTTCCTGGCTTCTATCATCAATTGACACAAAGTTACTGTCACAAGTCATAGGGTGTAAATCAGCAAATGATATATGGATCACAGTTGAAAGGATATTCAATACTTAGTCTGCGGCTAAAATCATGCACTATAAAAGACAATTGCAAAATATTACTAAAGGAAATCAACAAATGAGAGACTATCTTTCACAAGTTAACAATATCTGCAATATGCTAGAAGCAGCAGGACACAAAGTGTCTGAAACAGAACAAGTTCTAAGTATCCTAAATGGGCTCAGTGAGGAATATGAGGCAGTTGTTGCAGTTGTGTCCTCACAACCAAGTTTACCACCTGTACAATTTGTACATGCCACACTCCTTGCACATGAAGCAAGAATAGATCATAAAAGATCCCAAGAAACAGATCTGTCAGTCAACTATGCATCCAACTCAAGAAACAAAGGGCAAAATCAAAACAAGCAAAGTCAACCTTATCAAAGAGGAGGCAGCTCAAACAGATCTAGAGGTAGAGGCAGGTGGAATAACAACAACAACAGACCCAAATGTCAGATCTGTGAGAAAATTGGTCATACTGCTGTTAAGTGCTAATTTAGATTCAATGCCAACTATGTACCAAATCAGAATCAAAACAATCAAGGAAATGGAAAATCTGGTGCTAATATGGCTCAAATTCAGTCTGACACTAACAACAATGGTGAAGTCAACCAAAGCACAACCACAACATCAGATCACATACATGATGAAGGCTGGTACCCAGACTCAAGAGCAACCAATCATATAACAAATAATCTTGACAACTTAAATCTTGGCAATAAGGAATATAGAGGTAAACAGTCCATATGCATGGGGAATGGTGAGTCTGTCAACATTACTCACACTGGAAGAACCAGTATTAATGGGAAAAGACAACTTTATTTAAACAACTTGTTGAGAGTACCAAAAATAAAGAAAAACCTTATGAGTGTGTCACAATTTGCAAAAGACAATAATGTATACTTTGAATTTTATCCTGATTATTGCTTAGTTAAAGACATACTAACTAATGAAAATCTTTTGCAGGGTGAAGCAGTCAAAGGTCTATACAGATTCAATCTCAATAACAATAGAAAATGTGAGAGAAATCAGAGGTGTTGTAATATAGGTGAAATGAATCAGTCTAAAGAAAAGGGAAATGTGTTTGATTTGTGGCACTACAAACTTGGCCACCCAAACACAAATGTTGTAAAACAAGTTCTTGAGAAAAGTAATATTGTGTTTGATGATATTTCCTTACCATATATATGTACATATTGTCAAATGGGGAAAAGTCATAAGTTACCCTTTAATGACTCACTTACCAAGTATTCAAAACCTTTAGAATTAGTTGCAACTGATTTATGGGGACCTGCCCCAATCTATTCTGACTATGGTTATAAATATTACATATCTTTTATTGATGCTTATTCTAGATATACATGGATTTATTTTTTAAAGGCCAAATCAGAAGCTTATAATGCTGTGATACACTTCATATCTTTAGCTGAAAAGCAAACTGGCAATCAAGTCAAAATTATTCAGTCAGATGGTGGTACTGAGTACAAAACCCTTAGAGATTACTTTGCTAAGAAGGGAATTGTACACAGAATCACATGCCCCTATACATCTAAACAAAATGGTCTAATAGAAAGAAAGCACAGACACATAGTCGAAACTGGACTAACACTGCTTGCACAAGCATCATTACCACTAAAATTATGGCCTGATTCCTTTAATACTGTTGTACACTTAATCAACAGACTACCCACAAAAGTTCTTAAAGGAATCAGTCCAGTAGAATTGCTATTAGAGGTTAAACCAGACTATCAGAGTTTGAAAATGTTTGGGTGTTTGTGCTTTGCCTACATAAGACTATACAACAACAATAAATTGTCCTTCAGGGCTAAACCATGTACCTTTATAGGATATGGGTCAAATCAAAAAGGATATAAATGTCTAGATGAAAGTGGCAAAATTATAACTAGTAGACATGTTGTGTTCAATGAGAATGTTTTTCCTTTTAGAAATACAGGTATAAGAACAACTCAAAAGATACAGAATCCAAAGAATTTTGTACCTAGTATACCTGTCTATAGTGATGACTTCCATTCTGAGGTGATTGAAAGGACTGCTGAGGGTCAAGATCCACAACTTACAATGTCAAACCGACAAGGTCATGAATCATCAAGCTCACCCAGCTATCTCAGTCAAACTCCTGCAAATTCAAGACATCAAACAGAGTCAGATGATGAAAGAGAAACAGAAAGCATACCGGTACAATCAGGAAATAATCAGACTAGTACAGATGTATCACCATAGAACAGAACTGGTCATCCAATGACTACAAGATCAAAAAATGGAATCTTTAAACCAAAACTATACACAGCTGCATCAAGTTTAGATGAGCTAGAAAACTTTGAGCAAGCTGCAAAAGACAATAACTGGAAGGCAGCAATGGATGAAGAATTCAATGCATTGATAAAAAAACAACACATGGGAACTTGTACACCCACCAGATAATAAAAACATCATAGGATGCAGGTGGACATACAAATTAAAAAAGAATCCTGATGGATCAGTATCAAGATATAAAGCAAGACTGGTAGCAAAAGGCTACACACAGCAATATGGGTTTGACTTTAATAAGACTTTTTCTCCTGTTGTCAAACCAACCACTATAAGAATTATCCTAAGTATTGCTTTATATAATCAGTGGAACATTAGACAATATGATGTTAATAATGCCTTCCTGAATGGTACTTTACAGGAAGAAATATACATGGAGCAACCACAAGGGTATAGAGATAATACAAGTCATGTGTGCAAACTGAAAAAGGCCATATATGGTCTTAAGCAGGCTTCAAGAGTCTGGTTTGATAAACTGAAGGCTACACTAACTTATCTTGGCTATCAGTCTATAAAATCAGACAACTCTTTATTTGTTAAAAACAACAATAAGACAAGTGTGTATATTCTAATATATGTTGATGATATGGTTGTTACAGGAAATAATGAGGATGAAATTAAAAATCTTGCTCAACATCTTGACAAAGAATTCTCCATCAAAGATTTGGGTCCACTAAACTACTTTCTAGGCATAGAAGTAAAGAGGAAATCAAAATCAGAGATCATCCTCAGTCAGAGAAAGTATATCCTAGAGCTATTGGAAAAGGCCAAGATGGACAATGCCAAACCTCAGCCTACTCCAATGATAAACCATCAATACTTATCTAAAAACAGGGGAGAAAACATAACAAACACTAAACAATACAGAAGTATTGTTGGTGCTTTACAATATTTAACAATTACAAGGCCAGACATATCTTTCAGTGTTAACAAAGTTTGTCAATTTATGCAGGAACCAAGAGATGATCACTGGAAAGCAGTAAAAAGAATACTGAGATACATAAAGGGAACTGCTGACTATGGACTGCTAATGAAGAAAAGCAACAATCTAAATATAACTGGATACACTGATGCAGATTGGGGAACCAATCCAGATGATCGCAGATCAAATACTGGATACTGCATATATATAGGTGACAACCCAGTGTCATGGTGCTCAAAGAAACAAGCTGCAATCTCACGATCCAGCACTGAGGCTGAATACAGAAGTGTTGCAAGTGCAACTACTGAGATCATGTGGATACAGTCTTTACTACATGAACTAAACATCAAATTGCAAGCCAAACCAACATTATGGTGTGATAACCAAAGCACTGTATATATGTCAGCAAACCCAATTTTACACTCAAGGACGAAGCATATAGAAATAGATCTATACTTCGTAAGAGAACAGATACAAAAAGGGAATTTGCAAGTAAATCACTTACCATCAGCTTACCAAAGGGCTGACACACTTACCAAGGCCTTGACAAAGCAAAAGCTTCATCAGATTCAGAGAAGAACTAAGAGTGGCTTCGGCTTTCACAAATACAACTGAATCTGAGGAAACATCAAAGATTTCTGAACGAAAGCCAGAAACTTCTACTCGTACACCAGCTAATCCACATATACCAGCAAATTCATCGCAGAGTTACGTCTGCACTGATTCCTTAAGCAAATTGAAGTATTGAGACTAAAGGAATCACTCAGATTCATAGTGCTTTGCCCCAGATCTGAGTAAAAATCAATATTTTTCTCGAGGCGGCGCAAAGAGAGGCAGCCATGAAAACCCTAATATTGGTTTGAGGGGGCGAGTTAGAAAATGATATGTTCTCGTATGTCTAACTGAAGATATAATAGCCTTTTGTATTTACTTTAATAATCGGGTTTGGGCCTTTGTAATATCATCTAGCCCAACATCCAATTGTATTGTATATATTAGACTGTAGAGTCTTGTAAACATATCTGTGATTCATTTTTATCAAATACAATATCATTCTCATTATCTCAATCCTTTCTGATCTTCAATAATCAACAAATACAATATTCTGTTATTATACAAAATCTAATATTTTGAATTTTGATACAAGAAATATATGATATCTATATATATGAAGGATCTGCAAAAGTGAACTAAAGCTTATTTTGCTAAGAACTGATGGTGCTGAAGTGAAATAAAAAAGTGCACAACAGAAGTGCATAAAGAAAATATATTCGCTATTGTGAGAGCTATACGGTTTCTAACACCTTAACCTCTATTGCTCTTTTTTCCTTTTTCCTTTTTTTACAATTTCCAGATCTAGTAACAAAATTTATCTACACAATGTTAAATTAGATAAAAGCTACAAATATACCTTAAATTCCTCAGTTTCGTGATTCTTCTTAAATGTTTCTCATTGTGCTTGTGTAATACCATCATAAAATTCGTATGGCTCTTTATGGTCCTCTGAAAGCTTTCTTATCTTCGTAATCCAACCACTAACCAATCTTGATTTGAAATCCTTCCACCGTTCACTAACACTTCTTAACACAATGTCTTTCATTTTGTCATCGATGTGGTACTCAGTCTGAGATAATTAAAACGAGTAGAAAAAAACTAATTAAACATAGTGCATGTTACATGGAAATTTATGGCACCATACATATATGAATTATAAATGCTGATATTGGCAAAAGAAACGACCAAGTTTACATATATGAATTATTAATTTTTTCTTTCAATTAATAGCCTGGGAAGTACAAAAATCACTTGTGTACTCAGAAGTACATGACATGTTTCTCAAAATTTTGTTTGTAATTTTGAAACTATTTGTATTCAAAATTAGTAATATGCATTATCAAAAGCATGGTACATTTGAAATCATTCATATTTAGGAAGTAGCATATTTTCAAAGTTTATATATTTAGAAATCCGTTACACTATGTGAAAACTGGTATGCATGCAGCTTTTTTGGGAAATTGAATACACCTTGAAACTCAATTCTGTCTTGATGTTTAAAAGTTCTCATGTAAGCACACAGAAACTTTTAGAAATCTTTCATTAAAATTCGAAAATAATATGTATTCAAGGTTCATGTACAGATAAAATGTTCATCTATCTAATACCAAATTTATGTATGTACTTGATACCTCAGGTGTTTAGGAATTTGCCAGGTATTGAAGAACTTGTTTAATTTATGCTAAAAACAAAATATATAAATCTGCAATGGAATCAAAAAACATAGAGGATCCAATTGACAATTTAATAAGTGAACAACTGAATTTATAATACCTTAATATCTTCCCAGATAGTGTCCTTAAGCCCTGACTAACGTCCTCCCAATTCTTAATATTGATATCAATTTTGGATCTACTTGCTTCGCCTACATACGCCTTAAAAGAATTCGCCCACTTTCCAATGGGTTTTCCATTATCACTCCACTCAATGTGTTTTGGCTCTTGTGTTCTATATTTCTTTTCAGTTGTTGGCCCTCTTTTCTTCTTCTTAAACATTTGCGAAGCAGAAGAGTTCTGCTCTTCGTTTTGTCCATATTGTTCTATTTCCATCATTCCTGTATCAAAAAGGTATTTTAAATCATGATTAATATAAATCATGATTAATATACAATTAAATGTATGTACCCATTCACATATTAAATGTATACAGAGAAATATGATGGTTTTAAAAATGACAATAGAAAGAAACTTATGTCATGAATTATACTTATAGTCATGGATAACCTGTGTATATGAATCACAATTAATAAACAATTAAATGTATGTACCCATTCATAAATTATGCATAAAAAACAAGAGCAACAAAATGGTCAAACAAACATTTTTCAGGATATAAACTTATTGATTTCATGGATATAGATATGTTAATAACAATTATTGTTAAATAACATGGAAATTTGAAAGTTCGCTTTAGTGTTTCTGTTCAATTTTTTTTTAAACATACATGTAAACTAAGTAATAACCTATTCACTTTTTAGTAAAAACTTACACTATTGTTATGCAGAAAATGACCTTGCAATTTTGCGTTTATTTTGTTTTTAATTTTATTTTTTATTTCACAAATTGGGATGGCGAACTATCACAATCTTGAATAAGCATTTACTAAACATACACTAAAGTTTGTTCTTCTTAATCTTGAAATTATTTACGTAAAATTTGGTTCTGAAATGAAGTGCGCATTTGGTTTCGGAAGATGGACACTATGAAAGAACTTCTCAAATTGATAGCTTTTCAGAAGATCAAGTGGAAACTTTGCTTTTTAAGTTGATGGTGACTCAAGTTCATATTGTTGGAGATGGGTGCATAAAATGTTGAAAGACTACTATTTTGCTGGTTCTTTACTTCTATGATTTGCTATACAGATTGTTACCAATAATCTTGTTAATATGTTTCAGGTTAGTTGGGAAGGTCGCTTTGACTGGGAATCATGAATGGTTAATGGATAATAGATCGAGTTGCAAGGTATAAAGCTAGCAAATGTTGTTCCTGGTGAAAATTAACTGCAAACTTTTAACTAATTGTTGGCTAGATAAAAAAATAGTTCCTAGATGTTGGGTCTTTCTTTTCTATATTATATGTAAACTGAAATTGGTGTATTTTTGCATAGTAGCTTGCAAAATAGTTATCTAGTGCCGTGGAGGAGGCGAAAATTTGAGCTTTCCCATGCTACCTTGACTAGTAATCAGCATTCCACATAAAATAATCCACTTTTTTTTATTTGTTCGATAAAATAAAAATGAAAAATTGATTGCTTGAAAAATTAAGTGCCAGGTTTCATTGTTTTTCCCCGAGTGAGTTGTAGAGAGTTTTACCTCTGTAGCACTAAGCAAGTTGTTTTTTTTAACATAAACATATTTGTGCCAAAAATTCAATTTGCAAATAAACCGTTTGTATGATTATAAAGCTTCCAATGGTGACTTTCTTAATTTACTAAGTTTTGTGTAGTGTCTGTAGTTTGTTGATGCTTGTTTATGATCATGAAACTCATGAATCATGATGGGTATTTTTGCTAGATCCCAAATCATAATTTTTTTTTGTATTTTTATTCCCATGTAGATCTCAGGCATATTCCCAAGGGCATTACGTAAATTAAGTAATAACCTATTCAAATTATTGTTAAACATACATGAAAATAAAAACAAACACTTTTTTAAAATTTTCAGTACAAAGATTAGAATTTTCAAAATGTTCAAAAAATTCAGAAAAATAAAGATTTTTTTTTTAACTTTTTCAGTAAACTTACAGTTTTCTTTGTTTTAGGAAAATGAAATCCGAAAATGGTTAAGAATTTGTTTTTTGCATGGAAAACATACCAAAAAGGGAACGAAAAACCAAATCAGCAAGCAAAATTTTCACTGGCATGATCAAGGTAAGAGCCTATTGCGTTCACCATGGAACATCTTTTCTTCTCTGGAACACCATGGAACCTTATTCATTTACTGATAATAAGGTTATTTTGCGGCACCACGAAGCATGAAAAAAATTATCCCGCTATCCAAACCCCTTCATCATGATCAGGACATGCATAATTTGCATTTAAATCAACTTCTTCTTCTTGTAGACTTACGCCGACGGAGAAAGGTGAGTTCTCATCAAATTGATTATACTCTTCTTCATCTACCACATCATCAATTCCAACAATGTGCCTTTTTCCCGGAAGAACAACATACCACTTATGATCAGCTGGGTTAGTCACGTAAAAAACTTGTTTTGCTTGAGATGCCAGGATGAGTGGATCATTATCATGACTCACTCGATCAAAGTCAACAAGTGTGAATCCATGCTCATCCACTCGTATAGCGCGATGGTTGCTAGCACATTTACATTGAAATAGAGGGATCGTGAAGTCCTTGTACTCAATCTCCCAAATATTTTCAATTATCCCGTAATATGACATCGTCACATTTATTGGTCTGTTATCTTGAGCACTAGCAAATTCTCTTGAAGATGCCATGACACGAACTCCACTATTTTGCATTTTGCTCTTCTCATCCTGACGCTTCATATAAAAGACATACCCATTGATATCATATCCTTCATAAGAGTTGACTAGAAGTTGAGGCTCATATGCCAACCATCTTATTGTATCAGAAATATCATGATTTGTTTGAGACAGTTGAGACATTACCCTGTTTTTAAACCATGCGACGAAGGAGCGGTTATGTTCATTTGTCAACCACCTTTCAGTTTTTGAAGGATTTTGAGATTTTAGAATCATCATATGCTCTTCCAAGTAAGGATGAACCTCACTAAGGTGTTGTAAAACAAGTAGGTGAGCTTTGTGAATCATTTCATCACCAATTGAAATCAGTTTTGACCCAATTGTGCCATGACCGTCAAGTCGTCCATCATGTCGAGACTTGCAAAGTCCAATAGGTTCAACACCAATTAAGTATTGAGTGACAAAGTCAATAACCTCCTCAGCTACAGTACCTTCTACAATACTAGCTTTAGGTCTATATATGTTCTTCGTTTTCCTTTTTAAAGTTCCCATGTGCATTTCAAACGGATACGTATATCTCATAAACACAGGACCACAAATCTTGATTTCTCTTACTAGATGAACAACCAAATGCACCATAACGTCAAAAAATAAAGGGGGAAAATACATCTCAAATTGGCAGAAGGTAACAATAACATCATCTTGATGATCATCCAACATATCATGATCAATCACCTTGCTACAAATTACATTAAAAAAAGATACAAAGCTTTGTCATAACATGTCTAACATGTTTAGGCAATATACCTCTAATCGCAACAGGTAACAAATGTTGCATCAACACATGGCAGTCATGAGACTTCATGCCGTTCAATTTCAAATCCTTCATTGATACACGATTGCTAATATTCAAAGAATAACCTGCTGGAACCTAAACACCATGAAGACACTCACATAAACTAGTTTTCTCTTTTTTGGACAATGTGTAACATGTAGGAGGCAAATAAGTACGTTTACCTTTCTCTACTGGTGCTAACTCCTTTCGAATACCCATTTTCAACATATCTCTCCTAGCTTTCTCGCCGTCCTTTGTCTTACTAGGTATATTCAAGAGCGTTCCAATAATACTATCACAAATATTTTTTTCAATATGCATTACATCTAGACAATGTCTAACTGTAAGTGTCTCCAATATGGAAGTTCCTAAAATATAGATTTTTATTTCCACAAGCCTTTTGGAAGAGGAAAGGCTTTTTCGAATACATTTTCAACATCCTTGACCCGTTCATAAACATCATTTCCTGTTAATGGCAAACGAGCAACTCCACTCTCTATCTCACCATTGAAAGGCTTCTTCTTTTTACGATAAGGGTGATTGAGAGGGAGAAATCTATAATGATGCATATACACATTTTTCTTGCAAAAATGCAAACGCTCAACAACCATATCATCTTGACAAATTGGGCATGCTATGACACCTTTTGTACTATAGCTAGACAAGTTACTATATGCGGGAAAATCATTTATGGTATAGAAAACCATGGCGCGCAATGTGAAATCACTTTTACTATATGCATCAAACATGCGCACACCTTTATCCCACAAAAGTTTTAGATCATCAATAA
This sequence comes from Allium fistulosum, assembly GCA_030737815.1. NCBI lineage: Eukaryota > Viridiplantae > Streptophyta > Magnoliopsida > Asparagales > Amaryllidaceae > Allium > Allium fistulosum. Next base: position 919,098,303 of record CM060901.1, on the reverse strand, counting down.
GAGGAGCTAGGTATACATCGATGTCGTTTCCCAGTTGTCGCGGTCCCGAGATTAGAAGAGACAACATGATGTACTTACGCTTCATACTCAAGTGAGGTGGAAGATTATAAATCACCAATAGAACCGGCCAAGTACTATGTTGACTACTAAGGTTGCCAAATAGGTTTACGCCATCCATGCAAAGTCCAAGTCTGAGATTCCTAGTTTCTTTGCTTAAACTTGGATACATTGTATCAATGTTTCTCCACTGTGGAGAATCGGCTGGATGCCTTAGTAACCCATCATCCTTCCTCACATCTGCATGCCATCTCAAGTTTTTTGCGTTTTCTTTATTTGCAAATTGCATTTAAACCTTGGTATAATGGACAAATACTATAACACCTTTGCCGGAGGCCATTTATTATCTGAGCCGTTATGAACCTTCCCTCGTATCTTATAACGGGATAAACCACACTTATGACACTCATGCAAGCTCTCGTATTCATTTCGATATAATATACAATCATTTGGACATGCATGTATCATTTTGTACCCTATATCAATTGGACACATAATTTTCTTTGCCTCTTAGTTAGAAGTAGGAAGCTCATTACCTTCTAGAACCAAGTCTTTCAAAAGTTCCAACAATGATGTAAAACTTTTATCACCCCACCCATACTTTGCTTTTAAATTGTAAAGCTTGAGCATAGAAGACAACATTGTGAACTTAGCACAATAAGGAAACAAAGGTTTCTCATCATCAATTAATATTATTTCACACAACTTTGGCTCTTCCATCAACTGTTCTTCAGCATCACAAAACATCTCATGAACACGATCATTCTCATCATCCTCATCATTCACCTCATTATTCACATTATCTCTCTGGTCATTCTCATCATTCCCATTATTACTAGAACTAGTTCTACTAAGCAAACTTTCACCATGCCATATCCACCGTGTATAATTTTGCTTAAATCCATAAAGAATTATGTGATCCTTAATTTGATCTATATTACGGAACCTCCTCGTATTTTTGCAGATACTTCAAGGACAAAAAATACTTTCTTCCCTTCTTCTTGATTGATCATTCAACACACAATTGATGAACTCTTCAATTTTGTTCAAGAACTCGGCATCGCTACGTTTCATGTTGTACATCCAACTACGATCCACGTACAAATGCTAGAGACACACTACACAAGAAAAAAATACCTTTAGTGTTTCACGTTAAACTAGCTTTCAAACAATATAATTTGAAACTTATGTCGTCAAACAATTTATGAAAATTTTGTACTAACATAACAACCGAATAATATAATAAAATTGTTTAAGGTATCATTTAACAATGTATTTCCGGTTGATATCAAGCTACATATTTTAATTTATTATTTAAATTAAAATGGATGTCGATAATCACAAACAACAAAAGCACATATAACAAGTACTCGATGGAAAATGTTGAGAGTTTGAATTCATAAAGTTCAATCTTTATTCTAGGAAAAAGACATAAGTAGTCAACTGATATCTTAGTAATGAATGAATAGAAAAGCACTGAGAATTATTGCTGATATAATCCTGTCGCTATCCAATTCCCTAGACAAAAAGAAAGAAAGAAAGAACTTCCAACACACGTTAGCTCATTTTTAACACAACAAAACCACTTTCTTTTCAGTATGGTATTTTTAATGTCTCATGGAATCTATAACCCAACCCTTAACCTATTAATAATAATGGATTAACTTATTTTCACATGCCTTTTGAAATCACCAAAACTAAGCTCCCAATATGCAACACAAATTCATCACTCTTTAACAAGCTCTTCAATTAAAATTGGGCCCACCCGATAACATGGATTGCATGTCTAATAAAAGCAAGATACTGCTGAACTAACATTAAGTTTCAAAAGTTAACTACCTATATAACTGGTGAATATATTGGCTCCTCGGTTTCTAACATGGATAAACCTTCAAAAGGATTTTTTGCACCAAGTTTGGAACATATTCACCAGAGCTTATTTTAGCATGGCTCGCATTGCATCAACAAAGATTCTTTAAATCTCTGTTATGTGACCTGGCTTCTTTAAATACACATTCTAATAACTTACTGACCAAATCTCTACATAAACTATTTTGAGTGTACAGATATAACGCAAGTGACACATTAATATTACTGCACATATAAAAGTTTCGAAACTCATATATTCATCGCATTATCCTATATTCATTGTATCTCTATATATATTCATCGCATGATCCTATATTCAAAAGTTCACCTCTGAGTTCTGGTCTACATATATTCATTGTATCTCTATATGACATCTAAATGATATCAAACTCGACATCTTCATCATCCCCTATATTCGTCATTAATACCTCTAACATGATCGCCATCCACATTATTCTATAAACCCACTATGCTCTAATATTATTTCTCATTATCAATGCATTATCTTATAAACTCAAGTAAGTAAACAACAAATAATTCAATAAGTACCCAAAAACTGTTCGAGCAGACTTATCAACGCATTATCCCATCAATATTATAAATGGATTAAATCATAATTAAATTTGGAAATGTTCTTTCAACCCATAATTCTTAATTTGCAAATCCACAAACCAATATGTTATCCACTTTGATTTTCCAAAATCATTTGCTGAAAGTCAACAAACTTGCAAATTATTTCCGTTCGTGCAACCCGAAATCGTTCAACCCATAATTCTTAATTTGAAAAATCCACAAACTAATCCACAAAAATGAAACTCAAAGTTTCATACATACCAGTAATCTCAGATCGGCGGCAACAGTAACATGGAGACGAAGGTAGGCAGTGAGATGTTAATACGCGATTTGAGATGTTGAAATGGAGGTAGGAAGGTGGAGTGGAGGTAAGCTTGGGAAATACGGCAGTTTGATTTGAGATGTTAATATGCGATATTTGATCTTCGATGCTTGAAACAGCAGCTCGATTTGAGATTAAGGAGCGGTAGATTTAGTTTTATTTAAGAGGGAAATGAAATTAGGTTATATGCGATTTCAATTCGGGTGGACTGGGAAAGTCTACGTTCGTTTGCTACGGTTGAAGCATAACGGTCGCAATTTGATTATGTATTTGCTATTGCTGTATTATACAATTGCCGCTAATTATTTTTTTAATTTTTTAGTCGCATTTGCAATAAGTATTTGCTACAGTTATGAAAATAACAGTCGTAAATAATAACATATTTGTTACGGTTATAGACAAAAACCGTCGCAAATTGCTTTTATTAAATTTTCTTCTACTTCTCATAGACCAACTGCTACGGTTTTTAAGAAGAACCGTCGCATATTATACTATTTGCTGCTATTTTTACCTAAACCGTCGCAAATAAGGCGACGCAACAGACAGGTTGTGTACTAGTGATTTTAGCATCCTATATTCTGGTCTTCCTGACCTACTGGATGTAATTCTACTCATTCAGAAGTTTAATCAATTTATAATCACTGTGGGGTTAACCTAGCTGGTTCTTCTACCCTTTATCCTCAAAATGCAGTTATAGGTTCATTAAAAAATGAATATATTTATATTTGAAGAAGCAAACATAACAACATAGTAATACCACTCCTGTGGGTTTAATATAAGACATGGTTAATACCTTTAACCTATTATTTTTATCATAGAAAGCTTCTTCTCAAAACCATTACAAACTCCTTTAATTTAGCCATGGGTTTTTCCTTTTAAAAATAGAGTTTGGGTTAAAAAACCTTTCGATACCTTCGAAACCTAGCTTTCGACTTCATAGGATGACCTCCTCCGAAAGCCTTAAAAGAATGTCTTAAAAACATTAGGCTCCTGCATTTTAATACTTTAAAATCTACCTTTCGAAACCTTTCGATTATAGTAAGTATTAATATTTAACCTTTAGAAACTTTGCTTCGAAACCAGTTAAGAGTACCCCTTTCGACACCAATGGAAGTAACCCTTCCGAAATCAATGAAAGTCCCCGTTTCAAAAGCATTGGGTTTATACTTAAAACATTATTTGGGTCAAAGTGAATATAGGCGAAAGCAACTCTTTCAAAACCATCCTTTATCATATATAATATTGGGGAAAACTTAATGGCATCGGCAATCTCTTTCGAAAGCATTTAACATCTGGGTAAAATATTAGAAGGTTGACATCAAAACCCCTTTCGAAATCATTGCCTTCGAACACCCTAACCCCTTTCGAAAGCTATAGGAAGTGGCTCTAACTTATAAAACAAAGTATCCTTTCGACATCATGGATGTCTTCAACACAATCGAAAGGTTAAAGAATGGCAGTGGGGTTTCGACTGGGACGAAACCCCTTCTTTCAAAACATTCTTTCATAAACAAAGGAACCCAGTCGAAAGCAATTTTAAGTTAATGGCAACCCTTTCAAAACCTTTTTAAAACCTCTTTCGAAACCATATGCTTCGACTTCGTCGAAGGCTTAAAAAAACAAAGGTAGGCGCTTTTTTTTTAAAAAACCAAGGTTTCGACTCCTTCGAAAGCTATGCTTTCGACACATTACCTTCCGCCTTCCTCCAATCCACCGCGTACCATCTTAGTGATATCTTGTGTATTGATTTCGGCATAGTTGGTTTCAACTAAGATAAAGGCGGAAGCATCTGTGTCGAAACGTGCTTTCCAAAGCTGGCGGAACCAATTTTCTGAGTAAACCAGGTTTTATACTACTTTAAGCAAACTTTTCTCTAACTAACCTGCCACGTGTCAACTCTAGATTGGTTGCCTTAACTTTTTCAAATTCTTTTCCAAAAATAATTGCCGCTAATCTTGATCTAAACCATGGTTAAGTTAATCAAATAAGCCCTTCCATTAAGCAAAACCAATTTTGCAAAAAAGTCCGTCTTCTAAAACAATTTATTTTGCATAGCAAATCACTTTGGAAAAATCCCCAAAAATTCCAGAAATTCACTTTAATCATGTTATCTAACATATCAAAATTCCACACCTAAATTATCAATATATTTTCCAAAATAAATTTATAAACCTAAATAGCCATATTTTCCTTTGACAATTCATAATAATCTTTACATGGCTTGGAAAATTATCAAAATTGAAACCCAAATCCAAAATCATGTTTCTCATAACATAAAATATTCCCATGGCATTTAATCATCATTAAATCTCGGTTTTGACCTAAAACCGTATAAATCCTCTTTTAAACATTCTTATTTAAACCATATAAATTCTAAATCAAGCATATCATCATCCAATATATCATAAATATGAATTTACCCTTAAATTCAAAAATATATGATTCAAAAAAAAATAGAGAAGAAATTATTATTTACCTTGATTTAGATAAGGAGATTGGATTGAGATTGATTTCCCCTAAGCTTGATTCTCTAGCTTTTAATTTAAATTCCTCTTCTTCTCTTAATGGCCGACCATTCCTATGCTTTTGATTATTGCGTTTAAAATGACATGAATGGGAAGAAAATGGTAGGAACGAAAATATATATGGGTAAGGGTTATGGGCGGCAATTCCAATTATACCCTTATTAACTTAACTAACCAAAAACCCATTCTTAAGCCCATTAATTTTATATTAGGCTCGGCCTTAATTAAATTAATTCAAGTCTCAATCCCCTTATCATTTAACATTACATTATTCTATTTAATTTATCTAATTAAATCTCCTGAATAATGTTATCAAAAATTATGTGTGTTACAGGCTCCCCTCAAAGAATTTCATCCTTGAAATTCTATAAGGACTAAATACTAAATATAGCAATCATCTGTAACGACTACTAACAACCAAACTAGTCTACCTGACTAGGAATTATCTATATTAATCTAATATAGATATACTCTCAAAGTAGATCAGGATAAGTATCTCGAATCATGTCCTCTGTCTCCTAAGTACAGTCCTTCTCGTTGTCGCTCCACTGAAATTTCACCAACTTGACTGTTTTGTTCTTCAATCTTTTCTCATCTCTTGCTACAACTCGAACCGGTTGTCTAACAAAAGTCAAATCAGGCTCTACTACCAAGTCCTCCAACTCTGTCTGAGGAATAGTAACCTCTGGATCATGCACATACTTGCAAAGATGAGACACATGAAATACATTATGGATACCTGCCATACTGCTTGGCAACTCAACTCTATACACGAGCTTTCCAATCCTTTCTATAATCTGGAATGGACCAACATATCTCGGTGCCAGTTTCCCTGATTTCCCGAACCGTACCACACCCTTCATCAGTGATACCTTTATGAAAACCCTATCACCCATTGAGAACTCTAGGTCTTTACGCCTCTTATCTGCGTAACTCTTCTGTCTGGATTGAGCTTCCTTCATCCGTTCCCAGATCAACTCAATCTTTTATGATGCCTCCCTAACCAAATATGGACCTAAGACCAATCTGTCTCTAGTCTCCAACCAACATACAGGGGATTTGCATGGCCTTCCAAACAAAGCTTGAAGAGGCACCATTCCTATACTAGTCTGGTAACTATTATTATAGGAAAACTCAACCAAATGCAGGTGATCCTCCCAAGATCCACCAAAGTCCAACACAAAAGCTCTCAACAAATCCTCGAGCACCTTATTGACTCTCTCTATCTACCCATCCGTTTGTGGGTGATAAGCGGTACTCATCTTGAGCTTAGTGCCTAACACATCTTGTAGACTCTTCCAGAATTTGCTAGTGAATAAAGCATCTTTGTCGCTGACTATGCTACTAGGAACTCCATGAAGTCTAACTATGTTCTTCATGAACAACTTCGCCAAAACAGGTGCCATCCTGGTCGACTTTACTGGAATGAAATGGGCACTCTTGGTCAACCTATCCACAATAACCCATATACTTTCATTTCCTCTCCTTAACCTTGAAAACCCATCTATAAAATCAATGGATATCGAATCCCATTTCTAAACTGTAATCTCTAAAGGCTGAAGCAACCCACTTGGCTTCTGTTGTTCGGCCTTCACTTGTTGACAGTTGACACACTGCCTAACCCACAGGCCAACATCCCTCTTCATGCCTTCCCAATAGAAACCCCTTTTCATATCTTGATACATCTTGGTCCCTCTAGGATGAATCGTAAACTTGGATCGATGACATTCCTCAAGAACTTCTCTTCTCAAGTTCTTCACATATGGAACACATAACCGTCCCTTCTTTCTCAACCATCCTTTCTGGTCAAGACAAAAATCTTTCAAATCATCGAGCTCAGTTCCAACCTCAAGCCTTCTCATCCTCTCGGCTAATAATGGATCCTCCTTCTGTTTAGAAGCAATTCTTTCGATCAACATTGGTCGAATTTCTAAACAGGACAACATGGCAGTACTTTGACTAAAACTAGCAGTTGATCTTAACTACACACCACAACTGGCCAAAGCTTCTAGATCCTTCCATTCCGTCAACATAGCTAACACCACATTCTGATGTCTTCTGCTAAGAGCATCAGCCACTTTATTACCTTTTCTTGGTGTATACTCTATACCGAAATCATAAGCAGCCAAAAACTCCAGCCATCTCTGCTATCTCATATTCAACTCTTCTGAGAGAATAAGTATCTTAAAGACTTATGATCGGTATACAACTAAAATCTCTTCCCCAAGAGATAATGCCTCCAAATATTCAAGGCAAAAATTACCGCAGCCAACTCCAAGTCATGAGTAGGATATCTTACTTCGTGTGGTCTAAGCTACCTAGATGTGTAAGCAATGACTTCACCCTTCTGCATCAACACTGCTCCCAATCCAGTCCCACATGCATCTGTGTATACCACCAACCCTACATCTAGAACTACTAACGCTGGAGCATTGGTTAACAGATGCTTTAACTTAAGGATTTCTTCCTCACATTTGTCGAACCAAACAAACTTCACTTCCTTCCTGGTAAGCTTAGTCAAAGGCACTGCTATCCGCGTGTCCTTGATGAATCTCCTGTAGTAGCCAGCAAGTTCAAGAAAATTTTTGATCTCGGTCACTATCTTTGGTCTCTTCCAATTATTCATAGCTTCGATCTTACCTGGATCGACTGACAACCCTTTCCCTGAAAACACATGACCAAGAAACTTAACCTCTTTCTTCCAAAAATGACACTTGGAAAACTTTGCCTTTAGCTGATTCTGCCTCAGCGTCTCTAGCACAACTCTAAGATAATCATCATGCTCTCTCTCATCCTTAGAGTATACCAAAATTTCATCTATAAACACCAACACGGATCTATCCAAATACTCTTGAAAGACTCAATTCATCAAATCCACAAAGAAAGCAGGTGCATTCGTCAACCTGAATGGCATCACTAACCAGTCATACAAACCATATCTAGTCTGAAATGTTGTCAAAGGAATGTTGTCCTCTGCCACTCTCAACTGATGGAACCCTGTTGCCAAATCCAACTTGGAAAACAACTTGGCTCCACTCAACTGATCAAATAGATCATCAATTCTCAGCAGAGGGTACTTATTCTTTATCTTCCTTTCATTCAGCTTATGATAGTCGATACACATCCATAACGACCTATCTGATTTCTTCACGAATACCGCGGTCGCTCCCCAAGGCGAACTGCTTGGTCTAATAAAATTCCTTCCTTCTAGATCCACTAGCCGCACCTTCAATTCATTCATCTCTGTCAGTGTCATCCTACTAGGTGGTCTACTTATAGGTTCAGCTCCTGGCACGAGATCTATCTGAAACTTAACAACTCATTTCAGTGGTAGTCCTATGACTGGCTCAAACACATATGCAAACTCTTTTGCAAGACTTAACTCTTCTCCTATTTCCATTGCACTTAACAAAGTACAACTACTCTGGTCAGAATTCTCTATCGAGAATATAATTCGGTTATGACTATCAGGGTGTCTCAAAGATATCTCTCCATCCTAGTAGAATATCCTGGCCTCATACCTTCTCAACCAATCCATACCCAAAATGATTCCGAATTCTACGAAATCATAAACATACAAACTGCATGCAAACTTATGACCTAACAAATCAAGTTCTAATTGGTCATATCTCATCCCCAAAGTTGCATACCCTCTTATTAGATTCGCAACCCTTAAGGAAGTAACAAGGTATGTGGGTTCTAAGCATAACCTATCAACCAAACACTAGAATATAAATGAATGTGATGCACCGCTATCAAAAAGTATCCTAACTGGTATACTCTGAATCAAAAACATACCTTCCATCACATTCTTTCCTTTATCAGCTGCAGTGGGCTTAGCTGATGATCCAATAGCAAAAACTTTCCCCTTGTCCGCCCTGGCTGGCTCTGGACACTGGTTCTTGTAACGCCCAACTTGATTACAGTTAAAGCATTTCACATTCTTCTTGTCTACAGCCTTCTTTTCCTTTCCTGACCGACACTCATTTGCATAATGACCCTTCTTGTCACATTTGTAGCATACCAAATCTGTCTTTGCCTTTTTAGCAGCATCCTCTTTTTGGGCTCCCTACCTCTTAAAGAATTTCCTCTTCTTTCCCCGAGGATCCTGGGATTCAACTGGCTTCTCTCTAGCAGAAATAGCAAGTGTCTCTTTATGGAGAATGGCCATCTCCACCACCACATTACAAGGTTCTCGGATATGGGTTATGGTCATTCTAGTAAGCTCAGGTCTCAGTCCTCGAATGAAACTTTCATTTCTTCTGACATCAGTGTCAACCATAACATATCCTTATCGAGACAGCTCATCAAACTTAGCAGCATACTCGACCACTTACATCTCTCCTTGAACTAGATCCATGAACTTTCTCATCAACGCCGACTTAGCAACCTCAGATAAAAACCTTTGCTCAAACCTTTTTCTGAAATTAACCCATGTTAGCTCTTCCTCCGAAACTCCGACGGTCACACTATTCCACCAGTGAAGCGCTGCCCCTTGCAACTGCCTAGAGGCTAGCCTTCTCTTTTACCCATCATCCAAGCCTAGATCAGTACAGATCCTTTCATAGTGAAAAAGCCAATTCTCAACTTCAACAGCATCCTCCGTTCCAAAAAACGGCTTTCCACCCAAACTGGTGTGGTCTTTGCTTAGCTTAGCATAGCTATTCCCGAATGGAGCCATGAGATTAACTCCTCCAACATTACCAACAACTCCAGCTTGCAAAAGATTAGCCAACAACTAATACACCATCCCCACATCTACGGGCGGATTTCCAGCACCTACATTGGCTTCAACATTTGGATTAGCACTAGCTTATCGACCTTGGTTCCTCCTGGTATTAGGTCGAGCGTTTCCATTGTTTGTGGTGCTTCCTCCACCTAGATTTCCTCTTCCATTTCCTACTTCCATGTCTTCTTTCTCGTAAATCTGCATACGAGGCTTAGTAAGATACAGAAGAAGGTTCTAAGAGAGAGGGGAACACGTACTTATATATATATATAAATATATGTAAATATATATATATATATATATATAATACAAGTACGTTACTATAGCGTTAACCCAAACCCCGATCATATTTTCAAATTCATTGGATTATGTTTGAAAATCTTTTATGTTTATCTTTCTTTTAAAATTTCATAAACCTATGTTATGATCCCAACTTGTAACATCCCCCTACTTGGAGGCCCAAAACTAACGGCTACAGATATTGCAGTCATCTATAGTTATTAATCCTCGGCGACCAAATATGGCAAAGTTAGATTCATTGATACATAGAAACACATGAATATGGAAAAAATTTGAACTCCAAATAAAATCACATTTCATCTTAAAATATATCCAATTCATTACATAATCCCAAATTCGCAAATCACGTTTAGAGAAAATATATTTATTACAACATGCGCCAAGAGCGACATATAAAGATGCCCCCTTGGATGATCAAAGTATATAAAGGCAATATAACAACTTTGCAATTACAAACAACACAGCGGAATCAAAAGAAAAGAGAAGTCTAAATAGCTATCATGCCTCATGCACATCTCCGAAAGCTTATTCGTCTTAAGAGGTACCTAAAAACCTCAACTCTCAAACTACTCAAAATCAATTGGGTACCCGAGAGTTTAAGGGGAAAACATAAACTTCGAGTCAGACATAAAGCCTGGTATGAATAATAATCTACCATCTCAAATCATTTAGATATCTAGTGAGACCACGCCGCTTAGTGGAATGGGTTTTCCCCTCACTAGTATCTCAAAACCTTTATAAAACCATATATTGTGCTCCTGCATCCACGATGGTTAAAACAATTCAAAATAGTATAATATGATGATATGCAAATGAATCAATTCTGGATTACCCATCCCCATTCATTTTAGACTATCTGTCTCAATTATAGTTTCTAGGATTACTATTAACCTATTAGTTTTCATAAGCTGACTAATAACCAGTTAAACATTTAAGGACTCCCTGTCCAATTACATAGATTTTATGGGATCACTATGAACCTATTGGTAACTCCAATATCTTACTCTTATCCTAGTTTTCATGGGTTGACTAGGAACCTATTGGTGACTCCAATATTCTTTCTTCTTACCCTAATTTTCTTGAGCTGATTAGGAACCTATTGACATCTGTCAATATTTCAATCCGGATATAGTTTTAATGGGCTAACTACAAACCTACTGGCCTCTGCCAGTATCAAATCATAGTTTTCATGGGCTTACTATGAACCTTTCCTTCTGACCTCTTCCTTTATACATAGTTTTCATGGTCTAACTATGAACCTGTCTTTCTGACATCTTCCTTTATACATAGTTTTCATGGGCTAACTATGAACCTATTGGCCCCTGCCAATATTTTTTCCCATACACAGTTTTCATGGGCTTACTAAGAACCTATTGCCCCTGCCAATATCTTTCTTTTATATTTTAGCATCCTATATTCTGGTCTTCCTGACCTCCTATATGCAATTCTACTCATTCATAACTTTAATCAATATATATTCACTACGGGGTTAACCAAGCTGGTTCTTCTACCCTATATCCCCAAAATGCAGTTATGGGTTTATTAAAAAGTGAATATATTCATATTTAAAGAAGCAAACATAACAGCATAGTAATACCACTCCTATGGCTTTAGTATATAACATAGTTAATATCTTTAACCATTATTTTTATCATAGAAAGCTTCTTCTCAAAACCATTACAAACTCCTTTAATTTAGCCATGGGTTTTTCCTTTTAAAAATAGAGTTTGGGTTATAAAACCTTTCGATACCTTCGAAACCTAGCTTTCGATACCTTCGAAACCTAGCTTTCGACTTCATAGGATGACCTCCTCCGAAAGCCTTAAAAGTCTATCTTCAAAGCATTAAGCTCTTGCCTTTTAATACTTTAAAATCTACCTTTTGAAACCTTTCGATTGTAGTAAGTATTAATATTTAACCTTTAGAAATTTAGCTTCGAAATCAGTTGAAAGTACCCCTTCGACACCAATGAAAGTAACCCTTTTGAAATCAATGAAAGTCCCCATTTCAAAAGCATTGGGTTTATACTTAAAACATTATTTGGGTCAAAGTGAATATAGGAGAAAGAAACTCTTTCGAAACCATCCTTTATCATATAAAATATTAGGGAAAACTTGATGGCATCGGTACCATCTCTTTCAAAAGCATTTAACATCTGGGTTAAATATTAGAAGGTTGGTATCGGAACCCCTTTCGAAACCATTGCATTCGAAACCCCTAACCCCTTTCGAAAGTTATAGGAAGTGGCTCTAACTTATAAAACAAAGTATCCTTTCGACAACATTGATGTCTTCAACACCATCGAAAGGTTAAAGAACGACAGCAGGGTTTCGACTAGGTCGAAACCCCTTCTTTCAAAACATTCTTTCATAAACAAAGGAACCCAGTCGAAAGCAATTTTAAGTTAATGGCAACCCTTTTGGAACCCTTTTAAAACCTCTTTCGAAACCATATGCTTCGACTCCATCGAAGGCTTAAAACAAAACACATGAATGCGCTTTTCTTTTAAAAAAAACAAACCAAGGTTTCAACACCTTCGGAAGCTATGCTTTCGACACCTTACCTTCCTCCTTCCCAATCCACTGTGTACCATCTTAGTGATACCTTGTGTATTGGATTCAACATAGTTGGTTTTGACTAAGATAAAGGTGGAATCATCTATGTGGAAAGGTGTTTTCTAAAGCAGGCAGAACTAATTTTCCGAGTAAACTAGGTTTTATACTACTTTAAGCAAATTTTTCTCTAACTAACCTGCCACGTGTCAACTCCTGATTGGTTGCTTTAACTTTTTCAAATTCTTTTCCAAAAATAACTGCCACTAATCTAGATCTAAACCATGGTTAAGTTAATCAAATAAGCCCTTCCATTAAGCAAAACCAATTTTGCAAAGAAGTCCCTCTTCTAAAACAATTTATTTTGCATAGCAAATCACTTTGGAAAAATCCCCAAAAATTCCAGAAATTCACTTTAATCATGTTGTCTAACATATCAAAATTCCAGGCACAAATTCTCAATATATTTCCCAAAATAAATTTATAAAGCCAAATAACCATATTTTCCTTTGAAACTTCATAATAACCTTTCCATAGCTCGGAAAATTATCAAAATTGAAACCCAACTCCAAAATCATGTTTCACATAACATAAAGTTTTCCCATGGCATTTAATCATCATTAAATCTGGGTTCTGACCTAAAACCATATAAATCCTCTTTTAAGTATTCTTGTTTAAACCATATAAATTCTAAATCAAGCATATCATCATCCAATATATCATAAAAACGAATTTACCCTTAAATTCGAAAATATATGATTCAAAACAAAATTGAGATGGAATTATTATTCACCTTGATTTAGATAAGGAGATTGGATTGAGATTGATTTCCCCTAAGCTTGATTCTTTAGCTTTTAATTTGAATTCCTCTTCTTCTCTTAATGGCCGGCCGTTCCTATGCTTTTGATTATTGTGTTTTAAAATGACGTGAATGGGAAGAAAATGGTAGGAACGAAAATATATATGGGTAAGGGTTATGGGCGGCAATTCCAATTATACCCTTATGTAACTTAACTAACCAAAAACCCATTCTTAAGCCCATTAATTTTATATTAGGCTCGGCCTTAATTAAATTAATTCAAGTCTCAATCCCCTTATCATTTAACATTTACATTATTCTATTTAATATATCTAATTAAATCTCCTGAATAATGTTATCAAAAATTAGGGGTGTTATACTTGGCTCTCTCTCTCACTAATTGTCTGACCATAGCCGACAAGTCTGACATTTGGATAGTTGGTGCTAAGCGATGGTCGTGTTCCACCTCACATGATATGGCCCGGTCGAGGTCTACATGCCATTCCACGTCTTTTTGGTTTAACATCTTCCCGATGTGTGTCTCGTAAATTCACTTCATCGTCATTTCGGGGAAGAACTTGGTCAACATTTAACTGAACTCCATCATCCAAATTGGCCGCAACAGCTCCAACTAGCATCATAGTGTGCATAGGTAAGTTATCTCCTTTGGAGTAGGCATCGATACCGATCCCTATGGAGGGATTGGCACCGGTCGATCCTGGTAGACCACGATGGTCTGCCTGTTGACGTACCAAAGTTTCTGCACGATATCCGTCTGTTCTGCGGTGCCTATGCCTGTGATACTCGTCTGATGAACTAGAACTCTCTGATGTCGAGTAAGGGGTAGGGTCCCTTCTAGCTTTTCCTCGCCGTTGCTAAGTGAGTTGGTTCATTAGGTTGATATTGGTCTGAATCTGCTAATTTAATTGTCGACGGCTATCCATTAACTCTCTCATTAGATTCTAGAATTTAGATCTTGTAATAGAATTAGTTTGATTCTATACTTCAACTAGTTCGACATTCACATCCATTGGTTGACTGCTCGGGCCTCTTTGCTGGATACTAACGTTCTTGTTTCCTTCTACGTTCTGAGAAGTAGATATAGTGTTCCTCACTATTGTTGATAGCTTTGCTTATATTTTTGCAAATATGAATAGTATGAGCGAACTTCCTGAAGATAACTATGTATCCCTTTCGGGGGATTTATGCACTCCAGTAGCAACGAAGGGATCCTAATTAGCTGAGAATAAAGGATCTCAATGAAAGCACTAAAGTGTTTGCACCGAAAATTGGCACAAACACCCAACAGAAACTTTATAAAGAGGATTAAATGAAGAATAAAATGAAAAAAGTGGATAACAACAAAGAAACAACAATTAATTGAAAGAAAAACACATACACAATGATTTATAGTGGTTCGACGTTGTTTGCATACATCCACTTTGAATAGATTATTTTATTAATAACTTTATAATCTGAGTTCAAGTGAGATCATATTAAAATCCTCAGTTACAAAAGAATATAAAGCAAATAGCAGCGTAAAGTCCCGAAAATGAACAACCAAAGAAGAGGGATCGATACCCATCCCTTCTATGGTTGAATTTTAGGGTGTGATCCCTATGGTGGCTTCCTTATGCTAAAATATGCTTAGCCTCCAAATTTCATGCTAATTGGATCAGTGGAGCTCGAGTTATTGCTTGATCTTTGCTTCAATATGGTTTGCATGCTGATTTCTACCGATCCCTTCCAAGGGAAGTATACCGATCCCTCCAACTTCATCCCCTTGAGGTGAGGTCCCTAGTGTAGGCTCTCTAGGGTCCCCATGCCTTGCTCACCAAATTTCATATGCATTGGACTTGTGGATTTTAAGATATTAATTGTTTTCTACAAGAATGCTTCCATACCTTGAAACATACCGATCCCTCTTATTGGAGCTAATTAAGATATTTCATACATCGAACATTCTACCTTACATATCTATTAATCCAATTCAACATTGACTTCATATTATCATCTGCACTTGACTGCTGGGCCCCACAATAATCACTCTGGAGTCATCGGCCTTAATGGCAACCGAATCTAACTCATGAAATTAGTTCAATATAGCCAAGTTAAAATGCCGGATAACACACAGACATATAGCCTTACTTCTAATTAGCGAACTCCCTAACCAACATCGACATAGGAAAAGTCGAAATAAATCTCCTTCGAAGCAAACTGTGAACTAATCCCAAGTAAATCTATCCTTGGAAATCGAAACTATAGAGGCACTCCACCAGTTTATTGTTCATCCCTAGAGTCATCTAGATGTCCACTTCTACCTCATTGCATCATCTAGCTCAAAGTCATCGAAGATCCACTTGTAAGTAATTATCCAATCTTGCCTTTTAATAGATGACTCTGTTCCAAGGAATAGTCTGCTTTCTAGACTCTCGAAGTCTTTACACAGCTCGACAAAGTCGACTCTAACCATTTTCACTTGAGCATCATAACCATCCAGAACAATTTTGGCATTCGAAAAAATGATTCGCACCATCTCTACGAACAAATCCTATCAACTAGGGTTAGTATCCTGCCCAATCCTCAACTCTAAAGATAGAGTCAATAGTAGTATTTCTCATATGCTAGATCATTCCTACTCTATAATAAGGATGACCCATCTCTCATAAAGAAAACTACATCAGTATTGCTCGTGTGTGGAAAACAACTTATATACTATATATACTACTATATAGTTTTGAAAACCAAAATATATAACAAATATGAACTCTCTTGTATATACATACACTCTTTATCCAGTTTAAGGCAATAACTCATACCCTATCTCTACTGGATCGCGGTATCAACTTAGGTTAATCATGTAATTTACGCTTTGATGTTGAATGTAATGACCGTCCTACACCTAGGATGCAGAACAGTTGTCAAAGGAAAGAAGAGAAGTAAAGAAGAGGAAATAAAAGAGAAGAGAATGGAAAAGAAGAAAAAGGAAACATCAAATAATCATATAACCTGTCATATACCTCACATCGCATCAGATAAAATATAATAGCTAACACAGATATAAAATAGTCGAGACAATAATAACAATGTGAACTAATCATCAGAGTACAAGATCCAAGGAGTTATACAACATAGTAAAAGAGTTTATACAACTGATACATATACTTAACTGATAAACTGTCTCTAATAATAGTAAGTCAAACATTGTCTAGGCTCCATAGTGTCACACAGTGGAATATACTATAACAATTCAAATATAAGCATGAGTAAATGTAACCTCATGCTAGTGCATCTAGAGAACTTCATATGTAATCTATACCTACTCTCTAATCTACTCATTTAAGAGTACCCAAGATAAAATGAATCAAAGGATAAAATCTCAGGTCATACAATAGTCCGGTGTGAGCGATAAACAATCTCAAAATACTATAAAAGTCGATATAGTATACGGAACAGAAAGTACATGAATCATACCTGACCTATCCCTGCAACCAAAGAGTCAGCACATAACATCGATAATATGTTACTCAACGACATCATAAAAAGGTTACTCTATCCGGGGTGTCTAGGTATCCCTATGCATAATACCTATCTCATGTGACATCCCAAGGGTGACAGGTGGCTAGTGAAGCAACCATAGAAAACATAACATCCATCAAACAATACTAACCATCACCCAATGTGCCCTAGATATATGATAACTCGTATGACCCTCAAGCCATGGACTAGTGGTAATCCCGGCTCTTCGTCATACTCTCCTATCTCACAGCCCAAAGTTGGATACATGTCTCGCATCTCAAAGTTGGACACTAGACCCGAAGGCATAGATCCAGGGTATACAGATCCTTGTTATCAATCCATGGGTGTCCCCACTATACAATTGAAAGGGAGTGCGGATTAAGGATCTTAAGGCTAATTTAACACTAGAGGGGGGTGAATAGTGTTTAATGGATTCTAAGACTTATATGGACTAATTTAAAGATTATGATATAAATAAATGCAGAACTTAATCATAGAACAATAACAGAATCAAACACAGATGCAGAAAGTAAATAAAAAGCAGTAAAAGGAAAGAGCACACCGGATTTTATACTGGTTCGGAGTTACCCTACGTCCAGTCCAGCACCAAGGCAAACACCTCATACAGATTTTTATTATACCAATGTCGAGATTACAAAGCAAAATTTCTAAAGGCCATGAGGTACCCTCCTGTCTTCGAGTCTGGGGCAAACTCTCTTGATTTACGGGACACAAGATCACCCAATTGATTTCCAGGCACAACCACACTTTATAGAGAGACTTGATAAACTTTTGATTACAAATTGACCCTATAACTCTGAATAGCACTTTGATCTTCGAGAGAGGGCAGAGAATCAA
The DNA here is from genome assembly GCA_030737815.1 of Allium fistulosum. Taxonomy (NCBI): domain Eukaryota; kingdom Viridiplantae; phylum Streptophyta; class Magnoliopsida; order Asparagales; family Amaryllidaceae; genus Allium; species Allium fistulosum. The sequence goes on along the minus strand of CM060901.1, from coordinate 919,080,200 downwards.
ACAAGTATGAGATTCTAATTTGATTCACTAGAGAATTCGGCAGAATTTCGGCACGATCTTAAAAATATGAAAATTTTAGAATATGGTTTTGTGGAGAAGAAGGAGTGAAGAAAATAAGAAAATAGTTAGTTAAAAATTCGTTTGTGAAGGCTATTTATATACCAGTAACGGTCATAACCATTTGTGAAGAGATTTAAACGAATAGACACTTCTTTTGAAAATTGAAACTTTTAAATTTAACGGCCACCATGTCGACATGGGGTATCCCATGATATCGACATCCCTTAGTTAAAAATAATGTAAAATTTGTTTTGAAAATGGTATTGAAAGGAAAACAAGATGAAATGGTTCTAGAGTAAAATAAACTAATTTTCCAATGATTTAAAATAAAGAAGAGTAGAAAAATATATTTTTAGAATGTATATATAAATTTGATTTTAAATCTCAAGTATATATACACTATAAAAGAATTTTTAAAAATCAGAAGATAGTTTAAAAACAAACGAAGTTTAAAACAAGAGTTTATTTAAAAACAAAAACAAAGAATATTTTAAGGCTAAAACATCTTATTGAAAATCATTTGAAAAGATAATTTATAAGGCTAAAACATTTTGAAAAGCAGTTTTGAAAATCATTTGAAAAACCATTTTGAAGTAGTTTTGCAAGCTTCTTCCTACAGAATATCTCATCACATAAGGACTCAAGAACTTGTACAAAACTAGGATGTTCATGGGTTTGTAAGCCACTTGTCGTAGGTTTGTAAGCTAATTGTCGGGGGTTTGTAAGCCACTAAGAAGGTAGAAATGGGTTCCATCCCAAATGAAATTTGGAATGAATATTTCCATGCTATTATGAATTTTTAACAAAACTAGACACTTATCTTGAAATCTTGATCTTGATACTCATGAGTCTTCAAACTTGATTTCTTCATTCTTGATCTTTATACTGCACAGTCTTCAATAATCAGTACCTACTTTATATATATCATGCATAATAACATTCATATATATATATATATCTATACAATAGTGTTAGTATATAAGTTATAATAAAATAAGTTACAAAGGTTGTTGTCATCAAAACCACTATCTCTAGTGACATAAGAATAATAACTAGTGATATAAAATATAGCATCCTAAATTAAATGGAATTCAAGATTATTTATACACTAAAGATTTTTTTAGAAGAACATTAGTTTTATTAAGATAACATTTATATTCAAATTAACAAACCAATATATAATCAAGAAAGAGAAAAACAAAAACGAAAAACGATAACGAGGACCCTTAACTATTGGTGATTTATGGACCGAATAGTTTGGATAGTGGAGACAAAAGTTTCCACATTGTTCGATCAAGTTCCCATTAGCGTCAAAAAGGACCTCTCCAACGCAAATTATGCCATCGTCTTCGTCCATATGAACATCCGGATTCGGCAGAGGATGTTCTTCTTCTTGATCCTCTTGTGGTTCTTCTAGAGGCTCTTCTTCTTCTTCATAATCCATGGCTTGTGATGATTCTTCGATGACAATGGGATTGGCATGTTTATCCATAAGGAAGTTTTATAAATTCCTAAGGATTCTGCCTTGCTTATCTTGTTCTCTAGCCATTCGCAGTTGACTTACTTGAATTTCCTTCATCATTTGAAGCAAATCTTTCATCTTCTCTTGTAATTTGATGACTCGTACGTGTGTGGAATGTTGAAAAGGGCCAGAATGAGGAGAAGTGGGTGAAGAAGGTTCATTATTAGAAGAGGAAGCCATTAATTTCCTGTTTTAGAAGTTTATTACAGAGAATAGAATAGAGAAAAGGAGTAAAAGTCAAAATATATAAATATATAACCAAATAACTAATTTTAGAGGGAAATTTAAATTTAAAAATGTCGACATGTATGTCGACATCGGGGGATGGGCCATGTCGACATGCTAGTTCAATTTTTGAGAAATTTTTATTTATATTAATTATTAACTATACTTGTATTATTTATAATTTATATTTCAGTTAATGAACATATACCTAATTCTCATCTAAATTTAGTAAAGTTTTGTTCATTTAATGTTTTGGTTAATATATCAGCAATTTGTTTCAGTATTAATATATTCAAGAGTTGTGACTTCTTTACTTATATTATATCTAAGAAAATGATGTCTAATATCAATATGTTTTGTTCTAGCATGATGAGTTGGATTTTTAGATAGGTTTATTGTACTAGTATTATCACAATAAATTGGTGATTTAGTTATAGTTAATCCAAAATCTTTTAAAGTTTATTGCATATATATAACTTGAGAACAAGCCAAAGCAGCAGATATATATTATGCATTAGTTGTTGACAAGGATACAGTGTTTTGCTTCTTACTAAACCAAGAAACCAGAGAATGTCCTAGAAAGTGATAAGTTCCACTTGTACTTTTTCGGTCTGATTTACAACCAGTGTAATCAGCATCACAATATGAAATTAAATGAAATACATCGTTTTTAGGGTAAAATAAACCATAATCTAAAGTATATTTTACATATCTTAAAATTCTTTTAACATCTTTTAAGTGAGTTTCTTTAGGTTGAGATTGGTATCTTGCACAGAGACAGACACTATGCATGATGTCAGGACGACTTGCTGTTATATATAGCAGCGAACCAATCATTCCCCTACATAATTTTTGATCAACATCTTTTTATTTATCTTCTTTACTTAAAGCTACATTAGTTGTCATTGGAGTTGGTTTCCCACTAGAAGTGTTCAATCCAAATTTATTAATTAAATCCTTAGCATATTTTTCTTGACTAATGAAAATTCCTTTATCTAATTGTTTGATTTGAAGTCTTAAGAAAAAACTTAGTTCTCCCATATGACTCATTTCTAATTCTTTAGTCATTATATTTGAGAATTCTTTATTTGTTATGTTATTAGTTGATCCAAATATTATATCATCTACATATATTTGTACTAATTTAATATCATTTTTGTTTCTTTTAATAAAAAGAGTTGTATCTATTTTACCAATTTCAAAACCAGATTGTAGTAAATAAGATCTTAGTCTTTCATACCAGGCTCTAGGAGCTTGTTTCAGACTATATAAAGCTTTCTTTAATTTATATACATGATTTGGAAATTTATTATCTTCAAAAAGTGGAGGTTGTTCAACATAAAAATCTTCTTTTACAAAACCATTTAGAAAAGCACTTTTAACATCCATTTGATATAACTTGAAATTATTGTAGTTTGCGAAAGCAAGTAGAATCCTGATAGCTTCTAGTCTTGCTATGGGTGCAAAGGTTTCGTCATAACCAATTCCTTCTTCTTGACAATAACCTTGCGCGACTAAACGAGCTTTATTTCTCACAACCTCACCAAGTTCATTCATTTTATTTTTATAAACTCATTTTGTTCCAATTATACTTTTATCCTCAGGTCTAGGAACAAGTTCCCAAACATCATTTCTAGTGAACTGACTCAATTCTTCTTGCATAGCAAGAATCCATGAATCATCAGATGATGCTTCCTTTGGATTTTTAGGTTCAATAGTTGACATAAAAGCTACATTACTCATAATATTTAGTTGAATTCTTGTTTTAACTATAGATTCAATATTTCATAGTATATTTTCTACAGGATGATCTTTTAATAGCCTAATTCTTTTATTAGGTTGAATGATTTCATAATTAGTTTCATTAGGTTCATTATTTAAAGTTACAAAATCTTCTTCATCTTCTATTTGTACAGTATCTTTAAAATTTTCATCAAAAGATACATGCATTGTTTCTTCAATAGTGTTAGTTCTTAAATTATAAACTCTAAATGCTTTACTTCTATTAGAATATCCGATAAAGATACCTTTGTCAGATTTAGGTTCAAATTTATCTAAATTATCTTTTGTATTAAGAATAAAACACTTACTACCTAAAACTTTAAAATAAGCTACTATGGGTTTCTTATTGTAAATTAATTCATATGGTGTTTTATTAGTTAATGGTCTGATTAAAATCCTATTTAATATATAACAAGCTGTAGCGACTGCTTCAGCCCAAAAGTTTTTAGGTAAGTTACTATCAGAAAGCATTGTTCTAGCACACTCTTGAATCGTTCTATTCTTACGTTCTACCACTCCGTTTTGTTGTGGAGTTCTTGGAAAAGAGAAATTATGAGTAATTCCTTTTTTATTATAGAAATTCTCAAAATTTTCATTTTCAAATTCTCTACCGTGATCACTACGAATAGTTTTTATTTTTAAAGAAAGTTGATTTTGAATTCTTTTAGCAAAATTCTTAAATAATTCAAAAGCATCACTTTTAAGTTAAAGAAAAATTGCCCAAGTATGTCTAGAATAATCATCTACAATAACAAAAACATATTTATTGTGATTAATTGATTGAACTTGAGATGGACCAAATAAATCTAAATGAAGTAATTCCAGAGGTTTAGAAGTAGAAATCATATCTTTTAATTTAAATGAACTTTTCTTAAGTTTTCCTAATTGGCAAGCATTACATATACTATCTACATTAAAGTTTAACTTGGGAAGACCTCTAACTATGTCAAGTTTTGATAACCTAGATAACAGTTTGAAATTTAAATGAACAAATCTTTTATGCCAAATCCAAGGGTCACTTGTATTTGCCAAAAGACATAAGTTATCATTTGAAACTTTCATACTAAGGATGTAAATGTTTTTCTTCCTAATTCCTTCAAAGATAATATTTAACTTATTATCTTCGATGTGACACTTATCTTTTCCAAATTTAATTTAAATCCTTTATCACATAGTTGACTTATACTAAGAAAATTATGTTTTAAATTCCTAACTAGCAAAACATCCAAAATGATAGGAGTTTTAGAATTTCCGACATTGTCGATGCCAATCACATATCCTTTTGAGTTATCTCCAAAGTTGACCAATCCACCATCTTGATATATAACGTCATTAATTATCTCGGGATTTCCAGTCATATGCCTTGAACATCCACTATCAAGTATCCATTTATCTTTCTCAATTTGCACAGTTTGTCCATTGGTTGTTGATTCTTCAAAAGCCATGTAACATGTCTGTTCCTGCATAACAAACCAATTCTATAGATAACTTGATTTTTCATAAAAACTATATGCAGACTTATGATGCTTTGATGAAATGCATAAATTCAAACTAGTATTAACAAAATTTCCCAAAATTGCCATTTTTAACTTTTCAAGTTTCAGATTATGAAAACTATGAAAACCTATGCTCTGATACCAATTGAATGGGAGTGCAGATTATGGATCTTAAGGCTAACTTAACACTAGAGGGGGTGAATAGTATTTAATGGATTCTAAGACTTATATGGACTAATTTAAAGATTATGTTATAAACAAATGCAGAACTTAATCACAGAACAATCACAGAATCAAACACAGATGCAGAAAGTAAATAAAAAGCAGTAAAAGGAAAGAACACACCGGATTTAATACTGGTTCGGAGTTACCCTACGTCCAGTCCTACACCAAGGCAAACACCTCGTACAGATTTTTATTATACCAATGTCGAGATTACAATCCTCAATTTCTAAAGGCCTTGAGTACCCTCCTGTCTTCGAGTCTAGGGCAAACTCTCTTGATTTACGGGACACAAGATCACCCAATTGATTTCCAGGCACAACCACACCTTATAGAGAGACTCGATAAAATTTTGATTACAAATTGATCCTATAACTCTGAATAGCACTTTGACCTTCGAGAGAGGGCAGAGAATCAAACAAGAATGAGATTCTAATTTGATTCACTTGATAATTCGGCAAAATTTTGGCACGATCTTAAAAATATGAAAATTTTAGAATATGGTTTTGTGGAGTAGAAGGAGTGAAGAAAATAAGAAAATAGTTAGTTAAAAAATTCGTTTGTGAAGGCTATTTATAGACCAGTAACGGTCATAACCATTCGTGAAGAGATTTGAACGAATAGACACTTCTTTTGAAAATTGAAACTTTTGAATTTAACGGCCACCATGTCGACATGGGGTATCCCATGATGTCGACATCCCTTAGTTAAAAACAATGTTAAATTTGTTTTGAAAATGGTATTGAAAGGAAAACAAGATGAAATGATTCTGGAGTAAAATAAACTAATTTTCCTATGATTCAAAATAAAGAAGAGTAGAAAAATATATTTTTAGAATGTATATATAAGTTTGATTTTAAATCTCAAGTGTATAAACACTATAAAAGAATTTTTGAAAATCAGAAAATAGTTTAAAAACAAACGAAGTTTGAAACAAGAGTTTATTTAAAAACAAAAACAAAGACTATTTTAAGGCTAAAACATCTTTTTGAAAATCATTTGAAAAGATAATTTTTAAGGCTAAAACATTTTGAAAAGCAGTTTTGAAAATCATTTTGAAAAACCATTTTGAAGTAGTTTTGCAAGCTTCTTCCTGCAGAATATCTCATCACATCAAGACTCGAGAACTTGTACAGAACCAGGATGTTTGTGGGTTTTTAAGCCACTTGTCGTAGGTTTGTAAGCTACTTGTCGTGGGTTTGTAAGCCACTAAGAAGGTAGAAATGGGTTCCATCCCAAATGAAATTCGGAATGAAGATTTCCATGCTATTATGAAGTTTTAACAAAACTAGACAGTTATCTTGAAATCTTGATCTTGATACTCATGAGTCTTCAAACTTGATTTCTTCATTTTTGATCTTTATACTGTACAGTCTTCAATAATCAGTACATGCTTTATATATATCCTACATAATAACATTCATATATATCTAGACAATAATGTTAGTATATAAGTTATAATAAAATAAGTTACAAAGGTTGTTGTCATCAAAACCACTATCTCCAGTTCCTAACAATCTCCCCAATTTTGATGATGACAACCTTATAAAATATATTTACCACTTCGATCATACCATAACTCCCCCTTACACCAACAAGTCCCCCTTACTCCAAGCATACTATTTTATATAACTTCTCCTCCTTTATCATCAAAAAAAATAACCTATAAACCTTGAAATTAATAGAAAATGAGATAAACAAACATATGACATGTAACGACCCGTAAATTTCAACTGTTTTAATAGCGTAATTAGTTGAAATTTTGTGAAATTTTAAACGATAAAATTTTGAAATATAAATTTGATATTTGAAATGCGTCTAGTTAAACATAGCAACTGGTAAATTTTCGTCCGAAAATATGAAAGTTTATTTCGCGCGTAAATTTACTTCAATTTAATCAGTTAAAAAGCGATGAAAATAAATATTTCCGAAACCTAAATATTTTTACATAGAAAAATTCTAAACCATCTTCTGAGCAAGATGTCAGTTTGTCGTTTTTCCAAATTCGGACTTCTTTGGCTCCGTCGATCTTATTTTTCAGCGTTTTTCTTGCATTTTCCGCTATTAGAAATTTCGAATTTTTATAATTCAATCAAATCACTGATTTCTGTATATCGTTTGATCGTCTCATCGTGCTGATCTCTACGGTATATTCGATTGTCAATTGAGGATCTCGGTGTGCGGTGCAATCTGCGGAATGCTCAGCGTATCGGTTTCGCAAACGAGTCCGTTGGTTGCCTAACCTTTCATTTCCACCGTTAACTATTAATTTTCTTCGAATTCAGCATTTGACTTTTGGTTTTACTGGCTTTTGATTTTCCTTCATTTGCTTTTTGATAAGTTCATTTTTCGTGCATGTTTCAACGGTTCATTTTTATTGCTTGAGATATAAATGTATATTTGTATCGAAGCCTGCACCTCCATTTTCATTTTTCCACCATTTACTCTTCCAGCTTCTTCTTTCACTCACGAGGAAAAAAAATTATAACTGCTGCTCGTTTCTTTGCTTTCCGATCCCCTTCTCCTTCCAACTCCGTGCCTTCCTCTCACCTCCGCCCGAGCCCCTCCGCCTCCGCCACCTATACACCTTGCTATGCATCTTCCTCACCCATTTCCTTTTTTCCTCCATGCGGCTCAAGCTCCATCATCTTCCTTCTTGCTGCCCACGTTAACCAATCACCACGACTTGAACCCACATCCACCTTAACCATATTTCGGCAGCTTCGCCTCCACATCACTTACTAACAGCTGCTCATCTACTCAACCGCGCCCGCAGCATCACCCGAGCCTCCTTCCTCCATCACTCACTTCGGCAACCCAAAGCCCACTCGGTCGAGACCCAGTCACGACCTTCACATGTAGCACCACTCGCCCTACTGCCGTATCCACCTCGGCCTTGGCCTTCACTTCCACGGGAGCACAAGGACCCGAGCGTTTCCCTTCATCTCGTCTCCCTTCCAAGCCGAGCTTACATTATTTTCTTTTGGGGTATGTTTTAAAATATTACTGAATACATTATGTTATATGTATGTGAGTTTTGAATGTTTACGAGGTCTGCATACGTTTAGTTTTAGTATGAATTGCAGTAGCATATAATTGTTTACAAATTTAAAGTGATTTTTGTCTTGGCTGTTGTTTACATATTTCATATATTAACTTTTATATAATACTGTATAAACTTATATATTAGGTGTTTGGTGACGGGTTTTATAAAATGCTTTTAAAGTTTTACTGAGTGTATGGTGCTTCCAATACATATTCCTATGTCAGCTTAGATATTGCGTTTTATATATATAGTAGAGTATGTAAACTGTGTTATGTAGTCTCCACTCTATTTGCTTTTAAAGTTATAGTGTTATAAAATATAGAGTTAGTATGTTCTGTTTATATTTTAATATACATACTTATAATTTTAAAACAATAGTTGGGTTTAGAGTATATATAGTATGCTTTGTGATTAATAAATTGAAATAGATTTTATAACACATATCTTCATTCAGTCTGTTCATGGGTTAGTTTACAGATATGACATAAGTAAGTTGTTTATAATATGGGAATAGTATATGAAACTTATACATTTTGTTGCGTGTTTTATTTTATATATATAATACATTAGTTTCTATATATTTAACCCATTATGCACAAAAAGTTAATACGAACATATATTTTATAAGCTATATTAGTTTTAATATAAAGCATGAAGTTATTTAAGTTATATATTAGTTTTATAAAGTGTATAACCAATCAGTTCTATATGTTTTAGTTTATACCTATAGGTGATATGTAGTTATTTTATAATTGGTACAAAAAGTCTGCACATATGTTGCTCGAATAAATGCATGTGGTCTATAGTTGTTTCAAAACTATAATTTTTGAAAATGCGTGTATATATATTATTTTAATGGGTTTGGGTTAAGAAATAATATTAGAATAATATACATATTTTTGTTTCGATCTACATCAAGCTGTTTCTGATCTATTTTCATCGATCTCTGCTCATCAGCTCTGTTCGTCCAATTCATGCCGATCTTGTTCGTTTCGGAAATTTGTGCTTCGATTCGTAACTCGAATTCATCGTCAATTTCTCTCTAACCTCGAAAGGTGAGAAATCACTCACGATTAATGTTCTTTTATTTATTAAATTTTATTTCAATTGAAACGACAATTGAAATATGCTGCTGTTAGTTATTTACACTGTTATATATGCTATTACCCGTATCTGTTCACCTATGACATCTGACACCATTATCTGTTAATTATTTATGCGATGATAATACAGTTTGGTTGATAATTGATTGATTGATGTTTATATTGGATGTAAATTTTAATGTATAAAGTGATAAATATTATGCAACTGAATTTGACGAAGAATAGTTAAAATTTGAATCGACATATGTGTTGAATTTGGTTAGTTAAATTGGTTAAATCTGACCCCTTAAATGTTTAATCATTTGACACGTAGAAAAATAGTGTTAACTACACCTTGAACCATCAATTGTATGTTGTTTAAACTGATGATGTATGAAATTGTAAATAGATGACAAGTGAAGAACCGTAATGTAATAATCTTTAATCTGCATGAAATGATAGTGTAGATTCTAGAAATAATTATATTAATTTGCACAAACAACAATGCGAATTAATACGATTATTTCGGGATTATTTAAATTGATTATTGGATTGATATTGGCTGTTGTTATTGCTTGTTTATTTACTTTGACACCATCCCAGTTATCACACTGCAAGTTCCCTTTGCTATGCTTTGATTTTGAATTGAATTGGAATTGGGTTGAAATGATAAATACCCAAATGAACTTGACCTAGGATAGAGAATTAAATAAAACCCGATTGGTCAATAATTTGATTTAAAAATAAATCGAAGATTTTATTTGAATAAATAATAAGTTTTGAAAAGAAGTTGGAATTTGAATTTAATGAAAGGAAATGTTAAAAATTAAAAATCTGAAATAAAATATTAACATTGTAGTTATTGAAAGAACGTTGTTCGAAATGAATTATTTAACAATTAAATTTGGAATTATTCATTGAATTAAGTTTGAAATGATTTAATAATTAAGTTTGAATTTATAATTAAGTTTGAAATTATTAAGATTGAAATTATTTAATAATTGAATAAGATTGAATTATTTAATAATTAAATAAGATTGAATTATTTGATAATTGAATAAGATGGAATTATTTGATAATTGAATAAAATTGAATTCTTTGATAAGAGAAATTGAACTTTTGGATAAGTGAAATTGAACTTCTTGAATATGTGAAATTTAGTTTCTTTATTATTTAAGTTGAAATTTGTAACTGAGTAAATAAATAAGTATAATTGAATTTCTTTAACAGGAAATAAAATATGATTTATTGAAATTAATGTAAGACTTATAATTGAAAGAATTTATTTGATGAATTTAATTTAATTCTAATTTGTAAGTTTTGATACAATGAAGTTGAACTTAAATAATTGATTTAATGAATTGGAAATTTAAAAGAAATTGTTTGAATGATAAATTTACTTAACGAATATTGAATGAAATCGATAAATGATGTTAAATTGATTTGAATGTTAAACTAAATTAATTTAAATGATTTCGGAATGAAACTTATATACGAACTTGAATCAATATTTGAATTGTTTAAATAGAAATTGAAATTGAATTATAAGATTTTGAAATGGTAATTTGGAAGTTTTGAAACGAAAAATTTGGTAATTGGTTCAGAAAGACAAATGAAATGTTGGTTTACAAATTCTATTTGAAATTGAAATTGATTTGGTTTTGAAATTTATTAAACGACCAATCGGTGTAATAGTCACGAAAGTTATTAAAGAGACCGGAATCGGTTATGGACATACTCTCTGTCTAAACCGAAAACCACTTTAATAACTATACGCGGAGTGTGATCCAGAATGAAGTGGTTGGAATGATGTACGTGATGACTGAAGAAAGGGAACGATAATGGATAGCCTTGACACTTGTGTCAAATTGGAAATGACTAAAACAGGAGCCGTGCCGGGCCAAATGGGGGCTAGCTACCTCGAGCGAACACACTTCTTCGAACTACTCATTACTTGTTGTCGATTGGTGCACCCTTGATTTTGGGAGTGTTGTTTCGCGGTGTTGCGATCGCTGCGGCGATGCGTTCTCACCAGTCCGGATCAGGCAAACGGTAGTTTCACTACCTTGGGTATTGCCTCATGTGCCTTGTCATACTTGGATCCCTTTATACGCGACCACTACGAATTTGTTTTGTGTTATACCTATGGAGTACTCCCTGATAGCCCACTAGTTTATGGTGGAGTTTACAGTGCTGTATAGACTATAATGCTTATGTAAAAATGTGTTAAGGGGGATAATGGTAACGCCTTAACACTATTTTGATACTTTATATTACTGATAGGCATTATTTACTTATCGTACACTACTACATAGTAGATAGTTTAACGGATCCTTAAAGGATGGTTATTCCAAACATCCTTTGAGTTACTTGTATTTCAATTGCTATTTCACTTGAGTTGGATTTATTTATATAAGAATGTTAATCCTGACTCGAGTGTCTTGTGTTTTGCTTTACGCTCGGGTCAGACTGAGTGTACCAGTATTCGAGACTCACCTTTGAAGTTGGAGCTTTGCTTGAAGATCCAGCCATCTATTCTGCTTTCAGTATTCGATGATTCCAGTGATGTATTCTGATTTGTATCTGATGTATCGTGTTACTCTTCCGTTGTATCTGGTTTAACTCTGATGTAACTTATATATCTATATAGTAGCTTCATGAACTACTATCTCTTTTATTTCCGCTACAACTACTCTGTGTCTGTGATCTGTGATTATTTATTTACTGTATATGTTCAGTTTTACCAAATTTAAATTAACAACGCGGTATTTTGAATTATTCAAGTCCGACATGTGCGGATGCGAATGGTCCAAAATAGCGGGTCGTTACAGTTGGTATCAGAGCTTTGGTAGCTCTAGGCAAAACTCAACATATAGGGTAAATGTATTTACAGAATCACTCGCATTCGAGTTTCAATCTCTCTCACTCGATTCCTTTGAATTTTGGAACGTTCCCTACGGTTCCAAATTTCGTTCGTGTTCCTCACTATTCGTCTTCTTTCAATTCTGGAGCATCCCATAACTCCACTTTGAATGATCTTTATAATGGATCGGCGGTCTCGCCAAACTTCGAATGATTTGAAAAGGAGTGAAACTCCTTTAGAATAGGCATTGGTTTACCGAAGATTTCTGTATCCTCGGTTTACGATGCTATCTATCTCCTGCTATACCTGAATTCTATTTCTTGAGATCGAATGTCGATTTACCTCGGAATTCCACATCGATCTTATTCTGAAGTCACGGTCGACCCGGTTAAGGTTGTCGCGATTATATAAACTTATCAATCTTCTTACTTTGTTATTTAATCATCATATCTTTGTTTCGAACTTATCTTCAAATCAAAATTCTCTTTGATTTGAGTCCATCAAATTTGAAACCCTATCCTTATTTTGAAAATTCATTCCTGTATCGTCGAGCAAAGAGATGTATTTTTGTAAACTAATATATATATAAATGTTTTGATATATATTGTGTTGTTTGATTTGTTGATGTTGATTTGGGTTTTCGATCGATTCGTCTTATCAACGCTATCGATAGGATTTCCAAAACACTTGAACAGAGCAAACTAACACAATATTATTTTCAAATTTGGTAAATGGAATAAATTTGTATGAATATATCATAAATATATATAAGTAAAATATTCTGGAATTTAATAAGTTAATTAAATTGGTTGTTGAAATGATAATAATTGATTATCACTTATTGTTCTATAAATGAATTTTAAACATGGGTTATAAACTGATTTGAAATTTAAATGAATTTAAAATTTAGAAATTGAGAAATTTAATTTCCAGTGATTTCAAGCTTTGGTTTTTTGATTTTTTTTAAATACATATTATTGAAAGTATTTTCAAATAAAAATCGTTTTCAAAGAATTTTTAAAAAAAATGTTGAAATCGGTGCTCTTCTCTTTGTCGCTGGAAAATAATTTCGGTGATGGCGGCCGCATCATCGACATTCATTTTCGAGTTTCGAAGTGGAGGTACTATTCTGCAGCTTTGCTACGGTTTTGTTTTGAAAAATATTTTGATTTGAATTTCTTCAGCATAATTTGATTTATATATATATAGGTATCTTATTTTAAAATTTAATCTGATTTGATATAAATATATTATATATATCTCTAAATTGTTTAAAGTTAATCGAAAATCTAATTCTTAAATTTTGTTAAAAGATGATTTTAATTATAAATAAAACCAAAATTTGGTATAAATATTTAAACTTGAATAATTGAATTGGGAAAAAAAATTTGTATATTGTTCAACTGCATTCTAATACAACTTACCTAAATCATTCAGAAGTTGAATATGTAATTAGATAATATATAATATAAATTGAATTTATAAATAAAATTTGAGTGGTTATAATAAATGTTATACACTTAAATTTTAATTATAAAATGTTAATAGAGATAAATAGAATAATAAGATAATTGAAAAATAAATTTTAAGGTTAATTAATAAATTGAAATTAGATCAACTTATGGAAATACCTTGAATTTGAAATCAATTAATGAATATAAATTAATTTAAATTTAAATTTATATGGTTTAAATTAATTTATATGGTTTAAATATATGTAATAAGATATATTAAGTGAAATAAACTTAATAAGAATTTGGAATAAAGAAGAATTTAAATTACTGAAAAAATATGATTATAATAAAAGACTATTCAAATTTATGGTTTTAGAAATTGTAAATTAAAGATAATTGGATAATAAGATAATGAATTTAGAAATAGTTGAGATTGATTTTAGTGAAATCAAATGGATTAAATCAATTGTTGAATATCAATTAATTTAAATTTGAATTTATATGGTTTAAATTAATTGTATTTCAAATCTGTTTTTTTCTTTCTGGTTGTTTCTATTCTCCTACCTCGTTCCTTTTCGGGGACGAAAAGTTTTGAGTGGGGGAGAGTGTAACGACCCGTAAATTTCAACTGTTTTAATAACGTAATTAGTTGAAATTTTGTGAAATTTTAAACGATAAAATTTTGAAATATAAATTTGATATTTGAAATGCGTCTAGTTAAACATAGCAACCAGTAAATTTTCATCCGAAAATATGAAAGTTTATTTCGCGCGTAAATTTACTTCAATTTAATCAGTTAAAAACGATGAAAATAAAATGTTTCCGAAACCTAAATATTTTTACATAGAAAAATTCTAAACCATCTTCTGAGCAAGATGTCAGTTTGTCGTTTTTCCAAATTTGGACTTCTTTGGCTCCGTCGATCTTATTTTTCAGCGTTTTTCTTGCATTTTCCGCTATTAGAAATTTCGAATTTTTATAATTCAATCAAATCACTGATTTCTGTATATCGTTTGATCATCTCATCGTGCTGATCTCTATGGTATATTCGATTGTCAATTGAGGATCTCGGTGTGCGGTGCAATCTGCGGAATGCTCAGCGTATCGGTTCCGCAAACGAGTCCGTTGGTTGCCTAACCTTTCATTTCCACCGTTAACTATTAATTTTCTTCAAATTCAGCATTTGACTTTTGGTTTTACTGGCTTTTGATTTTCCTTCATTTGCTTTTTGATAAGTTCATTTTTCGTGCATGTTTCAACGGTTCATTTTTATTGCTTGAGATATAAATGTATATTTGTATCGAAGCCTGCACCTCCATTTTCATTTTTCCACCATTTATTCTTCCAGCTTCTTCTTTCACTCACGAGGAAAAAAAATTATAACTGCTGCTCGTTTCTTTGCTTTCCGATCCCCTTCTCCTTCCAACTCCGTGCCTTCCTCTCACCTCCGCCCGAGCCCCTCCGCCTCCGCCACCTATACACCTTGCTGTGCATCTTCCTCACCCATTTCCTTTTTTCCTCCATGCGGCTCAAGCTCCATCATCTTCCTTCTTGCCGCCCACGTTAACCAATCACCACGACTTGAACCCACATCCACCTCAACCATATTTCGGCAGCTTCGCCTCCACATCACTTACTAACAGCTGCTCATCTACTCAACCGCGCCCGCCGCATCACCCGAGCCTCCTTCCTCCATCACTCACTTCGGCAACCCAAAGCCCACTCGGTCGAGACCCAGTCACGACCTTCACATGTAGCACCACTCGCCCTACTGCCGTATCCACCTCGGCCTTGGCCTTCACCTCCACGGGAGCACAAGGACCCGAGCGTTTTCCTTCATCTCGTCTCCCTTCCAAGCCGAGCTTACATTATTTTCTTTTGGGGTATGTTTTAAAATATTACTGAATACATTATGTTATATATATGTGAGTTTTGAATGTTTACGAGGTCTGCATACGTTTAGTTTTAGTATGAATTGCAGTAGCATATAATTGTTTACAAATTTAAAGTGATTTTTGTCTTGGCTGTTGTTTACATATTTCATATATTAACTTTTATATAATACTGTATAAACTTATATATTAGGTGTTTGGTGACGGGTTTTATAAAATGCTTTTAAATTTTTACTGAGTGTATGGTGCTTCCAATACATATTCCTATGTCAGCTTAGATATTGCGTTTTATATATATAGTAGAGTATGTAAACTGTGTTATGTAGTCTCCACTCTATTTGCTTTTAAAGTTATAGTGTTATAAAATATAGAGTTAGTATGTTCTGTTTATATTTTAATATACATACTTATAATTTTAAAACAATAGTTGGGTTTAGAGTATATATAGTATGCTTTGTGATTAATAAATTGAAATAGATTTTGTAACACATATCTTCATTCAGTCTGTTCATGGGTTAGTTTACAGATATGACATAAGTAAGTTGTTTATAATATGGGAATAGTATATGAAACTTATACATTTTGTTGCGTGTTTTATTTTATATATATAATACATTAGTTTCTATATATTTAACCCATTATGCACAAAAAGTTAATACGAACATATATTTTATAAGCTATATTAGTTTTAATATAAAGCATGAAGTTATTTAAGTTATATATTAGTTTTATAAAGTGTATAACCAATTAGTTCTATATGTTTTAGTTTATACCTATAGGTGATATGTAGTTATTTTATAATTGGTACAAAAAGTCTGCACATATGTTGCTCGAATAAATGCATGTGGTCTATAGTTGTTTCAAAACTATAATTTTTGAAAACGCATGTATATATATTATTTTAATGGTTTTGGGTTAAGAAATAATATTAGAATAATATACATATTTTTGTTTCGATCTACATCAAGCTGTTTCTGATCTATTTTCATCGATCTCTGCTCATCAGCTCTGTTCGTCCAATTCATGCCGATCTTGTTCGTTTCGGAAATTTGTGCTTCGATTCGTAACTCGAATTCATCGTCAATTTCTCTCTAACCTCGAAAGGTGAGAAATCACTCACGATTAATGTTCTTTTATTTATTAAATTTTATTTCAATTGAAACGACAATTGAAATATGCTGCTGTTAGTTATTTACACTGTTATATATGCTATTACCCGTATCTGTTCACCTATGACATCTGACACTATTATCTGTTAATTATTTATGCGATGATAATATAGTTTGGTTGATAATTGATTGATTGATTGATGTTTATATTGGATGTAAATTTTAATGTATAAAGTGATAAATATTATGCAACTGAATTTGACGAAGAATAGTTAAAATTTGAATCGACATATGTGTTGAATTTGGTTAGTTAAATTGGTTAAATCTGACCCCTTAAATGTTTAATCATTTGACACGTAGAAAAATAGTGTTAACTACACCTTGAACCATCAATTGTATGTTGTTTAAACTGATGATGTATGAAATTGTAAATAGATGACAAGTGAAGAACCGTAATGTAATAATCTTTAATCTGCATGAAATGATAGTGTAGATTCTAGAAATAATTATATTAATTTGCACAAACAACAATGCGAATTAATACGATTATTTCGGGATTATTTAAATTGATTATTGGATTGATATTGGCTGTTGTTATTGCTTGTTTATTTACTTTGACACCATCCCAGTTATCACACTGCAAGTTCCCTTTGCTATGCTTTGATTTTGAATTGAATTGGAATCGGGTTGAAATGATAAATACCCAAATGAACTTGACCTAGGATAGAGAATTAAATAAAACCCGATTGGTCAATAATTTGATTTAAAAATAAATCGAAGATTTTATTTGAATAAATAATAAGTTTTGAAAAGAAGTTGGAATTTGAATTTAATGAAAGGAAATGTTAAAAATTAAAAATCTGAAATAAAATATTAACATTGTAGTTATTGAAAGAACGTTGTTCGAAATGAATTATTTAACAATTAAATTTGGAATTATTCATTGAATTAAGTTTGAAATGATTTAATAATTAAGTTTGAATTTATAATTAAGTTTGAAATTATTAAGATTGAAATTATTTAATAATTGAATAAGATTGAATTATTTAATAATTAAATAAGATTGAATTATTTGATAATTGAATAAGATGGAATTATTTGATAATTGAATAAAATTGAATTCTTTGATAAGAGAAATTGAACTTTTGGATAAGTGAAATTGAACTTCTTGAATATGTGAAATTTAGTTTCTTTATTATTTAAGTTGAAATTTGTAACTGAGTAAATAAATAAGTATAATTGAATTTCTTTAACAGGAAATAAAATATGATTTATTGAAATTAATGTAAGACTTATAATTGAAAGAATTTAATTTAATTCTAGTTTGTAAGTATTGATACAATGAAGATGAACTTAAATAATTGATTTAATGAATTGGAAATTTAAAAGAAATTGTTTGAATGATAAATTTACTTAACGAATATTGAATGAAATCGATAAATGATGTTAAATTGATTTGAATGTTAAATTAAATTAATTTAAATGATTTCGGAATGAAACTTATATACGAACTTGAATCAATATTTGAATTGCTTAAATAGAAATTGAAATTGAATTATAAGATTTTGAAATGGTAATTTTGAAGTTTTGAAACGAAAATTTTGGAAATTGGTTCAGAAAGACAAATGAAATGTTGGTTTACAAATTCTATTTGAAATTGAAATTGATTTGGTTTTGAAATTTATTAAACGACCAATCGGTGTAATAGTCACGAAAGTTATTAAAGAGACCGGAATCGGTTATGGACATACTCTCTGTCTAAACCGAAAACCACTTTAATAACTATACGCGGAGTGTGATCCAGAATGAAGTGGTTGGAATGATGTACGTGATGACTGAAGAAAGAGAACGATAATGGATAGCCTTGACACTTGTGTCAAATTGGAAATGACTAAAACAGGAGCCGTGCCGGGCCAAATGGGGGCTAGCTACCTCGAGCGAACACACTTCTTCGAACTACTCATTACTTGTTGTCGATTGGTTCACCCTTGATTTTGGGAGTGTTGTTTCGCGGTGTTGCGATCGCTGCGGCGATGCGTTCTCACCAGTCTGGATCAGGCAAACGGTAGTTTCACTACCTTGGGTATTGCTTCATGTGCCTTGTCATAATTGGATCCCTTTATACGCGACCACTACGAATTTGTTTTGTGTTATACCTATGGGGTACTCCCTGATAGCCCACTAGTTTACGGTGGAGTTTACTGTGCTGTATAGACTATAATGCTTATGTAAAAATGTGTTAAGGGGGATAATGGTAACGCCTTAACACTATTTTGATACTTTATATTACTGATAGGCATTATTTACTTATCGTACACTACTACATAGTAGATAGTTTAACGGATCCTTAAAGGATGGTTATTCCAAACATCCTTTGAGTTACTTGTATTTCAATTGCTATTTCACTTGAGTTGGATTTATTTATATAAGAATGTTAATCCTGACTCGAGTGTCTTGTGTTTTGCTTTACGCTCGGGTCAGACTGAGTGTACCAGTATTCGAGACTCACCTTTGAAGTTGGAGCTTTGCTTGAAGATCCAGCCATCTATTCTGCTTTCAGTATTCGATGATTCCAGTGATGTATTCTGATTTGTATCTGATGTATCGTGTTACTCTTCCGTTGTATCTGGTTTAACTCTGATGTAACTTATATATTTATATAGTAGCTTCATGAACTACTATCTCTTTTATTTCCGCTGCAACTATTACTCTGTGTCTGTGATCTGTGATTATTTATTTACTGTATATGTTCAGTTTTTCCAAATTTAAATTAACAACGCGGTATTTTGAATTATTCAAGTCCGACATGTGCGGATGCGAATGGTCCAAAATAGCGGGTCGTTACAAGACATAAGAATAATAACTATGTATGAGTGATATAAAATATAGCATCCTAAATTAAATGCAATTCAAGATTATTTATACACTAAAGATTTTTTTAGAAGAACATTAGTTTTATTTAGATAACATTTATATACAAATTAACAAACCAATATATAATCAAGAAAGAGAAAAACAAAAATGAAAAACGATAACGAGGACCCTTAACTATTGGTGATTTATGGACCGAACAGTTTGGATAATAGAGACAAAAGTTTCCACGTTGTTCGCTCAAGTTCCCATTAGCGTCAAAAAGGACCTCTCCAATGCAAATTACGCCATCGTCTTCGTCCATATGAACATCCGGATTCGGCAGAGGATGTTCTTCTTCTTGATCCTCTTGTGGTTCTTCTAGAGGCTCTTCTTCTTCAAAATCCATGGCTTGTGATGATTCTTCGGTGACAATGGGATTGGCATGGTTATCCATAAGGAAGTTTAGTAAATTCCTAAGGATTCTGCATTGCATATCTTGTTCTCTAGCCATTCGCAGTTGACTTGCTTGAATTTCCATCATCATTTGAAGCAAATCTTTCATCTTCTCTTGTAATTTGATGACTCGTACGTGTGTGGAACGTTAAAAAGGGCCAGAATGAGGAGAAGTGGATGAAGAAGGTTCATTATTAGAAGTGGAAGCCATTAATTTACTGTTTTAGAAGTTTATTACAGAGAATAGAACAGAGAAAAGGAGTAAAAGTCAAAATATATAAATATATAACCAAATAACTAAT
Organism: Allium fistulosum; assembly: GCA_030737815.1. Lineage (NCBI taxonomy): Eukaryota > Viridiplantae > Streptophyta > Magnoliopsida > Asparagales > Amaryllidaceae > Allium > Allium fistulosum. Next base: position 919,059,839 of record CM060901.1, on the reverse strand, counting down.
TTTAGAGGGAAATTTAAATTTGAAAATCTCGGCCTGTATGTCGACATAGGGGGATGTGTCATGTCCACATGCCTAGTTCAATTTTTGAGAAATTTTTATTTATATTAATTATTAACTATACTTGTATTATTCATAATTTATATTTTAGTTAATTAACATATACCTAATTCTCTTCTAAATTTAGTAAAGTTTTGTTCATTTAATGGTTTGGTTAATATATCAGCAATTTGTTTCAGTATTAATATATTCAAGAGTTATGACTTCTTTACTTATATTTTCTCTAAGAAAATAATGTCTAATATCAATATGTTTTGTTCTAGCATGATGAGTTGGATTTTTAGATAGGTTTATTGCACTAGTATTATCACAATAAATTGGTGATTTGGTTATAGTTAATCCAAATCTTTTAAAGTTTGTTGCATATATATAACTTGAGAACAAGCCAAAGCAACAGATATATATTCTACTTCAGTTGTTGACAAGGATACAGTGTTTTGCTTCTTACTAAACCAGGAAACCAGAGAATGTCCTAGAAAGTGATAAGTTCCCCTTGTACTTTTTCGGTTTGATTTACAACCAGCGTTATCAGCATCACAATATGAAATTAAATCAAATACATCGTTTTTAGGGTAAAATAAACCATAATCTAAAGTATGTTTTACATATCTTAAAATTCTTTTAACGGCTTTTAAGTGAGTTTCTTTAGGTTGAGATTGGTATCTTGCACAGAGACAGACACTATGCATGATGTCAGGACGACTTGTTGTTATATAAAGCAGCGAACCAATCATTCCCCTACATAATTTTGGATCAACATCTTTTGATTTATCTTCTTTACTTAAAGCAACATTAGTTGTCATTGGAGTTGGTTCCCCACTAGAAGTGGTCAATCCAAATTTATTAATTAAATCCTTAGCATATTTTTCTTGACTAATGAAAATTCCTTTATCTAAATGTTTGATTTGAAGTCCTAAGAAAAAACATAGATCTCCCATATGACTCATTTCAAATTCTTTTGTCATTATATCTGAGAATTCTTTATTCGTTATGTTATTAGTTGATCCAAATATTATATCATCTACATATATTTGTACTAATTGAATATCATTTTTATTTCTTTTAATAAAAAGAGTTGTATCTATTTTACCAATTTCAAAACTAGATTGTAGTAAATAAGATCTTAGTCTTTTATACCAGGCTCTAGGAGCTTGTTTCAGACCATATAAAACTTTCTTTAATTTATATACATGATTTGGAAATTTATTATCTTCAAAAAGTGGAGGTTGTTCAACATAAACATCTTCTTTTACAAAACCATTTAGAAAAGCACTTTTAACATCCATTTGATATAACTTGAAATTATTGTAATTTGCGAAAGCAAGTAGAATCCTAATAGCTTCTAGTCTTGCTACGGGTGCAAAGGTTTCGTCATAATCAATTCCTTCTTCTTGACAATAACCTTGCGCGACTAAAGGAGCTTTATTTCTCACGACCTCACCTAGTTCATTTATTTTATTTTTAGAAACCCATTTTGTTCCAATTATACTTTTGTCCTCAGGTCTAGGAACAAGTTCCCAAACATCATGTCTGGTGAACTGATTCAATTCTTCATGCATAGCAAGAATCCATGAATCATCAGATGATGCTTCCTTTGGATTTTTAGGTTCAATAGTCGATATAAAAGCTACATTACTCATACTATTTAGTTGATTTCTTGTTTTAACTATAGATTCAATATTTCCTAGTATATTTTCTACAGGATGATCTTTTAATAGCCTAATTCTTTTATTAGGTTGAATGATTTCACAATTAGTTTCATTAGGTTCATTATTTAAAGTTACAAAATCTTCTTCATCTTCTATTTGTACAGTATCTTTAAAATTTTCATCAAAAGATACATGCATTATTTCTTCAATAGTGTTAGTTCTTAAATTATAAACTCTAAATGCTTTACTTCTATTAGAATATCCGATAAAGATACCTTTGTCGGATTTAGGTTCAAATTTATCTAAATTATCTTTTGTATTAAGAATAAAACACTTACTACCAAAAACTTTAAAATAAGCTACTATGGGTTTCTTATTGTAAATTAATTCATATGGTGTTATATTAGTTAATGGTCTAATTAAAATCCTATTTAATATATAACAAGCTGTAGCGACTGCTTCAGCCCAAAAGTTTTTAGGTAAGTTACTATCAGAAAGCATTGTTCTAGCACACTCTTGAATCGTTTTATTCTTACGTTCTACCACTCCGTTTTGTTGTGGAGTTCTTGGAAAAGAGAAATTATGAGTAATTCCTTTTTTATTATAGAAATTCTTAAAATTTTCATTTTCAAATTCTCCACCGTGATCACTACGAATAGTTTATTTTTAAAGAAAGTTGATTTAGAATTCTTTTAGCAAAATTCTTAAATAATTCAAAAGCATCACTTTTAAGTTTAAGAAAAATTGTCCAAGTATATCTAGAATAATCATCTACAATTACAAAAACATATTTATTGTGATTAATTGATTGAACTTGAGATGAACCAAATAAATCTAAATGAAGTAATTTTAGAGGTTTAGAAGTAGAAATCATATCTTTTAATTTAAATGAACTTTTCTTAAGCTTTCCTAATTGGCAAGCATTATATATACTATCTACTTTAAAGTTTAACTTGGAAAGACCTCTAACTAAGTCATGTTTTGATAACCAAGATAATAGTTTGAAATTTAAATGACCAAATCTTTTATGCCAAATCCAAGGGTTACTTGTATTAGCCAAAAGACATAAGTTGTCATTTGAAACTTTCATACTAAGGATGTAAATGTTTTTCTTCCTAATTCCTTCAAAGATAATATTTAACTTATTATCTTCGATGTGACACTTATCTTTACCAAATTTAATTTTAAATCCTTTATCACATAGTTGACTTATACTAAGAAAATTATGTTTTAAATTCCTAACTAGCAAAACATCAGAAATAAGAGGAGTTTTAGAATTACCGACATTGCCGATGCCAATCACATATCCTTTTGAGTTATCTCCAAAGTTGACCAATCCACCATCTTGATATATAATGTCATTAATTATCTCGGGATTTCCAGTCATATGCCTTGAACATCCACTATCAAGTATCCATTTATCTTTCTCAATTTGCATAGTTTGTCCATTGGTTGTTGATTCTTCAAAAGCCATGTAACATGTCTGTTCCTGCATAACAAACCAATTCTATAGATAACTTGATTTTTCATAAAAACTATATGCAGACTTATGATACTTTGATCAAATGCATAAATTCAAACTAGTATTAACAAAATTTCCTAAAATGCCATTTTTAACTTTTCAAGTTTCAGATTATGAAAACTACGAGAACCTATGCTTTGATACTGATTGAAAGGGAGTGCGAATTAAGGATCTTAAGGCTAATTTAACACTTGAGGAGGGTGAATAGTGTTTAATGGATTCTAAGACTTATATGGGCTAATTTAAAGATTATGATATAAAAAAACGCAGAACTTAATCATAGAACAATCACAGAATCAAACACAGATGCAGAAAGTAAATAAAAAGCAGTAAAAGGAAAGAACACACACGGATTTTATATTGGTTCGAATTTACCCTACGTCCAGTCCTACACCAAGGCAAACACCTCGTATAGATTTTTATTATACTAATGTCAAGATTACAATCCTCAGTTTCTAAAGGCCTTGTGGTACCCTCCCGTCTTCAAGTCCGAGGCAAACTCTCTTGATTTACGGGACACAAGATCACCCAATTGATTTTCAGGCACAACCACACCTTATAGAGAGACTCGATAAACTTTTGATTACAAATTGATCCTATAACTCTGAATAGCACTTTGATCTTCGAGAGAGGGCAGAGAATCAAACAAGAATGGGATTCTAATTTGATTCACTTGAGAATTCGGCAGAATTTCAGCACGATCTTAAAAATATGAAAATTTTAGAATATGGTTTTGTGTAGAAGAAAGAGTGAAGAAAATAAGAAAATAGTTAGTTAAAAAATTCGTTTGTGAAGGCTATTTATAGACCAGTAACGGTCATAACCATTCGTGAAGAGATTTAAACGAATAGACACTTCTTTTGAAAATTGAAACTTTTGAATTTAACGGCCACCATGTCGACATAGGGTATCCCATGATGTCGACATCCCTTAGTTAAGCACAATGTAAAATTTGTTTTGAAAATGGTATTGAAAGGAAAACAAGATGAAATGATCCTGGAGTAAAATAAACTAATTTTCCTATGATTTAAAATAAATAAGAGTAGAAAAATATATTTTTAGAATGTATATATAAATTTGATTTTAAATCTCAAGTATATATATACTATAAAAGAATTTTTAAAAATCAAAAGGTAGTTTAAAAACAAACGAAGTTTAAAACAAGAGTTTATTTAAAAACAAAAACAAAGAATATTTTAAGGCTAAAACATCGTTTTGAAAATCATTTGAAAAGATAATTTTTAAGGCTAAAACATTTTGAAAAGCAGTTTTGAAAATCATTTTGAAAAACCATTTTGAAGCAGTTTTGCAAGCTTCTTCCTGCAGAATATCTCATCACATCAGGACTCGAGAACTTATCCCAAATGAAATTTGGAATGAAGATTTCGATGCTATTATGAAGTTTTAACAAAACTAGACAGTTATCTTGAAATCTTGATCTTGATACTCATGAGTCTTCAAACTTGATTTCTTCATTCTTGATCTTTATATTGTACAGTCTTCAATAATCAATACCTGCCTTATATATATCCTGCATAATAACATTCATATATATCTAGACAATAGTGTTAGTATATATGTTATAATAAAATAAGTTACAAAGGTTGTTGTCATGAAATCCACTATCTCCAGTTCCTAACAACAATACCTCTGCATCGAGTACAATAGAAAACTCTCTGAGTCATCAACGATTCCTTAGCACATGCATATCCATTTGAGCCCTACTAGTTCAATACAATTTCCACTATCTAGAACCCACCACGTTCCTTCACCCTATGACTCCCCCCACGAGCCTCTTCGGTACCTACTCCCTACCCGAGTCACAAATTGAATAAACAAAGTGTCTAATCTTCAGTACCTACTACCTCCATGAGACATAAACCGAAGATACAAGTCTTTTCATCATGTGGTACATCGTCATCTTCCAATGATGTAAATGAGCCAACACCTCCAGTACGATGTACAGAGTCCTAAACCTTCTACCTTGGAACCTACTCCATACACCATTGAGTCATAATCCAAAGTTCCAACTCTCTTATCGAAGTGCTACATCATACCCTCACCATTGAAATTGCTCACCCTAGAGCAATAACATAAAGGATCTAAATCAGTCGCACGAATAAATCATCAAATCGTGCACCATGAAATCTCTTCAACATCCAAGCCAAAGATTGGCCAAATCACCAATCAACAATAGTGATGGACATTGACCACTCTACAGTAGTCAATTCTAACCATTTTGGTCTTGTAGTTAACCAAAACGGATTAGTACAAACCAAATGGAAATGTTAGACATCCATCATAAAGTCTGAAGCCTCATCTTCCACCTTCAGATGCATCAACACATATCCTAACACTACTCAACAACTTATCTCGTTCGTTCGGTTTCCACGTGTATGAAACCCAACGTACAAGATATTCCCCTAACACTCGATCAATACTAATCGGCGTTGTTAACCAAAAATTACCAAATAAGCAACCATGTAACTGACATCCATACATACATCCGAAATAGCATACATACAACATGTATAATACATCCATATTAACCAATGGGGAAATTATGTCAAAAATAGCCCAAATCTAATAATTTTCTAACAATGGCACGTTGATGGAAAATATGTGATATTCAATATAAATCATTTAAAATACTTTAATTTTCTTTTATAAAAATCTAGTAGGTGTACAAGTATAGGAAAATCATGTTTTAAAACCAAAAAATCACTCCAGAACGTCGATCTAATACTATACAATCAATCATAGTATGGTGAGAGGCAATATCACTTACCTCCATAAAATCTCTCTAAACTAGTGCCAAAACGTAGATCTCTCCATCATGAGCGCAACGCAAGAAACCGCATCAAAAACGGACCTCGTATGCAAAAGGTATGGCTAATATAAGAATCGAGATTAATAAGATAATTAATTAGCTAAATTAAATAACTAATTACCTTATTAATGTTAATCCTTCTTCTCCTACAATAGCATGTACACATGCATGAGATGTATGCACACCATGGCGGCATGATTCAATCCCCAATCTCTCACTCAATACTCAATGAAACCGCGATCTGTCTTCGCCAAATTGTCCCTCTTCTCGCTCTCTTCGATCTGCACCTAACCTCATCTCGACCTCACCACCTATCAAAATGCATCACCTTCCCTCCTATTCGTAGCTTCAAAAGTCATGCCTACCATTTGAAGATCGGATCCAAGATTGTTGGCATAGAGAGATGCTATTCGACAAGAGAAACACAACCGTATTCTCCGATCGACCTATCATCTCTTATAGCTCTGGCAATACCCAAACTTAGATCCATCCATGATGAAATGGATCTCGACCGTCACTATCCCACGCAATATCAAAGCCATAGGCACGTAGCCCTCCTCACCATGATCTCAACGAATCAAATCTCGTGATTTTTAATGAAGTATATCAGCCGATTTTGATTTTTGAAAAGATTTTGGGAAGTCGACATTTTTTGAATGGAAGAATAAATTGAAAATAGTGAGAGAGAGAGAGATCTAATCTAGGGGTTTAAATAATAATATTTAATTATTTGTTTATTTGGTTTCTTAAATAAACTTTCGTACGTTTCAAATCCTACAAAAACATAATGCATCTAATTGCCACGAAACTCGCCTACGTACATCACCTCATTTTTTCAGATCCAATGGTATAAATTCCGTCCCCATCTGAGACTGCACTCTAAGATGCTAATTTCATGCATTCTGAGATCGTTTCGGCCATCGGATTGTTCGGTCTTTAAATATAGTGATCCTTATACCCATTCTAATTCGCAACGTCAATCCAAACACAACGGAAGTGGTCTCGAGTCCTAATTCGACCATATGTGAAAAAACATATTTTTAGACATTTATTTAATTAATGATTAAATATATAAATCAATTATTTAAATATCCAATCGTTAAAAATACCGGTCGTTACAGTATGAAAAGCATGTCACACAAGGATATTGAGTCCCTAAGGATGAAGAACTACAAAGACTATCGAACATAAACAATAGAAAGAAATGATGTCGAATACCGCCAGCATAAGCGACATAGATATCGTATATTTTCAACAAAGCAAGAGAGTTGTATGAGTGTTGATGTCATAGGTTGTCTATAAGGCAGGATGTCGCACTTCATTAATATAAAAAATGATGTCAAATATTAACAAGTGGGAGTACTCCAAACTTTATTAGACAATACGTAAGAGGACTCGAATGATAGCAATGTAAAGAAAGATATCGAAATTATGCTATATGCCCAAGGATGCCGTATGCTATCAACATAACAAATGATATTGAATATCAATAACCCATTTAGGATGTCCGATGTCGGGGTTTACAAAGAATGTCGCCTTCTATCAATGTAAATGAAGGAGGTTGTCACATACCAACAGCACACAGAAGCTTATCGCATGCCATCAATTCGGCAAAGGATATCGAATATCAAGTGATATCATAGGTCAACAGCCTACTAAAGGTTGTCGAAAATCATCAATGAACAAGGGAATTTTGCATGCCATCAACATGATGAATGATTTCAAATGTCAAGCATCTCAAAGTGCCATGTGGTAGCCATGCCATCAGCTCCAACCCCTATAAATACGAACCCCATGGCATTGTAAAAGTGGCAGATCATTTCTTTCTCTCTTTCACAAATTAAAGATTGTAAACCTTAAATTTAATTAGGGAAAAATCAAGAATTGATTTGTAAACTTTGAGACTTATGAACAAATACTTAGATGAATAATATAGCATAGCCTACTTCCTTGGATTTGTGCATATTTGATTACAATCGAACTTTGGACTTGCATATGAATCACTTTGAACTTGGACTTGACTTTTAGGCCTACAAATAGAGCAAGACTATTTAAGCCCTTGATCAATTTAGTGTTAGTTCGCATGTCTATCAAAAATATGAACAATGGATTGTAGCTCATGTAACTTGCTTATTTTTCCCATTAATGAAAGATTAATGGACTATTGCACGTTTAAGTAGCTTGCCTATTTTCTATAGGACACGTGATATGGCTTTTTGGCCAATTCTATAACAAAGCCAAAAACCCAAGGGCATCATAGGACCATTTTGATTGACATCATCTTGTACTAAGTCTTAGATGATGAGCCAATCTTTGGTCAAATATCGCCATCACAACCCTCCAAAACAATACCATATCGAACAACATCATGGATGTTAGACAAAATGTTGGCTCGGCATGGCAACATGGATGTTATACCAATTTTTGGTTTTATATTTTTGGCGCTAGAAGGAGTGTTTGAACCTTCAAACACTCCTTGAGAGATATAGCTAAGAGAATTAATTACTTGAAATTTTGTTTCAAGAAAATGGAAATAGCTAAGAGAATTAATGTTCCAAATGAGGAGATAGTACAACAAACAACATTGGAAGATAATGTCACTCTGCGCTTTAATCCAGAAAATGCAGAGCCTGGTCAATCTTCAGAACCACCAAAGCCAATAAATAGTGAAGCCAAAATCAAAGACTTAATGCAGCAAATGGCAGTAACGCAAGAGTTACTAGAGAAGGTCCTTTCACAAAAGTCTTCCAAAACAAAAGGTTTACCAAAGGAGAAGAGGCTGAATCTCCAAGGAGAAATCCAGATACTAACATGCTCAGAAGCAAGGATAAAGGCAAAATTATTATGACCCACAGAAATGAGGAATCCACGAGGTTGGCGCTGTAGTATTCTCTCCAAAATTGCCAGCAGATAACACGGTCAAAGCAGATCGCCAAGGAAGAATTAGCAGAAAGGTCTAACAAGCTACCAGGAAGCTCAATCTCGTGCAAGGAATACAGGCCCTATAGAGGTGATTACCACGATGGTGAGGCTTACTTGAGAGATATAGCTGATAAAATAGCAAACGACATGAATGATGTAAAGGAAAGAGAACCATTAATCTCGGAGTCAACAATAATTTTCATGAAGCCCCGTTCACAGAAACAATACTATCTATCAAAATTCCATCTCACATCAAGATTCCATCACTAAGGTATAATGAGACTACCGATCCCGATGATCATCTTCTAGCCTTCGAAAGTCAAATGGACCTTCACAATGCTCCTAAAGTCATACGATGTAGGCTCTTTCTGACCAGTTTCCAAAAGCAGCCACAAAGTAGTATTGGCATTATAGAGAGAAAACCATTTATTCTTAAAAGGAATTCTCTTATGAATTCTTAACACAATTCTGTGTAGAGACCAAGAGAGCTGCTAGGTGAATACTTGAAAAGATTCGACACAGAGGTACTGAAAGCAGAGAATATGACTGATAGAGAAAAGTTGATGGCAGTGCATTCAGGATTGATTAAGCAAACCCCCTTTTGGAAGGAACTATATATCCACCGGAATAAGGACCTTAAGGATTTTCATTTTTGAGCTGACAAATTTGTCCCTATGGATGAGATGTATCATGAAAAGAAAGAGTCTCAGATGAAGAAGGAAGTGGGAAGATCCAGCTTTGATCACCCCAACAAGAAGCCAAGATGGGATGAGTAAGAGAAGAAGATGGGAGGAGATCCCAAAATCTAACTGCGTAGCATTAAACAAACCAATCTCCTAAATTTTTTCTATGGCCAAGGATGGAGGCAACTTACCAACTTCATTCAAGGCAAGGAATAACCTCGAGCTAAGAAGAGGGGGGAATATTTCACCTACCACAAGGCGAATAGATACAAAACCGATGGATTTTGTGTCTTAGCTGAAATCATTTAAAATATGATCTGATCTAGGCACCTGAAAGAATTTATCAAAGAGAATCAGAAACCTACCCATCTTGAATAGAGTAAGCAAAAACCACTAATAATACCATTAATTTTATGGAAAGCGATTCTCGGAAAGATTTTATTCCATCAATTAATCGATTAACGTTATCCATAGAGGGTCACATTTGGCTGGGAGTAGCAAGGGAGATAAAAGCAGGTACATAAGGGAGTATTTTCTATTCAGGAGGAGCCACCGCTCAAAAATCACAAATATCAGCTTCAGATGCCCAACTTAACAGTAACCCCGTAGGAGTTGAGAGGGGTTCGCCATCCACACAATGACCTGTTAATGATAATTGCATGGATCAAGCTTTCTGTGGTAACCAAAATTCTCGTTGATACTGGAAGTGCGGTAAATGTTATCTTTAAGCATGTCGTCGATCAGATGGGAATTCCAAAAGAAAAATTAAAGGCAAGCTTCAAGCCCACCTTTGGGTTTAATAAAAAAGGATCCACTCCAGAAATGGGGATTCCACCCTATTCAAGAACTTTCGAAACCTTGTTCGTCATAATGGACCATCCTTCCTACCACAATGCTTTCTTTAGGAGACCAGCCCTGGATGAGGTGGATGCTTTCGTATCGTCAAAGTATCCGATGGTGAAATTTTCAACTAAGAGAGGATGGGGAACGATAAGGGGAGAGCAATTCAGCTCTCGAGAATTGTATTTTGATACCGTCAATCAATGCAAAAGGGATAATCTTTCTTGTTATGACTCGGAGAAATACAAATCAATCAAAATTGAAATCGAAAATCCCTTGGATGATGGTACTCTAAGCCAACCATCTAAGGCAAATAAGAAGAAAAGGACAACTGAAAAGGCTATGAATGTGCTAAAAATATTTAACTTTTCCAAAAGAAAAAGAAAAATAAAAGAGGCTAACTTGAAAGGTGAAGAAATAGACGATGAAGAAATCATCACTGAATCAGATTGTAGAGGCAAGAAAGTAAGAATAAATCCTACCAAAGACCTAGAAGAAGTAAGCCTGGATTCACTTAATCCATTGAAGACAGTAAAAATCGAGAATGAGTTAAACAACGAGGTTAAAAGGGAACTTATCCTATTTCTACAGTCTAGCAAGGATGTTTTTCCTAGACACACCTAGATATGATCATAATAGACCCAAAAACCATGAGCCATGCCCTAAGCATAGATCCAAATGTCACTCCTATCCGACAAAAGAAAAGGTAGTTTAATAAGGTTCGAGCTAATCCGCTGAAAGAGGAAGTCAAAAGGCTGCTTGAAAATGGATTCATTGGAGAAGTATTTTTTACCCAAAATGGTTGGCCATTCCCGTACTAGTCAAAAAGCCCAATGGAAAATGGAGAACGTGTGTTGGCTATACTGTTTGAATAAAGCGTGCCCCAAGGATTGTTATTCTTATCATGAATGGACTATTTAGTTCACGCGATAAGTGGATATAAACTATTGTCCTTTATGGATGCATACTCAGAGTATAATCAAATTCCCATGTTTAGGCCAGATGAAGAACACAAAAGTTTCATAACGGACTGAAGAATATACTGCTACAAAGTTATGCTTTTCAATTTGAAGAATGCAACGCCTGCATATCATAGACTAGTAAATAGATTGTTTAAAGAGAAAACTGGTTGAAACATGGAAGTATAAGTAGATGATATGCTAGTCAAATCTCAAGAAGAAGCCAATCACTTGAAAGATCTTGAAAAAATGTTCGAAGTATTAAGAAAGTATAAGATAAAATTGATTCTGCAAAAATGCTCTTTCGGGATAGAATATGGGAAGTTCCTAGGGTATATTATTAGCGCTAGAGGAATTGAGGCTAATCCAGACCAAATCAAGACGATTAGGGACATGGTAGAACCAAAAACAAGCAAAGATGTGATGAGCTTAAATGGAAGAGTGGAAGCATTAAATAGATTCATTTCTAAAGCCACTAATAAATGCATATCGTTATTTGATGTGATCAAAAAGAAGAAAACTTTGAATTGGGGGAGGATTGCCAAAGAGTCATTAAAGAACTAAAAGATCATCTTGAAAAGCCTCTAATTCTATCTAGCCCAATAGAAGGGGAAAATCCTTATCTCTACATGGCAGTTTCTGAGCATGTGGTAGCCTATGTTCTAATAAGGGAAGAAACTAAAACTAAGCTTCCAATATGTTATGTTAGCAAAAGGCTCAAGGATGTAGAGGTTAGGTATCCGGTCATAGAAAAGTTGGCATTCTTCTTAATACTCACCGCTCGAAAGTTAAGAGCCTATTTTCAAGCGCATTCGATTAAGGTTTTAGCCAACTTTCCACTTAGACAAGTCTTCAGTAAACCCGAGATGTTAGAAAGGTTAGTAAAGTGGGGAATATAACTTATCCAATATAGTATTGAAATCCAACCTTGAGTGGCGATTAAAGGACAAGCTCAAGCTGACTTCATAAATAAATGCACAGGATACATCAAAGAACAGTCAGAGAAGGAAGAGATCTGAAACCTAGGTGGCAATTATTCGTTGATGGAGCATCAAATGAATAGGGGGCCGGTGCAAGATACATAATCATTACCCCCGACGGACACTGACTGCATTTTTTTATGAAGTTAGGACTTCCCGCTACTAATAATGTGGCTACCAATGATAGTAGGACTTACCTTAACTCTACAGTTAAAAATTCCAAGGATAGAGGTTTTCAGCGGCTTTCAATTAATGGTTATTCAGTTAAATCAGATATATCAAACAAAAGACACCAAACTAATTCTTTATGTCAAGAAGATACTAAAGATGTTAACTCAATTTGAGGTTTTTTCCATACACTAAGTTTAGAGGGAAGAATTCTCAAGCCGGTTTATTAGCTAAACTCTCTAGCTCACGAGGAGCACCGAAAACTCGAATTATACCTGTAGGTTTCCAGCAAAACCCCAGTATAGAGGAAAAAACTCCTAACTTAGGAAAAAAAGCACTAGTATTTACTAGATCTCCAACCCTTAAGCAAGCTAATAAAGAAAATGAATTGAGAAATGGCAACAGAGAAAACCAAGAAAGAATCATTCGTGAAGAGATTAATAGTCAGTATGAAAGCAACTAGATGACACCCATTATTGAGTACTTAGTGGAAGGAAAACTACCAAGGGACAAAAGAGAGGTTAGAAAGATAAGGCGCCAAGCGCCAACTTTTACCATGATGAACATAATATTCTATAAAAAAGGAAATTCGCTTCCATACATAAAATGCGTTAGTCCAAAAACGGCTTAAGATTGTTAAGGGAAGCATATGAGGGAATATGTGGAGATCATTCTAATGGGATAAAATTAGCGAAAAAGGTCATTAGGCAAGGTTTTTATTGGCCTCAAATGAGTAATAATGCAGTAAATAATGAAAGTGGTGTGATAAATGCTAGAAATTTTCTACAATTCCACATGTCTCGAAGTGAATTGACCCCAGTTTCAAGTCCATTACTATTTGATGTATGGGGAAATGATTTGATTGGACCATTACATATACCCAAAGGTAGAGATAAATTCGCCATTAATAATGTCACCAAATGGGTAGAAGCAGAACCATTATCGAACATAACATCAAGAAAAGTGCTAAACATAGTTACACGGTTTGGAATACCATATAAGATAATATCTGATAATGGAACTCAGTTGAAAGTGATGAATTCACCAAATTCTGTGATAAAAATGGAATAATCAAAAGCTTTTCAGCTGTAGCTCATCCTAACGCTAATGGAGCTATTGAAACCGCCAATAAAACTATTAAAACTATTCTTAAGAAACAACTGGACAAAGCAAAAAGGAAATTGGGTAGAAGAACTACCGCTAGTGCTCTGGGCATATATAACTTCTATTAAAATTGCAACAGGACATACCGCTTTTTCTTTAACATATGGATTGAAGCAATGCTTCCAATCGAGGTTGAGGTTCCATCTCATCAAAGAATAGCATATGCATTTGACATAATCAAGAATTGAGGAAAAAATCCTTAGATTTGATCAAAAAGTTAAGGGATGAGGCGGCCATACAAATGGCTGAATATCAACAAAGGATATCAAGGTATCATAATCCAAAGTTAAAGGAAGATCATTTCAAAAAGGATATTTAATATTCCGAAATATCATGGAAAATACCAAAAATCCATCAGACGGATCACTTGGACCAAATTGGGAAGGTCCTCTTGTTATTCATTAAGTAATTCTACTAGGAACTTATTGATTATGTCGACCTAACAGCAACGTAATAGCAAGAACTTGGAACGCCGAACATTTAAGGTATTACTTCCCTATAATGGATGAATAAAGAAGATTGAGATAAGCATATCTGCGGAATGGATAATCAAATGAAAGAAAATAACTAAAAGGAAAAGCCTAGATCACTTCCTAAGATGGTAGTAAGAGGCGAAAAAAGCCTTTGATCCCACCACAAGGGCCTGATCAAAGCATCTTCTAGAGGGAGGGCAGGGTAAGCCTTTGGTCCTATTTAAGATGGCTTGGCCAAAGCACTACAAGCCTTTGGTCCTGCCTACGTGGTCTGGCCGAAGCGCCTCCTAGAGGGAGGACGGAGTAAGCCTTTGGTCTCGCCTAAGATGGCCTGAACAAAGCATCGAATCAACCTTTTCTTCCACCTATAAGGCCATATCGGAGCGCCTCCTAGAGGGAGGATGGGTAAGACTTTGGTTCTGCCTAAGATGGCTAACCAAATGCACCTACCAGCCTAAATCACTACCCAAAGAGTGATAAGGGGCTAATAGAATTAAAGCCTAAATCATTACCCAAAGAGTGATAAGGGGCAAAGAAAACTAAAGCCTAAATCATCACCCAAAGAGTGATAAGGGGCAAAGAGAATTAGAGCTTAAATCGCCACCCAAAGAGTGGTAAGGAGCAAAAGAAATCAATCGAGTAAATTTCTATCTACCTTAAAGATAGGTCAAAGAAATCTTTTAGAGGAAGAGCAGCCTAACACATTTAATTTCGCATCAAGATAAAGGTAAAGTAACCTCCAAAAGAGGTTAAGAATAATATATTATCAGATAAGTTTCTGGTCTTCTATTCGGATATTATTGCCAGAGAAGTTTATAGCCTTCTATTTTGATATTATTGCCAGATGAATTTCTAGTCTTCTATTCATATATTATTGCTAGATAATTTTCTGGTCTTCTATTCAAGTGATACTATTACTAGATGGTTTTTCTGGTCTTATATTCAGGCGATATTACTGCCAGAATGGTTTTCTGGTCTTCTATTTAGATTATTGCCAGAATGGATTTCTGGTCTTCTATTCAGATTATTACCAGATGGTTTTTCTAGTTTTTTATTCATATTATTACTACTGGATAATTTTATGTTATTCTATTTAAGTGATATTATTACCAGATGGTTTTTCTGTTCTTCTATTTAGATTATTATTGAATGGATTTCTGGTCTTCTATTTAGATTATCATTGCCAGAATAGATTTTTGGTCTCCTGTTCAAACCACTACTGCCACAATGGTTTTCTATTCTATTCGGATTATTTCCAGAATTGATTTTCGATCTTCTACGTAGATTATTATTGAATGGATTTCTAGTCTTCTACTCAGATTATTATTACTAGAGAATTTCTGGTCTCCTATTCAAATAGAGCTATAATGCTATTGCAAGATTAAATTTGTAGATTTTTTGTCGAATAGATTTTCGGTCTTCTTAATTAAATTGGACTTTGAAGTATGAAATCCTCTTTTATAGGAAAACGAGGACAAGCTAATTCATGACCATATCAAATCCAAGAGTGTTTGCCCAAAATCAAATCTAAAGTTAATAGTGAAAATCATCACTTACTTTGCATTTTGCAGGAAAATAGTGTTAGAAAGAAAACCTTGCAAAGAACTAGGAAAGCGAGAAAATTCTTGGTTTTACACTAAAGTGTAAAAAGCTTCTTTTATACAAGGAGATGGGCAAATGTTACCCGCATATTTTCTAAAGGAAATAAAGAGGGAAGCAAGGGAATATGATGTCGAATTAATAAGCCCATCATCGGGTTTACAAGTTAATGATATGACAAGTGCCAACATAGGGATGTCAAAATGAAAGGGATATCGTATATAAAGGTTGGAAGGATATCATAGTCGAAGGCAAAAAAGATGTCGAACTCAAAGAGCATATGGGTTATCGCATGTACGAACATAAAACAATTGCAAACAGACCATATCGAACATATAAAGATAAGGTTGTCGAACACAGAGCATTTCGAACCTATGAAGGTGAAAATAATAAGTTCCTACAACAATGTTACTACAAACCATGATGTCGAAAGTAAGAAAAGCATGTCACGCAAGGATAGTGGGTCCCTAAGGATGACAAACTGCAAAGATTATCAAACATAAACAATAAAAAGCAATGATGTCGAACACCATCAGTATAAGAGGAAGATATCGTATATTATCGACAAAGCAAGAGATTTATATGAGTGTAATGTCGTAGATTATATACAATGCACTATGCCGCACTTCATTAATATAAAAATTGATGTCGAATATTAACAAGTGGACGGACTCCAAGTTTCATGAGACAATACGTAAGAGGACCTTGAATGATAGCAATGTAAAGAGAGATATCAGAATTCTACTATATACCCAAGGATATCGAATGATTAACATAACAAACGATGTCGAATCTCAATAATGCATTTGGGATATCGGATGTCGGGTAGTTATGAATAATGTCGCCTTCTATCAATGTAAATGAAGGAGGTTTCCACATACCAACAGCACACAGAAGCTTGTCGCGTGCCATCAATTCAGCAAAGGATATCGAATATCAAGTGATATTATAGGTCAACAGATCACTAAAGGTTGCCGAAAATCATCAATGAACAAGGGAGAACCGCATGCCATCAACATGATGAATGATTCTGAATGTCAGGCATCTCGAAGTGCCATGTGGCAGCCATGTCATCAGCTCCAACCCCTATAAATACGGGCCCCATGGCATTGTAAAAGTGGTGAATCATTTCTTTCTCTCTTTCTCAAATTAAAGATTGTAAACCCTAAATTGAATTGGGGCAAAATCAAGAATTGATTTGTAACCTTTGAGACTTATGGACAAAGACTTGGACAAATAATTTAGCATAGCGTATTTCCTTCGATTTGTGCATGTTTGATTATAATCGAACTTTGAACTTGCATATGACTAACTTTGAACTTGGACTTGACTTTAGGCTTGTAAATAGAATAAGGCAATTTAAGCCCTTGTTCAATTTAATGTTATTTCGCATATTAACTATCTTGTCTATCGAACATATGAACAATGAATTGTAGCTTATGTAACTTGCTTATTTTTCCCATTAATGAAAGATTAATGGACTATTGCACATTTAAGCAACTTGCCTATTTTTCCCATAGACACTTGATATGGCTTTTTAGCCAATTCTATAACAAAGCCAAAAACCTAAGGACATCATATGACCATTTCGATTGACATCATATTGTATAAGTCTTGAATGAAGAGCCAATCTTTGGTTTAATATTGACATCACTACCCTCCAAAACAATAACATGTTGAACAACATCAGATGTTAGTCCAAATGTTGGCTCGGCATGGCATCGTGGATGTTATACCAATTTTTGGTCTAACAAAAAACAAGGAGGCTTCGTCATCATTTGATTTGAAAAGGAAGATGATTGTCTCAAAGTCATAAACGCTGGTCCATACACCTTTAAATCTAAGATTATCATCTCAAAAGTTTAGAAACCCAATATGCAACTTACAAGGGACTATTTTACATCGATTCTGATTTGAGTTAAACTGTTAAGTCATAATCTTGAATTCGGGAATAAAGATGCAATAAGTCGTATAACCAGTACTTTGGGTAAACCAATCTGTATGGATAATGCAACTACAAAAGAGCCTCGGTTAAACTATGCTCGAATTTTAGTACAAACTGAACCTCGTTTCGAATATCCACAAACTATACATGGTTTGAATTTTGATGGTCAACAGACTGAAATACAAGTTGCATATCAATATAAAGCCAAACCTTGTACAAATTGGAATGTTTTTGGGCATAACACTTGAAATTATATACACAAGATTCAATCAGCATGGCAACTAAAAGAACACAGCAAGAATCAAAAGTAGACAGAAAGTTAAGAAATACATCAAACATTCCAAGAGTGGTCCATATCCCCTCATAAACATATTGATAATTCTTCTAATTCACAACAAAAGAAGAGTACAGATAATGCTATAACAACAAAAGAGTCCAGTAACAAATGTATTGCCTCTATTGCAGGATGTGGCATACATACTTCTAACAAGTTTAATTGTTTTCTATTTGAAGATCCATATCCACCAATCTATGTTTCCACAACCGAGACCAGTGATTCACTTGCTAAAGCTAACATACCATAACATAGCAAGGAAGCCTCGACCACCGCTGCACAAAATACTGATACAACTTCGGATACTAATGAATTTAATCTGTCACTTAATATACTAGATGATGAACAACAGTTTATTGAGAAAGTTAGGTAGCATATATGTGACAACCTACAGCCCAGTGGGCCTAATGGCTAAATAGAAAACCCAAGTCCACCAAAATATGGATCATTGATTTGGTATCCTGCAAATAAACAAATAAATGCATATCAAAGCACTATTGACATAACACATAGCAGAATAGTAAAGTACAATAAAACATATAGTTACTGACCAAGATTGACACTTCCAATATTGAGTGTCCATGTCAGTGCCGAGCATGCATTAGGAAACGTGTCCTTCCACTGTTCTTGCCTTGCAACAGCACCTATCCCTCCAAATATATCTTATGGGTTGCAATGAGAAGGGAGTTGAAATAGCGTTCTAGTGCTGGGTGAATTATACATTTTGCACATAACACTAGTTTACGTCGATTGTCTTCCATTACATGTTATATTTTATTCATTTTACTTAGTCGCCTCGACTCCACGTACATGTGCGAACGCCCCATCTACCCGAAATAAACCATAACTCAATATATATATATGTGTGTATATATATATAAGTATCACGGTCCCCTTTGAACCAAGATACTATCCTCGCTAGTATTCATAACCCGACACCCCATCAGGATCCATCATTAATGCAGTGTCACGTTCTCATTTTCATGCGTGCTAAGGAATTCCCGTAGTGCCTAATAACGGTGTCACAATAGTTTATCCGTATTCTATCTCTCCTTGGGGATTTACTACGTGTATGCTTTCTATTATGGACTCAGCTCCACGGACGATAGAGGACTCATCTCCTCAGACTACTTCATTCGTTTTGAAAGATCTCTTTTATGGGTTAATAAGCCTTGCCCTTAGCAAACAAACTAGCAAACAACTATGGCGGTGCATGACCTAACGTGATCTACCATAGTAGGGGTGTAGCCCGTTAGGTATAACGCTGTCTTTCCCGTTGACCGTGCAAGACCGATGACATACTCAACCCATGTATAGCTCCTACTTCCTATTTGGTACCAACACACACTAACATAGCGTCGAGCCGCTCACCATCCTATTTAGATTGCCTAACACAATCAAGGTAGTTCCCCCATAATTTATTATAGGAGACTCTATTGAAGGTGTTCCTTCACATATACACGAGCGTATATAACTCCATGGGTCCTATAGTTGGATATGTCCAGATTAGTATAATGTATACACAATTGTTGGTGGCCTCATGCACTGCTTATGGCCTCATGCAGTGGACAAACTTCTATTGTGTAACACTACTGACCTTGCATTCCAACCCATTCTAACCACCATATCATTCATATTTACTAAGTTATTTTCTAACTTTTAATAATTCACGTCCGTCATGAACGCATACATGAGGCTACTTATATGTATGTATGTATGTTTATATATACTTCATTCATTCTTGTTTAATTATTGTGCCTCTACCGTTTACTGTTAACAATATTTCTCTACTTCTTTATGTGTTCACATCTTATTTAGTTTAAGTTCATTTACCGCTTTCTTTTTAAAAGATTCAGATACCTTTTCTCATTTACTTCCCTTTTTACCCACTATTTTACTTTCTATTCCTATTCCTTTTTAACCTTTGATTCCCTACCTCATTTTAGAGGACTATCTATATCCTTTTTTTTTTAAATTATGATTTTTCTACTTTTCACTTCTTTTATTTCATTTCAGTCTTATTTATATTGGGCCTATTCTTAGACTGTTTTTTATCACATTTATACTCTTTTAATTAGTCCTTGGAATTTCTGCATTTTAATGTATTGGAATTACATTTCTCCCAAATGGAAAGGTTAACACTATAAATTTCTATATCTTACCTAAAAGGGGAATTTATGTCACGTTTGGAATTACAAGGAATTATCTTTTCATAGTTATTGAAATAGACAGTACAAAATATGGTAAACATCCTTATTTTATACATCTCTTTCTTTTTAGGTGTATTCCTTGTTATTTCAAACACTACAGTTTTGTTGAAACTTGATAATCTATAGAAATTCACATTGCAACATGCTATATTCCTATAAATTAAAATACTACTTAAATCCCTACATTTTACCATGATAACTCAATTTACATTTTTTATTGCACAAGTCATTTTATATTTACAAATCTGGAATCACCACATATATTATAAGTTTCGAAAACTACTACTACTATATCCTAAATTCAGGGACTATTAAGACTCGATATTTTCTAGATTTACAAACATGTGATATAAGCAGGGTTTATAATTTTATTTCACGTATACAAATTTATCCTACAACTCCAATTTACATTTCAGACATACAAGAATAGATTTACAACGATATAAATCTAATATTATATAAAAATATAATTTCTCACTCACCTTTTTAGCTTATCAAATCTCTAGATTTAATCCTTGTTATTCCAATTTGACTCCCTTTTCTCCCTATTTGAATATATACACCACAAGCTTACACATATTTATCAAGGATCTAGATTAAAAAAGAGATTTGGATTTGATTTATAAGTTAGATCCGGATTTATAATTTACTTTGGCTTAGCCAATTTGATTTAACCCTATTCTTCTTCTCATTTGTCTTCTACTATTCTTCGATTGTATGTATGTATAAACTATAACTATTTTTAAGAAATTTCAAATTTGGAGGAGAAGAGAAAATAGCAGAGCTTCGGTGTCGCTCCAAAAATATGAGTTTAGAAGTGTGGATTTAGTTCTGTATTTATAAGGGTTAAAATCAATGCTAGCCGTTCGGTTGAAGTGCATTGAATCTGGGTCATTGGCCATATATTACTGTTGAATTTACAAAAGCAATGGTCGACCGCTCTATGCCTTGGGTCGACCACTACCAGTCGACTAGATGGTATTTTGGGTCGACCTTATTTGTGTTTTTGGCGGTGATTAATTACCATCGTTGATTTTTTTTATTTAATTCCTTTTAAAACCGATCGGTATAATTTCCTTCCATTAACATTTTTCTTAATGTTTAAGCAACATTAACTGTCCATTAACTTTACTTGACGGTAATTAACATTAGTTAATTATTTTTATTTTCTTAGTTACATATATAATTATTTTCGATTCAAAAACTTTAAACGTTAATAACTTTCCTGTCTGAACTCTATTCGGAATACTTTATACATGAAAATTGATCAAAAAATCGCTACGAACTCAACGGTGTAAGTTGAGTAGCCAAATTATAATGTTTGTAAAAATCTTATTTTTTGGCTTTATTATTTATTAATTAATTTTCTTTAAATTCATTGTTATAAAAATTACGGGGTGTCACATTCTACCCACTTAAAAGACTTTCGTCGGCGAAATTCCTCAAGGGTTTAATAATGTAACATAACATATAACCATTCTAAACTAACCAACTAATTAGTGTGCAACTAATTTCACAAACAAATCTTGTACAAGTGCACAATGTATCACAATATATGTCATGTATGCTGAATAATTCTAATCGACGCTTCTTATACGAATGCATTCTTTTAAAATAGTTTGAAAATATGATGCAAGCAACCTAAATATACTGGCAGTTCTATATGTGTACAAACTTTGAAAATAAAAAACTTTGTTTCTGCTTCTAAATTTTTCCACACTTCCGCAAATGGAAGTATAGTTTAACCAATTTTTCAACCAATCCCTATCATCCAAAATCCTATTACACCATTGCTAATATCCAAGTTTTAGAAAATGCAGTTTTTTAAACCTATATTATTATGCTTGAAAATGGTTTAGATGAAGAATTGCATATTTCAATCTTCTCTTGTATACCCTTTTCTCTATACCTTGGAACTTCTCTTTTTCCTCCAATACTTTTTTATCCAACTTGTCCAAGTACAGATCGCATAAGTAAATTTTATTTTATTTTAAAAAAAAATTAAAACAGAAATATTTTAAAACCAGTTTAGTTCACCTACCGACAAGGTATGGAGAAAGTGATTCCATAGTTAAATGGCTTTTATTTTTGTCTCTAACCTTACTTTATTTTACTGTCACTTCTACTACATAATAAAATCCATACTGGAAATGCTAAGTATGTGGCATTTCAAAAATTAGAAAATTCCTTCGTTTTCTGCTCAAAAATCTTTTTATATAACTTTTTGAAATATCGATAACATAACAAAACTTTTAAAAAACTTTTCACAAAAGTATTTTATTTTCCAAAACTAAGAAGTTTGAACAAAAAGTTCGAAAGTATACGTATATATTTTTTCAAATTAAATTATGCCACACCTCGTGAAATCGGGGTTTAGTCAATAGCTTAATGTCTATAGTGGACTTCACCTAATCACGTGGTAAATTCTAAATTGCAAAATTTTTATTTTTTTTATAATAACAACCAGCACGCAAGTTCATTTATAAATTTCGGCTTTTAAGGTACAAAGACCTTGACCCATGGCTTCGCAATAAACTTTCCCTGTCCTTCGCACGCCAAAATATATCTTCCCAAAACTTTAAGGCTTTTGGGACTTAACTTTACTTTTATTTTAGTAGCTAATTTAATAAATTCCCTAATTTATTTTATAAACTTCCATTCTTTTATTTAATTATTTTGCATTAGTTAAGTATCTACATGAGATTTCTTTATTTACACAGTTTTCCAATTAATATAGTGGTCCATCCAGAAAACCAATTTTCAAAAGTAACATTTCTCATTATATCGTACACGTTTTATAGAAACACTAATGCTTGCAACCCAAATCTCAAAGAAATTATTGCTGGAAGCTACCCTTCAACGTCAACCGACTAACGATGTTGTGGCCTTATCACTTCTTACTGGTAAATAAACCGACCTTTCTAATGTGCCATTGTTCTCCAACCCACATATCTTAACTTTTCTTTGTAACTTCTGACAAATAAGGTCTATCCATTATGGCCATTACCACACTCAATTATGGAATAACCGTGCATCCCTACATTGTAGTGGGCATCCCGACTCTGTAGTGGGTAAGAAATATAGACTATGCACATTTAGAATAACTCGTTGGCAAATTGGCTTGTCGGAATAACTTTTCCATCCTCAATCTTGCCTTCCTTAACTTTGAGTCTACCAATGTACTCTACATGTGTTTGTCATCTCATTACCCTCTGTTACCATCTTCTTTTAATCCAAATCTTGGAATTTACTTTCTTCATCCTTGACCCTTTGTATAAGCATACCTTGGTACTCGTAGAAGCGTACTTTAATACCATTTATCATTCCTTTGCGGGTTCTTCTTAAGGCTTGCACATATGTTTAACAAAACATTTCTAGGTTCTCACCCGTATTCCTTACACACTGTAGGGATTCCTTATTGCTACTCTATGAGTAATCATCGCTATCTTCTTCATCGCCATACCTTTTACCTCGTCTTACCTAAGCAGTCATTCATATCTACTTCATATTTAAAATTTTGTTTTGGCCTTCGCCAACTTTTTTTTCAAAAATTAAAACTTAAATGTTTTAAAGTATTTAATCCCAAACTTTCATCTTTAAAAGTGCAACTTAGAATCCTTTTATTAAATTCAAAAATAACTTGGTGTCTTCACTTTTAAAACTATAATTTAGGATTTTTGAATTTAGCTTATTCACCAAGTCCAAAAGAAAATGTTAGGATTTTAATCTTTAAAAAATTTCTTTCATTTTCTTCAAATCAACTTTTACTTCTTAAAAATTGGGATTTTTAACTCAAACTATTTATCGATTTTTCTTTTAAAAAACTCAATTGTTATACCAAACATTTCTTTTCAAAAATGCAACAGTATTCCTAAACATCTTTTATAAATTTAAAAAATAAAAACTAGAGCATCTAAGGATAACTCTCACTCTATTATTTTCTTATCACTTATGTCATCTCCACTTTCATCCTTAGTGGAGGCTCTGCTAAAATATTAGGGGGACTTCTAAAAGATATGTTCTATTGTCGCACCTATTATGAAAACCATCCATTTTTATTTCTTTTAATTTCTTATATTTTTTCTAATTACTAACATCATTTTATAAGGATTTTTAACCTTATTTCTATTTATATTTCGTAACTTTTCTACTATTCAACATTCTTCTACCTAAACTGATCTTTATTAAATTCAAAAATAACTTCTATGTATATAGCTTTTCTCTCAGTTGATTTTTTTCTTAACTGAACCATTGCAGTGCGTTCGCATACTTATTTGTTTTCGGGTTTTAGCCTTCTTTCCCGTTCTTTTTACCCCATTTCAAACTTGTACCACTTCCTACTGTCTACCCCTAAAAAGAATTTCTAACTTAAAAAAATTTCATTATAGAAAAACCCATGAGCTATGTACACTGTATCATTTTTTTCAAAAGAATTAACCTTTTATATGAAATTTTCTTTACTGAAATTTTAGTTTTTAACAAATTTTAATTTCTACTAGAACATTATATTTAAATAAAAATAGATATTATTTTTCCAACACTACAACAAAACACTCTTTTTACAATGGGCAATGCCCGTTGTAATATGGTTTTCGCAACGGGCATGTGCCCGTTGTAATAGGCCTCGTTGTAATAGATCCACCACATTTTACAACGGGCAAAGCACGTTGTAAACACCGTTGCAGTATACCTTTTTATGTGTAACCATCAATTGAGATCCCACTATACCCGACCGCACATGCATTTTTTAAAATACGTATAACAAATACGTAAATCCTAAAAATACTATTACTCCAAATATATCGATATTTATACTCATTTTGATTTGCAATGTCAATCCGAACTCCATATAAGTAGTCTTGAATTCTAATTTGATTATGTGTAAAAAATTAGATTTTGGATCGTCAATTAATTAACGATTCAATAATTAACTAACTATTTTACTATCCAGTCGTAAAAATGCAGGTTGTTACATTTCCTAAAACTTTATAGACACCAACTTCACTTTCTGGGCATCTATCTTCCAAGTCTTTACAGATCCTTTCATGCATTCCCAGCCAATCACTCGCCTCAAAGGCTTGCTTTGTCCCATCAAACATTTCTCCTCCCTAGCTCTGAAAATGCTTATTCATCTTAGCAAAGTCCTCTCTAATTGGCCACACTAGGTCCCTATGAACATTCGGTGCCTTCGGCGACCCTTACTTCTGCGCAAAATTCGCTAAAAACTGCTGAAAGAGCGCATTCACATCCATATTTCCTATAGCCCGGTAAGGCATCCTATCACCAGCTTCCTAGTGAACTTCTGGGGTTGCCTCCCCTCTATCTCCATTTATTTACGTACTAGTTGTTCCTCTATTAAGATTCTATCTTGCACCTCCTAACATAAAACATCCCCGTCTCAAATCCATTTTTGTTTTCTGCGTAAGCAAGCGTTCATAAGCAATGGAAGTATGGAGAGTGAGAATAATAGTGGAGGGATAGTTAAATCTACTTGTATAATTATATCAAAATATAAATATGTTATATATAGTGTACATTCTCCTCAAGGTTTTCATTTTTTATTAGTTTTTGCTACTTGACACTGTTTTACATAAGTGTCCCATAACCTAAGTTCTAATACTAAGTTGTAACATCCCTCATTTCAAGATCTGAAAATGAACGTCGATGATGCTGCGGTCATCACTAAAATTAATTTCAAGCGACAAAATAAGATTAGTTTTTATTCAATAATATTAAGTAAACATAGTAACTAAATATCTTTCATTATATAAATTTGTCTTTACATGGATGTCATTACATTTCCATTAAACAAATCGTGCCCATGCAGAAGTAAATATAATAAAGCATAAATAGTAGTGTCATGCTCGACATACTAAAATGCCAACATGAACACTTAACCGGTTATATACCCTGTTTTTACAAACATCAGAATTTCAAAACTACTTTTGTTTGCAAATAATGCTCTTGCTTCATCTTCGGATTCTTTATTCGTCTTCAAAAGAAACTTGTCTAAACCATAAACTCAGCATACTCTAATGAGTATTCATTGATTGTATGGGAAATAATAAAAACCTAACATCATGTTATAGAATATGTCACCTTTAGACATACGTGATGTGCACGAAAATGTGTATATTTTTACCACCATATTTAATCTATTTAAATTAAATAAATGATTATATCGGTTATTTTAACTTGTTTAAACCAAAATTCATATTATTTTGAAATCGTCACATATTTATCTTCATCCAAGGGCAAAATGGTCATTTTTGTGCATATATTAATTTGAGAAAATTTAATTAGAATTTTCTATATTTTTATAGGAATTTGACTTCATATACAAGTGATTACATGATGATATATGCATGCACAAGAGTGAAGAGAACAAATGAAGATGGAAATAATTCAAAGTGAAGATAATGGAGAATCCCACCTACCCACCTACCTTAATGTACAAATTAGAGGTTAATGCACATGCTTATGGAATTAATGGCTTTATGTACATTTAAGTGAGGGATTACTGAAGCTAATGATTATTTGGTCACCACACTTCCTACAAGGGCATTTTGGGCATTCCTCAAAAATATGAAT
Source organism: Allium fistulosum (assembly GCA_030737815.1). Classification (NCBI taxonomy): domain Eukaryota; kingdom Viridiplantae; phylum Streptophyta; class Magnoliopsida; order Asparagales; family Amaryllidaceae; genus Allium; species Allium fistulosum. Next base: position 919,032,913 of record CM060901.1, on the reverse strand, counting down.
TAGGGTTTAACACTTGTATAAATACATCATATCTTCATGTAACCCTTTTCTTCACTCTTAGTCTCTCTTAGTTTAGTTTAGGCTCAAAATAAAAGACAAGTTCTCTTTCTCTTTTCGTGGCTACTTAGCCATTTTTATTTCATGTAATTTTTTTTCCTTTTTATGTAATTTTAAATACATGCTCTTTTCTTCTCTTGTTTATTTCCTTTCATGTTGTAGTGTAGATCTCTTTTCTTTTATGCAAGTAGATTAGTTTTTTCTTTCATTTAGCTCTCCTTTTCTCTTTGTTTTGTTCTATGTTGCAAGCTACATTTGTTCATATGATAACAAAAATGAGAGCTTAACCCCTTCAATTTAGGGGTAATGAAGCCTCTAATCATGTAGCTTTAACATTTTGATAATTTTGATCTCTTTTGTGCTTAAAGAAATGTTGATGTGATTTATTGTTTCATGTTGAATTTGATAGTCTATGTTGTTCATAACAAATAGGCTATGCTTAAACAATCACAAGCAATAATTACCTCTTCATCTACATATGATGATGGTAATGAAGTGAATGTGATTAAAATTTGATGGCCTATATTTCTAAACAATAGTTAATAGGTCATGCTTAAAATAGATTTCATTTTCAACTTTGTTGTTGTTTTCATGAGAGTTAGTAAGTGATTTAAGGGGTATGTTATAGTTTGATGGCTTATGTTGATCTAATTAATAGCACAAATAAGCCATACTTATGATAAACACATCATTTAAACTCACTTATGACCAAAAAAGATATCATAATTTCATTAATTGTTGAATTATATGATCTAGAGAGTGGATTTATCTCTAAATTGTCATTTAACTCTCATATTTTTATCTATTTTTCTTTTGCTAGTTTTTGTTAGTTTCTTACATTTTTAGCTAATCACACTTTCAACTTTGGTTAATTTGATTGAATAGATTTTTAAAATCATCAATTCCCTGCGGATCGACCCGTATTCGCCACGTACTACAAGTGTATGCCGTGCGCTTGCGGTTATTTTATTTCTAAATTCGTTCGACGGTTTTCTAAACCGATAGACATTCCGTCGACGAACAAGTTTTTGACGCCGTTGCCAGGGAATTGTCTTCGATTTTAGTTTTCTATTCTTCGGATTAGTTGTTGCTTGGCTTTTGTGTGTTTTCATTTTGTGAGTATTGATTGTTAAAATAAATTGTGTGTTTGTGTGATTTTTGATTGCATTTTGGTTTTGTGTGTGTAGTTTGCTAATTGTTTTGCATTTGAATTTGCATTTAAAAAAAAAAGAGAAAAAAAAAGTTTATTCCATTGCTTTTTCACATTTTACATTGTCATTTGCATTTTCAATTGTACATACATTTTCATCCTCTCTTCACTGATCACAATTTTTCTCTCTGTTTACATCTTCTAATTGCATTTTCTGTTCACACTTGTTTCAGTGTCCCTCTGCTCAGTGCTTCACACATACCATCCCACTGTTTCACACTTCATCCCTAACAACCCAAACTTCCCATCAATTCCTACATATACACTCCATTCCCATTACCATTCCCACTATTTCCCTTATCACCTACCTGCTCACAATCAACCACCTTCAATCAACAAACTCACTGACATATACATCTCACTGCCCTTCGCCAATTCAAAAAACTCACTGACATACTTCCCCTCTACCATCACTTTCCTCCCCTTCAGACATAGCACTGCCATTTCAACATATTCCAGAAAACACTCACTGGCCAAACTACAACATCCACACCTTCACAACAGTTCACAACCAACTTTCACCATCATCATACCCGACTACCCCTTTCTTCTGCTGCAAAACATCACCATATAACCCATCAATTCACAACAACACAGTTCAACCACCGAACAACCACATTACTTCACATATACAACATCATCACACAAACACTGCCTGACTACTACAATTTCTGCTCCATCACAACCAAATACACACTTCATTACCCAAACTTCATCAAACTGTCCACTGTCCCAAACAGTCTCATAAACTTCAACTATCAGCAACCCATCACTTAACACAAGCATCACCTCTTCTCTGTCGTCCTGTTTCAACTCAACCTACTCCTCCACCAATACGACCTGCACCCTCAACCGCTGCCAAGCCAAAGCAAGCAATACCCACAAACGAGACCGAACCATCACCTGTACCCACGAACTCCAGTCCACTGCTCATAAAAACTGCTTTTCAAAACAACCACAGTTCAAAACCACGCAACTAGACCCACCACTACCTCTCTGCTTTGCTTCGCCTATTAATCGACTCAACACTCCCAGACCCATAGCATACGCAATCGCCTCAAGCAACATTCTACTTCACCATACAGTTTTCATTCAATCTGCCATAGTCATTACTCCATATCAACAGTGCAGCATTCCCTTTAGATAAATTTAAAAAAAAACTTGCCATTGCGGTTCCCTTCATATAAATACCAAAGACTGTGACAACACTCCAGTATCCCATTGTGGTTTGAACAACTGCCTCCAATACATCATAGAAAACTTCACTTCACAGAGCTTCACATCATATAAAACTCCATTATCTTGCCTAACATCTTCATCACCACAACATATCATTCCCTTCAATAACTTTCAGCAAACTTCCCTTCAACTGCAACTAGAGAAACAACTGCATAGCAGCCCACATCCCCTTTCATACTTCAAACTTCACAAGAAACCATCCTCCGACCACACATTACTCCACATTTCGTTTCAACCTGCATGCACTTGCACATCCACTCTCATCCATACCTAACAACTGACTACAATCAATCGCCAAACCATCGCAGCCATCTCGACTCAAACAACTCCGCAATTCAATTGCGACCAACCCAAATAAAACCCCTCCTCATCGCAACCCGATTGCGAGAATCGCCTGAAACCCAAACCCACGCAATAGTGATTGAACACCGCCCAGCCTCATTGCACTAGAGAACCACCGCAATCAACAATTAGAACACCACCACATACGAATTCCTCCTCAACCCATAAATCGCCTGCAATTCGAACTCGCATTTTTTTTTAAAACTGAACGTTTTTTTTAATCTGCCTTTCGTTTTTACAATAGAAAGAGGATTTTGGTTATTAATTTTCTCCTGAGTGATTTTTTTATGAAGAATGGGTTTGGGCCTTTGTTTGCTGGCTGTGAGCTGTATTGATTAAAAAAAATGTCGGGCCGGGTTGGTTCATGGGCGTTGGTGTAGGGAATTGATTTGTGTTGTGTTTAGTTAGTTTTTCTTTTCTTTTCTTTTTTTTTTGTTTAGTCTGCTTTAGTGTTTTATTTAAATCCTTTGTTTTGTTTTGATTAGAATCTTTTGTTTCAATTCTGCTTTAGTGTTTTAAAAAATGTCGGGCCGGGTTGGTCCAAACTAACGTGTACAATTGCATAAAGGGAAATACGAAATAAGGCTACTGGCATGAACTAAACAAAGTCAAGGGAAGCTAGGCATAGGGTTGCATGACTCATCTCAAAGCAACAAGACAAGATGGACCGTGTGTACCTGAAGGCTCTCAAAGTAATCAAGGCCAACATGCCAAAAGTGTGTACACATTCAAGTCAATAAGGTATAGAAAATAATTCATATCAATACAACACTAAATCAATTAGAGTTCTTCCATCTAGCATGTTCCGTTTCACCCAGTACACCAAATTCTGCTGTTTTGGACGGCTGCGATCAAACGCTCTTAGGCCGGTTAGCATTTCTAGCAGGACTACACCAAATCCATATACATCGCTTTCATAGACAAACGACCTGAATATTGTATCATCAATGTTCAATTATATCATCATACTTGATACATTTTGTATGTCAAACATGTTATCTTTAAGAATTAATAACTAACTAAAATGAAGCAGTTGATTATTTTTCATAGTTTTGGCCAACTAACCTGTATCTCAAAAACCAAAGAAATAATGTTTACAGGAAAAAATTGATCATGGCAAAAGTAAAACAAGTTTTAGTTAATTTTTTTAACATTATTAATTAGTTCCAATAGATGTCAGTTTAGAGGATTAATCTCCTGACCATTGGTCTCCCATTGTTGAATTCAAAATTGTGTACGATTGCGTTAGAATTTGTGTTCTGGTTGATAATCTCTAAATTAAAATACTCAGTGGTTTAGATCAATTGGTGAATGGTTATATCAAAGCAGATACGAAACAAGAAATTACCGGAGGCAACAAATTCAGGAGCAGCATAAGTTTGCATAATCTGAGGAGCTAGACAACAGTCTTCTTCAGCTGGTTCATTCTTTGTAATTCCAAAACCATAAAGCTTTGGATTGTAAGCCTGCACAACCAACAAATACAAATATCTAAACCATATACTAAACACGGACTAAAATTACATTTCTATATTTTATTTATGTATATACCGAATCAAGAAGTATATTAGAAGCATTAAAGTCTCTGTAAATCGCTTGTTTCTTAGAATAATGCAAGAATGCTAGGCTTTATCAGCATCCAATGTGTAACCGTACGTTTGAATGCAGTATTGTTGAAAAAAAATTGCTGAAATTTTAATTACAGTGTGAAAACATTGATTTGTTAACGTACATAAGATATCAATCATAGTTATGAGAACCAAACCGTAAATCGAACCACAATGGTCTCCGACCCCAAACTCTGTATTTCCGCAACCAACCATTCCTCTCTCTCCCTCCTTGTTTCCAGCTTGAACACCTCCTCCTCGTCCCCACACTTTCCCCTATAGTTCTCCACCTTAATCGCGTCGAATATGATTGCTATGTCAGATCCATGATGAGGACGAATGGAAAAGTTCACTCGAACTATGTCTAGGAATGGTTTAGGGTAGGGGCTTTGATTCGAAGCTGAGGGAGAGGAGGGCAGAGCGGAAGGAGGAGAGGGCGGAGAGAGCTGCTGATGGAGCAAATTATTGACGGGTATGGATTAAGATCTAGGTTTAGAGTGGAGCAATGAAAATTTGGTAAAGTGTGATTTTGATTTTTCATGTATGTTTAATTTAGGTCGGAGGAAATGTAGAATTTTAAGCGGAAGAATGAAAATACAAATAAATTTTAAGCGGGAGAACGAAAATACAAAGTGGAAGAACTTACCAGTATAAATTAGTTTTCAATGCTTAATGAAGTCATTTATGTCTACAACGGGCATTTCGTGAACGTTGTAAAATTGTCATCTATTACAACGGGCATTTCGTGAACGTTGTAAAATTGACATAAACTTTGTATACTTTGTTGCAATACAAAGTTGCAATACATTTTGCAATAAACTTTGTCTTCAAATATTATGAATATTTTTAAACTTTTACAGAAAATTTTAAAATTTTGTCTTTTAAGTTCTATAAATATTTTCTAATTTTTTATAAATTTCAATTTTCTTTAAATATTAGATACAATTATTAAAATTTTAATACTAAATAATAAATATTACTTCCTAATCATTAAATATTATTATTAATTATCAATTTTTAAACATGAAATATTAATTTTATAATTAATTATGTAATATTATTAATTATTAAATTAAGTATTAAATACCAATAGTAATTATTAAATATTTATATTTATTACTAATAGTTAATTACTAATTATTAAATTAATTATTAAATATTAATAGTAATAGCAATTATTTAACATTAAATATTTTGTGACCGTTGTAAAATTGTCGTCTATTACAATGGGCATTTTGTGAACGTTGTAAAATTGACATGTATTACAACGGGCTTGAAAGGACCGTTATAATAGCATTCTATTACAACGGGCTATCATCGCCCGTTGTAAAAAGGGCGTTGTATAGAGCATCTATTACAACGGGCCTGAATGGATCGTTGTAATAGTTTTCTATTACAACGGGCTATCATCGTCCGTTATAAAAGGGCGTTGTATAGGGCATCTATTACAACGGGCCGGAATGGACCGTTGTAATAGTCTTCTATTACAACGTGCAGCCAATGCTTGTTGTAAAAAGGACGTTGGTAATAGGGTATTTTTGTTGTAGTGCAAAAATTTAACATTTACTTATTTTACAAAAATAGGTTTTTCTACCTTTAAATAAACTTTGAAAATCGTTTCAAATATATCATTTCAAATTATATGTTTAATTCCTTCATATGGGGTCGGACTCATAGTGAATTTTTATTTGTCCCTTCTTTTGGACTTATCTTCCTTCAGCTTACTTAATGACTTTTCTTCTTCCAAACTATAAAATCCGGCTATCATCTTGAAGTGATTACGTCACACCTTCCTTCGAGAACTCAATTGCTTTTGGATATCTACAACATGTGAACTCTTACTTCCTCCTTATTAGGAAATACTATACATCATCAATCGGCAATCATGTGGGGATCTACAAATTATTGGGCTATTGGGAGTCCAACTTAGAAGTCACTTACTATCCAGCTTCAGGGACCTTCCATATGCTGCACTCATGCTCTTCTTAAGTCAGCGCCTTTCCATACGACCTATTTCCTATTGGGTAATCGAGTAAGTGTACATCTTCTACTTCATCCATTATTCCGACTCATAATCAACGTATTCATCTTTAAGTGTATGTTTGCGACTACTCTATAGTCAGAATTTATAGGACTTGGCGTATAATATATTTATATTTATAGGCAAAATACAAATACGTTCACTTAACGTTTCCTAATTTTCAAGATCGACTAACCTGACTCTGATACCAAATGTGACAACCCACACCCCAATGGGCCTGAATTTTCGCTAAATCGAAAACCCTAGTCCCCCAAAGTATGGATCATTGATTTCGTATCCCGCGAATAAACAAATAAAATGCATATCAAAGCACTATCGATTCAACTTACAACAGAATATTAAAGTACAATAAAACATATAGTTACTGACCAAGATTGACACTTTCAATATCTAGTGTCCCCGTCAGTGCCGAGCATGCATCAGAAAACATATCCTTCCACTATTTCCGTCGTGCACCAGTACCTGTCCTTCTAAAGATATCTTATAGGTTGTAATGAGGAGGTGTCAGAACAACGTTTTGGTGACCGATGAATTATACATTTTACACATAATACTAGTTTATGCTGATTGTCGTCTTTTATTACATGTTATGTCTTTTCATTTTACTTAGTCGTCTCGGCTCCACGTACGCATACGATACATCTCATTTACCTGAAGTAGACTATAACTACATACGTGCGTGAATGTATGTATATGTATATATAGATAAGTATCATAGTCCTCTTTTGAACCAAGATACTATCATCGCTAGTATCCATAACCCGACACCCCTTCAAAATCCATCATTAACGTGGTGGCACATCCTCGTCGTCATGCGTACCAAGGAACTCCAGTAGTACCTAATAACAACGTCACAATAGTTTAGCTGTATTCTATCGTGCCTTGGAGATTTACTACTTGTTTGCTTTCTATCATGGACTCGGCTCCGTGGACTATAGAGGACACGGCTCCTTGAACTAACCCATTCGTTTTGAAAGATATCTTTTATGGGTTGACTAGCCTTGCCCCTAACAAATAAACTAGCAAACAATTGTGGCAGTGCATAACCTAACGTGATCTACCTTAGCATAAGGTGTAGCCTGTTAGGTGTAACTCTATCTTTCTTGTTGACCGTGCATGACCGATGACGTACTCAACCTACGTCAACTCCTACTCTTGGTTTAGTACCAACACACTGACATAGTGTCGAGCCGCTCACCATCCTATTTAGATTGCCTAATGTAATCAACGTAATATCCCCTAATTTATTGAAGCAGACTCTACTAAGGGTATTCTTTCACCTATACGCAAGCGTATATAACTCCACGGGTCCTACAGTTGGATATGTCTCAAATCAGTATAATGTATACACAACTATTTGTGGCTCCTTACGATGAGTGGACTTCTATTATGTAACACAACTGACCTCACATTCCAACCTATACTGATAACTATGTCATTCTTATTTATTAAGTTATTTACTAACTTCTAATGATTCACATCCATCGTAAACACATACTTGAGGCGTTGTGCATGTATCTATGTGTTTGTGTGTGTGTGTATCTTTACTCATTCTTGTTTAATTATTGTGCATCTACTGTTTACTGTTAACAATATTTCTCTATTTCTTTATGTGTTCACAACTTATTTAGTTTAAGGTCATTAACCGCTTTCTTTTAAAACGATTTAAATACATTTTCTCATTTACTTCCCCTTTTTTCCTACTATTTTACTTTCTATTTCTACTCCTTTTTAACCTTTAATTCCCTACCTTATTTTAGAGATCTATCTATACCCTTTTTATTTTAAATTATGACTTGTCTACTTTTCACTTCTTTTATTTCATTTTCTTCTTATTTATATTGTGCATACTTAGACCGTTTTATTATCGCATTTATACTCTTTAAATTAGTCCTTAGAGATTTTCACATTTAATGTATTGGAATTACATTTCTTCCAAACGGAAAGGCTAACACCATAAATTTATATATATTACCTAAAAGAAAATTTTGTGTTACGTTTGGAATTACAAAGAATTATCTTTTCATAGTTATTGAAATAGACAGTACAAAATATGGTAAACATCCCAATTTTATACATTTCTTTCTTTCTAGGTGTATTCCTTGTTATTTCAAATACTGGATTTTTATTTGAAACTTGATAATCTATAGAAATTCAATTTGTAACATGCTATATTTCAATAAATTAAAATACTACTTAAATCCCTACAATTTACTGTGATAACTCAATTTACGTTCATGCTTGGACAATTCATTTTAAATTTACAAATATGGAATCATCACCTATATTAAAATTTTCAAAAACTACCACTACATCCTAAATTCTGGACTATTAATACCGAATATTTTTCAGATTTACATACATGAAATATACAATTCAAGTTATCAATAACAAAATATGTAGGCAGGGTTTATAATTTTATTTCACGTATACAAATTTAGCTTACAACTCTAATTTACATTTCAGGCATACATGGATAGATTTACAATGTATAGATTTACAATGTATAAATCAAATATTATATAAAAATATATAATTTCTCATTCACCTTTTTAGCTTTCCAAATCTCTAGATTTAATCCCTGTTATTCTAGTTTGACTCTCTTTTCTTCCTATTTGGATATATACACCACAAGCGTACACAGATTTATCAAAGATCTGGATTAGGAAAGAGATTTGGATTTGATTTACAATTTAGATTCAGATTTATATTTACCTTGGCTTTGGCGATTTGATTTGACCTTAATTCTTTTCCCATTCATCTTCTACTAATCTCTAATTGTATGTATGTATACACTATAACTATTTGAAGAAATTTAAAATTTGGAGGAGAAGAGAAAATGGAAGAGCTCCGCTATCGCTTCAAAAATATGATTTTAGAAGTGAGGGTTTATGTCTGTTTTTATAGGGGTTCAAATCAATTCTAGCCCTTCGATTGAAGTACATTGAATCCGGGCCATTTGGCTACATATTACTCTCGAATTTACGCAAGGAATGGTCAACCACTCTAGGTCAACCACTACCGGTCGACCAAAATGTATTTTGGGTCGACCTTATTTGTGTTTTTGGCGGTGATTAGTTACCGTCATTGATTTGTTTTATTTAATTCCTTTGAAAACCGATCGATATAATTTTCTTCCATTAACATTTTCTTAATGTTTAAGCAACGTTATTATCCGTTAACTTTAACTAATGGTAATTAACGTTAGTTAACTATTTTTATTTCTTTAATTACATATATAATTATTTTTGATTCAAAAATTTCAAATGTAAATAACTTTCAAGTTTGATCTCCGTTTGAAAAACTTTATATATGAAAACTGATCATAAAATCGATACCCAATGGTGTAAGTTTCATAGACAAATTTTGATATTTGTAAAAATCTTATTTTTTAGCGTTATTATTTATTAACTAATTTTTAAATTCATTGTCGTAGAAATTACGGTGTGTTACAATATAGAAGAAACTGGAAAATTAAAAGCTATATCTAAGAATATATCCCATATTATAGGGACAAGTGAAAAGTATAAGAAGAAACATGAGAAATCATCACAAATCCCACCAGCCCCTCCTAAAGGACCAACTAGGGGTTCCACCAAGATCAAATGAATGCTATCTCTTAGAGTGTAAGGGGTTTGAATATAGAAAACAAAATGCAATCTGTATTCAAAGTCCTACAATCTTATGGGCTTTCGATCGATGATTGCCCTTTTGAGACAAATTAAATAACATAGGCACTTAAGTATGTCTAAATTCCCTTCGAATTAGACTTATCTTCATAATACAGATATGGATACAAAGGGAAGAATTTTGATTATCATTGATGTCACAATATGGAGTGCGTTATTTCAGATAAAAGTTATCAGCAAATTACCATTGTTCTAACTAACTGTGGAGGGTTTCAATGTACCACTACTTTTGTCTATGCCAGTAATTCATATTCAAAGAGGGAGAGGCTATGGAATGAAATGATTTCTAGTGTTTCTTTTATTCACATGCCATAAATTACATATGGGGACTTTAATAATGCGCTAAACCTAAAAGATAAGAAGGGGGATTGCCTATACCTTTTTCTTACCTTATTGGTTTGATAATTGTATTTTACAGTGTGGTCTTGCTCAATGTTCTTTACAAACATGTAAATTTACATGGAGGAAAAGAGGCATAGAAACTAATATAGATAAAGTGCTGGTTAATCAAAAAAATTTGCAACCGTATTTAGATTTAACCACCATAGCTCTTCCTATAATGCTCAGTGATCACACCTCAATTTTAATTAAATTTAGAGGTACTAAGAAGGAAGACAAAAATGTGTCTTTCAGATACATAAACACATGGTGCAATTTGGAGGGATACAAGCAATGTATTACAAAAGGGTTTATAGCAACTACCTAGGAAAACTTCTCACATAACTTCATATTTAAACTTAAGAAGACAAAGGAAAATTTAAAGGCATGGCATAGAAACATAGAGGCAACAAATGAAGTTAATAGGTTACAGGAGGCCTATACACAAGCTTTTGCATAATCTAACGAAGACCCGGATGATACACATGCATATGACAGAATGATGCACATTAATATGGAACTTAACCAGCAACTTAAGTTGCAACATGAATAATTGGTGTAGAAAAATAAAACTCTATGGCTACAAGAGGGAGATACTAATTTCAAATTCTTCTATGTAAGGATGTCTATGAGAAAACACAAAAACCAAGTGCAAGCAATTCTTACTGCAGATGGTCAGTACATGTACGATAAGGATGTATTTTTTTTAGGAATCTCTGAACTACTATACTAATTTATACAATAGCCTTAATGCAACTGTTTTTCCTACCGTCGAACCAAGGTTGGAAATAAGTGCTGTGGGTAAACAGTACTTAACTGCGCTTGTTGATTATGAAGATATCAGAGTGGCACTAGATTCTATAAATGATGCTAAAAGTCCTAGCCCAAATTGTTATTCCTCAAAGTTCTATAAACTGCACTAGGAGCGGCTGAAATGATGATCTATTTTTGGCAATAACTTAAATATCCCAATCTGGCAGATTGGCATAAGGATTGAATCACAACTTCTTAACCATCATTCGTAAGAAAGATAAGCCTTAGACAGTCTCTGTTATAGGCCAATTACTTATGCAAATGTAGTTTATAAAATTGTTGCTGGAATTATCTGTAACAGGATAAAACATTTTCTGTCTTTTCTAATTGCAGAAAATCAAACAACATTTATACTGAGGAGAAATATTGGAGAAAATATACTACTCGCTCATGAGTTGATATGAGACTTTTAAATGATAGGAAAACCAAAGATGTGTATCAAAATTGACCTAGAAAATTCTTATGACATGATTAATAGAGAGTTCACATGTCACATGGTTGAGGCCATGAGTTTCCCACTCTCCCTAATTAGTCTAACTTATGAATGCATAAATACTCCCCCCTTTTTAATACTTGTTGAAGGCATTCCCGATGGTTTTATACAATCTAATAGGGGTTTATGACAAGGTGATCTCCTATCCCTGTATCTATTTTGCATCACTATGGAGTACTTATCATTAAAGCTGGAGGATAGTGTAACATAATAAAGCTCATTTCTATGAATCGACCCTATATATCTCACTTATTATATGTGGATGATGTCATGTTTTTCCTAGATGCTACTATTCAGAATGCTTATGAATGTAGAAGAATTTTAGAAGACTTGAAGTAGATAATTAACTAGTTTACAAATTAATCAGTAAAAATCGAAAGTATATTTTAGTGGATATGTAGCAAATAAACATGATATATTGCAGGTTTTAGGCATGAATACCTTGCCTGTTAGATATCTGGGTGTACTCTATCATTAAATTATGTAAATGCAGCCCAATGTCTACCACTTTTACAAAGGATTACTACTAAATTGGAAAGTTGGGATAGCAACCTTCTATTAAGTGTTGGGAGAGTGCAACTAATTCAGCATATGATTATTCCTACTGCATTATACCGGTTGCTCATTTATTATATACCGAGTTCTGTTATAAAAAAAATTGAAACTTTATGTGCTAATTTTTTTTGGGGAGGCAGAACTCCTAAAATAGATTGACACATCCTATGTAGACCATAATGTGAAGGGGATATTGGCTATAAGGAGATTGTATGACTTGAGAACCAAGTTAATTCTTAAATTAATTTGGATTTTACCGACCAAACAATTAATGCTTATGGACACAATGGATGAAGGGTAGGTATTTACAACATACAAACTACTAGATTATGCATATGAGTAATAATTATTTTGCTACCATGAAGCATTTGTTATGAAATAAAGATACCGCGGCAAGAATCATCAGTAGAACTATAATAGATGGTTCTACAACTTCTTTGTTGTTAGATCCATATATCAACCACAAATCACTGGTTGACTTATTGGGTTGCAATTGGGTATCTTTATTTTATACAACTAATTATATGGTCTCCAGTATTATTCGACAAAATCAATTTCAGCCAAATTTATTGCCAGGGACAAGGGAGATTAAGCAACATATAATGGGTGTTTAACAGATACTAAACATCAACCAGATTACTGGCAGATAAAAGCACAACAACCATACAATTTCACATCAACATGGGAACAAATACGTAGCAGAGATCCTACTGTATATTTGCATCAAGTAAGTTGGCATAATATGAATTTAAATAAAATGTCAATGTGTGCTTATAATGCGATACTTAAAAGAATGCAAATGACAGACCGGCTGTCGAATTGGGGAATCCAGACTGAAAGACAATGTCCACTGTGTTGTCATGAGAAAGAATCACACAAGCATTTATTCTTCAAATGCCAGTACAACAAATATATACTCTCTTTCATTAGACTCAAGTTAGGGTTTCGTAATTTAGGGACGGTGAACTTCTGGATGAGGTGAGGAAACTAAAGGCAACTTTTAGACAAAAAGACATTATGCAGCGTTTCGCTTTTGTCTCCTTAGTCACGTCGATCTATCACGTTTGGGCTGAAAGGAATCAAGGGATCTTTGAAAAGAAGACAAGCACAAGATTGCAGCGGCTTAGAGTTATAAAGAAGGAACTGGTCACGTTAGCTATTCGGGGTAGAAATCACCATTACAATGAAGAAGAAAGAGCTTTTTTGAGGAAGTGGGGTGTTGAGCTAAGTGACGCTAGATGATGCGGCTAGGATTAGCTGATTACTCGTGTTGTTAATGAGCTTGTATGGGTGGATTTTGTTATAGTGGGTTATGTTTTGTTTTCAATAGTTTTAAAGTGGATGTAATCGGTAATGTGTTTGTAATTATTGATGGGTTGTTGCACTCTTTTTCCTTGCTACTCTAGTAAGGTTTTTTTAAGGAGGCTAAACAAAAATAGGTTCTTTATACAGTCATCAATAAAGACTAGGTTCTTTATTTATGACTAGGTTCTTTATTGATGCCTTGAAAATAGGTTCTTTATTGATGACTAGGTTCTTTAAGGAGGCAAGAACCTTTCTTCTTATATAAAATAGGTTCAAAACAACCATTCGACAAAAGTCATCAATAAAGAACCTATTTTCAAAAAAAAAACAAATAACTTATATATATATATATATTTATTCTATTTGATTTCTCAAATAAATTGCCACACATTTTGAGCTCTTACAATCACACAGCACATCAGGTTGCCACGAAATTCGCTGGTGCACACCACCACATTTTTCCAGTCCCGATGGTATAAATTTTGTTGCCATCCGGGATGGTACTTCGGGATGATAATTTCATGCATTTCGAGGTCGTTTTGGCCATCGGGTCGCCTAATTCCAAAAATTCTTCAACTGCGTGCCTCATAATGATATCCACATCTCAGAAACATAAACCATCAGTCGAGATCGCACTGTACCCGACCGCGCATGCATTTTTTAAAATACGTATAACAAATACGTAAACCCTAGAAATACTATTACTCCAAATATATCGATATTTATACTCATTTTGATTTTCAATGTCAATCCGGACTCCACAGAAGTAGTCTTGAATTCTAATTTGATTATGTGTAAAAAATCAGATTTTGGATCATCAATTAATTAACGATTCAATAATTAACTAACTATTTTACTATCCAGTCGTAAAAATGCAGGTTGTTACATTTCCTAAAACTTTATAGACACCAACTTCACTTTCTGGGCATCTATCTTCCAAGTCTTTACAGATCCTTTCATGCATTCCCAGCCAATCACTCGCCTCAAAGGCTTGCTTTGTCCCATCAAACATTTCTCCTCCCTAGCTCTGAAAATGCTTATTCATCTTAGCACAGTCCTCTCTAATTGGCCACACTGGGTCCCTATGAACATTTGGTGCCTTCGGCGACCCTTACTTCTACGCAAAATTCGCTAAAAACTGCTGAAAGAGCGCATTCACATCCATATTTCCTATAGCCTGGGAAGGCATCCTATCACCAGCTTCCTAGTGAACTTCTTGGGTTGCCTTCCCTCTATCTCCATTTATTTACGTACTAGTTGTTCCTCTATTAAGATTCTATCTTGCACCTCCTAACATAAAACATCCACGTCTCAAATCCATTTTTGTTTTCTGCGTAAGCAAGCGTTCGTAAGCAATGGAAGCATAGAGAGCGGGAATAATAGTGGAGGGATAGTTAAATCTACTTATATAATTATATCAAAATATAAGTATGTTATATATAGTGTATATTCTCCTCAAGGTTTTCATTTTTTATTAGTTTTTGCTACTTGACACTGTTTTACATAAGTGTCCCATAACCTAAGTTCTAATACTAAGTTGTAACATCCCTCATTTCAAGATCTGAAAATAAACGGCGATGGTGCTGCAGTCATCACCAAAATTAATTTCAAGCGACAAAATAAGATTAGTTTTTTATTCAATAATATTAAGTAAACATAGTAACTAAATATCTTTCATTATATAAATTTGTCTTTACATGGATGTCATTACATTTCCATTAAACAAATCGTGCCCATGCAGAGGTAAATATAATAAAGCATAAATAGTAGTGTCATGCTCGACATACTAAAATGCCAACATGAACACTTAACCGGTTATATACCCTATTTTTACAAACATCAGAATTTCAAAACTTTTTTATTTGCAAATAATGCTCTTGCTTCATCTTCGGATTCTTTATTCGTCTTCAAAGGAAACTTGTCTAAACCATAAACTCAGCATACTCTAATGAGTATTCATTGATTGTATGGGAAATAATAAAAACCTAACATCATGTTATAGAATATAATGTCACCTTTAGACATACGTTTGCCACAAAAGCCTAACATCATTTTTCATTATTTCAAATGGTACTACTTATCATCACATATCTTTCTTCAGCTTAGTCTCAATTTTTCATCCTTTAAATAAGTTATTTAATTTTAACTTGTTATTATCTATGGCCATTTCATCCCTATGAAATTCTCATCCACCAGTTAGGAAAATGGCTTCCAAAGTTCTTTAAAAGCTTCTTTATATTACTTAGGAACTCTTAGCATCATTAGTTACCGCATGTTGGCAACGCATAACTATTGCATGTCAAAGGTTAATACTACGAAGTTTGAACTATGGTTTGTTAAAGTTGCAAACCTATCGCGTCTCAAATGTATCACATGCTAAAGTAATCGTAGGTCAAAACTATTGCATGCCTAAAGCTATTCATGCCCCTAGAGCTATCGTGCATCTAATGCTATCGCATGCCAAACTATTGCATGCTTAAACCTATTGCATGTCAAGAGTAATCGAGTACCAAAGTTTATAAGTTATCGCATGCTGGATTTTTATGCTATCAAGTGTCAAACTTTGTGAGCTATCACGTGTTTGGATTTTAGGCTATAGAGTGTCAAACTGTGTAAGCTACTGCATGTCTGGATCTTAGCTATCAAATGTCAAACTTTGGAAGTTATCACATGTTTAGATTTTAGGCTATCAAGTTCATATTTTAAGCTATCGAAAGTCAAATTTTCCTAAGCTATTGCATGTCTAAATTTAGGCTATCACAGGTTAAAATAGTAGTCTTGAAATTAACTATGAACTGTTGTATCACCATTAAAAGTGGTTACTTTCCATCAAGTCGTATTATAAGTAGAATTCTCAATGGTTAACACAAATCTTCATAGTTATCTCTTTAGGATAATCAAAGATGAGCTTTATCTTGTTTCACAATTACTAATTATTTTTTAATGAATTAGTTAAATTACCATTTGTAATTAACTCTTCCCATTTACTTAACAATTCAGATCAATTCAAAAATGCATGGAAAAAATTCCTAAAAATTCACAAAAATTTAACTAATTATCTTTTACCTCATATAAAAGTTTCATATCAAAATAATTGTTTTCATACTTTAAATAATTAAAACCCAAATTAAGCATTTTCCTCACTTAGAAAATTCATAATTAGTTATTGCTTCATCTAAAACTTTTGAAGATTAAAACCATCTCCATTTCCATTTTATAAACATCATATTAAAATTTCATGGAATTTGGATAAGATTAAATCATTCTTTATCTTAAGACATAATCAAATTCTATTCATTTAAATCATTGAACACTTGCAAATTCATCTTAATCATCAAAACATATTTAACAACTTTCTAAATTCCCAAACAACATCAAATATAAATCCAAACAAGTCTGAAAGAGGATTAGAGTAAGTTTTACTCACGTAAGTTTGATTAATACTTTGTTAAAACCATCTTTTTCTTCTTACGAATGAAAGCTCTTCCCTTTTACTTTGTGATCTTCTTCTTCTTCTCTTTGAAAAAATTGGTCGGCTTAGTTTTCTCCTATTTATGTTTTAAGTAAGCATGGGAGAAAATGAATGAACAAATGGAATAGCTAAGGATTAGTGAGTTAGGCTTTGGCTAAAATTTCTTTCTAGGTTATTCTTACTAATCCTTTAACTATTCATTTTACATTCATTCCTTATTTCATTAACAAACTTATCTTACCTAGGTATTATCTCATAATGGACTTTGGTTGATAAATTTTTAATGAATCCCCATATTATGATACTCTAAAATATGATGTGTCACAACACCACAAGAAAATGGTGTTGTAGAAGTGGCTGAAAGGAAAAATCTACAAAATGATATTTGGGCAGAAGCGGATGTTACAACTATTTTTATTCTCAGTAGAACTCCAATCAAAGCAGTCGATGATAAAACCACTTTTGAAGAAGACAATCATTTTAAGCCAGAAGTGGATTTCTTCAAAATATTTGGATTCTTAGAATACACGCATATTCCATCTCAAAAGAGAGGAAATTTGATGAGAAAGGTGAAAAGGTCATCTTTATTGGATATAGTGGCATCTCCAAATCATACAGATTATATAATCCAAAGACCTAAAAATTAATTATTTCAAAGGATGTGAGTTTTGATGAATTTAAAGAGTAGAAATGGAAAGATGAGTCTCCAAGTTCTCTAAAATCATTTAAGAAGAAAACAAAGTATTAAAGAGCCAAATGCCAAAGAAACAACACCGCCTCAAACTCCATCATCAATTCTAAGATCAAATTCACCAAGCTTGAGTGAAAAATCATCTAAACCACCACAAAAATGAGATAATTAAGTGAGATTTATGAGGTTCCACTAAGTTTTATTAAGTCGCAAAAATATGAAAATGCCACAAATAGAAAATATGACAAGATGCAATGGTTAAAGAAATTAAAGTTATTGGGAAATAATATACGGAAACTTGCTGATCGACCAAAGTCAAAAGACGTCATTGGACTTAAATGGATATACAAGACTAAAATTAATAAATGTGGTCTATTTAAAAGCACAAAGCCTGACTTGTGGCAAATGATTACTTTTAACAACTTGGAATTGATTTCACTAAGACATTTTCTCCTATTGCAAGAATGTAAGCTATATGAATGATTTTAGCTTTATTTGCGCAATTAAATATACAAGTCTATCAACTGGATGTGAAGTCAGCATTCTTGAATGTAGAACTTCAAGAAGAAGTGTATGTTGAACAATATTATGTTCATGTTAGAAAAGGTAGATAAAATAAAGTTTAACGACTACAAAAATCCTTATATGGCTTAAAAAAGCACCTAGATCATTGAATTCAAAATCGATCAATATTTTCTTTGAGGTGGATTTATAAGAAGTTCCAGCAAACCATCTTTATCTGAAGACTAATGGACCCAATGACTTCATCATAATACGTCTTTATGTTAATGATTTGATTTATGCAAGTATAAAACAAGGGATGGCTGAAAAATTTAAAAAGAGAATGATGAAGGAATTATATATGATAGACTTGGGAATCATGAGATATTTCTTAGAGTGCAAGTTTAATCAAATGAAGGGATATTTATTTCTCAAGAAAAATACGTTGAAAATTTTTGATATGTTGAACGACAAACTACTGGATACACCAATGGCTATTAAATCTTAGAGAGCAAAAGGTTGATTCAAATATTTATAGGTGTTTGGTGGGATAACTTATTTATTTAACAAATGCATAACCAGATATTTTTCATGCAATAAGTGTGGTTTCAAGATTTATGAGTGAACCAAGTAATTATCATTTTTCTGCCATGAAGAGAATACTACGATACATCAAAGGAATGAAAAGATATAACATCAAATATACTAAAGAGAAAGAAAGTACTTTAGCAGGATTTACAAACAATGATTGGGCATGATCGGTTGATGATAGAAAAAGTACATCTGGTTATGTATTACTTTTTGGTAGCAAAGTTACATCATGGGCATCCAAGAAGCAAAATATAGTAGCTTTATGATCTATAGAAGCTGAGCACATGTCTTCTATAAATGCATCATGTGAACCGATGTGGTTGAGACGACTTATAAATGATCTTCATCAAGAGACAAATGAACATACATATATCTATTATGACAACATGTCAACAATATCAATGATAAAAAATCCTGTATTTCATAGTCTTTCAGAACATATTGAACTTCATAATTATTTCATAAGAAAGTTAGTTGGAGATAAAGAAGCCGAGTTAAAGTTTTACTAGATAGCTGAGCAAATTGCAGATATCTTCACCAAACCACTATCAAGAGGGAAGTTCTGTTATTTTAAAGAGAAGCTTAGCGTATAAGAAAAATGCATTATGGAGGATGTTAGAAATAATGCAATTCAGATTACACTTCATGAATGACATTTCATGAAAAAGGCACTTCATGAAAAAAACACTTCCAAAAAGACACTTGCGAAAAGACATCTTGGATCATTGTTAAAAGTGACGATTACAAAAAAACACTTCACCAAAAGGAACTTCCAGAAATGATGCATCCATCCATGAATATAAGTGTTTGTTTATGAAAAGAAATGGTAGTTCGTTAAAAGAAGTTTATTTTTGTATAAAATGTGTCTGTCTATTCTAAAGCCGTAAATGATCACACATATAATTGTTACTATTTGTAGATAGATATTGTTGACTAGAGATTTAATCAACCTCATAATTAGACTAATGTGCAAAGATTACTTGCTAACATTAGGTTAAAAGGTTGAAAATGAGGAAGAACGTGAGCAATTAAAGTAAATGACACAAAATGTAGAGTGGTTTAACAAACTTGTCTAGATTCACTGTGAGGATATCTTACTATATATCTCTCTTGCAATTATTGAGAATTACCAGAGGATAGCAAGAAAATAAAACATCAAAGACTAAAAAAGCTACCTAATCTCAAGTTCTTAGGACTTGATTTGCCGTGTGAAAAGCTCTGTGTGTAGTATTCAGAATCTTCTATTTTCCAACCCCTTCGAAGTGATAATGCATGAGGTACTTATAGTAGTTGAAATGGATGATAGATGGTTGTAACAAAATTCTAACTCAAAATTTATAGCAAAAGATCCATTTCGTTTAGTTTAAAGGGTGCGAAGGTACAATGCTCGCACTGCTAGGCTTACTAAGATATTCAACTGCTAATTAGTTGAAAAGAAGAAAAAGAATAAGAACACATGCCATAAAGAAGTCAACTTAAAATGTTTAGATGAGTGCTCCTGATAGTGCTCGATCAGTAATTTCCTATGGAAGTAGGGGTGTGCGGCCATCTTTGAAGCCTTCCATATCGAATCTCACAAGTAATCTCAAAACGCAACTAGTCGTCAATGTTAAGGAGAAAACCTGGACTTTAATTATGACATCAGGGGCAGAGGGGATAACCATTACTCTTTCTAGCAAGGCGTAGAAGCATCCAAGCTAGCCTTCATGTGGAGCGGCCAGAGAGAGATAAAGAGAATATCCACCAACATCAGTTGCACCATGAACATGGTAGCGATGGTTGAGCACCATCGGAAAGTAGGCCAGGAGGTGGAACCCAAGCGAACTATACCATATTAGTAGTTTCGGAATGCCCCATACGGAAAATTTACAACGGCTCTAAATCGTTGCAAATTCCCAACGACTTTGAGCCATTATGAAATACTTGGCAATAGTTAGAGTCCGTTACAATTTTGCAACGGACCATGGACCATTTGCAACCACTCATCATTTTTTGTTGAAATTTTATAATCCATGCGTTGTTGTAATATTATAAAGTGTGAATATACTGTACAATGTTTGTTATATTTTGTTTAGTCCCACATCATGGGATAGGTTCAATACTATGCTCCAAGGCCTATATATAAATGAGTCTATGTAATGTAAATGTATGACTAATATCTAAGTAATAACATTTTCTTCTTTCTCCTTCTCTAATGGCTTCTTATCTCCTTCTATTTTATAACACATTATCAGCACGATCTCTAAACAAAAAAATTATAGATTTGAATTGTGATAATCTAGAAGATCGGATCTACTTTGTTTTTCAGATCTAATTATAGTTCTCAAGATGATAAGCAATTTTTTAGATTTAATTATATTGATCTTATCTTTTTAAGATCTGATTCTATGAGTTTTATCTTCTTAGATCTCATTAAATCATAGATTAATTTTTTGGATCTTATTCAATTGTAGATCTTATGTTCTAATTTTTTTAGATCTTTTGTAGATCTTGATATCATTCTAAAATGATATATCTTTGAGATCTATATATTTTAATCATTAGACCTATTCTTTTTCATGTGTATTCATCCTTTTCTCTTATTTAATTATTGAAATCAGATATGACTTCTGCGATTACTTATTTTTACATATCTTCTAGTTGAAATCAATTTTTGTTATTCTTTCAGAATTGGTACTTGATAAATAATTCAGTTTGAATTGATTCAAAATTTCTAACAAGTGGTATTAGATCCACTCATCTTTGGTTTCATTATGATTTTTTGATTTTTTGAGTAAGTTTTGAATCGACTTATTTATAAGTCAATAAATTCTTATAACATCTTACTCAAATTTCAGATCTGAATCTAGATCTTATATAGATCTAAACTTTGAGATCTCATTCTTATTTAGTTAGTAATTATATTTCAGATCTAATTCTTTTGTTGTTGCTATTTTTCTGATCTTATTATATTATAGATCTCAATATCATGCTTATTTTTATATTTTTGAGTTCATTTATTTTGGAATGCAAGTTTGAACTTGACAAATTTGATATTGTTGATTCAAGCAAATTTATTGAATTTGATTGTATTTAGTTTGGACATGGATTTGAGAAATCAAACATGTTTGGTAAATTGAGTTTTCAATTTGAAAACCTTTTGATCTGATTTAGATTTGAATGAAGGCTTTGAAAATTATTTTCATATATGATTTATATTTCCAGAAGAAATATTTTATTGTTTCTTAGAGAAACAAATATAAAGATAATACGTATCTAGAAGATCGTATTAAGTTTAGATCTAATATTGATTTTGATTTAGCACATCTGAAATGAATGGAAACATTAGTAAAAGCTTATATGATAAGCTTAATATCTTCCAATATTTCCTTAAAGAAAAGGGAAAAAAGAATTAAGAATTGAGAACCTGCAGTTTCTATAATGATAAAAGGTTGAGTTTCCATAAATCAGTGAACTATAAGTTTTCTCAAAATAAAGAACCAGAAGTTCTAACTAAAAAAAAAAGAGGATCAGAAAATTTAATCGTCAAACAGAAATAGGTTTTGTCAACAACCTAAAGTTGTGCAAAGAAATTATTTTAATAGAAGTTGTACACTACAAGAGGTTAAGGCTATTCCAACGGCTCCAAGCCATTGGCGGCCGTTGGGAGCCATTGGAAATGCCGTTGGAATAGCGTTCATGCTTTCCAACGGCTTCCAACGGAAGCAACAGGGCTATTCCAACGGCTACCAACGGCAATTAACCGATGGACGTCGTTGGAAGCCGTTGCAATAAACTGACCAATAAGTCGTTGGTAGCCGTTGCTAATCTGGGTGAATTTTTTTTATAGCAGCAAGCCATTCACCTTCCAGCCACACACAATCAATATATATCAATTTCCATTCCATTTCCACTCCATTTCACATATATTTCACATATTCAACACATTATACCACAAACAATATAAACAACCAAAAATCAACATCAAACATTACATTTTCAAACCAAAATCCAAGTCAATATGTACATAAACAACAAAACCCTCACCAACACCAACTCCAACTCCATATTCAAGTCAATATATACAATGCAAACACTTAAACCTCACCACCTCAAAGTCAATACATACACAATAACCATCAAACACAATCCTCACCACCTCAAAGTCAATATATACAATAACCAACCACAAAGACAATAATCATCATACCTCTCAAGCATCATCATCACCTCCGGAAGCACCAAACGACGAAGGGAAGGAACCATGCCTCTGCGCGTACTCCGCTAAACGTTGATTCAGCTGCTCCATTTGTATAGCGCGAAGACGGTCCTGCTCTTGCAGCTGCTCAACCATGGTTCTAAGCCCTTTTATTTCAGCTTTGTCACACGCCTTTTGAGCTGCCCGAACCTGCAAATAGAATATGAGATGTTCACATTTATATTATAATCATTTTCTTAAGCAATGTATATTTTAAAATATAGAAACGTAAATGACGTGATCTTAAGCAATGCATATACCACAAATAAATGCATATTTTTAATACAATATATAGGTGTTAAAAGTATTCTTATTTTTTTTTTGTTCATCCATTTTCATCACATATCTTTGTATAATTTTCCTTTTTTACTTATCTAATATTTATAAATCACATATATGTTAGATTTAACTCAACTAGAAATCATCATATGTATAGCGTATCTATAGGTTAATTTATTAAATATAATATTGCAATGTTTATAAGATTACCGCTTGGTTTCCATAGCCATAGCGCCTATTCCGCTGCGTCGGATCCATAATAACGTCGAAAATATTATCTTCCTCCTCTACCGTCAACTCATCGCGATCCGATTCTGAAAGCAGCTCTGCCCGTGCCTCCTGAAACTTTGCCTAAAATAAAAAACAATTACAGGTTAAAATTGGTAGAATGGGATTTAAACATATCGATATTAATAAAAATAAGATTTAAAATATGCATACATATGCAGCCGTCGCCTTATCATCACCATCCCACTGATATGTAATATTGCCAGCATTGTCTGCTTGTCTTGATGCGTGGGTGCGGGTAAATACCTCCATCATAGACACGCGACGTCCAACCGATCTTTCCTGCAATAAATAATTTATATATTTTAATTTTTCATAGCTAATTACCGAACTAATTAATATACAAAATGTAATAACAGTTTAGATAAATTTACCAAGTCCTCACGGTGATGCTGAAAAGATTTGGATCCGCCACGATGCGTTACAGGGTTCCTACTTCTATTGGCAGAGTTCCTCTCCGACTCCATCTGCAATTTAAATTGAATATTATATTTATACTAATTGCGAAATAATTAACTACATATTTGGTAGATTTACCTTGAACTCGTTGGTCTCCCACCAACTCATCCAAGAATCCCATACGGAAGCGCCCATCCAGTTCGGTTTCTTCCCCGATTTTTTAAGAGCTGACATTACCTCCTTGTAATTTTTGGCGACCTTCGAATTCCAGTGGCGCTGAACCATGGCGACATCGGCCTCCGCCAAGTCCACTTGCCCCTGTACAAAGAGAAAACATTACTAATTGTTCATTTATACTTATTCATATAGTAAAGTGGTATAAAAACTCACCAGAAAATCCTGCCAGATGGCCTCCCTGACATGGTCAGGGATCTTACTCCACTTAGGCCAGCAATCTGTCATCCTGCTCATATGATTGCTTGGAAATGCCAAGCACAACTCCTGAGGGCTCCAAATCAAATCCCCTTTGTTAAATAAAACAAAGCTTTAGACAAGTATATATAGATAACATTTGTCTCATCATTTAATTGTCCAAAATTAGTTTGATCGTCTGTAATTGTGATTTCAACATTTGTCTCATCATTTAATTGTCCAAAATCAGTTTGATCGTCCGTAATTGTGATTTCAACATTTTCTTTGATATCTGCTTGATAGGCTTGTTCTTTTGGAATATTTTTTCCATCGAATGTAAATCTCGTCTTGGTTTTAAAAACTGCAGACCAATCCGCTTTATCTCTTTTTAGAGACGGATAAGGGGCGTAATAAACTTGTAGGGCTTGTTTGGCTAGTACAAACGGATCGTACTGTTGATAACGGGAGGTATGTTTTATTTCTATAAGATTATAATTTGGATGCACGTTAATACCAGAACCTGGAACATTGCTGAACCAGTTGCATCTAAACAAAAAAAACTTCCTCTGCGGGTCTTATAAAATATGTCAATTACAAAATCTGGGTTAACGTGCCTAAAAAATCATGTATATGATTATTAGGATCATCACTGCCTTTAACAAATACACAGGTATTGTTTGTTAATTTTTCAGCACCGTATTTTTTGGTGTTGAATTTATATCTATTAACGAAAAATATTAGATACGTTTTAACTTTCCTTTTCGGTCCCAACGCAAAATGTTTTAATCCTTCATCGACCACATTATTTGTAGGATCACAAACGTAGTTCGAAAACCAAGTAGCGAAATTTTTGCTTAAATCGCCGTTTGGATTTTGTGATTCATAAACACTGCAAACAAAAACAATATATTGCTTTATTATTAATTTACACATGCAGTATTATATTAAATTTATCAAAACTTGTAATCCGATAATTACCTAATAAATGGTGCAACTTCTGGACAATTAAGAAGAATATACGTGTGTGCTACATGGTAATCTCTATCATCTAACCATACTTCTACACATTTTCCAGCATGTCGACCATGTTGTTTAAAAATAGATAACATTGCTTCAGAAGAAAAATCTTGTTCAACGGCCTCATCATTACGCGCAACACTTTGAAATGATAAATTCACATGATCATTGAAATAATGAGAGAAAAAGAACGATATGCTTCTTCTTCGATATATGATTTACAAATCGAACCTTCAACTCGAGCTTTTTGTCTCACTTTTTTCTTTAAATGATTTAAGTACCTAATAAAAAATATTTCATATCAATATTGATTTTTAATTATAGTTAAATTACATACTCAGTATTAACAACATACCTCTCGAATGGATACATCCATCCATATTGCACAGGACCTCGAAGACATGCTTCAAATGGAAGATGAACGGATAAATGCTCCATTACATTGAACAAACCTGGAGGAAATATTTTTTCCAGTTTGTAGAGCAGTATAGGGATTTCTACCTCAAGTTTACGAAGACGGTCAACTTTTAACGTAGTTGAACAAAGCTCCTTATAAAATAAACTAAGTTCTGTTATAACCTTCCAAACTTTTATGGGCAACAATTCTTTGAAAGCGTCGGGTAACAAATTTTGCATCATTACATGACAATCATGGCTTTTCATCCCACTCAGTCTTCCGTTCTTATAGTCGACACATCTACGAAGATTAGATGAAATTCCATCAGGAAATCGTAATCCTTCCACCCATTTTAATAGTACTTTAACTTGGTTGTTATCTAATTCATAACATGCTTTGGGTTTTTTAGTGTCATTTGGCTTCATATGAAGCTCAGGACGATTACATATTTCTTCTATATCACGTCTTGATTTCAGATCGTCCTTAGTCTTTCCCTTAACATTCAAAAGTGTATTAAACACATTATCGAATACGTTTTTCTTGTTATGCATCACGTCAATGTTATGACGGATTAAGAGATTTTTCCAATAAGGCAACTCCCAGAATATACTCTGTTTGCACCAATTATGAAATGTCGATTTACCTTGGATTTCAGTTTGTTGCCCGGTTTCATGTATCTTTGGATAATCTTTTACAAGTTCATATATATCTTCACTTGACCAAATCGTTGGTGGTTGTAAAGTCTCATATCTATTAGCTATGATGTTTTTTTGTCTCTTCTAAAAGTATGATTAATATGGAGAAAACGTCGATGACAATCAAACCATGAAATTTTCTTCCCATGCCATAAAGAAAATGCTCGTGTTTCTTCCATACAGTAAGGACAAGCAAAACGACCGGCCGTACTCCAACCCGAAAGCATTGCATATGCAGGAAAATCGCTAATAGTCCATAACAAAGAAGCGAACATCCGAATTTTTCTTCTTCGATACGTCGTATGTTTCAACTCCTTCATACCACAATGTTTTCAACTCTTTGATTAGCGGTTGTAAGTAAACATCGATACCCTGTGTCGGATCATCAGGGCCAGGGATGACAATTGTGAGAAACATATATGGAGTTTTCATACACATCCACGGGGGTAGATTGTAAGCTGTAATGATTATAGGCCAAGATGAATATTTAGAACCAAACTGAGAAAACGGTGAAAATCCATCAGTATACAAACCTAGTCTAACGTTACGGCTCTCCGCTGCGAAATCGGGATATTTCTTATCAAAATACTTCCATGCTTCTCCATCAGATGGGTGTGTTAACGTACCTTCTTCAGGTGTTCTCACACTGTGCCATCTCATATGATGCGCTGTTACAGATGATGCATATAACCTTTGAAGTCTAGGAGTGATAGGTAAATAATGCATACGCTTGTATGGAACTTCTTTTCCCTTTTTTTCCTTGGCTTGTATCTTTCTTGATTACATATTTTACAATTCCGAAGACTGACATCATCTTTCCAAAACAACATGCAACCATTTATACATGTATCAATTTTTTGATACGGCAAACCGAAAGATGACATTAGTTTTTTCACTTCATAATAATTTCGCACATTAAATTATCTGATGGCATATGGCGTTTAGCAGCTTGTACAACAGCCGTAAATCCGGCTTCTGTGAAGTTGTACTTTGATTTCATCGCAATGTACTCTGCAGTTGCCAATAATTGAGTGCCGCTAGTACATCCATTCCAAAGAGGTTTCTTAGCAGCATCCAATAAATCATATATTTTTTCGCTCCAACATTTGGTTCCTCTTCGACGTTAACATCGTCGTTATTAATTTCAACAGTAGGGAACATTGATCGCGCTGCATCTTCAACCATATGTTCTATGAGATTCGTCGTACTAACTTCATCACTAATGACCTCTATTGACTGTTCTTCGTTACGTGTTATAATTTTTCCATGACGATCCCACACCAAATAATTGGTTACGAAACCATATTGCCGCAAATGAATCCTAACCATATTCGGTACTAAATGCTTCAACAATTTGCACCTACTACATGGACAACGAATTTCTACGTCATTTCCAATATTACTTAAAGCAAATTCGACAAACACATTTACCCTGTTAAGAAAATGTGTACTTATTGAGCCTCCCATTTCTCTTCTTTGATACATCCAGCTCCGATCAATAAAATAATTGACCATTTTTTCTACTGTAAAACCTATGATCAATAGTAAAAAAAACTATTAATCAAATTCGATAAACACATTTTAGATTTTACTGTTTTTTATAATCCATTTTCGTTTATATACAAAGTTATATTTTTTGCTATTTTGTTTACATTTTTGTACCTTTTGTGATGGTCGGTTATCCTACTTCCCATTACAAACACAATAGTAATTACATTTCTTAAATCATATCATTATAAACGATTTCCCAAAATTTCGGCAGCACTTCCCCCGTGTTCCTTGTATCGTACACAATGCATGTACACAAGGAACGAAAAGGAAATGCCGTCGAAATTTTGTGAACTGTTTATAACGATATGATTTGCGAAACGTAATTACTTTATAGTGTTTGTAACTTATCCAATATAGGGACAAATCCAACAAATATTGTATCAGATGAATATGAATATCCGTTTTGCAATAAAAACGAATATTCATACAACGATCATATACAACACTTGTCAGACGAGGCCAAAAATTCACTAAGAGATTTAAATTTTGTTTGTCTAATAATTTAAAAGATATAATTTAAAGCAATCATATAGGCCAAAATTTCACTAAGAGATCATATTACTAAAAGATATAATTCATGTTCGTAAAATATTCGACTAATTCATGTTTGCCTAATATTTTACAAAACATACACAAAATAATTTAAAGCAATCCTAACTAATCTAACGCTAACTCAAATGCGCATTTACACTAAATTATCAACATATGTATATATGTGCATAATATATATACACAAACAATTTGGACATTTGGATGGTAATAATTGTAATTAGCACTTAGTTTGGTATAATAAACAATCAATATGCCATTAGATACAACTATAACAAACAATTAAACACAAAATTAGCAAAATTTTAAAATTTAGGGTTTTAGGCAAAACCTGATTTTGGAGTGGAATTGGATGGAGAGAGGCCGTTGGTGTTGATTGATGGCGTCGGAGTGGCTGCCGGTTGCATGGGGAGGCTGGGAGCAAGTAAAGAGGAGGAGTGGAGGAAGAGGGTGGAGGTTTTGGGGTATTTTGTTGAAGAAAGAAGAATGAAATCTGTTCTCGGCCAGCTGCAGGTTTACACGAATATTTCCAACGGCTTCCAACGGCCGCAAATGACATTTTTACAACGGTTACCAACGGCTTGTTAAAAAAATAATAAGCCGTTGGAAAACCCCGTTGGCGGCCGTTGAAACACTGTCGTGGCTATATACTGTATTTCTAGTAGTGGTATAACTCAAAGTCCAAGACCCGAAGTCTTGAATTATGAAAAGATTTTCTGATAAACTTTACAAGCTCGAATTATTATCAGTATTTTTTTTAATTTGGAAAAATGTACAAGCTTCTAAAAAATAAGTTTACACAAATTTTGAGAACCTGAAGTTCATAACAAATTAATGAACTTGAAGTTCATGAATTAGAAGCCCGAAGCTCTATTGAAATTGTGTAAAATGATAAGGTTGTACTTCTTGAAGAAGTTAAAGGAAATTAATAAATTATCATATGAGATAATGATGCTGCATTCAAGAGATTACAAAACTCTCCAAATGAGTTATATCTTACTTTATATCTTCACATTTACATTATATTAACCAAATATCCTGAAGATATTATGTTATATGATATTTCAAACACCACCGGATTGAAAAAGTAACTATTAATTTAGTCTTGGAAAGGGACGTTTATTATTTGGTATGAATAGATAATTCATATGCCATACTATTTATATACACGATTATGTGTGTGTATTAATCTCTTGAAGAGATGTTTTAGAGATTTATTTATATTTATATTGCAAAATCCAACATCCCAGAAGAGATGTTATAGGAATTTTATTTTTGTTACATTGCAATTTCTTAAAAGGGAACACTATATTCCCTAAAGGAATATCATATAAAAATTTCGAAGTAATAACAATAATTTATCCCTAAAAAAAGGGAATTGTATACTAATATTACACTCCAGAAGTAGTGGTTTTATCTTCGCATCTTACTTTCATTTGCTGCATCTAATTTTGTTACTGTATTTAAAGTTTGATATGTCATTTCAAAGATAGTTACAACAAAAATCTCCAGTAGGGATGTTTTATGTTATTGTAAAGGTAGTAATTATGTAATTTCTACAAAAGAAATATTGTACATTGATATGGCATTCCAATAGTGCATATATATCTTTAGAAGAGATAAATTCACTCCAGAAGTGGTGATAATAAAATATTACTAAAAGAGACTAATAAATTAGGAAATGATAACATATCTCTAGAAGAGATTTATTTATATATTTGGTAATTTTATTAAACCAAATAAATGCATAGAAATTTGATTATGAAGGATCCTAATTTAGTTTAGATTAGATCCTAAAAGTTTGAGAGCTATGCAACGTGTATCATATATTTCATTATAATTATATCAAACCTCCCAAATAGGTAAGAAATTAAATCATCTCTAGAATATATTGTTTTATGTCCATATGTTTAATTATATCATAAATGTCATGTTCCTAGTTATTATTTCATAAGAAGTATTACACGCATAATCATTTCTTAAAGAAATATCTTTAAAAATTCTCCTGAAGAGATAGTCTTTATTTCATATCATAATTTTCATGCAAGCTATACATACGGTCTTGAGGAGATATGTATCTGTAACATTCCAAGTATCCAGAAGATACACTTATTATTATTTTTGCTGTATTTTTTTTGTAGAACTCTCAAAAGAGATGTGTAGAAATGTCTATATGCAATTATAAATTATTCTTTGATAAGTAATCATAATTAATGTTCAAAACTGATATTTGAGATATAATTGAGAAATAAAACTTAACAACTTGAAGTTGTGTGTATATTTTGTTCGAACCAGAAGTTCGATATGGTTCCAAACCAAATGTTTTGAACATTATCATGCGGTTTTGATGGATTCACATTGACATTGATTTATAAATAGAACTTAATAGTTTGGATCCTTGTAATAGTTTGTTCTAAAAATCACTAATTCAAATGAGAAAGAATATGAAAATTTATAATATGTATATGTAATACGTGGACGCACGTATACATCCATATATGTAAATATTCGGCTAACAACCTGAAGTTTGTTATAAGCTCATCTTAAAGATTATGTATAGATATTATTTAGTGATTTAAAATTCAATCAACATAAATGTTGAATGACCTGGAGTCGTGTATGTGTTCAAATTATCTATACAATAAGTAAATTCCTCCAATTGGGTAGATCAATGAATGAGAACAAACTCTAATAAGCAATATCAATTGCATCGTATCAACTAATAAAAGGATTATCCTCCTATAATTGATATACATATAATGTATTTGCTAGTAGCAATGTGATAATGGATTAAAATGAGAATCCAAAGAGAATTATTATTTAATGTGACAATGTTTGTCAACATTGAGGGGGAGGATAAAAGGATACAAGTTCATTTTGATCATCAGTGTTAAATGTTTGTTAAAATATACAATGATGCAAAATATTAAGTAACTTGCATAAATTATCAATAATATCCCTAGTAGACTTTCTCCAATATAGATTTGAATCCCTGAAGGATCAAAAGGTGTAAACCACATTTGAAATGTGGTAAAGAAGCCAGTTCAAATATTTTTGGAGTAAGTAATAAAGATGCCAAATAAAGGAGGTGAGTGTTCTTCAAGAAACACTTAAGGGTGCTCTGAAAAATATCCATGGCATGATTGTCAAATAACCCTAGAAGTGGGTTAGGTATCTAAAACATGATAATTAAAGAGATCTCAATAAATCATGCCTAGAACTGACAAGAAATAATCATCGATGATAAATTTATAAATAACAAAGCGCTTATGTTTATAAATGGATTAAAGATCCTGGATTAGAGAAAAACATGATTGGCCATCATGAAATTCTCCTAAATTAGAAATTTGGACCTGTAGTCCACAAAATAAAATTAGAAACATGTATATAAAGTGGCAAAAGCACACTAAAATTATTAAAGCACGTATAGTATCAACAACATGTTAAGTGCCATAGGCATGTCGTTTTTAGAGATAATTGAATTGATTGAAGAAGTGAAAGTGTTTGAAACACTTAAAATACCCTGAAGGTATAAATATTGTTTAAATCATAATAAACAATGAAACTACATAAATTCTTGAAGAATATAAATAATTTTGGTGGTTATAAAGAAGGTAAAGAACAAGGAGCGTAGATTACAACTTCTTTTAAGTATTGTTGTAATGAAAATCTTGATATAATTCATGATGAGTAGATTACTTCCTATTTTTAAATATTATTGTAATGAAACTCTTAATATCCATTGAAGTGGTAGTTGCGATATGCAAATACTTATTAAAGCATACAAATTCCTGAAGAATATATATAACTTTTATAGTTATAAAGAATGCGAAAGACATGAAGTGTAGATTACAACATTCTTCTAAGTATTGTTGTAATGAAAATCTTGATATACTTCAAGATGAGTAGATTACTTCTTGCTTTTTAGTAATGTTGTTGTGAAATTTTTAATACTCATGAAAGATGTATAGTTGCAATACGCAAAACTGATTTGAAGCACAAAAATGAAAGCACATGATGTGTTTTTCATAAAAGTAGCATACAAAATGCATAAAATGCAAATTATGTTTGGAAGAAACAATCTTAGAAAATTTGATTGTATCGAATGAAACTATTAATAAATTGTATTATTAATGAGATTCATATTTATGGATCCAGAAGTATCTATAACCAATTTGAGTTATCGAAAGACGAATATGAATTCAGAGGAAAAATTTTAAATCAGGGGGAGCATCCATAAGTATTTTATAATGCACTCTTTTTCCTTAACTAAGATTTTTTTCCATTGGGTTTTTATTAGTAAGGTTTTAATAAGGCATTATCTTGATCCAGAAGTATCAACTCCCCAGTAACGTTTGAAAATAAGTTATAATGTACTCTTTTTTCCTTATTTAAGATTTTTCCCACTGGTTTTTCTTACTGAGGTTTTAACGAGGCATTATCTTGATCTAGAAGAATCAAATGTCTTTTCAAGAAATAACATCTCAAATATGTTATTTAAGTTAAATTATATTTTTATCCTTGATTAAGATTTTTCCCATAGGGTTTTTCTCAGTAAGGTTTTAACGAGGCATTAGTTTGATCCAGAAGTATCAAGCTTCATTTGAAGAAATAAGAAAATAAAATATGTCATTGTACTCTTTTTCCTTCACTAAGATTTTTCCCATTGAGTTTTTCTTATTAAGGTTTTAATGAGGCATTTTTTTGATCCCGAAGTATCAAACTCTTAGAAGGAATATCATATTTAATATGATATCTATGATTTCACAAGTTGCACTCTTTTCCTCGTTTAAGGTTTTTCCCATTGGGTTTTTCTAAAAGAGGATTTCAATGAGGCAATAGGCAATATCTATATCGGCTGAATGGATATATGCAAACAAGATAATAATGAGGGGGAGCAATTATCATATATATTTCAAAAGTGACAACTTCAAGTTAGCAGAGCATTCAAGATTTTGAAGACGCATATTCAAGGGGGAGTGTTGTAATATTATAAAGTGTGAATATGCTGTACAATGTTTGTTATATTTTGTTTAGTCTCACATCATGGGATAGATTCAATACTATGCTCCAAGGCCTATATATAAAGGAGTCTATGTAATATAAATGTATGACTAATATCTAAATAATAACATTTTCTTCTTTCTCCTTCCCTAATGACTTCTTATCTCCTTCTATTTTATAACATACATGAAATAATTCATTCAGAAAATTTGATTTTGAAATAAAACACCCTCATGACCTAATTTCAACCCTCTCTTTCTCTCCCCTTTCTCTCTCTCCTTCGCTCGACCATTTGAGAGCCAAAATCTACTTACGACGTGCCCAAATTCCGCCCTGATTCCACCCCGTGCCACCAACGTCCTCTTTCCACCCAAAAATATTCTGCCTTGCCTTGCATTTTCAATCAGTCTTCGTCAATGCCCTGATTCCACCCCGAAGCCAATAAGTCATCCAATTTCCCATCAGTCGATTTCTCACCCCAAACTTTACACAAGTTTATCAACCTACCCAATTTTACTTTGTCTTGATCTTTAATTTCAAACCTACCTGTTATCCCGCCTTTTGGCAAGGCCGTGACACCAAAAAGTTGACATGAAATCAATAAGACAGTTCGTCATAAAAATTTGTTATACACTTTTTCACCATGGATATCGATGAATTTTGTCCGAGCCCGGATAAGGCTACAATTGATAAGACATGTCAAGCAAGGCCAGAAAAAGCAACATTCCAAATTTCGAGTCAATCCGAGTTCGTACGCCCAAGATATCATCGACGCAAGTGAAGGACATATCCTTGAGTTCGTCTCCATATGGTTCGAATCCACTAAGGTCGAATCCATCAAGCTCGACTCCATCTACTTCGAATCCATCGAGCACACATTATTCCCAAAACCATCTTGTTCGAATCCATCAGACGGCCAAACTTTGTATCCATCACCCAAAGCCACATGTTCGACTCCAACAAGTTTTCCCTGATTGCTTCGAATCCATGAGAAGTACTTTAGCTTCGACTCCATCAAGCATGCCTTCAGTTCGAATCCAGCGAGGTAGAAGACCTTCAAATCCATACGATTAAGGGTGCTTCGACTCCATTGCCTTCGAATCCCCATGTTGAGACAACTTTGAATCGATCCACAGTAGCATATCCTGATCGATTCGAAAAGTACTGGTTCCATCGATTCGAAGGAGGCGAACTTCGAATCCAACATCTCGAGTCCACCAAGTAAACGCGGCTAAAACCCAAGATCCGACCCAGTAAACTCGGAGAAAAAGAAGGATCGACCCAAGGAACACGCACCACGTCATCGTTCCCACATGCAGGCATATGGATTCGAAGCTATCGATTCGAACGAATCCATGTGACGAGAAACACAATCTCGAATCGATCATAACTCGAGTACTACAAGTCCAAATGCCATGAAATTTTCACAGAAGCTTAAACACATGATGAAGAATGTTCACACCAAATTTCAGCCCGATTGGATGTTTTCTTGATCGATTCGAACCAAGGGTCGAATCGATCCCAAAGTGGGCCCGGATCTCCATATTTCGGCCATGTGGGCCCCCTCACGTACCAGAACTGGTCTCCCTTCAATTTAGGCGAAATATCAGCCTCCTACACCTATAAATAGAGCCCCTGGTCATTCAGAAAAGGGGTGGAAGAATTTGAAGAGCAAAAGAGCGTCCAGACTCTGTCAGATTTACTCAAAATCACCACCACTGCTTTAGATTCAGACTTAGCTAATCAAATCAGTTGTACTACATCATAAGAAATTGTAATCTTCAAGTATCAAGCAATAAAATCATCAACTTCAGAGTGGACGTAGGCAAGATCGCCGAACCACTATAAATCCTGTGTCATTTACTGCAATTCTTTTCAATTTTCTGAGTGTTCTTCATTTCTATTTCTCTACATATTTATTATCTGTGAACTGTGATTGCGTACTGGTGCTTTCAACAACTATTGGGTGTTTGTGACCAATTTTGGCGCAAACATTTTGGTGCTTTCACTGAAAACTGAACTTAGGAGTTCTACCATTTGAAAGTTGAATCAGAAGGCTAAGAGATTTAGATCCGAAGAATCATGACAAGACAAACAAGTAGAAGGCAGAGGCTAGAACAAAGTCAGCACGAAGGGAGTCAAGAGGCTTCCTCAGGGGCAAACCAAGCTTCAGTCTTCATCACTAGGGATGAGATGGAGGCAATGATGAAGAGACAGGAGGAAATGATCCAGAATTTGCTTCAACAAATTGGACAACTTGGAGCGCAAAATCAAGGAATGACCAGAATCCAGAACGGAGCAGGACCATCTGGCGCAGCGCCGGAGCTGGGGGGCACACACTTAGAGCATGTTGATCCAATCCCAGGAAGAGATTCAAGGACATCCGAGCAACCTGGCGGAAATAGAGGGATGAACGCTCAGCCAGGGGGGCAGACACCCGAAAGCTCACACGGACTTGGGGGGCAGATCGAAGGTAGTGAACGAGGACTACAGCTTGGAGACAATGATAGATTGGCAGAGATGGTCAAGCGAGCCATGAGAGGCGGATTAGTAAACAGAGATCTTGAAGACGTGAACAGGAGTCTCTTTTCTCCTGCGATTAGGTTGGCTAGGAACCCACCAGAATTCAAACTGCCAACAGTGGAAAGATATGATGGGAGGATGGACCCTGCGGTCCATCTAACGAGGTATATAAGGCACATGGAAGTGCTGGGGGCATCACAGGAAGTCATGGCCCGGTGCTTCCCATTGTATTTAACAGACATAGCAGCTTTATGGTTCAGACAGCTAGAGAGCGGCTCCATTGGGACATGGACTGATTTGATTGAGAAATTTATGAGGCAATTCAGGGTTCACATTTCAAGGCCCAAGAATGTGATGAGTTTGGCAACGCTAAAGCAGAAAGCTGGGGAGTCTTTGAGGAATTTCCTGACGCGGTTCAATGCGGCAGCGGCATCGGTGGATCGGCCAGATCCATCCATGGTTATGATGGCAGCTGTGTTCGGAGTAGCTGACGGCACAGAATTCAAAAATTCATTAACTAAGGATCCGCCTATGGATCTAGGAGAATTCTATCACGAGGCAGAAAAGTTTTTGCTATTGGAAGACGCTAATGCTGAAAGAGAAGAAGAAGAGGGAATAGAAGTTTATGCACTTAAAGACAAAAAGCCTTTTGAAAAGGATTCAGGCAAGGATAAAGGAAAACGAAAGGCTGAGGATAGTGGTGACGGGCCAAAGCGACTGCGGAGAGAGCCACGATTCACCACTTATTCAGAGCTGAATGAGAGTTTGGAGCGAATCTACCAAGATACCCGAGAGCAAGTCCCTACCGTAGGCCAATACGAAGGGACCCCACTGTTGACGAAAGGAAATCAGACAGATATTGTTTATTCCACGAACTAAATGGTCATAACACTAACGACTGTAGACATCTGAAGGATGAGGTGGAAGGGCACATCAGGAACGGTGTGCTACTTCAGTATGTGAGAAGGCGAGCTCCAGCGGTGGAGCCAGAGCGTCCACCGTCTACATCAGCCAGGAGTGCCCCCGAGCCGGGACATCGTATGATTATCAATTAGTTGAAATAACGATGGACAAGTAGTAAACCTCTCACCAACACGGGTAAGTCATTTACACATGTGCGAGATCACGAGCGGTCCATAGGCATGTCCTGAATGACTATTAACCCTATCGTTGTGGGAGTTTACACTTTGACATCCTTGCTTTGCTTTTGTTTCATCTTGATTTGAATATTTGAACTTGATTTTGTTTAAAGACTTATTTTCAATGAAAAAATGCTACTTGTGATTTCATAACGGCTAAGCCACTTACACATGTACGGGATCGCGAACGGTCCCTAGGCATGCTTTGAGATGGCGATAAACCGTTGCAACAAACAATCCGGGAATTCACCCGAACGTGAAACCTGGCATTGATGATACTAAGTCCCTCCCCGGGCACACTCAATTCGCCACGAATGGCACCCGACCTCGAACGGTCATAATTCGCCACGAACGGCACCCGATCTCGAACGGTCACAATTCGCCACGAACGGCACCTGACCTCGAACGGTCACAATTCGTCTCGAACGGCATCCGACCACGAACGGTCACAATTCGCCGCGAACGGCACCCGACCGCGAACGGTCACATTTCGCCTCGAACGGCACCCTGACCCCGAACGGTCACATATCACCTCGAATGACATACGATCCCGAACGATCGTCATTCATGGTCAAATAAAACTATTAATTCCTTTGCAGGTCATCAACAGGATATGAACATCCAGCTTATGGCATTTCAAAACACACCTTCTTATCACAAGGCATGTTTTGGGGGGCAAATGTTATCCTGCCTTTTGGCAAGGCCGTGACACCAAAAAGTTGACATGAAATCAATAAGACAGTTCGTCATGAAAATTTGTTATACACTTTTTCACCATGGATATCGATGAATTTTGTCCGAGCCCGGATCAGGCTACAATTGATAAGACATGTCAAGCAAGGCCAGAAAAAGCAACATTCCAAATTTCGAGTCAATCCGAGTTCGTACGCCCAAGATATCATCGACGCAAGTGAAGGACATATCCTTGAGTTCGTCTCCATATGGTTCGAATCCACTAAGGTCGAATCCATCAAGCTCGACTCCATCTACTTCGAATCCATCGAGCACACATTATTCCCAAAACCATCTTGTTCGAATCCATCAGACGGCCAAACTTTGTATCCATCACCCAAAGCCACATGTTCGACTCCAACAAGTTTTCCCTGATTGCTTCGAATCCATGAGAAGTACTTTAGCTTCGACTCCATCAAGCATGCCTTCAGTTCGAATCCAGCGAGGTAGAAGACCTTCGAATCCATACGATTAAGGGTGCTTCGACTCCATTGCCTTCGAATCCCCATGTTGAGACAACTTCGAATCGATCCACAGTAGCATATCCTGATCGATTCGAAAAGTACTGGTTCCATCGATTCGAAGGAGGCGAACTTCGAATCCAACATCTCGAGTCCACCAAGTAAACGCGGCTAAAACCCAGGATCCGACCCAGTAAACTCGGAGAAAAAGGAGGATCGACCCGAGGAACACGCACCACGTCATCGTTCCCACACGCAGGCATATGGATTCGAAGCTATCGATTCGAGCCATATCGATTCGAACGAATCCATGTGACGAGAAACACAATCTCGAATCGATCATAACTCGAGTTCTATAAGTCCAAATGCCATAAAATTTTCACAGAAGCTTAAAAACATGATGAAGAATGTTCACACCAAATTTCAGCCCGATTGGATGTTTTCTTGATCGATTCGAACCAAGGGTCGAATCGATCCCAAAGTGGGCCCGGATCTCCATATTTCGGCCATGTGGGCCCCTCACGTACCAGAACTGGTCTCCCTTCAATTTAGGCGAAATATCAGCCTCCTACACCTATAAATAGAGCCCCTGGTCATTCAGAAAAGGGGTGGAAGAATTTGAAGAGCAAAAGAGCGTCCAGACTCTGTCAGATTTACTCAAAATCACCACCACTGCTTTAGATTCAGACTTAGCTAATCAAATCAGTTGTACTACATCATAAGAAATTGTAATCTTCAAGTATCAAGCAATAAAATCATCAACTTCAGAGTGGACGTAGGCAAGATCGCCGAACCACTATAAATCCTGTGTCATATACTGCAATTCTTTTCAATTTTCTGAGTGTTCTT
This sequence comes from Allium fistulosum, assembly GCA_030737815.1. Taxonomy (NCBI): domain Eukaryota; kingdom Viridiplantae; phylum Streptophyta; class Magnoliopsida; order Asparagales; family Amaryllidaceae; genus Allium; species Allium fistulosum. The sequence continues at coordinate 918,993,398 of CM060901.1, read as the reverse complement.
CATTTCTATTTCTCTACATATTTATTATATGTGAACTGTGATTGCGTACTGGTGCTTTCAACAACTATTGGGTGTTTGTGACCAATTTTGACGCAAACACTACCTCTCCAATTCGCTTTACTATGCCCATCCCTAAATCTGAAATTAACAACATTTTCCCTCGTTCCAGCCATCGGATGTTCAGATCTGGTGTGAAGTACCAACGATTGTAGACTACCTATGGACGGTATGTTGTTACTATGTTCTTGCCAATTTATTACTTAGTGATGCCTAATGTCAAGTAGTTGACAGTAGATGCTGTTGTTTCAAACCATAATAATTGCGTAAATAAGTTTTTGAACACCGTATGTTGTCATAACTTGGTATATCTCATTTTTGTAACATTTTTTCTTTATCTTTTCTTTTAGAGAAGCATAATCTATTATGCACAATGAAAGAATATGACCTGTACATCACTACAAAATTATTTATTGTTGTATCAAATTTTGTTATGAGAAGGTATCTTGTGATAGTTTAATGTTCTAATCGTTAATGTTCTAATGCAGCTGCATTTTGGCTAACTGTAATGAAATCGCTGATAATGTTTATTTGAGATATTATTTTTCAGTCTGCTGTATTTCCATCAGAGGTTTCATCACTCTATGTTATCCAAATTTTAACTTAAATGTGCACTGTGTTTTGCAACAATAGCCCTCTTCACTGTAAATTTTAATCAACTGCTAAGTGTTACTTTAGGATTATAATATTATATAAAGCAAGTATTTGAATATTGTTATATTTTAATTGCATAAATTATCCTGGTACTATGTATTGATGTACTTATTTCATGACCGATACTATTAAGGCGCTAAAAATGTAAAAAGCAGAACGTCGGTGGTTGTTTTATAATTGTACAAAGTAAAAATATTTTATGTTGGTGAAGCTTAATTAATTTGCATATGGAGTATCCATGTGTTATTTATACATCTAATAGTATAGAAATACAAATTTCGATGACATTCCATGCCTTGCGCAGGACTGGTCTTGGATGGAGCTACTGACAGATTTGCTTCATAGTATTTGGATTCTTAAGATGAAGTATAGCCCGTAGTAATTGATTTGTACAACTAAATAGAGCAAGGCATATCAGTCGGCAAGCAACAAGAGCTTGAACATTAATCAAGCAAAAGCAAATTGCTCTTATAAGCAAAATATGTTCATCATGCATAACAGATTATGCTTCTCTAAAAGAAACAAAAGAATATTATGAGATCTATCATTAGACATTTCATAGTTATTAAACTTGCTTCTGTAACAGATCGTACTTTCGTCATGCATAACAGATTATGCTTCTCTAAAAGGCATATCATTAGACATTTCCTAAGCTCTATCTTTATTAGGACTTTAGAGAGATGTTCTACTACCGTCTCTGTTTATGTTCTCATCATAATAGAAAATTAGCTTTCATGGTTAAATTGACTAAAAAAAATTCATGGTTAGTAACAGGAACCTGGGATATCACTTCGGGCACAAAGATAGGATTCGATAGGGCTTCTGAATCTTTCAATACAACACAGTTATAAAGTTAGATAAGTCTAACTTTCATAGTTAAATTGACTGAAAATTATTTTCAGTAAAACTGGTGCATTTTCCAAACCATTAAATAAAAATATAGTAGCTGTCTGAATTCCGGCGTATTTGAGTAAAACTGATGCATTTTCGAATCATAAATTAGGGGCTATTAGAGTACTTCAGTGTACACATCAGTTTCGTCCCTTTTTAGCACTTGCATATTTCAGTAACAATATACTAAACTACAACTGTTTTGCCTTTAACTTTCAATACAGATGGACGTAAGACGCAACGTATATGGAGTATTAGAAACACATTCAATTGCCCCACTAATCTCTTTGCATCACCTAGGTTCAATGGAACCTATATTCCTAACCTTTCAACCCAACTAGATGCTATAAAAACTCTACTCGATGCATCCAAACACGACCAAGCCCGAACCCTACAACAAACCATTTGATATTACCATCTCAAACTTTCAGTTAGTTTCTTTCAATCTTCTGGTGATACATGGTTCAAATATACCCTTACATTATTCCTCCTAACCAATTAGAAGTCCCACTTCAGACTTTTCGTACTTGGAGAACTTTCAAGGACGGTCATTTTCTATTTAATACTAGGTCAGTTCGATTGGATAAAGAGTGTGAGATCCCTATTCTATTTTTCCTAAAGCGTTTCCAGGTTTTGAATGAAGGAGAATTGAACTCTACAGCCACTGAGTATTTGAGGTAAACACCGAAGAATGGAAAAGTTTGTAAACTTTCAAAGTTTAAAAGTGCAAATAAGGTTCATTTGGTTTGGGTCATGGCAAGAAAGAAGGATCCAGATGCTTGGTTGAAGGTAATATAGTACCCGAAATCATAATAAATAATTTCTACTATGAAGTTTGTTATATAAAATTGAATTTAATACAAGTTCAGGCACCGTAGAGGTAATGTTGTGAAACGCGTAGGTTGAGTAGAAGAAGGATTTTAGAGTGAAGGTTAGAGATTACTACCCTGGTAATTTTACATCTCCACCTTAGGTTCTATTATTGATTAATTAGGTAACGATGATAATAAAGCAGTGTAAATATTTGAATACAGTCTATTTCAGGTGTTATGCATTAGAGAACAGAAAAGATGTATAGAGAAGTGGGTACAAGAACATAGTTTAGTTATACGCTTCAATTACATTACTGGTTCTTATATATACATATTTTATTTTTGGAAACAAAGTAGTTGTATTTTTGCTGATCTCTATATATATGTGTGTATTTCGGTATGTATATAGTATAGTAATCAAGCTAGAGCATAACACAATTGTTTGAACGAAAAATGGGTTTAAAGTTGGAGCTGAGAAGCCCAGCCCGCTGTGCAAAATGATTAACGTGTGCATGCGGTTTAATGCATATTCTTGAATTAGCAACGGCTGTTAGCTGTTGCTAAAGCAATAGATTGCAACGCTATAAGCCGTTGCAAACTTATCATTAACAATAGCTCTAAGCTGTTGCAAATCTAATTTCGCAACGGCTCGAAGCCGTACTAATTTTTCCCCACTCCCCATTTCGCTACGGCCCTGGGCTGTTGCGAAATGATATGGAAATAGATACAACTAAATTGTACCCCACTCCTAATAAATTAAAATGTAGAAATTCACATTCCAAGTCAAATTAGGGTAATCTGTAATAATACAAACATTTTACAATCCAACTATAAATTTGGAATAAACTTTAGAACTTTATCAACATTCAACTTCAACAAATTTAGAGATTGATTTTCAAATTCGTAGACTAAGGTGTTAATAACACTCTTATTCCAAATACCTAACTTATACAATATGTAGGTGAGATTTCATCTTCCTAAGCCTACAACTCCATAAATCTTGCATATGCATAATATTTAAATAAAACTCAATGATATAAATTTCAACGTTATAAATAAATTATATAATTTCACTCACCTTTCGAGCTTTCTTAATCTTCTAAATCTGAATTCATCGCTTTACTTGACTCCTTTTCCATTCTAATCTCAAAGAATATGTATAACAAGATATATACATATTATTAGAATTACAGATCTGAGAAGAGATTTGGGGCTAAGGAGATTATAGGTTTATAATTCTAGAAATTACCTTTTTCTTTCGCAACGTTGATTCACTTCATCTCTTTTTCTCTTTTATTTTCTGCCCTTCTTCAATTTGTATACATACATACATACATACATACATACATACATACATACATACATACATATATATATATATAATATTTTATAATTTCTAGAAATAGTGGCGAAGGGAAAATAGCAAAGCTTCGTTGCTTTGATTAGAAAATATGAGAAGAGAACTGAGGGGTTAGACATGTAGTTATAAGCACTCGAATCAACTGTATTCGCTAGATCAAAATAATTAAATCTGGACCGTTCGGCCAAGGTACAACCCTAGCCACCACTTCAGGATCGGTCAACCGCTCCCCTATAGGCGGTCGACCGACCCAAGTAAGGGGATCAACCGATGGGCTTCCGCATTTAATATTATTTATTTTCTATTTTTCCGTTTCTAAATATTTTCATTCCAAAAACTTCAAACACCGATAACTTCTTCGTTCGAGCTCCGATCGCAAAACTTCAAATATAAAAGTTGCTCGAAAAATTGCCAGGAACACAATGGTGCATGTATAATGGTCAAATTCTGACGTTTGCTCAAATTTCATTTTTGAACCTTATTAATTATTTATTAATTACTGTTAATTTTACGTGGTTACATTCATCCCTTTAAAAGAATTTAGTCCCTAAAACTCCTCAAGGGTTGAATCATGTAACATCACATGCAACCATCTAAACTATCTAATAGATTAGTGTACAACCGAGTTTATAGGAAAATGTGTATAAGTGCACGGTGTATCACAACATATATGATATGCATGCTGAAAAATTCTAAATCGGTGCCTCCTATATAAATGCATTCTTTTAAAAACATTTTGAAAATATGATGCAAACATCCTATATGTACAGGCAGTTCTATAATATGCAACTTTTCAAAAATCGAAAATCCTTTTTCACACAATAATTTACACACTCCAACAAATAGGAGTATGGTTTAACCAATTCTGCATTCAATTCCTACCATATAATACCTAACATATAATTTCTAACATCCTAAATTTTGAAAATCTAATTTTCCTAAATTTATAATCCTATGCCGGGAAAGGAATTTAGATGAAATTTTTTACATTTCCACCTCTCTTTTGTATACCTATTCCGTTGTACTTTAGAACCTTCTCTTTTGCCCTCTAACATTTTTCCAACCTTTTCAAGTACAGTTTGCATAAGGAGGTTTATTTTTGGATGTTAAGACGTATATTTCCTAAACACAAGTTTTTGTTCACTATCAATAAAGCATGGAAATAGAAATTCCGAGGCTAAAACAGCTTTTTCCCTTGTTATTCGCTATGTTTTGTATACCGTCACCTTTATCAGACAGTAAAATTCATATTCACTACCATGTCAACCCTCCCTACACTAAGCATGTGTTACTTAGAAAATTCGAAAATTTTCATTTTCCTGTCAATTTTTTCCTTTTTTCAATCAATCTTGCAAAATAGTTTAAAAAATCGAATTCATTTCAACACCATTTTTTTAAAAAACACTTGAACAAAATTTTTCCAAAAGCATTTAAACCCAACTTCTCAAAAGCATTTGAACTAAATTTTTCAAAATTTTTGTCGCTTCATCCTTAAAACAAATCAAGCCACAGTCTAACGTAATCGGGACTCAGTCAATGAGTTAATGCATATGATTGACCATAGCATTGTATAGTTAATCTTATATTTGGGAAACCTTTCCTTTTACTCCTAAACAACAACACACAAGCCTATTTATAAATTTTAGCTTTTAAGGTATAGGGATAATGACCTGTGATTTCGCAACAACCTTTCCTTATCCTTGCTTGCTAAATTTATTTTTCCCAAAGTCCTAAAGTTTTTTGGGATTCAAGCATTCTTAATTTCTAGTTGCTAACTTAATTTCACCAGTTAAGTGTTCTTATGAAGTTTTTTTATTTACATTGTGTGTGTGTCTATATATATATATATGTGTGCGTGTGTGTGTATCGGGTCTAATCTTATCCAGAAAATCATTACAACGATAAAATAGGAACATATCATATATTATAACGTACGCGTTTCCAATAACCGAAGGGAGACAACTAGCGATTACAATACAAATAACCTAAAAGAAACAATTGATGGAAGCTGCCTCCAACATCAGTTGACATTATGATGTTGGGCCTTATCACTCCTTATTCAATTATGATGGACATTTCTAACATGTTATTCAAATATAATCCATATGTCTTATCTTACCTCCTTAGCTTTCAATAAATAAGTTCCATTCATTAATTCAACCATCACACTCGAATATGGGATAAATTGTGCATTCCCACACTGCAGTAGATAAGAAATATAAACCATGCACATTTAAAATAACTCATCAGAAAATTGGTTTGGTGGAATAACTTCCACCACCTATCTTGCATTCTTTAACCTTTAGTCAACCAACATCCTTTATGTGGGTTTACCATCTCATTACCCTCTTCTCCTGTCATACTACTATCTTCATCCAATCAAAATCTCTTGACAGTATTCTCAAACTTTAGCATCTACCTTCTTTATCCTTGACCTTTCTTGCGAGTATATCCTAGGACTTGCAAAATCGTACTTTGATACCATTCCTTTGAGGGTTCTTCTTATGGCTTTCACACATGTGTAATCGAACGTACCAGAATCCATATCGATATTCCTTATATTCAACGGGGATTTATTGTTGCTATCATACAAGCATTCATAGCTATTTTATTCCCAACCTTGACATTACCTCGTACCAAGGCAGTTATCCCTATGTACTTCATATCTAAAATTGGTTTGGTTTTTCACAACTCTTAAAAATAAAACTTCACAATCATGAAGTACTTAATCCAAAACTTTTATCTTTAAAAATACAAACTTAGAATCATTTTTCAAAAATAGATTGGTTTCCCAAAAGGGGCCATGAAAAACTTTCTATTCTAACCAACTTTCCCCTTTCAAAGGCTTTCTATAAAAAAATTACTTCTTTAAAAGTGGGATTTTTAACTCAAAACATTTATTTGCGTTCAAAAACCAATTGTCGAACCAAATAATTCTTTTCAAAAACATCGATAATGAAAACTGGAGTAAACAAGGATAACTTCCACTCTATTATTTTCTTACTACTCTTGCCATTTTTTGCTTTCAACCTTAGCAGAGATTCTAACAGCACATATGTGGGCTTTTAAAAAATACGCGCAATTTTTGCACATTTCTATGGAAATTATCCATTTCTCCTATTTTATCCTATTGTTTTTCTCCTACACTATTTCTAACTAGATTACTAATCCTATTTTAATATAAATTTCCAATCGCTTATTCAATCCTAATACTGCCATTATTATAATCTCTCCTACCTAAATTGCCTTCAAGTGGCTTCTCCTTACATAGCTCTTTTCCTCTTTTATTGTTTTCCCCATTGACTCATTACTGTGCGTTCAGCTACTGTTTTAGTCATTGAGCTTTTCTTCAATAATATGAAAAAATATACATGTATAAATCTATTTCAGCTGTTTTTCTCCGTATTTTCCTTATATAGGAATATTCCTCCTATCTTCATTATCGAGCGTTCTTACCCTTCTTTTCTCTTTACTCGTTTTAAATTAAATACCATTTCCATTTATCTACCATTTAGAAAGAATTTAAAAAGGAACTTCCAAATTTCCATTCATTTCAATTGCGAAAAACTCTTTTACCCAAAACCTCTAAATAAGAAACTTTTGACTGAACCAATTTTTTAAAATAGGAATTTCAAAGTTTCCTTACTTTTCAAAGCAATAGCTTTCCAATGAATCCTTTAGAAAACCCATTCAAAACATTTCAAGGAATTTTAAAAAATCTTTTTGTCAAATTCTTTCACATGGGGTTGGACTCAGAAATGGACTTTATTCATCCATTCTTTTGAACTCTCCTTCTTCACTACTCATTGTTAATTCATCTTCATCAAAAATCCAACTATCATCTTGTGGTAGTTAATGTACACCTTGCGAGAACTTGCTAAATCCTTCTTCACCTTTTACTTCTGGATGTTTGCAACATATAAGTTCTTACTTTCCATTTTTTTGGATGAAATGTACGTCTTCAATCGGCAATCCATCAAAATCCACCATCATAAGATAGCCTAGGCCCAACAAAGTAGTCAATTACCATCCTGTTTTGGGGCCCTTCTATATGTCGTGCTCATGCTCTTCTTGGTTAACACCTTGTGGTACAGCCTGCACTCCATGAGATAATTGGGGTAGTATATAAATTTAACTCTATTTATTTTTCCAACTCATAGTTGCTTCATCATTCTTTTTAGAATATGGCCGTAACTACCTCTATAGTCGGAATTCATAGAGTTTGGCATATAATAATTCCTTTGATCGACTAACCTATGCTCTGATACCAAGTGTAACAACTCGCACTTTAATGAGCCTGAATTTCGACTAAATCAAAACCCAAGTCCATTAGGATATGAATCGTTGGTTTTGGTAACATGTAAGAAATATAAGTATATCAGAGAGCAATCTATATAAACTCACAATGAAATAGAAAAATACAATAGAACATATATGCTGACCAAGGCTACTACCTTGGAATCAATATTATTCCTTTAGTATTTGATTGCCTTGTCAATGGCGAGCATGAATGAGAAGATTTCACAAATTGTTGTTTCCATCTTGCCCCCAATAACCTGTCCCTCTAAATCTATCCTATGGTTGTAATGAGGAGGGGTTGGAACAATGTTCCGATGACTGAAAAATTACATATTTATCCATAACGCTAATTCATGCGATTGATTCCTATTTTTATGTCTATTATTTACGGTTAATCCATTCAATCCTATGTGCATGTACGATATGCCTAGCCTTGTCTTAGGTATAACTATATATATATATATATGCCTCTATATATATATATATATCTATGTATGTATGTATGTATGTAAACGATGTACTACCCAAAAGCGTTGGCCACTTAATACTTCTTAATTAGAGAGAAGGCAGATCCAACAACCATTTAATACTTCAACCCTGAAGCGGGCCCTCCATCGCTAGTCAATTAGTTCTAGCTACAAAGACAGATGGCCCTTAGATACGAATTAATAATTTAATTACTGTATTACAAACTCATCTCAAAGACTCATCTAAGGGTTAACTAGCCTACCTCCTTCAACCAAACAATTAACTAATCAAACTTTGAGATCTGTGCATATCCCATACGGATTCTACACTAGTAAGAAACGAAATCCATCATGACATAACCCGAGTCTTTGTTACCGACCACTCGAGACCGCTGGCGATCATAGCCTATATGCTAGCCGTACTACTAAATACCGATCCAACAAAAATCCTAACATAGCATGTCGACCTCCCACAACTGAAATCCCGTTTAGACTAACCTAAAGTCAAGGAAAATGCTCATTCCTATTACTTAATACCTCTTATCAAAAATGAAGCAGGCCTCATTTCCTTAAAAGTACTGGGTCATTTAATACTTCAAATCTGAGGCGAACCCTTGGTATATTTCCCCTTCCTATACGCAAACGTTTATCACTTCCTCATGGATCCTATGGTTGGAGATGTCCCACATCAGTAGTAAGTATACACAACTATTAGTAGCCTCTAGTTGAAGGGCATACTTCTATTGTGCAACTATATGACCTCACATCCCAACCCTCTAAATCAAATCAACCATCCTATGGTTAACATTGGGCTAGGCCCACTAATTCACACTCGTTCTAAACGTATAATTAAGGCTGTATAATTTCCCACTATGAAAATTATATTACCTTCCAACATTTAATTCCTATCTTATACGCTTATTTACTATATTCCATAAATGTCAACTGTCCATAATAAATGGTCATTATTATTCTAATAATTGGACAATATCTAATGACATTTATTTATTCGTTCTAATTCAACCTATTATGACTATTTCATTTCCCTATAAATGCCATATTAAATCCTTTAATCGGTTCCATTAAAAACATTATGTCCCCATTCAATTCTTGTAAATCCCTATCAACTGCACATTTATTTTCCTTTTAATTTTAGAGTTACAATCTCTCTCCATCTACACCTCCTAATCTTATAATTTGCTATGCTATTTATAACCAGATATATATTTTTATTTTTAATCGGTAAGCACGGTTGTGTGTGTGTGTGTATTCATATTTCTAACTATTAATTTCTACACCCGAATATTCCTTTCCACGTTTTAATTTATCAAGGCTATCCTTCCAAAAAAGATTACAGTTATAACTTTCCATAAATTACCAAAAGTGAGGCTTTTGCTTAATTTGAAATAACAAAGAATTATCACTTTTCTTTTATTGAAATAGACAGTGCAAACTACAAGGAAGAACATCCAGACTTTACACATCTCTTTCATATTTCGTATATTCCTTATTATTTCAAACAACCCACTTTTTACACATTTGTGGATTAGATAATTTATGGAAATTACACGAAAATAGATACAACTAAATTGTACCCCACTCCTAATAAATGGAAACACAAAAATTTACATTCCAAGTCAAATTAGGGCAATCTAAACTAATACTAACATTTTACAACCCAACTATAAATCTAGAATAAACTTACAACCTTATCAACATTAAACTTTAACAAATTTAGGGACCGATTTCCAAATTTTCAGATTATGGTGTAAATAGCATTCCTATTCCAGATGCCTAACTTATAAAATATCCTTTTTCAAACCTGCTCCCATTTCGAGTCAAGAGATAGATAAATATGTATGCGAGATTTCATCTTCCTAAGCCTGCAACTCCATAAATCTTGCATAGGCATAATATTTAAATAAAACACAACGACATAAATTTCAATGTTATAAATAAATCCTATAATTTCCTACTCACTATTCAAGCTTTCCAAATCTCCTAAATCCGAATCATTCCGTTACTTGACTTCTTTTCCATTCTAATCTAAAAGAATATGTATACCAAGATATATACGTATTATTAAAATTACAAATCTAAGAAGATATATACTCCTTTTCCAAGTAAGGAGTCAACCGATGGGGTCTCGCATTTAATATTATTTATTTTCTATTTTCCCAATTTTAATTATTTTCGTTCCGAACGCCGATAATTTCTTCGTTTGAGTTCCAACAGATTACATGTTATCCTTTCCTTTCAAAACCATTTGCTATCATACTTTGATATATTACATTCTTTCATGTGTTAAAAAATAGGCCATCGCGCCTGTTGGTGAGATTTTTCATCTCACAAACACCTAAGTATTTTTTACGAAGTAATCATAACGTTGGATATTTCCATGATTATGAATCAGCAAAATTAAGTTATGTTAATCTTTCCTTAACGAGGAGTAACTATATTACTTTAATGCATACAATATTATAAGGGCATAAATTTGAAGTACATTAAATCGACTAGTTATCACAATTCAGAGCTAATGGAATAAATAAAACTATAGAGTAAAGTATTGGAAAAAAATGAAAGGACATAGTGTTTTGGATGTTAAAGAATCCTACGTCCACGGGTAAAATATTATTTGCTTCTCTTTATATTCTTAGTACAAACAGTAATGGCAGAGAGTACAAATTTTTTATTTTGTGTTCCTAAAAGAGTAAAGAGAAAAAAGATCCCCCTTCTTTGCTACAGTGTCCTGTCCATTTATAGTGCAGAGATGCATGTGGACTGTCAACGTCATTCTTCTACTTTCTTAATTTCCGCCTTTGGATTATGCCATGTATTGACCATCCATTTTGTTTGTGTGATGTGAGTAGATTGCTGATGTGACCTTTAGCGAGAAATTATAACTTGAGTGGTTGAATTTTTGCCTTTGGGCAGAAAACTTAAAACTATAGCGGGAGTATTTTGGATTAAGGCGGGAAAAACTCAATATTTGAATAACTTGTACATTTCTGATTCTGCAAAGCACCAAGCTTATGTTCTGCTCCTACGGGTGGATTTGGTTGCAATGAGGTGTTTTCCTTCTTTTTAGGTGTAGCTTATATCTTCATTAGTACTTTGAAACTCTACTTTACTTCGCTGAGTATTATGATGCCATTTTGCTTTGGAACTGCATTGAAACTTCTAAAGGTATACTATGCCATCTACTCTGTGAGGTTATCATATCAAATGTGGGGATAGTTGGAGTTGGGCTGCATTAGATCGAGCTGCCATCTTTAAGGTAGATTGCCTCACGTGGTTCTGTTCTTAACTACTTTCAATCATTGGAGAACTGTGCCATCGCTCTTGCCTTTGAGTCAGATGTAACAATCATGGAGAATGAAGTTGGGACTTCTTGGTTTTCCTTTGAGGTGTGAATTTTGGCCCTTGATTGTGGCTAGTTTCTTTCCATCGCCCCATCCCTTGAGTTTTTGTGTTTGAGGTCAGAGTTTGTAGGATTGCGGCGCTGTTCTGTCACATCAAGATGACGACGCTTCCTTATTGTTACTAAATTTTGGCGTAGACCTACGACTCTTAGTTGTTAGTTCAAGATTGCGGCACGTCACCACTTGCTTATAAATGCTTAAGAGGACGTGCCACAGTTTTACATTGCTAGGAGTGAGAGTTAGGCTTTTGGATTAGCCCTCATACCCTATGGGAACATCAAGTTTCCAGTGCAGTATTATAGTGTCGAATCTATATTTAATGAGAAGCGCGGTTTTTTACTTCATGTTCTGTCGTTAGGGCATTATCGCCGCATTACTTAGATTTTGTCATTGCATCCATTTCAAACCTTGACTTCTATTATGGGTGCAGTCCCTTTATCTTGCCACAGCTTCATATTATCTTGGTGCATCTCCATCTGAGCTTTATTTTTGTTTCTTTTCCTTATTTAAACTCTTATGGTGAGAGCAGTTCTTCTGGCTCGGTAGTTGCATCAAGCTTCCTTCGACAACGTTTGGGAAATATGGATGTAACTGCGCTTTATAAATTTCATGGTCATCGTAGGTTAACATATTGGTCATCGTGTATTATAATTTCATAGTCATTGCATGCTAAAAATAGAGGCCATCGCACCTTATAAATTTCATAGTCATCACATGTTAAAATACAAGGCATTGCGCCTTATAAATTTCATGGTTATCACATGTCAAAAGTATGGGCTATCGTGCCTTGTAACTTCATAGTCATCGTGAATAATGAAAACATTGCTTTTGTGCCCTTTTTATAAATCGAAGCTTTCATGCCTTAACACAATAGGTAGCTATTATGAGTAGATGAAAATAAGGCCTTCATGAGATATAACCTTGGTGGGTTAATCAAAGTAAAGCCATCGTGCATTGGAACAATAACTTTCAAAAGTTGATAAAAAATAACCATCGTGAAAGATATTTATCGTAGGTAAACCAAAATGAAGGTTTTAAAAGATGAACAATCATAGCTATCGTATGTAATAGCTATCGTGCATAAAAATGAGGGCTTTCATGAGTTTTAAAATGGAATTTTTGTAATATGTTACGGAACTGAAAATTTTCCTTTAAAATCATATATTTTCACCAAATGCATAATATTTGTCAAATCCTCATTAGCCAACATACTCTTTTCAGAATTTTTTTATAAAAATTCAAAGTGGAAATTTACTTTTATTTTTTTCCAAATGTTGTTTTCCCCCAAGTTATATCATTTGTTATATTATGCAAATAAGCCCTTTGCACAAAAAATTTATATTAAATTGTAAAAACTTGGGAAAAATTCAAAAGAATTCCCAAAAATCAATATTTCCTTCCTCAACATCATATTAAAATTTGGGACCAAATTTTTTTTTTCATATTTAAATAATTAAATTCAAAAATTAACTATTTTTCTCTAGAAAATTCATAATAAATTCATATAAATTAAAAAAATATGAAATTTAAAGTCCACCTCAAAAATAATAATTCAAACAACATATCAAAATATTAGAATATTTGGAGTTCAAAATTTTAGTTTTTCACATCAAATCCCTTTAGGAAAATTTCCAAAATTCCTAAACAACAATCAATCAATTATATACATGATTTATCATCCACCAAGCATGATAAACAATCAATTGAAATCTGGATCTACATCAAATTCGAACCAAACACATCAAAACCCAAAGAGATTGATGCATATTGTTCATCTTTAATCTTGTTGAAATATAGACATTTGCCTTAACTTCCTTTTCTTCTTAGTTGAAAATGGTTATTAATGGTTCTTTTACCCTTTTATCATTATGTTTATTATTATAATTTCTTTAAAATATTCTCTTCATTAAATTTCCTAAGGCCAACTTACATTAATTAATTAATTTAGCAAACCCCACAATTTCAACTTTCCATTTAAATATTTAAATAATGTGCAATAAAAAATTAGGAGTGTTACAACTACACACAGAGCTCTTTACATAGCAAATCAAGACCTAAGAACTTGAGATTAGCTAGATTTTATAGTCTTAAGAGCTTTATTTTCTTGCTATTCTCTTATAATCCCAGTAATTGTAAGAGAGATATATAATAAGAGCATTACCAACAGCAAAGTGGGTCACTTCATTGAACAAATATTTTTCTGAACTAACTCATAACGACTGACCCCCAATAGTGCATACTTTATCAAACATTTATAATGTGCGATAAATACGTATGGTCATAGTTGCAGTCAACGTGATGAGCAATTAATTCTGGCCACACATACTTATCTGACATAATTAATATCAGATAAGCAAGTGATTCACTTGGTCACCCAACCGACCTTGGCAGTTACTTGTGAGCCCAAAATAAGGTTCACTTATCCCTTTTTGGGAATGCTATTAGAGATCTTCATAGTAGACGTATATAAGTTCACCGAACCACATACATTATGTATGATTCACTTTAATTGCTCACATTCTTTTTAATTTTCAACTTTTTAACCTAGTGCTAGCAAGTAACTTTTGCGCATTAGTCTAATTCCGAGGTTGACTAAATCTATAGTCAACAAATGTCTATGTAAAGTTATATCTACTAAATATGACTATTCACCATCTTTAAATAGGGAAATTTCATAAAAAAACACTTTAAGTTTTAAAATACACAGCTGTGATTCCTACAAGGCAAGTTTTTTTTAAAAAACCCCTCTATTGTTAAATTTTAGGATATTTATCTGTAAATATTTGTTGAGAAACTCTACAAATATTCGCACAGAAATATGCAAATATTTAAAGTTTTTGGATTGTAAATATTTGTGGAGAAATATGTAAATATTTGAAGTTTATAAACTGTTAAAAGTTGTAGAGAAATATTATTCAAATATTTGAAGTTTCTGAAGTGCGAATATTCGTATTTTTTTGAAAATTTAAAAAAGATAAAAAAAAATTGATTATAGAAATATGCAGATGATGTTTGACTTTAATTTGCAGAATTTTTTTTTTGAAATAACAAATTGGAGTGTAATTTAAAACATGTTTTCACGAAAGGTTTTTATCAAAACTAAAAGTAAGTAACAGAACCATATTTCAATCTTTAAATAAGTAGTTGTTGTAGAATACAATAGCCTATGATTTTTGTTTAATGATAATAAACATATATATAATCGTTTAAATGTATTTGTTGTACTATTTTATTTTTCCACATAATTAAATAAATATTGGTTGAATAAAATAAATAACTTGAAATTCATATTTAAACAAATATTTTATTCAAACAAATATTTATTACAAATTCAAATAGTATAAATTTGAGCTCTCACTACATTTACACATTTTCAATTATAATAAAACTTCAATTACAACACAATTGTCACTATACAATTCACCTCTCTACATATTCACTCATCACTTGTATTTGATCTTCAACTCTGTTCCAGCCTGTATCCAGCATCTAAACTATCTGTAAAATAAACACTGACGCAGTAAAATTAAAAAAGAAATATTTTGCAGTGCTCAATAAAGTGTGTGTTTTGAAAATATAATTTACCTCAGTTATTTGGGTTGTTCGTCATCATTTTTGTTAATTCACCTTACACGAACAACTTGTGACATGCACAGTGTATCACTGTACATGCCACAAGGTCGTGCACACCGATATACACTTTCTTGTTAAAATAGCAGGGATATGTGAGCACAATGTGAAACCCAAGCCTAAACTGGATTCAACTCAAGTGCAAAAAACATAAACACAGCTTCAACCAAATGGTCAAGCACAGGGCAGTGCATATGCACAAAGTGGTGCATGCAACATTTCAACTCAACCAACGTTTCAGACATGCTCTGGTTCAACCAAAGCAAAGACATGAGACAAGACTTCAAGTACAAATGCACATGAACACTACACCAGACTTCAAAAACAAGTCAACTTGAAAATGGATATGCAAGCACTCAGTTTCGACATATACAAATTGAACCAGTTTCAAAACATGCTCAGGGTAGCATACAACAACAACGATACTTGAAGCAATCTGGACTGAGCTGAATAGGCAGTAAGTATGATGAATAGATATGCAACGACTAAACTGAATCATATAACAGTAGTGAGAGAAAAATTACACTATTGAAGAGTTGCTACGGTGGACCACCAGTTCAGCATCCAAAAGCATACAACATTCGACTCATGTGCACCAAACTAGACCAACAGACCATCACAACTAGAGGCATGCAACCTGACTTCATTAAAATGGAACCATGACTACAACATGCATTCAGACATGTACAAAGCAACTAGAAGTAGACTCAAAGCTACATGAAACCATACATTCCAACCAACACCAAAACAACATGTTGAAGTTCTCTAAATCAATGTACACACATGAAGCTGCTAACAAGACTTAATCGGTTTAACTCAAGGCAAATCACAATGGAACAGTGCAGACTCAAAGCTACATGAAATCGGGTCAGACTTCAAAATCATCATGACCAGAAAATGACATGCGTATATGTACAACAAATAGCAAGAATGACTCGAAGCAATGCAAGGCTAACAAGGACTGCAACCAACCAGACCACTCCAAAATGCAACAGCAAGTTACAATGCAACATATGAAGACCAACCAGACTCAAGTGAAACATTCAGTCATGAACATATGGACATGGAGCTACATTCAGGCATGAACACCATGAGGCATGGATTCAATAACAAAGACAACAAGCTCAAGTGGGTTAACATGAACATTGGAGCATGCAGCTTAACAAATCAATGCAACAAGACTTCAGAACAATACAAATGGAACCAAATCAGTTCCTACATAAACATGAATGGAAAGCAACAAGATTTGAGTCACAAGTACAGGGATGATAACATGATGAAGTACACAAGCAACTGGACATGGAACTCTAAGCAAACAGTGCACAGTGACATGCAACAGAGAAATAATATGACAGTGCAGCAGTAGTGTCAAAAAATCGTAACTATCGGTAGAAATAAAGTCATAGAGGAATTCAGTTTGAACAAGAAATCAGAACAAAGAATGGAACGGCGAATGATGAATAGGTCATAGGAGTAAACTACTGAACAATTCAAATGTGTTTAAGCAATTACAAATATATCAGAATCATATTCAACCGAGGATCAAATGAACGAGTCAAAAATCATCTCAATCGTTCAATCAAAAATCAGATGACCGATAAAATCATGAAAGATTCAAACTCAAATATACGAAACAAAAAATATAGGGTTTTCATCCCTATAAATAAACCCATCTCATCATCGGCACAAAGTATGAGTTCGAATTCAAGAAAAACAACAGAGCAAAATAAAGTACAAAATCACATACCAATTTTATACTCCATTCAAACTCGCCATTGAAGCAACCGCAAGCAATTGAATATCACTGATAGAAGAAGCGGCAAAGCGAATTGAGGAACGAAAGCATCAAAGGATTTGAGCTTCTAATTTCCAAGCGGCACTTCAAATTGAAAACCCCAATACCAGATTGAAAAAGAAATAAGGCGGCCGCAAAAAAATAAAGACTGTCTTCTATTATTTGTTTGGGTCAACTTTTATTATTTTTATTGGACTTCAAATTTAAAAATTAGGGTTTTGTTTTTTAGTTTTTTTATTTTGTAATTTCCTTTTAAAATTTGGTGAATTTCTAGTTGTGTAACTAGGTACAAACTACGAGGCGTAGTTTGAGAATTCGCAACTCAGTGGATGAGTTATGGCAGGGTTTTGAGCTTAGAGTTAGGTTAATCGAGTAAGCAGCTATCGTGAGTTTACGTGTTTTATAAGCGACTGATTACTTAATTTCTAGTAGAAACTTCGGGGGCAGCACGTAGGTAGGTTTTGCCGAAGCTGGGTAAATTTGTGTATGATCTCTACTGCATTTGTTTTTGTTTTTATTTTAATTTCCGCATTAATTTTTAGTATCACCCTATTCACCACCCCCCCTCTAAGGTGAAAACGATCCTACAAGTGGTATCGGAGCTAAGAACATAACCCATTTTTTTGTGTTAATTTTTTTTTCATTGGCTTCTTTTAATAATGATTTTGCTGAAGGTCGGTCCATAGTTAGACGGTGAATATGCTTACTGAAAAAATAGAATGAATTTTTTTTTGAAAACCATAGATGCATGGAGTATTGTTGAAACGGGATATAGGACACCAACAATAATGGTAGATAATCATGAAGTTGAAAACCTATGGACCAATGGACAAATCTTGAAAATAAATTGCAAAATGATAATGCTAAAGCTATGAATTCTATTATTTGTTCAGTAGATCAAATTGAATTTTATCGTGTTTCACATTGTCTAACTGCGTAGGAAATTTGGCACACGCTTGAAATAACTCATGAAGGAACCTCTCAGGTTAAAGAATCACGCCTTGCCATGCTTAGTAGCAAGTACGAGAACTTCACAATGACAAAGGATGAAAGTGTCAAAGAAATGTATGGACGACTTTCTAATCTCGTATACAATCAAAATCTCTATGAAGACCATACACAAAGTTGGAAATAGTCCGAAAAATCCTTAGAATTCTTCCATGAAATTTTGAAGCAAAAGTGAATGCCATTCAAGAATCAAAGGATCTGAAACAGGTTAAAGTTGAAGAACTCATCGAAAATCTCACTACTTATGAGCTAGAAATCAAATTCAAGAAAGAACGTAAAGGAGGAGTTACACGTAAAAAATCAATAGCTCTCAAAGGAACAATAGAAAGTGAAGATGATGATGATGATGAGGATGATGGAGCAGCTGAACTGGCACTGATAGTAAAGAGATTCAATAGGTGGAACCAAAAATATGGAAATCCTGCCCTAAATCAACAACTAAAAAGCAGAATTGTCAAAGTTCTAGACAACTCAGAAGAGTAGGAGATCATTTGTCACAACCGCAATAAACCTGGTCATATCAAGCCAAATTATCCTCAAAATCAATTCAGCAAAGGAAAGAAACCGAAAAGGAGAAGTTTTGCAGCTATTTGGGATGAAAGTGATAAAAGCACTAACAGTGAAAGTGAAAAAGCAAATTTGTGTTTTTTAAGAGAAATAAGTGACAGCGATGATGACGAGCCAATTGAGGTATCAAAACTTACCACTCTCAATTACTTATATATTTTCATGAAATAAATGGCTGTTTTGGAAGACTTAAGGACAAGTACGCTAAAATTGAATCATAAAAAGATGGTTTGACAGAACTAAATATGCAGCTTGATATAATGGTTCAAAACTATAGAAATAAGTTCCTTAAGTGTGATAGGTGTCCATCATTTGAAGAGAAATAAAAAAAATCAGAAATTAAAATTAAATCGCTTGAAAATGAAATTCTGATTTTGAAAGAAAGTGAAAATACTAGGAGAGAAAATTCTATTAAAAAGTGCACGTTGTTATTAAATGAAAATGAATCTCTCAAGTCACAAGTCCAACAATTGTCTACAACTTTAGGAAAATTCTCCAAAGGAGAAAGATCACTAAATATGCTATTAGGAAAACAAACTTTTAATACTATTAGACAAGGACTTGGGTATACTCAATTTGAAAGAGTTAGAAGTGAAACTATCATGCAAACTCCAAGTGCACGATTTGTAGAAAAATTGGACACAATCAAAACAATTGTTTGTATAGACCCAAACACACGAAAACCATACCAATTTGGGTTCCTAAAGGTATGAATGTAAAATCCCTTAAAATTAAACAAATCTGGGTGCCAAAAGGAACTAAAATAGACTGTCTTGGTTCTACACAAACTTGTTTTTCAAAATTCTTTGTCACTAACAATCATGGACCTATAAAAACAAATAGGTCACAAAAATCTTCTCTTGTGTAGGTGTGTTGGCAGGCTAAGGAACAGCAACAGTGGTACCTAAATTATGGCTGTTCCAGGCACATGACGGGCGACAAATCAAAGTCCCTTAGCCTAAAGAATTACAAAGGTGGCAAAGTCACAATGGGGCAATAAACGATGTATTATATGTTGAAAATCTGCACCATAATCTGATTTCAATCAGCCAATGATCAACTGAGAAAATTTGAGCACAACAATTAAACTAACAAGGATGAAAAGGTAAGGTAGTTGATCAAAAGAAATATCGAGGTATGATTGATCACTTCTTTATCTTACTGCTTCTAGACATTATGTTCCATGTTTTCTTGTGTGCACAGTTTCAATCAAATCTAAAAGAATTTCTTTTTAAAAGCTGTAAATGGATTATAAGGTATCAGTTGCACACCCCACGGTTTGGTCTATGGTATCTAACTAATGATAACTTTGAGTTAAAGGGGTATTCAGATGCAGATTATGCTGGTAGTTTAGTTGATAGAAAAAGTACCGGTGGAATGTATTTTATGTTGGGGCATTCATTAGTTGCATCACATTTCCAAAAAAAATATCTGCATAAATTCCATTTCAACTAATTTTCAATTGGCAGACATTTTTACAAAACCCCTTCTAGAAAATAGTTTTTGTCGTCTTCATTTCAATTTAGGCATTTTAGAAATTAGATTTTATATTTTTGGATTTGATCTTAAATGCCTAATCTGACTCCCTACAGATTATCAAAAAGGAAAATATTGACCGAAAAAAAGTGACGAGTGTTAATCTTGATCATACATTATGTCTTGAGAGAGTATATTTAGTAAAAAAAATTAAACAAAATTTGTAATAACTTTGGATGGTAAAAATTTCATGACCATCTCTATTCCTATCGTATTTCTACGACAATGACTCATCAAAATCCAATATAGTATGTCAAAATGTGGAATTTAAACAGGAAATTATTCATTTTTTTCCTTAATTAATTAGCAATAAAATCATCCTAAAGTACTCACTCTCGTTTAAAAGTCCTCACTGTTATGCATGGATGAACTACTTGAAATCTTTGATTATGTGCTTTCATGCTCATTTAAAAGTCCTCATGGTTATGGATATATGGAACACATATCAAAATTGGTTACTAAATAGGCGAGTTGATTCTAATCCCATTTAAAAGTCCTCATGGTTATGCGTGGTTAGAAGATGCCTGAAATTCATTTTTTTTAAATTAAGGAATACTACTATTCTCATTTAAAAGTCCTAACAGTTATGCATAGTTAGTAAGTATTTAACAATTTCCTATCATAAATATACCACAAATGAACTCGACTATATGGGTTTCTATGCCGACATCACCCTTATCACTCTAAAGTGGAATATGCGCCTAACAAAGTATTTATGATTTTTGTTTGATTTTTTTATTAAAATTTAATATTTATACTCGATTAGGCATTAATGTTATATTAATGTCTATCACTTTATCTCTATTTTCTAACACTATTACTCTTTTGCTAATAACAAAAGGGGGTGAAAAGTTAAGATTTTGGCAAATAAGGCATATTCTCATCTAGGTTCATTTTGCATTTACTTCTTATTTGCATATTTTATTTTTATTTTCATGCATATGTGAAGGGGGAGCTTTGTTGTAGAGGAAACATTCAAATAAGGGGAGCTAATAGAATCCATCAGGACCAAATACATTTAATAGAGTCAAAATCTTAATACATTTAGTAGAATAAAATAGCCTATGATTTTTGTTTGATGATAATAAACATATATATAGTCATTTAAATGTATTTGTTGTACTATTTTATTTTTCCACATAATTAAATAAATATTGGTTGAATAAAATAAATAACTCGAAATTCATATTTAAACAAATATTTTATTCAAACAAATATTTATTACAAATTCAAATAGTACAAATTTGAGCTCTCACTACATTTACACATTTTCAATTACAATAAAACTTCAATTACAGCATAATTGTTACTATACAATTCACCTCTCTACATAATCACTCATCACTCGTATTTGATCTTCAACTCTGTTCCAGCCTGTATCCAACATTTGAACTATCTACAAAATAAACACTGACGCGGTAAAATTGAAAAAGAAATATTTTGCAGTGCTCAATAAAGTGTGTGTTTTGAAAATATTATTTGCCTCAATTATTTGAGTTGTTCGTCGTTATTTTTGTTAAATCATCTTACACGAACAACTTGTGACATGCACAGTGTATCACTGTACATGCCACAAGGTCATGCACACTGATATACACTTTCTTGTTAAAATAGCAGGGACAGGTGAGCACAAGGTCAAACCCAAGCCTAAACTGGATTCAACTCAAGTGCAAAAACATAAACACAGCTTCAACCAAATGGTCAAGCACAGAGCAGTGCATATGTACAAAGTGGTGCATGCAACATTTCAACTCAACCAATGTTTCAGACATGCTTTGGTTCAACCAAAGCAAAGACATGAGACAAGACTTCAAGTACAAATGCACATGAACACTACACCAGACTTCAAAAACAAGTCAACATGAAAATGGATATGCAAGCACTCAGTTTCGACATGTACAAATTGAACTAGTTTCAAAACATGCTCAGGATAGCATACAACAGAAATGATACCTGAAGCAATCTGGACTGAACTGAATAGGCAGTAAGTATGATGAATAGATATGCAACGACTAAACTGAATCATATAACAGTAGTGAGAGAAAAATTACACTACTGAAGAGTTGCAACAGTGGACCACCAGTTCAGCATCCAAAAACATACAACATTCGACTTTCGACTCATGTGCACCAAACTAGACCAACAGGCCATCACAACCAGAGGCATGCAACCTGACTTCATTAAAATGGAACCATGACTACAACATGCATTCAGACATGTACAAAGCAACTGGAAGCGGACTCATAGCTACATGAAACCAGACATTCCAACCAACACTGTAACGACCCGCAATTTTCGATTCCGAAAATTCCAGATAGTTGGGAAACGAAGAAAAGAGATAGAAGAAGAAACAGAAAACAAGTCACAGAATCTCACATTCACAGCGGATAAAATATAATATCAAATAATATTCTTTACACACAAAAAAACTGTATCAGTCAATTACACTTTAATACATCAGAGTTTTCAACATTTACACAAACACTAGATAGTTAATATCACATGTCCTAGACAAATCTACAATATAACTCAACGGAATACACTCCATACGTTCCTGCCATCCAGCTTGCCTCCAAGGCTCCAGATCGTCCTTACCTGAAAATCGGTAATACTCGGTCTGACCGAGCATTACATCAAAGTAACACCCGGGTCAGGTTGGAAACCAGCGTGAGTAAACCCATCTAACAAGAAATACCAATGCATACTACTTTTTAAAACCCGGATAACTCGTGTCAATTTACAAATTCTCAATTTAATAAAGACATCACTTATTTGACACATCAATATCTATGTACCTCAACATAGTTAAAATGGTCCAATTACTTAAATCATTCCACTCCAACCTATTTATTCACATATCAACTCTATAAGGAATTTTATAGAAGATTTACACATCGAAGTGGTTTCGGGTATTTACTGATACCCGACCCCGGTCTCTTCGAATCAAATGTCATCTCTAATTCCAGTTTAAGTAGATACAAATCAACTATAGTACAAGGTATCATAGTCACACATCAAATTAATTATCAATTGATACTCCACATTATTCTGTTCAATCCATCATATCATATTACTGTACATCACAACTCAATATTAGAGATATTCTCTATCCAAGTCATCCAATATCTTTAAATCGTCCATAAGCAAGATTTATTATATAATTCCTAATTAATTTAATTAATCTCCAATTAAATTATTCAGCATCTTAAATTACTTGGATTACCTTAATCCTGCTTACTTAACACTAATTAATTACAATCCAATTAATCAATCATTCTTTAATCATCCATCTTAATTTAACCCCCTTGATTAATTATTCTTTAAGTAATTAACCCTTTTATTATCACATAGATTAATTACTCTTTAATTATTAATTAATAAAACTTAATTAATAACCCTTTAATTAATTAATAACCAATAAATGATCTTTAATTACTTAATTTATTAATCTTTAATTATTTACCTTGAAATCAAATAAATCATTAACTATTGATTAACTTAAAACTTTAAATTAAATTAATACTTAAAAACACTTATCTTAATTGATTTACTATTTAATTGCATGATTTAATTAAGTTCAAAAATAACCTAGAGATTTCCTTAATTAAATAAAACTTAAAATACTTTTCTCAACTTAGTCAAACATCAAATTATCACTTATTACTTAAAATAGTTTAAAGATAATTAGTTTAAACTTAACTTTTGTTAAAAATTTAAACTCTGTTAATCTCCTAATATTTACCCGAGGCAAACTCATGTTTTCCCATTCAAAATCCCGAGCTTCCTCAACCATTCGCTCGAGCTTCAGTTTTCGATTATATTTATTTATTTATTTTAAACTGTTATGATACTAAGCACACACACGAACTTGAGACGAACCCGAGGTAAATCCATTCTTTTCCCCGAGCATAAACTCGACAAAACCCCTCAACAAAAACGTGACACAGCTGATATGCTGTGCACTTGCACTCCTCGTCGATGATGATCAGACCTCCCTGTCCATCTCCGATGAGTCGCCTATGGTCTCCTTCTTTGATTCCAAACACCAAAACGATCTCGAAATCGAAATTCGTCCATCGTGAACAAACTGGACAGAAATCTCTGTCCCAATTTCACCTCGACACTCCGATTCCAGCAACCAGAAATTTCGATCCTCCATCCACAACTTCGCCTTTATCTCAGGCTTCATTCCCCTTCGTCCCGACCAATTCGATGCTCCGACGTAGGCGCGGCAGCACGATTATCTACCTCGACCCAAAAACTTACCTAAACCCTAGTTCGACTATTCCCTGACGCCACGGTGAACTAGAATTACTTCGATTATTTTTCCCGACATCCCAGATCGACAAGCTAGCTTCGATAGAAACCCCGACTATCCCGAATTCATCGATCACCAGGAATAACCCAAAAATCATATTCTGATCATCTTCGAACTGCACCCTCAATACTCAACTAAAAATCGAGATTTTGATTTCAAAAATCCTAATATACTTAGAGGATTCAGATTATATATATGAATTTACAAATCAGTGCACTTGATTTTTTACCTGTTCTTCAATTTCCACTGTTCTTTGCATTTTCCAGATAAAATTTCATTATTCCATTTAATTAAATTTTTAAAAATTTATTTATGTTTAAACAAACAACTTTTATTTGGATACTTCAGCTTAACAGAAATTAGATGAGGAGATTAGAGATTTTTTTCCAAATTTAAACTCTGTAATCTAGAACAGAGATGATACAGATATATGCACACAGGTTTATATTCATGTATACCTATATTCAGATCTAAAACGAACACGCATACATATTTTCAAACATTCATCACAAGATACATCAGACATTTCACAGACATCAGATTTAAAACTGATTTATGTTTTGAGTTTACTCACTGTTTTCAGTTTGAACAGAAACTTACTTTTTAAGTGTGAGTCATGTATATAAATATTACACACATTTATATTCTTAAAGTCTTTTTCAAACAACATGCACAACATCATTCAGATCACACTTAAAAGATCATCCTACTCCTAGTTCAATATATATCAGATTTCCAAAGTTTACTCACATTTTTTTTCTTTTTTAAAACTGCTTGCTTTGTTCCCTTACTTCCAGGCTTTTATCACTTGATCTTCTTTTAAAAATCAAGAAACTTTATCTATGTAACCTAAGTTTATAAGTTGCAAGTGTAACCATATAAGTTTCGAACTGCTACTACTTCAGACCCTATCTTACGTTAACTATCATCCATGGCTACATATGCAAATACTAAACTTAGAATCTTAATTAAACAAAGATTCAAATCAGAAATCACTCATTCAATCACAGAAATTATGGCATGAATTACTCATAATAAGATACTTGAACTTGGAGAGTAGTTGTGAAGATTACTCACCAAAACTAGAAGAAACAGAGAACACTGTTTGGTTTTTCTTTGGGCTGTTGAATTTTGATTTTGCATTGAGACCTTTGTTGAGTTGCTGAAGTGACCTTAAGTTTTAAATTTGAAAGCTGGAACTTGTTTTGAAACTGAATTGAATTCACTTGAATTTTGTTGAGCTTGCAGTTTGAGAAGTTAACTTTTGTTGGAATTGATTTTTTTTTCTTTTATGCGTGAGTATGTTATAGGACATATAAATATACAAGAGAAGGTAAGCTTGCAGCATAAGCCATAGAGCTGAACATTTTGTACAGGTTTTTCATCATATTTTTCTTTTATTTATTAAATTTTCAATTTGAAAATATCTTGACTTGCTGATTTGATTTTTATGTGCTTGATGGCATAGGCATTTAATGCATGTCCCCTTCCATGTTTACATGCATATCCATTGATATGTACATATATATTTTATACAATTTTGTACCTACTTTTATGTTTATACATACCTTCCAATACTTGTGTACATCTTGTCCTAATATGTATATACATATATATCCACATTTATACACACTTTCATGTATTTTATCTTGTGTTGACATAAATATACATATACATTAAATTGTATACTTATATATTTATTTAAAATCATAAGCTTGTATATTCTAAATTTTCATATATATATATATATATTATGAGCATACACTTGTATATATATATTTTTTTTATACGATTCATCATATTCAGAGATTTATTGTAAGGACCCGATTCTTCGACTTCCAAATATCGACATCAATACGTCCACTGTATCGACTGCCGAGCCATCGAATGCCGGAAAACCGAATTCTTAGGGTTTAAGAAAGAAGAGGTAGAAGAAAAGATAGAGGAAAAAGAAAGAAGAAACAACAGAAACACAGAAATAGAAACAATATCAGAATCTCACATTCGCAGCGGAACAACATATAATAGATAAATGAATAATCTTTAAATCAAAGAACTATATCATTTTATACATTACATCATCATCAGAGTTTACAACAACAATACAACACTGGACAGTTATATAAACTTGTCCTCATACAAAATACACAGCGGAATAATATAATATCATATACAAGTGGTACGTCTCGCTATCCAGCTCGCCACTAAGCTCCACAGCATCCTGAATCCAGAATGACCTGATAACCTAACTCTAGACTGCCCGTGTG
This sequence comes from Allium fistulosum, assembly GCA_030737815.1. Lineage (NCBI taxonomy): Eukaryota > Viridiplantae > Streptophyta > Magnoliopsida > Asparagales > Amaryllidaceae > Allium > Allium fistulosum. The sequence goes on along the minus strand of CM060901.1, from coordinate 918,966,315 downwards.
GAAATTGGTGGGCACCCAGAGTTTAGGATGGAAACAATAAATTCCAGGTCAGTCATGGTGACTGGTGTGAGAACTTAAAACAGTTTTATCTTTAAAACAAACAACAGGAAGATTTTAAAGTCAATTTCGCAATGCTTTTGGAAAATGAAACTACCATAAGACCTCCCGCCACACACACAACGCAAACGCAAAATTGGAGGAGATTTCTTCTTATGATAGTCAAAGATGCTTACTACGCAAAATCAAATCCTTTTTGATATTATTATTAGTGCATATTGTAGAAAGATCTTTTCGAAAGTATAATATTAATCTTAGCCAACATACGACCAGTATCGTATGCCTACTGTAGCTACCATCTAAACAGTGGTGACCATCGTACGTAAATGGCAGGTTCTACAACTAATATCGTACAAAGTTCGTATTGGAGTTTGGATTTCCAACAAATGGTCAGGCCAAGGAACTTCCCATTGCCACATAGGTATGCCTCTGGAAAAGATGACCCGAGAAATAACCTAACATTATGGTTAGATCTCTGCCAACACAAGGCCGGGTTACCCCTAACTGGGTAACTACTGACACGAATATGTCATCCCCCGATCGTAACCGATCTTCCCGAGGATCCTCAATTTCCAACAACCACAAAGTAATAAATTTGCAGCAACAACATAGGTTAAATATCTGGGCTCCATACCATGATACCACCTCTATCCAGAAGGAATGACATAAACTAAGAGGGCGCAATCCCCTAATAACCTTGCTGCATCCTTCCTGTTTTGACCATTTCCGGGGTGTGAGGTCCGACGAAGTCTCGTCCACAAAGCCACGCTGTATACAAAAGTTGTGCTTTGGGTCAACAAATGATCAAAGTAATGATCACAAAGATAAATGATCAAACAAATGATCAAACAATGTTCATTTCACAGCAACACTCAGCATGCCACGTTACCAAATTGGGAGTATATCGCTGATAAATTTCAACTACATAACCTCTGAGCTCGTACGTCTCAGAGAAGGGTGTTAAGCTAAGAGAATAAATTCTCCGCCACCAACAGATATGTATTTGAAAGAAATCAGCTTTATATCTCAATTTGTAATGTCAGACATACAATCCATACAAGTCTGTTCTGGGATCGAACAGAACCGAAGGCACTTCTCACGAAGCCCTTGCAAATCCAGATAATTTTCAAATCACGTCCGGACTTCCCGTCACTAAGGGTGATATAACCTCTATATCGGAGATCAGCCGATGTAGAGTAACTCGACGGTAATCCTTCCGTTTTCAAAAATATCCGGTCTTCAACACCGGTCAGCAAATGCAATCCAATACGACGTATCACATATTTGGAATGGGTTATACGACCCAAAGGTCCTTTTCCAGCTAACCCGCATAGTGAGCGCTTATTCAAAAATAAGTGTGGCATTCAAATTCAAGCAAATCACAACAAATACCCATTCAAGGTAATTATTGATAGTCGGTTATTTAACTATCAATAAAGATGCGCAACATCATCAGATTCCAAATAATTTTCCAAATTATTTAATTTCCAAAAATATCTTTATAAGATATATAATTTTCCACACTTAACCATTTGAAACAAATTTCAAATATTCACTTTTCAATTTATCTTTAAAAGATATCATCTCAAAACATTTCATTTTACATTGGAAAAACATTTCCATACTTATTTAATAATAAGTAATTCACAGATAATTTATTTTCAACACTTGGAAAATATTCGATATACTTAAATCATAATTAAGTATATATTTCATTCTTTAAAGAAATCATTCTCTTTCACAAGTTTTATTTGAGTCAAAACGAATGTTACGTAAAACATCATTACGACAACTCAAAATCACTAGTATAGGGATTCGAAATTTAGATAGATATATAAATCCCAATACTATATAAAACATTTCCTTTCGGAAACCATTTACTATAACAACAGTGTTATAGTCCACCATTTCGTTATTTCTCGAAAACGTCTATTTCAACAATGAATGTTGAAATCTATGTATTCGATACATAACACGTTTTAAAACATCTTTTAAAACAATTACTTCATTTCATAATATCACTTCTCCAAAACATATCCATTTTATTTAATAATATATATTCACTGCCCAAAATCGTGAATATACTTTGTTAACACTTTTAACGTTTCTACACATTTTACTTAAAAGATTATCCACTGTCCAAAATCGTGAATATACTTCCCAACCAAACTCTTATTATTACAACATTTAACTTAAAGGATAATTCGCTGTCCAAAATCACGAATATAGCTCCTTTATTAAACTTCTATGTTTAATTTATCAAATTCGGTTGGTTTCGGATTTATAAAACAATGTTTATAAATTCCATTTCTATTTATAAAAACTTCGATTTATAAAAATCCCTGAATTAACAAATTCAATGCATAACTCAATTTTATACCAAAAATCTAATTTATAAGTTAATTACTTATAAATCTCTTATTTTATCAAAAATCTATTCATTTATAACTTCACATTATAAATCTATTAATTTCGTTCACTTATGAAATCCATTTATACTTCTTTTTAACACTTATAAAAACTCGTTTTATAATTCCAATATTTTAATTTATAAATATCAATTTTATAAATCTTTTATATAAATCGTTTATAATTATTCAAAAATCCTAATTTAAACCATTTTATAAATAAATCAACTATTTATTTCAAAAATCACTCTTTGGTTATATTTCACAAAAATCATAATTTTTATAACTTTAAAAATGGATCCGATGATGCAACAGCACCAATCATCAATCACGATAATCAAACATCATATATCATCATATGATAATCAACAAATATCACAATATCTGTAATCAAATAAATATTGGTGAGGAATCCACTTGGATCCCTCCAACCTGCTTCCCTGCATCCACAGATGTTAGCACAATACCAATTCCGCTCCAGTACGGAATATCGTGGTATATGGGTTTAATAAATATTATCCGCTATTATGCGGCACAATAGGGTCTCATCCGCTATACAATGCGGGAAAATCAACAACTCCAATATACATATATTCCAATATATATATATTGCTATATACATATATAATACCAATTTCACTTCAATGTGAAATATTCGCGGTATATGTTTTTAATAAATAACCTCCGCTTAATAACGGCGTATAATGTCTATTTCAGTCAACAACAGATAATAATTTATCATCCAGGCATACAATCAACAATTTTAAATCTAACTATTTAAAATATAAATCGAATACATTCGATTTAGTGAGAAGTTCTCACCTTGATTTCAATTCCGTTTCAGCGTTTATTTCGAATAAAATTAAACGAGCGTTTAATTTTATCCGAAATTCAAACTAGCTCCAAACGACTCCAATCCAGTTGCATAGCGTAGTGCTTGACAAAACGAAGCCGACGCAATTCATTTCGTCCAAAACGGACCTCGTATGAAGAAGTTATGATAGTTTAAAGTTTGAACGAATTTAAATAAACAATTTCAGCTTTTAATTTTATTTTTCTAACCCTACAACTAAATCTGGCCGTCCATTCCCTTCCCACCAGATCTGGCCATTCCTTATCATCATCTTCCTCACGTTACTTTTCACGTAACAACAACCCATAGCCGCCAAACTTCCAGCAATTTTCACGACCAACTCACTCGACTTGAAGACGATCGGAGACCACCGTTGCGAAGCCCCGCTCGAGAGCCACCATCGGCTGCCACCATGTTGAACTCGGCCTCCCCTATCACCTCGATTTGCGTGAAAACGCAGCCCCTTCTCGCTTGATTTTCCGTTGATTCGTTGCTCCGTTTTCGATCATCTCCGTATGGATTTGAAGCTCTCATCGTCCTCTACAACTTTCATGTTGAACACTTCTTCTAATTGTCTACGGATTGAGAGAGATTGAGGAGGAAAGAAGATGAAATTCTGGCCATAGAAATGAAGGTGGCGGCTAAGGGCTAGATGTTTTGCAAAATAGAGAAAGTGAGGGGCTTTTATAGAAAAATACGCGACACTATTCATCCCGGATTTTCCGAACTCCAAACGAAGCATGCCGGCTGGCGTTTCTAAGGTTTAACCCATGTTACGAACACAATGGAATGTGTTTCGGGAGCTAATTCGGTCATCTGTGCGAGTTACGGAGAAAAACGATCAAATTTAAATTAAACCGATTCAAACCGATTTCGATGCGTTTTGGCTTGCCCCGGACAAACGGTACATCCAATTGACACGAAATTTGAAACCATACAATAATTCCACATTACGGATCCGATGAAACTGGTTTCGTCGAAATCCGAGGCTTTTTGAAAAATGACTATTTTAACTCGCCAAATTAAAATTAAAACAATTTCGATGCGTTTCGAGCTGCCGCGGTCAAACGACAACTCCGATTGCTACGAAAATTGAAATCCAATAATAACAAACTATTATGGATCCAATGGAACTTGTTTCGTCCAATTCTGAGACTGTTCGAAAAATGGCTAATTTCACTAGTCGATTAAATATTAAAATATTCAATTTTCACAAATTAACTCTAAATTCAATTTTAAAAGTTCTATAACATCAGTATAACTCCAACATGATTTAAAATAACTTTATAAATAATTTTTTTAATCACATTTAATCCAGATTTCAATTAAGTCTGGAATTTCACTATTAAATTATCGATTTAATTATCCAATTAAATCCAGATATTCAAAAAATAAATTATTCGACTTATTAATTCCTTTTGTTAATATTTAAAATCAGTTAAATATTCAAATTTTAATTAATATAAACTCTGGGTCGTTACATTTATAAGCCAATATTTATTATAGTTTTTAAGCCATTTATAAATCCAATATTTTAAATTATCAGAAATTAATTTGCTCGACCCATCAAAATTAATATTCTGATAATTTTAACCAGTTAATTATCCAATTAACAAACGTGAAAAAAATCTGGGTCGTCACATTCCTCCCCCATTTGAATCTTTTCATCCTCGAAAAGGAACGAAACCAGAATTATTAAAATGCTTAAAATCAGATAAATTTTCTTTGATCATTTTTAAAATACTTTAAAAATCTATATAATATTACTAAAATAGTTTTTATAAAAATACTTTTATAACTTGATGTTTTAACAAGTCCATCCTTGTTTTCATAGAAATTCGGTCATACGTTGATCAGGCGTAGGACTGAAAATCTATAAGTACTTAGCAGACCCATTTCAACATCTAGTGAAAATACTTGGAAAATAATTTTATTGAAATATAGAAAACATTTTTGAAAATAGAGGAAATATCTTTGGTGAGAATGCTCTGGAAATCATCACCCTCATCCATGGTCGTAGTTACATCCTGGGTTACGTTGCCATCACAGCAAAAGTCCATGTAACTGTAGGCACTCCGCGCCCCTCGATTACGCCATGGAACCCACAACAGATCGCAGTTACATCGAGTTACACTATCATCACAACATAACCCAAATGCCTCTGTAGGCATCAGCCCCTCGACTTTCGCTACACAATAATCCTCAGGAACTAGTTTTGTCCGGACTCCTCACAGGATCAACTTTAGAACCTCCCCCTTTGAGGCTCAAGGCAGTACCAACCTATGGTACTCCTGAGAAGTTCATTTCAAGGGAGCGCCTTTTTCCCCAGAGCCACTTCAAAACACTTTATACTATACACATATAGTATTTTCCAAATCATACACCGAGTATGAATTTCATATAAACCTCCTTTACAAAATCGATTCCCAAAATCGATAATTCTCATATTAGGCTTTTCCAAATTCCAATATTGGTTTTACCCAAAAATCAAAAGCCTTTCCAAAATGCCATAGGATCCCAAAACCTTTCCACAAAATCATTTTCACAAATCCTTTTTATATATACATATATATAATAATCTTGGAAAATCTTTGATTCAATTCATACTTGTATATATTCATTTTTATACTTCAAATACTTCTAGAACCCTTTTCTTCTGGCAATAGATTCATTAAGGGGAGTTTACCATATATAACAAAGATATATAACTTTGTTTATTACAAAACAAATATTCAAATTTGATTATTCTTTTATAAAGTTATTAACCACATTACCTTCTTCATAAAGTGAATCTTAAATCATAGAAATTTCCAATTTCCATTTTACCTCATCATGTATTTCACAAAATATACTTTTCATTTCAAAAACCATTTTACAATTCTTATCCATAAATTTTCAATATCAATTTCATTCAAACCCGTACGATGTACACATATCATCCATACGCTATATCAATCTGATCGCTCACTCGATCACGCAATTCCACTTCTGAACTAGCATCGTCCACCCGACTTCCTAGTGCGGATTCAGATCTGGTTTCTTGATCAGAAACCGCCATTCTCCTTGCATAGTCACATCTATGATAGAGAATATCCAGAACCAATCAAAAATCCATATCCAGGTTCGCCGTCGAAAATCGAGTGGAAAATCCCAACTCGGATTGATAATACTATCTCGAAATTCTGTGCTCGAATCTGGATCAAATCACTATGCGAAAAGAATAATATACGTACATCCTACGTATTTATCTTTATTGATTATTAGCCAATCAATTTTCTTTCTATTCACATTCACTTTAATTTCTATTTGGATTATCACCCAATTCTTATCTCAATTGGGTATTTAATCATAGACAGTTTGTACTCTGACCAGCTTATATTTAGAAACAACTCGAAGATTTTAAAAATAGATAAATAGTTGAAAAATAATTATTAGTTTGTAAAATAGCTGTAAAATAGTTAAGTAATCGTAAAATAATTGAAAAATAGTAAAATAATTGCAAAATAGTTGTAAAATAGTAACTAGTTATAAAGTAGTTAGAAAAATAGTGATTAGTTTATAAAATAGTTGTAAAGTAGTTAAATAGTTCCAACAGTAGTTGTTAAATAAATATAAGATAGTTTTGGAATTTTAAAAGAAAAGTTGTATAGTAAATAGTTAGGAAAAATAGATTTATATTAAACAATTTATTTTGAAAATAGTCCAGAGTCAAACTGTTCAATTCCCCATCAATTCAATTTAAATTTCCACTTCCATTTAAATTGACTCACTTCAAATTTGAATAACTTCAATTTCTCTTGAACTTGATTAATTCCCAATTCAAGTTGAATTAACCTCAATTTCTAATAATTTCACTTTCTATATGATTTAATCCTAATTCATATTTGAATTTGAACTCATCCAATCTTCAAATTTTATTTCAAATTAATCCAATTCAAATTTTTCATTTGAATTTTAAACTTATCCATCTTAAATCACAATTTCCATTAATTCAAATCAAATTCAGTTTGAACTAATTCAATTTAAATCTCAATTTTAAACCATCTCGAATTATATAAATTCAAGTTAAATTTTTAAATGTTGATTTAATCCCTTAAATCAAATTAACCTTTATTTTTAAATCAATAATCCAAATCTTTAAATAATTTAATTCTGAGTCCAATTCTCAAAATTCCATTTTAAATTATCTTTACTTAACTTATTTCAAAGTCCAAATAAGAGTTCAAAACAATTTTATCTTAAAAATTCAATTTATTACTAAATTTTATGTTCAAAATAATTCCATATCCTTAATTTCAAATCAAAGTTTAATTTCCCTTTTATCACAATAATGGATATACTATCACACTTCATTCCTCATTCATTTGAACAAATCCAATTCACCATTTAAAGATTATTAATAACAATAGGATGACATCATCCAATTTAATTTAAAACATCCATCCATTTCCAATTCCTAGATCTCAAACCCATTTTGAGATCACACAAACTCCCAATTCAAATTAACCATTTACCCTTATAGTTAAATCCCAATTTTATTTTGAAATTTCCAATTCAGGTTGCTTGTTAACTTATTTAACTTTCCCAAAGTTAAATTCAACTTACTTAATCCAGCCAACCTTACCCAACTTGGATCTCATTTCAAATTTTAAACTTCACATTAATAATCTTATAAGTTCAAAAACTTATCACCTTGGGTTTCACATCACATTCCAAATTTAAAACTCAACATTTAGAGTTTATTTCAAATCATCTTTGACATTATGTATATCCCTCATATATACATATTTCCTTTGCACACCAAGTTATACCTTAAATTTAAACCATTTTTGGTTTTAATTCAAATAAATTTCTTTTAATACTTTGAAACAAATTCCAAATTTTCTGGACTTAGATTTAAGACTTCACAATTTAAATTATCTTCAATTCCAATTTATAATTCATACTTATCTAAAACATTTCATTATTATCTTATTCTGAAACTTTTTCCCAAATTCAAGATTTAATTTCAGTTTGAATCCATTTAAAACTTACCTTTATTTAATTTCAATTTGGTTGTATTACTATTACCACTTATATTTAATTCCAATAATTTAACAACCAATTACCTTAACATTTATTGGTTAAGGAATATTGCTTTATATATATTAAAATATATTCTTATATAAAATCATTTAAAATCTTTATATAGGAAAATAACAAGTACGCTCTCATATATATATATATATATATATATACACACGCTCAACTTATTCTAGGGTACTATTGACCCTATCCTTATGAGTAAACCCACTAGAGCCAAGGTTCTCGCTTAACCTTTTAGCTCTGATACCAAATGTAACGACCTATAATTTTCGATTCCAAAAATTCCAAATAGTTAGGAAAAGAAGAAAAGAGATAGAAGAAGAAACAGAAAACAAGTCACAGAATCTCACATTCGCAGCGGATAAAATATAATATCAAATAATATTCTTTACACAAAAAAATAACTGTATCAGTCAATTACACTTTAATACATCATAGTTTTCAACATTTACACAAACACTAGACAGTTAATATCACATGTCCCAAATAAATCTACAATATAACTCAGCGGAATACACTCCATACGTTCCTGCCATCCAGCTTGCCTCCTGAGCTCCAGAACGTCCTTACCTGAAAATCTGTAATACTCGGTTTGACCCGAGCATTACATCAAAGTAACACCCGGGTCAGGCTGGAAACCAGCATGAGTAAACCCATCTAACAAGAAATACCAATGCATACTACTTTTTAAAACCCGGGTAACTCGTGTCGATTTACAAATTCTCAATTTAATAGAGACATCACTTATTTCACACATCAATATCTATGTACCTCAACATAGTTAAAATGGTCCAATTACTTAAATCATTCCACTCCAACCTATTTATTTCACATATCAACTCTATAAGGAATTTTATAGAAGATTTACACATCGAAGTGGTTTCGGGTATTTACTGATACCCGACCCCGATCTCTTCGAATCAAATGTCATCTCTAATTCCAGTTTAAGTAGATACAAATCAACTATAATACAAGGTATCATAGTCACACATCAAATTAATTATCAATTCATACTCCACATTATTCTATTCAATCCATCATATCATATTACCGTACATCACAACTCAATATTTGAGATATTCTCTATCCAAGTCATCCAATATCTTTAAATCGTCCATAAGCAAGATTTATTATATAATTCCTAATTAATTTAATTAATCTCCAATTAAATTATTCAGCATCTTAAATTACTTGGATTACCTTAATCCTGCTTACTTAACACTAATTAATTACAATCCAATTAATTAATCATTCTTTAATCATCCATCTTAATTTATCCCCCTTGATTAATTATTCTTTAAGTAATTAACCCTTTTATTATCACATAGATTAATTACTCTTTAATTATTAATTAATAAAACTTAATTAATTACCCTTTAATTAATTAATAACCAATAATTGATCTTTAATTACTTAATTTATTAATCTTTAATTATTTACCTTGAAATCAAATAAATCATTAACTATTGATTAACTTAAAACTTTAAATTAAATTAATACTTAAAAACACTTATCTTAATTGATTTACTATTTAATTGCATGATTTAATTAAGTTTAAAAATAAACTAAAGATTTGCTTAATTAAATAAAACTTAAAATACTTTTCTCAACTTAGTCGAACATCAAATTATCACTTATTACTTAAAATAGTTTAAAGATAATTAGTTTAAACTTAACTTTTGTTAAAAAATTAAACTCTGTTAATCTTCTAATATTTACCCGAGGCAAACTCATGTTTTCCCATTCAAAATCCCGAGCTTCCTCAACCATTCCCTCGAGCTTCAATTTTCGATTATATTTATTTATTTATTTTAAACTGTTATGATACTAAGCACACACACGAACTCGAGACGAACCCGAGGTAAATCCATTCTTTTCCCCAAGCATAAACTCGACAAAACCCCTTAACAAAAACCTGACACAGCGGATATGCTGTGCACCTGCACTCCTCGTCGACGATGATCGGACCTCCCTGTCCATCTCCGACGAGTCGCATATGGTCTCCTTCTTTGATTCCAAACACCCAAACACCAAAACGATCTCGAAATCGAAATTCGTCCATCGTGAACAAACTGGATAGAAATCTTTGTCCCAATTTCACCTCGACACTCCGATTCCGGCTACCAGAAATTTCGATCCTCCAGCCACAACTTCGCCTTTATCGCAGGCTTCATTCCTCCTCGTCCCGACCAATTCGATGCTCCGACGTAGGCGCGGCAGCACGATTATCTACCTCGACCCAAAAACTTACCTAAACCCTAGTTCGACTATTCCCTGACGCCACGGTGAACTAGAATTACTTCGATTATTTTTCCTGACATCCCAGATCCACAAGCTAGCTTCGATAGAAACCTCGACTATCCCGAGTTCATCGATCACCAAGAATAACCCAAAAATCATATTCTGATCATCTTCGAACTGCACCCTCAATACTCAACTAAAAATTGAGATTTTGATTTCAAAAATCCTAATATACTTAGAGGATTCATATTATATATATGAATTTACAAATCAGTGCACTTGATTTTTTACCTGTTCTTCAATTTCCATTGTTCTTTGCATTTTCCAGATAAAATTTCATTATTCCATTTAATTAAATTTTTAAAACTTTATTTATGTTTAAACAAACAACTTTTATTTGGATACTTCAGCTTAACAGAAATTAGATGAGGAGATTAGAGATTTTTTTCCAAATTTAAACTCTGTAATCTAGAACAGAGATGATACAGATATATGCACACAGGTTTACATTCAAATATACCTATATTCAGATCTAAAACGAACACGCATACATATTTTCAAACATTCATCACAAGATACATCAGACATTTCACAGACATCAGATTTAAAACTGATTTATGTTTTGAGTTTACTCACGGTTTTCAGTTTGAACAGAAACTTACTTTTTAAGTTTGAGTCATGTATATAAATATTACACACATTTATATTCTTAATGAAATGACCCTCCTATTTCCACACTAATTTCATTAGTGATTTTTTTTAGGGATGATATATAGATATATCATCCATTACAAATATATTTCCCAGGGTCATTTTCTTTCTCTAATAAACAAAATATATCCAGGATCTTTCACAATATAAAAATATTGTTTTAATTCTAAATCATTTTTAACATACATATATGAAGATATCTATGTTATATTCTACTTGAATCAGAGCATGATAATAAGTAGAAATCCTTTTAAATTTATTGAAATGTGATAAATTCCCTTTTTTAAAAGATTACTTATTGTATCCTGATTTTTGCCTATAGTGTCCACTGGAAATATGTACTCTAGGCTGTTATTATAATTAAGAAATGATCAAGCAATAATCAGTGGAAAGCAAGCTTATAATATAGATGATTGTCTTAAAGTCTGGATAGTATCAAACTCAGGTTAAAAGAAAGGGGATCATAAGTGAACACAAGCAACATCTAGGCGTAATGGAAACGCGCCTAACTTATACATGAGAGGTCACAAGTTCGAGTACTATGCTGGTTGGTTCAAACACAATTTTTGTTTTTCTTTTTTTTTTATTTTCTCCTGTATGGTTTGGAATCTGACCTACCTATATCTGCCCATATATATACTCAAATTTTTCTTATAATCTATCATACAAAACAATATTTCTTGCTTTATTATTTTGAAATCCTTTCCTACAACTGTTCTAGGAATTTATAATTATGTTTTTGCCCAAATATCAACATGTACGCTGATATACATGTATATGTCAGTGTCTTTGTTCATTTTCCAGAAAACTGAGCTCAAATGTTCCCTTGCTTCATTGATTTGAAGTGAATCATTTGGCCTGACCTATGGTCTAACCATGTGGTTAATCTGACCATTCTTTTGTTTGCATTTTACAACCCAGAATATACACAAAACATTGATACCTCTCCTTTTCAAAAGCATGTTTATATATATTTGTATGAATCAGACACCTTGTGATCAGATATATATCATTCTTCCTAACCATAATTCTCTTTTAAAAATACATCTTCAGGGTATAAACACTTTTTCTTGCATTTGGACATATATCAATATCATAAATTGAAAATATAGCAGTTTAATTCTTTTCTGGGTTTTCCCAATATAATTTTCTATATATCTATATTCTTTTTTTTTGAAAGGACTCAGGATTAACTGGGATCATCATAAAATGATTATGCCTATAAAATCCAGATTTTTCCCTTTAAATCAGAACAACTTTAGCAAATAGGTTTTCAGATCAGTTTAACATCAATATCCTTAATTCATACCAAATCAGAAATAACCAGAAACAACATAGCACATGTCTCTTACAAGTTCTTCCTACTTAATACATTTAGATAGCCATATCAATCAGGGAATACATGCATGAATTAACACATTCTAGCTTTTATTTCTAATTATCTTAGCATCCTCTATTCCATATCTTTTTAGTCTTGCTTACTTAGCTCCATCACAACCTGCAAAAGCATTAGTGGCTGCCCCATTATAAATGAGACACCCCCATGTGCCATGAGCAATAAGGGTCAGATCTATGATCTGGTGTGAGCATTTCTAACATATCCATGATATTAAGCTAAGGATACAGCATAAATATACTTTACATACTTGACAGGTATTATCATGTACCATACATAAGAGCAAACATATGCATTAAAACAACTTTTATCTGGAACTACTAAGGTTGCCTTTTCTTCTTCTTATAAATTCCTGGCCTCATCTGCTATAAGGAATCAAAGGGACACATTGCCATGAACTAATTAACATCATGGCACAAAGATCTCAGGACTTAAACAAGCCATGTGCCAACTTGTCTACTTCAAATAGGACAAGCATTCCAGCAGCCTTCTTGGCACAAAATCCTTAGTTATATCACTAAGTGTATTTATGTTCATTCTATCAATGATAGCTAGGTGTACAAACCACCTGTACACATGAAGCATACTAGTTACCTTGCAGACCTAATATTGCAAGCAAGTTAAAGGTTACTTTCTAGAGGTATAACACCCCAGTCATTCCATCTCACATTATTTAGCATATAAACACCCTATTCAAGCATATACCAGAATGTTTGCAACTGGGAATAAATGCATGGCTCTATTTTGATTTTGCAAGCAACTATGTTTAGCCAGATTTTTAATCTTGTTTAAACATAGTTTTTAGGCTTGTAAATTTCTGTTTGGTTTAGGGCTCAGCACTTATAGAGAAAGACTCCATTGCACCCTTAACCAATTATTTCAAGCCTCAGCACCATACCAATGTATATGCAGCTCATAGTTTTCTTTTTTTTTTCTTTTTCATTCTTTGTCTTAAGCCATGATTCAGACTAGTTACAAATACTCTATTATATGTTCTTTAAGGTTCTGGTATAACATACAGAGATGAAAATAGAACAACAAAGTTATACATCCAGCATAGCAGATCATATCACATCAAGCATTCATGAAACCATCAGTAGCCAATATAGTTTGTAAATCAAAACATGCAAAATATATAGCATATAAAAGCTTGGCTGCCTAATCCCAGGTCTTAATGCCATGTATATGAGTGAGGATACTCACCTAATGTTTACACAAGCTTAATCCAGAAAACCCCTCAAATCTTTAGCCCTATCTTCCTCTTCTTCCTTAGGTTAATTAATTAGTGAGAGAGCAGTTTTCTGGTTAGGCTCTTGGTTTAAATAAGGGTTCTATCTAGGGTTTTGGGTGATGCAAAATCCCTATTTTAGCCCAGACCAGAATCATGCATTTGGCATTGCATATTCCCTCCCTCCTAACCCTTAATGTCCCGGCCAATATTTTAAAACAAGGCTAAATTATGCCCATTTTCTTTTCTTTTCAGAAAGTGATTACTTTAAGTATTTTTATTATACTTACCTCAAACATGATAATGGTGTGACTTTCTATTTTCTGCCTATGTACATTTGCTTTCTTGCACTTTGGTTCTTACTGTTTTAGTGATTCCTTTATTAATTTTCTGCTCAAATAATATCTGGATATATATATATATACATTTATACAACTATAGGTGTTAATTTAACTTTAACCTTTTATTTGCAGAAAACATGTGCATACTTATGTGCATTTCTACACCTATTATTCAAATAAAATTTCACTTATTCATTATAAATCAATGTTCTCTTCTGTCTTAATTTTCAGACAAGTCATACATATGCATATATATAGATATATATATATATATATACACACATCCTCAGGAATTTTTAATATTCATGTCTAGGTCTATATTTCCTTTATTTAAAACATTTTATCTAAATGTTTTCCTTCCTTGTTTTATCATTCAGGAATTCTGGATTTTCTCTTAGTGCCATAACTAGTGTGCACGTGCACACATGCACACAACCTTGCACCACTGAAAATCCCACCTATATAATAATTCTGATTTTCCCCCAGAATTTTAATCATTTATTTAAAAGAATTTTCCTCAAAAATCTTGGGGTATTACAATCACCCCTTCTTTTAGGAATTGTGCCCTCACAATTTGCAACATATTCTTTGAGTACTCCTACTTTCTTAGGGAAAAAAAAATTATTCAAATGTGCATGAGCAAATCAATTAGTCACTGTCTATCATACATATTAAACTTTCTTAGTAATCTAAGAATTTACCTTTTAAATTTGCAAAGAGTCTAGGGTAATCCATCCTGATTTTATCCTCTAGCTCCCAAGTACAATCACTAGGATCTATACTCCATTGAATCTTTACAAGCTTCAATGTCTTGTTTCTTAATTTCTTTTCTTCCCTTGCCACAATTCCCACTGGCTCTTTCTCATAGATTAGATCTGGATTAATCTGAACTTCAGTAGGCTTTTCTAAGATTTCCTCCTTGTCATGTACCCATCTCCTTAGCTGTGACACATGAAACACATTGTGCATTGCACTCATCTTCTCTGGAAGCTCCAGCTTATAGGCTAGTGAGCCTATCCTCTCCAAAATCTTGTATGGTCCAACATATCTGGGTCCGAGTTTCCCCTGCTTGCCAAATCTCAAGACTTTCTTCATTGGTGAAACCTTAATGAAGACATAATCACCTACTTTGAATTCCACTGACTTCCTCTTTGCATCAGCATACTTCTTTTGCCTATCTTGAGCTACTGCCATCCTTTTTCTTACCAGTCCTATTTTCTCTGTGATGTCCTTGACATATTCTGGCCCTAGGATAGCTTTCTCTCCTGCCTCAGCCCAACACATAGGTGATAGACATGGCTTTCCATATAGGGCTTCAAAGGGTGCCATTCCAATTGTACTTTGGTGGCTATTATTGTATGTGAACTCAGCCAAATGGAGGTGGTCCTCCCAATTTCCTCCAAAGTCTAACACACATGCTCTAAGCAAATCCTCTAAAATCTTGTTTACCACTTCTGTTTGCCCATCTGATTGGGGGTGATAAGCAGTGCTTAGGCACAATTCACTCCCCATAGCTTCTTGGAAGCTCTTCCAGAATCTTGAAGTGAAGATTGTATCCCTATCACTCACTATAGTTTTAGGAACACCATGCAATTTTACCACTTCTCTCATAAAAGTTTGGGCTAACCTAGGTGCATTTCTGTCTGCTTTCACTGGTATGAAGTGGGCTACTTTAGTCAGCCTATCTACAATCACCCAAATACTTGTATTTCCCCTCTTGGATCTAGGAAGACCATCTATAAAATCCATAGATATGTCTTCCCACTTCCACTGTGGTATACTAAGTGGCTACAACAACCCTGAAGGTCTTTGGGTCTCAGCTTTTATTTGTTGACAAACCATGCACTTAGCAACATATCTAGCTACATTAGACTTCATTCCCTTCCACCAATAGTCCCTTTTTAAGTTTTGGTACATCTTGGTGCTGCCTGGATGTATGGAATATTTGCTCCTATGGTACTCATTAAGGATTTCTTCTTTCAATTCTATGATGTTTGGGACACATATCCTACCCTTGTACCTTAAGTATCCTTTTACATCAATGTGATAATCCTTCACTTCCTCCTTCTTTAATAGGAGAGACCTCTTTTCTGCTAAGTCTTGATCTTCTTCTTGCATCTTTGCCACCTTCAAGGCCAAATTTGATTGTAAAGTAATTAAACTTAACCTTCCTTTACTCCTTTCTTCCTCAATTATCTCCATACTTATCCCACTGCTCTCATCTATTTCCAAATCAGTGAGCATGGTCAAGTCTCTAAACTCCTCCATCATCAACATGGCCACTTTTGCATGCTGCCTACTCAATGCATCTGCCACTTTATTAGCCTTGCCTGGTGTATAAAGTATATCTAAGTCATAAGCAGCAAGAAATTCAACCCATCTGTGTTGTCTCATATTCAAATCTTTCTATGAAAAGAGATACTTTAAGGCCTTGTGATCAGTGTATAAAATGAACTTTGCACCTAATAAGTAATGCCTCCAAAGCTTCAAGGCATAAACTACTGCTGCCAACTCAAGATCATGAGTTGCATATCTAGTTTCATGGGGTTTTAGTTGTCTAGATGCATAGGCTATGACCTGATCTTGCTGCATCAACACAGCCCCTAGCCCTGACCCACATGCATCTGTATATACAACTAATCCCTCATTGCCTTCTGGTACTCTCAACACTGGTGATTTTACCAAAGCCTCCTTGATCTGGGTGAAAGCTTGTTCACACTTATCAGTCCATATAAATTTTTGGTTCTTCCTAGTCAGGTTAGTGAGTGGCATTGCTATTTTAGAAAATCCTTGTATGAACCTCCTATAGTATCCTGCCATCCCCATGAATGACCTTACTTCACTAACATTGTTAGGCTTCTTCCATGCTTGGATTGCTACTATCTTATTGGGGTTTACAGAAATTCCTCTAGCAGAGACAACATGTCCAAGAAAGTGTACTTCCTCTTGCCAGAACACACACTTAGAGAACTTTGCTTTCAAATCTTTTTCTCTTAATCTAGATAAGACCAAATGTAAGTGGTTCTCATGTTCCTCTATTGTTTTAGAGTAGATTAGAATATCATCTATAAAAATCAGAACAAACTTGTCCAAGTAATCTCTGAATATCCTATTCATTAGGTCTACAAAGTAAGAAGGGGCATTTGTTAGCCCAAATGGCATAACCAGAAACTCATACAAACCATATCTTGTGTTGAATGCTGTATATTTAACACTTGATTCCTCAACCTTCATCTGATGAAATCCAGATGCCAAGTCTAGCCTAGAAAACACTTTAGCTCCACTGAGTTGATCAAAGAGATCATCTATCCTGGGTAATGGGTATTTGTTTTTGATGGTTACTTTGTTTAATTCTCTATAATCTATACACATTCTTAAAGTACCATCATGCTTTTTAACAAATACTACAGGAGCACCCCAGCATGAATTACTTGGCCTTATAAACCCCTTGGCTTCTAATTCTTCCAGCTGGTTCTTTAGCTCCTTTAATTCACTTGGCCCCATCCTTGTAGGCTTTTTGATAACTGGGCTAGCCCCAGGCATAAGGTTAATCTGGAATTCAACAGGTCTATGGTGTGAGACACCTTTTACTTCCCCAAATACGTCCAAGTATTCTTTAACTATGGGGATTTCATTAATAGCTATTTCCTTGGGATTATTTTCTAATTCAATTAAATGATTTAGACTGTTTTCTTTGATAGGTTCACATAGAATTGTAACCCTTTGGCCTTTAGAATTTTGTAGTGAAATGGTGGATGCATCTAGGTCAATTATGGCTTTGAATTGTCTTAGCCAATCTGCCCCTAATATAACTCCTATATTTGGGAAATTTAGAACATATAAATTGGAAACAAATGTGTTTCCCCCTATGTTCAAATTCACATCCACACAAATCATATCTAATACACTAGAACTTCCTAAAGGGCTTTGTATCAACAGAGGTATTTCAGCCAAATTGCAGTTCATTTTCAACCTTTTAACTATTTCATGGGAAATGAGTGAGTGGGTTGCCCCGGTATCATATATTACAGCTAAAGGTATGGTACAAATAAATAGTGTACCTTCCACTTGACCATGGTTTTCAGCATTAGCCTCAATTATGGCCTTGCCCCTACCTTCCAGGTTTGCCACTTTCCCTTGTTGCTTGTATTCTGGGCAATTTCTTTTCATATGCCCTTCCTTCCCACATAGAAAGCATTTGAAAGCTCCCCCTTTAAGCTCTGGGCACCTTGGCTTAATATGGCCTTCTTTCCCACAATGGTTGCAAACTATTTTTCTTTTGGCTTCATTGGGCTTTGCATCTACTGCCTTCTTACCATCTGCCTCTCCTTTCTTCTTATCATAAGGATGGTACTTCCCTTTGTTCTTCTTGTTGCTATTGTTTTTGAAGCTCCTAAACTTATCTCTTTCCTTGTCATGCTGCTCAATCTTCAGAGCCAAATCTATCACTTGATCAAAAGTTCTGTCAGCATAAGGTAATATAGCCCTGCTAAGCCCTGGGTTCAATCCCTTGATGTATCTATCATTTTTGGATGCTTCATCAGCCACTAACATTGCCCCATAGGTTGACAATCCCTCAAACTTCTGGGTGTATTCTGTGACATTCATAGTCCCTTGTCTAAGTTTGATGAACTCCTCAAGTAAAGTGGTTTTTGCTGAGGCTGGAACAAACCTTGCCTCTAACATCTCCTTAAATTGATTCCAATTAATATCATTTTCATTCCGGCCAGCTATGATCACCTCCCACCAACTCAAAGCTGCACCTTTTAATTGCCTTGAGGCCACTTGCCTCTTCCTTTGGTCATCTAGTTGCATATCAGTGAAGATCCTTTCTAATGTCCTCAGCCATGCTTGAATCTCCATTACACTTTTAGTTCCTTCAAAGCTCTTGCCTCCCAAGCTGGTATAAGTCTTCACTAACTTGGAGAGCTCCTCATATGGGTTCTCAGGTCTGTGCCCAATTCCATCTCTCAAAACTCTCACAAATTCCTGCATGTCAAGCATTTGTGGTGTGCTAGATCCTCCTTGATGATGAGACCCTCTTCCTACCATATTTCTAAAAGTATATGTATTTCATCTTATTAGTTTATAACACTTAGCTTTAATTTTAAATTGGTTGTATCTTTCCTATTTAATCAGTGTGTATGTCACATGCACACACATATATACATTCAGGGAATACTTATAAACAGTCAAATATACAAACAAACCTAGTATAAACATAAGCATACAAACATTTTGCTATGTTAATTAAAACATAGCTCTGATACCAAATGAAATGACCCTCCTATTTCCACACTAATTTCATTAGTGATTTTTTTTTTTAGGGATGATATATAGATATATCATCCATTACAAATATATTTCCCAGGGTCATTTTCTTTCTCTAATAAACAAAATATATCCAGGATCTTTCACAATATAAAAATATTGTTTTAATTCTAAATCATTTTTAACATACATATATGAAGATATCTATGTTATATTCTACTTGAATCAGAGCATGATAATAAGTAGAAATCCTTTTAAATTTATTGAAATGTGATAAATTCCCTTTTTTTAAAGATTACTTATTGTATCCTGATTTTTGCCTATAGTGTCCACTGGAAATATGTACTCTAGGCTGTTATTATAATTAAGAAATGATCAAGCAATAATCAGTGGAAAGCAAGCTTATAATATAGATGATTGTCTTAAAGTCTGGATAGTATCAAACTCAGGTTAAAAGAAAGGGGATCATAAGTGAACACAAGCAACATCTAGGCGTAATGGAAACGCGCCTAACTTATACATGAGAGGTCACAAGTTCGAGTACTATGCTGGTTGGTTCAAACACAATTTTTGTTTTTCTTTTTTTTTTATTTTCTCCTGTATGGTTTGGAATCTGACCTACCTATATCTGCCCATATATATACTCAAATTTTTCTTATAATCTATCATACAAAACAATATTTCTTGCTTTATTATTTTGAAATCCTTTCCTACAACTGTTCTAGGAATTTATAATTATGTTTTTGCCCAAATATCAACATGTACGCTGATATACATGTATATGTCAGTGTCTTTGTTCATTTTCCAGAAAACTGAGCTCAAATGTTCCCTTGCTTCATTGATTTGAAGTGAATCATTTGGCCTGACCTATGGTCTAACCATGTGGTTAATCTGACCATTCTTTTGTTTGCATTTTACAACCCAGAATATACACAAAACATTGATACCTCTCCTTTTCAAAAGCATGTTTATATATATTTGTATGAATCAGACACCTTGTGATCAGATATATATCATTCTTCCTAACCATAATTCTCTTTTAAAAATACATCTTCAGGGTATAAACACTTTTTCTTGCATTTGGACATATATCAATATCATAAATTGAAAATATAGCAGTTTAATTCTTTTCTGGGTTTTCCCAATATAATTTTCTATATATCTATATTCTTTTTTTTTTTGAAAGGACTCAGGATTAACTGAGATCATCATAAAATGATTATGCCTATAAAATCCAGATTTTTCCCTTTAAATCAGAACAACTTTAGCAAATAGGTTTTCAGATCAGTTTAACATCAATATCCTTAATTCATACCAAATCAGAAATAACCAGAAACAACATAGCACATGTCTCTTACAAGTTCTTCCTACTTAATACATTTAGATAGCCATATCAATCAGGGAATACATGCATGAATTAACACATTCTAGCTTTTATTTCTAATTATCTTAGCATCCTCTATTCCATATCTTTTTAGTCTTGCTTACTTAGCTCCATCACAACCTGCAAAAGCATTAGTGGCTGTCCCATTATAAATGAGACACCCCCATGTGCCATGAGCAATAAGGGTCAGATCTATGATCTGGTGTGAGCATTTCTAACATATCCATGATATTAAGCTAAGGATACAACATAAATATACTTTACATACTTGACAGGTATTATCATGTACCATACATAAGAGCAAACATATGCATTAAAACAACTTTTATCTGGAACTACTAAGGTTGCCTTTTCTTCTTCTTATAAATTCCTGGCCTCATCTGCTATAAGGAATCAAAGGGACACATTGCCATGAACTAATTAACATCATGGCACAAAGATCTCAGGACTTAAACAAGCCATGTGCCAACTTGTCTACTTCAAATAGGACAAGCATTCCAGCAGCCTTCTTGGCACAAAATCCTTAGTTATATCACTAAGTGTATTTATGTTCATTCTATCAATGATAGCTAGGTGTACAAACCACCTGTACACATGAAGCATACTAGTTACCTTGCAGACCTAATATTGCAAGCAAGTTAAAGGTTACTTTCTAGAGGTATAACACCCCAGTCATTCCATCTCATATTATTTAGCATATAAACACCCTATTCAAGCATATACCAGAATGTTTGCAACTGGGAATAAATGCATGGCTCTATTTTGATTTTGCAAGCAACTATGTTTAGCCAGATTTTTAATCTTGTTTAAACATAGTTTTTAGGCTTGTAAATTTCTGTTTGGTTTAGGGCTCAGCACTTATAGAGAAAGACTCCATTGCACCCTTAACCAATTATTTCAAGCCTCAGCACCATACCAATGTATATGCAGCTCATAGTTTTCTTTTTTTTTTCTTTTTCATTCTTTGTCTTAAGCCATGATTCAGACTAGTTACAAATACTCTATTATATGTTCTTTAAGGTTCTGGTATAACATAC
Source organism: Allium fistulosum (assembly GCA_030737815.1). Classification (NCBI taxonomy): domain Eukaryota; kingdom Viridiplantae; phylum Streptophyta; class Magnoliopsida; order Asparagales; family Amaryllidaceae; genus Allium; species Allium fistulosum. The sequence continues at coordinate 918,944,303 of CM060901.1, read as the reverse complement.
AGAGATGAAAATAGAACAACAAAGTTATACATCCAACATAGCAGATCTTATCACATCAAGCATTCATGAAACCATCAGTAGCCAATATAGTTTGTAAATCAAAACATGCAAAATATATAGCATATAAAAGCTTGGCTGCCTAATCCCAGGTCTTAATGCCATGTATATGAGTGAGGATACTCACCTAATGTTTACACAAGCTTAATCCAGAAAACCCCTCAAATCTTTAGCCCTATCTTCCTCTTCTTCCTTAGGTTAATTAATTAGTGAGAGAGCAGTTTTCTGGTTAGGCTCTTGGTTTAAATAAGGGTTCTATCTAGGGTTTTGGGTGATGCAAAATCCCTATTTTAGCCCAGACCAGAATCATGCATTTGGCATTGCATATTCCCTCCCTCCTAACCCTTAATGTCCCGGCCAATATTTTAAAACAAGGCTAAATTGTGCCCATTTTCTTTTCTTTTCAGAAAGTGATTACTTTAAGTATTTTTATTATATTTACCTCAAACATGATAATGGTGTGACTTTCTATTTTCTGCCTATGTACATTTGCTTTCTTGCACTTTGGTTCTTACTGTTTTAGTGATTCCTTTATTAATTTTCTGCTCAAATAATATCTGGATATATATATATATACACATTTATACAACTATAGGTGTTAATTTAACTTTAACCTTTTATTTGCAGAAAACATGTGCATACTTATGTGCATTTCTACACCTATTATTCAAATAAAATTTCACTTATTCATTATAAATCAATGTTCTCTTCTGTCTTAATTTTCAGACAAGTCATACATATGCATATATATATAGATATATATATATATACACACACATCCTCAGGAATTTTTAATATTCATGTCTAGGTCTATATTTCCTTTATTTAAAACATTTTATCTAAATGTTTTCCTTCCTTGTTTTATCATTCAGGAATTCTGGATTTTCTCTTAGTGCCATAACTAGTGTGCACGTGCACACATGCACACAACCTTGCACCACTGAAAATCCCACCTATATAATAATTCTGATTTTCCCCCAGAATTTTAATCATTTATTTAAAAGAATTTTCCTCAAAAATCTTGGGGTATTACACTTAAAGTCTTTTTTAAACAACATGCACAACATCATTCAGATCACACTTAAAAGATCATCCCACTCCTAGTTTAATATATATCAGATTTCCAAAGTTTACTCACATTTTTTTTCTTTTTTAAAACTGCTTGCTTTGTTCCCTTACTTCTAGGCTTTTATCACTTGATCTTCTTTTAAAAATCAAGAAACTTTATCTATGTAACCTAAGTTTATAAGTTGAAAGTGTAACCATATAAGTTTCGAACTGCTACTACTTCAGACCCTATCTTACGTTAACTATCATCCATGGCTACATATGCAAATACTAAACTTAGAATCTTAATTAAACAAAGATTCAAATCAGAAATCACTCATTCAATCACAGAAATTATGGCATGAATTACTCATAATAAGATACTTGAACTTGGAGAGTAGTTGTGAAGATTACTCACCAAAACTAGAAGAAACAGAGAACACTGTTTGGTTTTTCTCTGGGCTGTTGAATTTTGATTTTGCATTGAGACCTTTGTTGAGTTGCTGAAGTGACCTTAAGTTTTAAATTTGAAAGCTGGAACTTGTTTTGAAACTGAATTGAATTCACTTGAATTTTGTTGAGCTTGCGGATTGAGAAGTTGACTTTTGTTGGAATTGATTTTTTTTTCTTTTATGCGTGAGTATGTTATAGGACATATAAATATACAAGAGAAGGTAAGCTTGCAGCATAAGCCATAGAGCTGAACGTTTTGTACAGGCTTTTCATCATATTTTTCTTTTATTTATTAAATTTTCAATTTGAAAATATCTTGACTTGCTGATTTGATTTTTATGTGCTTGATGGCATAGGCATTTAATGCATGTCCCCTTTCGTGTTTACATGCATATCCATTGATATGTACATATATATTTTATACAATTTTGTACCTACTTTTATGTTTATACATACCTTCCAATACTTGTGTACATCTTGTCATAATATGTATATACATATATATCCACATTTATACACACTTTCATGTATTTTATCTTGTGTTGACATAAATATACATATACATTCAATTGTATACTTATATATTTATTTAAAATCATAAGCTTGTATATTCTAAATTTTCATATATATATATTATGATCATACACTTGTATATATATATATATATATATATATATTTATACGGTTCATCATATTCAGAGATTTATAAGCCAATATTTATTATAGTTTTTAAGCCATTTATAAATCCAATATTTTAAATTATCAGAAATTCATTTGCTCGGCCCATCAAAATTAATATTCTGATAATTTAAACCAGTTAATTATCCAATTAACAGACGTGAAAAAAATTCGGGTCGTCACAAACACCAAAACAACATGTTGAAGTTCTCTAAATCAATGTACACATGAAGCTGCTGACAAGACCAGATCAGTTTAACTCGAGGCAAGTCACAATGGAACAGTGCAGATTTAAAGCTACATGAAATCAGACCGGACATCAAAATCATCATGACCAGAAAATGACACACATATATGTACAACAAATAACAAGTATGACTCAAAGAAATGCAAGGCTAACAAGGACTGCAACTAACCAGAGCACTCCAAAATGTAACAGCAAGTTCCAATGCAACATATGAAGACCAACTGGACTCAAGTGAAACATTCAGGCATGAACATATGGACATGGAGCTACATTCAGGCATGAACACCATGAGGCATGGATTCAATAACAAAGACAACAAGCTCAAATGGGTTAAGATGAACATTGGAGCATGCAGCTCAACAAATCAATGCAACAAGACTTCAGAACAATACAAATGGAACCAAATCAGTTCCAACATAAACATGAATGGAAAGCAACAAGATTTCAGACACAAGTACAGGGATGATAACATGATGAAGTACACAAGCAACTGGACATGGAACTCCAAGCAAATAGTGCACAGTGACACGCAACAGAGCAATAATATGACAGTGGAGCAGCAGTGTCAAAAAATCATAACTATCAGTAAAAATAAAGTCATAGAGGAATTCAGTTTGAACAAGAAATCAAAGCAAAGAATGGAACGACGATTGATGAACAGGTTGTAGGAGTAAACTATGGAACAATTCAAATTTGTTTAAGCAATTACAAATATATCGAATCATATTCAACCGAGGATCAAATGAACGAGTCAAAAATCATCTCAATCGTTCAATCGAAAATCAAATGGCCGATAAAATCACGAAAGATTCAAACTCAAGTATATGAAACGAAAATATAGGGTTTTCATCCCTATAAATAAACCCATCTCATCATCGGCACAAAGTATGAGTTCGAATTTAAGCAAAACAACAGAGCAAAATAAAGTACAAAATCACATACCAATTTTATCCTCCATTCGAACTCATCATTGAAGCGACCGCAAGCAATTGAATATCACCGATAGAAGAAGTGGCGAAGCGAATTGAAGAACGAAAGCATCAAAAGATTCGAGCTTCTAATTTCCAAGCGGCACTTCAAATTAAAAACCCCAATACCAGATTGAAAAAGAAATAAGGCGGCCACAAAAATAAAGACTGTCTTCTATTATTTGTTTGGGCCGGCTATTATTATTTTTATTGGGCTTCAAATTTAAAAATTAGAGTTTTGTTTTTTAGTTTTATTTTATTTTGTAATTTCCTTTTAAAATTTGGTGAATTTCTAGTTGTGTAACTAGGTACAAACTACGAGGCGTAGTTTGAGAATTCGCAACTCAGTGGCTGAGTTGTGACAGAGTTTTGAGCTTAGAGTTAGGTTAATCGAGTGAGCGGGTATCGCGAGCTTACGTGTTTTGTAAACGACTGATTACTTAATTTTTAGTAGAAACCTTGGGGGCGGCACGTAGGCAGGTTTTGCCGAAGCTGTGTGAATTTGTATGTGATCTCTACTGCATTTGTTTCTGTTTTTATTTTAATTTCCACATTAATTTTTATTATCACCCCATTCACCCCCTCCCCCCTTCCTATAGGGTGAAAACGATCCTACAGTTGTATAATGGTGATGGCATAAAAAAATTCTCTTTTAGGTTGTAAAGGCATTGATTTGAGTAATAAAATAATTTTTCTCTATTTTCATATCTCCAACAGGGCGCTGCTTTGACTTTTACCTCTTCACTCAGTTAGGTGAATGCGGTTTTTCTAAAGGAAAATTGGGGTATATTCTCCGGAGTCTTTTCTTTTCTCTTTAGATCTAATCTATGTTACGTTTTTGGGTTCATGTTTAGTCATTTTGTTTTATATTTTAGCTTTTATTTGTAACTCAAAAGGTGTTTGATTTACCAGTGAAAGATGGTAGGATTCCATTAAACCCCTTGCTTTGCCATTTAGCTTTGAACCGATGTGATTTCGTATGAAAGAGAATATTGATAACACAAAACAATTTTATCGTATTTAATCTTTGGGTTTTTTTTTTAATTTTTTATAAATTTTTTTTTGTATCTGGTAGTTTCCATTAGTTTTTGCTTATAAAATGTACGCTACAATTTTACTTTATTTTTATTAAATTAATCTAAATCTTTTATTTTCTTTGACATATCCTCATTTGTATTGTACTATAGTGGTACACGGTTCACTCATTGTCTCGTTTAAAATTCTACAAAGTTCTGGAGGCCGTGTAAATAAATTAATTTTTTTTTAATTACTTAAAGCAAATTTTTAGATGTGGCCTGTACCGTTTCAGGCCCAGTCATATATCTAATTTCATTTTCATTTGTTCTTTGCTAGGGTACAAAAATTGTACGTAAGCCCATTCTCATGCCCTCTTTTCATTGATTTTATTCGCAGACCAGGCTGTTTCATCTACAGCCTGAAAGATTTGAACCAAGTTTAACATTACTACGTCGCTGTTGTTCATCTTAATTGAAGTAATTGTCAAGAGATCCGACTATAGGTTTTACAACCATCCTTTTAAAAAAGAAGAGTACAGTACTTGTACAATTCTACGAAAATCTTAGCACACTTACAAATGAAATTATTAGCATATAGTTTATCACAATTATATCCCCTTAATTAACCACATTACTTGTTTAAATTTTAATTATAAGTCAGTAATACAATAACTGTGTTCTAACACATGAAATCACTGTGCCCAGATGTACATATATTTCAGGAAATTAAATCTTCCAACGGCATAATTTGGTCTTCTTCTCGTGTCTTGAAATTTTTTTTTAGAAATGCTTTGTTCTAAAAATTAGTGAGTTGTATGGTATGGTCTTCGTATATACACCACTGGCATAAAACATATCAGATGGCAAACATATAAAAAGATGACAATGATATGAAATTCGTCGGATTATTTGGGCCATTGCGAAAATAATTTATGTATCATAGATATAATATTAATAATTATGTGGCCATTGGTAAATTTTCAAGCATATCCTGGCCTAAGGAGTACCTAATTATATTCTTTACAACTGGGTTGTTTGATAAATATTTTTCATGATTAATTCTTCTCTAGCAACATAATATTTTGAAAAATTAGATAGGACCCCTTACTTTTCACTATAATTATACATTGAGATGATATCTGTAATATCAGCATGAAAGGAGAGAACATTGGGAAATGGTTCAAACCTGACAAGTTAAAATACTTATTGATCTTTAGCAGAAGCATCCTACGTTCATTGTTCTTCTACATGTAATTATCTTTCCCTTGAACCTTGGAAAATTTAGACGTCTGTTCACACATTGATCTTGTGTTAGACCTTGTCCGTATGGGCTGAGCACATGCATAGTATGTAACTAATCTGAAACTGGCTCTTGAATTAAGAATGCATAAAGATTGACAAAGGAAATTTTATATACATTAAAGTTAGAAGAAATTTCAGTAAGGTAATTGAATCTGGTGCATGTACTTTCATATATAACATTCATTTATTTGTTTAGAGATAACTAATATATCTATGTAGAACGAAAGGAGAAACCTGGGAGAATTTTGAACTTTATCTGTGTGCTTAACTGCTTATATGTTGACAACTTGTTAGTTGATTTTGAAACATCTAGAATACGTCTAAATGGGAATATTGGACAGTTCTGATCATGTTGTGCATTTGACCCAGTAAAAAATGTGAAGTACCTAAAATGCTTCATATCTATGTAATATACAGATACAATTTACGCTAAAGTTTAAGCAAAAAAGGTTGCATGTTCACATCATGACAAAAGCCTTCTCTTTTTTCCGGAGCTGATCACATGAACATACCAACTGGTTTGTCTGATAAGAGCTATAAAACATACGCCAAACCCAATTTTTTGGGAACATTGGCCGGGTTTAGCTTTAAAAAAATATATATCAAAAAAAAAAAAAATCCTTTTCTTCTTCTAGCGGTATAGATTTAGATTATAGTTTGTTCATTTTTTATTAGTTCGGAGCTGTATTATAAACATTTTCCATTTCTGAAACAAATTCATGCACCTTCTTTGGGTTTTAGGAATATGAAGTATGAATCTGTGATTGTTCCACTACGTACGTGCATGGAAATTAGCAGTTTTAGAAGATAGTTTCAAGGCAAATTGCTATGTACAAATCGATCTATTGGATCTTTAAATTTATGCCTCCAATGAAAATATTTTCCTTTCTTTTCTGGAAAATCACATGTGAAGATTTCCATACATTGATTTCATCCCAATTAAGCACGGTTGGTTGATTATATGTCAAGCTGTTTATGTGAATAAGTAGCAGTCCGCATAATACTAGTGAAAGTGAACAAATAACGTGTAAAAAATAATAATAACCCACCACAATTTCCAACTAGTAGATTTGTTGACTGAACCAAATCTCTGTAAAAGAGTAGTCACTTAACCACTATGTACCAAACACACTAAAAAACATTTCAAACTAAACAACGTAACACAGCCCAATATCATACACAATTAATCTGCTAATTTTTTTTGAAACATGTGATATAATATACTTTTATTGAAGTGATGTTTGTCACGAACACAATAGCAAAAACGATTCGTTAGTCGGAACTATGGTTTGAATGATATGGTCAGAAAAGTGAGATGTTGACGCAGTCAAGGAAGCGAATTCGACGATGTAAATCGAATCCGTTCAGGATCTTACACGATTAGCGGAAATAATCGGTGAATCGATAATAAATCGGTGAATTTAAGAATATCCAAATGCCCAAATCTGTTTAACACGAAGATACCAGATTCTAGCAATCTTCGACACGTTGATCGCGCACGATGCCGTGAGAGAAGATCTACAATTCTTCGAACGTTGATCAAGCGCACTTGATTCCGTAAATTGGCTTCAACAATCGTTGATTCGAGCGCACTCGAATGCCGAAGATGGAGATAGAAGATAACACTCAACTATCAATTTTAATGGAGGCAAGAAGCACAAACCAAATTTTATTTAAAATTCAACCACCCTTTTACAATGACATCACACCCCTATTTATAGAGATTACAACACATCTACACGATTTAGCACACGCGACTCAAAACTCACGACACATAATAGTACGCGACTTAATGACATAACAAAGTACGAGTTACACACATACAACAAATGACAGAAGAACAACGACATACGACTTACAATATCCACGCCTTAACAACATAAGCGACATAAGGCAACTCAGCTTCTACACGACTTAAGGAATTGCGACTTAAGAAGATGCACAACTTCACGTGACCTAAGGCTTGCAACATAAGTAATCAGCTTCTGGAATCTGCGACTTAAAGAATGCGCCGGTGAGCGACTTAACTCGCTAGGTCGGAGCTCGTTAGGTCGGAGCTCGTTAGGTCGCTGGCGACTTAAGGCCGAGCGAATTATGAAAGGCGACCTAATATCAGGCTGGGCTGCAACATCCTCCCCTGATTGAGAAAAATTCGTCCTCGAATTTAAAAGTTCTTCCCCATTGGGTTGTTCATCTCCATAATAAGGTACAAGATGTTTAACATTAAACACGTCAGAAGTGTACATATCCTCCGACAGCTTCAACCTATAAGCATTTTCATTGATCCATTTCACAATCTTTACAGGACCAATCTTTCGAGCTTTAAGTTTATTGTATGCTCCCATTGAAAAACGATCCTTCGTTAGTACAACATATACTAAATCTCCTTCATTAAATTCAGCACTTCTTCGCTTCAGATCCGCAGATCGTTTATACTTCTCATTCGTCTTCTCCAATCGTTCCTGAACGATTCTATGGCATTCTGTCAACCCATCAACAAAATCAGCAGTCCGCTTAACTGTCCCCTTCGGTTGTGGCACTATCGTTAAATCCAACGACCCCTTTAGCAAGCTTGAATATACAATCTGAAATGGACTGAAACCCGTACTACGGTTGATAGCATGATTATGAGCAAACTCCGCTTGACATAACTTCACATCCCAACTCTTCAAATTGTCATCCACAAGGCATCGCAATATATTATCCAGGGATCTGTTCACAACTTCAGTCTGTCCATCTATCTGTGGATGATAAGCACTACTGAATTTCAGCTTCGTTCCCACCATCTTCCACAAACTCAGCCAAAAATGACTCAGAAATCTGGTATCCCTGTCCGAAACTATAGATTCTGGTAAACCATGCAAGCGATAGATCTCTCTAAAGAACAACTGTGCCACATGGACTGCATCTACCATCTTCTTACAAGCAACAAAATGTACCATCTTCGAGAAACGGTCCACCACAACATATATAGAGTCATTTCCCCGTTGAGTCCTTGGCAAGCCCAACACAAAATCCATGCTTACATCAACCCACGGTTTTGTAGGAACAGGTAAAGGCATATACAAACCCGCATTTGTAGCTGTCCCTTTCGAAACTTGACAAACATGACATCTTCGAACAAACTTTTCAACTTCCCGCTTCATCGAGGGCCAATAATAAGACTGAGAAATCAACTGCAATGTGCGATCCCGACCAACATGTCCTTCTTCATGTAACTCTTTTACAATTTTCATTCTCAAGCTGCAATCTGGTACGCACAATCGATTTCCCTTGAATAAGAATCCATCTACCAACACAAACTCATCAGTACTCCCATCCTTGACTTTCTCAAAAATCTTCGCAAAGTAAGGATCTTCCTCAAACAACTCTGGCAATAGTTCAAATCCTGTCACTTCAACCTTAATCGTCGTCAACAAATGATTTCTTCTACTCAAGGCATCAGCTACACAATTCGTCACCCCTGGTTTGTGCTTTATAACAAAAGTAAACTGCTACAGATACGCGACCCATGAAGCGTGTCTAGCTGAAATTTTGTCCTGCCCTTGCAAATGTTTCAAAGCTTCATGATCCGTATAAAGAGCAAACTCCTTCTGAAATAGATAATTCCTCCAGTGCTTCACAGCTTGAACAATTGCGTAAAACTCCACGTCATAAGTGCTATATCTCAACTTGGCTCCAGACAACTTCTCACTGAAATAAGCAACTGGTCTTCCATTCTGACTCAATACTCCACCAATCCCAACCTTCGAAGCATCAGTGTGTAACTCGAACAATATCTGAAAATCCGGCAGTACCAGAATGGGTGCTGTCGTCAAAAGTGTCTTGATCTTCTCAAAAGCTAACTCTGCTTCCTCTGTCCACACGAACTTCTTTCCTTTCATGCAATCGGTTACAGGTGCCATCACACTGCTCAAATGTGGAATGAATCTTCGATAAAAAGATACCAACCCATGAAAACTCCTCACTTCGGTAATTGTCTTGGGTTGTGGCCAACTCCTAACAGCTTCCACTTTGCTTTCATCCACTTGAATACCCTCCTTCGACAGAACATATCCCAGAAACAAAACACTGTGCGTCATGAACACGCACTTCTTCGTTGCTGCATAGAATTGCTCCTGTCTTAGAATCAACAGCACTTCTCGCAAATGCTGGATATGCTCTTCCATACTCCCACTATAGATCAAAATATCGTCAAAGTAAACTACTACGAACTTCCCAATAAATGGTCTGAAAATCTGGTTCATCACTCTCATAAAAGTACAAGGAGCATTTGACAAGACAAACGGCATAACCAGCCATTCGTATAGTCCTTCCCTAGTTTTAAAAGCAGTCTTCCACTCATCACCCAGTCTAATACGAATCTGATGGTATCCACTCTTCAAGTCAATCTTTGAGAACACAACAACCCACTCAACTGATCAATCAAATCATCGAACCTCGACATAGGAAACCTGTATCTCATAGTGATCTTGTTTAGAGCCCGACTGTCCGTACACATCCGCCAAGTCCCATCCTTCTTTGGTACCAATAAGGATGGCACTGCACAAGGACTCAAGCTCTCCTGAACACGCCCTTGTTCTAACAACTCCTCCACCTGCCTTCTTAGTTCCTCATGCTCCTTAGGACTCATCCTGTAATGTGGCTTGTGAGGTAATGCCGCCCCTGGCACAAGATCAATCTGATGTTGAATATCTCTCAACGGTGGTAACTCCTTTGGCAACTCTTCAGGAAACACATCTCTGAATTCTTCCAACACTGGCTTTACTTCCTCTGGAACTTCAACAGATTCAGTAGCTTCATGTCCAATCAACAAGAACACCTCTGGACTCTCCTCTACTTCTTCAACAAACTCCTTCAAAGTCAACAAAGTCTTTAGCTCCTCAATCTCTTTTGACTTGCTCTCTCCTTGCTGTCTCTTCTTCGGAACTAAAATGATCTTAGTACCCTCAAACATAAAGCTGTAGCTATTGGTTCGACCATCATGTTGCACTGCTCGGTCATACTGCCATGGTCTTCCCAAAAGCAAGTGACAAGCATCCATCTCCACCACATCACACCAGATCTCATCTTTATACTTCTTCCCAATAGAAAATGGAACATGAACTCGCCTGTCCACCTTCACCTCTCCTCCTTTCCTTAACCATGCTAACTTATAAGGATTTGGATGCTTCTCCGTCTTCAACTTCAACTTTCTCACAGCTTCGGTAGAAAAGATAGTGTCACAACTTCCCGCGTCAATCACAAATTTACGCACCTTCCCCAGTATAGTGCATGTCGACTGAAAGATATTACTCCTCAACCAACTAGCCTCCTCTTCCTGCTTCGGTGTCAAACATGATCTCCTCAACATTAGATTACATCCTTCATCTCCCGACGTGATATCCTGTTCATCCTCCTCAACTGGACTAGAATAACCTTCATCAACATCCTCACCTTCCATTTCAGCAATCATAGCTCGCCTCTTCGGTTTCGGGCATTCATTACTCTTGTGACCCACTTCCTGGCAATTATAACACTTGAAACTATTGTTGACATTCGCCTTTCGCAACTTCATTCACAACTGGTTTACTACCAACTTTAGAAACATTGGAACTCCCACTAGCACCCTTGCTCTGAGTATTGGAACTTGGAAACACACCACCTCCTCGTCTTCCCTGCTTCTCCCAAGCCAACGCCTTTTGGTGCGCTTCAGCCACAGATCTAGGGTCAAACATATTTACCATATCCTGGATCTGGATCCTCAACCCCCCAACAAACCTAGCAGTCAATTGTTCCTCCGTCTCCATAATGTCATTTCGAGCAATCAGTTGATAAAACTCATCAGCATAATCATTAACAGTCTTCGTCCCTTGCCTCAGATTCTGCAACCTCTGATACATGAGTGATTGATAATTGTAAGGCAAGAATGTAGCCTTCATCATCTTCTTCATTTTCTCCCAAGCAACAATCTTCGACGTTCCCATCCGTTCTCGTGTAAGTTTGGTTTGCTGCCACCACGCCATAGCTCTTCCTCTCAACCTAGTAGCAACCAACTTCACTCGACGATCTTCCGGAACCTCCTTGAAATCAAAGATCTCTTCAACATTAGATAACCAATCTAGAAATTCTTCAGCCTGCATACCACCCTTAAACTCTGGAATTTCAATTTTCATTCCGGACTTCCATTTGTGATCATACTCTGAATGATTTCTTCCTTAGTTTCGATTTCGACCATGAACACTACCACCATCAAACTCCTCGTCAAAATCTGATGCATATCGATGTCGATCATGACCACCAACATCTCTACCACCAACATCCCTTCGATCTACATTCCTCCGATCACGATAATCCACATCTCTCCGATTTCGATCATCAACATTCCTATCACGATCGTCAACATTTCTACGATCATGATCTTCTCTTCTCTCCCGATCTGAATGTGGTGAAACTCTATTTCCCCCATGGCTCGATTCAGGTGAAACCCTTCTTCTACTTTGATTCATTTCAAGCATCATTCTCTCTAATCGACCAATTCCCTCATCAAACTTCTCATTGAATTTATCACTAATTCGTTGCTCCATTTGTTCAGCATCTTCTCTTCCATACAAAGCATCAACATTGCGATGACGTTGAGCTCGTCTCGGTGGCATGATTGAACTTCAAACAAATCTTCAAAAATTCAAACTTCAAATTCTCGAAACCCAATTCTCTAAATGATGCAAACTTCTTGCGATTTAGCACTGATACCAAAATGACGCAGCCAAGGAAGCGAATTCGACGATGTAAATCGAATCCGTCCAGGATCTCACACGATTAGCAGAAATAATCGGTGAATCGATGATAAATCGGTGAATTTAAGAATACCCAAATGCCCAAATTCGTTGATCACGAAGATACCGGATTCTAGCAATCTTCGACACGTTGATCGCGCACGATGCCGTGAGAGAAGATCTACAATTCTTCGAACGTTGATCAAGCGCACTTGATTCCGTGAATTGGCTTCAACAATCGTTGATTCGAGCGCACTCGAATGCCGAAGGTGGAGATAGGAGATAACACTCAGCTACCAATTTTAATGGAGGCAAGAAGCACAAACCAAATTTTATTTAAAATTCAACCACCCTTTTACAATGACATCACACCCCTATTTATAGGGATTACAACACATCTACACGACTTAGCACACGCGACTCAAAACTCACGACACATAATAGTACGCGACTTAATGACATAACAAAGTACGAGTTACACACATACAACAAATGACAGAAGAACAATGACATACGACTTACAATATCCATGCCTTAACAACATAAGCGACATAAGGCAACTCAGCTTCTACACGACTTAAGGAATTGCGACTTAAGAAGATGCACAGCTTCACGCGACCTAAGGCTTGCGACATAAGGAATCAGCTTTTGGAATCTGTGACTTAAAGAATGCGCTGGTGAGCGACTTAACTCGCTAGGTCGTAGCTCGTTAGGTCGGAGCTCGTTAGGTCGCTGGCGACTTAAGGCCAAGCGAATTATGGAAGGCGACCTAATATCAGGCTGGGCTGCATCAGATGTGCACATGTAGACAAACATGTACAGCATAGTGGTGCTTCAGGTGCACTAATTGTTGATGGGTGAACCGTGACCAGGTCGCCTGCTAAACGTACATATCAATTAAAGAAGACAATGAATGGTCAACTGATGGGTCAAATGACTGTTGGCCATCAGCTGATGGGTGTACCGTGACCGGGTCACCCGCTGAATGGACGGTTGAGATGAAATTGAGTGCCTAAATAAACTATTACATCACCTTTTAAGGGTTCTTGTAATTAAATTTCATCCGTTGTTATTAGGCTGGCGTCCATCAAATTAAGTTGTGCCAGTCATTTGTAAAACTCTATCAATAATGATAACTTTCTTCCCAAATGAATGTATACTGTCACATCGATAGTGATATAACTGTGTGTTTTCATTATTTTCTATATTTTATCAGTTTAGTAACTTCCTATGATTGTTGTTGTTTGTAAAGTTAGGAGAATTGAAAGTAGTTTGTTACTATCGGTTTTATTATCCGTTTGTATCTACACACTCTCCAACACCACAAACAAGTTGTATAGAATGTTAGGAATGCAAATGGAACAAATAAAAATATGCAAATCTTGTATTAGAATGTCCTTTGTTAGATTTGGGCAATTTCAATATGCCCTGATCTTCCACTAATATAAAATTTTAAGGTTTTCATGTCTTAAAGATTACAAATATTTCGAGGGAGGAGAGACTTCGGAAAAAATGATACTTCTTTAATGGGGGTAGTCACCTATTTATGGTAGTTCCTTGACATAGATGCTTGACATGTGGTAATTGGATGGTAAAAATCAATTTTTGCCTTGATGATGTTGTAATAAGACTCTTGTGATGACATGTGTCATGACAAAAATGATTTGCTTCATAAAGTTATATGAAAAACCTTATGAGCCTCATTGACATGGTGGAAGTGGACCTATAACTTCTAGACAATTGCATTATGAGTGTTTTTGTAACACCCCATGAAATTAATAAACAATTGATTAAATAATTAATTAAGAGAATAATTATTAGAAGAGTTAAATTATGAAATTAACCAATATAATGTGATACTTATTACAATGTATTAAATGACAACCTATCATGCCCCTTTTCAAATAAGGCTTAATTTGAATGAATTATGTAAGAAAGGGAATGATGGGCCGATTGTCCATAATGGTGAATAATACAAATACTTTCTTCAGTTACATACAATTCATTATTCACACAAACTATAAATAAAAGCTTGAGGTCTTTAATGGTGGCCACAACATAATCAAGAAAAGATAAGAAGAAAAGATTAAAGCTAGGGGAAAAAGAAATCATCAACTAGGGAATCTACGTGAGTAATATATTTTCAAATCCCTCTTTCTTATCTAAATCACTCATAGGCAAGTTAATATTGCATGATTTTCGTACTTCTAACCTTTAATATCATAGAATTTAATATGGCGATAGAAACATATTATTAGGAATGAGTTTTGACTTATAGGATTTTTCCCGTAAATAAATAAGTTGTTATAAATTAATGGAAGACCGTACGATGTAGAAAATGGTTAGAAAAATGTAATCTGAGTATTATATAGAAACAAATCATGATTAATGTTTTCTATCATTTTCTAGAACCAAAATAAGTAATTTATGAAAGAAAATAAGCATGACCGAAGGGTTATAATACGGAGCCGGAAGGCAAATGATTGATGCCAGAAGATATTTTAATTAAATGAGGTATTTTACATTTGGTCAATAGACTAGATATACTTTTTTTGCTGAACGTGTCAACAAAGTACTAAATAACGGTTAGAAAGGAATTAGTCAAACGAATCAGAGGACGACACATGTAAAGTTAGTGTCGGACGTATAGAAAACGGTTTTCAACTTGCACCGAAGGACAATGCCAAAGGAAGAACTGAACCAAAGATAAAAGATAAACTGATATCTTAAGTATACAAAACTTAAGAAATAAAAGCTAAGTGTGAGGCTAAGGTTAGTAAACCGAAGGTATTAACCAAAGACGGCGGGCGATCAACGGTTAAGGAGGAATTATGGGTAGATGAGATGACTTCAGATTTAAAGATTAAATATCATAAGCCACCAAAGCTAAACTAAGATAGGCTTTCCAGCTGAGACCAAAGGTAGCGATTCTCGAAGGTAGTGTAGCTTTCGACAAGATATTAAAACCGAAAGTAATTAGTTTTCGGAAGAGAATTTATATTAAGTCTAAATATGGCCAAACTAATACTTAGAACATTGAAGACAATGTACATAGTAAGTGGTATTATTGACTAAAATAGGTTACACTGGATGTTAGCTTAATGAATAACTAAGTAAAATGCTTAGAATGGTTAAGTAGCGTATTTGAAGTTTATGTAAGGCCTGAGGTAGCAGTCAAGGGACCGAAAGCGATGGCGTAAGACCTTCACGACATTCGTGAAAAATAACAAAGGAGTATGACCTTAGTATCATCCGCAAATGGAGACATAGGTGTAAGGCCTAAAGTGGTAGCTGAAAACATTAACGTTGGTGTAAGGTCTAAAGTGGCAACAATATTCGCATGTTGAGGTAAGGTCTAAGATGGCATCCCAACACAACTAGTGTAAGGCTTGTGGTGGCAACTAGGGATTTGGTAGAAAACATAAGGTATGAAGGGCAGTTAGGTACCAAAAGTGAGATCGGTATAAGGCATTTGCGGCAACTGAAAATGAAAGCGAAGTTGGCATGTGGACTGGAGTGGTAACTGAAACTGATATTAAAAATCTATGAGCTTAAGGAAATAGTGAAGGCATAAGGCTTTAGCGGTAGTCGAAAGATAAATATAAATTCTGATTAAATATGAAGGCTTCAGGCTAAAGTGGTAGGTGAAAGTTAACTTATAATGCTTTTTATTTATAAATAAGGCATAGGGCCTTGATGGCAGTCGAAAGATGTATAATTAGGTTTTGAAATGAAATCAAAATGACTGTCGAAGAGTCATCACTCTAGGTTAGAGCATTGTGGCTTAAGTATTACATTTCACATTAAACCCATGACTTAAGCTTTCTTGTAAAATTGATGAATGGCTGTTTTGGCATAGTAAAAGAAAAACATGTTCTGTACTTTGGCAGCGTGGTCTCATTATCTTGTATGTTTAGGATAATATGTTACTCATATCCGGCTTTATGTCTAACTCATGTTTTTATTCTTGGTTTCCCTATAAACTTATGGGTACTTGTTCGAGTAGGTTGTGTTTTATGGGCTTACACGGGTTGCTTTTAGGATGGATGAAAAATGCAAGTCAAAGACGAAGCAGGAGGCTTGGGTGTTATATTAATGTTTTTATTTTCGTTGTATTAAGTGTTCATCCCAACATCTTCGTAGGTTGGGACAACACTGTTGACTATGTTATATTATATTTTTGACCCCTGTGTGGGCAAGACTTTTGGACCTAAATTGTTAACTTAAACTGCAATGATGTGTTTCATTTTTAGCTATATTTACTTTACTTACTAAAGATTATGTAATATAACTGATCTAATCTCTTTTCGAATGATAATTCCAAGGTAACTATAACACATAGGATTTCCATCTTTGGATTTTGGAATGAGGAATATTACAATTGGTATCAAAGCTTAAGTTAGGGGACACTTAAGTAAAACACATTTAAGTAAATATTTAAGTGAGAATAGATAGAAGAAAACAAACATCTTGAGGTGGGTATACACAACTATACGACGTATTTGTAATTTGCTATATAGAGATATTGATGAGTTTAGTAGAGATTTTATAGTGCTAAATCGCTCACTTTCTTCCTTTTTGATGAAGACTTTCTTTGCAAAAATGGACTTGAGAAGTGGAAGAGTTACCATTAGAGGAACAAATGTTAGAAAAGAGAATGATAGTACTTAGACCGTCGAAGGCAACGGTGGAGAAGTGCCTCCAACAGCAGTGAATGAAATAGTCCCACCTGTTAGGGGAATGGGTGTGAATTCCTTATTTCGATAGTTTATGGTCCATATGATGAGAGAGAATATGCCAGAAGTCGTTAAGCTGAGACCAGCGACCAGGGCGGACTTCTCTTAGTTAAACTAGAACTAAAAGAACTTTGGGGTGATATGTTTATCGGAGAGAGCCAATAGTGGAAATATTTAATTGGTTGAAAGTAAGTGAGCGTATTTTTAGAGACTCGGGAATGGAAGTGAGACTAGTTTTTGATTGACTTTATTGATGGTTTGCCCAGGACAAGAGCAGGGAATAAAAGTATATGAATTGTAGACTAAGAGCGCCTATTTCATTCTGGTAGAGTCCAAAAGTGTGGCAGCCATGTTGGCCGAGATATATGTTAAGACTATAGTGAGAGTTCACATAATTTCAAGTAGTTTAGTAAGTGACTAAGGCCCATTGTTTTGTAGTGATTTTTGGTGGAGCCTGCAAAATGCATTGAGTTTGGAATTGTGTACGAGAATTACATTCCATCCATAGATAGATGGCCAGACTGAGAGGGTTAATCGAGTGCTGAAAGGTTTGCTAAGAGCATGTGTTTTAGACTTCGAAGGATTTTAGGAAGATCATTTACACTTAGTGGAACTTTCATACAGCAATAGTCCCAGTCCAATAATAGGATGATACCTTCTGAGATGTTGTATGGAAGACCTTGTAAGTCACTAGTAAGGTAGTGTAGGGCTGATGATAGACTTGTTTTGGGTCTAGACCTTATAAGAGAGGCTTTAAGAAGTTTAAGTTAATTCAACAAAGGAAGAAAGATGATCAATCCAGGCATAGGTGCTACGTCAATAGGAGGTGGAAGAATTTAGAATTTGATCAAGGGTATTACATGTTTGATAAAGTGTCGCCGATGAGAGGCAATATTAAGCTGGGAAAGGTTGGAAAGTTGGAATCGAGATATGTTGGCCCATTTTCGATACTAAAGAAAATTGGCAAAGTATAGAGTAGATTTGTCGAGTACTTTTGTTAGGTTCCATAATGTGTTTCATGTATCACATATATGGAAGTGTATCTGAGGTCCTAAGAATGTCATTGTTCCATGGACAATGGAAGACTTGGTTGTTAAATGAAACATAATCCATGTTAGGAAACCTGTTTGGATTGTAGATCAAGATGTCAAAAAGCTTCAGAACAAGGAGGTAAAGCTTGTTCGGGTTTAGTGGAGTGAGGACCGAGATGATTGTACTTGGGGGATGGAGGATAATGTCGAGAAGACTTATCCCAAGTTGTTTGTTCATATTAGCATGGTTGTTTGCTATGTTTTGATTGTGAAGAGTGTGTGTGTGTGTGTGTTTGATATTATAGTTGATTTTATTATGTATTAATTGATGAACCAACACATTTTCTTTGAGACACACAAGTAGAGAACTTATGTGTGTGTATAATAGGCATAAGGAAGCTTAGGAATCATCATCGTACCTTATTTGAATTTTGAAGATAAAATTCCAATAAGGAGGAAGCCTGTAACACCCTATAAAATTAATAGATGATTAATTAAATAATTAACGAAGAGAATAATTATTAAAAGGGTTAAATTGTGAAATTAACCAATATAATGTGAGAAGTACATAAGTGTACATTTACTTATTACAATGTATAAAATGCCATTCCAAATAAGTGTAACAATCCATATTTTTGATAATTAAAAATATTCAATTTAATAAGACTTTGGAATTTAATATTGTCAGAAATTAAAATTTATGATTTATTAATGAAAGAAATTATTTGAATATAATTTAATAATATTGGTTCAATGTAATTGGCAAATGTTTTAATGTAATTTCAATCAATGGTGATAATAAAGGTTAATAAGGAATAGAATTAAATGATGTATTAAAAAGAGAAATCATAGGTTATTTAATTAAATTGGTTTTTGCATACCATAAGAATTAATTATTTAGGACATAAATTTATTAACCTTTGTTTGTAAATAATAAAAATATAAATGTGTTTAAATTACTTAGATGTAACAATTGTTTTATTCCTCATCTCATTATTTAATCCATGTTGAAATTAATTTGGAAATCAATTGGAATTTAATGTAATTAAATATTGCAGTAATATGAGCGGAGACGTTAACTATTGAGCGATGAGTGTAATGAATGGAAACTCATGTTAAATAAATTACATAAGGTATTTGTTGATTTAATAATAAGAACATTTAAATCAAAATAAAAGAATTTGTTTGAAATTTAAATATATAATGAATGGATTTTATTACAACTGTAATTAAACGTTGAAATTAACTTAATATTTAAAATCTTGGATTTAACATGGAAAATTTTATTTCAAAGGATTATTAAATTTTGTTTAATCAAGAATGACAATAGAAAACTTTTAATTTAGAATTTAAAAGCGATTAAACCAATTTAATAATAATTCTTTTTAATTAACGCACAAAAATGAATATAATTTGATTTTAAAGATAACTTCTATATACAATAAAATTAGGGTTTGAAATTAGTTTAATTGAGTTTAAAAATATCAAAAATCTATATTTCGATATATAGGATGACCTATTTCCGTTTCGGGAACGAAACGGGCTTTTCGGGTCTTTGTTATCGCTTGGGCCCAATCGATCTGTTCCATCCATTCCTGTTCCATCTTTGTATGTATGTGTGTGTGTGTTGTTCTGAAACTCTAGCAGCCTTCTATTCTATTTTCTGTACGTACTTTTCCAATCCATCTGCTTCTTTCCAATGATCATCATCTCAAAACCCTAAATTCCAATTTCAACCCAAAATTCAAACTACTCAAACCCTATCATATTATATATCATTGCGTAGCTCTCGACAAATGGAATCTGAATCCGCAATTCATTTTTGCAATTGAGTCTCAGTTTAGCCAGAGATTGGTGATCTTTCTCAGCCATCCGTTGTAGGATTTTACAAATCGATAGTGGATCTTCTTCAAATCGATGATCGGAGGACACCGCATCGTAGGGGCCGTCAAGTGGAGTTCATCCATCGGGTTGGATCATGGCAAGAGTACTCGAATTCGTCGGATTTTGGCCATAAAGGCGCGCGTTTTGGGGCTCGGTCGAAGGTCTGGGGGACGGCGCGGCTGACGAGGTGGAGCCCAGAGGGGCGCCTGGTCGAGGCGCAGCCAGCGGTGAGCTCTGATGGTCGAATCCTAGCCGGAGGTGAGCGCGACGGTGACATATAGGTCAGTGACTATGGGTTCGTATGAGTACGGTTAGGGTTTGAGAAGGTGAGGCTAATTACAATTTGCCCTTCATTTATTTTTGATTTAAATTTTAATTTTCAAACTTCTCACTTGCATAACTTTTGCATATGAACTCCAATTGACGTGCGGTTTTTTCCGTTGGACCGTATCAAAATTCCGGACCACTTGAAACTAGTTTGGCTGAATTTGGAGACTGTTGAAATTTTGGGATTTTATTGGATTTTTAATGGACTTAAAAATCAAAGGTGAGTGATTTAAACAACTCGGGCAATACTAAAATTTCTTATGTTAGTTGAATTAAAATTATGAAGTGATAAAATTTTATTGATTGCTGTTTGGTAGTTTAAATTGACACTTAAATTGATTTGAATTTTATATTGAATTAAAATGACATTTAATTTAATATTGAATTTAATTGATAGTTAAACACCGACAATGATAATTAGTAACTGTTGTAATATATTGGTTGATTTCGATGTTGATTGTAATTGGATGCCTATTGATTGATATGTTGTATGTATGGTTGTTATTTATTTTGATATATCCTTGTTATTACCCCCATTTATTATTTAACATCCTATAAATTTTCATTTGAATTATTTCAAATAAACTAAGAAATAAGTTGAAATGATATATACCTATGTCATTTAATTTTGGGTTGAAACGATATATATCCATCCTTGTAATTGAAATTGAATTAACTGATCACTTGGCCATAGGGTAGAAAATTATATATAGGCATCGGATTGGTTAAATTAAATGGTTTCAAAATCTTGAATTTAAATTAGTTTAAATGATATTGTTTTAAAGAAAATAAAAATTAGATTTATATGAATTAAATTATTTTCTAATCCGAGATTTGAAATTGAAACAGTTTAAATGAAATTATTAAAGATTAAATTTGAAATCTTAAAGTTGAGATTGAGATATGATTTAAATTTGTCGAAAGTGAATTATTTTTAAAGGAATTTTAATTTAAACTTTGAATTTACTTTAATGAAAATGGTTTAAATTGGTATTTCCAAGTTTGGGCATGAAATGGAGTTAAACTAAATTGTTTCAAAATGGGAATGTGAATTGGAACTTTTAGCCTTTGAATAGAACTGTTTAAATTGAATTTGAAGTAAGTTTAAAATCGTTAAATTGAGGTTGACTTAAATGGAAATTTTGAATATGAAGTTGTCTTGAAATGAGAATTCGAAAATTGAATTCATTATGATTTGGAATTTGAACCTTGTCATGAGAGAAAGAAACAGTTTTAATATAAACTTTTTTTAAAAGTCAAATTATTTTAATATATAAACTATTTTAATTATCTAAATATTTTCAATATTAAAACTATTTTATATTTAAAACTATTTCCATTCTTTGAACTATTCTAATTATTACAAACTATTTTTCAATATTAAAACTATCTTAATTATCCAAACTACTTTCAATATTCAGACTATTCTAATTATTCAAAACCATTTTTAATATTCAAACTATTTTAAAGGGGAACTATTTAGATTTAAATCATTGATTTAAATATGAATGTTTTGAAGGTATGACCTATTTTGAATTCGAAATGATTTTGAAGAGAATGTGATATTTTAATATGAAATATGACTTGTTCTTGAAATTTAAAAGCACCAACCGGTGTGGAAAATGACGTTTGGTTGTTAAAGAGACCGGGACCGAATATTGGCATACTCTCTGTCAATACCAGAACTATTTCAATAACTGTATATGCAGTGGATGTTATCCAAAATGTAGAAGTTGAATTGGAGGCGTTTGTTGGATTTGAAGAAAGAGAATGATGATGGATAGCCCCGACACTTGTGTCAATTTGAAATGACTAAAACAGGAGCCATACCTGACCAATGAAGCTAGCTACCTCTAGCGGACACACTTCTTCGTATTATCATCTTGACTTTGAAACTTGATTGGTGCGCACCTTCGGAATTTGGGAGTGTTGGACGCAGTGGGTCGTTAAGGGTTATCACCAGTCAGGAAACGTGAAATGGTAGTATCCTACCTTGGCCATCGCCTTACGTGCCTTGTCATTCTCTTTATCCTTATTCGCAACCACTATGATTTTGTTTTAGTATGGTACATATAAGGGACTCACTGGCTACCGACGTTACTGGTTATGTTACAGGACCTGCATAGCCTACCTGCTTAAAATGTGTTAAGGGAGATCACTGTAAAGCCTTAACACTATTTAATACTTTACTTTACTGATAGACACTACATATATAGCGTATCTCACTACATATAGATAGTTTAACGGATCCTTAGGAGATGGAAAATCCCGTAATATCTCTTAAGTTATTGCACTCACGTTGTACACTTGATAGAAGATGTAAAATCCTATAAACGTTTCTGAAGCTATTACACTCACATTCACTTGGTATTGATTTAACTTACATAAGAACTTTTAGTTCTGAATCGAGTGTTTTGTCTTTTCATTATGCTCGGGTCAACCTGAGTATTTTAGCGTTGAAAACATTATTCCTTGAATATGAAGATGGAGTTTGCTAGACCGTATTTACTATTATTATTCTGCTGCCTTATTTTGGTATGTTTGTTGATTGTACTCCAATTATCTTGTAAATTTTTTTGAATCAAATGTATATTGTAAAATAGCTTCATGAACTGCTTATTTGATTATTATATTTTGTCATTCCACCGCGAGATTCTATGTTTTGTTTTCCTTCTTTTCTCTTATTTTCTTATTAAACCTCATTGATAATCTACCCTTTTGAATGGTTTGAGTTAGAAATATGTGGTTTATTGTCGACTTTAATCGTCTAAAAAGGTAGGTCATCACAACAAGGCTTAATTAGAATGAATTATGTAAAAAAGGGAACGATGGGCTTTGCAACAACCCGTCCTTTATGGTACCCTAAAATTGGTGCCTTACCTCATCACCCGACTTTCGAATACCACAAAATATAGTTTTTCGAGGTAAAATTAAACCAAAACATCGATAGGATCTTACAACGAAATGATAACATATAATATACTGAATGTACATGAACATAACAGGATGACAATATATAAGAGACAACAATAGTGGAAGCAACTGATAAATAAATATCAATACAGAAGTCACTATTTCTATTGTTGAACCGCTCGTATTTTGTCTTTCTCTATTTCTATCTCTGTCTTTTCTAGCCGATTGTTTCCTATCCTCACTCCCACTAACAGATTTTTACTTGCAAGAAACAATCTATCCCATTATCACTTTCAAACTCTCATTCCATCAATGTTCTTCTTTATTCATTATCCAATCGTTCACTTTGACTAGAGCTTTCTCTCGATCATAGCTATCAAGGTACTTCCAAAATACATAGAATCCCAAACTATCCAAACAACAAGACTAACATGAAAGGTTCCTTCCTTGGCTGTTAGGTCAGATTCTATCCTCGACCATTATACCATTTTATCCATAGTCCAAACATTAACATTTCTACCATCCCCATGAACGAGCATTTCCATCATTCCCGATTACTACTTGAAGATTTTATCGTTCCATTGCTGCCTTCATATCAACATAGTTGAGGTCTTTTATCTTTCCAGAACTATCTACCTTTTAGTTCTCATCATTTTTATGGTTTTCTAGCACTTTCTATCTTTGGTTCTTCTTGCTCTTTTTGCAATAACTATCACTCTATTCTCTCACTTTATTTCTGCCACTTCTATCTCTTCGCTATCTATCCTTATCATAAACTAATGTTTTCCTATCATTTTTATTATGATATATATATATATATATATATATATAATTATGCAACTTTTATTGGAATAGAGCTATCATCTATCTTGTATAAATTCTTAACTGTACACCCAACCATTTTTGTATTAGAGTGGCCAAGTTAAGCAAAGAGTTATCGTTAGAATCAAGCTAATCTTCTAACATCGAATCCATCCATTTTATATCAGAACTCCATTTTTCTATCTTTCTCTAGCTTTTCTAAAAAATCCATTCATTTTCTACCAATTTTACTATCTACCTAACACTTCCTTCTCACAACCGATCATTTTCTTTCATTCTGTCATTCTTTCCATCGATCGTTTTCTCTCATTTCTTCACTTATTTATCTTTTATCTACTCTTCTTATATTCTACCAACTTCTGTCATTTATTAAATATATATAATATTATTCGAATTGTGTCATGTATATCTTTTAAAAAAAATACACACTGTCAATCTGATTAGTTTAACCTAGACCAGATAATCAATGATCATAACACAAAAACCAATTCTAACATAATTCAACATTCATTTATCTAGCAACATTTTAGAATTTCTTCATCAAATTTTAGCATGTCTTATATTAAAATTCATCATAATAAATCGACTTCTATTATTTAAAATCTGAAACAATAAATTCTACTTTAATTTAGCTAGTTCTACTTAACATCATTACTTAACTATCATTGATCAAATTTACTTAAAAAGTGGTTCGTGAATTATCTAGGATCTGTAATCATCATATGAACTTAAAAATCATTTCAAATCAATCCAAACACTAATAAAAGACTACTTTGTCGAAATGTAGTACTAGGACACTCACTTTATAATGATTGATAGAGGATGCAATTTATGTTTACTCATTGTTCATCCTTGATCTAAGCTCCTAATTTTCCTTGCCTAAATGTGATTGAGAACTCTAGTTCTATTTTCTTTCTCTCTACTTGGCTTGTTCCTTAATTTTTCCTTATTTCCAATTTAAATTTGCTCCAATCCCAAAATTATGTGGAGATGGTCATTTCTAGTTCTCTTCGTTATAATCTCAAATTAAAATTTCTATTTTCTATCTAAAATTTTGTTCTCTCCAAAAGTAAAATAGACTAAGATCTGATCATTGCATACTAAATCCAAACGCATGATTTCGGCAGCCATCAATCGAACTCTATACCAACCATTTTCGTCCCTTCTTGACCCATTCTTCTTAGAAACGTTTAAAACCTCCACTTCGACTACTTATATCTCTACATAAATATTAACTTACTATATAATACATCATTTCTCTCTTATTCATATTTCATGTTGCTACATCCTCCTCTCTTTAAGAAAAATTATATTCTCGTCATTTTCTATTCCTTAAGTTACTTGCCTGTACCTGATGTATGATGCTCGAAACAATGCATCTAAACATGTGTATGAAGAAAGTATATCACATATAATAAGAAATATATTAAATACATTAAATATTTTTCATGTTGTGGGACTATTCTTTTTCCAGTAGGGAAAATTATCCACATATAATGTGAGACATCTCAACAAGTATTCACATTGGTTTGCATCCATTTATGCGTCTTTTGCTACGCCAACTTTGATGCCTGCATCATATTAAGAACTTTTTCACGTGTCTTTCTTTTCGACCCTACGTGCTACACCACAAGTGTTACTATCGTCTCTGATACCATATTGAAATTTGAGATCCGTCTGCATATCTCTCCATGGGGAAAACATAGAATTTAGTCAAACATCTTCTAGCAAAAAGGTTCATTTGTTGTTACATTCGACCAAACTCATATATATATTACATTCTACCTCTATTATTTTTTGCGATATGGAACTATTTTTTTCAATCTGTGCCTATTACTCACATACAATGCGAGACATCCCTAACAATATGAATAAGAGTTGCTATAGTTAGTTTTATATGGTGTGTTCTCTGTACTCCTATAAATTTAGTAAGATACTATCAATTTCTCATTCAAGAATTTATATGCAATTAATATTTCCTCTCATAACAATATTATCTAGCTGAGTTTGAATATAATTAAAGAATCTAAAAGTAGTAAAGGTTTTTTTAACATGTCATTGTAAATATCTTCAAAATGATATATACTTGATTCTTCGCATGGAAATATTGAAATCAATTGTTCATTACATATTTGAATAATGATAAATTGTGTATTTATGCTTTAAATAAATGATTTTTCCAGAAAAATAGACGTATTTTTTAAATCGTTTTTCTTTACAAAAAAGCCAAATATACTGAAGAAAAGGTAAGAAAATTGGTTTTCAGAAAAAAAGTTTGATTTCTTTGAAAAGTTCAGTTCTTTTAGATTAAATACTATCTTTCTAAAATATTCAAATTTTATTAGGTGGTTATTTTGAAGAAAAAAAAGCCTCAAAATATCGGCACTTCTAAAAAAGTGAAAAAATGCGTTCCCAAAGATATAAAAGAAAAATTAGTGAATTTAAATTTATTTTCATAGAGATTCAAGCAATAGAAAAATGTCAAAGAAAAAAATTCTACTTTTTTTAAGAAAAAATGCAAAGAAACATTGCTTTTAATATTATCGGTATAACTAAAAATTGTCAAAGAATCAAATTTTGCATAGATTCGCCTTTCTATAAATCTTTAAGGAATATATTTTTTATGTTTTTAATGCAGTAAACTAAATAATAAAAATGTTTATCATTGATAATCAATGTTGGGCGAGAGTCTATGCTTACATCTTATATTCTACGATGCCTATCATTCATTCATTTAAAAATTAAGTGAGTCTCTGACCTGATCCATATTTTATATACAACCCAATAACCAACTATAGCCTAAAAAAATAAGATAACAATCATCCACAAAACGCAGGGAAAATATACACATAACTGCCTCCGTATTATATTATAACTCGATTCACATAATATGAAGTTTGTCTAGCTGCTTTTATAGTTTCCTGTATAAACAAGTGTTATGTAACTAGTCAATCATAGAAAAATGCATTAATTATTGATTAAACATGAAAATTGCCTGTCCTCTTTTTTCAAATCGTCCATTTTTGTTAAAACCACATCTTTCCATACAAAACAATGATGACCACTGAATGTATGTTAGTTAGGAAGAAAATAAATAAATGTCATAATAAATAGAGAATGCCTATTCACCTCAAACTACGTACGTATAGTCAAATATGATATTCATACCATTTATCATTGAAAGAAATACAACTCATAAATTATGATTATGAGTGAATGACAAGATGAAGTAAATATAAAATGGACCCAAATCCAACCATTATCCCCAACACACCATGTTGTGTGTGTATATAAAGCAGTTGCATTTAACTCTCTTCTCTCAACATCAAAACAAGTAGACTAAAATAAAATAATGCAAGACCTATTGCCAATCCCTTCTTGCTTCTACGCAAATCAGAGTTTCTCTGATGAACCTTCTACCGCCACTACAGCTGCCACAAGGCTCGGTCAAAGCTTGGTGTTATCTTCTTATCGCACTATCATCTCTGGCCAGTCTCGGATTATTACTGTCACTTGGTGCAGAAATCTCCTTGCTGTTGGCCTTTACATTTCCATTGAAACTTCTAATGATACTTATAGCTGCAAGGTACTTCACTTAATTATACCTCTTTACAAATTAAGGTTATGCAATGGTAGATATTGAAGTGGAGTTAATGCATACTGCATTTCACTATATATTCAGTTGTGATTTGTAAACAGCTATGAGTAATATAATAGAGCCCTCAAACCGAGTTATTGATGGATAAATAAACTGTCGCTGTTGATATTTTGATTCTTGCATCTCTTACTAAAACTCTAGTACTTTTGGTAAATGAGGGAGCATATAAATCTGTATTCTGACATATACATGTGTTAGATAGGGAATAATACAGCTGATACATGCAGACCCACATACCACAATCAAGGGGGTCCAAAGTAATTAAGCACTCCCTGTGCTACGTACACATATTTATACTATACAAATGTAGTTATTCAACATCAAATGTTTACATCCATTTTTGATATAAATTTAGGTCTTAACAGCTAAAACATGATTGACTAAACAGTAGGAATTAACTCATCAAAAAGTAATCTATGCCTAGAGCCCCAAATCCAAAACCTCTGAATCTCTAGTACAAAGATGTTATCGCATTGGTAGAGGCCTTTGAAATTTAGTGTTTAATGTTTTTCTTCAATGAAATATGAAGTAGGTTGAAATGAGGCCTTGGCATTTTTGGCGACGCCATGGTACAAAAAGGTTCAACATAGACACCAAACCAATAGACATTTTTTGGGACCTCAAAAGTGCAAAATTCTCGGATGAGCCTGGACCCATATCAGACTACTACGTAGCCGTTGTATTCAACGAAGAAATAATCCTTCTCTTAGGTGATCAAAAGCATGATGCATTTCGAAGAACTAATTCACGACCTTCAATATTTGATGCTATTCTCGTTTGCAAAAAGGAGCATGTTTTTGGAAAGAGAAAATTTGCTACAAGAGCGAAGTTTGACGAGAAGAGTAAGTTTGATCATGAAATATGTGTTGAAATAAATGGAGGTGTCATGGATTGTAAGATGTTGATCAAGGTTGATGGAGGTGTTGGCGTTGAAGTGAAGCATTTGCAGTGGAAATTTAGAGGTCATGATTGTGTTTTCATTGATAAAGTTAAGGTTGAAGTCTACTGGGATGTCCATGATTGGTTGTTTAGCACTAATGGGTTAAGGCATGCTCTCTTTGTTTTCAAGTCAATCCCTGAAAATGCATGCTCTTCTTCTTCTTCTTCTTCAACTTCTTCATTGGAGTTAAGTAAGGGTAATGATTTTTGTAGTTCATCGGATTTTCGGTTGTTTTTGTATGCCTGGAAGCTTGATTAAAGTGTTATATATAGTAATCTTTTGTATTGTGTGCAAAAATGTATATCAGGAGCTGATGTTTAGTGTGTATTTACTGTTTAGTATTATAAGCAATGAGTTCTGAACAATATATAACTTTCAAATTATCAAGTTTGTATGTCAACAGTTTTATGTACTCAATATCCCTGCTATATGATTGTAAACATGGTTGTTCTTAAAACCAGGAAACCCACTGTAACTGTCATTGTACATTCCTAAGCAAATTCTACAACCTTAAAGAACATGAATTCAAGAACACATCCTTGACACATAATGAAAGTGATCACTATGTCTAGTGGCATTACTTGAAGAATCTTGCATTAATGTTAAGATCTATCTCATCTACTCATTTGTACTTAACCAAGGGATTTGAAGGTAGTTGACTTAAAAAAGCCGATGAGTTACAAAATGAAATTGA
Source organism: Allium fistulosum (assembly GCA_030737815.1). Lineage (NCBI taxonomy): Eukaryota > Viridiplantae > Streptophyta > Magnoliopsida > Asparagales > Amaryllidaceae > Allium > Allium fistulosum. The sequence goes on along the minus strand of CM060901.1, from coordinate 918,914,775 downwards.
ATATAAACAACACGATAATTTGATTAGTTTCTAATTGGTTATGAATCTATTGCAAAGAAGTTTTATTCTGCAAGAACAAAAAGAAGTCCAATTAAGAAGGAAATATTAAAACATATGAGGAAATCATGACAGAGTGGATACAACAATTGCAATATGGTTTATCCCTTAAATAATTTCGTGTACCCATCCAGTCACAGCTGTATTTTATGCCAACTTTTGCCATGTTTTATCTTTCATTGATGTTCTTTTCTTTCTATAAAAGCATGTTTGTTTTAGCTTTTGTCCGAGAATATGTACTAAAGAGTTTGTTGCAATTAAGATATTTATTAATTACGTCCATGTGTTAAAGATATTACAACTATTTTGAGCATAGACAAAAAAGTGATCTCGCACCATGCTTGAATTCACACATGAAATTTCATCCAGGTTCGGTTTACAGGTAAAGCTCTGCAAGAATTGAAGTGGCAAAACTTTTACTAGCACTCAGATTTGCTGATAGAAAATATAAAATTAAATGTCAAAGGTCAATTCTATTTGCGTCCAACATTCTCCTTTAATACTCCAATGAAACTTCAAAATTATCACGTCCTTTGTTTTTTTCTTTTTTCCAGGCCCCACCATTTTATCATTCCACCGTTTTTTTCCCTATATTTTTATATTTCTTTTCTATGAGGCTTGATGAGAGACTGGACTATAACAGCACGAACGTCCGAGCCGGATGTGGGTACCAAAGAACATCTCAGCCGGATGTGGGTACCAAAGAATAACACGTCGACTATGGACGTGAGTTTGTTAGTATCCATGCTGGGTCTCAGTGAAAGCACCGTCATCGAAGACAGACGAGAGTGTTGTCCCGATCTATATCCACTTCAGGACTTGCTTGCATTAAAGGTAAAAGACAGTCATATCTCAGTAATTTATTGAGAGTACCATAAATATAAAAAATCTCATGAGCGTGTCACAATTTGCAAGTGACAACAATGTTTATTTCGAATTTTACCCTAATTACTGCTTAGTCAAAGATATACTCAGGGTTGGCTCAGGGGCTAGGCCAAGCAGACGCCCGCCTAGGGCAACCCTCCTTGATGGGGCAACAATCGGAAAAAAATAGGTTAGTAATGAATGATGAATTTTATATAAATATGTATTGATGTCTAAAGTTTTATAAAGAAGTGTTAGCTTGGTTGGTTGTGCACATGAGTGTTCACTGTAAGGTTGGGACTTCAATTCCCATGGGCAATTTTTTACCTTTACATTACTCCTGAAATTGAAATAGGTTTTGCTTTCGACTATTAGTTACCAGTTCGTACCTCACCTTTTCTGTAGTCCCAGAAAGAATATATATATATATATATATATATATATATATATATATATATATATATATTCAGAACATTTAAAATTGTATACTTTATGTTATATTTTGTAAACATTGAGTACTTAGCATGTCGAAAGTTTTCATAATTGCAAATTCGTAGGTTCAACATTCAAGATTGGCATATTCAAACTATAAGCCTTAGGAATCTAACTGGTGGAGTTTTTTGGTAGTTTATTATGAATGTTAGAATACATTATATTCTGAATTTGTTTAACAAAATTTGTTTAACAAAATTTTTTTGATTGTAAGTTGTGAATGTTCCTGTAAACCAATATTTGCAACAAGTCATTATATCGTTTATACTGAGTACCAACTCTTGGAAACACTAATATGCATGTAATTATCAAAAATTCATATGCTCTCAGACCATATTATTAATATTTATAATGGACATGTTCATTCGAAAATTGATAACCCATATACATTGATTCTCAACTTTGATTATTTTATTTAAAAAGGCAACACAATATTTTCTCTTCTAGGGCAACCCAAAGCTTTGAACCGTCCCTGGATATACTTACTAAAGAAATTTTTTGCAGGATAATGTTGATAGAGGGCTTTACAAATTTTATCTTGTTAATTCAGGAAAATCCTAGGGAAAGAAAAGACGTTGCAATCTTTTTGTAATTACAGAAAGAAAAAATAATGTGTTTGATTCTTGGCATAACAAGTTAGGGCATCCTAATGCCAATATTCTAAAGCAGGTTTTAATAGATAATAAAATTCCTTTTGAAAATATTACTTTTACCATATGTGTGCACATACTGTCAAATCAGCAAAAGTCATAAATTCTCATTTACAGATTCACAAACAAAGTATGAAAACCACTTGAATTGGTTTCCCCTGACTTGTGGGGTCCAACATCAGTCAATTCAGATTATGGTTTTAATTACTGTATATCCTTTGTTGATGCTTACACTAAATACACCTGGATATATTTTCTTAAAACAAAGTCAGAGACTTGTAAAGTGGTTATACATTTTGTGGCACAAGCTGAAAGGCAAACTGACCACCAACTGAAAATTTAACAAACAGATGGTGGTATAGAATTTAAGCCACTTAATGATTTCTTTCAAAGTAAAGGAATTATTCATAGAGTTACATACCCATATACATCTGAGTAAAATGGTCTAGTTGAAAGGAAACATAGACATATTGTAGAATGTGGTCTTACATTGTTAGCCCAAGGGTCACTACCTATAAAATTCTGGCCAGATGCATTTAGTACCGTAGTTTATCTGATAAATAGATTACCAACTAAGGTCCTGAAAAATAAGTGCCCATTAGAGGTTTTATTCAATGTAAGACAAGATTATCATAGATTAAGAGCATTTGGATGTCTGTGTTTCCCATATCTAAGACCTTATAATACACGCAAATTAAATTTCAGATCAACTGCTTGTACATTCTTAGGCTATGCAAACAGCTAAAAAGGATACAAGTGTTTAAATAGTAATGATAAAATATTTGTGAGCAGACATGTTGTTTTTAATGAAAATGTATTTCCATTTTCTAGCACAGGTGTGGTGACAACACAAAACGTATATAATCTAAAAGCATCAATACCAAATGTACCTCTATATCAAACTAAGCAAAGAAAGGAATGGATTGAAGAAGGCTCAAATTACTTTGATCCACAACTCATAATGCTCAGTGAACCAAGCCATGAACAAGCAGAGCAATTTGATCAGTTCAATCACACTCCTACAATGACCAAGCACAAAGTACTAGTCAAGGAAGAGAACATGAGCATTCAATTACACAACAAGACAACATAAGTGAACAAATACATGTCAGACAACCAATTCAAACTGGACATCCAATGACTACCAGATCAAATGGTGGTATATTCAAGCCAAAAATCTATACTACAGTCATTACATCTGAGGAACCAAACAACTTTAATCAGGCAGCAAATGATAAGAATTGGAAAAAGACCATGGATGAAAAGTATAATGCACTTATGAAGAATAAAACATGGAATTTAGTTCATCGACCCAAAAACAAAAATATAGTATGATGCAAGTGGACATTCAAACTAAAGAAAAATCTTGATGGAACCATTGCAAGATATAAAGCAAGCCTTGCGGCTAAGGCTTATACTCAACAACATGGATTTGACTTGGATGAAACATTCTCTCTAGTTGTTGAACCAACTACAATCAGAATTATTCTTACTATAGCATTGCACATAAATTGGAAAATCAGACAGCTGGATGTAAACAATGTTTTTCTAAATGGGAATTTAAAGAAGAAGTTTACATAGAGCAACCACAAGGCTGCAAGCAAGACAGAAGATTAGTGTGCAAACCGAATAAAACCATTTATGGGTTTAAACATGCTTCTAGAGTTTGGTCTGATAAACTGAAATTCACATTAACAAATTTGAAATTTCAGTCTACCAAATCAGACAACTCATTATTTATAAGAACTAACAATAGTTCAATTATATACATACTAATATATGTTGATGACTTGATTATCACATGTAATAATGAGTCAGAGATCAACAATCTCATTCAGCTTTTAGACAAACAATTCTTAATAAAGGATCTTGGAGCACTAAGCTATTTTTTGGGAATTGAAGTTACAAGAATATTAGAATCAGAAATATTTCTATGTCAAAGATAGTACACCTTGGAAATTCTAATCAAAGCAAAAATGGATGCAGCAAATTCTTTGCCAACACCAATGGTAACAAGCCATCATTTATCAAAACATAGTGGAGAACCTATACTTAATAATAAACAATACAGAAGTATTGTTGGTGCATTATAATATGCAACCATTACAAGACCAGAAATATCATTCAGTGTTAACAAAGTGTGTCAATTTATGCAGGATCCAAAAGATAAACACTGGAAAGCTGTAAAAAGGATACTCGGATACTTAAAGGGCATGCTGATCATGGCGTGAAGCTTAAAGCATGCAAACATCTAAACATAACAAAATATGCTGATGCTGATTGGGCAACAGATCCTGAAGATAAAAGATCTACCGCAGGATACTGTATATATTGGAAATAATCTAGTTTCTTGGGGTTCTAAAATGCAACCAACCGTATCAAGATCATGTGCTGAAGCAGAATATAAAAGCATAGTATGCAACAGCAGAAATTATATGGATACAGTCGTTGTTCAGTGAATTGAAAGCAAGAACAAATACAAAGCCAATACTATGGAGTGATAACATAAGTGCAATTTCATTATCAACTAACCGAGTATTGCATTCCAGAACCAAATATATGGAAATAGACTTATACTTTGTTCGTGAACAACTGATAAAAGGAAAATTGCAATTCAATCATGTACCTACGACTTACCAAATTGCAAATATTCTTACAAAACCATTATCAGTAATGAATTTTACCTGATTAAAGACCGAGCTCAAGGTTGGAGAAAGGTCAGAGCCTCTTAAACCAAAGCAGACTCAGATCTTAATCAACTGCAATAGATCCATACATGAAGAGACAGATCTGTAATCCAAATCAGATCAGATCCACTAGCTCAATTCGTTTAAGATTCAAATCGTCGGATCTTTCTCAAGTCATGCTATTTACTTTCAATCATATATACAAGTGTAGATCTGAGAAGAATTGGGCTAATTTATACCAAATTACTCAATTTCCCAAAACTATAAACTGTCGAATCTCATCTTGACTTAAATCTCTAACAATTTCTCTGTATAACTTGAAGAATACATGGTGTATTGAAGATAAGGGACTTTATTTTCACTTAGAACCAATTTAATCTGAAGATAAAGAGAGATCATGCGAGATCGAGATGGAACCACCATTAGGGCAAAAACCCTAGATGTTTTTGAGGGGGCATAGTATGAATAAAGATAATTTTTGAATGTATTGAATGTAACGTTTATTACATTATTACTAGTACAAATGGACTTCGGGTTAGCATATATAAAGGCCCATTAGTCCAACATTTCACTATTATAAATACAATGTAATTGTACTGTAAAAACTATCAATCAAATTCAATTCAGTTTCTTCTTCAAATACAATATCTGATATCTTCAATATAATTTCAATTCAATATCATTCTATATTCTTCATTAACTTCTAACACACCACAAGCACGTAAATAATGTTGTTGTTATGGATGGTGTTCGCTACACTAAGTGCATAAACGTATACTTTAGGAAATGATAGCATGATATTGGGTAAGGGAGAATTATTTCATCTATGGTTTGCATGCAATACAACAAAATATACATTTCATAGCAATATTTGTCAGCGTTAGAGTACTTCATGCCGTCTTTGACTACCTAGATTCAAAGAAATAGCGTTTACGTGACCCTCCCTCCATGAAACAAAAATAAAAGGCGGCCAATATTTTCCTTCCCTCTCATTTTCCTTGCTCTTCCCTCTCATTTTCCTTGCTCTACGTTTCACTCCCAAATCCTCTTTTCACACTTCGCTCAAGAAACCCTAACAGCCTCCTTTTTTGCCCGATCCAACCTCCAAATGATCAGTTGAACTAGATTAAAAAACTTTAATATCTTCGTTTGTCACAGCCATCGCCAGAAAAGTAAAAGGAGAAAGAAATCCCTAAATTTGTTTTGCTATCAGATCCCAAATCCCCTTCCTCCCTCAGTACTCATTCAAGGCTTCAACTATTGTGCCCTCCTCTAGATCTCCTTCAGGCCTCTGGTTCCAGTTCCCAATAGTTGCTTTCTTCATAATTCTATGTCAGTAAAAGGTTCCTAATCGGTAAGCCATTTTAAATAAATTGTTGTTGTTGAATTTTTCATTGCAGTTAAACATTCACATGTAGGAAGAATCACTTGTCACTGAATTCTTCATTGTTGCTGACATGTTGTGGTGGTAGGGCTGTCAATGGATACCTGAAAAATCCAAAATCCGTCTGTATCCGTATCCGAAAATACGAATATTATCCAATATCCGAAAAGCGGATGCGGATATAAGTATACCCGTATCCGAAAAATATCCGTCCGATCCGAAACTAGGTATGTTTCTAATAATTATTATTTTAAGTAGACGGTTAAATTAAATTTAAAAAGCTATGGTGGATGGAAGAAGGAACAAATATTATCTATTGTTTTTGTTTGTTTTTGTTTATTAAAATTTTTATGATAGCGTATGAACTTGTTTGACATTATGTATGTTGTTATTTTGTCATTTGAATTGTTGTAATATCGTATGAACTTGTTTGACATTATGAGTGTTGTTATTTTGTCATTTGAAAAACTGATTAGTATTGTAGTTTGTGTGCATTGTCATTTGAGAAAGTGATTGTTTTAGCTGTGATATTTTAGTTCAAAAATATTAGTATAATAAAAATCTTATTCAATTTCGGATGCGGATATTTCAGATATTTTCGAATATCCAAAAATATCTGCCTTTTATTTTCGGATGCGGATATTTTCGGATATCCGAAAAATATCCGCAGATGCGGATACAGATGTTAATTCTCCGATATCCGCGGATATCGGATGCGAATATCGGATGCAGATTTAAATTTTCAAATGCGGATGCGGATATAGCCATATCCGCATCCGTTTGCATCCGTTGACAACCCTGTGTGGTGGTATATAAATTATAATTCATAAATACCTGTTTTTATTTTGCACGGTTCATACAACCCATTACAATTTACGAAAAAAATGAAGATGCTGAGTGCACGAGAAACATTATGATGCAGCGCATACCTCAAATCGTCGTCGAAGCCCTAGATCGCTCCTCCTAGATCGCGAGGACGAAGCAGCTCCAAGATTTCCTAAGTCGCGAACGACCTTCTTTAGGTCGCGAGCAAACTCTAAGTCGCGAACAACCTTCCTTAGGTCGCGAGCTTCCAGTTTCCTATGTCGCAAAGCAGTACACTACGCCATAGATTGCATACTGCAACACCAAAGAAGTGATGCAGGATGTGCCAAAAAATGTTGCTGAAGGCTAAAAAAGGGCAAAGGCAACACTTTCTCGGTGTTGCATTTTGCCGCGTTGCCGCAGACCTCAAAGGCAACATTTTGACTATCTAAGGCAACATAAGAAATATTATTGCAATAGAATCCTATTTGGGTCTATAGCAACATCCATAGGTGCATGTAGCAACATTCAAAAATGTTGCTATAGATATTAATTTTCTGAATTTGTGGGGCCCACAATGTAGAGCATATTTGATTTTTTGATAGAAATAAATATTTATTTAATAAAATGCTATTGCACAGAATTTGATATTCAAACAGTAATTTATTTAAATAAATATTTTATTTCAACATTTAAAATAGTACAAATTCCCGACTCCACTATTTTACAATTCAATGATAAATAACACTGATATTCACATATACAGATATTCCTCACTACATCACTCAGTTCACTCATTACATATGCAGTTTCAATTTATACAGACACCGACACTGACAAATATATGACGAGCCGAGTGCCGAGCCGAAGGCGAGCCGAGTGCCGAGCCGAAGGCGAGCCGAGAAGCGGGTCCGGGCGCAGCGCCGGCGGGGGTCCGGGGCACCGTAGTCCCGGCGGGGGTCCGGGGCACCGCAGTCCCGGTTAGGTCGAACAAGTGGGCACCGCCCGATTCATCCGATTTCGGAAGATCGAGCCTTCTTTGAAACCTGTCTTCAACTCCATTTCAGATTGAATCCAACATCTGAGCAATCTGCAAAAATACACACTGACGCAGTAAAATTGAAAAGGAAATATTTTTGCAGTATAAAATAAAATGTAATTTTGAAAATATTATTTGCCTCAGTTATTTGGGTGACAATTTGGTCCAAGCAGTTGACAATGCACAAGAACAAAAATGAAACAGAAGCATGCTACAGAAATAAACAGCATGCTCAATGAATTGGTCAGAGCAAACTATACCAGACTTGTATGCCAGACATAAAACAATAGTGGACAGAGCTCAACAAAAGAACTCAAACTCACAATTAAACCAAAACTCCAACCATATTCAAAAATACAGACCAACAGAAGTGTCAAGTGAATGAGCTGCAGCAATTTCAAAAATGGCCGAAGTCAGATAATATAAGAAATATGAACTTGAGCAAGTCCAGCTACCATATGAAAGCAACCATACATATATACATGTGTGAAACAGCATGTATATATATAGGCAGTGCAAACAGGCTCAAAGGACCAGTGCATAGATATACAATGACCAATGCAAAGTGGTGAATACAAAAACATGCATCAATGAAACAAGCAGCCTTAACAAGTGAATGGCCAAGACCAAAACAAAGCAAGACTGGCACAAGGGAAAGAAACTTATATGACTCGAAGGCAACTAAATACAAGAGAAGGCCTCAACATCAAATAAAAAACAAACCCAGTGCAACATATATACATGTTCAAGTGCAACAACAAACACATATATACATACATGAATGCATATATATATACATGATAATGGAAAACATAAGTGATACAACAGTTTCAGTGAACAAGTGAAGCACAAAGAGAAAGGTACACAAGTGTGTGTGTGGCACCAATGGAAACAGTATGGTGAAGCAACTTGACTACAAAAACTCAAGTGAAATATATTACAAGTTCAAGCTACAGGATGTCAACCAGAAGATATATTACAAGTTCAAGCTACAGGATGAACAGACATAGCCAAAGTCAACCACGAACAGTAGCAAGTTCAACCAATTCAAATCAAGTTGCCGAAGTCTAGTTAAATGTCAAAGGCAAAGTCACGATGAACAATCAATTAAATGACCGATGTCAACAGATATATACGAACGTAAATCTAGGGGTTCGAACCCTATATAAACACATTAACATCATCGGCAGATAGTATCGAGTTCAAGCAAGAAATACAGTAAAGTAAAAGCAACAAATTACATACCCGAATACACAGTTGAACTCAAGCAAAATCGAAGGAGCTGTATTCGAAGCAAGGAGACGATCGATTGCCAAAGCAAATCAGAAGAACAGCAATTGTAATCGATCGACAATCAATCGGGTCCTTCGATATTAGACGAAGCCCTAATCGCACAAGGCCGAAGCCCTAGCTAATCTCACAGGAGCGAAGACAAGGCCGAAGCCCTAGCTAATCTCATAGGAGCGAACACGAGGCCAAAGCCCTAATTTCAGAGCAAAAGAGGAACAAGATAGGAGCAGCCATTATCACATACGAGAAAAGGGGATCTACTCTAAACTAGTTCAGGTGGTAAAACGAAATTTTGGGGCAAATTGCAGTGGTGATCCATTTTAACAACCAGATTAAATGTAGACCGTTGGATCGTTTTCACGCGGATTGCTAATTTTATTAATTTTTTAATTTGAATACATCTATAGCTACTGCAACATCTTGTTGATACCTATGCTAACACCTTGAAGCGAGTGTTGTAATAGACAAAAATCAGCATACCTATCGTTACATTATAGCTAGCAACACCTTGTAATTTCGTTGCAGTAGGCCATCTATGGCGTAGTGGTAGGTCGCGAAGCAAAGCTCCTTAAGTCACGATCCAATTCCAGTAAGTCGCGAGCAACTTCCTTTAGGTCGCGAGATTCCTTGAGTCGCGAACAAAATCCAGTAGGTCGCGAAGCTCCAGTTAGGTCGCAGCCGTGCTCCTCCTTAGGTCGCTGATTGAATGCCGCATTCCTTAAGTCGCTGAAGTTAGGTCGCTGAAGTTAGGTCGCGGACAAGTTTTCTTAGGTCGCTGAAGATTGCTAGGCCGCAAATCCTTAAGTCGTGAAGCTCCAGAATACCGCTCCAGTAGGTTACTGCCGAGTTTCTTAAGTCGTTGTTTGTATTTCTTAAGTCGTTGTTTGTATTTCTTAAGTCGTTGCTTGTATTTTCTTAGGTCGATTGTATTTGTTAAGTCACATTGTTGTAACTTTCCCTATAAATAGGGGTGTATGGTCATTTGTAAAGAGAGTTGAATATTGAATAAAAATTTGGTTTGTGCTTTGTGCCACCATTAAAATTGGAAGTTGAGTGTTACCTCCTTTCTCCATCTTCGGATATTCGAGTGCGCTCGAATCAACGAACTTGAAGCCGATTCACGGAATCTCGTGCATGAGATCAACGTCGAAGAATCGTAGATCTTCTAACACGGTATCATGCGCGATCAACGTGTTAAAGATAGCTAGAATCCGGTATCTCGAGAGATCAACAGATTTGGGCACTTGGGTATCTTCAATTCATCGATTCATATTATTTCATCGATTCATTTTCCACGAATTCATCAATTCGTGAGTTGTGTGATCATGTAGGCTGCGTCACATTATATTCAACCTAGACTATACTTAGTACCTCTAATTGCAGGATCTTTGAAAATGTTTATGATTTATCTTTGGTATCACATGTTAAACTATTTTCTCTTTCTTGTTTACCTAATTCAGTATGTTCAATTTGTTGGTTTTGCATTTTTTAATCCTTTTGATTTATTAATTTAATCTATTTGATTTTATTAGTTCGATTAATAATTTAGGTATATTTAAACTGTGTAGTATTGTAGGAATAACATTGTTCCATGTATTACTTGGCTATTCAGAATATGCAACATTTTGAAGTAAAGCTCCAAGCAATATATGAGCCTTTTCGGTTAATTGATATAGATAATATTGCAGTGATTATACATCTTGGGGAACATATCAGGTATAATGATTCTTCACTTCATCTTTAGTTTTGTTTGTGTGATTTATATTGGTAATTAGAGAAGTCTTGATGCAGCAGCGGATAATCAAAATGGATAAACCGATGAAAGTAGCAATCGGTGGATTGAAGAATACCAAAGGCCCAAATCCGTTGATCCAAAGATACCGGATTCTAGCTATCTCAAACACGTTGATCGCGCACGATACCGTGTTTAAAGATCTACAATTCTTCGACGTTGATCAAGCGCACTTGATTCCGTGAATCGGCTTCAACAAGCGTTGATTCGAGCGCACTCGAATAACCGAAGGTGGAGATAAGAGATCACACTCAACTACCAATTTAAAAAGAGGCACAAAGCACTCAAACAAATTTTATTCAAAATCAACTAACTATTACAAATGACCAACACTCCCTATTTATAGGGTTACAACTCACACACTTCCACACTTACATCACAAAGTACACGACCGATCTAACATAGGTCCGCGACCTACGACCTAACATAGGTCGTTAACGACCTAACACATTACAACACAACAAAGTACAACAGATACAACATACACGAGTTACAAATATACGACCTAAGTACAACACATCAACACGTACCACATCACACAAGGTCGAGCGACCTAAAAATACACGGCAGCGACCTATCTTCACAGCGGCATAAGATCGAGCGACCTAAGCTTGAGCGACCTAAAGAAGTGGCTTCTGGAAATCTTCGAGCGACCTAAAGTTGAGCGACCTAAAGTGAGCGACCTAAGGCCTCGCGACCTAAGCAAACATTACTGCTTAGCGACCTATAGTTGAGAGACTTATCGTAGGTCGCTGGCTCCCCTTTCCTTGCATAACTCGCTTCACCGCACAACCTTGATACCTCGCTAGGTCGTAACTCGCTGCGCGACTCAACACTTGCATCTCCTTCTTCTCTTATCTCATCATCCTGGACCCTATTAGGTCGCACGCGACTTAACAGTTCGTTAGGTCGCTCGCGACCTAAGACTTCTTCAGGTTGGGCTGCATCATCCTCCCCTGGTTGGGAAAAATTCATCCTCGAATTTAAAAGTTCTTTCCCTTTGGATTGTTCATCTCCATAATAAGGTATAAGATGTTTAACATTAAACACGTCAGAAGTGTACACATCTTCTGGCAGCTTCAACCTATAAGCGTTTTCATTTATCCGTTTCACAACCGTTATAGGACCAATCTTTCGAGCTTTAAGTTTATTGTATGCTCCTACTGGAAAACGATCCTTCGTTAGTACTGCATATACTAAATCTCCTTCGCTAAATTCAACATTTCTTCGCTTCAGATCCGCAGATCATTTATACTTTTCATTCGCATTCTTCAATCGTTCCTAAACGATTCTATGGCATTCTGTCAACCCATCAACAAAATCAGTAGCCCGCTTAACTGTCCCCTTCGGTTGTGGCACTATTGTTAAATCCAACGGCCCTTTGGCAAGCTTGAATATACAACTTGAAATGGACTGTAACCAGTACTTCGATTAACAGCATGATTATGTGCAAATTCCGCCTGACACAATTTCATATCCCAACTCTTCAAGTTATCCTGCACAAGACATCGCAACAAGTTTCCCAATGATCTATTCACCACTTCCGTTTGCCCATCTGTTTGCGGATGATAAGCGCTACTAAAATTCAACTTCGTTCCAACCATCTTCCACAAACTCATCCAAAAATGGCTTAGAAATCTAGTATCCCGGTCTAAAACAATGGATTTAGGTAGCCCATGTAATCAATACACCTCTTTCAAGAACAATTGAGCAACACAGACGGCATCAGCTGTCTTCTTACAAGCTATAAAATGTGCCATTTTGGAAAATCTATCTACCACCACATATATGGAATCATTCCCACGTTGAGTTCTTGGTAACCCCAAAACAAAATCCATGCTGATATCAACCCATGGTTTAGTAGGCACAAGTAATGGCATATACAATCCAGCGTTCATCGATGTTCCTTTGGAAACTTGACATATATGACATCTTTCCACAAATCTTCCAACCTCTTTCTTCATAGAAGGCCAAAAATATGATTGTGAAATCAACTGCAATGTACGGTCTCTTCCCACATGACCTTCTTCATGCAATTCCTTCACAATCTTCATTCGTAAGCTGCACTTTGGTATACATAATCGATTCGCTTTAAAAAGAAAACCATCCACCAATACATACTTGTCAGTCTTTCCCTTCTCGACTTCATCAACCAGCTTGGAAAAGTAAGGATCATCAACAAACAATTCTGGCAACACATCAAACCCTGTCACTTCAACCTTCATTATAGTCAATAAAATGATTCCTTCGACTAAATGCATCTGCCACTCGATTCGTAATTCCCGACTTATGCTTCACCACAAATGTAAATTGTTGCAAGTATGCGATCCACGAAGCATGCCTGGCTGCAATCTTATCCTGTCCCTGCAAACGCTTCAACGCTTCATGATCAGTATATAAAACAAATTCTTTATGAAACAAATAATGTCTCCAATGTTTCACAGCTTGCACGATAGCATAAAATTCCACATCATAAGTATTATATCTCATCTTGGCTCCAGAAAGTTTCTCACTTAAATATGCAATTGGTCGTCCTTTCTGACTCAACACCCCTCCAATCCCAACTTTAGATGCATCAGTATGTAACTCAAACAACAACTGAAAATCTGGTAATACTATAATTGGTGTTGTCGTCAAAAGTTCCTTGATCCGCTCAAAAGCAACCCTTGCTTCCTCCGACCATGAAAATTGCTTCCCCTTCATACAATTAGTAACTGGTGCCATCACGCTACTGAAGTGTGGAATAAATCTTCGGTAGAATGATGCTAAACCATGAAAACTTCTAACTTCTGTTATCATCCTGGGTTGTGGCCAATTTCTGATTGCTTCAACTTTATTCTGATCCACCTGTATACCTCCTTCTGATATAACATATCCCAAAATAAAACACTATGCGTCATGAACAGGCATTTCTTCGTTGCAGCATAAAATTGTTCCTGTCGCAGTATCATCAATACTTCTCTCAGATGTTGCAAGTGTTCTTCTGTGCTTCCACTGTATATCAGTATATCATCAAAATACACCACCACAAACTTCCTAATAAATGGTCTAAAGATCTGATTCATCACCCGCATAAATGTACTAGGTGCATTCGAAAGACCAAACGGCATAACCAGCCATTCGTACAACCCCTCCCGTGTCTTGAACGCTGTTTTCCATTCATCCCCTGGTCTAATTCGAATTTGATGATAACCACTCTTCAAATCAATCTTCGAAAAGATAGCAGCTCCACTAAGTTGATCCAACAAGTCATCCAGTCTAGGCATAGGAAATCTATATCTCACAGTAATCTTGTTCAGTGCTCGACTATCCGTACACATCCTCCACGTTCCATCCTTCTTCGGCACTAACAATGCTGGAACTGCACAAGGACTTAAACTTTCCTGTACATGTCCTTGTTCAAGCAACTCTTCCACCTGCCTTCACAACTCCTCGTGTTCCTTTGGACTCATTCTGTAATGTGGTCTATGTGGCAACACAGCTCCTGGAACAAGATCAATTTGGTGTTGTATGTCCCTCAACGGTGGCAACTCCGTTGGAAACTATTCAGGAAATACATCTTCAAATTCTTCCAGTACTGGTTTTACTTCTTCAAGAATTTCAACCACTTCATGATTCTCTCGTCCAATCAACAAAAATACTTCCGGCTCCTCTTCTACTTCCTTAACAAACTCCTTCAAAGATAGCAAAGTTTTAAGCTCTTCAATCTCCTCCAACTTGTTTTCTTCTTGTTGTCGCTTCTCGGGAACTAAAGTGATTTTTGTGCTTTCAAACATGAAACTATAGCTGTTAGTACGTCCATCATGTTGCACAGCTCTATCATACTGCCATGGTCTTCCCAACAACAAATGGCATACATCCATATCCACAACATCACACCAAATTTCATCTTTGTATTTCTTCCTAATCGAAAAATTAACACAAGCTCTTCGACTAACCTTCACCTCCCCACCTTTCCTCAACCAAGCTAACTTGTAAGGTTTCAGATGCTTCTCAGTCTTCAATGCCAACTTCTTCACAGCTTCTGTAGAGATGATATTGTCACAACTTCCCGCATCAATAACAAATTTGCAAACCCTTCCCAAGATAGTGCATGTTGACTGAAAGATGTTACTCCTCAACCAGCTAGTCTCCTCCTCTTGCTTTGGTGTCAAGCAATTTCTCCTCATCATCAATGTATATCCATCATCTCCCGACCATAATTCTTCTTCCTCAACATGTGGTGAATTAGAACATTCAGCTTCTACATCCTCATCCTCAACCTCAGCTACCATCACTCGCTTCTTTGGCTTCGGACATTCATTGCTTTTGTGACCAAACTCCTGACAATTGAAACATTTGATACCACTATTGACCTTGGTCTTAGCAACTTCACTAACACCCGGTTTTGCAACAGCCTTGGAAACATTCGCATTGTTATTAGCCCCTTTCACTTGATTGTTGGAATTTGTAAACACACCACCACCTCTCCTACCTTGCTTCTCCCAAGATAGATGTAACGACTCAGGATTTTCGCGCTCGAAAATCAACATCCGTACTTCACATTGTACTAGAATGCCGCAGATTCGACCGTTCAAATCCGATTCGCCGGAGCTTATAACACAATAAGTATAACAACACAGCGGAAGAAGAATATATCAATTACATAACATTGATACAATGACAGATACAAAATCTGATACAATATGATACAACAGAATGATACAACAGATATCAATATACATCAGAGATATGATACAAGAAATAGCAGCGGAAAAGAAAATGATATCATCAGTAGTGGATAATCTCCAATAGAATGCTCCAAGATAAGCAACGTTAGTCCATGAACTCCAAGAACCGAACTAGCTCCAAATAGTCTACTAAACCTGAATATCTGAAAAACCCAACTCTAGACTGCCCATGTGGAAAATAGTGGGCACCCAGAGTTTAGGAAGGGAACAATAAACTCCGGATCAGTCATGGGACTGGTGTGAGCAACAAAAACAGTTTATCTTTAAACAACAACAAAAGGTTTTAAACATTGAAATCCGCAATGCTTTTGGAAAATGAAACTACCATAAGGCCTCCCGCCACACACACAATGCAATCGCAGACTTGGAGGAGATTTCTCCTTATGATAGTCAAAAATGCTTACTACGCAAAATCATTCGATATTATTATCATTAGTGCATAGTGTCGAAAACCATTTCGAAAATATAATATTAATCTTTGCCAGCATACAACCGTTGTTGTATGCCTACTATAGCTACTACGTTCAATAGCAGGTTACCGCCACATTCCATAGCAGGTAATACAACTAAAAACCGTACAGGGTTCGTACTGTTTCTTTGGATTTCCAACAAATGATCAGGCAAAGGAACTTCCTTACCGAAATAGAAACGCCTCTGGAAAGACGCCCCGGATCCTAACCGGATCTCTGCAAACAAAAGGCCGACGCTACCTCACGCTGTACAGCTGTAACTAGGTAACTAACACACTGACGCTACCTCATGCTGTACAGCTGTAACTAGGTAACTAACACACGAGTCATGTCATCCCCCGGTCGTTACCGACCTTTATCCCGGGATCCCGAAAACCAACAAAGCAACATCATACAGTAATAAATTACCGTGTCCACATGAGTTAAGTATCTGGGCTCCATACCATGATACCACCCTTTATCCAGAAGGAAATGACATACCCTAGGGGCGCTACCCCTACAAACCTTTGTCGCAACATTCCTGTTTTGATCATTACCGGGTTGTGAGGCTCGACGAAGTCTCGTCCACAAAACTACGCTTCTTCACAAAGCATGCTTTTCACAAGCAACGCTTTGACCAACAAATGATCATCAGCACTTCGTATGCCACATTACCAAATTGGGAATGTATCACTAGTAACCATCAACTACATAACCTCTGAGCTCGTACGTCTCAGAGAAGAGTGTTAAGCTAAGAGAATAAATTCTCCGCCACCAACAGAAATGTATTTGATAGAAACCAGCTTTACATCTCAAAGTGTAACGTCAGACACACATCCATACAAGTCTGTTCCGGGTTCGAACAGAACCGAAGGCACTTCCAAAGAAGCCCTTGCAAATCCGGGTATTCACAATCTCGATCGGACTTCCCATCACTTAGGGAATCTCTATACCGGAGCCATGATGTAGAGAAAATCGATAGGTCATCATATCGCTCTCGCAAATACCCGGTCTTCACCACCGATCTTCAAATGCTATCCATATCGTCGTATCACTATTCGGAATGGGATATATGACACAAAGGTCCTCTCCCGGCTAAACCGAATAACGAGCGCAATTAAAAATCATATGGATACTGGGGTCTCAGTTAAATCACAGCTTAAAGCTTAAAACTTTTCATTCGAATGGTAAAACAAATTACCATTTCCAATCTTTTAAACAAAAAGATTCATTTCAAAAACCTTCAATGGTTTAAACAATTTCCACACTTTTAATCTTTTAAACAAAAAGATTTATTTCACAAAATTAACCCCATTCACAAAGATTCATTCATAGATTTTCAAATCGATTTCCATTTCACTTGGATTAACTCGTTGATTTAACTTATAGCTTTCAAAACCCGTTTCCAAAGATTCATTCATAGTCTTCCAAAAACAATTCCATTTCAAGTTAGATTAACTCATCCGGTCTTTGAAATCAAAGACTCATTTCATAGTTTTCAAAACATTTCAATTCCATTTCAAACTTGAAATTCTTTCAACACAAATTGGAAGTTCATTACTTTTGTGAAAGCTTTTACTATTTGAAAACAAATAGTTTTCGTTTCGGAAAATCCAGTTATATTTACACGAGTTAAAACCCTTGAATTAAATTCAAATTCCCAAATCAATACTTTTAAAATGGTTTAACCCATATATAACTTGTACAGCATCTTTAATCCCTAGTTTCAAATCATAGAATTCAATTTCAAACTTGAATTCAAATTTAAATCAAATTATTTAAATTTTCAAAACTCGATTAAGTTATTCGAAATAACTTTTATCTTTGAAATTCCATTTCAAAAGCTTTTCATATTAAACCCCAATTTCCAATTTCAAAATCAATTGAAATTAAAAATTTCAATTTCGAAAACATTAAATTTAAATTATCTGTGACTTAACCGATTTCCATGTGAAATCCATATTAGTGTGTGTAAAAGTGTAGTCCAGGGGTTTTACACACAATAGTGCAACATCAATCATCACGGATATATCGATAAGCGGTATAATCGATAACGCTTATCTTCATTTACAATTTCACAGATAAAATAAATTTATCGGCCACAAAGATTTACTATTACAATTCGATGTGGGTTTCGGATAACCAACTGGAATCCGACTCCCTGTCGCATCGAAATTCAAATGTCGTTTATGGGCCAAGGGTTTTCATATTCATATAACAGTATATTTATCATAGGTATAACAGCTCAGCACAAAGCAATTCATATTACAAAGCATCACAATCACAAACAGGGATATCAAACTGCTCAAAGCATTTCAATAATAATCAATCATCTAACGATTAGATGAATTAATAATGTGATTATAATCAATCTATCACATAATTATATATTTTCCTTTAATTAATGATTAATTATCCTTAATTAATTAATCCTTAATTATTAATTAATTAATTAAATCTTAATCACTTGATTAATTAACTTTAATCATTAATTAATATTTAATTGATTCAGATCATTAATCAATTAAATAAATAAATTATCCATTTTAATTAATTAAATAATTAATTAATTATTAAATTTTCATCCCATAAGACAAATCTCATTCTTATTTAATGATTTTATCTCTTATTAATATGTGGAAATATTTATTCTTAAATTTACCTTTAACTTCATTTTAAATTCCAAGATTTAAAATGAATACTGATTGATCTTAACATCTCAAGTCATTAAACAATTTTAATTTTAAAACTTGGTTTATTCACACCTAAATTCCAGACGACTTGAATTTATCAATTAAAACTTTGATTTAAAACTTAGTAAAAAAAATTTAGTTTTAAAATTTCAAACAGAATAGCCTTTAAATTCTGTACAAAACATTACCCCAGAAAATCTCAGGGTTACTCGAAACGAAACCCGAGTCTTCTCACCTTTTTCCCGAGACAGTTTATTTTTAAAACCTGTTAAAAATTCTGAAACCCATTATGTTTAAACACTCGCGAACACTAAGACACCCGAGCTCAACCTTCCTTCTTCCCGAGACAGACCCGAGTCTTCTCCATGATTTCCCCGAGACCATCGCAAACTACTCCAGACTCACGACCATCAGCCGTGCACGTGCACGCGGCGGCGCCGGAGCTCTGGCGAACTCCATCATCACAGGCGAGTCACAATTCTCCTCCAGATTCGAATTCAAACTTGGTTCAACACAACAAAACTCGAAATAAGATTTCACCCATTCGTTCGAACTGCAGCTCGAACACACCCAACAACATTTGCTTCGTTCTCATCACATAGTTCACCAGAAAATCAATGATTCCGGTCATACCACGTCAGAACCCCATACTACCCTCTCTCAAAATCCTACTGCACTCGATCCACTATCGAAGACGTGGTGATCGATTTTATCAAGCCTAGTTAAACTAGGGTTCCATACTCAAAACCTCAACCACCATCTCCACCATGCTTTAATCAATTCCCAGCCAATTTTCCCAACATTACCGATCACTCCTCCATCCTTACCTGAAGTCTCGACCTTCCAAATTGCAGAGATCACCCAAAAAATCCCAAAAGTTCCATTCTAGTTCATTCCAGAATCACACTTCCATTCCCAATTTAAAAATTGTGATTCTCGTTTTAAAAATCCTATTTTTGTTGATGTATTCGATTTATAATAATGAATTTATAAATTATACAGTTTGGATTTTCACATATATTAACATACACTGTTGTTTTTGATATTTTCAGAGACACTCGGGCTATTTTTTAACTTAAATCAAATTTCTAAACAAAAATTCATGCTATAACAAACATCTTTGGTTTAAGGCTTAAGTATAAATAAAGATTTGACCAAGAAAGATTGGTTCAAGATTTAATTTAAAACTTGGAAAACTAAAACAGCCTAGTTACAGAGGCTACAACATGTACACAGCATATATCATATAATTCATATTTGTTTTTAGATTAAATAGTATGCAAACAGATTTTCCTACTTAAATTTCTTAAAAAGTGAAGTTACTCACAGATAAATAAGAAAAATTGCTCACAGGTTTTTTTAAAATGGACAGAGGCTCCTCCATTTAGCAACAGGCTTGAACTATACAGGCTAACACTCTTCTTTGTTCCCAGTGGTTTGCTTGATGATGTTTTAAATGAAGTTTTGTCTTAGTTTTAAAAAGAAGTTTACTTGTATTTGCTCAGCTCGAACAGATATGAAGATATATAGGAAAAGAAAGAAGACAGGGATATTTCTTTTCCTTGTTGGCTGAAATGAGATGGTATTAATTTCTTTGGTACCATTTTGTTTACCAGGCAAGATCTTGGAGGCTGATATATTGATTTGGTGGCCAAGCATTAATTAGGCTTTTGTACAAATGGTTATTTTATTTGATTGTATATTTGAATATATACTTGCATTTCGGCTGCACAATACATATGCTATTTTCTTTTGTTTTATATAAGTATGTACATATGTACTTTATTTATTTCTTTGTCTACCTTTTCTCAATTCGGCTGAGATGTAATTGGTGTTGGCATTCATGATGCTTTGACTTGTTCATGCTTATATATTTATTTGTTTAAGAGTTAATGAAAACATAATTTTGTTTTAGTCCTTTGTATTTTAGTTGTTTAACTTATGTATATTTTATTTCTATGTCTACTTATCACAAAAAAAAAATCTTGTATGACTATATGTACATTTATTTATTTATTATTTTTAAAGTAATTTATACATTTAACAAATTCGAAATGATTCATTCAGAATATACTTGAATCCGGGGAAACTCGCTCCATTTTATCGATTTATTCTACTATTTTTGTCCAAAAATTTATTTAATTATTAATTTAAATTTATATAAAATTCGGGGTCGTTACAATAGAGCTTTTTGATGTGCTTCAGCAACAGATCTGGGATCAAACATATTCACCATATCTTGAATCTGCATTCTCAACCCTCCAACAAATCTAGCTGTCAACTGCTCCTCTGTCTCCATGATATCATTTCTGGCAATAGGTTGATAGAACTCATCAGCATAATCATTAACAGTCTTTGTTCCCTGTCTCAGATTTTGCAATCGTTGATACATAAGAGACTGATAATTATACGGTAAGAAAGTAGCTTTCATCAACTTCTTCATCTTCTCCCATGACTCAATCTTTGACTTTCCCATCCTCTCCCGTGTAAGTTTAGTTTGCTGCCACCATGCCATAGCTCTCCCTCTCAAACGTGTAGTAACCAACTTAACTCTCCGATGATCGGGAACTTCCTTAAAGTCAAAAATCTCTTCAACATTAGACAACCAATCAAGGAATTCTTCAGCTTGCATACTACCCTTGAATTCTGGAATTTCAGTTTTCATCCCCGACTCCCATCGACGATCATCTTCAACATCCCGATATGCATTTCTTACTTGGTCTCGATCTCGATAATGAATATTGCTTCTATCACTCTCTTCATCATAATCATGTGTACTTCAATATCGATCTCGACCATCAACATCTCTTCGATCACGCATGTCTCTTCTACTATGTCTTTCATTATCACAATATGGCTCATATTCAAACTCCCATTGAGTTCTTCTTTCTTCATCTTGATACTCATGGTGATCTCTTCTCATCGAAACTGATGATTCTCTTCTACCTCGATCAGATTGTGGCGACACCCTCCTTGCTTCCGTAACCGATGGCAAAACTCTGTTTCCTCCATGGTTCGAGACTGGGGACCTTCTCCTTTGACCTTGATTCATATCAATCATCAATTTCTCCAATCTACCAATACCTTCATCCAACTTCTCATTGAAATTGTTGCTAATGCGTTGTTCCATTTGTTCGGCATCTTCTCTCTTGTACAAATCTTCAACATTTTGATGACGATTAGCTCTTCTCGGCGGCATTGTCAAATCAAACAATCTTCAACAACTTTAACTCTCGGCCTTGAACAACAAAGTGATACACGACTTGAACTTTTCAATATGAATTGGCTCCAAAACTCGGCTTAGCTATGATTGGCTAAGTCTAGCTCTGATACCAAATGATGCAGCATCGGATAATCAAAACGGATAAATCGATGAAAGTAGCAATCGGTGGATTGAAGAATACCAAAGGCCCAAATCCGTTGATCCAAAGATACCGGATTCTAGCTATCTCAAACACGTTGATCGCGCACGATACCGTGTTTAAAGATCTACGATTCTTCGACGTTGATCATGCGCACTTGATTCCATGAATCGGCTTCAACAATCATTGATTCGAGCGCACTCGAATAACCGAAGGTAGAGATAGGAGATCACACTCAACTACCAATTTCAAAAGAGGCACAAAGCACTCAAACAAATTTTATTCAAAATCAACTAACTATTACAAATGACCAACACTCCCTATTTATAGGGTTACAACTCACACACTTCCACACTTACATCACAAAGTACACGACCGATCTAACATAGGTCCGCGACCTACGACCTAACATAGGTCGTTAACGACCTAACATAGGTCGTTAACGACCTAACACATTACAACACAACAAAGTACAACAGATACAACATACACGAGTTACAAATATACGACCTAAGTACAACACATCAACACGTACCACATCACACAAGGTCGAGCGACCTAAAAATACACGGCAGCGACCTATCTTCACAGCGGCATAAGATCGAGCGACCTAAGCTTGAGCGACCTAAAGAAGTGGCTTCTGGAAATCTTTGAGCGACCTAAAGTGAGCGACCTAAGGCCTCGCGACCTAAGCAAACATTACTGCTTAGCGACCTATAGTTGAGCGACTTATCGTAGGTCGCTGGCTCCCCTTTCCTTGCATAACTCGCTTCATCGCACAACCTTGATACCTCGCTAGGTCGTAACTCACTGCCCGACTCAACACTTGCATCTCCTTCTTCTCTTATCTCATCATCCTGGACCTTGTTAGGTCGCATGCGACTTAACAGTTCGTTAGGTCGCTCGCGACCTAAGACTTCTTCAGGTTGGGCTGCATCAAGTCTTGACTGGATAAATCCAATATTCATTAGGATAAGTGCATTAACAATAAGGAAACAAATGACTAAGATGGAAACACCAAACAAATATTTATTCTGTTCCAAATATGGAACAACGAAAGCAATAAAACAAAATCATGCACGTTTTGCTAGGCTTGTTTTTAGTTGAAATGGGCTATCTATACATACTATTATTTTTGACATGGATAGCTCATAAGCGGGTTTTAAGGCCTTGCAAATGGTGGGAAACTATATTAAAACAAGCATTGATCAAGAAACTGACAATTATGAATCTCGTTTAATTTTCCAAAAGCCTCCTAGTTTACTGGTTATAATGAATAAGATTGGGCATACACACATCAACTTTACTTATCTTTTATATAGCTCACTATTTCAGTCATTTAAACTGATGAAAGATTTGGATATAGGATGGAGTTTGTGAGCAGCGATTAAACTAAATATATAAGAGAGGAAATTATGGTCACACACAAATATAGATTTAAATTTATGGATTTTCAAATCTTTTATTTGTTTAATTGTAATTAAAAGTGGTTGTATTGTATTACTTAAAACAAACACATTTGATTAAATGTGGATTTAATGCTCTAATGTCGGTAACATTAAAAAACAATGAAGGTTTTGACATTCGACATGATTTTTGCCTCATCATATTATACGTAAATGCATAATTACTAAAAAAAGAACTTGTAAAATGGAATAGTAACATTGTCAAACTATTCAAAAAATAAAGTATTTAGGGAAATGAATTCAAGCAGCGATACTAAATAAAAACAAACAAAATAGCACAACAAGTAAATTTAATTAATGAAAGTTTATTAGCAATTGAAGAGTATATTTTGGGAAGTTATTAATGGAAGTTTATTAGCAATTGAAGTAAATACTAATTGCCTGGAATATCAAACAAAAGCAGACAATAATTAGCAATTCCTTTATTTTTAACTCTTCTATCCTCCATGCTTCTATTTGCAGTCTTATTGCAATTTACAGGAATTTTTTTTACAGAAAAGGTAATGGGGTTTCTGACATAAATTAACTATGTTTCAACTTCTAAAAATAACTGAATACATTTTACAGAAAAGATTAGTACTACAACAACATCAACATCTAGAATTTCAAAGTTAATATATGTTTGTACTTGTTAAGTTTCAATATGTTTTTGTTAATATGTAGTGCTATGACCCATCTTGTACTAGTATATCTTGCTAATATCTTAGATATAGTCATTTTCCCGGAAGACTCATAATAGTTACTTCAACATAATGGATTTAACGTCTAGTAAGTCCTGAAATGAAATCACTGCACGAGGTACTAACTTTGCTTATTAAACATGTGTTCTGAAATGAAATGATAAATGAAGAAGTGTGTGATAAACACAACAAAAGGCTTTATTATGAGTTTGGTTTCTCTTATTTGTTATTTTTATGTATGGTACCAGGTTTACATCTAGGAAAAACGAGATGCATGAATGAATCTGTGCATGCTTTAAATAACCTCTATTATATGTATTTCTCATTATAGTTGTGCATATTGAAATCTTTTTTTGCCTTTTCATTGAGATTTCATATTGACAAATGAAATGAATAGTACACACAATGACACAATGCTACACTTAATATTAATAACATATTAACAAACATATATAAGCACTGTAAGTTAAAGCACAATGAGTTATATTAATAATGTGTAATTCTAATACACTATAAGAAATATTACGTATGATAGCATCTAAACACTGCGTTTTTACACTACTTGCTATTGTAGATTTCATCTTAAATGGAAAACCTAAGCACAGTGCAACATAACGCTGTGTTGAGGTCATTGTCCACTACACTTTGATAGCCCACCTAAATTTCCCTCTGTTATTTTTATTCCCCGCTTAAAGCTTATTTCCCCTCACCTTACAATAAGCAACTTAAAATCTCTAATCGCTCATGCCTGCTTTTCTGCCCCCTTTCCTTCACTCTAAAATCTAAAACATAGACAACAATGAACCTCTCTCGTTCATGCTTCAAATCTTGCTGTAAGGACTCGTCGAGTTCCTAAAATAGCTCAGCTGAAAAGGTCGGCTTAATTCGTATTATATACTAGTCTAGTGTCGACTTTAACTACACAATATTATATTTTCTTTTGTGATTTCCATGTTAATGAAAATTGAGTTTTCGTAGAATTAGCTTTATTACTTACATATGCTAGTTGGTTTTATTATTTGTCTAGGCTATTGAGATAGTTTTGGACACTCTTTCATTTTTGTTAACTATTAGAAATTAGGAGATTTTTATCTGGCTATAATGTTTTTTCTTTTCATATCGTTAGATAAGTCTTAGCTTTTCGAAGTTACTTTGAGATTTAACTTAGTTAAATGATTGAAAGTATGATTTATGTTTAGGAAAATTTTTAGTCAATTTATGCACTGATAGTTGGAGCTATATATGTATGGCCAGTAAGATCAGGATGTCTTAGAATATAACGGCGAGCTATATCAGGAAGGTCTACAGTGAATGATGGAATACGAGCGGATATGTTAGAGTTTATGATATATAAGTATAAGATTATACTACTGAAAGGATTCACAATGTATGCCTTCCCAAAAGTAGCAACAGTCAGTATTGTTATCCAATGATTATAAAGAATTGGAGTAACCAAAGCAATTTTTATGTTAAAAAGGGTTGTTTTATCCTTCTTGTTGCATAGAGATGATAGATACTAGTTGAGGAAGTGTGAATAAAAATATGATAGACAAAACGAGAAGTTTGATAATGAACTGAAAATTTAATGTGGACATTTTTTCTTTAGGAGTTTTAATATGATGGAAACAAAGTAGTTATATAATATATTAGTGTAATTTGTTTATATAGATTCTAAGAGATTATGACAGAAATAATCTATTGAGTTGATTGCAATTTTAAGTTAATGAATAACATTTATGTCCCTTGCAATATTAGTGGACTGATTAATGTCTTGCACATCAAATTTAGCTATTGAAGCTAGTATTTAAGGTTAGGAATAAGGATTTCTACATTGTCAGTAGTATGTGAACCCAAAAAAGAGAATGGTTGCTATAATTGCATGCTTTGATCAACTGTTGTTAGTATCTGTTTTATCCACAAAGTACTCAAACATAATTCTCATTTTGTTTTCTTTCCCAAAATATGCTCAAGCTGAATCCTTTGACATACACAACTCTTGGTTAAATGCTAAAAATGTTATTGTGGATTTAATATTAGTCATAAGTTACACGTAAAATAACTTCTTAAAAAAGCTCATTTTATAGAAAGAGAGAAGAGAAAAGAAAAGGTCTAAACTGGCATTTTGTTTGTGCTGTAAAACTAGTTTTATAAAAAAAAGCTAAACTCTAGAATTCTATGTAAAATAAATTTATAAACTGCTAGTCTCCATTATTGTTGTTGAAATCATAATCATCATCGTTTATTTACCAACTCTAAAAAGTACCCATAATAACATATCAAACCACATGCTTTGATGCTAAATGAATTTAACTAAAATCACGCCATGTTTAAACCAAAAGGTTTTTATCCATAAACATAGCATTAATATATTTCAATCAGTATCTTGACTAACACATCAATTCACATAATAATCCTCAGTTATAACAACAAACCCATCAATGCCTATACATACATACATACAAACACTCTCAACCTAATCGATCTTCTTAACAGGTCTTGCCTTGAACCCACCTCCATCTCTCTACTCAAGGAAGTGTTCCATATGCATTCCGAAAACCTTATCCCAAGTCATAAAGAAAGGCTACAAGTAATTATATTTGTTTCCATACAGCTGATGATGAATATCATGGTAGAAAAAGTTGTTCTTGAACAACACATGCAGTACATTGCCTGGAAGCCACAATCCACAGTGTGGTTGTCCACTGTTTCAGTGGTGGCGAATGAGAAGAAAAAGACAGCGGTCAAAGGGGTCATGTCAGCTGCAAGGAAGGAGAGGGAGCCTCCTATAGTGTCTAGGATAACCCTTCGATACGGTGGTTGTATAGGGCATATTAGGCGTAAGGGACTATTGGCAGATTAAATGTGAAGGGCTACATCCTCAAAACTAGGACTCAACCTCATTCAAAGACTTTCGTTCATTTTCACTCAATCCAGTTCACTTTATCACTTCTCAAAGCACCTTTGTACTATTCACTACACTCTAAAAAGCCATACTACATTATATCTGACATGTTATTACCATTCGCTGCTGAAGAGGATATGTAGTTGGATATACTTAGGATAATGTTTCATGGTATGAGTTCGTTCATAGTGAGCATGATGGATTGTATTAAGAAGTATAGGCCGCATGAGAAGGAGGAGTTTGAAGTTCCAGGGCAGTTGCCTATGAAGGTGGTGATGAGAATGGAGTAGTTGCCTGAGCCATTGAAGGAGAGGATGAGGTTAAAAAGCTTATGGAGGAGATGGAGGAGAGTGATAGAAGATGGAGCCAGTCACTGTATGGACACTGTTAAAGGTACAAAATTGTTAAACCCATATTGTTACATGCTGATTTTGCTCTTATTTAGTTACCGTTGAAGGTTTGCAGCAAGGCTATTGTATTGTCCCTAGTGACAAAAGGTTTCTTGTTCTCTGTGCTTTTTTGAAGAGAAACAAATCAAAAAAGATAATGGTTTTCTTTTCGTCTTGCAATTCGGTCAAGTTCCACTCCGAGCTTCTCAAATACGTTCAAGTTGACTGCTATGATATTCATGGAAAACAGAAGCAACAAAAAAGAACAACTACTTTCTTTGATTTTTGCAAAGCAGAAAAGGGAGTCTTACTATGCACAGATGTCGCTACTCGAGGTCTTGATATTCCTGCTGTGGTTTGTATTTTGTTATTTTTAGACAATATTTTTGGAGTCTCAATTTATATCAGATTTGATAAATGATTTGCTATATTCCCTTTTTTTACAGGACTGGATCGTTCAGTATGATCCTCCAGATGAACCAAAGGTATTGCCATAAGCTATCCATTTGTAGTATTAGGTGAATTTCTTTGAATTCTTTTGCAAAAATAAAATAAAATTACTCACCATGGTGAACTTCTTTGAATTCCTTTGTTTTTTTGTCTTTTTACGAAAATAAAGTAAACCTGCTATGTAATTGTGGTGAACTCCTTTGAATTTCATCACAAGAATAAATTAAAAGTGCCCATTACCTCTGATCTAACAACGTCTCATTGGAATTATCAAAGAGGAAAATTGTGTGCTTTGGATATTATACAAACTAGTGGGTAGTTACTAGCCAATAGAAGACTAAAGTTAGTTATATGGAACTGTAGAACTAAGAGTCTTTGATAGTAAGATCATGCATTAGATGAGCTTAGCGTGGTTCTCTAAAATAAATAAATTCTGTATTTTCAGGAAGACGTTTATAGGGTTGGTAGAACAGCACATGGTTAAGGCGGTAAAGATCATGCTTTGTTGTTTTTACTACCTGAAGAGTTGCAATTTTTGGCCTATCTCAAGGTAAATTATTCAGCACATACCTGCCAGTCGTAGCATTTGTTTCACCGTTAGTTATTTTTGCCTGAACAATCTTATATTAATCTAGGATGTAAAAATATTCTATTAAATTCTCATAATATATATGGTCCGTAAAACTAATAGATTAAAAGTACCATCTTCTAAAATTATATAAGTCAGTAGCAATAGATATAATGGTTTTAAAAGAATGGAATTTGCTAGTATCCTACGATGTATCTTATCCTATAATCATGTAACTAAAATTAGCTACTATTTACGTTTGTTGTTTAGTCATATATTTTGATTGTATGCCAACAAAATACAACTTTAGAAAGAAAAAAATCTAATCATATAAAATAACTTTAAAATCCATTTTAATAGAAAACCTGTTAATTAGCTTAAAATGAATGCATCAGGTTTAAAATGCATGGAGGATGGCTTTAAAATGAATATACTAACATGGAAGATTATATGGTTAACCATAGAAATATGTATTAATTAGTTTGCCATATAATAGACAATTTTGTTTTTCTATGTGTAAGGTCTTTTAGTAAGCTGAAAATTTAAGTAAGTTTCTAAAAATCAACTAAGCTTTATAAAAAAAACAACTAAGTTAACTAAGTTTTATAAAAATTAAATATATTAATAAAAATTAATCAAGTTTTATAAATATTTAATTAAGTTGGCTATGTTTTATAAAAATTGATAAAATTTATGATAATTAACTAATTTTCGTAAAAATTAACTAAGTTAATTTAGTTTTATGACTTCAAAGAAGTCTATGAAAATAACTAAGTTTATACTATTAATTAAGTTTTAGAAAAGTCAACAAAGTTTGTAAAAATAACTAAGTTTTATAAAACTTAATTAGTTTCTATAAAAGTTGACCAAATTTTATAAACATTTAACTATGTTGGCTAAGTTTTATAAAAACGAACTAAAGTTGTAAAAACTACTAAGTTTTTAAAAAAATTTAAAAATTAAAGAAGTTTATAAAAATAGATAAGTTTATAAATTAGTTAAGTTTCAAAAAGGTAAACTAAGTTTATAAAAATAACTAAATTTTATAAAAGTTAACCAATTATAAACATATAACTAAGTTTGCTAAGTTGTACAAAAATTAACTAAATTTATAAAAATTAACTATGTTTTATAAAAATTAATATGTTAATCAAGTTTTACAAAAGTTCAAAAATTTATAAAAATAACCTAGTTTAGAAATTACTTAAGTTTCAAAAAAGTTAACTAAGTTTTATAGAAGTTAACTAAGTTTTATAGAAGTTAACCAAGTTTTACAAACATTTAACTCAGTTAACTAGCTTTGTTTATTAAAATTAACTAAGTTTATAAATGAGCAATCTATCCATAGTTCATTGCTTTTCCTTCTCATCTCAGTTTCTTTCTCAAGCTCCAAAATGATAATTCAAATGTTTACTGCTGCATTGAGTTTGCAGTCCATGACTATCAGAACAAAGAAATCAATGTCGATCAAGTAAGCAATTAAAAACACAAACTTTATTCTTCTTACCAAATGATCCATGAATTTGATTTTTTTTGGGTTAAATTTTAGGTTGTGGATGGAATTTTGAAGATAATGAGTTACATGCCATCTCTAATTTACAGTGCAGATGCATCAACTTCACTAAGGACATGTCAACCATAATTTATAGTGCTTTGTATTGTCCTGAACGGTTAGAAACGGGGGTAAGCCTTTTATTGCTTTGTTTCTCTTCAGACCGGTGTTACTCTGGGTTGAGTGCCCATGAACATCCAACTGTGTCAGTTCTTTGTTAATCTATCCAGCCACGTATTTATGTCCACTGTTAATTGTAGTTAAGGAAATCATAGCCTGAGAGATGATTATTTGTAAGGCAATCTGTTCATAACGCCTCTAAACTTTTGGTATGCAACAAACAGTACTACAAATAATGGTTAGAAACACATTTATATACTAGATACTAACACGGAGTCTAAGACTCTAAAATCACATTAGTGGTACAATGGATAACTGATAAAACAATACACATTGAATTATATATTGATCAAATACAAACGGTACAAGTTTATATTGTAACCGACCTTGCAATTAATAATAACAAAAAACACGTATAAAGAAAAGTTTCAAGCTCATTCTTTCACATGTTTTATTTATAAAGCTTAAAATAACTTGAGAACTAGCTACTTAATATTTCCATCTTTTAATCCTAATCAAGTACGTATAATAAAGAACTTTTCCTTTGCAGGTGGATAGATATATTTGATGGAAAAAAAATAGTAACATACCGCAGCAAGTTATGGATTCGAAGTTACTTTTGATGCCATAACTACATTTTGGTTTGTATGCTTGTAAGTATTACTACTTTTGGTCACTAGTTGCTGCTTGTTCTACATTGAAATATTATGAACTTATTATCTATGTAAGAATATTGCGTATGTTTATTATGTAATGTTTCATGTTAATTGTAAGATGTGTGATTAAATTAATATGTTGATTATAAAATTTGAGATTAATATAATATATGTTTGTTATGAATATATGTGGTTATATAAACTGTGTTATACATAAATTATGGCTGCATATAGAATTGGAACCTACTATATATTGGTTAGGAATTGGGCAAAATACGACAGCGTTTATAAAATGCTATGAAAAGATTAAACAACGTTTCTAAATCGCTATATAAAAGATTAAATAGCGTTTTCTAAATGCTATGGAAAGTTTTAACAGCATTTTCGGAACGCTATAAAATAGGACCCAAGCATTCCAAAAAACGCTGCAAATAAACATCATAGCAATAAAAGAAACGCTGTAAAAAGAAATCACATCAATGAAAAGAACGTTGTAAAAAGTTAACATAGCATATTATAACGGCTATTGAATATATTTTTAGGTGAAGACGAACGCTAAGAAAAGAAATTTTGCTCATCAATAAAAACGCTGTAAAACGCAGACATAAAAAAAAACGTTATAGATACATGGATTTTACAGCGTTTTCTGTCTTGCTATGGTATATGTCTGACCTATAATGGCATGTTAACATACATCGTAGTTAAAACGCTGTTAAAGGTTTTTATAACGTTTTTGAAACTCTATGATAGGTACATTTTGTTGTAGTGATGTTCATTGTGAATTGGATACGATGATAGCTTTGACATCTAATATAGAGTATCCAAATGAGATTCTTTCCAGTGAGCACTTCCCTAGTCCCCGCATCGATTGAAGAGGATTGGAAGAACTCAATGAAGAGCTAGAAGAGCTCAAGCAACTAAGAGCATAGAGGGATAAAACCATCAATCCAGAGAGAGTGAACAAGCTAAAGAAGCAAGTAGGAGAGAGTGATAGAATACACGTTACTCTCTTGTCTACACCTCTTTGGATTAGAGGGATTGAATAGAAAGAGCAAAGACGAGTGAGTTTGTTCTGTACGTCTGGTAAAATATAATAGATCTTCTAAGAAGTAGCAACTGGAAATGAGTGAGAAATTCCTTATTCTTTAGTTATCCAGTCATAGGTACTAAAGACGGTTTGTTCCGTGGATAAATGGGTTAGTATGAAAATTCTAATGAGAATGTGTAAGTCAGATAATGTTCTTGGACTCTGAAATGACGTAAAACCCCTTCCTTTTCTTAGGTATGTTGAAACAAAAGACTACTTTCTTAGACGACTAAGCCATTTGAGTAATCTTTATCCCTACTGTAGAAACCCTCTCTAGAACGGACCAAATTTTGGATCCAATAAAAACCCATCGAACCTCGGGTCCATTCCAAAGCTGGCTGTTGGTTGGTAAAATTGATAAAATGAGCAATATACAAAGCTATATATCTATGCTATTAGAATCTCACAGTGGAAATGATAAAATATAATAACAGAAATAAGTACCAATTTCATAAAAATTCAGATATTAGAAGTACAACATATCATCTTTGATATCCAGAATAAAATATTCCAAAAATCACATCAACATGCCTGAAACTGGGTACATCAAAATATATCCAAAACATAAATAGATAGATAAATTGCCACAAGTCTTCGCCTCAGCCTTCATCTTCTCTAACAACATTGTATCCCGTAACCTGTGTGTTGTAATAAGGAAGGGGTCAGAATAACAATGTCCGGTGAATGAAAATCGTAGGTCTTACCATAATAGTATTTGGGCAGTATCATTTAGATAAGTAATATGTCTTACGCATCTTATATTATACCGTACCAAGAATACCTACAATTGTAAGCCCGATGGCTCTTCTAGTTCAACACCATAACGTGTCTTCAACTATAGGCCTTTCCAGTCTAACCCAACTACCATCAATCATGTCCTAATAATGTGAGAAAAAGTACCTAAGCCACTTAATACATCCTTAATGGAAATTGGATAGATTCTGACCATTTAATACATATACCCTAGGCAGAGATACCCGTTATTTAATACCTAACACAAGACAGACTCCTCTCTGGTACTTCCTAACTGACATAGGCTATTTAATACTTCTTTATGGAAAGAAGCGGATCCTACAATAGCCACTTAATACTTCGACCCTGAAGTGGACCCCTCCCGTGATTTCCTACTACTACACCTAAAGGATAATCCTGACCATTTAATAATTCTTCAGTAGGAAAGAGGCAGACCATAAAACAACCATTTATTACCCCTAACCCAAAAGCAGGCCCTACGTCTTATGACATGTAACCCAAACGGTAACGTCTCATATTAATCCCACTATTCGTAGGTGTTAGTAGCCATATTAGCTGGACAAAATTACTCTACAGAATTGGGACTAACCGCACGTCCACCATGGGTACTTATTACAGACGATGTCTCACATCAGTCCTAAAGTCTCACAGTGTTGATAGTCAGAGTAGTTATGCAGACTTCTGTGTGTTTTTGACCGACCTCGCATCCCTATAACTTAGTCATATTTCCACTCTCCTGACATACTACCATATATACACCTCACCGCATTTTTCATTAAGGCCATATAAGAAAAACTCCTATTCCGCCTTTAATTATGGATTAATTTCCTTAATTATCCTCAACTTCCTTTCTAGGGATTTAATGTTATTTACTAATCTATTTATAATACGTGATTAATACATTATTAGCTATACGCTACTGATATAGTTATATGCCAATATATTTGTATGCACGTAATTTAGGCCAACTAAATATTCTAAGCGTGTGAAGATTTTTGCTTCTAATACTAATCGTTTAAAATGTCAAAACTTCCAAATTCATACAAATCTACTCCATACAGTAACTTGCAAGATAGCCGATATCCTTAGCTAAACAATAGACTTGCATTAACAAAATAGAATTAAATACCAAATTTTATATATATTAATATATAGTAGAATTAGTGCCTCTATTTCAAGGAATAAAACTTATAATTTAAACCCTTTATATTCTATTCAACTTTTACCTATACAGTGAAAAAGAGATTCGTATTTAAATTATGGAAATAGGCAGTGCAAACTACGAATAAGAGAATTCATACTTTACACACCATTTCTAACTTATTTTCTTTTTAGAACCCTTTAGCTCAATAATAGAGAAAAGTATGAAGTGGAGTATAATATAAACTATTCAAATTGCAATAACAAAACAAATTATACTATTTTAATATAAAACAATTGCGATTCTAATAAACCTAGAAATAGACATTTTATTTAAGGGAATTTTGGGATTTTAGCTTTAGAGTTTTCATGTACAAAATTCCTCAAGGCATAAAACAAAATCAAACTTCTACTATAAATAGTAAAAATGTGAAAAACTTAGGTTTTCACACACAAATAGTTTCCAGCTCTCTTTGGATTTGATTCATGCCTTTTCCTAACTGCTCCTTTAGGTTTTCTCTTTCTGAAATGTACAATATTTTATTTGTATATAAATTAGATTCAAAATTCAAAGATTGGGAAAGAATAAAAATAGAAAAAAGTATATTAGTGTAAACCTATTACCTTTTCCTCCTAGACTTAAAACCTTGAATCTAATCGAGGAAGAAGACTGACTTGAGTTTTGCTAGAGTTCCAAATTTTTGTGGAAAAAGGTTAGTGTTGACGTCAAAAATAGCACCAACACCCTAAACAGTATGAAAGCGACAAAATGTCCAATAACCAACTCCCAACAGAATGAAGTAGAGAATAAAATATGAAGAATAACATTAAAATTGAAAGAAATGAACACAGAAAGTTTTACAGTGGTTCGGCAGACTCTGGCCTACGTTCACTCCAATAATTTTCCTTTTATTATACTGTAGCTTAAAATTACAGCCCAGATGATAGCCTAATAATAGTAACAATGAAGGAAGAAGAGAGCCAGAAAGAAGATCCCAGAATGAGTGCCATGCCTGCTGTATTTATAAGGGAAGACGTGCGGAGATCCAGTTGAAAACTCGCATATAAGACCGCAAGACCAAGACCCTGCCTACCAGAGAAAACCGACCCTAACTTCTCGATTTGAGGGATCAAGGCCGATCGGTTAAGATGGCCATGCGGGGCCCTGTGATTGCTCATGTGGGTCACCCTTTATACTAGCTTCACGTTTTTGCAGTTGTATCTGATGTTGCCAAGATGAAATTTGGAGTAATCGATCGATTTTTATTGAGTTGAGCTTCCGAGTTAAGTGTCCATAGCCATAGTAATTCGATCCAATCCCCTGCCTAGGGGAAGGGATAAGCGTTGATCCCCTGCATAGGGGAAGGATAGGTACCGATCCCCTGCCTAAGGGAAGTACCAATCCATACTTAGTCAATTCTAGGATGTCATTTGTCTTAATCCGCTTGACTATCATCCATAGCCTTGTTTATACCTGATTCCCAAACCCGATAGTCATCCCTCTTGGTTTCTTGCCTTGATGATCACGAAATCTGTTTAGTTAATTCCACTCGTATACTGCTTGGCCAAAAGGCGGGTTAATAGTAAGGGGGCTAGCCTTTTATTCATAGTGGTTAGAAGATGTCCATATCGTAGGATATAAGTCGTTTTAAAATAATAATATTCAAGCAGTTCGTGCCTAACAAAACCCTAGCAGCCATACATCCACCGTTTGACTGCTCCTCCCTAGGCTGTCAACCGGTCCCTGTACATGGCATGTATTTACTCCTCCTTGATTTGTTTATTTCTTTCTTCATTTATTCCCCTAATGTTAACTTTTTCATTAATGTTAATTTGACATATTGTTAAATTAATTATTATCCGTTTTAATCTCCACATTAACGTTATTTCAACATTTGAATTCGTTCGAATTATTTTAATTTTGAAAACTTCAAACGTTAATAACTTTTTCATTTGAAACCCGATTGTAAAACTTTATACATGAATGTTGATAAAAAAATTATTACAAACGCAATGGTGTAACTTTCATTGACAAATTACAACATTTACAAAATTTTCAATTTTAGCTTTATTATTAATTAATTTCTTATTAATTTCTACAGGATGTTACACCTACGGTCACATTCCCTCTCTCCTCTTTCTATGTACCTTTTGTATAACTAGCTTTCTAAGAGTAAGAATATTTTAGAAACCATGGTTAACATCCTTGGTTCTTACTCACTTTAGTCACTCTTTCCCTTTGGCTTACTTCTTATAAACCCTACTAAACTCTCTCATATTAGCTTAGTCACTCTCAATGTAGCTTGTTATGCACTCTTCGCTTTCTTATGTAAATGAAATGCACGATCATTAATGACAAAGATCATAGTCTCCAAACGATTATTAAAGGCATGAATTTGAATTATAATTCCAATGGAAGTTTCCTTTAAGAAATTGGTCCTTTGATCAAAAGATTGAAGCTGATAGTAACTACAGAGCAAGGAATTCTTCCCTTCCAAGTTCATAATGTCTTCTTTTGCTATTCTTCCACCGGTGCTTGTGATACTTTATAGGTCAACACTCGATTATCAATGTTATTGACATCGTATAAGAGAGAAGCAATTTGACGACCCACCCTTTTTGGATGGTTTAAATCAACAATAAACCATATATGTCTAACTCAAACCATTCAAAATGGAGGATTAACAATGGGGTATAATAAGAAAATAAGAGGAAGAAGAAAAAAACATGGAATCTCGCAGCGGAATGACAAAATATAATAATCAAATAAACAGTTCATGAAGCTGTTTTACAATATACATTTTATTACACAATTTTTACAACAAAATCAAAGTGCAATCAACAAACTACCAAAATAATGCAGTGGAATAATAATAGTAAATATGGTCTAGCAACTCCATCTTCACCTTCCAAGAACAATATCTTCAACACTGAAATGCTCAGGCCGACCAGAGCGCAATGAAAAGACAGAACACTCGAGTCGGAACTAAAAGTTCTTATGTAAGTTAAATCAATCACAAGTAAATATGAGTTTGATAGCTTCAGAGATGTTTATGGGATTTTACATCTCCAATCCAGTGTATAACGTGTGTGTAATAACTTAAGAGATGTAATGGGATTTTCCATCTCTTAAGGATCTGTTAAACTATCTATAGGTAGTAAGATACGCTATATATGTAGTGTCTATCAATAAAATAAATATTAAAATAGTGTTAAGGCTTTACATTGATCCCCCTTAACACAATTTTAAGCATTGTCCTACAATTTTCCTTAGTAGCATCACCAGTAACGTCGGTAGCCAGGGAGGTGCCGTGAAAAGACAGCACTAAAACAAAGTCGTAGTGGTCGCGTATAAGGATAAAAGTATGACAAGGCACGTGAGGCAATGTTCAAGGTAGGATACTACCAGTTCGGGTCTCATGGCTAGTGGTAACGCATCGTAGCCACGACCACCCACCGCGTCCAACACCCCCAAAGTCAAATCAAATCAAGGTGCACCGATCAAGCCAACATCAATATAGTAATACGAAGAGGTGTGTCCACCAGGGGTAGCTAGCCCACTTGGCACTGACAAGCCATCCTGTTTTAGTCATTTCAAATTGGCACAAGTGCCGAGGTCATCTATCATCGTTTTCTTTCTTCAAATCCAGCAAACGTTCACCAAATCCAACCACTTCATTCTGGATCATACACCACGTACACAGTTGTTAAAGTGGTTCCAATATTAACAGAGAGTATGCCAATAAGAGGCCCCGGTCTCTTTAACAACCAAACGTCATTTTTCACATCGGTTGGTTCTTTTACATTTCAAAACCAATTCATATTTGATATCAAAATATCATATTCAATTCAAAATATCACTTCATTTCAAAATACCATATTTACTCAAAATATGTCATTTTCACTTGAAAGTATCATTTCAAAATCCAACATAGGTTATAACCTCATTTAACCACATTCGCATTTAAATCAACGATTTAAATATAAGCATCTCAACTTTGCACAGTTTGAAATTTTAGAAAATAGTTTGAATAGTTATAAATAGCTTTAAAATAGTTTAAATAGTTTAGAGATTTAAAATAGTTCAATATAAAATGGTTTGAGTATTGGAAATGGTTTATATAGTAAAATAGGTTGGAAAATCTAAATAATTTGAATATTAAACAGGATAGATTTTTAACAGTTTATATTAAAATAATTTATTTTGAAAATAGTATCAAATCAAACTGTTTCTTTCCATTTCAACAAATCTGGCCCATGTCCAAATTTCAAATAAACAAAACTCAATTTCCAATCTTTCAATTTAATTGACTCAATTTCAATTTAGCTTCAAATAAACTAGATTCCAATTTCAATTCGAAATAACTTCAATTTTTGAAACATTCATTTTTAACTTCAAATTGGATTCAACATTTCATTTCACTGATTAAATTTCAATTTAATTCTTGTTTTAAACCATTTCAATTCATATTGATTTCAAGTCCAATTTCCATTTACCGATTTAAAACACTTAAAATCAAATTAAACCTCACTGTTCAGTTTAAGGTTCAAATTTTAAAATAATTCATTTTTTCCGAATTAAAATCATATATCTATTATACCTCACATTTCAATTTTTAATTCTTTAAAACAATTTCTTTTAACCAATTTTATTTCAACATTTCAAAGCTTGAATTATAAATAATTCCATTCATATAAATCCACAATTTATTTCCTTTAAAACAATATCATTTAATCAATATCCAAATTCAAGATTTCAAAACCTTTTAATTTAACCAATCCGGTGTCCGTATATAATTTTCTACCCTATGGCCAAGTGAATAGTTATTCCAATTTCAATTTCAGGGATGGATATATATCATTTCAATCCAAATCAAAGTGTCATAGGTCTATATCATTTCAACCTATTTCTTAATTTATTCGAAATAATTCAAATAATAGTTTATATGCTGTCATTTAATATACAAAGTGATAACAGGGATTGTTAGCACCAAAATTGGTCACTAACCTCGTTGAGAAAGATTGTGTAGAGAGATGAACGATGAAAGTAAATTTAAATAAAGATCAATATGCTAAATTGAATGCAAAAACGAGAACACCAGATTTATAGTGGTTCGGCGTAACTGCCTACGTCCACTTTGAGGTTAATCTTTATTGCTTCACTTGATAATTGATTACAGATACAATCCGTGTGCCAACTACTTGAATACAATTGCTAAGTAAAGAGGATGAGTCTTGAAAGCGGCAGAGTCTCCCCAGTGTTCATGAAAAAAGGTCCATTTCACTGTGCCCTTGCCTCTCTATTTATAGACAAAGATGGGTTGGACTTCCCTGGTGGGCCTGGCAGCCGAACACTTTGGCCCAGAATGAGTGAGTTCTGTGTGCCGAACGAAGTGATGCCGAACAGAACTGATGCCGAACAGTACTGTTGCCGATCAGAAGTGATGCCGAACAAAACTGATGCCGAACAGAAGTGATGCCGAACAGAACTATTGCCGATCAGAAGTGATGCCGAACAGAACTGATGCTGATCAGAAGTGATGCCGAACAGAACTTCTACCGATCAGAAGTGAGGCCGAACAGAACTGATGCCGACCAGACTGTTGTCGAACGATCAAGGTATGCCGAACGTTTTGCTATGCCGACCACTCTAGAATGCCGAACGATATATAATGCCGATCACTCTAGAATGCCGAACGATATATAATGCCAAACACTCTAGAATGCCGAACAATATGTAAGTGTCGAGTGCCTACTTGCCTGGTCAAACCTTCAGGTAACACTTGCCCCCTAAAGTACATCATGTGGTTGAACGTGGTGTGCTTTGAATCAACCTGGATGCCGAACGATATGCCTATATCGAACGACGCAGCCGAAGCCGAGCAGACTGTATGCCGAACAACATAGCCGATGCCGAGCACCCTAGATGCCGAACAATGTCAATTTGACCGGTTCTACCGGTCATAGTCTCTTCGACTTCCCTTCTCTCTATATAAGCCAATGCTCCTTCTTCTTCTCCCTTTTACTTCTACCTCCTTTTTTTAGTATTGATAAACTTTTCCTCTCAATAGACTTTAGAGAATAACATACTTTTCCCTTTCCTTCTCAAGCATCACTCGTTGCCTCACTTCCCTCCCCAACCAATTGAATCCAACTAGAACCACGTTTCCTACTTTAGAATCTCCTCGAGCTTCAACTTATCTCTTAGATAAAAAACTTTTCCCTAAATACTTCACTTCGATTAGGAAAACTAGCTGGAGATTCGAACTCGCGAATCTCTGCAAAATCAAAGTCAGAAGCAATTGCGTGGAGCAGGAGGAGTTAAGGGCGAAGTGTGGGTGTTTTGAAGGAGTCTAAGGCTAGGCGAACGGTAGCAGAGAAGAGGATGGTAGAGGCGTGTAAAGGAGGGAGTTGGTGGAAGACGTATTGATGTGGCTCGGCATGACTTCCTTATGCCGAGCGATGGAGGGGAAGAAGAGAAATGATGTTAAGGGCAGAAGGTCGAGTGAATCAGCTCGGCACGACCTGCTGTGTGCACTCGTCTTCAGGCCGAACAGGAGAAAGGTTGAACAGAATTCTGGTCGGATAGACTTTTGGTCGAGCAGAATTTTTGGTCGAACAGAACGAAGGCCGAACGAAAGTCAAGCCGAACTCAACTTAAGCCGAACAGAACTTAAGTCGAACAGGACTCTAAGCCGAATAGAACTTAAGTCAAATAAAACTTAAGCCGAACAAAACTCTAAGCCGAATAGAATCTAGGCTGGACAGAACTTAAGTCGAACAAAAATTAAGCCGATCAGAACTCTAAGCCAAACAGAATCTAGGCCGAACAGAACTTAAGTCGAACAAAACTTAAGCCGATCAGAATTCTAAGCCGAACAAAACCTAAGTCGAACAGAATCTAGGCCGAACAGAACTTAAGTCGAACAAAACTTAAGCCAAACAAAACTTAAGCCGATCAAAACTCTAAGCCGAACAGAATTCTAAGCCGATTAGAACTTAAGCCGATCGGAACTCTATTCATCTTGCCTAATCAAACATCAAACACAAGGACATGGACTTAAGCATACCAGCATATCAAACTAAACTGGACTGATAACTTCTTAGTTTCAATAATCACAAGCCTGAACTTAAACCAATAATAACATATTAAATCTTTTAACATGCAGTGCCAATATCCGAGTTCAAGATTGAAAATATTGCAATGCTGGCTTTCGGAGACGGTCAGCGATGACGGTCTTCGAAGACGACAGTTCAATGCTCAACTTCATACCATCGATTCTGTGACTTATAATTTCTCAGCGTTTACATTCGAATGATCGCACTAGTTCACACACTACACGGGGGGAATATTCGCACTTGTTAAGTCTAACGTCGATTATTTTTAAGTATAGTTCAAACAGGTACTTTGCTAGATTCATTCCTTATTAGCGATGTCTAGAAAATCTATCTCCGCCACTATTTCAGACAGGCCCGGGCCGTCCTCCCGATGAGAAGTCGCAGATATTTCAAATCCGTCAACTTCCCCTGCACATGACTTAGCTCCCGATGCGTTGGAAGCAGCAATTTTCTTGGACAACCCTGCCGATTCACTTGCTTCAAAGATCAATGAGAGTACACTCCACTGGATATGCTCTGTCCATGGAATTCCTTTTGATGACGTGCTAGTCCCATCGAGGCATGAGCGTATGCACTTGCCCCTAGTCGGATACACAGCTTGTAACAAATTCATGTGCTGGGTTGGCAGTGTGCCACCATTCAATTTGTTTCTTCGAGATGTGCTGCAGTACATCGACGTTGCTCCATCGCAACTGCACCCGAACGGACATGCGTTCCTCTACGGCACTTGTATCCTCTTTATGAACGTCTTCTCTAGGCTTCCAACTCCGGGCAATATTAGATACATATATTGCATCAAGAAGCGGAAGGATAGCCCATCATTCGTGTTTCTCGAGCCGCACAACAAATGTCAAATCTTAACTGGAGCATGGACCAAGTTTGCTCTATATAAACAGGAATGGTTCTATGTGCATTGTCCTCCCGGCTTTGCGAGGAGATGGGTCAAAGGAAGTGAGCCTTATTTCTTGAACCGTTATTCCTGTTTAGCAGCAGCCGTACCTCTTCTAACTTTTACCCGTCTTTCCAGGTATCACTCCATGTCCCGACGGCCGCGGATATTATGATGCTATCGAATCCATTCGAGCCCTTCCTGCCGGAGAACGGGACATTAGAGCTCTCATTTCGAACGAGTCACTCACAAGGCTTGGACTGTTGGCAGAAGGCCGTCGGATAAGCCTTCCTCAGGGCGTCACCATTCCCAGGCCTGCCTATGGCAAAGGAAAAAAATAGGCTGAGTCTTCAGCACGCAGTGCTCCTAATACACTAGAAGAGGGAGAAATCAAGGAGACTGAGACACCCGAAGCACAAGATGATAATGTCGGTCACACTCAAGACCCAACGGTCGAAGTTCACGACATCGAGACGTCATCTTCCCCTTCCCATAGGAAAAAGAAACCAAAGTACAAGATGAGGAAAGAAAAAATTGGTGGAACTTCTAAAATTATCCTTGTCCTAGTGGAGAAAGAAGCTTCCTCACAACATCTAGAAAGTTCTCTGAAGGGTCTGTCGAACCTTACGATTCCTAACGATCTACTCAACTATGGTTTCGACGATCCAGAGGCCCTTAAGTTTCATTCACCCGCTAGAGGCAATACGGGAGTTCAAGCCCCAGTCCAGGGAGATAATACTCCAGTTAGTAAAGATAAAGGAACTGGTCCGTCGGGGGGAACACTAGGACACACACGCACCTATGCACTTCACCATACACTTCAATTTTTTCCATTACCTCGATTCTTCCTAACTCGATGTTATTTTTATTCTATGCAGGTGACATGGGGTGCTCCCACGGATTCGATCGCCTCCACGGCTCTTCTATATTTCACCATTCTGGACGGGATTCAGGCTCCGGTAGACACAGGGACAGAGACGATTACGAAGATCGAGACAACCGTCCCCGTGAGTCGTCTTATCGAAAGAAAACATATTCCCAGTATTCGTACTCTCTCGATCTCCCTCCTCAAGCTGAGCCAGACAGAGAAAAACTTTCGCAGAAGGGGTCTCAACCCGATGTCTCCCAAGATCAACATTCCGGTTCATCGAGCATACGGCAATCTCGGGAACATCGGAAGAGAACAGAACTTTCAAAGCCTCCTCCCCCTATTTCCGCGGCTGACCCAACGATAGCAGAGAAGATGGTCGATCTTAAAGCTAAATTTCCCAAGATCTTCTTTGATGGCCTGAAGTTCCTCCCAGCTATTCATCACATTCCAGGACATGTCAAGCAGAGTGTCATCTCTTGCAACAACGATGTCTATGTTCAACATGACGCGTTTGTACATTTGGTCGAAAAAGTCTCGGAAGTATCCGTTGAACGCCAACAGGAAATTGACCGCTTGAAGCTTGAAGCTATCTTCGACAAGGACATCATCAAGAATCAAGATGAAGAGCTCGCTTCGTATAAGTCC
Source organism: Allium fistulosum (assembly GCA_030737815.1). Lineage (NCBI taxonomy): Eukaryota > Viridiplantae > Streptophyta > Magnoliopsida > Asparagales > Amaryllidaceae > Allium > Allium fistulosum. The sequence goes on along the minus strand of CM060901.1, from coordinate 918,871,195 downwards.
AAGCTTGAAGCCACAAAACAGAGTGCTAAGGAGACTGCGGAGGCCGTCGCTCGTCTTGAGACGACCCATAAGAAAGAACTTGACGTCGCAGTCCAACGCAGTGGGGCCCTAGCTCTGGAAAAAGATTCTATTCAAAAAAAGGGATACACTCGCCCTACAGGTTAAAGAGTTGAAGGAGCTACTCTCTAAGGAGAAGGAAGAGAAGATAGCGGCTCAAGAAGAGTCTCAACGGTACTGTAACGAGATCGTCGATACACATCTCTTAAAAGCAAAGCTTGATGATGAGCTTTCTAAGGTTGAGACGATGAAGAGCGATGCCCGTGAGGAGGGCAAGATACTAGCTTCCGAGGAGATTGACTCCCGTCTTGAAGCAGCTTCAGAGGTCGACAGAGAAGAAATCAAGTGTATGTTCGACCCACTAATAGCCGAATACAGTGCCTGTGTCCTCATGCACCGGGACTTGACCTTTTTGGGCGAGGGCTACCTTGAATCTTTGGTCGAGGCTTGGGAGACTTTGATAAAGATTAGGCAGGTGGAGTCGGGTGTCAAAGAGGTTGACGAGGAGGCTTTAGTGAAAGAGTTTCTCAAGGGGAATGAGCTATCAGACTTGTCCGCAGCTATGGCTCTCTTTGGTAAAGGCTCTTCTCCGCCAAAAAAGAAAGATGATGAAGCTGGTCCATTTGGAACCGAGGTTGCAGCCCCTCCTCCTACTCAACCGGCTGATCGGCCAGCACTTGACCCGTTTGAGCAGCATGCCGACTATGATCCAAAAGACCCTGGTCTCGGCATTCACGTGCTGTCTCCCATTCTGGAGGGTGAAACTCCACGCACAGCTGAAAGCCAGCAAGAAACTGGTATAAAACTCTTCCTCTAGAAGTTCAAAGATCTGTCGCTTTCTGCGATCGGTCATTGGTCCTGATGTTTGTTCTTTAGGTTTTTGTGCAGGCCGCTCTAACCCTGAACCGACTCTGAGGAGCGATGACGCCAAGGAGGAGACAGGGAAAACAAGCGATGTTACTCATGCAGGAGTAACTCCCGGTCCTGATGCTCAAGTGATCGGGGCGCTAGATGATGATAAGTCTGACACTTCATCTCCCGCTGAAGGGAGTTATGAAATTGAAATCACGGGCGCCTCAGAACCCACTTCGAAGGTGAGTATGAAGGAGCGACCTGCAGAGGAAAAGAAGAAGAAAGTTGAGATCAAGGTCGAGTCTCAAGTACTTGAACTCATTGACCCACTGAATAGGCCTCTGAAAGTCATCCTTCCCGGCAAATCCAAACCACTGGATGTTCCTCCTTCCACTCCTGACTCCGCTTCCTTGGCAAGCAAAAAGTCCAAGAGGAAGCGTGAGGGAGAGGAGTCATCTGAGAAAGCAAAGGAGGAGAAGAAAAAGAAGTCGAAGAAGTAGTCACTATACTCGTTCAATGAGATTTTGCTTAGGTCATGTAACTACTTTTACTTTTTCGTTTTCGTAGTTTATGTAGATAGATTTTTGACTCCAAGTTTTGGAGGAGTGGTTGTATAACCCCATTTTGGATTATTGAATAAAGTTTAGTTTCTTGTCATTTGAACGATTTCTGCTTTTTAGCTTTCTGTATAACTGTGGTCAAAACAGAAGTTCTTGTGAGTTGCATAAATTCCCAATCCATTCTTACATTGTTTGGACATTTTTTGGAATTGCACATCTCTTGTTTCACATTTTTGGTACTTAGAATATTTTCTAATCCACGCTCTGAGGACTTAGAATAATTTGGTCTGCCTTCAGGGGACTCGGCGGTTCAATTCGTTTATACTCTAGTCCGCGTCCCGGGGACTTAGAGTACTCCGGTCCACACTCAGGGGACTTGGAGATTGAATTCGTTTATACTCTAGTCCGTACTCTGGGGACTTAGAGTACTCCGGTCCGCACTCAGGGGACTTGGAGATTGAAGTCGTTTATACTCTAGTCCGCGCTCTGGGGACTTAGAGTACTCCGGTCCGCACTCAGGGGACTCGGAGATTGAAGTCGTTTATACTCTAGTTCGCGCTTTGGGGACTTAGAGTACTCCGGTCCGCACTCAGGGGACTCGAAGATTGAAGTCGTTTATACTCTAGTCCGCGCTCTGGGGACTTAGAGTACTCCGGTCCGCACTCAGGGGACTCGGAGATTGAAGTCGTTTATACTCTAGTCCGCGCTCTGGGGACTTAGGGTACTCCGGTCCGCACTCAGGGGACTCGGAGATTGAAGTCGTTTATACTCTAGTCCGTGCTCTAGGGACTTAGAGTATTCCGGTCCGCACTCAGGGGACTCGGAGATTGAAGTCGTTTATACTCTAGTCCGTGCTATGGGGACTTAGAGTATTCCGGTCCGCACTCAGGGGACTCGGAGATTGAAATCTGTTTATGCGAGTTCGTACGTCATACAGAACAATGTTACTCCAGTTGCTTATCACCCGACTATAAGGTATAGAAACATTAGTAATTCAAGGAAAAGACGGCTTCAAGCCTTTATTAATGAAAACCAACTAAATTGCCTGATTACACGGTAAAAAAGAAACTAAGAAACAATGGAACAAAAACATACAGGAAATAATTGCACCTAAAACATGAAAGAAACAAGCTAAGTATAATAACGTCGCAAATGTTCACTATTCCATGCTCGGGGGAGTTTCATGCCATCAACGGTCGCTAGCTTGAAAGTTCCCTCTCCAAGCTTCCGTTCAATGACATAAGGACCTTCCCAGTTGGGATTCATACGTGATGGTATCGGGAAAACTCGTTTCAAAACGAGATCACCCACATCAAAGATTCTTGGGCAGACTTTGTCATCGTAATATCGCTTGACTCGATGCCTATATGCTGCCGCCCTTAATTCATCCTCTTCACGTTTTCATCGATGCAGTCCAGTGATTCCAACAAGAGGTCCTGATTTGTCTTAGGATCATAATACATCACTCGATGCGATGGAACTTCAAGCTCCATGGGTATAACAGCTTCCGAGCCGTATGCCAATGCGAATGGAGTGTGGCCAGTCGCGGACTTGTGGGTAGTCCTATAAGCCCATAGTGCTATTGGGAGTTCATCTACCCACTTGCCTCCGGCTTTTTCCAAACGCTTCTTCAATATGGACTTGATTATTTTGTTCACGGCCTCGACTTGTCCGTTAGCTTTCGGATGTGCAACGACGGCAAACTTTTTCTCAACGCCATACTTTAAACAGAAGTCTTTGAATTCCTTGCTTTCGAACTACGTTCCGTTGTCCGTAATGATGGTTCGCGGAAGGCCAAACCGGCATATAATGTTTCGTACAATGAAATTAATGACCTTCTTGGAGGTGATTGTGGCTAAAGGCTCTGCCTCGGCCCATTTTGTGAAATAGTCGACCGCAACTATCGCGTATTTTGCACCACCTTTGGATATAAGCAAAGAACCGATTATGTCGATTCCCCAAATTGGAAATGGCCAGGGACTAACCATTTGTGTGAGTTCTGTTGGTGAAGCTCTCGGGATTTTCGCATATCTTTGACACTTGTCACATTTTCTTGCGTAATCTGCAGCATCCCGATTCACAGTTGGCCAATAGTATCCGTAGCGGAGGATCTTTTTTGCTAGTGTCTGCCCCCCAGTATGGTCGCTACATTCTCCTTCGTGAACCTCCTCCAAGGCCCTCTTTGCCTCATCACGGGCAATGCACCGTAGTAAAGGGACCGAGAACCCTCTCCGATACATTTCCTCGCCCTGCATCACATATTGAGCGGCTTTGCGAATGACCTATTATCTTTCGCTTCACCTTTCAGGCAAAGTCCCGTTTAACAGGTATCGTTTGAATGGGGTCATCCACGACTCCTCCTCGATTTCCGTTTCCAATGCAAAATCGACTTCCATCACATCTATGCTTGGAGTGTGTAAGGTTTCGACGGGAACTAATCCCATTTGTTGCGCATCGCCAGTGCTTGCGAATTTGGCCAACGAGTCGGCTTCCTTGTTTTGTTCACGCGGGACATGCGAAATGTCATAATGTTCGAAGTTCGCCAATAGCTCCTAAACCAGAGCAAGGTATGGAGCAAGCTTTTGTCCCCTTGCTTGGTAGTCTCCTTGCACTTGGTACACCACTAGCTACGAGTCACAAAAGGTTTCAACTAATTTAACCCCGAGTTCTCCAATGAGTTTCAAGCCAGCAATCAGTGCTTCGTATTCTACTTCATTATTCATAGCCGGGAAATTGAGCTTCAAAGCGTAAAAAATCGATCGATTTTCTGGAGTTACGAGAACTACACCAGCCCCGGAGCAAAGGTCGTTTGATGCCCCATCGGTGTACAATTTCCATCGAATGGGGGGAATGACACTGTAATTATATGGTTCATCAGATATAGTAAACTCAGCGATGAAATCCGCTAGTGCTTGCCCTTGTATGGCTCTTCTTGGCAGGTAGGTAATATCGAACTGACTCAACTCGATATTCCATTTTAACATCCTTCCAGAAGTTTCTGGTCGTTGGAGTACCTGCCGTAAGGGCTGATCGGTATAGACACTGACCGAGTGTGCTTGAAAGTATGGACGTAGCTTACGTGATGAAATCACCAAGCAATAGGCCAATTTTCAATTTTGGGGTAATTTCTTTCCGCCCCCGTTAAACGTTTACAAACGTAATACACCGGCTTTTGGACTCGGTCCTCCTCGCGGACCAAAGCCGCACTTATAGCATGCAGAGATATGACCAAGTATACGTACAACATCTCATGGTCTATTGGTTTCGACAGCACTGGAGGACTCTCCAAATGCCTCACCGGATCTCGGGACGCTTCCTCACAGTGGGATGTCCATTCGAAATTCCTCTTTCCTTTCTTTATTATATCGAAGAAAGGAATGCACTTGTCCGTGGCTCTGGATATAAATCGACTCAGCGCAACCACCTTTCCATTCAAGCTTTGTACCTGTTTTATAGTTTTGGGTACTCGCACATCTCGAATAGCTTGAATCTTTTCCGGGTTAGCCTCATTTCCCCTAGCATTAACAATGAATCCCAAAAACTTCCCTGATGCAACGCCGAAGGAACACTTCAGAGGGTTGATCTTCATCCCATAATATCTGAGTATATCGAACATCTCTGCTAAGTCTTGAATGTAGTCGTTTGACTGTCGTGACTTCACGAGCATGTCATCCACATAGACTTCCATCGTTCTACGAATCTGGTCTTTGAACATTCGATTCACCAAATGCTGATAGGTCGCTCCCGCGTTTTTCAATCCGAAAGGAATTACTACATAGCAATATAGCCCAATGTCTGTGACGAAACTGGTGTGCTCCTGGTCCGGAATATGCATCGGGATCTGATTGTATCCCGAGTACGCATCCATGAATGACAACAACTCGTGTCCTGCAGTGGAGTCGACCAATTGATCAATCCTAGGCAATGGGAAACTGTCCTTGGGGCATGCTTTGTTTAAATCGGAATAATCTACGCATGTTCTCCATTTCCCGTTTGCCTTTTCTACCATCACGAGGTTTGATACCCATTCAGGGTAGAGGGCATCGTGGACGAACCCATTGGCTTTGAGTTTGTCCACCTCCTCTCTGAGAGCAGCGGACCTCTCCGGGTCCATCCCTCTCCTCTTTTGTTTAACCGGGACGTACTTCGGGTCGATTTTCAACATATGACTTGTAATAGTGGGAGAAATCCCACACATATCAGAATGTGTCCAAGCGAAAACATCAAGATTCGCTCGGAGGAAATCACTAAGGTCTTCAGTCATTGCGGGGCTGAGTTGTGATCCGATTTTCAATACTCGCGATGGATCATCTCGGCTGACTGAAATTTCAATCGTCAATTCAGCCGGTGCTGCTTTCTCCTCCCTGGGTTTCTCATCGTCGTCTCTCGGATCTATGTCTCTGAAGATCCGAGAATCATGCCCGAGCCAGGGCTCGGGCATCACTTGTCAATTGTCGGTATTATGGATGCGGACGGGATTGTCTGCAACCTTTCCTTTCTCCCTCCGATGGGCCTCTCGGAGCTCAGCCACATAACATGCACGACCAGTCGCCTGGTCTCCATGAACAACACCTACTCCTTTGTCAGTCGGAAACTTCAAAGTCAAACACCATGGGGCTAATGCTGCCCTAGACTCAGCCAGGGTCGGTCGACCCAAGAACACATTGTACGGAGAATCCACATCCAAAACTACGAAAGGTAGGATTCGCACCCTCCTACGCTCACCTTGTCCCAGTTCAACTAGTAACTCAACATACCCCACTACATCGATCGCTGCGCCATTAAAGCTATGTATACGAGCTTTAGACGGTTTCAAATCCTTCGTCTCCATCTTCATCTGGTCATAAGCCTTCTTGAAGATGATATTGACAGAACTTCCACAATCAATCAAAATTATCTTCACATAAGTCGGCTCGATTGTCGCAGATATGACCATCGGGTCGATGATAGGAGCCTCTACTTGGTCAGCATCTCTGCTCCTGAATACTATATCGTCTGTCATCATGCGCAGCTGTTTAGCAGGGGTCCCATCCTCTACGTTGGAACAACACTCGAAATCTGCGTGCTTCAGGGAACTAGCATACCGCTCCATCTCTTGCCAGTTCTTATCCGCAGGGTGAGGCCCGCCGATGATCGTGTTTATGACTAGTCTGCCCATAGTGCGGGCAGGCTCCTCGGGATGACGTGGAGCTAGTGCACGACCTGGATCGGATGTTCCCTGTCCTCCTTCCTGCGGATTCTTCACAAACTCCTGTAACTTTTTCTGCCTAATCAACTTCTCTATAACGTCGTGTAGGTGTCTGCACTCTTTAGTATTGTGCCCATAAGTCTCACGAAAGCGGCAGTACTTCCCGGTCCGCTTTTGTTCCTCGGTCGACTCCTTTGGACGTGGCTTTCTGTACTGAAAGGTATTGCAGGTTGATAGGTAAATGTTCTCAAGAGACGCATTCAGTGGGGTGTACTCGTTGTAGGTTGGAATTCTCGGCTTCCATTTCCCTGCTTCTCTCTTCTTCCCTTGATTTCTTCCTCCGGATTCCTTAGATTGTCCGGGCTTGTTCTGGACATTGACTTGAACTTTTCCCAAGTTGTCTCCATACTGCTTCACAGCAATGTTGCTTTTCACGGACTCCTGGACAGGCCTCGGTGCCTTATCTCGCCTTACCCACCTGGCTTCCTCTCTTCTTATGAACTGATGTGCCTTTGAGTAAAAACGCTCTAGCGTAGTCGGAGGTTTTCCTGCCAGCCAGTTTCCAAAATCTGAATCCGGATCCACACCTCGCATCACAGCCATAAGAATTGCATGATCATTGGGATTGCTGACTTCAGTCGCAGCAACATGGAATCTCTATAAATACTCCTTCAATGATTCCCCAGGCGCTTGGATTACACTTGATAGAGACATCACGTCCTTTGGACGAGTAGTATGTATCCTGAACTGTTCTATAAATTTCTTCGCCAACTCCTCGAAACTGGATACGGACCGTGGAGGAAGTCGAGTGAACCACATGGTAGCGATCCCAGATAGAGTTATTGGAAAGCATCTACACTTGGTTGCATCATTTGCTCTAGCTGAATCCATCATCCATTCGTACCTCATGACATGCTATCTGTGATCAGTCTTTCCTTCATATGCCAGGATAGTTGGCATACTAAACTTCCTGGGGTATGATGCCTGCAGAACAGTGTCTGTAAATGGAGTAAGACTTCTGGACACCCCCCAATCGTCGTTTGATAAGCCTTGATTCTCTTTCATCAATTGTCTGATCATGGCTGTCAGGTCTGGGGTTTGTATGGAAGGTGGAAGGTTGGAGTCTATCCTACGTGATTTATCAGGCCGATGCCTCCTTTGCTGGCGATCTGCCATATGTGCATCTCGAGGTTCGACATCATTGGCATCTTGATGATCCGGGCCTCCAACCTCCACCTGCACTCCAGCTCCTAAGTTTCCAGCTCTTGCTTGGTCACAGTCTCCAGCTGTTCGGACAGCAGCACCTGCCTGCGTAGTTTCAGTCGTATGGCGTCTACGCCTGGGAGGTTCATCGGACGAAGTCGAGCTGTCAGATGAAGAATAAGGAGCGGGATTGCCCCCAGCATTCTGATGCTATTATTGAGTGAGTTGTGCCATGAGGTTGGCGTTGGCTTGCATCTGCTCTCCGAGTTGTCTCCTGCTTTCCCTGAGTTCTCTCATCAAGTCGTTGAACTCTATTCTGGTGACAACCGGCATTTGGTCCTGGGCGGTAGTCCCTGCACCTAGAATTGCTTGCTGATTGCTAGGCCTTGCTTGTTGTACGCTAGCAGTCTCGTGGGCGTCCGCATTATGAGAGGCTGATCTGGTACGTGGTCTTGCCATTGTAGAGTTATTGGTATGAACTCTAAGTAGAATCAACGGACGTCCTACGAATGAATCGGGTCTTCTTTGGGGGATTTATTCAATCCAGTAGCTTCAAAGAAGATCCTTGAGGTCTGAGAATTCGACTCTCAGTGAAAGCACCAAAGTGTTAGCACCAAAATTGGTCACTAACCTCGTTGAGAAAGAATGTGTAGAGAGATAAATGATGAAAGTAAATTTAAACAAAGATCAATATGCTAAATTGAATGCAAAGACGAGAACACCAGATTTATAATGGTTCGGCGTAACTGCCTACGTCCACTTTGAGGTTAATCTTTATTGTTTCACTTGATAATTGATTACAGATACAATCTGTTTGCCAACTACTTGAATACAATTGCTAAGTAAAGAGGATGAGTCTTGAAATCGGTAGAGTCTCCCCAGTGTTCACGAAAAAAGGTCCATTTCACTGTGCCACTGCCTCTCTATTTATAGACAAAGATGGGTTGGACTTCCCTGGTGGGCCTGGCAACCGAACACTTTGGCCCAGAACGAGTGAGTTCTCTATGCCGAACGAAGTGATGCCAAACAGAACTGATGTCGAACAGAACTGTTGCCGATCAGAAGTGATGCCGAACAGAACTGATGCCGAATAGAAGTGATGCCAAATAGAATTGTTGCCGATCAGAAGTGATGCCGAACAGAACTGATGCCGAACATAAGTGATGACGAACAGAACTGTTGCCGATCAGAAGTGATGCCGAACAGAACTGTTACCGATCAGAAGTGATGCCGAACAGAACTGCTGTCGATCAGAAGTGAGGCCGAACAAAACTAATGCCGACCAGACTGTTGTTGAACGATCTAGGTATGCCGAACATGTTTCTATGCCGACCACTCTAGAATGCCGAACGATATATAATGCCGATCACTCTAGAATGTCGAACGATATATAATGCCGAACACTCTAGAATGCCGAACGATATGTAAGTGCCGAGTGCCTAGTTGCCTGGTCAAACCTTCAAGTAACAGGGATATATAAAATAAATAAACATTCAATCATCCAAAATGTCAACAAATAGACATCCATCACAATCAACATCCAAATCAGCCAATAAATCACAACAATTAACTAGTTTTAAATATTAGGTACTTAACTAGCAATTGAATTCAATATTAATTTAATGTCAATATTATTCAATATAAAATTCAAATTAACTCAAATGTCAATTTAAACTATCGAACAACAACCAATAAAGTTCTTATCACTTCATAAATTTAATTCAACCAACATAAGAAAATTTAGTATTGCATGAGTGGGTTAAATCACTCACCTTTGATTTAAAACCGATTAAAAATCCAATAAAAGCCCAAAATTTGAACAGTCTCTAAATTCAGTCAAACCAATTCCATGTTGTCCAGAATTTCGATACAATCCCAATGGAAGAAACCGTGCATGATTCCAAGTTCGTATGCAAAAGTTATTATTGTTAGAAGTTTGAAAATTTAAATTTTAAATTAAAATAAAATGTAGGGGTAAAATCGTAATTACCAATATCGTTCACAACCCTAACCAATCAGAAGCCCATGATCGATCCCAACCTGTCGCCAATAAGATCCGCCTACCGTCGCGCCCACCGCCAACTTTGTCTTCGCCTCGCCACGCCGCCCTCTCCATGAAGTCGCGGCCACCACATGCTCGCCTGAAAACGCCGCCGCCGCCTTTTTTATAACCGTTTCTGGCAAAATCGAACGTCTCTGAGACGACCCAACCACACGGATGAACGCTTCTCGATGCCCTCTACAATACTGTGCCCTTCGATCGTCGATTGGTCGATGATCCACCGTTGATCGTGAAACCCTAACAACGGACGACTGGGAAAGATAGCCAATTTCTAGGCAAATGGAGCCTCCAATCGAAAAACGAATTGCAGACACAGATTATGTTCGTCAAGTGCTTCGCGGCGATATATTATATGATAGGGTTTGAGCAGTTTGGATTTTTCGATTTGATTTGGAATTGTAGTTTAGGGTTTTGAGATGTCTGCCATTGGGAAGGAACATATGAGATAGAAATTGTACGTACAGAAAATGAAAATAGAAAGCTGCTAGGGTTTATAACAGCCTATATATAGACAAAGCTGAAACAAGAATGGATAAGAATGAACGGAACATATCGAATGGGTTAAAGCGATAACAAAGACTCGAAAAGCCCGTTTCGTTCCCGAAAAGCCTGTTTTGTTCTCGAAACGAAAGTAGGTCATCTCATATATCAAAATATAGGTTTTCAATATTTTTTAATTCAATGGAACTAATTTCAAACCCTAATTCTATTGTATATAGAAGTTAGCTTTTAAAATCGAATTATATTCATTTAAATACCTTTAATTGATTTCTACGCGTTTCGAGCTCTCGCGATCAAACGATAAGTCTGATCGCTATGGAACTTGAAATCCTATAATAATTCACTATTACGGATCCGGTGAAACTGGTTTCACCGAAATTCGAGATAGTGCCCAAAAAGAATAATTTTACACGTTAATTAAATGAATTATTATTTTAAAAATCAATTTAATCCCCTTTTAAATTCTAAATTAAAAGTTAACAATTTTCACCACACTTGATTACACAGAAATTTATAATATTTTTAAAATTAAATTTTCCATGTTAAAGTCAAGATTTAAATATTACATTAATTTCAGCATTCGATTACAACTGTAATAAATCCATTCATTATAATTTAAATCCCAAACAAATTCTTTTATTTTGATTTAAATTCTTATATTAAATCAACTATCACCCTATGAATTAATTAAACATAAGTTTCCATCTTATTATTCTACAGTTACCATCTTTTCCTATATTAACTGCAATATTTAATTACATTAAATTTCAACAATTAATTTCCAAATTAATTTCAAACGGATTAAATAATAAGATGAGAATAAATCAATTGTTGTACATTAGTAATTCAAACACATTTCTAAATTTATCATTTACAAACAAAAGCTAATAAATTTACATACTAAATAATTTATTTCATATTCTATAACCAATTTCAATTAATTACATATAATTTCTCTTTTTAATATAACGTTTATTTTATTCCTCATTAGCCTTTATTATTGTCATTAATTGAAATTACATTAAACACTTGTCAATTACATTCAATCAACATTATTAAATTATATTTTAATAAAAGTTTTCCATTTTCAAATCATAAATTTTAATTTCTCACAATATTAAATTCCAAAATCTTATTAAATTTAATATTTTTAATTATCAAAAATACGGGTCATTACAAGCGAGCTTCCTTTCGATGGCTTCCATTATAGAAAATGGATGTCCTAAAAAAGGATTTTCATTGATAGGAAAGGAAATGAATAAAGAACTTTTTTATGGTCTCTCGACCTACTTCCTACTTCACAGCTCGCCCCAATGGCATAAGATACTCGCTCTAATTCCAATAGGATCTCTCGGTTAATGCATACAGATCAAGTGAGAAAGCTCAATAACTATCTTGGGCAGTCAATCAATCTCCACCAGAGGAAAGACCCGACTTGTATAATTTCATAGGCAATACCCATAAGCCTCTCCTGGAATTTCTTTTTCATTCAAAATTAGGTGTAGTATCAATAACTTTCATTATATGTATGCCTGATCAACATGCATCTCTTACATGTTATACCTGAGTGAGTGTGGGCCATGGAAAAGAGGGAAGAACATGATACCATAGAGGGGCTTATATCAATTTGCTTATTTATCTTGCTCACCCTGGAATATAGGCTACATGGCTGCCCTCTACATCAAACACTTACAGCCCTTGGTGATTTTGGTTGCTTCAAAACCGAAAAGAAAAATTAAAGCCTAAATATGATTTAGATGGATGCCTCTTCCAAATTGTTCAAAAATTGAGAAGAGTGCGATAACAAACTCACTTCAAAAAAATTATGTAGTAGGCTCTGATACCTACTGTTAGGGTTTTTCCTATGATTGCTACACAATTAGATTTTAGAAGAGATAAGAAGTGAAGCAAAACAATGACAAATAAATTCCTTTAAACAAAACCTTTAGTAATTCACCAAATGATTACAAGAGATAGCCTAAAAATTGAAAAGATATCACAATTTCCAAAATCCTAGAAAAATAACTTTTTTCTCACACATCTAATGAACCATAACATGCCTATTTATAATAGTCTTGATAAAGTGCCTTCTTTAATGAGCAATTGATTATTTCCATTTTCCAAAATAAACTATTCCCATGTAGATAATTCTTTGCCTTCTTTAATGCAATAAAGAAGGCAATTAATCACTCTTCAAAATCTATAAAAGATACAATGTATTTGAGTCATAATTCCACCTTGACTCAGATATCTCCAAAATATACTTAAATTTGGAATATTATATCATCAAAATCTAACAGAGGTCACCTGGCTCATAAGAATACGCTTGGTCTAACTTAGCTAGCCTCATGTTCTTCATATTCTAAGGATATAAGTAGCATAAACCATACCCATATATGACTATTTGTAGAATGGGGATGAGAGAAATAGAGACGTGGTCCTATACGGTTGTGAGTAATACAAGTTGCATACCATCATAAAAGAGACTCTGGTGGTGCTGGTAAATTGATCAGTGTAATAGATTACTAAATAACTAACTTTTCTAGGCTCTCAAATGTAAAACTCGGTTGACAAGCCATTGAGGGATACGATCCAAAGATAAAACAGATAACAAAGGACAATATGAAGTTGACAAACCTAAATGGAGACAACTAATAAGAATATCTAATAAGAACTCTCGCACATTAAAATGAAACTATGATTTTATCATCAGCGTCGATAAAAGAATTTCCTCAGTTGTCAATAAGTCATTAAGAGCACTGACTCTCCAATATGGCATGATGCGAAAATCCAAAATGGATTCCAAGTACATTATAAAAATATGATTTTGATAGTTGTACTCAAACGGATATGATCCATTGGCCGTAAAAGTGTCTTCTAGAAGAAGATTAATAAAGTTGGAATATGGTAAGCTATCTTGATAGAATAATACGGTAAATTTCAATTGTTGAAATTAACATAACATATTCGTCATTCAACATAACTAAATTAATTCGTATTTTACTCGCAAAATTCTCGCACTATGTGATTTTGAGTTTTGGTATATGTATGTTGAAACAGAAATTTTAAATAATTATTTAGAACATGTTGTTTGCATATGATAATCAAATTGTCTCAATGTCAGTGGAAGCAATTCTAAGTTGTGGGTTATTTGATAGGATCTAAGAAATGATACAAAAGTATCGTTCACAAGCATAAGAGTTGAGCAAATATTTTGAGAGAAAATCAAACAGTTTGAATTTTAGTCAAAATTAGAGCATTCGTAAGAAAGCACTGTAAGGGTACAAAAATACTTCAAAACTACAAGTAAAAAAACAAACTTATGATTGCCAATGATGTACTCATATTAAAATCATTTTAGTTTGGCTGTTAATTCTTGATATTGGATTTGAGATTGACATCTTTTATAATCAGCATAGAAGGATGTTGGGAATGTCCGAAAATAATATCCATAGACACTATATTAAAAAAATTAATATGAAGCATGTATGATGATTTCTTATGTATTAGCAGTAGTCATTATCGTACATGTTGTATTATCTACGGTATCACAGTTTGGTTATGTATTTGACATATAGAGCAAGCACCAAACCCAAATTAAGATCACTAAATGATAGTTTATAGTGTTCTTAACTATTCACGAAATATTAGTGAATCGTTTATAGAAACAACGTACTCCTATTGAAGGAGTGTGTGGACTCAAACTTCATAAGTGATACCGAGTATAGTATGTTAATCCTATATTTATGTTTAAAATTAAGTTAAGAACTTTAAGTTGGAAATGTTCCAAACATTAAGTAGTGTCTGATTCAACCAAAGGCTAAGTATGTCGGCTTGAATAGCACTGCGATAAAAGAAGTATAAATAAATGCACAAATTTGTAACTGAGCTAGGGGTAATTCCAAATGTTGAGAGTTCCATGACATTATTATATGATAACAATACTATGATGCAGTTCATAAAAGAACATAAAGTTCACTAGAACTCAAAAGACATATATATTACATTATATAAAATGGTTAATAAATATCTATATCAAAATATTTCTATTTTCCTTCATAACATATCCCTTTATTATAAAAGATGGACTTATTTTAAGATTTTAAAAATCTTTATTTTGCAGCTCGAAAATCTCTATTTAAAATATTGTATAATACTATCAATTTATAATATCTAAATATCATACTTTCATTTTAGAAAAATTTATAAAACATATAAAGTTTCCAAAATCACTTTGAAATACCCTTTTGAATTAAATCACTATTTTATAGTATTTTAAAATACCAAAAATGAGGCTCGGTGCTACTAAAGCACTAATTAAGCAAAGTCATATCCATATCATCAATATGGCATTCAACAAATCATATATCACTATATATATATATATGAAAATAAAATCAACAGTGTGAGGAATCCCATTGGATCCCTCCAACCTGTCCTCCTGCATCACATACAGTATATAATCATAAAATATAAACCAACCGCTTTGAGGCAGGATTCGTATACAAAGGGTCATCCGCTCTTACATGAGAACGTAATAGGGTCTCATCCGCTCTAATAGGCCGGAATATATCCAATCCAACTAATAATAATTTATAAATTATCCAAACAGTCAATAACTATCAATAATAAATATCATAACATCTAATAGATAATTTTTATCAACTAAAAATATTCCTGGTTAACCAAAAAGGTGAGATTAACTCACTTTGTTTTTTAATAGTCGCCAAACGTTCCGTTTGAATTAAAATTGAACGGACGTTCAGTTTTAACCTAAAATTTCAACTTGCTCCGAATTACTCCATTCCAAGTCCGTAGCGTAGCACTCGCTGATACGAACGCAACGCAACTTGTCACGCTCGAAACGGACCTCGTACAAGAAAGTTATGGATTAATTAACGTTTGACATAATTAAGATTATAATTAATATAATAAAATAAGTTTTAAACTAAACCTTATCTCATCTGCTCGTTCATCCCAGGCACGCTCATTTTCGTTTTTTTCCTTCCAAACTTTGATCGCACGCAACCACCAGACCATTCGCAACCGCCACCCTCGCCCACCTGCGCCTCGCCGCCTTGACCGCCGCTCCGGCCCCCTTGCCACGCGCGCGCATTGCGCGAACAAGATCGCGCACAAAACCCACCAGCGCCCCACGTTCAAACCAAGATTCCGGCCACCCTGAGTCACCAATGTCAAATCCAATCGGTCATCGCCTTATCCCCCTCACCACAACCAACTTGCAGTTGGGACTAACCCCCGAAATGGCCTTTGGCATGACGAACAAATCGTGGTCGTTCGATCGGCCATAGTTTTAATTCAAAATAAATAAATAAAAAATAAACGAAGGAGTTTCTCAGATGAAGGTGCCCTTAAATGGTAAATGGAGGTATGGACTAGGTATGTGGTGTGAACAGTAGGATATGGAGGGGTATGGGCTGAATATATATATATATATATTATTTTTAAATTTTGAACTATTAAGCTATAAAACGTCTGAACATCTCGAACTCCAAACGAGACGTGCCGCCTGGCATTTTGTATGTTATACCCTATTTCTAACGCAATGGAACTAGTCTAGAGCCCCAATTCGATAATATGCAGAAGATAGCTTTTTAAACCCAGTTATTAAATTAATTTCTAAAATTATTTTCTACGTGTTTCAAACTCGCACGACTGAACGATACGTCCAATCGCTATGAAATTCGATGAAAAATAATAATTCACTATTACGGATCCAATGAAACTGGTTTCGTCGAAATCTAAGATTGTGCCCATAAGACTATTTTTACACGTTAGTTTAATACGAATAATTGCCAAAAATCAGTTTAATCGCTTTTAAATCCAATTTTAAAATTTACTGTCCTCCTTCTTGTTCAAATAGAATTTAAATAAACTTTTGAAATCATTTTTTTCATTTCAAATTCAAGATTCAATTATTTTAAATATTCCCAAAATTTTATTTAACAATTTAATTATCAAATAAATCACTATAATTGAAATTCAAGTTATTTAACATATAAAATTAACTCATCAATATTTATAATCAATTAGATATTCCAAATTTAAATGACTTAAATTCTAGGTCGTTACATTTTCTCCCCCTTAAAAGAATTTCGTCCCCGAAATTGCTAGGTAAGAAAAATGTCAAAAACCCATTTACTTTTCAAAAACAATTAGTTGAAATGGATTACCAAATTCCTCTAAGTCGTTTAAATTCTTATGAAAACTTTTCTAAGTCTTTAAAATCAATTCATAGTTACTAACTAATACCATTCAAAGTTATAAAACCAAAATCCAAATTTTAGTTATTAAATTTTTTCCAAAATTCTCAAAAAATTTCTAACGTCTTAAATTTTCGGAAAATTTCTGCAGCATCTCCTTTGCGCGGCTCAATCGTAAAATTTTTATAATATATATATATAATCACAAATATACATCTCATCTCGAGGATGAGGCATCTCGTAGGGAAAAATATAAAAATACGGTATGTAATCCGACATGTGTACCTTATTTTAGTATTAGCAAGCATATACAATCAATATAGCGTGAAAGCGAGCTCCAAATGCGAAGCATACGCCGTCTGCACCTACTAAATACTCAACAAGCAATGAGAACAAGTATAGGAAAAGTAATATCATTATATAATACAGAATATACAATAACTATATGCAAATGTAGCAAAGGTAACAAAATAAACCATCAACAATTTAATATTCATCCAATTAATTCAACATCATATCCATTTGCATTTTCCAATGTAACATTTAATTTAGTAAATCTCGTACGTTGTACATATATCATCGGTATGCAAAACCATACCTGATCGCTTGCTCGACCACACAATTTCACTTCCGAACTAGTATCGTTCACACAACCACTCTAGTGCGGATTCAGATCCGGTTCCTTGATTAGAAACTGCTACTCCCCTTGCATAGCCATATACTATGATAGAGAATATTAGAATCAATCAAAAATCCATATTTCACGGTTCACCGTCAAGAAATCGAGTGAAAAGTCCTAACTCGGATCGGTGTAAATCACCTCAAAATCGTAAACTCAAATCTGGTGGGAATAAAATAATATGGATACAACTTACGTATTTATTTCAATTTACTTCCATTCAATTGATTTACATTCAATCATTTACATCCACTTTATTCACACTCGATCCATTTACATTCATTGGTTCACATCCAATTATTCTTATTATGTTTAACAACATTTCATTCCATATTTAATTCATTTATGGATCATTTCATAAAATCATTTCATTTTAACTTTCCTAAGTTAAATCCTTTTCCATTATCTTAGTATTTTTCTTTCAATACTAATATCCCTTAAGAACCATTCCATCCAACAATTTACTTAAGTTTTATTACAAAGATTTTATGCAACACTTCCTCTATTTATTTCACTTTACAACTTAAGTTCAAATCCAATTTTATTAAAATTTTAAACCATATTTAATTCACTAACTCGTTTCATTAGCTCAATTCAATTCATTCATTACATTAATTCAATTTACTAGTTCACTTCACTAATTTATTTTATTAGTTCATTTGATTAATTAATTGCAAATCAAATTCAATTTCATTAACTCCATTTATTTAACTTTACTTAAGTTAAAATATATTACCTATCTCAATTTATGATTTCCATTCCTTAACATTCATATCCAACAAATTTATAAATTTGGTTTTAACCTACCCTTTTCAAATTTATAATTTGTAAACTCATTTCTTATTTATACCATCTTCAAAGTTTAAAAGCTTATTATCTTATGTTCTCAAAACATTTTAGATAGAAATATTTAGGATTTTTAAACATCTGATTTTATTTCAAATCATTTTGAAATCATATATATATATATATATACACACACACACACACATACATACATACATAGCTCCTTTGTATATCAAATAACACATCTGGAATATAAAACAAATAATTTTTTTTTCAAAACAGAACTTCAATGGTAGCAATTCCTCGCTTAGAAACTCGAAAATGAATGCCGATGATGCTGCAGTCATCACTAGAATTATTTTCCAGGGACTAAAGTGAGTTCAGTTCTTTCTATTTCTTTTAAATCCCATTTTAAAATATTTATAGCCAAATATTTTCAAAATAATACTATTATTATTTTTCTTAAGCTTTTTGGAAAACAATTTTCAAAATCAATGGGTTTTAAGTTCTCAAACTTCTTGTTTTAAACCCATTTTCAATAACAAATCATATTTATAAAATATCACTTCTTATGTAATTCATTTCATAAATGTTGATTATTTTAGTATAATCAATTCTCTATAATTCATACTTATAAATTTATTCTCTTATATAATTCAGTTTACAATTGTTTATCGTGTTATACTATAATAATAGCAACTTTGTTAGACAACAAACAACAAATGATAATAATCAAATATCATCATTTATTGATCAACCAAACACTCCATATATATAGCTATAATAATTTTTTGAAAAATTATTCTTTTATACATAAAATATAATTTAGATAAAATTATTTCATTTACCCATTTTCAAAACAATATTGTGTCGGTTTACCTTGTTTAAGCATTTAGAAACCCCTATCGATATCGTGGCGTCCCACGTACCGACCAGAATTCATAAGCCACTCAACGGACAAATTAACACAATATAAAACATTTTTATAATCACTAACAAATACGCGCTCATATATTTACACTCAAACTCATCCTAGGGTCTTTCTTACCCTATCTCAAATGAGTAAATTCCCACCAAAGCCTAGGGGTTCGCTCAACCTAAGCTCTGATACCACGTTAACGACCCGCTTTTCCATACAATTCAAAGTGACAATAAACCACACATGTCCAACCCAAATCGAACGGAAAGATGGATAGTTAAGGGAAAGAAAGAAGAAAGAAGAAGAGAAGAAGAAGAGAAAAGAAACTAAAACGACACAGAATCTCACAATCGCAATGGAACAATATATAATATAATATCAATTATCCTTACAAAAATGAAACTATTATATTGATGCATCCATCAGAGTACAACAATAATCATAATCATCAGCCTGGACAGTTATAACATCCCGTCCTCACAAGTGCTAATAATTTCCATAACAAAGCAGTGGAAAATAAACATATATAGGAATACAACTTCAAGACCTCCAACTTGCCACTTGAGCTCCAATGCATCCAAAACAATCTATAAATATGATCGGTCTGACCCGAGCATTATAATAAAATAACACCCGAGTCAGTCTGGAAAACCAGCGTGAGAAAACACACCCAATTGGACTTTTAAAGTTATGAAAACCTTTCAAAAATCAAAGGTATCTCGTAAGACCACGCTGCACATAAACACGGACGGGGTTTTACCTTACGATAACCAAAACATTTCATATGAAATCCTATGATATTATAATGTTGTCTAATATACAAGTAATTATTAATCATAGCCGAAATTGTTATATGAATTAAATTCCAGCATGTTAGGTTCTATAACCAAAACCAAAGGCTCGTATTGGAGAATGGATTCCAACTATGAAAGGGTAAGGGTCTACCCACTGAATCTGTACACCTCTAGATAAAATGTATGCGAGGCTACAACACGTTGCACCTCTGCTACTCAGGACCAGCACTACCCCCTTCTCGAGTAGCAACGAATATGATCACTCCTCGGTTGCAATCAACAACCACACAATGGGATCCCGAAGAATACATGAATATCGCTCTAGATTTGGGATGATCATACCCTACTTGGGTGCGACCCACTTAGCCCTGCCGCATGTCCTTGTTTATTCATTTTCTAGGTGTGAGGCTCGAAGAGGCCACACTCTTACCATTTATATAGCACTTCCCACATGGAATGCTAACACTGCCCTCCATGCAACAATGCAATATCAGCATTCATCCATACAAGTTCGTTCTGGGACTGAACGAAACGATTGACAGCTTCGTCTCTAATTCCACCATCTTCAAGATCTCTTCACTTCAAATGCTTAAGTTGGATCGAAGTTGTTTTTGGATAACATATCTGATCCCGGTCTCTTCGAAACAATATTGGACGGTTTCTAGTAAACTCAACCCTAGTTCTTTAGGAAATAAGCAGTCAAAGATAAGATCGATGATCACCTCCTAACCGTTAGTGGATGGATTTCCTTATCATTTGTCCTAGAAGAACGAAACGAGATTTACACGCATAGTATAGCATCATCAGAGATGACTGTGCCACATAACTCACGTGTTTCTTCTAGATATTTCCAAAGTTACTTTTGGATCCAAATTCCGATAGTCAGTTATTTAACTATCGAATAACAAACATTCAATCAGGGATTTAATTCCATAGGAAAAACCAACATTTGGTTAAGCACCAAGCAACACTAAGCCTTCTTAATTAATCTTTTCATTAATTAAAACCATCTTGTAAATGCTTGTATCAAAATACTTTTACAATGATATATTAAAAAAACCCTTCAATTTCCAATACTTATAAAACATCCATATACTTATATCAATGGTATAAGTATATTTACCAAACACCGAGAAAGGTCTCATTTTTACCAAATTCTAAAATCATTTATAAACTCCATTATAAATTTCTAAAACCATTTATAAATTATTTTCTCAAGTCATTTCTAAACCCTTATAAAATCATGCAGTTATTTATAAATTCTTTTTATAAATATGTAAACCCATTTCCAAAATTCGTTTATAAATATCCATCTATTTATAAACCTCTTTACCTTGTAAATAATCTTCCTTTAAATCAACCATTTCATAAGCTCCTCTTATAAAAATCCAAGTCTATTTACGAAACTCTATTTATGAATCTCAAAAACATCATAAATAAATAATTATTATTAACATTTAACCTCTGAAAAATAATAATTAATAATTCAAACCACTATGGATAAAACAATCGTTAATCTTTACCGTAGAAATAATGATAATATTAAATTACCATAATATTATTAATAATATTATTATTAATTTCAAACCATATTAATAATTTAAATAATTAACCTTTAATTTTTTTTAAATATTTATAAACAACTTTAAACAATATTAACATGAATAACCAGCTTTAAAACAATACATATTTCCTTGGTAAAAATTAATTCTTAAATCTTCAACCCAATCATTTCCATATTTATAAAACTATATTTAAGAATCTCTTTCCATTTTGTAAAAACTTCCTTTCATAAAGCCCATTTATTTATAAATTACATTTATAACTCTATTTCCTTTATGAATCTCACTTATTCATAAATCTCATTTAAAAACATCAATCACCATCTATTTTAATGTTACTTCCATATGGATAAATTCCTTTCTATTTATAAAAATATTGTTTAACATTCCAAATTTATCCTTGCCTTCAATTTGCATAATAGAGTCAATTATTTCTAAAATATCAGTCCGTATCTTAAAATAAATCCACCATTTGATTTATTTCTCTAATTTATTAAATGATAATAGTTTCCTTTAATTTATAGACCCTGTTTATAAATTCATACTTTTATTAAAAAAATACGATTTTACAAATCTTCACTTCATATGTAAAAAATTACTCTTATATATTATCACACTTGTAAATCTCACATTTGTAAATAATCCTTCATATATGTACATATATACATACATATATATATATATGTGTGTGTGTGTGTGTGTATGTATGTATATTACATTATATAAATGGTTAATAAATATCTATATCAAAATATTTATATTTTCCTTTATAACATATCCCTTTATTATAAAAGATGGATTTATTTTAAGATTTTAAAAATCTTTATTTTGTAGCTCGAAAATCTCTATTTAAAATATTTTATAAGGCTATCAATTTATAATATCTAAAAAATCATACTTTCATTTTAGAAAAATTTATTAAACATATGCAGTTTCCAAAATCACTTTGAAATACCCTTTTAAATTAAATCACTATTTTATAGTATTTTAAAATACCAAAAATGAGGTTCGGTGCTACTAAAGAACTAATTAAGCAAAGTCATATCCATATCATCAATATGGCATTCAACAAATCATATATCACTATATATATATATGAAAATAAAATCAACAGTGTGAGGAATCCAGTTGGATCCCTCCAACCTGTCCCCTCACATCACATACATAATCATAAAAAATAAATCAACTGCTTAGAGGCGGGATTCGTATACAAAGGGTCATCCGCTCTTACACGGAACGTAATAGGGTGGCATCCACTCTAATAGGCGGGAATATATCCAATCCAACTAATAATAATTAGTAAATTATCCAAACAGTCACTAACAATCAATAATAAATATCCAAACATGCAATAGATAATTTTTTCGACTAAAAATATTCTTGGTTAACCAAAAAGGTGAGATTAACTCACTTTGATTTTTAATAGTCGCCAAACGTTCTGTTTTGAATTAAAATTGAACGGACGTTCAATTTTAACCCAAAATTCCAACTTGCTCTGAATTCGTCCAATCTAACTCCATAGCGTAGTATTCGCTGATACGAACGCAACGCAACTTGTCGCACTCGAAACAGACCTCGTACGAGAAAGTTATGGATTAATTAATGTTTGAGATAATTAAGATTATAATTAAGATAATAAAATAAGTTTTAAACTAAACCTTATCTCATCTGCTCATTCATCCCATGCATGCTCGTTTTCGTTTTTCTTTTTCCTTCCAAACTTCGATCGCACGCAACCACCACGCCAATTTCAACTGCCACACTCGCACACCTGCGCATCGCCGCCTTGACCACCGCTCCGGCTCCACCACCACGCGTTCTCCTCCTCCCTACCGCCACTCTCGCCCACCAACGCCCCACATTCAAACCAAGATTTCGGCCACTGTGAGTCGCCAACATAAAATCCAACCGGTCATCGCCTTCTCCTCCTCCCTATGACCAACTTTGCAGTTGGGACCAACCCCCGAAATGGCCTCTGGCATGACGAACGAATCATGGCCATTCGATCGACAATAGTTTGAATTCGAAAAAAAACAAATGAACGAGTTTTCTCAGATGAACGCGCCCTTAAATGGTAAATGGAGGTATGGGCTAGATATGGGGTGTGAATAGTAGGGTATGGAGGGGTATGGGCCGAATATATATATATAATTTTGAAATTTTAAACTATTAAGCTATAAAACGTCCGAAAATCTCGAACTCCAAACGAGACGTGCCACCTGGCATTCTATAAGTTATACCCTT
This sequence comes from Allium fistulosum, assembly GCA_030737815.1. Lineage (NCBI taxonomy): Eukaryota > Viridiplantae > Streptophyta > Magnoliopsida > Asparagales > Amaryllidaceae > Allium > Allium fistulosum. The sequence goes on along the minus strand of CM060901.1, from coordinate 918,847,564 downwards.
ATTCCGAACCTAATGGAACTAGACTTGAGCCCCAATTCGCTCGTATGCAGAAGATAGCTTTTTAAACCTAGTTATTAAATTAATTTCTGAAATTATTTTCTACGCGTTTCGAACTCGCGCGACCATACGTTACGTCCAATCGCCACGAAATTCGACGGCATATAATATTCACTATTACGGATCAAATGGAACTGGTTTCGTCCAGATCCGAGACTATTCACCGGAAGGCTATTTTTACACATTATTTTAAAACGAATAATTTCCAAAAATCAGTTTAATCACTTTTAAATCTAATTTAAAAGTTTACCATCCTCCTTCTTATTCAAATAGAATTTAAATCAACTTTCGAAATCATTTTTATTCATTTCAAATTCAAGATTCAATTATTTTAAATATTCCCAAAATTTTATTTAATAATTTAATTATCAAATAAATCACTATAATTGAAATTCAAATTATTTAACTTATAAAATTACTTTTCAATATTTAAAATCAATTAGATATTCCAAATTTAAATGACTGAAATTCTAGATCGTTACACCACTAGCTAAGGTGACGTGTGAACGTTAAATTTTAAATTATTCGATATTAATTACTGATTGAGTTTACACGTACGAGTTGCATAATTACATTGGTAGATTCTCTAAAATAATTTACGACTTAATTGATTTATAATTGGTCTAATTTAATTAAATTCAATGATATTTATAAATATTATTTATTTACTTATTTAGTATATTATTTCCTATTAGTATTTTTCAAGTGCCATTGGTGATTAATTGGATAAGTATATAAAAGTTATATATGTACGAATCTATATACGGTATCGATATGCATTTAAATTGGATTTAATTGTGATAATTACTTAACGGGTTTGAAGTGTTTAAGAGGGCATTATTACCCTATTTATGATTGACCATAAGTGGAACAAAAGAGGCGTTTTTGAAGTTTTAAATGTTAGAACTAAATAAAAGCGAGACTAGAAAATTGAGGAGAAAAGTGATCTCTAGCTTTTCTATAAATATCTCATTATCACTTCATTTCTAGTCACTGAATCTTCTACCTCACCTTTGATATAGCTTCCACTTACTATCCCCACCCTTGGTCGAAAATAAATAACCCAAACACAATATTAAATCAAAATCAAAGAGGTTCTCTAAGCAGTTGCATAGCTAGGAGCTTAGATTAAGACAGAATCTACGAAAGTCTACCAATCAAGGTGCATTTGAAGGCAACGTCTTTAGGGTAACACTTTATTATATATATATAATTACTATGTCATCATGTTAGTATAGTTCTTTAGTTATATTTGAATGAGTTTACATGCATAAACGTTGTCATGTTCACTTGTATTATTCTACATTGCGTCTATGTGTATAATTTTTATCTAAAACTTTCACTATCAATTGTTTATATTAATTTCTGTTAAAAAAACATTTATGTACATGATTACATATGAAAATTATATTACATTTTTTATATTATTAAATATTAAAATTAGTTTCAAACTATTTAAACTTGTTACATATATGAATATACACACATATTAATTCATAAATATGTATCTATGTATTTATAAATCATTTTTAAAATATATTTGTTATATTATTTTCGACAGCAAATAAAAAGGTTATTTCTAAATATATTTTATAAATATAAATTGTTTATTGTTGCTTTAAACTAGTACATACATACATATATATATTTCAAATGATCATGCATTCAGTAAAGGAAAAAATAAATCAATATATTTCATAGATGGTCCAGGAGGTACAGGAAAAACGTATCTTTATAAAGCATTTTAGCCCATATATGAATACAAGGCCTTATTGCTATTGCGGTTGCTACCTCTGGAATTGCTTCTCTAGCGTTGCCTGGAGGTCAAACTGTGAACTCTAGATTTAAAATTCCTATCAAATTAGATTCTTTGTCAACATGTTACATTCCTAAACAATCCGATAATGCAAAACTATTACGTGTGGCCACTGTCATACTGTGAGATGAAGCAACAATGACTCATCGTTATGCATTTAAAGCCTTAGACAGAACATTAAGGGACCTAACATGTATAAATACACCATTTGGTGGGAAGATTATTATATTAGATGGTGATTTTCACCAAGTACTATCCATTGTTGTAAAAAATACTAGAGCTCAAATAGTCAATTCATGTATAGTACGATCATATTTGTGGACAAGTGTACATGTAATTCATTTAACACAAAATATGCGAGCAAGAAACGATCAATCATATGCTGAATTACTTTTATGTATGGGAAATGGAACGGAACCTTATATACAAGGTGACCTTATTACACTCCCAGATGATATTGTTATATCTTACAACAATGCAAATTCTTTATATCGTTTAATTGAGGAAGTCTTCCCTACACTCCATAAGAAATTTGGTGACACTGATTACATAATGAATAGAGCAATATTAACACCAAGAAATGAAACAACAGATGAGATAAATAATACAATCATACATATGTTTCTAGGAAAGGAACATGTTTATTATTCTTTTGATAGAGTTGAAGATGATACTGCTAATTTGTATCAGTCGGAATTTCTAAACTCACTGGCTCTAGGTGGCTTGCCACCGCATAAACTAACACTTAAAGTAGGATCCCCAATAATGTTACTTAGAAATATTGACCCAAAATTTGGATTATGTAATGGAACAAGATTAATATGTCGTATCTTCCATAGAAATCTCATTGATGCATAAATTATAGTTGTTCATTATCGTGGTACAAGGATATTTATTCCATGTGTACCCCTAAAGCCTTCTGAAAATATTAACATGCCTTTTAATTTAATTCGCAAATAATTCCCGATTAAATTATCATTTGCTTTAATGATTAATAAATCACAAGGACAAACCATTCCTCATGTTGGAATTTATCTTCCAGAGCATGTTTTTAGTCATGATCAACTATATGTGGCGTTATCCAGAGGAGTTGCACGAAACTCAACAAAGATTTTAGTACAAAATGGAAAAATTCCACGGAACAAGGGAACTCACACTAGAAATGTAGTGTACAAAGATGTTTTATTTTCGCGTAATCAAAACCTAAACTAATTAGAATTAAGAGTATCTTTTCCATCAAACTTTTTTTATATAAATTATTCATTTTTAAAATCTTTTTGAGTAATGTCATTCTACATTTACCAAAGGGACTTCATGATTTCACTTATATTTCATTTACTTTTCAACCTATATTAATTGATGCTCAAATTTGAAACTTTTGTTTACGTCAAATATATAACAATAATAAATTTAAATTTTTATGGTCATTATAGTAACATGAATTACATAAAATAACCCTTAAAAAATGTTTTTTACTCCGCCGTCACCTACAATTAGTGATGCGGTCTCAAGCCCGGACAAAGGAGGAGTGAAAACAATTTATGAACAAATGGTGACATTTTTCTTCGTTCACGTCAACAAACTGCAACACTATAGTCATGTAGGATTAGCAGCAAAATGACACGATGAGTATGCAAACCTAACCAGTAAGCTGAGGCAGTTATAGGACAAGACATGTTTTGGACAGGAGATAAGCTGAGGCAGTTGTAGGACAAGGCATGTTTTGGACATGGGATGATATGAGCATACGAGCCTACTCTGGGTATGCGAACAAATTTTGAGCTACTTGCAACATCATGCCATGGTAAGGACTAAAAATCATCCAATTGTTTATACAATATGGCTCATGCATGCGCAAAAAAAGTAAGCTATTATATAAAAAGCAGTACATGAAAAATATATACACTGAAAAAATATGTATGTTTGTATATACTATTTTACATTAAAAAGAAGTTAACTCACGGTTGTCTTTGCACAAGTCTAATGAACATGCCATACATACTGGTATATATATGTTATAAATTACTATTTTAATTTTGTGTAGAAAGGAACACTATGTAGAGAGGAACTCCAAAACGGTTCTCAACGAAATCTGGGGATCAACTAAATCGCTATTGCTATTCCTACATGAAATAAAGAATTGTTGTCTCTCAAATATCATATATATAATGACTCAGGAAATGATTTTTCTTTGATCTAAGGCTATTTATAAGATCTCTATTAAACAATGACATCTATTCTGGAATGGATCTGAGATAATATGGCTACGGTGACTAGGGGTGGATACGAAAATTTCCGTACCATCCAAAGCATTTCCTATTCCTTCCGATTGTTGATGGAATGATGCGGCCTATTCCATATTACGTTCCATCAACATTGGAATTCCTATTGGTGGAAATCGGAAAACTCGAAATGGAACATGGAATTCCTTTTTCCGATCAAAGAATTTTGTAAAATGAAATTTTCATCAAATTTTAACTGCAAATCAAGTATTATAGGAATTCATAATTATGTTACTGCAAACTAAACACTACATCAAATTTTCATCATAATCCAATTTAGTCTTACACTACAAATCCATAAAAAAAATGTAGATATATTACAAGAATTTGAGATCTTTACATCAAAGCCTTAAACTAAAAGCTGCACATTTGTTTTTTGTCGATTCTCTGATCCCAAATGAGAAAGTTAACCACCTGAAAAGAAAAGGAAAGCATTTTGAAGATCGGACGAGAAATTTACAGACATGAAGCATCTTATTCTTTACTCTAAGATATGAAAGTGAGTACAAGTCAACCAAAAAACAGAATTTTAGATAAAATTGAAGCGTATTATTTTGGGTAAAACCACTGCATATTATTTTTCTAGTTATCATTTTTTTTACTGTGGTAAACCTGACATCTTAATAAGCCTGTCAGTAATCAGTATGATGGATTCAGCCTCTATCCGGTCCAAACTTTGTCATGTTAATGCTAATGTGGATTCAGGTACTAACTGGCTTGTAACTTATTTTTTTATATATAAAAGTTGTATATGGATGATGATGGTAAATATAGTGAATCAGAAGGTAAAATACATACCTTCTTTGAACACTTATGCCCTCTATGCATCTATTTCTCCATATTATGTGATGATGATGTTGCTAATGACATGGAAGAAGTCCCCGTTGTAATAGAAATGGTTAACAAAACAAATGATGCAATAGGAAAAACAGAAGTGACACAAGTGCTAAATATACCAAATTTTTGTTGGTGTTTCACGTCATGAACATATCAAAATTAACCTTTTCTTTACCTGCAGGTGCATTTCTACTTTAGTCTCTTTTTATGACCTACAGTCTTACCAAGAAAATTCAACTTATGCTCAGTACTCTTCTAGTTTGATCACAGTTTTATTCATACATAACTCCAGCATATGTGCTCAGAGAGACTTTTCAATCATCCGAATGTGACTGTAGAGAAAAATAAACACGATTTTTTGAACTAAACTACTTATGTATGCCTTGGAAGTTTAGACAATCCTCAACTCATCTTTAAGATTCTACTTAAGATAATCATACTTTGTTAAAAGTAAGTAACTGATTTATAACTAATTGCATGTGGTTATTTATGAAACTAACCAATCAAATTTTAAGACTGCTAAACCAAAATCACTTTCTTTGGATTTAAAGTGATAGAGAAACCTATGGTTCATAACCTGCTCACTAACTATCACAGTGTTTCTTTGCATACACTAAGCTAAGTTATGTGCCATATTGCTTATGATTCCTTAGTAATCATTTATACAGGTTTCCATCCTAAAAAACTTGGCAGACAACTGGAGTGGACAAAAAAAACCATATGCACTCAGTCTTGAATAACTGCACATAAGAAATTTTCATTTAACAAATAACTCGATTAAAGTTGAAGCTTACTAATAGAATAAATGTCTACAATTATCGGTAATAGTTGAATTTTTTACCTTCACAAATCACCTCCGTGTCCATAAATAATTCGACGTCCTCTTCAAATTGCATTTGATGACAACCAAGGTTTTCCGCTCTCAACCAATCACTAAGACATACCAATGCTTCAACCATATTAGGAGCCAACGAAGCCCTAAATGGATTAACAACTATTCGACCAAGACTAAACGCACTTTCGCTAGCAACGGTTGAACTAGGAATGACTAAGATATCTTTAGCGATTTTTGAAAGTATTGGATACTTTGCTTGATTACCTTTTCACCAATCTAACAAATGAAAATCTCTACTAGTAAGGTTTTCAAATGGATCATTTAGATACCGATCAACCTCATTAGTTATCTCAAGTGATTGTTCTTCCCTTCTTGTTTGTTGAAGTCGTTTTAACTTTTTAATTCTAAGACTATCATCAAATTGCTCATCAATTTCTTCATTTCTTACAATAACATTAGATCCAATTACATTTGGTATATTCATGCTCTTTCTATATTCATCATATAGCTCATTTAAAGCATGTTTTATAACACCAAAAAACTCATTTATTTTACCACTATTCCAACCTATATCGAGAAAGCTAATCTTTAAAGATTGAAATTTATATCTTGGATCTAAGATATGTGCTATAAAGATCACTTTGTTAATTACTTCAATACTACCCCAATATTTGTCGAATTTAACTTTCATCAATTTTGCTACATTTTGCAAATTAGAATCATAAATATTGTTACTAGCTTGCTCAATTGAATCTTGAACCAATATAACCTCATCGAAAATTAACGAAGAAGTGACACTCTTAGTTGCACTAAGTTTTAATGTAGTTTCATAAAATCCCTTCAAAAACTCAATCAAAACTCGACCCCTTTCCCAATTTTCTTCTTTTGGAGGTCCCGTTCTTTTTACTAAAATTTTCTTTTTATCTTTGATCATCTCATTGAAGTAAACTTTAATTGGTTCATCTTCCGTACACATTCTATCAAATACTTTTCGAAATTTGTAAGCAATATCAAGCATTTTAAACGTTGCGTTCCATCTTATAGGGAAATCAAGTGGAACAATAGCCATTTTATCATTTTTAATCAAGTTAGAGTAATATCTAAACCTATCCAATCTCGAAGGAGAGGAGTGGATATACTTTACTAAATTCCTAATGCCTTCAACAGCTTCGCAATAATACTTTAGTCCATCTTTAACAATAAGATTTAAAACATGACACACACATCTCAAATGTATATGCTTTCCACCAAGCAATAAAGAATCAGAATATTCTAATCTTCTCTTTATATAACCAATTGCTGTATCATTAGGGCTAGCATTATCAACTGTGATGGTAAAAAATTTATATATGCCCCCATTCATTCAAACAATTCTCTAATACCCTTCCTATTTCATCTCCTTTATGACTATTAATCTTTGTAAATGCTATATAATTAATACCATATAATTAATGTTCTGAATGGAAGTCCAAGTATCAGTGGTTATACTAACCCTTTGATCTCCAATTATACTTTTTAATTTAGCATTTTTCACTATAAACAAATCCTAAATAGTTGATGCACATTTTTTTCTATCGAGTACTATAAATCTTGGTTGAAGTTCGGCAAATAGTTCTCTAAAGCCTTCACTTTCTACCATCCTAAATGATATATCATTCTTAACAATGAATTTTTCCAAAGCTAACGTACATCTATTTTGATTAAAAGAATGTGGAACCAAAGATCCAGCCAACCCATCTTGAGGTTGACTGTTGTCCACATCTTTTTTTTATAAATGGGAGATTCTGGACATAAATAAAAAAGGTGATACCGTAAGCTAGTTGTTCCTTGCTTCGAATCGGCCGTGCACTCCATTTTGCAGTACTTGCATATTGCAATCACCTCTATTTCCCCATTGTCCTTCTTCCTAAAAATCTTTGTCATGTGGTCCCATACTATCGATTTTGTTGGTCTTGATGGTTCTTTATATTGAATTTCTGTTCGACTTTGCATGTCAGGCTGAGTTTGTCCCTCTTCATTCGCTGCACTTGATTCACTGGATTCCATAGAAAACCTGCAAAATTTCAGTTCTAAGAATAAGAAAACTTTATTGTACGCTGAAAATTACTAATATTTGTTTTTCCTGTAGCATGAAAAAAACTGCTCTGGTTATCTTCTTAATAAAATATATGTAGTAGAAAATTATATGTTTGCGCACAGAGTCTGAAAGCTATAAACATGAGACTGTAAAAACTTCAGTAACAAGCACTCATGCTTGTATCTCCAAAATACAAACGACCCAATTCTCAGCCTAAGTGTAAATAACATGCATGTTAGAAAAAGCTCGATGTGGAAGAATCATTGTTTGAAACTGGAATTTTTTAAACTGTGAAAAACAGAGTTGACAAAATATATACAGAATTACAAACAGAGTTAGACTTAGTAGACATAAGGCATCAAACGGCAAAGAAGAATAGAAAAATACATGTTAGATAATAAAAAACAGATATGTTTAGACAAGCCTACATTTTCAAAGCATTGAACAAGGTTACCACGTTTTCTATTGGAGGTATCTTAATCTTCTTTTCTATTTGAATTTTTTGTAGTGATAATTAGTTTAATGCTATAAATGATGTTTTAAGTTTGAACAGGTGTAGAAAACATAGAATCACTTATCAGGTGAATTCAAGCTGCTAATGGCCATGGCAGCTGGTGGTTACTTCCTAAATCAGCAAGTATCTTATTTTCTTTATATTTTTGTCATCAGTCAAGCATTTTTTTTATCTAGTGATATTGTCAACCACTATTAATAGGGACCTTACTATCCAAAAGCTAATAATCAAGCTGTCAAATGTATCAAACTTAGACACATAGCATCTTATCATGCTCCTTTGACTGGTCATAAGTAGTTCTATAATTTTAGTATTATGAAAAGTATACTTTGACCATCAAGATTATACTTATATTCACACAAAGTACACATTTAGATCCAAGTTTTGTAGAGACTTTGAATGAAATACGGAGACAAATTTAAGCCTTACATGAAATCTAACAAATGAAAATCGCAAGATAGTAGTTACCTATTTTCCGCAGCAGGTAGAATAATAGAACGATGAAATTATGGCATGCTACAGATAATCAGCAAGCTTGAAATCAGTAGGCTTAAAATCAGCAAGCTCGAAATCAGTACCTGAGAGAGAATTTCTTAGCCGAAATTGAAAAGAAATTCAGATGAGTACCAGAGATAATTCATTGAAAAGAGAGAAGAGGGGAATTAGAGTTAGGTTTGTTTGTGCGAATTGATGGATTGATTTCTTATCGTGCGAACTGCTGAGTGAATGGATGGTTATTAGGGTTAGGTTTTTTCTTAATGTTAATTTTGTATGGGCTTAGCCCAATTCAACGGTCTTTTTTTTTTTCCTTAAACATAGAGGTTTGCGGAAGGAATAAAATTTTTCGTGGAAATAGTAAAAATTTCCGCTGAGTTCTGTCATCTACCGAAACGAATTCTTTTCGAATTATTTTTGACGGGAAAACACAGAAATCGGAAATCACGGAAATATTCGAAAGGAAAATGCTGGAAAAGCGGTAAAATGAAAAAATAACCAACCTATCGACGATTAGGAAGAGCCGTGGTCCAAAATTCGCGATGTTAAAACCGTGAACCCTGGCTTAACAGCGCGATCATTTTTTTAAGATCCGGAAGTTTTAGATATGCAAAACGACAGTTATCCAGGAGGAAAAGCTTATGGCTGAGGAGGACAATGATGAAATTAAGATTAATTTTTGGATTCATGTTGTAAAAGGGATTCGAATCACTCGAAGGAGAAGTTCAATGCAGTTCCGATGACAGATCAGGCTATTGTTATGTGGAGACGGTAGAATCAGTGGAAGAATGACAAAGCGATTACAGGAAACTTGAGAATGTGGATTGAAGAACGTACGAGGAAGGAGAAAACAGCACGTGATACACTTCTCTGTAGTTATAATTCTGGAGTGTTTAAACGACATACAAAATCATCAGTGTTGACTGCAAGTTTCATGATTGGGGAAGATAATGGCCACGTGAGATGAGGCAATTATGCCTACATCACTCAACGTGGTTGCATCAGCTCTGATTGGCGTGAGGATACCTAGGAAATGAAGAGTGAAGATACAAACGTACTGGGCTTACTAACACTATCTGCTAACCGGGTAACCGAGTAGAAGGCAAGAAATGATATGAAGAATGATGTCAATTAACTTAGACGGATGTGGAAATTCAACTGAAGAATGCAATAAGCAGCGTGTCAAGTAGTTTTAAAGTACGATGTAAAGATGTATTTTTATTTTATGCAATTTATAGGCCTGATATTGCTAGGCTGTTTTATTTGATTATACTCTGTATTTTATATAATAACAATAAAAGGGACCGATTTTCAGAAGAATTTTTTTTAATTTTGTAAAATTATGTTTTGATTAACATACAGTTTTAATAAAAAAATATCTTTTCCAAAAGGAATTATAATATATATATATATATATAACTAAATAAATGATTTAGTGTAAAATAAAATTATTTATTGATATATATTCAAAAAAATTATTTTCATAAATTATACCATAAAAATTTTATAATAGTTATATTTTAATTTTAAGATATTATATATAAATATATTTTGTTTAAATCATAGATCTTGATCTATTTTAAATTATTTTACTTAGTAAACAACTAGATATTTTTATCTAAATTTCAAAATTATTGAGTTGGTCAAAATAGTTTAATTTTGTTAAAAAAATTAATTATTATATATATATAATTTTAAATAATGTTTTGGATAGCTAATATGTAAATAAAGGTACAAATGCGTTCGTTGTAATCCCAATACCTATAAACGATGACATTAACCATGCACACTTCTTATATGTTGCATGTGCACATATATATGTAAGTGTATTTGATACACTTGTAAAATATAACTCTGTTAAATTAAATACTTTCTTTTATAAACAAATAAAATAAGTTAAAGATTTAAAAAAAAATTAGACTAGATCTAAAAGAAATTAGATTTCATAGACTCAATAAAGAGTTAAAGATGGAATTTTTTGAAATTCATCCATTTAAATCAATGTGACCTGGCCCAGTTCCTTTAATGGTAGAGCCCAATTTCCTATGCGGTCTAAATTAGCAATATTATGGCTAACTTATTAAAGCCTACCCATTTGGTAGGGTGTCTTGAACGGTAGAATTTAAGGTTGAGTTTGGATGATCAAGTACTTTTCCATACCTAGCTACGGATCTGGACCAAAAGATGAAGTAAGCCTAGTAGTTATCCCCAATATAAAGGCCCAAATTGATTTTGGACCTTGGGCTGAGTTTCAAAATCTATTTTCAAAATTTAAATAATATTTTAAATTTAAAAGATAAGCTTGAAATATGAAAGAAATTTTATAGATGTTGTAAAATATTTTTCAAAATTGTTTCAGTGATTAATTATTTTCTAAATTTTATGTTAATTAATTGGATTGGTTAAATAAATATTTAATTAAAAGTTAACTAATTAAATTAAAACATATATAATGATATTGTTTGCATCAAAAATGGCACAAACAACCAATAGATATTAAAAGAGGAGAAAATTAAAGAAAAGTAAATTAAAACGAGTAAAAATAGTGCACATAAGATTTATAGTGGCTCGGCCGATCGATGCCTACGTCCACTTAGAGTTTCTGATGATTCTATTGCTAATATTGCTATTTTACAAGTACTATTCTTATCATTCGGTAATACTCGATAGACGATTACAAGAAAATTGTAAAATTTGCTAAGAAGTGAAAAAGATCCTCAAAAACGAGCCCCTGCCCCTCTATTTATAGTTATAGACCACCGGAATATGCTCTCCCACGATCTCCATCACTTCTCCCACATTCTAGCATTAACTCCCCACTAACAAACGTGGCCACATCATCAGCAGCTATGGATCAGTACCGATCCATAGGCATGGATCGGTATCGATCCATATGACTTGCTTATGGATTGGTTTGAACTCTTTGTGATGAAGTGACTTATTGTTTGCTTTGTGTTTCTCATCTTGTTTGTGGTGCTTGGAGCTTGTTTCTTGGTTAAAATGATGGATCGAAGGTGGAATGGAGTTGCTAGTTTAGGTACCAAGGAGATCGATAGCATATAGCATGAGATCGATGATTTGTAGCTTGAAGAGGGTTATTGCAATGGTGGTTGATGAGCATGGAAAGTTTAAGGCGAATCGAGCACGAGTTTATCGATCGGTATCAATCCATAAGGCCATCACTTGGTGATTTTTGTTCTTGGAATTTTTTAGGTAGCTTTCTCTTTGCCTTGTTATTCTAGTTGTACTTGGTTTTTGGGTTTCGCAGTCATCTCTTTGGACTTCCTACCATGATAACATTCAAGTTTGACTGATCAAGTTCATTCGTATACTGCCTGGTCAATAGGTGGGATAACACTTTCCCCTATAGCACGCCTTATGCATGGAAGGTGTGCTTTGTTCAAGAACATGTTCCAAACATCAATCTCTGATAGTTGAGCTCTCCAGCTACTTCAGTCTTGGTGAATCGTCTGGTTCCTTCGAATTCTTTTGTAAATCACAGGTTGTTGCAAACCTATTGCAGCTTAAGATTCTAGACTTTGTTTAAGTGTAGTCTATACATTATCATCGTTACGATTTCATTCGAAGTTATTACATCACATACCTAAATCATCCCGTATTAATCCGGGATTTATGTCATTACCATTCCAATTTAATTTAGAGTAACTATATCACATATCAAAATCATCTCATATTCATCCAAGATTTATCGGTTTCGTTCTTATCTCAAAGCATTCAAATCCTTTTATTAAATCTGCATCCACTTTAGGGTTAGATCTCCCAATATCATTTTATATTCAGTTTAATGCACGGTCTCTTCATATCGTTTTATATTTAAGTTAAGGAGACGATCTCTCTAGATCGTTAATCAAATCCATGGCCGTTTAAGGCAGATAGTTAGATCCGCGATCTCTCCGGATCGTTGATTGAATTCATGCCGTTCAGGGCCGATAATCAAATCCATGGTCGTTCAGGGCTGATAATCAAATCTATGGTCACCCTGGACCATTAACCAAATTCATGGCCGTTTGGGGCCAATAATCAAATCCATGGTCTCTTCAGACCATTAATTAAATCTACGGCCATTTGGGGCCAATAATCAAATCCATGGTCTCTTTGAACCCTTGCTGAGTCAAATCCACCATTCTCCGATTAAGGGACTCAACGACTAAGTAAGCCCATCTGTTTACTTTTCGGTGAGGGGACATACTTCGTGTACTCCGGTCCCGACTCTCCGATTGGGACTTTAAGCAATCAATATCATACAAGTCCATTCACTTGCTCTCCAGCAAGGAAACTTGCACCTGCACTCCGGTCCCGACTCTTCGGTCGGGATTTAAAGTGATCAAAGAAAACTAGTGAACATGCTTGCATGCTATGTTCAATTCGAGTTTGACCAATTGAAGGCGTCCTATGATGCTAAACTAGTGAAGCTCCGCATGAATGAAGCAGAAGTGTAGTGCACCACGGATGAGCTATTTGTCTCCTTTCATAGGAAATCAAAGAAAACTAAGGTACAACTTCTTTCTAAGACTGATCATATGAGGTAAATCGCATCTAGCAGCATCCAAATCCTCACGGAAGAAGTAGCCTTGCTCAAGTCACGGTCATTAGCGCATTCTATTATGCCAATCGACTCTGCTACGCTAGCGCAACATGATTCAATAGCGCCTCCTCGATCTAATTTTTCCATTTTAATAAATGAGTTTCGTAGAGAGAAGGTTAGGTGTGCCATGGCTGAAATCGGGTTGCGTCGTTCTATCCATGTTATGAAATTTTTCTTGCTTGAAGCCTAAACCTATAATTTTGGACAACCAACTGGGACTATTCCTACAATGAAGGTCAACAAGCACTGAACGGGTGTGATGCACCATTATTCTTAATGTCTAAAATTAGGTACAAATGCAACCAAAATACGCTTGTGCACTAATCTCGGATATCAACAATAAAGGGTCTTTGGTGACATAATTCAAAATATAAAGATATTAACAAAAGGGGAAACTTGGAGTAGGAACTAAACAATAATATATATAATATCTAAATAAATGAATATCATATAAGACTTAATTCATCGAAATACACATCTACATCCTCATATACATCTATCATTATTAAATTTATAAACAATACAATTATAACACATGAGAGATATACCAACTAAGGAACTTGTAAATGTAGTGGGCATCCAAATCTTTTTTCCCTCGTTTGCTTGCACCTGCAAAATTTAAAAATACATAGATATATAAAACAAAAAGGGAATGGTGATTAACTAATTTTGGACATTGCCTAACTCTATGCATCCTGACTCAACCTAAGGGATTCGCTAGCTATTGCATAGAAAAATATTACCTATGCACTCATTCGGGATTAAGCCCATGTAGTTTTGTTTTCTATTCTTCTCCCGCATCAAATACTTATTAGTACATAACAATACATACCATTAACATCCATGAAACCAATATAAGCAGAAAACATCACATTCTAATATGCTACCATAGTCAATCATTATAAATATGGGGTAATAATAATAGCAGTATACAGCCACCAATTATCACACAAAATCAACAATGTTCAAGGTTAAACCCAAGAATCAAACTATCAACATTAAATATCACCATATGTGTACTAACTATACATTATTAATAACACATCATTAACAACCCAAATGCAATTATAAATCCACCAAATATGTAATAATCACTCCATATTATTAGCACAATATCAAACTCATCAAAACTGTACTAACTACTCTATATTACTAATACAATCATCAAACTCATCAAATATGTACTAGTTATATTATAGCAGTAACACAAATATCAGCATCATCTACAAAACAAAAACCATAGTAAACTACACAACATATGCATAGTGGTAATGGTAAAATATCACATAACTCGTCCTAATGTGATTTCGTCTCAACACAACAAACGTATATGATAATTCCAGTTAATAATTAACACATGTGTCACAAAGATCCAAAATGGTACACTCACATCAATTATTCTCAATTAAGTATAAGATCATCTTATTATTATTTATTATAAAAATACATTTATCTCTATTATTTCAAAATAATGATAATCCTCAAAACGATAATATACTTTAAAAATCTTTCATTTTCAAAATGTTACTTTAATATCCCTAAACATTGTTATTCAATCAAAATAGTAACTTACATCCAATTACTTTCAAAAATAATAATATTATTACTTTACATCAATATAATGATATTTGTGTAAATTTTTTTATCTTTCACAACCACTATATTACTATTAAACTCAAAAATAATAATATTTTTCATTAAGCCTCAATAAACCCTATATTATTGTTTATCTCAAAAATAATAATAATTTAACCCAATATGCTTCTAAAAGTACATCTTTTTTTCATCATTATTATTCTCGAAATTTCCCTCATTACATTTTGTTTAAGTAATAATAATAGTATCATTTTTTTAAACTCCTTAAGAAGCAATTGTATTATTATTATTTTACTTGAAAATAATACAAATTTACTAAAAATCATATTATTATTTATTAAATTTTACTTACTCCTTAAATTAAAATAAATTCTCTAAATTCGCTTTAAAATAGATTTTTCTTTATCATTTAGGAATTTCTCAGAAATTCGTAAATAATAACCTCATTGAAATTTTCATGTTATTTTTGCTACATATTGTTAAATCAGGATTATTTACAACTATCACTCAAAACTGGTAAATAATCTTATTTACCCTAAAATTACACATTTTTACCTATTCTCCATTAACATGTTACTTTACCCAAACCTACAATTACGTACTATAAAATGTCATCATCTAACAATTAATAGGTAAACTACCGTAGTAGAACACATATTGTATCAAAAAAACAATCAAACAATCATCGATAGGGTATAATATATCTCAAGGGGTGTGTGTATTTATCGATAATTGTGTTATTTAATATTTTAAAATATAAATACTTACGATCAGTGAATACCGCTTAGATATTTTCACAAACAACTCCAAAAGTCATCAAACCACATGAAAAAAATGTCTGGAATCTTTCCATGAATACAACGCAACAAAACGACACAAGAAAATAGAGGTCGTATGAAAAAAATTGCAATTAGAAGGTTCATCATCTTATTAGTAAATAGAAAAAATATACGCACTTTATTAGAAAATATCTTCTTCTCTAGGCCATCGAAACTCATAAAAACGTAACGTTGGTTATAATTTCCCACTGCTTTCATACTCCGTTCGCCCGCCGACCGCCACCATAGGCCTCTACGTCCCCTCTTATCCCAACTGAGCCAACCCAACCTTCCCTCATTGCCATCAGCCACCATGAAATTTGGATCCACCACCTTCGATTTTGACCAATCCAGGCGACAAATGATGAAATTAAAATGGCCATTATAGTCTACTGCTCGATAACTATAACCCCATATCTTCAACTTTGCAAATTATCGTCCGAATAAAGTATCCCCAAATGATGCTAGGGTTTCACCGGTTTTTCCTTTGACTGCTATGCCCAGCCATCTCGAGCTCCTCCTCCAAAAACGAACATTTTTCATCTTTTCTTCTTGTCAAGACGAACATTTTGATATATATTTCGATTGTATTTTAACACTTTGACTTTTGGAATAATTTGTAATTAGAAAGAAATTGTCCGCTGTCAAAATGGTACTATGTCAATCTTCAGGTTAGAGAAGAGATACTAGCCTGGTGAGGGCTAGGGCTAGGGAAGTCCCATATTTATAACAAAACTTCGGGTATTTTGGGTGTATGGCGAGTCTGAGCCCAAAAATACGTAATTTGGCCAATGTGTCCAGACTATGACATACATACATACATACATACATACATACATATATGTATGTATATGAATGTATTCATTCTTAACATTTTGAATGAAATTAAAATATCAAGATCCCCAAAAAGACAATGCTATTCAAATTTATTTTTTATCATCAATTTAAAATGACTATTGAAAATAAACTAATAACTAATTTATCAAATTATGGGTCATTGCAATAGGGGCTACTTATGATCCTAGATCCACATATGCTTGAGAACCTCACCAATCATCTATAGTAACCACAGAGATTTCAGATCAATCCCAAGATGATGTCATAGCGTCGCTGCTTGAGTTAATTCATAATAAATATCCTTCATAGGCTGAGTTTAGAGGATGATATTACCCATTCATGGTTTTAAATTAAGATGGGAAGCAGAAAGAAACATTGAGTGAGGAACTCGATTCTAATTGTGATTAGGTGCCATAGGACTTGTAACGACTACTCTACACCTCTGACACCCAAATACCATAGTTAGTGCATTACCATGGTACCCGACTAATGTGAATGGTAGTCAAGGTAAAGTAATATCAATCCAAAGCAGAACCCATTTTATATCTCACAATGCATAGAATAAAATATAATAATCATATAGGTATAAAGTAGGCGAAAGAGTAATATAGTTAAATGAACTAAAAAGAATCAAAGTGCAGCATGTCCATCACAGTTATAGAAAATAAAATGCAGTATAGTTTATACATTTGAATAATAAACTCCAAATATGAAATTATCTCTAATAGAATAATAAGCACTGAAATAGCTCTACATTACATCACAACAGAAATAGCGATAATAACTCTAAATATAGATATATGAAAGTGCTAGCCGCCTCCTCGTCCTTCACATGTCTCAATGCGCTATCTCATATCTATTATCTCTAATCTACTCTGCTCATTTTAGAGTCCTCGTGTAACAACCCGCATATTTTATGATTCGTATATTTAAATGTTTAATTTAAATATAGCATCGTTAGTCAGATTTAAGTTCGAAAATGTCACTATTTCATAAAAGAACAATCAAATTAGTGAAAAGACAATGTGGGTCGTGCTATGTGGAAGTGTCTATTTGAAAACACAGTCAAATAGTTATTCAGACGTCTGAAATGAATGGTTCAGACGTCTGAAATTGCTCGAGTTCAATCAGAAAGAAAATAGGCTAAAATTGCCATTTTCAAACGTTTGAAATGAACGAGTCAGACGTCTGAATATTGTACTAGACAATATATGTTTTTCCAGATTCAGACGTTTGGTTTGGAAATTTCAGACGTCTAAATGTAGACAGAAATTGAGATTCAACAATTTGGACTCGAGACCCCTTCCATTGAGTCCAAAATGGTGTTTGCGACCTTTTTGAGTATAAACATCGATATGTTTGGAGTTGAGTAGAATTTTGACATTTTCACTTAGGGCTTTGGGTTTGGGTTTGGGTTTCAGCCCACTAACCCAACTCATCTTATATCCTAACTCCACTCCCTCTCCTCTTCATTCAATTCTATTATTTTCCTAACACTTCAAGCTTTAGTAAAAATGGGTGAAGAGATTGGAAACTAAAATCCTTAGCCCTAGTTTCCTTTGCAAATTCAAGTTCTAGCTCCAAAATCAAAGAGAAGCTTAGGTAAGCATCCTCTTCTTCTTCTCCATCTCAATCGCTCTCCAATTTCAGAAATTTCCTATGACCTAACTTAGGAAATATTTGTTGTAATCTTAGATTGGAGCTTTTAGAGTTGAAGTTGAAGTGTGGTTGATCTTTCTTTTGATTTCAAAGCTTCTCATTTGTGTTTGAGTTGAAAAGGTGAGTTTTTGAACTCACATCTATGTCTATAGCTTTCATTGTTGTTAGGTATGAGTTCCTAACATCTATTCATGTTCATTTGCTTTTAATTTGGATTGATTTGGTGGATTTTCCAATTTTTGGTTTTTGAAGTCCAATTTTGTGAAAATCCTTGTATGGATGTATGAACATGCTTACCGGGGTGTATCGAAGAGCCTATTATGTTGGGTTGTCGCTTGGCATCCCTAGTCGTCGTTGCTCGATCGATCGGTTCCGGTAGGGTTTTGCCCCACTTGGGGGCTAGGATGATTCTGCTTTGGAAGTAGGTTCAGTCGACTGAACCAGTAGGTCAGTCGACTGAACCAGGGACAGAAAACATTCTGTCCCTGTATCAGTCGACTGACCACCTTGGTCAGTCGACTGACCTGGAAACCGAAAGTTTCCAGGCATTGTGTCAGTCGATTGACCATCTGGTTCAGTCGACTAACCTGCTTGTCTCAGCCCAATTTGTCTATTTTGCTTAGTTTTCCAAATTTAATTGATTCGTGTTGATCCGATTTGTTATCAATTATTATCGACTTTGATGACTCCTTTTTCGGGATTTTGGGAATATCCATTTTGATGGATTCAGTATCGATTTATATGGATTTGATTCACGACTTCGAATGTGGATTTTGGTGATTGATTGTTTCTACAATCATTTTTGTGATTTGTCACTTTAAAAATATAAAGGTTTCGTATACTAGTAGTAAATATTCAACTCTTTCACAAAGATGATTCCAACTCTATTTTTAATACAAAGGTCGTTTGTAAAACCATTTTCTAATCTATTAGTATATACAAACATTTACCTCATTCATATGAGAAAATCTAATTAAACGGCTTAGCAAAACAAGTGGTATGAAATGCTTGCGTTTACTTCGTCGGTTAATTTTTGGACTCGTTCGATTGAAAATCTTGTGACAATCTTCGAGTGGAAGTCTACAATTTGTTCGTAAATATTTAAGTTAAGCCAGTGGTTATGGGACATGAAGTTAAACTTCTATATTTACTAGCTTAGTGTGATTCACACTTTTTATTGATAGATGATGATCATTTTGTGATTTAGACTAGCGATGTGTGATGTCTATTTGTTTGTGTGGGGACTAAAAACCCCGTTTGTGGAACTTCGGTTCAATTTTGTGGGGTAGCGACCCATGGTCTTCGGGCCATTTGTGGAGCTTCGGCTCAAAATTGATGGTTAGCGACCATGGAACAGCGTTCCATTTGTGATACACGTGTTGGTGAGTTTTCATGCTCCCGTTTGTGATAGGCCTCCCCCCCTTTGTGATTTCTGGATTTCTAATTGATGATTTCTAGAATTTGTGTTTCACCAATTTTCGTGGATTGCATTGATAAGCTTTATCAATATTTGTGTTTGGTGAATAATTTAAAGAATATGACATTCTTTTGGTTTTTGAGAAGATTTGAGATATTGTATGATTTTCGTTGTTAATTGATGTATACTTAACACAGTATGTCATTTTTGTTATCATACGTTTTTGGTCATATCTCTTATCCTATATCATTTTATCTGATATTTATAGCTAGACTGATCCGTTTATTATTTTCTTCTTAAATAATACTCGGGTCAGACCGAGATATTTCAGGTGCTTCTGCTTGACTTCTTATCAGGGATCATCATCTGACTTTTGGCTAACTACTTTAGCTTAGTAGTTTTTGTTGTTATACATTCGAGATATAGACTCCTTGATGTATACTTATTATTTTGTCCAGCATTTGTAACTATTCTTTTGTGATGTAGTGAATCTTGTATGACCACTAATTTGATGTACACTTCTATGTGTTATATTCATATCTGTTTCCGCCTTTGTGATATGAATATCTGTGACTGATTTGTGTTATGTTTATTTCTATATTTTTTTCCGAAGGCCTCATAGCCACTGTGTGGTAGCTTTGAGTTTGTATTTGATATGTCGGATTTCCTCTTGAAAAGAAATGTAAGTTATATTATCTGACATATCGGTACTCGCATAAAGCAATTACGCAGATGGTCGCTCCTCAACAGCCTTATTCTTCGTGCTAGTCGACGGCATTACCCCGTAGTGTCCTTGGCTAGCGTGAGTATAGAGGTGGGGCGTCACACCTCGAGATAATAATAAGCAAAGTAAACGACCTCTGGTCATATGAGCCTGGCATGAGTTATCTATAATTTCAAAATATATATAAAATTGACATTGTAAAAGTGAGAATACAAGGTATGGAGAATCATCCCTGACATGTTCCTACAACCAACAAATTACCACATAACACGATATATGGTATACCATCATCATATAAATATATTGCACTAAGTTTGATCCAAAGTGTCGGGGTACCTAACTCACTAGTACCTACATCACATGACATTCATCCCAATCACACAACAATCAAATCAAATATAATAATCAAAGTAAACACAACAATCACCAGCTAAGCCTTGCATCATCACTAAGATGCCTTAGAAATATGATAGCTCGTATGACCATCACTGAGGCTAGCATCACACTACGTCATGATCATATCCATGCTCGAACACAAACCTTCACTAAGGTACTACCATCAATAAGCTGAGCTAAACCAACATTAAGGCCCAAGGTGCATAGATGAACAATTCCACACACCCTCACTCCACGAGCACCCATCACATCTATGTTTTATCCATCAATCACTTTGGCAGACAATCCGATAATAGAACCCATTGTACATTCCACTTTAATAGTTCACATCGTTGAATGTGCCTCCTCGGACCATCACTAAATCCGACAAACCTCCTCAATTGAAGTGTTCGATCCAAATGACACATATCGTTGAATCATCAAAGTTCAAAATGTTTCTAGCCACTTAACAAAATTCCTAGGATTCTCCCGCGTCGAACCTGAAGCAACACACAATCCCCATACCTGTCCCAAAGTAATTTGCAAAATATCTTTGTCACTACTGCTTATTCCCCATGCATCCAAGTCAATCATGTTTCAGTAGTATCATGAGATACATCCATCAAAATGAAAGGCGGTTGATCATGGGTACACCACTAGCCTTACCAAACACTCAAGCAAATTCTTGAATCGATCACCCACTATTCATGATCGATCGACGGTGATCGATCATCCTTTTACACTTAGCCTTTATTCAACTTGCATGACTCATGCCCAAAGTAACTACTAGCCTTCCTTGAAGTAAACATATACTGGCCCTGAAGAAATAACAAGCTTCATCTGCATTTGCACCATGACAACCGTAAGTCACATATTGATCATATTTCCATCATAACTCGCTAATCACTAATCCAAATCGCCGACGATCGATTATTATGCCTCCTTGCACTGCCCTGGACCTCCCATACCGATGCCTCTTCATCACAGCCCTCGAGTATTTAGCCAAATTATCTTGAGTTTCTACATGAGTGGACCGAAGCTTCATTCGTTATGTCCTCGTGCATTCCTAAGCTAACTCCAATTTCCACCACCAAGTACAATTTTGCATTTTAACCCCTCCTTGATCAATCAGTCTGACCTATAGGGTTCAGTCAGTGGCGGCCGATCAACTTTGTTAAAAATTCACCTAAGTAATATTCTGGACTTTTAGCATCGATCATCGTCTGGATTTCCGCTCCGATCTAAATTCAAACTTAAGTCTACATTGAAATGTCTTCAATCACTCTAGAACAGATCCATCCCAAAAACGCACATCAATACACTATCATCTAATTTAAGCGTAAAATAATATACAACAACCAAACAAACAAAATATATATACAATATAAGCATTATATCATACATATATCTTATTTTAACATAAATATGACAATTCAATGCATGGATATTAAGGAAAATCCATTTAAAACCATTTGAATTCATTTGTAAAACATTAAAAAATCCAAATCAATAAAAGATCTCATTTTTGACATAAAAATGATTATAAAACACATTTTAAGCATATAAAAACATTTTAAAGGTTGTGAGATGATAGATCGCTCACATATTGATGTATGATTACCCAATTTCACAAAAAATGAAGTAGATCTGCCCCACATAGCTGTTGCATGAACCCTAATGCGTCTTATTTCTAGAATAGTTGATCCTTTGCAAATCCCTTTGTTAATCCCTCTTTAATTTCTTGTTTAAACAAATTTTAATGAAGATTAAGGATGTTTTTGCTAATAGAAGGTCTAATATATGTTAGAAATATTGTTGAGAGACGGAAAAATGATTTGCGGCTACTCCCTAACCTAAAATTAGCTTTAAGTGGCTAAGTATGAGCTTAGTCTAATTACCCACTAATAAATTCAAAAAAAATCTAACTTAAAATGTGCAACACCCCACCTCTATACCCATTCTACTAGAAAGTAGTACTAGGTAATACAGTCTAATAATACAGAGAATGAGGCAGTATTAGGCTTACATTCGTAGATATTCCCTTGGGCTAAAGTTAGTACACATTTCAAATAATATAAACACTGATCATTATATACTCAGTATCGACACAAAGCAATAAACACATATTGTTTACTGGATAGAACAATACACAATATAGAAGTAATAAATATGTCCACATAGTTAGAATGCAGTGTAAAATACAGTACATCAAATGTCTACTCTTAATACTGAAATTTCAATCAATAGGATTTCCACCGTGTCTTTTTGAAGTTCTGAAAATACCCTTGATAGCATCCCTTTTCTGACCATTCATCAATAGAATATCACTACTGCTTTGCAGTATGCACCACCATCCCCTTCGTGACTACCCATCAACGGAATCTCATTATAGAATTTGCAACCTCAACCACCAATAAGACTGCTTGAAATAAAGGCGCCTGTGACCACCAAAGGTTTTTCATGTATAGAACACACATAATAAAAATAACGTTATTTTTATAAAATTATTTTCCCTCATTAAAATTTCTTAAATAAAAAGTAAATATCTTAATTTCTTGGACACACACAGCTGTGTGCATTTACACTACTATACATAGTCTCAATTGGTCTACAAAATATCAATTTCTAGCCAACTATATATGTAACATCATAGTCAATACATCAACATAAAATACATAATCGAGGCTAGAAAAATACATATGGAAAATATCATCCTAACATGTATACTAGCCTCCAAAAGGTATCATGCCAGTTAAGCAAGCTACTTCGTCCTTGGACCCAAAATGTCTAGGACTTACCCAAGTATTATAAAAATAACACATGGATCAGATTATGTCTAAAATGTAATATCGATAAGTGATAATGATTTACATATAATGTGTTTCAGAAGGTAGCATATGAATACCATAAATATAAGAGTATATCTCAAGCTATACATATACCAATCAGTCATATCATGTAAAATAAACAACAAATTAAATGAACATTATATATAGAGGGTGAATCAACCATGCAAACAATCTTCAACATACACACCAAATTTTCCAAGAAGAGAGGCATGCACGCAGCTATGCCATGATTAGCCCTCAGCCAACTGCATAATAGGTACGGGTCGGACTCCTCAATATGACATGCTCGCAGCGGTGTCATAGATTATCCTATGGATAATCATATATATATGTGTGTGTGTCTATGGGTTTATATCGACTTGCAGTTGTATTTATCTCACAAAGGTGAATAAGTGTTGTCTATTTATACACATCAAAAACTAGATGACTCTGCTACACCAGGGGCCTTCCTCACACACTCTTATCACTACCCCTACAGGCTTAAGTTACCTCGATAGCCATCGTGACTCAGAATCCATCTTGCACCAACGTGCTACATGATTACGCAATGCAATAGTTATGACCCTACAAGTAACCCAAATTGTAACAAACTGCTGGCCAAGGTGACATAGGGCAATGGCTCATAGCAATATACAATAATAGTGTCCCTGGTTTGGTGCATGAACCACAATAAAGCCGTTAGGATGGATGCTTTCCTAATCTGGTTTACTCCTCACCAAAATAATAAGAGTTTGCACACATGATAGACACACTTATGGATCTCAGCTTGCGACTCACAGCTCGCACACCTTGTATACATATATTCCCTATGTATCACTACACTGTATGAGTAGCATCTACTTACAAAAGGTAGTAGAATAAATATTAACTCAGGTGTCCCATACGACCTGGTGGTACTCACTCATTTACTCAATGCTTGTAAACTTCACTCACATCTCCAATGGTCTTCTATATAAAGTCTAGAGAATAGACAAAAAAATTCTACCGAAAGTCCCATACCAATCGGTATTATAACTCAGTTTATTCAAATTTCTCATTATGTAGAAAATATTATTAAACACACATAGAGGTAATTTATAATAGAAATTTTATTAATATAAAATCATGTTTACTTCTTTCAGAGGCTTGCTAGATAATTTGCATTTAAAATGAACATTCCTCTTTTTGATATAAATCCAAAATAATGATTTTTGAATTATATAAATAATTTATAAATTTTCATCCATACTTCAAAAATTATGTGAAACTCCTTTAAAATTTATTTGGATTTGTAAGTGAATTTCAAAATCCAAAAATCAATTTCTATTTAATTTAATTGAAGAATTCTTTTCCTATTTTATTTTTAATGAATATAAACTCTTTTTCATAAAACGACTACATGTTGAGAAGTGACTAAATTTTACTTTCCAAATATATATTTTTTTTCTAATTTTTTTTAAAATAAACCGTGTTACATTGCCTGGAGCTTATGCTCCAGGCTTGGCGACAGATCGACCGGTCCCTACTCGACCTATCCCTACACAACCAATCGACCGGTTAGGCTAGGTTTGGTGCATCGGTGGTAACATCGATGCGTGATTATTGTAACAGCTTTGGCTAAAGCGCTTCATTCCCACCCCCTTCGACATTGTTTCGTGTCGCTTCTTCCACCGTTTGAAGCCATCATTGTGCACATACCCAAGCATCAATTTAGCACCCAACTCCATACAATATCAACATCTATCTAAAGTATGATGGGATGAATTTTACAAACAATGAATGGGTTTAGGGTAGGAAGCGAACAACAAACAATTCACACAACTAATCCAGAGCACTGACATTTGAATTAGACAGATTTGTGAGTAGAATTACTTACCTGAAGTACCAAAGTTCCTAACCATTTCAATGCACTTCACGTTTACTCCTCCTACCTCTATATTCTTCTACTGTAAACTCCAACTAGCCCAACCTTAGATTAAAACTTGAGCTTCATCTTTTTTAATGGTATAGTGAAGTGTTGAGAAGGTTATGTTTTAATTTTGAGATTTCAGATATTTTATCTCTATTTTATTTGAATATTTAAAATGAAAGCTAGGGTTTTAATTTTTCCCTAAAGTTGAAATGTGAACTATGGAAATTACAAAATGGGATATAGGTTGTAATATTTGTAAGTGGAGAGGAAAGTGATGGACAACTCAAGAGAGTTAGGGCAATAAAAATATCTTAGGCATGTTTCTCGGGCTATGTAGGCTCATTTTATTCCTTTAATTATTCATTTCCCTTCATTTTTTGTTTATAAATTAATTTCCTTCTTATGCAGATTAGCTCAAATTTCCAAATAAAAATCATAATTACCTCCCACAAGTGTTTGAGTATTTCATATTTTTATATCTATTATTTCCCATGATTTAACTCTCTCCAATAATTACTTCCTTAATTTCTCTTACAAGCCCATTTACAAAGATAAATTTATAAACTCCTCTTATAAATGAAATAATTTTTTATCTTTTGAAGATAAATTTCCAAACTCATTTTATTTTAGTATTTACTCTATATAAAAATTTATTTAATCATTTTAAGTAAATCATTTAAGCTTTATAAAATTGCTAAACTATTTGTAAAAATCAAAATTTACCCAGGTTAAACATTTTGCCACTTTATATGAATATTTTACCATTAAATTTCTAATTTACCTCACATATATAACACTTTATTATTTAAAACCCTTATTAATTGATTAAATCTTCTTACTAAATTCCCAATTAGTTACTTCTCAACAACGAGTTATTACAAAATAGTCATATCTTCTAGACCATAACGTCAAAAATCTTTTATGACCACACTACAGAAAGGCAAACTATCAAATATTTCATTTGGAAGTGGTTTTTGACCCTAATTCTACTTTTATAAAAAGTTATTGCTCTTACAAGGTCATGGTCAAAATTGTCGATAATTTATTCTAGGGGTCAAAATTTTCAATACTTAACATTCCTCAAAGTTATAGTTTATTTGGACCCAATCTAGATACGAAAATAATATCTTTACAACCTGTGGAAATGTAAAATGTGGGCCATTACATTCTTCCGCCCTTTAGGAATTTCGCCCTCGAAGTTCTAACTAAACAAAACATAACCAAAACGATATAGACACCAAGCACGCCTAACAATCAAACAAGCATAGCGACCGTTCATCATGCACACATAAGCAACAAATAAACCTACGCAAATACCCTAGCATGCAAGGTACTAAGCTAAGAAAAATAAAATCCTAAATATGAAAGCTAATGATAAAAGGAATATTACCAAGTAAAGAGCTCTGGATAAGCGGCCCTTATGCTCTCCTCGGTCTTTCAAGTACTATTGTCTCGCTTTCACTTTACTGAACCTTTGCCAATTTCATCATCTTCCTCCTAAGTTTTTTCATACGCTGATCGACTATATGAGTAGGGTTTCGAGGACTCGATGCTTCAGGTTCAACTTCAGTATCATCCAGATGACCTGGTGCAAGAACCATGTCTAAGTTGTGCACAAACTTCCTAAGATGGAAAGCATATAACTGAAATGACCCTCCTATTTCTACCTTAATTTCATAGGGATTTTTTTTCATAGATATAATATGTGTACATGCATATACACATTTAATTTATATGTATTTGAATGTCCACATATATTCATTTGCACTTTTAAGTTTGATTTAAATTTCCTTTGAATTATCAGAGTCATTTTCTTTCAAACAATTCAAACCAGGATTCAAACTCATTACCAATATAAATATATCAGTGTATTTCTAATAATATACACATACATATGAAGATGTATGTGTTCCTCTTGTTTAAATTTAGAGTATATACTTTATTTTTAATTGTTGTACAAGAGCATTCTGTTTGATTTGGATTTTAGCAATTCTGCCTAAAGTTTATTACTATATACTTTTGAATATTTGTAATAAGTCAGTAAATCCTATGCATATTTAATTTATATGAACTTGCTCATTCTAATTGATAGTTTTTAATATCAATTTTACCATGTCAGTTAAATTTCAAGATTCTTGAGATTTTATTTTCAGATCATGGATCAAAGGTATTGATATTTGGCTAAGGCCAGAAATGATATATTCACTTATCATTTTCCACTTATGTATTTTCTAAAAAAAAACATTCTTATTTAAGATTCAATCTATGTGACTTGTTTTGCCTTAATCTTAGCCCACATGACACATAGTGAGTTGTGTATTTGCGTAAGATTTGCTATGTCAAGAATTTGAACTTAAAAATATTCATAAGAATAATTCCAGGTTTGCTTGTGCAAGCCTGTCCAGATGGTATATCTGTTATGACTTTGAAAATTGGTTATGGTAAAACATTTGCTAAATGACCTAAAGCTTTTTTTTTGAAAGGCATTTTACTGTCAAAACACAACCAAACATAATCAACCAAAACTTCACTTATTTGAAGCTGGTTAACTCATGTGCCTAGTGTCATGCCAGGTACCTGATCATGGCAATTGAAATGCCAGTCATTTGCATCATACCTGTATCCTTCCCATACAATTACTTTTCTCAAAACAATTTAGAAAGTAGACTTGAACCATTTGTAGACATATTTCAGAGGAAAAGCAAGTAGATACTTAAAGGTATACTTCATGGTAAATTCTAAATTTACTCCAAAACTCAGTGTTTTTAAAATAACTAAAGATTGTCTAATGCATAATATAATTGCAAAGCAATTGCTCACATAACTGTATATTTCCTTACCAGATTTTCATAGCTAATACTTGAGCATATTTTTCTTGTTTATGTTCCAGACACTACTTCAAAAACAAATCAAACCTTAACACACAATAATTTCGACAGAACAACTAATTTAATCTGACACTTTACAGAACATAAGAGCAACTTGATCACTAACCATAGAATATTCATTACATGACTGGAAATCTTAGAAACATAATTTTTTTTCCTGAATACATGCAGATATAATCAATTTAAGCTCTTATTGAAACTAGCTAGCATGTTCATTCACTCCTCCATAATAGCCATAACTTCATTTTCTACTTAGTACCTGCGTTCTCTGAAAGAGCATGAGTGGCTGCCTCATTTTAAAATGAGACACCCCATATGCCATGAGCAAACAAGGGTCAGATCTAAGATCTGGTATGAGTAACATCAATACATTCATGATATTAAGCAACAGAGAATGTAAGAGTACCAACTAGTTATTTAAGCAAACTTCTGCAACCAATTACTTTATCATGGTATAAATAAGTTGATTCTGGTATGATATATTCATCTATCATTCTTACACTTGCATACATAACCATGCAAACATAATTATCTATTTGCAACATTTGTAATCACTGGAACCATCATGGTTCCATACCAACCAACCTAAGAAATATTCATATTCCTATTTCCTCATTTACAGGTTGTATAATTCAATTTAAATTCCTGCCTCATCTGCTATTAAGGAATCACAGGGACACATTGCAATGAACTAATTCACATCATTGCACAAAGATCTCAGGGCTTAAACAAACCATGTGCCAACTTGCATACTTCAAATATGACAAGCATTCCAGCAGCCTTCTTGGTCTTCCCTTCCCTAGTTTATTTACTAGTATATTGACTTAAATCCTATCATCAAATATGCTAAGTGAACATGTCACTGCAAACATGGAAACATCCATAATTTTTCCTAGCATAATTCTCCTCAGAAATAAGCAGACAGTTATTTCCTAAATGGGGTCGATAGGTCTTGATCTCAGTAAAATATAAGAATATTTTCATCTGCAAAGGAGGCATGGCATGTTCTTATTATATTGATCTGCAAGCCTTTATGATTGATTCAGATTCATGATCTGGTTCAATCATAATTTTAGCTTGTGAGTTTTTTTTTTGATTAAGGGCCCAGCACTTAGAAAATTTCTATTGCACCCTTAACATCTTTCTTCTCAAGCCTCAGCACTTATACCAAGTATAATGCAGCTCCCAACATTTTTTTTTGTAAGTTTCCATGCCATAGATCTATAACAGTTGAGAGTATTCTCTATATAATTTTTAAGATTCTGGACTTTAACATTTTTGAGTAAAAATAAAACAGTATGATACACATCCAAAGACAAATGTCTCAACAAAGCAAAGATCACCAAAAACATCCATATTAAATCATATCAGATTTAAAATAAGACATCCAAAAAGCATTGATGAAATCATATACATCAAAACCAGAAATATATAGATGGCAATATAAAAAGTGGCTGCCTCATCTCAGGTCTTAATGCCATGAACTCAGTGAGGTTACTCACCTAAATATTTCTTCCTATTAATCCAGAAAATCCTTGTATGAGTGTTTTCTCCTTCCTTCCAATATTTTTCTTCCTTTCTTATTTTTGTGCAGCTCGGGGTAAAGATAATTTTACTGGCTAAAACTGCCTATTTATATGCATTTTTCCACTAGGGTTTTGTTAAAACAAAATTCCATTTCTGACCTAACCATCTTCATGCATTTTTCATTCATTTTCCTCCTTAATACCCCGGCCATAATAATCAGTTGAAGGCAGTATTTTCTTCCCTTTACTTTTTCAGAAAATGGCCACTCACCTAGTCATGTTAAAAGTGTGACTACCATATTTTATATTTTAATTATTTCTGAGAATCCCCTTTGCTATTTTTGCCTATACAAGCATATTGACTTGTGTTACATTTCATGTCATTTTAATGTTTCCTTTTTATTGTTTTGCTTTAACACTTTCTGCTCACAGAAAATATATAGGTGCATAAGTGTACATATTTTTATTTGGTCTTTTTTTTACTGGGAATATTTAATTTTTCATGCACAAAAAAAAACATCTTAAATTTGATTAATAATCTACATTTCAAAATCACATTTGAAATGCTTCCTTGCTCAGTCTTTTTATTTTATTATCATCATTTCTTTTTTTCCAGAAATTTTTGAATCTTTTCCTTGTGCCATTTCCAGTGTGCATGTGCCCACATATCCTTGCACACTATTTATTCCCAAAAATTTCACCATATTTAAATCTAAATATTTCAAAAATTAAATCATTTTATAAAAATGATTTTTCACAAAATTTTGGGGTATTACATTCACCCCTCCTTTTAGGAATTGTGTCCTCACAATTTTTCTAACATTTATAACAAGCATCATTTTTTTTTCTGAAAACTTATCAAACATATGCATAAGCAAACAAATTCAACCATATCAACCATGCATAACAAATTTTTCCAGAGAAAAAAAAATTACCTTTTAATTTGCAAAAAGCTTAGGATAATCCATCCTAATCTTATCCTCTAACTCCCATGTGCAGTCATTAGGATCACTACTCCACTGGACCTTAACTAGTTTCAAGGTTTTGCTCCTTAATTTCTTTTCTTCCTTAGCTATAATCCCCACTGTCTCTTTTTCATAAACCAAGTCAGGATTTATTTGAATTTTGGTAGGCTTTTCCAAAATGTCTTCTTCATCATGTACCCATCTTCTAAGTTGGGACACATGAAAAACATTATGCATTGCTTTCATTTCCTCTGGTAATTCTAATTTGTAAGCCAATGAACCAATTCTTTCCAGAATTTTATAGGGTCCAACATACCTTGGTGAGAGCTTACCTTGCTTGCCAAATCTCAAGACTTTCTTCATAGGTGAAATCTTGATGAAAACAAAGTCTCCCACTTCATATTCCACTTGCTTTCTCTTCCTGTCTGCAAATTTCTTTTGCCTATCTTGAGCTGCTGCTATTCTTTTTCTTATTAACCCAATTTTCTCTGTAGTTTCTTTAACATATTCAGGTCCTAGAACAGCCCTTTCTCCAGTCTCTACCCAGCATATAGGTGATAAACATGGCTTGCCATATAAGGCTTCAAATGGTGCCATCCCTATGGTGCTTTGGTAACTGTTATTGTATGTGAATTTAGCTAGATGGAGGTGGTCTTCCCAGTTGCCTCCAAAGTCCACTGTACATGCTCTCAACAAATCCTCTAAGACTTTGTTCACCACCTCAGTTTGACCATCTGATTGTGGATGGTAGGCAGTGCTTAAGCACAATTCACTCCCCATGGCCTCTTGAAAACTTTTCCAAAACCTTGAGGTGAAGATGGTATCCCTATCACTCACAATGGTTTTGGGTATGCCATGCAACCTTACTACCTCTATCATGAATATTTGAGACAATTTTGGAGCATTTCTTTCTGTTTTAACTGGGATAAAATGTGCTACCTTAGTTAGCCTATCCACTATTACCCATATACTTGTGTTTCCCCTCTTAGATCTAGGCAGACCATCTATGAAATCCATAGATATATCCTCCCACTTCCACTGTGGTATACTAAGGGGTTGCATTAGTCCTGATGGCCTTTGTGTCTCTGCCTTGACTTGTTGGCAAGTCATGCACCTTGCAACATGTCTGGCCACATCTGACTTCATCCCCTTCCACCAAAGATTTCTTTTCAAATTTTGATACATCTTGGTGCTACCTGGGTGTATGGAGTACTTACTCCTATGGTATTCATTTAATATTTCCTCCTTCAATTCTATATTTTCTGGAACACATATCCTATTTTTATTCCTTAAATAACCATTTTTATCAACTTGATAATTTATTACTTCTTCCCCTTTTGATATGAGCATTTTCTTTTCCACCATGTTTAGGTCTTGTTCCTGCATTTTCCCAATCTTAAGAAGTAAATATGATTGCAGAGATATCATACTTAATTTCCCTTTTCCTTCATCTTCTTCAATGGGCATCATTTGTACCCCACTGTTTTCCTCAATTTCAAAATCAGTAAGTATAGACAAATCCTTAAATTCTTCCATCATCAACATGGCTACTTTGGCATGTTGTCTACTCAAGTCATCTGCAACTTTATTTGCCTTGCCTGGTGTATAAAGTATATCTAGATCATAGGCAGCTAGAAACTCTACCCATCTATGTTGCCTCATGTTCAAATCTTTTTGTGAGAATAAATATTTCAATGCCTTATGATCAGTGTACAAAATGAATTTGGCACCCAACAAATAATGTCTCCAAAGTTTCAAAGCATATACAACTGCTGCTAGTTCAAGATCATGGGTTGCATATCTTGTTTCATGTGGCTTTAATTGCCTAGATGCATAAGCTACCACCTGGTCTTGCTGCATCAACACAGCCCCTAACCCAGAGCCACTTGCATCAGTGTACACAACTAAATTTTCATTTCCTTCTGGCACTCTCAATACTGGTGCATTAATCAGAGCTTCCTTTATTTTGATAAAAGCTTGCTCACATTTTTCTGTCCATACAAAGGCTTGGTTCTTTCTAGTTAAATTGGTAAGTGGTGATGATATTTTTGAGAAATCTTTTATAAATCTCCTATAATATCCTACCATCCCCATAAATGATCTAATCTCACTGATGGTACTAGGCCTTTTCCATGCTTGGATTGCCACTACCTTATTAGGGTTTACTGATATTCCTTTGGCAGAGATAACATGCCCAAGAAAATGTACTTCTTCTTTCCAAAATGCACATTTTGAAAATTTTGCCTTTAAATCATTTTCCCTTAGTCTTGACAAAACTAAATGCAAATGATTTTTATGCTCTTCCACTGTCTTGGAATAAATCAAAATGTCATCAATAAAAATCAGTACAAACTTGTCTAAATAATCTCTAAATATTCTATTCATTAAATCAACAAAATATGAAGGAGCATTTGTCAAACCAAATGGCATAACCATAAATTCATATAAGCCATATCTTGTGTTAAATGCAGTATACTTAACACTTGAGTCTTCAACCTTCATTTGATGGAATCCTGATGCTAGGTCTAGTCTAGAAAATATTTTAGCTTCACTGAGTTGGTCAAAGAGATCATCTATTCTAGGAAATGGGTATTTATTCTTGATGGTTACTTTATTTAGTTCTCTGTAATCTATGCACATTCTCAAGGTACCATCATGTTTTCTTACAAACACTACTGGAGAACCCCAGCGGGAATTGCTTGGCCTTATAAATCCCTTGCCTTCTAATTCTTCCAACTGATTTTTCAATTCTTTCAGTTCACTCGGCCCCATTCTATAAGGTTTCTTGATTATTGGACTTGCTCCTGGAATGAGATTAATTTGGAACTCAACTGGTCTGTGGTGTGGAACACCCTTAACTTCCCCAAACACATCCAAGTATTCATTAACTATGGGAATTTCTTCAATGGTTAGTTCACTGAGTTCTTTTTCTAAGTCAACTAAATGATATAATTTCCCTTCCTTAGCTACTTCACATAGAACTGTGATCCTCTGGCCTCTAGAATTTTGCAATGATATGGTGGATGAGTCTAAATTAATTATGGCTTTAAATTGCCTTAACAAATCTACCCCCAATATAACTCCTATATTTGGGTAATTTAAAACCTATAAATTGGAAATAAAAATATTTCCTCCTATGTTTAACTCCACATCCACACAATTCATGTTCAAAACACTAGAACTCCCTAGGGGACTTTGTACAAGCAATGGGGTTTCAACCAATATGCAGTTTAATTTTAACACTTTAACTATTTCATAAGAAATCAAAGAGTGTGTTGCTCCAGTATCATATACTACTGGTATGGGTATGGCACAAATGAGTAATGTACCTTCCACTTGGCCATGATTTTCAGCATCAATTTTCACTGCAGATTTTCCTTTACCTTCCAAAGTTGCCAATTTCCCTTGCTGTTTATTCTCAGGACAGTTCCTCTTCATATGCCCCTCTTTCCCACATAGGTAGCATTTGAAGGCTCCTCCTTTTAACTCTGGGCACCTTGGTTTGATGTGTCCTTCTTTACCACAATGATGGCAAACCAATTTCTTCTTAGTATCATTGGCTTTTGTATCTTTACTCTTCCTGTTGTCTGCCTCCTTCTTCTTTTTATCATAAGGGTGATATCTTCCCTTATCCTTCTTGTTGTTGCTCTTAAAATTCCTATATTTCTCTCTTTCTTTGTCATGTTGTTCCAGTTTCAATGCCAGATCAATTACTTGATCAAAAGTTCTATCTGCATATGGTAGCATAGCTCTGCTAAGTCCTGGGTTCAGACCTTTTATATACCTATCATTTTTGGATGCTTCATTTGCCACTAGCATTGCTCCATAATTAGATAGCCCCTCAAACTTTTGAGTGTATTCAGTGACATTCAAAGTTCCCTGCCTAAGTTTGATAAATTCTTCAAGCAAAGTGGTCTTGGCTGATGCTGGTACAAATCTTGCCACCAACATCTCCTTGAACTGATTCCAAGTGATTTCATTTTCATTTCTTCCAGCTATGATCACCTCCCACCAGTTTAAAGCTACCCCTTTCAGTTGTCTTGAAGCTACTTGCCTCTTCCTTTGGTCATCTAACTGCATGTCATTGAAAATCCTATCAAGTGTTCTCAACCATGCTCGAATTTCCATCACATTCTCAGTTCCTTCAAAACTCCTGTCTCCCAAATTGGAATAAGTCTTTAGTAGTTTTGAAAGCTCTTCATGTGGGTTCTCAGGCCTATGCCCAATTCCATCTCTTAAAACCCTCACAAATTCTTGCATATCAAGCATTTGAGGTGCACTGGGTCCTGCATTGTGATGAGATCCTCTTCCTACCATGGTCTGCTAACCAAATTCTGGGCAAATGGTATTAGTATATTATGAGTACTTCTATAATTTCTATTTTCTTATCTAAATTATTTCATCCAAAACAAACAGACATAATACATTTCTATATTACTTAGCAATCAATGCAACCAAGTGCTCTGATACCAACTGAAATGACCCTCCTATTTCTACCTTAATTTCATAGGGATTTTTTTTCATAGATATAATATGTGTACATGCATATACACATTTAATTTATATGTATTTGAATGTCCACATATATTCATTTGCACTTTTAAGTTTGATTTAAATTTCCTTTGAATTATCAGAGTCATTTTCTTTCAAACAATTCAAACCAGGATTCAAACTCATTACAAATATAAATATATCAGTGTATTTCTAATAATATACACATACATATGAAGATGTATGTGTTCCTCTTGTTTAAATTCAGAGTATATACTTTATTTTTAATTGTTGTACAAGAGCATTCTGTTTGATTTGGATTTTAGCAATTCTGCCTAAAGTTTATTACTATATACTTTTGAATATTTGTAATAAGTCAGTAAATCCTATGCATATTTAATTTATATGAACTTGCTCATTCTAATTGATAGTTTTTAATATCAATTTTACCATGTCAGTTAAATTTCAAGATTCTTGAGATTTTATTTTCAGATCATGGATCAAAGGTATTGATATTTGGCTAAGGCCAGAAATGATATATTCACTTATCATTTTCCACTTATGTATTTTCTAAAAAAAAACTTTCTTATTTAAGATTCAATCTATGTGACTTGTTTTGCCTTAATCTTAGCCCACATGACACATAGTGAGTTGTGTATTTGCGTAAGATTTGCTATGTCAAGAATTTGAACTTAAAAATATTCATAAGAATAATTCCAGGTTTGCTTGTGCAAGCCTGTCCAGATGGTATATCTGTTATGACTTTGAAAATTGGTTATGGTAAAACATTTGCTAAATGACCTAAAGCTTTTTTTTTGAAAGGCATTTTACTGTCAAAACACAACCAAACATAATCAACCAAAACTTCACTTATTTGAAGCTGGTTAACTCATGTGCCTAGTGTCATGCCAGGTACCTGATCATGGCAATTGAAATGCCAGTCATTTGCATCATACCTGTATCCTTCCCATACAATTACTTTTCTCAAAACAATTTAGAAAGTAGACTTGAACCATTTGTAGACATATTTCAGAGGAAAAGCAAGTAGATACTTAAAGGTATACTTCATGGTAAATTCTAAATTTACTCCAAAACTCAGTGTTTTTAAAATAACTAAAGATTGTCTAATGCATAATATAATTGCAAAGCAATTGCTCACATAACTGTATATTTCCTTACTAGATTTTCATAGCTAATACTTGAGCATATTTTTCTTGTTTATGTTCCAGACACTACTTCAAAAACAAATCAAACCTTAACACACAATAATTTCGACAGAACAACTAATTTAATCTGACACTTTACAGAACATAAGAGCAACTTGATCACTAACCATAGAATATTCATTACATGACTGGAAATCTTAGAAACATAATTTTTTTTCCTGAATACATGCAGATATAATCAATTTAAGCTCTTATTGAAACTAGCTAGCATGTTCATTCACTCCTCCATAATAGCCATAACTTCATTTTCTACTTAGTACCTGCGTTCCCTGAAAGAGCATGAGTGGCTGCCTCATTTTAAAATGAGACACACCATATGCCATGAGCAAACAAGGGTCAGATCTAAGATCTGGTATGAGTAACATCAATAAATTCATGATATTAAGCAACAGAGAATGTAAGAGTACCAACTAGTTATTTAAGCAAACTTCTGCAACCAATTACTTTATCATGGTATAAATAAGTTGATTCTGGTATGATATATTCATCTATCATTCTTACACTTGCATACATAACCATGCAAACATAATTATCTATTTGCAACATTTGTAATCACTGGAACCATCATGGTTCCATACCAACCAACCTAAGAAATATTCATATTCCTATTTCCTCATTTACAGGTTGTATAATTCAATTTAAATTCCTGCCTCATCTGCTATTAAGGAATCACAAGGACACATTGCAATGAACTAATTCACATCATTGCACAAAGATCTCAGGGCTTAAACAAACCATGTGCCAACTTGCATACTTCAAATATGACAAGCATTCCAGCAGCCTTCTTGGTCTTCCCTTCCCTAGTTTATTTACTAGTATATTGACTTAAATCCTATCATCAAATATGCTAAGTGAACATGTCACTGCAAACATGGAAACATCCATAATTTTTCCTAGCATAATTCTCCTCAGAAATAAGCAGACAGTTATTTCCTAAATGGGGTCGATAGGTCTTGATCTCAGTAAAATATAAGAATATTTTCATCTGCAAAGGAGGCATGGCATGTTCTTATTATATTGATCTGCAAGCCTTTATGATTGATTCAGATTCATGATCTGGTTCAATCATAATTTTAGCTTGTGAGTTTTTTTTTTGATTAAGGGCCCAACACTTAGAAAATTTCTATTGCACCCTTAACATCTTTCTTCTCAAGCCTCAGCACTTATACCAAGTATAATGCAGCTCCCAACAATTTTTTTTGTAAGTTTCCATGCCATAGATCTATAACAGTTGAGAGTATTCTCTATATAATTTTTAAGATTCTGGACTTTAACATTTTTGAGTAAAAATAAAACAGTATGATACACATCCAAAGACAAATGTCTCAACAAAGCAAAGATCACCAAAAACATCCATATTAAATCATATCAGATTTAAAATAAGACATCCAAAAAGCATTGATGAAATCATATACATCAAAACCAGAAATATATAGATGGCAATATAAAAAGTGGCTGCCTCATCTCAGGTCTTAATGCCATGAACTCAGTGAGGTTACTCACCTAAATATTTCTTCTTATTAATCCAGAAAATCCTTGTATGAGTGTTTTCTCCTTCCTTCCAATATTTTTCTTCCTTTCTTATTTTTGTGCAGCTCGGGGTAAAGATAATTTTACTGGCTAAAACTGCCTATTTATATGCATTTTTCCACTAGGGTTTTGTTAAAACAAAATTCCATTTCTGACCTAACCATCTTCATGCATTTTTCATTCATTTTCCTCCTTAATACCCCGGCCATAATAATCAGTTGAAGGCAGTATTTTCTTCCCTTTACTTTTTCAGAAAATGGCCACTCACCTAGTCATGTTAAAAGTGTGACTACCATATTTTATATTTTAATTATTTCTGAGAATCCCCTTTTCTATTTTTGACTATACAAGCATATTGAATTGTGTTACATTTCATGTCATTTTAATGTTTCCTTTTTATTGTTTTGCTTTAACACTTTCTGCTCACTGAAAATATATAGGTGCATAAGTGTACATATTTTTATTTGGTCTTTTTTTTTTACTGGGAATATTTAATTTTTCATGCACAAAAAAAAAACATCTTTAATTTGATTAATAATCTACATTTCAAAATCACATTTGAAATGCTTCCTTGCTCAGTCTATTTATTTTATTATCATCATTTCTTTTTTTCCAGAAATTTTTGAATCTTTTCCTTGTGCCATTTCCAGTGTGCATGTGCCCACATATCCTTGCACACTATTTATTCCCAAAAATTTCACCATATTTAAATCTAAATATTTCAAAAATTAAATCATTTTATAAAAATGATTTTTCACAAAATTTTGGGGTATTACATTCACCCCTCCTTTTAGGAATTGTGTCCTCACAATTTTTCTAACATTTATAACAAGCATCATTTTTTTTTCTGAAAACTTATCAAACATATGCATAAGCAAACAAATTCAACCATATCAACCATGCATAACAAATTTTTCCAGAGAAAAAAAAAATTACCTTTTAATTTGCAAAAAGCTTAGGATAATCCATCCTAATCTTATCCTCTAACTCCCATGTGCAGTCATTAGGATCACTACTCCACTGGACCTTAACTAGTTTCAAGGTTTTGCTCCTTAATTTCTTTTCTTCCTTAGCTATAATCCCCACTGTCTCTTTTTCATAAACCAAGTCAGGATTTATTTGAATTTTGGTAGGCTTTTCCAAAATGTCTTCTTCATCATGTACCCATCTTCTAAGTTGGGACACATGAAAAACATTATGCATTGCTTTCATTTCCTCTGGTAATTCTAATTTGTAAGCCAATGAACCAATTCTTTCCAGAATTTTATAGGGTCCAACATACCTTGGTGAGAGCTTACCTTGCTTGCCAAATCTCAAGACTTTCTTCATAGGTGAAATCTTGATGAAAACAAAGTCTCCCACTTCATATTCCACTTGCTTTCTCTTCCTGTCTGCAAATTTCTTTTGCCTATCTTGAGCTGCTGCTATTCTTTTTCTTATTAACCCAATTTTCTCTGTAGTTTCTTTAACATATTCAGGTCCTAGAATAGCCCTTTCTCCAGTCTCTACCCAGCATATAGGTGATAAACATGGCTTGCCATATAAGGCTTCAAATGGTGCCATCCCTATGGTGCTTTGGTAACTGTTATTGTATGTGAATTTAGCTAGATGGAGGTGGTCTTCCCAGTTGCCTCCAAAGTCCACTGTACATGCTCTCAACAAATCCTCTAAGACTTTGTTCACCACCTCAGTTTGACCATCTGATTGTGGATGGTAGGCAGTGCTTAAGCACAATTCACTCCCCATGGCCTCTTGAAAACTTTTCCAAAACCTTGAGGTGAAGATGGTATCCCTATCACTCACAATGGTTTTGGGTATGCCATGCAACCTTACTACCTCTATCATGAATATTTGAGCCAATTTTGGAGCATTTCTTTCTGTTTTAACTGGGATAAAATGTGCTACCTTAGTTAGCCTATCCACTATTACCCATATACTTGTGTTTCCCCTCTTAGATCTAGGCAGACCATCTATGAAATCCATAGATATATCCTCCCACTTCCACTATGGTATACTAAGGGGTTGCATTAGTCCTGATGGCCTTTGTGTCTCTGCCTTGACTTGTTGGCAAGTCATGCACCTTGCAACATGTCTGGCCACATCTGACTTCATCCCCTTCCACCAAAGATTTCTTTTCAAATTTTGATACATCTTGGTGCTACCTGGGTGTATGGAGTACTTACTCCTATGGTATTCATTTAATATTTCCTCCTTCAATTCTATATTTTCTGGAACACATATCCTATTTTTATTCCTTAAATAACCATTTTTATCAACTTGATAATTTATTACTTCTTCCCCTTTTGATATGAGCATTTTCTTTTCCACCATGTTTAGGTCTTGTTCCTGCATTTTCCCAATCTTAAGAAGTAAATATGATTGCAGAGATATCATACTTATTTTCCCTTTTCCTTCATCTTCTTCAATGGGCATCATTTGTACCCCACTGTTTTCCTCAATTTCCAAATCAGTAAGTATAGACAAATCCTTAAATTCTTCCATCATCAACATGGCTACTTTGGC
Source organism: Allium fistulosum (assembly GCA_030737815.1). NCBI lineage: Eukaryota > Viridiplantae > Streptophyta > Magnoliopsida > Asparagales > Amaryllidaceae > Allium > Allium fistulosum. The sequence goes on along the minus strand of CM060901.1, from coordinate 918,806,730 downwards.
ATGTTGTCTACTCAAGTCATCTGCAACTTTATTTGCCTTGCCTGGTGTATAAAGTATATCTAGATCATAGGCAGCTAGGAACTCTACCCATCTATGTTGCCTCATGTTCAAATCTTTTTGTGAGAATAAATATTTCAATGCCTTATGATCAGTGTACAAAATGAATTTGGCACCCAACAAATAATGTCTCCAAAGTTTCAAAGCATATACAACTGCTGCTAGTTCAAGATCATGGGTTGCATATCTTGTTTCATGTGGCTTTAATTGCCTAGATGCATAAGCTACCACCTGGTCTTGCTGCATCAACACAGCCCCTAACCCAGAGCCACTTGCATTAGTGTACACAACTAAATTTTCATTTCCTTCTGGCACTCTCAATACTGGTGCATTAATCAGAGCTTCCTTTATTTTGATAAAAGCTTGCTCACATTTTTCTGTCCATACAAAGGCTTGGTTCTTTCTAGTTAAATTGGTAAGTGGTGATGATATTTTTGAGAAATCTTTTATAAATCTCCTATAATATCCTGCCATCCCCATAAATGATCTAATCTCACTGATGGTACTGGGCCTTTTCCATGCTTGGATTGCCACTACCTTATTAGGGTTTACTGATATTCCTTTGGCAGAGATAACATGCCCAAGAAAATGTACTTCTTCTTTCCAAAATGCACATTTTGAAAATTTTGCCTTTAAATCATTTTCCCTTAGTCTTGACAAAACTAAATGCAAATGATTTTTATGCTCTTCCACTGTCTTGGAATAAATCAAAATGTCATCAATAAAAATCAGTACAAACTTGTCTAAATAATCTCTAAATATTCTATTCATTAAATCAACAAAATATGAAGGAGCATTTGTCAAACCAAATGGCATAACCATAAATTCATATAAGCCATATCTTGTGTTAAATGCAGTATACTTAACACTTGAGTCTTCAACCTTCATTTGATGGAATCCTGATGCTAGGTCTAGTCTAGAAAATATTTTAGCTTCACTGAGTTGGTCAAAGAGATCATCTATTCTAGGAAATGGGTATTTATTCTTGATGGTTACTTTATTTAGTTCTCTGTAATCTATGCACATTCTCAAGGTACCATCATGTTTTCTTACAAACACTACTGGAGAACCCCAGCAGGAATTGCTTGGCCTTATAAATCCCTTGCCTTCTAATTCTTCCAACTGATTTTTCAATTCTTTCAGTTCACTCGGCCCCATTCTATAAGGTTTCTTGATTATTGGACTTGCTCCTGGAATGAGATTAATTTGGAACTCAACTGGTCTGTGGTGTGGAACACCCTTAACTTCCCCAAACACATCCAAGTATTCATTAACTATGGGAATTTCTTCAATGGTTAGTTCACTGAGTTCTTTTTCTAAGTCAACTAAATGATATAATTTCCCTTCCTTAGCTACTTCACATAGAACTGTGATCCTCTGGCCTCTAGAATTTTGCAATGATATGGTGGATGAGTCTAAATTAATTATGGCTTTAAATTGCCTTAACCAATCTACCCCCAATATAACTCCTATATTTGGGTAATTTAAAACATATAAATTGGAAATAAAAATATTTCCTCCTATGTTTAACTCCACATCCACACAATTCATGTTCAAAACACTAGAACTCCCTAGGGGACTTTGTACAAGCAATGGGGTTTCAACCAATATGCAGTTTAATTTTAACACTTTAACTATTTCATAAGAAATCAAAGAGTGTGTTGCTCCAGTATCATATACTACTGGTATGGGTATGGCACAAATGAGTAATGTACCTTCCACTTGGCCATGATTTTCAGCATCAATTTTCACTGCAGATTTGCCTTTACCTTCCAAAGTTGCCAATTTCCCTTGCTGTTTATTCTCAGGACAGTTCCTCTTCATATGCCCCTCTTTCCCACATAGGTAGCATTTGAAGGCTCCTCCTTTTAACTCTGGGCACCTTGGTTTGATGTGTCCTTCTTTACCACAATGATGGCAAACCAATTTCTTCTTAGCATCATTGGCTTTTGTATCTTTACTCTTCCTGTTGTCTGCCTCCTTCTTCTTTTTATCATAAGGGTGATATCTTCCCTTATCCTTCTTGTTGTTGCTCTTAAAATTCCTATATTTCTCTCTTTCTTTGTCATGTTGTTCCAGTTTCAATGCCAGATCAATTACTTGATCAAAAGTTCTATCTGCATATGGTAGCATAGCTCTGCTAAGTCCTGGGTTCAGACCTTTTATATACCTATCATTTTTGGATGCTTCATCTGCCACTAGCATTGCTCCATAATTAGATAGCCCCTCAAACTTTTGAGTGTATTCAGTGACATTCAAAGTTCCCTGCCTAAGTTTGATAAATTCTTCAAGCAAAGTGGTCTTGGCTGATGCTGGTACAAATCTTGCCTCCAACATCTCCTTGAACTGATTCCAAGTGATTTCATTTTCATTTCTTCCAGCTATGATCACCTCCCACCAGTTTAAAGCTACCCCTTTCAGTTGTCTTGAAGCTACTTGCCTCTTCCTTTGGTCATCTAACTGCATGTCATTGAAAATCCTATCAAGTGTTCTCAACCATGCTCGAATTTCCATCACATTCTCAGTTCCTTCAAAACTCCTGCCTCCCAAATTGGAATAAGTCTTTAGTAGTTTTGAAAGCTCTTCATGTGGGTTCTCAGGCCTATGCCCAATTCCATCTCTTAAAACCCTCACAAATTCTTGCATATCAAGCATTTGAGGTGCACTGGGTCCTGCATTGTGATGAGATCCTCTTCCTACCATGGTCTGCTAACCAAATTCTGGGCAAATGGTATTAGTATATTATGAGTACTTCTATAATTTCTATTTTCTTATCTAAATTATTTCATCCAAAACAAACAGACATAATACATTTCTATATTACTTAGCAATCAATGCAACCAAGTGCTCTGATACCAACTGAAATGACCCTCCTATTTCTACCTTAATTTCATAGGGATTTTTTTTTCATAGATATAATATGTGTACATGCATATACACATTTAATTTATATGTATTTGAATGTCCACATATATTCATTTGCACTTTTAAGTTTGATTTAAATTTCCTTTGAATTATCAGAGTCATTTTCTTTCAAACAATTCAAACCAGGATTCAAACTCATTACAAATATAAATATATCAGTGTATTTCTAATAATATACACATACATATGAAGATGTATGTGTTCCTCTTGTTTAAATTCAGAGTATATACTTTATTTTTAATTGTTGTACAAGAGCATTCTGTTTGATTTGGATTTTAGCAATTCTGCCTAAAGTTTATTACTATATACTTTTGAATATTTGTAATAAGTCAGTAAATCCTATGCATATTTAATTTATATGAACTTGCTCATTCTAATTGATAGTTTTTAATATCAATTTTACCATGTCAGTTAAATTTCAAGATTCTTGAGATTTTATTTTCAGATCATGGATCAAAGGTATTGATATTTGGCTAAGGCCAGAAATGATATATTCACTTATCATTTTCCACTTATGTATTTTCTATAAAAAAAACTTTCTTATTTAAGATTCAATCTATGTGACTTGTTTTGCCTTAATCTTAGCCCACATGACACATAGTGAGTTGTGTATTTGCGTAAGATTTGCTATGTCAAGAATTTGAACTTAAAAATATTCATAAGAATAATTCCAGGTTTGCTTGTGCAAGCCTGTCCAGATGGTATATCTGTTATGACTTTGAAAATTGGTTATGGTAAAACATTTGCTAAATGACCTAAAGCTTTTTTTTTGAAAGGCATTTTACTGTCAAAACACAACCAAACATAATCAACCAAAACTTCACTTATTTGAAGCTGGTTAACTCATGTTCCTAGTGTCATGCCAGGTACCTGATCATGGCAATTGAAATGCCAGTCATTTGCATCATACCTGTATCCTTCCCATACAATTACTTTTCTCAAAACAATTTAGAAAGTAGACTTGAACCATTTGTAGACATATTTCAGAGGAAAAGCAAGTAGATACTTAAAGGTATACTTCATGGTAAATTCTAAATTTACTCCAAAACTCAGTGTTTTTAAAATAACTAAAGATTGTCTAATGCATAATATAATTGCAAAGCAATTGCTCACATAACTGTATATTTCCTTACCAGATTTTCATAGCTAATACTTGAGCATATTTTTCTTGTTTATATTCCAGACACTACTTCAAAAACAAATCAAACCTTAACACACAATAATTTCGACAGAACAACTAATTTAATCTGACACTTTACAGAACATAAGAGCAACTTGATCACTAACCATAGAATATTCATTACATGACTGGAAATCTTAGAAACATAATTTTTTTTCCTGAATACATGCAGATATAATCAATTTAAGCTCTTATTGAAACTAGCTAGCATGTTCATTCACTCCTCCATAATAGCCATAACTTCATTTTCTACTTAGTACCTGCGTTCCCTGAAAGAGCATGAGTGGCTGCCTCATTTTAAAATGAGACACCCCATATGCCATGAGCAAACAAGGGTCAGATCTAAGATCTGGTATGAGTAACATCAATACATTCATGATATTAAGCAACAGAGAATGTAAGAGTAACAACTAGTTATTTAAGCAAACTTCTGCAACCAATTACTTTATCATGGTATAAATAAGTTGATTCTGGTATGATATATTCATCTATCATTCTTACACTTGCATACATAACCATGCAAACATAATTATCTATTTGCAACATTTGTAATCACTGGAACCATCATGGTTCCATACCAACCAACCTAAGAAATATTCATATTCCTATTTCCTCATTTACAGGTTGTATAATTCAATTTAAATTCCTGCCTCATCTGCTATTAAGGAATCACAGGGACACATTGCAATAAACTAATTCACATCATTGCACAAAGATCTCAGGGCTTAAACAAACCATGTGCCAACTTGCATACTTCAAATATGACAAGCATTCCAGCAGCCTTCTTGGTCTTCCCTTCCCTAGTTTATTTACTAGTATATTGACTTAAATCCTATCATCAAATATGCTAAGTGAACATGTCACTGCAAACATGGAAACATCCATAATTTTTCCTAGCATAATTCTCCTCAGAAATAAGCAGACAGTTATTTCCTAAATGGGGTCGATAGGTCTTGATCTTAGTAAAATATAAGAATATTTTCATCTGCAAAGGAGGCATGGCATGTTCTTATTATATTGATCTGCAAGCCTTTATGATTGATTCAGATTCATGATCTGGTTCAATCATAATTTTAGCTTGTGAGTTTTTTTTTTGATTAAGGGCCCAGCACTTAGAAAATTTCTATTGCACCCTTAACATCTTTCTTCTCAAGCCTCAGCACTTATACCAAGTATAATGCAGCTCCCAACATTTTTTTTTGTAAGTTTCCATGCCATAGATCTATAACAGTTGAGAGTATTCTCTATATAATTTTTAAGATTCTGGACTTTAACATTTTTGAGTAAAAATAAAACAGTATGATACACATCCAAAGACAAATGTCTCAACAAAGCAAAGATCACCAAAAACATCCATATTAAATCATATCAGATTTAAAATAAGACATCCAAAAAGCATTGATGAAATCATATACATCAAAACCAGAAATATATAGATGGCAATATAAAAAGTGGCTGCCTCATCTCAGGTCTTAATGCCATGAACTCAGTGAGGTTACTCACCTAAATATTTCTTCTTATTAATCCAGAAAATCCTTGTATGAGTGTTTTCTCCTTCCTTCCAATATTTTTCTTCCTTTCTTATTTTTGTGCAACTCGGGGTAAAGATAATTTTACTGGCTAAAACTGCCTATTTATATGCATTTTTCCACTAGGGTTTTGTTAAAACAAAATTCCATTTCTGACCTAACCATCTTCATGCATTTTTCATTCATTTTCCTCCTTAATACCCCGGCCATAATAATTAGTTGAAGGCAGTATTTTCTTCCCTTTACTTTTTCAGAAAATGGCCACTCACCTAGTCATGTTAAAAGTGTGACTACCATATTTTATATTTTAATTATTTCTGAGAATCCCCTTTGCTATTTTTGCCTATACAAGCATATTGACTTGTGTTACATTTCATGTCATTTTAATGTTTCCTTTTTATTGTTTTGCTTTAACACTTTCTGCTCACAGAAAATATATAGGTGCATAAGTGTACATATTTTTATTTGGTCTTTTTTTTACTGGGAATATTTAATTTTTCATGCATAAAAAAAACATCTTTAATTTGATTAATAATCTACATTTCAAAATCACATTTGAAATGCTTCCTTGCTCAGTCTATTTATTTTATTATCAGCATTTCTTTTTTGCCAGAAATTTTTGAATCTTTTCCTTGTGCCATTTCCAGTGTGCATGTGCCCACATATCCTTACACACTATTTATTCCCAAAAATTTCACCATATTTAAATCTAAATATTTCAAAAATTAAATCATTTTATAAAAATGATTTTTCACAAAATTTTGGGGTATTACAATAACACAATGTGCACACCTTACATTTTCAGGGGTTAAGTCAACTCAGAATACTAGGTTTCCAATCCTCTTAAGCATCAGAAAAGGACCAGCGAATCTCGATGCCATCTTCCCCTTATCACCGAATTCAACTGTATTCTAAATGGAGAGAATTTAATAAACACCATATCATCGATAGAGAACTCAAGATCATGACATCACTTATTAGCGTAGCTCTTTTGTCAGTCTTGTGCAGTTTTAATTCATTACCAAATTATCTTAAACTTTTCTGATATCTCTCTAATCACATATGGCCTTAGTATTAGTTTCTCACATGTTTCCTACCAACATGAAATGGCATTGCATGGTCAACCATACAATGCCTTAAACGGTACCCTACTAATGCTCGATTGACAACTATTGTTGTATGTGAACTCCATTAAATGCAAATGATCATCACATGAGCCTTCAAAATCAAGTATGGAAGCTCGTAAGAGATCCTCTCAAATACGATTCACTCTCAGTTTGACCGTCGATTTGTGGGTGATAAGATGTACTCAAATGCAACCTTGTCCCCAATCCTCTTGTAAGCTCTTCAATTATCCACTTATGAATAATGGGCCATGATCACTCACAATGCTCTTCGGTACACCATGGAATCATACTATCCACTTCAGATATAACTCGGGCAACTTCGATGTCATTCTACCAGAATTTATGGGTATGAATCAGGCACTCTTCATCAGTCTATGAACTATGACCCAAATGTTATCATACCCTCTTCTAGTTTTTGGTAATCCATCAATTAAATCCATCAATATATGTTCCCACTTCCACTGGGGAATCTCAATCAGTTATAGCAAACCACTTTCTTTTTCTACTCAGCCTTCACTAGCTGATAGTTAAGACAATTCGATAGAAATGTCTCGACCTCCTTCTTCATCCTCCCCCAATAAAATGTCTGCTTCATATGTCAATAAATTTATTACTTCGGAAACCTATAATCAATCTTGAATGATGGCACTCTCATTACATCTCATCCATTATTCCATTAACATCGAGTACAAACAGTCTACCATCCTAACAGAGTCAATCATCTCGGTCGAGTCCATGCTACTTTCTATCCTCACTCCTGTCTCTACCTTAGCAATGATCTCTACTATACTAGCTTCGCTTCTTAGGTTACTACCAATACGCTCTATCAGAGTTGGTCTAATGGTTAAGCTTGCCAACACATTTGGCTCTAGCTCACATCAAGGATGGAAATCGAAGCCGATAATATATCCCAAGTGCGTTCACTCTAGGAACGTAGATATCAAGCTGGCATGTCAAATACTCAAAGTATCTACGATCGCATTTCCCTTACCATGCATATAGGAAATGTCAAAGTTGTAGGAGGCCAAGAACTCTAACCATCATTGTATATAAAGGTTAAGGTCCTTCTATGAAAAAATATACTTCAATAATTTGTGGTCAGGATAACTTAAACCTTTCTCCTAGCAAATATTGTTTCCATATCTTCATCGTGAACTCTATTATCGCTAACTCTAAATCATGTGTCAGGTACTTCATTACATACGGCTTTATCTATCGACTAGCATAAGCGACAACCTTACCTCTTTACATCAATACCGCCACTAAACCAGTACCACAAGCATCTATGTATGTATTCAACTCCTTGTTCCCACTTGAAATGAATAACATCGGTGCACTTGTCAACCTCTCTTTCTAACCCATGAACACGTGCTCACAACTCACGTCTCAAGCAAAGGTGTGATTTTTCTTCATCAAGTTAGTCAACGGTGCCACAACCTTTGAGAAGTCTTTTGTGAACCGTTCCGCTAAACCAAGGAAGCTCCTCATGTCTATAGCATTCTTTAGTCTTTCCCAGCCTTGGACTGCTACTACCTTCGTTGGATCCACTATAAGCCTTGCTCCAAAACAACATGCCCTAAGAATCACACTTTCATCCTTTAGAAGTGACACTTCAAAAACTTCGCTTTCAACTGGTGCTTTCTCAACGCCTTAAGCACCACCCTCAAATGTGCCTTATGTTCCTTCTCTATTCATAAGAAAAAAATATTATTAATAAACACAAGCACAAACTTATTTAATTGATCTCTAAAAACATGGTTCATTGGATCAACAAAGTATGTCGGCGCATTAGTTAGCTCGAACGGCATAACTAACCATTCAAAAATCCTAATGGTGTATAGAATGCAGTAACCGAAACACTCTTCTTCGCCATTCTCAGTTGATGGAACCTCGTCATCAAATCCAACTAAGAAAATACTTTTACACCATGGAGCTGGTCGAAAAAGTGATCAATACGTAGGAGTGGATATTTGTTCTTCCTCGTCACCTTACTTAGCTCAAGGTAAACCATACAAACTATTAAAAAACCATCCATCTTCATGGAAAACACTACATGTGCTCCTTACTAAGATATGCTCATATGAATGAACCCCTCCTTAGCAGGTCATTCACTTCACCACTAGCTTATGTTGCTATTTAGGTGTCATATGCCTCGGTGGTATAACTACCGGCCTAGAATCTTTCACTAAGTCTATACAGGACTCTATCTCCCTATGTGACTGTAATCCAATCACCACTTCAAATATGTCTGTTTACTCTCTAGCAATGGGTTCTAATGACAGCTCATCATGTGGGATCTCAAGCAAATAAAGATAGCTAACTATCACTATGTCATCGAACATGCAGCTCAACTCTAGCGTATGCTCATTATCTGCCACTATCATCACCAACAACCTCCCCAATGTACCATGACTATATACCTCTTTAGCCAGTCCGTCCCCAATATGATATCGAATCCAACAAAACAAAGAACAAACCAATCATGAGAAAACACATATCTATGACTCAATAACACTATATCATGGAAAACTATAAACAAACTAGTTGAACCACCCATAGGGTTCATCACCACTAACGATCTATCTACTAAGTCAGGTTTTAATCTTAGTCTATCTACTAGATCAATAGTTATAAAGGAATGTAATGCATCGGTATCAAATAAAACATGAATAGGTATATCATAAACAGAAAGCATACCTTGGATAATAATGCCCTTCCCCTTCTCCTTCACCGATGGAGCACTAGATGAAGTTGGAACAACATTAAGAGCGTAAGCAGACATAACGTGCTTGTTCTTCAATGGATCGGGATAATCCTTCTTTATTTGCCTAGCCTTATCACAGTTGAACCACCTCCTTTCCCTAATCTTTGGATTTTACAGTTCTTATTAAGGTGGCCTCTGTCTTTGTAGTTGAAGCAAACATGCTCCCACTTCCCCTACTTTCGGCATTCCTTAACTTAGAACTGCTTCTTGCCATTGTTGTTCCACTTTCTCTTGCCACTCCTGCTCACTTATGGCTTAGGCTCCTTCTTTGGGACAACAATGGCTTTAGACTTTGGCTAAAGGCTCTCGTGTCTTAAATCCTTCTTAACCAGATTCTCGAAGCTTTCATCTATGCGCCCCACTAGCCTTTCTCCGAGATATTCGTTTCAGACCTATGATAAACTTTTCATTCTTCTTCAAGGGAATGTTAATAAAGAAATCCCATACTTCAACAACATGTTGAATTCAGTAACATACTCTAAAATAGACATCTCGCCCTATTTCAGGTCAGCAAACTTCTAAAACAAAACTGACTTTCGAGCAGTCAGAATAAATTTCTCTTCGAATCGAGCCTTGAATTGTTCCCAAATAAAGTGTCCTTGAGTATAGCAATCTAAAAGGTATACCACTAGTCCATGGGCCTTGCTTGAAGTTTCCTTGAGGTTGGCTTCTTCTTCATTGCATCTTCCAATTCAAGATCATCAAAGTTGCATTTGTAGGTATCAAGCCAATCCTGTACCTCAATAGCTGATTCTATCCCAAAGAACGGTTTGTGCCCAAGAAAGAGAAGTCTTTACTCAGCTTGGAAAAATCAACCATTGGCGCTTGCATTGGAGCACCACCACCCACTACAGTATTTGAAGCACCTCCTTGGGAAAATTTCATCATGCTTCTCATCATAGTATTGAACATAAGTTACAAGTAGGGGTTAGCTACTGCTCCTGAGCATTCCCCTTCTTCAACTCCTAAGACAGAGTTGCTTGCCGCATTCCTTGTTTGTTAGCACATTCTTACAATATGTAACAAAAATGATCAGTCTGTCGTAAAGGAAAACTACATAAGTGGTACTTGTGTGTGTAATGTGACTTACTATATATATATATATATATTACTATATAGTTTTCGAAACCAAAATAACAAGTAGGCACTCCCATATATCACTCGATCCATTCTAAGGTGATAGCCCATTCCTTTTCTCTAATGGACCCAAGTGCCAACTTAGGTTAATCATTCAACTTGGCTCCGATACCAAATGTTATGACCATCCTACACCTCCAGCACTCAAATACCATAAATAGTGCACTACAGCGATACCCGGTTGATGTGGAATGGTAGATAGGGTAGAGTTATAGCAATCCAAAGTAGAACCTATCATATATCTCATAGCCCATACGATAAAATATAATAATCACATAGATATAGCACATGCAAGATTGTAATATAACTAAATAAACCAAATAGAATCAGAGTGCAGCAAACCAATCACGGTTATACAAAACAAAATGCAATAGAGTTTTTACACTCTAATAATAAACTCAAAATAAAAAACTATGTCTAATAGAATAATGAGTACTGAAATAGCTCCATAGTACAGCACAACAAAAATAGCGATAATAGCTCTAATGAAAATATATGAAAGCGCTAGCCACTTTCTCATCCTTCGCACAGCTCCATGCGCTATCTCATATCGGTTATCTCTAATCTTCTCTACTCATTTAAGAGTACCCAAGATGATAAGAAGAAAAGTAAATAATCTTGGTTCACATACAAGTCTAGGATGAGTGATCTATAATCTCAAAATAGATACAAAATCGACATAGTAAAAGCAAGAACACAAGGTATGGAGAATCATATATGACATGTTCCGTTAACCAACAAGTTAGCACATGACATGATATATGCTATGCTATCATCATACAAGTATAATGCAGTAAGTATAATATAGGGTATCGGGGTATCTAACTCAGTAGTACCTACATCACATGACATTCATTCCAATCACACAACAATCACAACTATTACATAAATCAAAGCAAACATAGCAATCCATAGCCAAGCCTCGCATCAACACTAAGATGCCTTTGAATATATGATAATTCAAACGACCATCGTAAGGTTAGAGACACACTATGTCACGACAATATCGGTACTCAAACACATACCGTCACTAAGGAACTGCCACCGCAAAGGCGAGCCAGACCATCACTAAGGTCTAGGGTGCATAGCTGAACCATTTACCACACCTCCGCTCCATGAGCACACATCACATCTCTGAGCTATCCATCGATTCCTTTGGCACACAACTCGATAGAAGAACACATCATAATTTCCACTTCACTAGTTCACACCATCGAACATGCCTCCTCAAACCATCACTGAATCCTACAAACACTCCTATTTTTAAGCATTCATTACAAATGACTCACATTGTCGAATCATCAATGTTCAAAAAGTTTCTAACCACTAAACCAAATTCCTAGGATTCTCGTGCATCGAACTCGAAGCAACACACAGAACCCCCACACCTATCCCGAACCAATTTACAAAATCCCCACGTCACTATCGCATCCATATCAATCATCTTTCACTAGTATCTCAAAATCCAACCATCAAATAAGATGCGATCGAATGTGAGTACTCCATTAGCTTTGCCAAACACTAGTGCAAATTGTTGAATCGATCACCCATTATTCATGATCAATCGATGATGATCTATCATCCTTTGATACATTGCCATTATTCAACTAGCATGAGTCATTCCTAAAGCAACTACTAGCCTTCCCCAAAGTAAACACATACTTTCCCCAAAGTAATTCCAAATTGCCTCTGCGTTTGCACTATGTCAGCCCTAAATCACACATTGATCACCTTTCCATCATAACTCATCAGCTCATAGTCCAAATCATCGACAATCGATCATGGCACCTCCTTTCACCACCCTGAACTTCCACTATCAATTGCCACTTCATCAATGCAAGGGTGATCGATCGGTGGTGATTGATCAACCTATGTACTTAGCCAAATTTCCTTGAGTTTCTACTTGAGTGGACCGAAGTTTCACTCATGTTGGTCTTATGCATTCCTAGGCTTACTCCAACTTCCACAACTAAGAACAATTTTGCAATTAGCCCCTCCTTGATCGGTCGATACCGACCCATAGAGGTAGGTATGCACCAATCGATCAACTTTGCCAAAAATTCGCTTAAGTCATTTTCTGGCCTTTTTACGTCGATTGTCATCTACATTTCAACTCTAATCTAAATGCAAACTTTGATCTACATCGATACATCTTAAATCTCTCTAGAACTGATCCAAATCCAAAATGCATATCGATTCACTCTCATCTAATCTAAGCATACACATAATGTACAATAACCAAACAAGCATAATATCCATACAATACAAGCATTATATCACATATATCCTATTTTAACCTCTATATGACACATCAACACATAGACTTTAAGGAAAATCAATGTTAAACCATCTTAGTTCAATTGTAAAACATTTATAAATCCAAATCAATCAAAGATCTCATTTTTAACTTAAATGAGATTTTAAAAACACATTTTTAAACATACAAAATACATTTTAAAGGTTTTGAGATGATAGATCACTTAGCTATTGATGTATAATTACCTGATTTAAAAAAATTAAAGTAAAGCAAGCCCATACAACAATTCTCGAATCCCATTGTGCCTAATTTTGAGATTAGTTAATCACCTTGCTAATTCCTCTTTAATTGCTTGTTTAAACTAATTTTAATGAAGATTAATGATGGTTTTTCTAATTGAAGGTTTGACAGAGATTAGAGAATGTTATTGAGGGATGGAAAAGTGATTAGTGGTTGCTTCCTAACTTGTCATTAACTCCAATCTCGAAATTGGTTTACGGGCTAATTATGATCTTAGTCTTATCACTAATGTATCAAATAAAAATCTAACTTAAAATGACCATATCTTCTAAACCAAAAGGCTAAAAATCTTTTATGACCACTCAATAGAAAGACAAATCATCCCCATAATTCGACATCTATCCAAAGTTATAACTTGTAAATTTTAAGGATTAAAACTACCCATAATTTATTCAAGGGATCAAAAATATTAATAGTAAACATTCTCCAAAGTTATAGTTTATTCGGATACAATTTGGTTACGAAAATAAAAATTTTACGATATGTTAATATGTAAGAAGGGGTCATTAAAGGAGTATTCATGTAGTTCAAGATATAACTAAACTTGTATATATATATTGATGTATTCTACCTTGTAATGAGTAAATTGTGACAAAAATAGAATAAATATTTTTCTTTTTACCTTCTTATGCTTTGTGAAGTCTTCTCTTTAGAATGTGTTTTTTATTATTCTTTACATGTGTGTGTATGTCTTTTCCTTGCACAAAGTTTATTATTTTTTATAACTCGGTGTAGTTCTAGTATCAGTGAAGGGCAGGACCATTGCTTTTGGGACTCAACATGTGATACATGTATTCCATTGCGTATAACTATTTATATGCAGGTAACTACGTCAATTTCCATAATTTAGTGCAACTCCGGCACAAGTTTCAGGCTATAACATCATTGGCTTTTGGCAAGTGATAGGGTCTGCTTATGTAACACCCCATTAATTAATAAACAATCAATCAAGTAACTAATAATGAGGATAAATAAATTTAAATAATGAAAAGGAGTAAATATCTATGGGACGTTTATTTACTTATTATGCCTGGGCGAACCAATTGACACTAGGAAAATCCTAATTGAAAATCTAAGATAAATAAGAAATTAAATGCAACCATTAAAACTAATTAATTTATATTTGAAAGGAAAGGATTTGCAAGAGGGAGAATGGTGGGCCAATGGCCCATAAAAGTGAACAATGCATCAATACTACATAATTCATTGCTCACAAAAACTAAAAATAAAAAGCTTGAGCTTTTTAATGGTGGTTGCAACCTAAACAAGAAAGAAGAAGAAAAGGAAGACTAGAAGCTAATTGAACTCGAGACATGATTAACTAAGGAATCTAAGTAAGTAATATATTTCATAATCCCTCTTTCGACTATAAAACTCTCACGGCCAAATCAATTATTGAATGATATTCATACTTCTTATAGTCTTTAAATCTGATAATTTAATATGATGGGAGAAACAAATTATCAGAAGTGGGTTTTGATTTACAGAATTTTAGAAGGAGCTGGAAGACTAATAATTGTTGCTGGAAGGTATCTTACTAAAAGCAAGTATTTTATATTAGGTTAATGAACCAGATCCAATTTTTATGCTGAACATGTTAATAAAGTACTAAATAACTATCAGAAAAGACAAAGTAAAACGAATCAGAAGCCAAGACATGGGAAGTTAGTGGTAGATGTGTAAGGATAGTTCCAAATGTGTCCCCAAAGGCAATGCCAAAGGAGGTAGAGCCGAACTGAAAAGTAAATTAACTAAAAACTTAATTATAAAAACCTAAGTAGAAATACTAGGAAAAGCTAAGTTTAAGGCTAAGATTAGTAAGCCGAAGGTACTAACAGAGGGCTGAAGGCAGTTGGCGGTTAAGGAGCAATTATGGGTAGAGGAGGTGATTTCAGGTAAATTAAAGATTAATAATCTAAATCACCAAAATTAAACTATAGCAGGCTTCCCTAGAGGAAACTGATGGTAGTGATTGTAGAGAGTGGTGTAAGTCTCGGTAGGGAGTGTAAGCCAAAACAAAAGTTTCTAAAGATAATGATATATGCTAAGGCTAAAGATGGCCGAGATTGGAACCAAAGACAATGGTGAAAATATAACGAGTAACAATAATAACCTAAAGTTGGTTAGTGTCAACTTAATAAATAGTAAAGTAAAAATCCTAATAGTGAATGATTAGGTAGAAGGATTGGTAGACGACATAAGGTGTGAAGTGGAAGTCGAGAAACCAAAAGCATTGGTGTAAGGTCTAAAGAGGTAACCGTCCGGACCACGAAAACATTGGTGTAAGGCCTAGAATTGCAACCAAGGGAATGGTGGAAGACGTAAGGCCATGAGTGGCAATCTAGTAACTATAAGCGAAGTAGGTATAAGGCTAAGGGTGGCAATCGAAATACAAAAGCATAGGTGTAATGCCTAATGGGACAACCAAGAACAATGAGGCATAAGTCTATAGTAGCAACCTAAAGCTAAATTTTAGGTTAGTGTGAAGGCATAAGGCCTAAGTGGAAACCAAAGGTTAATTTTTAACACTTTGTTCTTACAAAAGGCATAAAGCCTAGGTAGCAGCCAAATGATAAGATTTTAAACCATATATCTTTGGCGGAAGTCGTAAGGCCATAGTGGTAGCCGGGACTATGGTATTTTGGTTACATTGTAGTATTGTACTATTTCTGTGAAACGAACATGTGACTAAGGTTTACTTGTTAATCGAGTAATTTATTGCTTTACTATAGTAAAAGGGAAAACCCGTACAACATAGAGGCAGAAAATTCTTACTATTTTCTTGTTTAGAGTAATACGCTACTCATACCAAAGTTAATGTCTGACCCAAGTTTTTATTCTTGTTTTCCCCATAAACTCATGGATACTCATTCAAGTAGGTTAAGTTTATGGACTTAGATAGGTTGCTTCTGGGATGGATGAATAATTCAAGCCGAAGACGAAGTAGGAGGCTTGTATGTTATTCATGTTGTTTTAATTCTGATGTATAAAGTATTTGTGTCAGCATCTTCATATATGGTGCACGACACTAATAACTATGTTGTGCTATATTTTTAATCCCGTGTATGCACGAGTTTAGGATGTAAAATTGTTAAACTAATTCTATAATGATGTGCTTTATTTTAGTTATACCTGTTGTGTTTCCTTAAAACCGTATAATATTATCGATCTCATCTTTGTCCTCAAAAGATAATTCCAAGGTGCTTGTAGCACATTGGAGTTCCATCTTTGGGTTTTGGAATAAGGGATGTTACAATTCATCTCGAGGGAGAAGCTTTGTTATGCTCAGTTTAGTTTGTTGTATGCAAATGTTTCCTGAACTTCGCTCTAGGAATTTAGGCCATGTGACAGATGTTTTAGGCAACCTAACTTTTCCTTTAAGTGGTGCATAGATATGTTTGCTCCATTTTGAGCATATTAATTTAACTATTTTTGGCTGAGAATCTGGATTATGTATTTACAACCCTTATTATTTTTCAATTTCTTATGGCTGATAATGAATGGAGACATAAAAGGATTTTTTTATTGGTTTAAACTGTATGATGTCCCTATATTCGGTTTATCATCGTATTAACTATTTATAATTACGATGATACATGTAGCTTATTTTTAACAAACGCTCAAATGAAATATGGCTTGAGACATTCTGAATTCGATGCTCTAGGCACTAAATATCCATCCAGTCTTAGCTAATATGCACCATTAGATAGTGTTTCGGTAGTGATTAATGATCCTTCCCAGTTTGGCCATAGTGCACCCCCTATTGGGTCTTTGGTGTTACCGATTACCTTTCTTAACACTAAATCCCCTTTATGGAATTTTCTTTCTCTTAGTCAAGAGTTGTAGCTTTTGGCCACCATCTGGTGGTATCTACAACTCTAATTGCAGTTTCATCCCTTCTTTCATTGGTGAAGTCCATGGCAGTTTCTTTTAATTGTTAATCTCTATGACATAAGATGAGCATCTATGGGAAGGAACCTCTACTTCAACTGGAAGCATTGCTTTGTAATCATATGACAAGAAGAATGTTTTGTGTCCTGTAGATGATATGGTTGAAGTCTGGTAAGCCCATAGTATCACTGGAAACTCCTCTGACCATTTTCCTTTTTTCTTGGCCTCTTTTCTCGAGCAGCATTTTAATGGTTTTATTGGCTTCTTCGACCTACCCATTCGCTTGGGAATGTGCCACTAAAGAGAAGCTCCAAACTGTGCCATTCCTTTAACAAAGTTAAGTAAATTCTTTACTCTCAAACTGCATGCCATTATCGGATATGATTTTATATAGGATTCCAAACCCGGTGATGATGTTTTTTATTATGAAGTTCACTATTTTCTTTGAGGTAATGGTTGCAAGCAGTCCCGCATTGACTCATTTTGTGAAGTAGTCAATGGTCACTACTGCATATTTGACTCCTCCTTTGGACATAGGGTGTGTCTTGATCAAGTCAATTGCCCATGTATTAAATGGTCAGGGCTAGTAATTGGGACGAGTTCATGCAATGAAAATCTTGGAATATTAGCATAAATTTTTCATTGATCACACATGCAAACAAAATTTTGTGCATCTAGGTGTGTTCTAGGCTAGTAATAGTGCTGCTTCATCGCTTTCTCTGCCAATTTAAGTCCTCACAATGATCTCCGCAGTATTCATCATAAACTTCCCTAAATATTTTAGCACCTTCTTCTTTTGTGACATATTTGAGATAGGGGGCTGAATACCCTCTTTTGCATAATATTCCATTGAAGAAAGTGAAGTATGGAGCGTGATACCTGATTTTTTGAGCTGTGATTTTACGAGTTGGTGGTGTACCGTTTAACGAGAACTATTTCATGACCATCATCCAAGTTTACATTGTATCATCCTACGCCAATTGCATAGGTGTATTTTCTTGCTTAGGGTTAATCCCATTTGATCTCTGTTCTATTTGAACTTGGCTTTTTGAGAGCGTATAAAGAATAAAATTTCCTTTTCTAGGGCAATACTTGATGTCCCATTGACACAGTTTTCATTCCTTGTACATCTTTTGCAGTGGCTAATTTTGCTACAGAATCTATTGACATATTCTCCTTGTGAGGATTTTTTTTCAATTTTAAATTGCTTAAACATGCCTAATAGAAACTTAGATAACTCAACATAATTTACAAGGGTTGGCTCCTTTACCTAGTAATTTCCCAACACTTGATTCACAATTAATTGGGAATCACTACAAATTTTAATATGATTTACCTTCGTTACCTACGCCATATTCAATCCTGCAATGGCTTCCACATATTAGGCCACATTATTGGTGGTTGAAACTAAGTTGAACTACCCTTGATAAATTTTATTTATCTACTATAATCACTACATATCCAATTCCTACACCCTGCTAATTTGAAGTTCCATCTATGTACATTTGCCATTAGTGAGATATTTTTGAGCACTTCAACTTTTTGGACAAGTTCTTCGGTACACTCAACTATGAAATCAGCTAAGGCCTTCCCTTTGATTGCATCTCTAGGGTAGTACGAGATGTCATACTGACTGAGTTCAATTTCCCACTTCAGTAGATTTCCTTAAAGTTTTGGTCCGTGCAGCATTTGCTTCAGTGGTTGATCAATTAATACTTTGATGGCATGAGCTTGGAAATAAGGACGAAGTTTTCTACATTAATAGAGGTTATAAGTTAACTTCTCTATTAAGGCATAGTTCAGTTTGATGCCAAATAGGCGCTTATTGGTGAAGTATATGGGACATTGCACCCTATCATCTTCCTTGACAATTGCTACACTAATAGCTTGATCGGTTATAGCTAAATAAACAAATAGATCTTCGACTATTTTTGAGAGGATGGGTGGAGTGGCCAGATGATCCTTTAGTGTTTGAAATGCAGCTTCACATTCGAAGTTCCTTCCCTTCTTTATTTTATCAAAAATTAGGATGTGTAACGACCCGTAAATTTTTAATAATTTTTATTTGTTTTATTATTATATTTAATTGAAATTTTGTGAAATTTTAAACAATAAAATTTTGAAATAAAAATTTGATTTTTGGAATACGTCTATTTAAACATAGCAAATGGTAAATTTTCATCTGATAATTTGGAAGTTTATTTTCTTGTGTAATTTTATTTCAATTCAAATCAGTTAATATTTGATGATAATAAAATGTTTTCCAAACCTGAATATTTTTATACAATAAATTTGTAAATCATCTTCTGAGTGAGACGTCATATTTCGTTTCTCAAAATTTGGACTACTGTTGCTCCGTTTATCTTATTTTCGACAGATTTGCAGCATTTTCGGTACCGATTATCGACTTTTGATAGGATGATCGTACCACTGATATCTGTATACCGTTTTGATCATCTCGTCCTGTTGATCTTCGTAGTATATTCATATCTGTGTTTTGGTATCTGGTACGCGGCGAACCATGCAACGGTTCACTATATCGGTACGTTTTGATCCATTTGAATTCCTTGTGTCCATTCATTATCTCATGTGAATCAAACAGCCATCCACCATTAATAATTTTAATCTTTGGCTTTTATAATTCCTTGGTTTCAATTGCTTACCCGATAACATTGTAAAAGAACTTTGTATATTTTTATTTTATTTCTTTTCCTCTTTTTTTCTCCAAACTGAAAACTGTTGCTCTCTCCTCCACTTCCAAATCTTAGCCGCATCCTCTCCTTCTAACTTGCTCGGCCTTCCCTCCTCCATTCGCCTTCCCCTTCGCACCTGATCTCCATCATCTGCCTCCTTCGCCCGAGACCTCATCCCTCTTTCTAGCCCGAGTCTCCTCCTTTAACCCCTTTGGCACTCCATTCCCATCACTAGACCTCGGCCTCCCCTTTTCTCCTCTGTTCACATATTTAGGTATTCAAGTAAGTTATATTTATATAACCTGTGTTTATTTTTAATGTATATATATATATTTCAAATTTAAATTTGCATTGTGTATATATGAAACTGTATGTGTGTGTATATATATATAATATGGTACGTTAGTATATAAATATTACCATAATTTAGATTTTCGTGATCGGTTGGTATACATATTTTGTTATGTCTGTTCTATAAAATTTAATTTATACAATATTTTATATATATGATGTTTTAAAGTTGTAGCATATCAACCTATGTACTGTAAGGTATTATATGCAATAGTTTATTTAGGCTGTAGCTTGTTGTCTACTTATAGCCCATACTACAATCTTAATATAATAGCTATCCTTTGTTTAAGTCAATACGTTTTAATATATATTATATATACTGCAAACGCTATATAGATATTGGCCTTATACACCTATATTTTCTTATGTATGTATTATCCAGATTTTATGGGTGCGGTCTTTGGGAAGATTTTATTTGTATAGATATCATATGTTTAAAGGTATGAATATTTTAATTAAGTGAGTTATATATATAAAAAGTATTATATTGATGTAAGATCGGTTGGGTTTTATTTATTTTTTTGTTATGATAATCGGCCTATATAATCTGCCGTTTATAATAATGTAATGTGTTAGTGCATGTATAATTTATACCCTACTATTTAAGATATTGTTTTAAAAATATATTACAATATGAAATTTTTTATTTTTATTTTATATAGATTTTACAAATCCTTTGTTTGTACTCAATTAAATTGTTGTATATGTGTATACCTATATATATAGCTGCGGTATGTACGTTACAGTATTATATATATATATATATAATTCATCTAGTATTTACATATTTTCTGTTGTTGCTCTGTTTTGTAGAAAAGACTAATATATATAAGTTTAACAATATATATTCCTTGATTTTGTAATATGCAGTTTATCAAATATTTGATTACTTTTAAAACACTGGTTTTAAGTGAATATATATATATATATATATAAATATATTCAGTTGTTTACCAGATAGATGTCACGTTTGTTGCATAATTGTATATATTAGTTATTATATATAAGTTTTACTAGTTTAGGTATAATCAGCTGTTAAGTTTATACACCATTACTTTGATCTTAAAATATATGTGGTTTATATATATTTGGTTTACTGGTTCTAGGTTTCAGCTCAAGTTTATATATATATATATATTGGTACCATTTAAAGTATGTATATATGAGTTACAATATCATATTTTATCATATGTATGTTCATAGGAGTTCATATTTTATATACATATTGTTTATATAATCTAATTTTTGTTTACAATAGTTTGCTAAGTTATAATATGTTCCGTTTGCTTTATACATGTGTAAGTTATACCCAGTTATATGTATATATAACTATATATAGTGTAATTTTGTTTTGTTACAGAGATATATATATATCTATAGTATATATATACTATTTGCAGGGACATTTATCGGTTTTGATACCTCTTCCTTTATTGCTTTTAAATGTATATATATACATTTTAGTATATATGTTAAATTTTATAATGATCTTGAGATATATATATATATATATATATATATATATAGATTCCCGTTTTGATACACATATGTTATTTTGAACAGATTTTGGTTGTAATAAAATATTGTATATATATTATTAGTTTAAACTTTACTTTTATTTTTGGGAAAGATATATATGGATATAATATTTATTTTTCCGTTTATGTTAAACTGTTATGTTTAAGATGTGTTGATTCAATTCTGTTCTGATTCGATTTCGTCCATTCCTATTTATCAGCTCTGTCGCCAAAATCCATGCCAATCTTGATTTTGATTTGGATCTCGTGTTTGGACTCGTAACTCATCTCATTCTCGTTCATCTCTAACCTTAAAAGGTGAGCAATCACTCACGATTAACATTCTTATATTTATTAAATTTGATTTCAATTGAAACGACAATTGAAATATGCTACTGTTAGATATTTACATTGCTATATATATGCCATTATCTGTTTCTGTATCTGTTCACCTGTGGCATCTGACACCATTATCTGTTATTTATCATTGATGATATATGCCTGTTACTGATTGTTATATATTGTCATATATGTTATCACTCTGCAAATTCCCTGTTAGTATTGAATTCATTGTGGGTTGAAATGATACATACCCGAACGAACTGTAGAATAGGAGAAAATCGTTATGGGTTGAAATGATAAACCCAAGCGATTTTCATTGAATTGAATTTGGGATTACGGGTTGAAAAGATATATACCTGTATATATTTAAATTATGGATTGAAATGATAAATATCCATATCACCTGAATATAGGGTAGAGAATTATATACAGACACCATTGGTCTATATATAAATATTTTGAAAACCTATGGTTTTGAAAAGAAATATATGGTTTTATAAATATTGATTTTAAAGATTTATTAAAGTTGATTTAATAAACTTGATATAAAATTTGTCTAAGTATTTATTTAATATATATTTTTTCAAATATAGAGTTTATAATGATTCAAGTTGAAAAGATAAATTTGAAATTGATTTGAAATTATATTTATTTAAGAATTTTACTTAAATAAGTTTGATTTGAAATTTTTTAAATTTGAAATTTCAAAGATATGTTTTATAACTTGAATTTGATTAAAAGTGACTTAAATGAATATTTAAAATTTACATAAATTGAAATGGGATATTTTGTTTATTTAAATTTGTAAATTGAAGTTGTATTTAGATGTTATTGAATATTTAAAGATTTAAATATATTGAAATTGAAATGGCTTATTTTATGGTTCAAATATGTATTTGAAATCGATGATTTGAAATGGTTTATTGAGAAACTAAATTGAATTGAAATTTTAGGATTTGAGATTGGATTAAAGTTGAATTTTGGAATCCAAGTTGAGTTGAATCGATTTGTGAAATTTGAGGAAACTATTTTATTATATAAAGTATTTTAAATTATATTTAAAACTATTTTATATTATTTTATAAACTATTTTTAATATAAACTATTTTTAATATAACTATTTTTAATTAAACTATTTTTAATATAAATATTTTTAATATAAACTATTTTAAATATACTAATTATTTTAATATAAATTGTTTTAACTTATAACTATTTTATATAAATTATTTTATTTTATAAACTATTTTATTTTATATACTATTACTAATATCTAAACTGTTTGAAGGAAAGTGTTATGATTTCAAAGTGTTATGATTTCCAAAGTTATGAATTTCAAAGTATTATGATTTCCAAAGTATTATTATTTCAAATTTTTTTGGTTTCGAAAGTATTATATCTTTAAAAGTACTATGATTTTGGAAGTGAATATTTTTGAAATGGAAATGATATCGTTTGATATGGTTTGAAATGGAAATGATATTTTGGTTTGAAGTATAAACTATTTTGACCGCAGTGTTATAATAACGATTGGTTGTTAAAGAGACCGGGATCGGATATGGGCATACTCTCTGTCGATACCGAAAACCACTTTAACAACTGTGTACGCGGTGGAGATTCCAGAATGAAGTAGGATTGTGGCGACGATCCTATATGAGGTATTTACGTGGATCTAACTCCCGTGAGTTAGCATAAGTTGGCTAAAACAGGAGCGATTACGGGCCAATGAGGTAGCTCCTCTGATTGGACACACTCCACCGTATTCCATTCTATTACTTTGTGATTGATTTTGTGCGCACCCTTGATTCGGGAGTGTGGCTCGAGGTGTGCGATTGCTGCGGCTCTGTGTCACCACCAGTCCGGATGCGTAATTGGTATATCTACCCTGGCATTGCCTTGTTGTGCCGTGTCACCTACCATAGCGTGCTTTACTACGAGTTTGATTTGTGTCGTACCTATGGAGTATCCTCTGGTAGCTCCAGTTTACGGGGTATTACGATACTGTATAATCTATTGGCACACCTAAAAATGTGTTAAGGTGGAAAATGTAAAGCCTTAACGCTATTTTTAAATAGTATACTTTATTATAGACATTATTATAATAGCGTATATTACTACATAGTAGATAGTTTAACGGATCCTTAGAGGATGGTTATCCCAAACATCCTTTAAGTTACTTGTATTTCAGTTGATATTTCACTTGAGTTGGATTTATTGATATAAGAATGTTAATCCTAACTCGAGTGTTTTGTGTTTTGCTTTACGCTCGGGTTAGACTGAGTGGTTCAGTGTTCGAGACTCACCTTTGGAGTTGAAGCTTCGCTTGGAGATCCAGCTATCTATCCAGCTTTCAGTTATTCAGTTGATTCCAGTGATGTATTCAGATTTTGTATTTGACTATTGTATTGAGACATCTATGTATTCGTGACTTCTGTTGTATCTTGTTTGACTCTGTTATATATATATATATATAGTAGCTTCATGAACTACTATTCTTTTGTTTTCGCTGCATTATTGTTATATTACTCTGTGTCTATGATTTTGTGATTATTTATTTACTGTATATGCTGAGTTTTGCCAAATTTAAATTAACAATCTGATATTTTGAGCAATTCAAGTCCGACATGTATGGATGTGAATGGTTGAAAATTTTAGGTCGTTACAGGATGCATTTGTCGGTTGCTTTCGAAATAAACCTACCAAACACCACTTATTTTCCATTTAAGCTTACTATATCCTTTGGCTTCTCTAGAACTTCCATTTTGATGATTGCATTTATCTTATTTGGATTAGCCTGAATTCCTTGGGCACTTACTGTATAGGTTATAAATTTCCCAAACTTAATGTCGATAGTACACTTGAGGGGGTTTAGCTTCATGTTGAACTTCCTAAGAGTTGTGAATGTTTCTTTTAAGTCTTGCCAGTAACGTTGTTCCTTTCAAGACATCACAAGTATATCATTCACATATACCTCCATATTGCTTCCTTTTTTTAAACATTTTATTCACTACCCTTTAGTGAGTTTCATGCGTTCTTTAGTCCAAACGATGTCACTTTATAGCAATATAGCTCCTTACTATTAATGAAACTGGTGTACTCTTGATCAGTACCATATATGGTATCTAATTGTATCCTGAGTATGTATCCATTAAGGTTGGCAATTCATGGCCATTAGTTGCATTTAGAAGTTAGTCTAATTTTTGCAAGGGAGCTGTCCTTTAGCTAGGATTTGTTAAGGTTAGTAAAGTCTATACAGGTTCGACATTTCCCATTTGGTGTCTTTGCTTGAAAAGAGTTGGTTGTCCACTTAGTTAGTAAACTCCCATACTGAAGCGATTGTCCTTCAACTTCTTCGCTTCCTCCTACAGTGCATTGTACCTTTCACGATCAACTGACCGCCTCTTTTTCCTTACTAATGTGCATCTAGGTCAATATCTAGGGCATGGAAGTTTATTGATGGGTCGTGTCCCTCCATATCGAAATGAGTCCATCTGAATATGTCAACTGACATCTTCAAGAAACCAATCAACTCGGAGCAAAGTTCTATACTTAGATTTCAACCTACCTTTACAACTTTGGATAGGTCTATAGGATCTAATTAAACATCTTCTAATTTGTCTATTAGTTTGAGCTCTTTAGTATTCATACCCAACCTCGAATCCACTTTATCTTCTATAGGATCTAAATAAGTTTTGCTATTAGAATTCTATGCAAAATTACTAAGATACTGCACATAAATAGAAGCATGTTCATCAACATCAATCATATGATGATCATCTTTCTTTTTAGATCGTACTGGCACTGTTGTCATATGCTAACCCATTTCAGTGTCAGTAGAGGTTTGATTAACTGGTGCAATTCCCTAGACTGGTTTATTACTTACTAATTCATCATTTATATTACCCCTCCTTTTGGTCAAGGCCGGGATATCAACAAATTGGCTAAAAGGATGGATATCAGGATTGGAGATCGATTGGAAACATGGCTATGATCGATACCGTCAAAATTTGACCAAGCTCCAATTAAGGTGGGATCGATTGGGAATGATGAACAAGGCTAGGAAAGGCTATGTTCAAATTTCAGATCAATCAGAGTTCGTATGCTCACGTTATGGATGGATCAAGGTTCATGGGAACTAGTTCGTATCGATCCATTCATATCGATCAAGGTGGATGGTGTTCGTATACATTGGGATCGATACGAAGAAAGGGAATTTGGATCGATACGAGGAGCAAATGGTTACAGGGAGAAGCGTTTTGAATCGATCAATAAGTGATGGATATGAAGGAACGAGGCTCGGATCGATATGAGGAGTATGGATACGAAGGCATGGATACAAAGCAGGGAATGGATCGATGGATATGAACGGCATGGGTACGAAGCGCATAGCTATGTATCGATACGAGTAGAAGGTTTTGGCATTGATACAGAGCAAGGCGGGGATCAATACGAAAGGCTTAACAACCGATGGATACGAAGAAGGTCAAGGCAAACGAAGTGGTCAGCGAGCATGAAAGATGGATCTACACACGATTATCGCTCCGCGTCATCGATCCAGGAACGATCAATACGAAGAGGATCGATGTAAAACGATCAATACGAAGATGAAAACCGACATTAGAAAATGCAAACTTGGATCGATCATAACTCTCATTCTACAAGTCCAAATGCTATGAAATTTTCATAGAAGCTTTCTTGTTCACTCGAGGACGTACATGATCGATCTCGGCTTGTTTGGACCATTTTTGGTCGATACGAATTGTACTTGGATCGATCCAAAATCACTCTGGATCGATCTGGCGGGCCCACATGTGCAAGAGAAAATGTATTCCTGGTTTTAAGGCAGATATTTTCGGATCTACACCTATAAATAGCAGTCCTATGAAAACTAAAAAGGGAATCTTTTTCTGCTTTTCTAGGCGAGACTCTGCCATTTTGATTTTTGATTTCAAAGGCTTTTGACTGTAATCATAGTATAAAAGGAATAAAAGGATTAATTCAAAGTGGACGAGGCCGGAGATAGCCGAACCACTATAAACCTTGTGTTCTTTGTTTTCTTGTTCATTTTAATTTTCTTATTTCTTCATTTCTGCTCTCTACATCGTCTGGATCTGAGATCTGTGTTTGCATATTGAGGATTTGTGTGTAAACATTGGTGCTTTCACTACTTCTGGGATTTGTGACCAATTTTGGCGCAAACACTTTGGTGCTTTCACTGAGAAAGACTAGCACCCGCCATACCGGATTTGGAGTTCAGATTTGAAAAGATAAAGGATCAGATCTAAAAGGAACCATGACAAAGTAATCAATAATGAGACATAAAGCGGAAAGGATTCAGTATGAAGGGAGTCAAGAGGCTTCCTTAGGAGCAAATCAGACCTCAGTTTTCATCACCAGAGATGAGATGGAGATGATGATGGGAGCTATGCAGGAAGAATTGTTGAAAAGGCAAGAGGAAATGATGCAGAACCTTCTCAAATAGTTTGGATAGGCAGGAACAGCTGGAGCTGCTGGAGTTCAGATCCACGGAGCTGGAACAAAAGGACTCAACAGGCAAGCAGATGGAGCAGCTCAACTGGGCGCAACCCCCAATTAGCACACAATTAACAATTTGGAAGAATCCAGACTCGGGGGCACACCGCCATGCAATGATAGACCAATTCATGGAGGGATTCCAGGTGACACCACACAACATGATGCCGGCAGGAGCAAAAGAGTACATGATGAAGAGTATGTTCCAGAATTCCCTCGGGGACTCGAGGGGCAACCCTTGGTGGACAACACTGAATTAGCTGAGATTATTAGGTGAAGTATGCACGGAGGTTTAGAAAACAGAGATCTGGAAGGAGTAAATAGGAGTCCGTTTACCTGTGACATCAGAATGGCTCGGAATCCACCAGAGTCCAAGCTACCTACTCTGGAGGTATACAACGGCAGGGCAAAACCTACCGATCATTTGATGAGGTACACGAGACACATGGAAGTGCTAGGGGCATCAAAGGAAGTTATGGTCCGGTGTTTCCCTCTGTACTTGATAGATATAGCTGCTATGTGGTTCAGGTAGTTGGAAGATGGATCTATTAGGACATGGACAGAATTGGTGGACAGGTTTTTGAAGCAGTTTCGGGTTCATATCAATAGGTCGAAAAATGTGATGACACTTACATCGGTGAAGTAGAGGACATGGGAATCGCTCAGGACATTCTTAACTCGGTTCAATGCAGCGATTGCTTCAGTGGATCGGTTGGATCCATCGATGGTTTTAATGGCGGCAGTATCAGGAGTCAGGGACAATTCGGATTTCAAGGTATCATTGATATGGGATCCACCAATGGATCTCGGGGAATTCTTTCACGAGGCGAGAGATTCCTTCGGCAAAAAGATGCAAGTTCGGATATGAAATCAAAGAAAGTAAACGTGGTTAAGGATGGAGGGCCATCCGGTGAGATCTCGGATAAGGATAAGGATAAAGGGAAGATGAAGTCGGATAACGATTCTAGCAGGGCAAGGAAACGCTGGGGAGAACCAATATTCTCCATTTACATAGGATTGAACGAAACGTTGGAGCGGATATACATGGAAACCCGGGATCGCCTTCTCTACCGAAGGCCGGCAAGGAGAGAACCCTCGGAATGCGAGAGGGCATCAGGAAGGCACTGTCTCTTTCATGACCTGGACGGGTATGATACCAATAGGTGCAGGCATCTAAAGGATATAATCGAGGAGCATGTAGGGAGTGGTCAGCGGCGGCAATATATTGGGGCTCGGAATGCTGCGGTGGAACAGAAGCAGCCACCGTTTACCTCAAATGACGATGGCGCAAGGCCCAGGAATGATGGTCGATTGGTTATCCACTGACAGGGATGATATGGAATAAGTAGAAAACTCTGGGCAAACGGCCAAGTCACTTACTCATGTACAGGGATGGAGATAGCCCCTAGGCATGCTCTAAGATGATGATAAACCGTGACGCTCGAGTTTGTGAAATCTGCTTTTTCTTTATTGGTTTGGACATTTTCTTTTTTCTGGTTTGGTTTCGGAGTTTGGTTTGAACTCCTGGTTTTGTTTGTTTTCTGGTTTGGATATTAGTTTGGATTTCTGGTATGGATTTCTGGTATGGATTTCTGGTATGGATTTCTGGTATGGATTTTTGGTTTTTTGATTTAATCTGGATTTTGAATTGGATTTTTATCTGGTTTTTGGTAAAGGGTCGTCGTGTATGGATTATGCCTGCCAAGGGGTAACTCGCTTCGTCCGAGTGTAGCGAATCGACTTATTCAAGTCATCGAGTATGGACTATGCTCGGCAAGGGTCCGGAGAGACGGGATTCGGCCTAGGACTTAGGCCCCATGTTATCTATCATATGTTAATATAGGTCGTCGAGTATGGACTATGCTTGGCAAGGGTCCAGAGCGACCAGGATTCGGCTTAGGACTTAAGCCACAACACTACTTAGCGTTCAGGGACACTGAACCAGGATCACCATTGAGCAAGGCATTGCTTGACACAGGTCGTCGGGTGTGAATTACGCTTGGCAAGAACCCAAAGAGGTTATGGATTTGGATATTGGCTGTGAACGGCTAAGGATTTGGACAAGGGCCCGGAGTGGTCCCGGATTCAGATGTCGACCCGGAGAAGTCATGGATTTGGTTATCAGTTATTGGATATGGATGGATTAAAACTCGGTTGATGGGTTCGGATGGTTATGGGATTGGCTAAGGATTTGATTACTGGATTTGGAATCGGACATCGACTCGGAGTAGTCGTGGATTTGGATAAAGATATGGCTACGGCGCTTGGATAGGATAGTTGGGTAATGGATTAAACTATGGATCAGATGATGTGGCTATGGATGGAATATGGACTTTGGATGTCGGATTTAAAAGCTATTCAAAACACGCCTTCATACCGCAAGCCATGTTTTGGGGGGAAAATGTTACCCTGACTTTTGGTCAAGGCCAGGATATCAACAAATTGGCTAAAAGGAAGGATATCAGGATTGGAGATCGATTGGAAATATGGTTATGATCGATACCATCAAAATTTGACCAAGCTCCAATTAAGGTGGGATCGATTGGGAATGATGAACAAGGCTAGGAAACGCTACGCTTCAAATTTCAGATCAATCGGAGTTCGTATGCTCAAGTTATGGATGGATCAAGGTTCATGGGAACTAGTTCGTATCGATCCATTCGTATCGATCAAGGTGGATGGTGTTCGTATCCATTGGGATCGATACGAAGAAAGGGAATTTGGATTGATATGAGGAGCAAATGGTTGTAGGGAGAAGCGTTTCATATCGATCAATAAGTGATGGATATGAAGGAACGAGGCTCGGATCGATATGAGGAGTATGGATACGAAGGCATGGATACGAAGCAGGGAATGGATCGATGGATACGAACGGCATGGGTACGAAGCGCATAGCTAAGTATCGATACGAGTAGAAGGTTTTGGCATCGATACAGAGCAAGCGGGGATCGATTTGAAAGGTTTAGCAACCGATGGATACGAAGAAGGTCAAGGCAAACGAAGTGGTCAGCGAGCATGAAAGATGGATCTACACGCGATTATCGCTCCATGTCATCGATCCAAGAACGATCGATACGAAG
Source organism: Allium fistulosum (assembly GCA_030737815.1). Classification (NCBI taxonomy): domain Eukaryota; kingdom Viridiplantae; phylum Streptophyta; class Magnoliopsida; order Asparagales; family Amaryllidaceae; genus Allium; species Allium fistulosum. The sequence goes on along the minus strand of CM060901.1, from coordinate 918,776,048 downwards.
AGGATCGATGTAAAACGATCGATACGAAGATGATTGCCGACATTGGAAAATGCAAACTTGGATCGATCATAACTCTCATTCTACAAGTCCAAATGCTATGAAATTTTCACAGGAGCTTTCTTGTTCACTCGGGGACGTACATGATCTATCTCGGCTTGTTTAGACCATTTTTGGATCGATACGAATTGTACTTGGATCGATCCAAAATCACTCTAGATCGATCTGGCGGGCCCACCTGTGCAAGAGAAAATGTATTCCTGGTTTCGAGGCAGATATTTTCGGATCTACACCTATAAATAGCAGTCTTATGACAACTAAAAAGGGGATATTCTTCTGCTTTTCTAGGCGAGACTCTGCCATTTTGATTTTTGATTTCAAAGGCTTGTGACTGTAATCATAGTATAAAAGGATTAATTCAAAGTGGACATAGGTCGAAGATAGCCGAACCACTATAAACCTTGTGTTCTTTGTTTTCTTGTTCATTTTAATTTTCTTATTTCTTCATTTCTGCTCTCTACATCATCTGGATCTGAGATGTGTGTTTGGATATTGAGGATTTGTGTGTAAACACTGGTGCTTTCACTACTTCTGGAGTCTGTGACCAATTTTGACACAAACAATTTATACATGTAGTTTAGGACACAACAATATAATTAGAAATAGTTTTATTGATAGGATTAATAGTTACAGAATAAAGTTCCCTAGCTAAAGGCGGTTCCTCCCCAATACTCCCTATTCCATTAACGGTTGTAATGTCATTCGTGAATCCATTTAAGAAACTATTACCCCCATGTCAATGATGAATGTCTTTCTAGGAATGTGTTGTACGGTGAATGCTGGTCCATAATGAGGAAGCTACCATAGAATGACTTGTATAGTGGAGCAGTTCTAACCGTTACTAGAAGATTTGTCAAGCCTACTGAGATGGTTGCAATATTATTGAACCCATAAACCAACTCTGGACTTGGTTTTAGAATTTCATCTAGGAACTTCATGCGATCATAAGCGACTTTGAAGATAACATTTACTGAACTCCCTGAATCAACAAATACTTTCTTTAAGGTGTAGTTAGATATCTAGACGTTAATCACTAGGGGTCTTGATGCGAGAAAACGACTCATGTTGAGTTGGTGGTAGTGAAGGTAATATCTAGCATAGGTTGTTGTTTGATATGGCACATGGTTCGGTTCTCTACCTATGCTTCTTAGACGTATCTCTCCATTGATTTATTAATTTTCCCAACTTGATGAGGTCCACAATGGATGGAACCTATCAGGATACCTAGGTTTCTCCGTTGATCTGTGTGCAGGTCTTTAGATTGGTTCTGAGCCGGGGTTTGTTGAAAACTGCACATGTAACCATCCTAGATCGATCTTTCTATTTTGGTTTTTATATTGAGAAAGTTGTCTGTATTGTGTCCATTTACCCTATGAAAGCAGCAATAGGCACCCTTAGCATTCTTCTCGAGCTTATTCTCCTTGTTATGGAAGTTGTAGGCCAGACCAGATTTTGTAACTTCAAAACTGTTCCTTGCATTGTGAGTGAGTGGAGTATGAGTAGTGAAGTTAAATTCTCTCTTCCTTTCTATGCGCTGGTTTTAAGCTTCTGACCCCTCTTCCTGTGTGGACATTAGCCCGCTCATAGCTCTTACACGAGTGTTTGGTGTTCTTGTCCAATAATGCCATGTTCTTTCTGATGCCATAGTGCACTACCATCAGCAACGTCCCTTCACTAGTGACTCCAATCCACATTGCCTCGGCTTTTAACCATTGATAAACCTATGCAAGCTCTCATTGTCTCTCTGCTTAACGCATGACACAATAGTGCATTTGTATTTGGGAACACTTCTCTACCGACGTTGAACTTCCATGAAATTCTAATGATAGACGTGTCCTTAAATAGACCTCACCATATATTCACCTTCCGGCCATCTTGATGTTGCTCCAATCAGATAAATTGGGAACAACTTGCAGCGAGATAACCGTCCTATTTAAAATATCCATATGATATTTAAAGGTTCATAGATGGTCATCCAGGATCAATAAACCACCATATTTGTCAATAGCGGAGGCCCTGAAATTGTTAAGGAAGTTTGACTCAATATTGTGTTCATTGAATGGAAAGGAATTCATCTTTTACCTCCCTTTCTCACTTGTTTATTGGCATAACTAGGCTAACTGCACAACCTGAGCCTTCAACACTTTGATCTCCTCATCATTTGCTTCATTTCTCACTTAGCTTCCTTTCAAAGCCTCATCTTCCCTTTGTATAGTATTTTACCATGCTTTTTAAGCAGTAATGGAGTAATATTGGCTTTTTTGGATTTGATTTCTAAGTTTTCCCCACACTCTTAGAGCCAGCCTCACTGTTCTGATCACTGAAATTGCTAATTTTATCAACCAATCGTACAGTTTTTCCGACTGGTGATTTATAGCGACGGGTAGCGGAACTACTATGAGAACGGGATTGGCTCTGAGGTGGGTACTGAGTTATAATTTTTTCCAATCTGAACATTATTTCATTGATTTATGTCGTGAATTAGTTGTGGGCCTCCAGGATAGTATTTGATGAGGTGTGTTATGATGGGCCCATAGGTAGTTTTGAAAAATTTTGGTCATTTTTGGGCTTGTCTTAGCGGCTTGATGTTCGCTTCGATTGGAGGGAGAATGAGAAAAATAATAATGATACGAGGGCTTGGTATATAAGCGTTTATGGAGATTTGGTGGTCTGATTTATGAACAGAATTGTAAAACAAATTTATAGAGAACTTCGCCCTCCCATCGTAATAATATTAATGAGAAATTTCATTCTCAAAACACCAAAAAGAAGTAAAACAAGAGAAAATGTAAAATAGCTAAAAATAAAAGGCATGGTATAGTTTGGATATTAACGAATCCTACGTCTACATGTCAAAATCTTTCAATCTTTCGTATTCTTTCTTAGTATAAGCATAGAAATCTATGAAGATATTGTTCATAGGTTTTACTGCATTAATTCGTTGAGTATAAAAAGTTGGATTCCTTTCTTCTACTATAGTCCTATCCTTTTATAAATGAAATGAAGTAAAATGGATTGTACCCATTCCTTGTCTTTGACTGCTGTCTATAGATTCCACCACATAATGGTACTCATTCGTGCGCATTTGATTGCATTGTATGCATTGATGACTTGAATATAGTTGGGATAACTTGATTTAGGCAGGATAATTTTGGCTTTGGGGAGATAATTTGTTTTAGATGGGATAATTTGATTTTGAAGGGTTGAATGGGTGCAATGTCGCTATTTGCTTGCCACCTATCTAGGGAGTGTGATGTCGGTTGAAGTGTCTTGATTAGCCTTGGTAGTTGATGATGATGCACTGCATTGCTTATTGAATCATGAGTTTTGATTCATGACAAAAAGCTTAAACGATCAGTGATGAGACTATACGATCAAGCGACAAAAAAAGATATGGTTTATTTACTAAAGTTTTAGTCTTAGATATGGTTTATAATTGTTAAAATCTATCCTCAAGTAGTTTGCATATACTCAAAGTTGTTTTAAAGTTCAAAATTTTTAAATATGTGCAAACTGTGCACTGACGACCATGTCAGTCGACTGACCGAAAACAACCAGTCGACTGAACTTGTTCAGTGCACAGAAATGCACCATTTTACTCTATTTTCGAACATTCAGTTGACTGGTCGATTTTGCTCAGTCAACTGACCGGCTCTAACGGCTAATTTTCCTGAAGAAACACTTCTATTTGTGAAGAGTTTCAATTCAAATTGAAGAGATATGGCTGCATCTTTTGATTGAAACTTTTTGTGAATAGTTGTAACTATTTGTTCACTATATAAACACGTTAGAATCACTTCTCAAATTACAGAATTTTATTTTGATTTCTTGCTATATACTCTACTATCTATCTCTGCAATCTAAAAGCAATCACAAGATATATATTGCTTGAATCTCCGAATTAGTTAATATATTCTTCGATTCTATGCAATATCTTCCTTTCATATCTTCACACACACAATATATACTTGAGGATTTGATTATAGGAAGGGGTACTATTAAAGACATATCCGTGTTATTTAGAACACAAGCGTCAACTATTTACTTGTACCAGTAGAAGTCTTGTTCGGTTGTTCAGGCGGTAAAAGTCCTCTTCGGCTATTTGAGGTGGAAAAATCCTGTTCGGCTGCTCAGGTGTTGTATACCTATTCCTTCGGGTTAAGAGAGGGGTTATAGAGTTAATTTAAATCCAGAGTGTAATCTGGGACTGGACGTAGAACGGGAAGTTCGAACCAGTATAAAAATTCCCGATGTGCTTATTTCATTTCTATTACCTATTATCTAGTTTATATTTCCGCACTATTATAATATTCCATATTACACGATCCTAAGTGTTAACTAGCCACAACTTACACACTTTCATTGCTATGTATTGGTAGGGAAGTTCTTTTGATGTTTTAAGTGTGTATTATTCTTTAAGTATATTGTTAAGGAATAATAATGTTGGCCTTAGGTTGTGCAACCTAAATATGTACTGTGCTAGTTGGTAGCTAAAGCCCTTTAGGTGTGGGATAGTGTTGTGTAAGGTTTATGGGGCTCTAGATGTTGTATCTGGAATGTTTGTTGTTCCTACATGAGCTTCAGACTCAGTTTATCCCATACTGCACTGATCCTTATGCTGAAGACTCCATGTACCCACAACCTAAGGGAGTTAGTAGTATGCCATAAGGGCAATTATGTAATTTATTAATATATATATAACTCTATAATTGATTTTGTTCGCAGTAAATGTGTTTGATTTCTTATATATGTTTTGTTATATTGTGATATATAATTAATCAAGCAATTGATTTAAAGTATATTAATAAGAAAATCCATAAATAAAATGTTTATTAATGTAATTGATAATAGTTACAATCATGAGTAATTAATCATAAAATAAAATACTATTTTGTTTTCAATATTCATGGTCAAGATGTGTCGAGAAAAGTTATCGATACATCCATTGAGACCAAAGTACGTAACACTCTCTAAATGTTGGTCATTGCATTACTAATGGCTGTAGGGGGTGCCAAAGGGTTACGTACTCATAGTTACTGGATAACAGTGGTTGACTCATCCAAGAGTTTCCTATTGGTTGACAACAACTAGGTCAAACAGGCCAGGAGATCTTAGTATGACGATGTTACACAGTTCTCTTGATCTGATGATATTATTGAACTTTAATGTGGATACTCCACTTTGATTATAGTTAAATCATGGCATAACCTCTACCGAATGACTATAATTGGGATTGAGTTGAAGCATTAGGTGTGAAGAACTATTCAATGGAGAATTTGTCTCCTCGGTCATATGAAGTTTGTATCACGATCAACTGTAGTCAACTCAAAGTCAAAATCTTTGGCCAAAGTAAAATGGTTAATAATAAATGATATTATTGAACCAAGGACTTTGTTCATTGATTGATCAATTTGAATGTAGATAATACTATAGTTTTGACTAGTACCAAATTACATACGTCCTAAAATGTTATGGTGTTAGCGAAGAGAACTTGTGTAAATTATTATCACTATTGGTAATGCTAAAAATAATATATAACATGATTTTACCAAAAAATATGCAAGCGATGAATTCGGCCAATTCGTCACACTGCTAGCTAAGGTGACATGTGAACATTAATATTCGAGTTGGTTAATGTTTATCGCTAATTGAATTCGCACCTCCGAGTCTTACAACTGTACTTGTGAAATCATCGAAAAACATATAACTTAATTGGTTTATAAGTATTATTAATTAATTAATTAAATTAATTAATATTTAAGAAATATTAATTATTATTTTATTTGATGTTTGGGGTCTTATTAGTAAGTGGGGTAGCTCCTAAAAATATTTTGGGTGCTATTAGTAATTATTTAGATGTGTCTATAAAAGTTACATACACGCGTATAGATATAGGATATATATATATATATATATATATATCTAAGAAAACTTTAAATATATTTAATTACTAAAATAGTCATTGGGATTCTTTGATCTACATAATCATAAGCATCGTCGGTCACAGGAGGGAAAGATCTAAACATTGATCTAGATTTAAGTAGGAATTAAAGAGGAAAGTTTTTAAAGACTGGAAGGCAAAAGGATTCTTTCTCTCCATAAAAACAAAACCTCCCTCATTGATTCACTTTTAAATTTTCTTCATCCCCTTGCTCTTTCACGACTGCCGCTATTTGTCTTTTCTTCCATGGAAGAATTTAACTTTTACCCACTTAAACATCTAATAAATTAAAACGAGGTGGTTCATTCGATTCTAGCAAGATCGGGTGGTGATTCAATCCATCTAGGAGCCTCTTCACAAATCGAAGTGTCACAATAGGTTGAATCTAATTAGGTACAATTCTTATTTCATATTACATATTTATATATGCTCACCCATGACCTATGTTAATGTATAAGATATATATTTTCTTGCCATTGATTCTGATATAATTTAAAATTGCTATGAATGTTGTTTTATAAATGAAATTCAAAATAAAATATATGTATGTATTGATTATACATTGGTTTTGATTTATGTTAATCATTTTGATCTTGTTATACAAATTGTTTTTATATAATATCAAATCATATATATATTTACATAAATAAATATTTTTTCATATCTGCAATGATTTGAAGTATGCAATTTGTGTATATAAATTATTTATATATTTTAAAAATTGATTTTGTATACTCATTAACTCAAAAGAAATATTATTATTTTAATCATTTATCTTGGATATGATTTAATATGGAATACAAAAATTACACTATATGATCCAAATCGAAGATTTAATTAGATGTTTGTAGAAGAGGAAGGTGGAAGGCCTTCCAATTTTCATCTTAAATACTTTTTAATGTTTCCTAAATTAAAGAGATAACGTGAAATTTATCTTGTTAATTAATTTCAGATTATTATTTATATGTATATATTTATGTAAACATAATTTATAATAATATGAAAATATATATAGTACTATTAATATGTGTATACAATACATATATTGTAGTATATTCAAATATATGTATATACTCAAACATTTATATTCTTGATATGCATATGAAATTGTTACATTGGTTAAATTTGACGGCATACTAGGTTTACAATCAAGTCCGAAGGCACTTATTGGAGAATGGCTTTCCATACAATGGCAAGGTGAGGGACTACCTTCCGTATAGTATACCACTAGAGGGATATACCTAAGGTCCAAATACTGAACTCCTATAACAACACAGAACCGACCTACCCCTTCGCTAGATAGTACCGAATATGACATCACCCTGGTTGTTACAGATCTTTAACGGGATCTCGAAGAATACACCACATACTCGACATATAGAGAGTAATCTAGAAGGGTGATGACCATCTCCTAATAGGTGTGACCCACATAGCTCTGCCGCATCTACCCTACTTTAGCCATTTCCAGTTGATGAGGCCTGAGGTAACATTTTACCTTTTACATAGCACCTTCCACTTTGAATGCCACACTGCCATTCTATAATCACACAACTGATTTCTACAAACGTATAACTCTTGAGCTCGTACCTCTCAGGAAAGGGTGTTAAGTTAAGATAAGTTGCCTTCTCCAACAACATCCTATCGGGAGTTACTCCTAGGATTAGTAGCGAGAAGTCCTTGTATCGAAGATCTTAAATGAAGAACTACTGCCACATAATATGATATGGGAAATTTCCCCCGAGGCTCAGTGACAGGCAGCCTTACATTCCATATTCCAAATCATTTCCATGTCTTCACTTCGAACATGTAAATTGGTTCGAAGTGGTCTCCGGATAAGAATTACTCAAATCCGACCCCGGTTCCTTCGAACCAATCATCGATAAAAAGATGTTATGTGAATAGGGAATCATACTTTAATTGACTAAGTCCTTTTTATCAAAAATCTCTTTTGGAGATATATATTTTCAAAACATTCTTTTCGGTACATACAGAATCATTAAACCTCTCTTATCAAATCCTTTGATTATTTTAAACCCTTTTTAACCTTGAAATAGTTTGAAATCATTTCCTTTTAACTTAAGGAAATATTGATCTGAGCAAACCAAATTCACTATCCCATCCATTGGGCCAGTCCGGATAGACAGGGAGAGCAGGAAACTGGTTTTCCAAACTCAAGCATAGACACTATCTCTTTGACATCCATAAGACGGTCAAGTTATTTGATCGACTCTAAATCATTTAAAATTTTACCATTCCGTAAATCCTTCAAATTAACTTTAAAACACTTTATAAATCATTTGAAACATTTAAAAAGATTTAGCGAAGAACGGATGCGTTTAAAAGCTATATTTCAAAAGTTACAAAAAGTGATGCAGAAAACTGCTGCGGAAAGTGCATTTTTAAGCTATATTGATCAAAACGACATTTTTTCATTTGGAAATTGATTTTTGTAGTTCAAATCACCTTTAAAACATTTTAAAAGATTTTCATAAATTATTTCATATTTCTAAACAATTTTAAAATATCATTTTCAAAGAAATCTTTTACTGGATTCCGAACTGCAAAACCGCGGTTTTTCCAAAAACTGGTTTTACTCATATTTCAAAATCTACTTATCGAAATCTCAATTTTCTTTCTTCATTTGAAAAATATGGATATAATAGTTCGGAAAATTCTTATCTCGAAGAATTCCGAGCTATATTCCATTCTATAAACTAATTTGACTTTTATCGCGCGAAATCGCGAACAGCCGTTACACGACACGCCTATTTTGAATAAATTTTCAATTAGTTTTCAAACTTCACCAAAACTCTTTCATATGTTTATAAAACATTTCAAATTCATTATTAAACCACTTTAAAGAGGTTTAACATTCCATATACACCAATTCATTCAATAAAGGAAAGTGGTTTCCTTTGTGCTTATCGACGTGTATCTCTGTGACTTGCATATATATTCAAAATTCATATTAAATAATCATTATCAACAGTCATAATCAAACATATATAACATCCAATAGCATATAATACTATAGTTTAGGAGCTTCTCACCTTGGGTAAACGATTAACTAAAAATTTGCTATAGCTCCGTTATCTCGGATTTTTAGCTCACGATCACTTGCAATCTTGCCTTTGGAGGGCTCGGCCTTGGCTAGAGGGCTCATGGCCTAAGGTTGGAGAAGAGGAGGGCTTGGCCTTTTGATGGACGAAGTGAAGCGGTGGATGGTAGAGAGGAAGAGTGGAGTTTTGGAATAGTTTTAAGGTGCTTAAGTATATATATGTATTTATTATAATTAAATTTCTTTTGAGAAATATTTTGGCATTATTTTGTTATCATGAGAAGCCATGAAAGAGGAGAGAAAAGTGCTTATAAATGATGAAGAAGGCGAATGAAATGGAAGAGTATGCATGGGTATTTATAGGAAAAAATTGGTAGAAAATATCTAAAAGTGAATGGACAAAACTACCCTTAGTCCACTCCCCTCCCATCACATCACAATACACGTTAATACCTCCATCCATGTGCCTCCATCACTTCATTCACTTCCTAGCATGTGTATTTGACTTTTAGATGACTTAAGGGTTAAGTATATGGAAAATATCTTAGATATTTTTAACTTTATGTATTTATAAGTGTATAAATGTGTTAGGTGTGTGTGTGTGTGTGGATGTATGTATGTGTTATGGTGTGTATTACTATGTTATATAGGTGCACATGACATATAAACAATGTTTCATTTGACTTTGAACAACTTTGGTTTGTCAAACCGTTGAAAATCGGAAAACCGATTACCGGTCACATTTTTAGTTATAATTTAAATTACATATATATGTAAACAAAATAAAAAAATAAATTTCTAATCAATTTTAATTAATAAAAATGATCTCAATGAATTACAAAATCATATAAATCAATATTAACAATTATTTACAAAAATTGCTATTATATTGATAAAGCGATATCAATTTTTTTATATTTTCAAAACAAATATTTATCTTTATAAAACTATTATAGATGATCTATTATCACCTCATAACTAATTAAAATTAATTATCATCATTTTAAAACCATTATTTAAATAATTTTAACTAATAATTAAATCATTAAATCTCAATTTTAAATTCATTAATCTATATTTAAATATAAGAGCATCACTGATGATGTCATAAACAATTTTATTTTCCCAAAAATAAAATATTTAATTTTATTTCATAATCTTATTCAATTATAAAAATAAGTGTATGTATCCAGCTCCGTGCGTGATGTTTTACAAATTTTAAAGCTGTTTATCAATAAAACGGTTTTCGATCGTTTTATCGATATTTACCCAACTGTATATTTTTCTTTTATGTATATATTTCTTCAAAATAAGATTACCAATACTATTTATTATTTAAAACATTATCATTTATGTTAAAAAATCTTATTTTTGAATATTTTGAAATTTTTTTGAAGTGATGAATTTACGGGTTGTTACAATTCGGGAAGCTACAAAGAAGGTTGCTATGATCAAAAGGAGAATGAAGGAAGCTCAAGATCGACAGAAAAGCTATGCCGAGTGGAGGTGAAGGGATTTGGAATTTTTAATTGGAGATTTTGTGTTTTTGAAGATTTACCCGATTATAGGAGTTGTTCGATCTAGAAGAGCAGGGAAGTTGGCGCCTAGATATGTTGGAATTTGTCGAATTCTTGAAAGGATTGGGCCACTTGCCTATCGAGTTGAATTACCAGAAAGATTGTCGGGAGTTCATAATCTTGTTCATGTATCACACTTCAGGAATACATGACCCAACGTTGATTACGGAGCCATCTATTGAAGAGGATTTAGAGGTGGAACCAAACCTGACCATGATAAGACATCCTGTTCACATTATGGATCGAGATGTGAAACAATTGTGGAATAAGGTCGTGAGATTGGTTAAGATTCAATGGAGTGAAGATTCCCCAGACTGCACTTAGGAGAAGGAAGATAGCATAAGGGAGGCTTATCTTGAATTGTTGTTAGAATAGTAGTTTTCATGTTGTATGGATAGTGTACCCACTATTTGGGATGTAGTTGCCTCGTATGCATCTTTGAATGTGTTTTCATCATATATAATATATGCCCTTTTTGAGTTAACTTTTTGTGAGTTAATTTCGGGACAAAATTCTTTTAAGGAGGTGAGAACGTAACGACCCGTAATTTAATCACTTTAAATAGGAATATTTGATATATTTTTAAATAAATAATTAATGGATTTTATGACTCAAAGAGACCTCTTTTAAATAATAATTAATGAAGGTGAAGTTTTTTAAAATTTTGGTTTACAAAAATAATTAGTTCGGAGAAAAATCAGAAATATGAGCAAAAATTGTTTTTGGTATTTTCGACTTTTCATCGTCTAAAAGTTGTCAGAAAATGTTGTGTACAATGGAGTATACACACACACATATATATAAATAACCTATGCTGTTAAGAGATGGTTAGAGTTAAATATGGTAAAATAATATACTTAAAGTAAAAAGGTAAAGTTAACTATTCTTTTCTTATATATAAAAAAATGTGTAAGAAGTATCCACCTCACAAAAGAGATGATGTGATGGAATGAGGATGAGGGTATGTCTTATGTGTTGAGGGGGTAAGGAAGGGGTGAGGTGGCAACCAAGTGTGGAGGGTAAAGCGTTAAGGGTAGAAAGGTAATTACTATATTCCATTTCATATGAAAACAGCTCTTTTTTTCATTTCATATTTTATTTTCGTTCCCTTTATTTTCAAGACTTTACTTCCTCCATTTCAAGCTCTCTTTTTATTTCCATATCCTCTTGTAAGTTTGCAAGTCAAAAATTCTTCTTTTCCACTTTAAATCATAAAAACCTAGTTAAAAACATCTCCTCTCCTCTGTATTTCTCTAACCATTCAAAATGAGACCAAAAATCCATCCTCAAAGCCAAGGTTGAGACCTCCACTACTTAGGCCAAACCTATTTAGCCCCTTAGGCCCAAAAAATAAAGTCTTTTTAAAGAAAAACTAAGTTGGTGTATTAGTGCAGAGTGTGGTGGTAGTTTGATTTGAATTTGGTTGATTTTGGTGAGTAAATCTCGCCTTTTAAAAACAAAGATTTAAACTTTATTATAGGTGTTGTTTGGTTTGGAGAGTAATATTGCTTATGTTTATATATATGTGCGCGTGTGTTCATATGTGATGATTTGTTGTTGACTTGAAGAAATAGTCGAAGTGCTTATGTATGATGTATAAGTAATAATCTTTCCTTGTTATGGTTCACATTTACATGTGTACTTATGTTTATGGATGTTTGTATGTTTGATTGGAAAGTAACACTTGAACTTGTTTATGTTTCAACATCAAGATCCCATGTGTATTTAAAACTAGTTTACTAACTTATATTTTATAAATGGTTCTAAAACGTTTTTCGAAACTTTATTTCGGGTTTCAAAACCTTTATACAAAGTTATTTAAGTAATTTAAATAATGAAAAGGTTTAAATGCTATTTTGAAATATAAAGCAAGCTAGTAAGTTATGGTCCATATAGCGATGGTCGCTATGGATGCGTTCGTAAATCGACTACTTTTGTGTAAACTAAAAAGATTTTTTACATTAAATATTTTTGAAAAGTCTTTTAAAATATATTGTAAGTACTAAAAAAGGAATATTAAAATAATTTCGATAATTATTATTATTTAATTATTAATTAAGTAAGGTAATTATTATTATTTAATTATTAATTAAGTAAAGGTTTAATTATTATTTAATTATTAATTAAGGTAACTATTATTATTTAATTATAAATTAAGTAATGGTTTAATTATTATTGTTTAAATAAAGGTTCAATTATTATTTAATTATTAACTAATTAAGGTAATTATTATTATTTAATTGTTAATTAAGTAAAGGTTTAATCATTATTATTTAAATAAAGATTTAATTATTATTTAAATAAAGGGTTAGTTAATATTAATTAATTAAATAAAAGTTTTTAATTTTAAATCACTTTATTTCCCAAGGGTCGGTTTGTTTAAAAGCAACTTCTTTTACAATGGATGGTTTTTAAATACAAGGAATTTCTTTGTCTGTGCCATTAAATAGGCAAACAAATATGATAAGCTATGGTAAAACGTTGACATGTTTTATTGAACGTAAGTCATCATGAATTTAGCACTAAAAGCCGATGAGTAGACTATCTATGAGATGTAGGACTTGATTTTCTTGGCGAGGGATAGGGAAGTTGAAATATCGAAGACATGACAAATATAAGAGGGTTAATTTCAATAAGTGGGTCATGATAAATTAATTATATGGAAGATGCTTCATTATATACTTAAAACTAAATTCCGAGGTATAGAAACTCGTCTCTATTCCAAAAAGTAAGAATGAATTTCGAGGCAAGGATAGTTTTCTAACTTGTCCGACTTCATTGTTAATCAAGGGATAATACGGTTTGAAATCAAAAAGTGGGGATAAGTATAGGATGTCTTATATTTCATATGCAAATCAATACTCACCCCAGATAGTGGATTTTTCCACCATTGATAACTTGGCCAGTTTTAAATTTATCGAATGTTGGTTCGAAGAGACTGGGATTGGCTGACATGAGTTATCTAAAAACCACTTCGAACCAATGCAACCGTTTGAATTAGAAACATATTGAAGATGATGGATTCGAAGACGAAAATCTTTAAAGTGCAAGGGCTACTTGCTACTAATCTAGAGGGTGATTCCAAAAGGGATGTAGTAGAAGTAATTCCTTCGGTTTTTTCATATTCTGAACGACTTGTATGGACGAATTCTAGCATTGCATTATCGCCTTAAGGGCAGTGTTAGAATTCCATGTAGGATTGCTATATGAAAAGGTAAAACGTAGCCTTAAGCCTCACAACTGGGAATGACTAAAACATGGGAGAAGCAACAGGGATATGTGGGTCGCACTCATTAGGGTATGGTCATCCCTAATCTAGATCAATATTATTTCTTTGGATGTATGCTTCGGGGCCTAGTATGGTTGTTGATCACAACAAAGGGATGATCATATTCGGTACTATCCAGGAAGGGGTAAGCCAGTCCTATATTGGCATTGGCGCAAGATGTTCTTGTTGAACTCGGTACATTTTATCTAGAAGTGTACTATAACAGGCGGTACCCAAGCAGCCCTGTCATTGATGGAATCCATTCTCCAATAAGTGCCTTTACGGACTTAGTTGTATACATATTATGTTGGAATGTAATTAATGTTACCATTTTGGCTATAATTCAATATTTACTTTAAATCCTAGACGTTATTATAATATCACTATATTTTCTATAAATATGCTTCGGGTATTGTAAGGTAAAAACACGTACGTGTTTATGTGCGGGGTCTTATTAGATACCTTTATTTTTAAAAGAGTTTATAAGTATAATAATTCAGTTTTTTGTAGTTTACTCATACCAGACCCATGTCTGATCCGAAGTTTTTCTTTTTTTCCCTAAAACTCTTGGGTACTCAAATTTGTATAAGTAGCCAAGTAGTCCAGGCTCTTACGGATGTATTTTGGAGGAGTATGGAGTAGGAGACTTCGACGTTACTTAGTTATTCATTTTATTTCCGCTGTGTATGTATATTTTGTATCAGCATTGTAGAGGTATGCAGTTATAATTGTCCCTAGCTGAAGTTACTACATGTTGTAACTCTGATGTTTCATTTTGGAAGTGACATATGTACTATCTTATGTTCTATTATATATGATTACCTTACGTTGTGAGATTTTGTGTTTCTTTCTTCTTATCTTTTCTTTTACCCCAACGGTTTGTTTTTCGAACACCTAAATGATCAGAACATGAATATCGTGGATGTATTAAATGTCATCTTTGGGAGTAAGAAAGGTGGATCGTTATAGGTTGAACGAAACTTTGTATTATTGCATCTGCTGTTACATTTTTTAACAGAAATAATAGGAGCATACCATATGACGCTTATTAGCGCATACATCAAGTTACAAAAGAATGGTTTCATATTATACCAAATATTATTTATGAAATAATAACTATTTTCTGTATTGATTAAATATAGATATAGTTTATTTTAATACGAATATTCATTATAAAATAAATCTAGTATAATAATGGTATTTGTTTTCATAACAATAGTGAAGCATTAACTATATAAAATTTAAGTGTTAGAATCTCTCTTATTGGGTTTTAATGACAATAGTTATACAATCATATTGTATAATATTTTGACCACTTTATAGGTATATGATTGATTAAAGAGCTCTGGACAATCGGAAGATCATTGGAAACAAACATGGAAGATGATCACGAAGAGCTACATGAAGATGGTTTTAAAGTAAGGTCGTATACTTGTATTTAGTGTCTTAGATTACATTGTACAATCTCCCTTGAGTCAGAGGAGCACACAAAAATACACCGAATTTATATCATTTTCGAAAATAAGGTAAAAACATAGTTTTTAACAAACTCAAGCAACTATACATTTGGGAACACTAACCAGAGGTCTGGCAACACATATTTTACAACTATAATCAAAGTACATCGATCAGACATCTGGATTGACCTACCAAACATCTTAGCAAACTCTTGGCTTTTTAAAATTTATTACCAAAGACGTCTGAATCACATAGATAGACGTCTAAGTGCACTTCTCAGACATCTGAATGACACTGAATTTTGAATATTTTTAAACCGCCAATTTTACTCTATATAAATTAAAAAGACCAGACGCCTGGCCATATTTTTCAAACGTCTGAAATTCCGCAATAGCCTAAAGCTTTGATTGGACACTTCTCTTCTTCTCCATTTAGTCATGTCTCTTTCTCTAATGGTTGCAACTACTTATCAAAGTGTTTAAATTGAACACTAACAACCATTAAACAAAACCTTTAATCATATATAAATATACTCCAAGATTGAGATTAATTTTTAACTTTCTGAATTTCTAATTTTCATCTTGCTCTCTAATTCTATTGCAAGTATCAATCTCATATTCTCACTATATATCACAAAATTTATACAATAGCAATTTTGGTGATCAAAATTCCTACAAATCCACATGCATACACCCATCATACTCAAGGGGAGATTATAGGAAGATTTGTACCAGTAGTCAACATCGGTGTTGTATAGAGCATAAGATTGTCAGCTCAAGATACTCTTTTGTATTGCCTGCTCCTTTGGGCTAAGCAAGGGATTTTGATTAGTGGAAATTCTAAAGTGGAGTTTCAGGACTGGACATAGGGTGGGAGGTCCGAACCAAGGTAAAATTCCTAGTATGATCATTTTTGTTTATTCTACTTTTTAATATTCTATTAGTCGGCTTTACTTAGTTTAGAGTATATATACTTGATCATTCATATTATCCATATCATAATATATCCATGTACACTTTCATTTGGTATCGGAGCAAGGTCATTCAAATTACAATAACAAATTATTTCAATAGTTATTAGAATATGGAAAACACTTTTCAAAAGGGTCTGTCTACTGCACGTCCACCACTATTCACAGGATTTTACTATGCTTATTGGTCCATACGTATGAGAATATTTACAATGCTAACGGTCTTAAAATCTAGCAAGCTACTCAAAATAAA
The DNA here is from genome assembly GCA_030737815.1 of Allium fistulosum. NCBI lineage: Eukaryota > Viridiplantae > Streptophyta > Magnoliopsida > Asparagales > Amaryllidaceae > Allium > Allium fistulosum. The sequence goes on along the minus strand of CM060901.1, from coordinate 918,759,466 downwards.
TATGAAACTCCTAACAGTGAAATGAGTACTTGGACAGATGCTTAAAAAACCACAGCGTCCAATAATGCTAAAGCGATGAATGTATTATTTTGCTCACTTGATAAAAACGAGTTCTTAAGAGTTATGCTTAAACTGCTTATGACATACGGCTTACACTATAATTCACTCACGAAGGCACGAATAAAGTAAAACAAACTAAAATTTCTACTCTATAAAATTAGTTTTCATCATTCAAAATGAAAGCAAATGAATCCATTGTAGATATGCATGCTAGATTTCAAATAATACAACATGATCTCACGACATTAGGAGTTATTTTTAATGAGTTTGATCTTGTCACCTGGATTTTAAATTCTTTGACCGGTGAATGGGAAAGAAAAGTCTTAGCTATCGAAGAAGCTAACGATCTTTCTCAACTCAACGTTGATGTATTAATAGGAAATTTGATGTTGTATGAAGCTAACTAGTAGGCTAGGAAAGAACAAAATCAAGAGACAGAACATATAGCATTCCAAGCCAATGGCGATGATTCCAATTTAGACGACGACGAGATCGCATTCATTGCTAAAAACTATAAGAAGTTCAAGAAATTCATGAAGGCACAAAATAGTGGCAATTCAACAAACTCATCTAACAAGACATTAATCAAGTGCTTCGAATGTGATAAATTTGGTCATATGAAGAAAGACTATCTACAACTCAACAATGAGAAGAAGAAGAATAAGTTTGAAAAATTCAAGAAGAAGAGAAAACAATTCGAGGTGACATGGAATGATTCGGACTCATCCTCTTCTGATAGCGATAATGACAATGGTTCTGAATAGGCAAATGTTTGTTTCATGGCTACAACAGCAAAGGTAAGTCCTGAACTCACTTATAAAGAAATTTTAGAAATAAATATAGAATTGGATGATAAACTTAGAGATCTAAAGAACTTATATAAAGAGAAAAGCATACTAGAAGAGGAATTAGAAATATCCTAAAAATCTTGTGAAAACTTATCTTCCCAATATGTTGCTCTAATCGATGAACTTAAAGATAGCAACACTAAAATGATAAGCTTAGTAATAAAAATTGTGAACTAAACTCTGGTCTAGACACGGCTAAAAATGAAATTTCGGAACTTAAGGATAAATTGGATCAAATTACTACTAATGTTTTCAAAATTTAATAAAGGTAAGCAAAATATAGAGAATTTGATTAATATTTCGAAACCATCTGAAAATAGAAATGGACTTGTTTTCAAAGCTAAGTAGAGTCATAAATATTATAGTACTTTGCATACTAAGTTCAAAAGGCCTAAAAATAGTATTAAATCCAATAGTTCAAATTCAAAAATGATTAAAATTTGGATTCCTAAAACCAATAACAAATTGATTAGGCAAAAGTTTATAGATGATTATCTCATAAATGTTGTTAAAACAGTAATTATACCTCTAAAGGTTCCAAACCCACTTGGGTATGGCTACCTTCTGCTACTAACACATAAGACCCTAACATAGAAAGTGGGTACCAATAAAATTCTTATCCTTTAACAGGTACCCAAAAACAAGAGCAAAAATAAAGAGAAATTGATACTCGATAGTAGATGCTCCAAACACATGATGGAAAATCCGAAAAATGTTATCTAATATAACATATATCGATGGAGGCACCGTGACAGTTGGAGATAACTCAAAGGGATTAGAGACATTGTCAATATCGATATATCTACTTCTTCTATAATTTCTAACGTGTTATTAGTAGAAAATTTAAAACATAATCTTTAAGTATAAGTTAGCTTTGTGATAAAGGAGTTAAAATAGATTTTGAAAAGGGTAAATGCAACATTTTTTATCAAAACAAAAACTTAATTTTTGAAGGTATTAGAAAATGTAATATTTATATTTTAAATATGAATATTAACCATGACAATGACTTGTGTCTAGACGATGGTCCATGGCTCTGGTACAAGTTTTTGTCACGTTAACTTTAAATATATTAACAAATTAACTAAAAATGAACTAGTTATAGGATTGCCAAAAATAAATTTTAAAGTTAAAAACCTGTGTGATGCATGTCAATATGCTAAATTAAAGAAAAGTTCTTTTAAATCAAAGAAAGAAATTTCATTAAAACAACCACTGGAACTACTTCATCTAGATTTATTTGGTCCTACTCAAGTACGATCAATAAATCATAATAAATATGTTTTTGTGATTGTCGATGATTATTCAAGATTTACATGGAATTTTTTTTAAAACATAAAAGTGACACTTTTGAATTTTTTAAAATATTTGCTAAATAAGTTCAAAATTTAAGAAATTTAAAAATTAAGAATGTAAGAAGTGATCGTGGAGGAGAATTTGAAAATGAGTTATTTGAAAAAAATTGTAATAAAAAGGCATTAGTCATAATCCTATCCACGTACAGCGCAACAAAATGGTGTAGTTGAGAGGAAAAATCGTACTCTTTAAGAATGTGCACGAATATTGCTCGGTATCAGTGGCTTACCAAAAAAAATTTGGGCCGAAGCTGTTGCAACTGCGTGTTATGTGCTTAATCATGTACCATTAAGACCAATAACTAAAATACTTGTTGTGAAATGTTTTTTGAAAAGAAACTGAAAGTTTCTCATTTTTGAATTTTTGGTTCAAAATGATTTATATTAAATACTAAAGATCAATTAGGTAAATTCGATCCGAAAGCAGATGAAGGAATTTTTATCAGATATTCGGAACGAAGCAAAGCTTACATAATTTTTAACAAACGAACTAATATTATTGAAGAAAGTGTACATGTCTCATTTGATGAAGATTGCAAAAATAAAGAAAATGATGATGAGGAAATATCAATCAAACTATTGTTCCAAATAATAATAATGATGATAATGAAAATGAAAATTCGAATACAAATAATAATGATAATGCTTTAAGATCACCTTCTAGAATTTTGAAAGACCATCCAATAGATAATGTAATGGGTGACGTAAACTCCCAAGTTACTAGAAATAAACTAAATCAAATGAGTAATGTAGCGTTCATTTCTAATTTTGAACCGAAAAACTATAAAGAAGCTTCTAAAGATTATTTTTGGATTTTAGCAATGCAAGGTGAATTAAATCAATTTGAACCTAATAAAGTTTGAAAACTTGTACCAAGACCAGATGATCAATCTGTAATTGGAACTAAATGGTTATTTAAAAACAAAGTCGATGAAAATGGAAATATAATTCGTAATAAAGCTAGATTAGTTGCTCAAGGATACAATCAAAGAGAAGGGATTGATTATGAAGAAATATTTGCTCTTGTAGCTCGATTAGAAGCTATAAGAACATTACTCACTTTCGCATGTCATTATAATTTCAAATTATATAGAATGGATGTCAAAAGTGCATTTTTTAAATGACTTTATTAAAGAAATGTTTAGGTCGAACAACCACCATTATTTGTTCATGAAAAATACTCGGATCATGTTTTAAACTTTAGAAAGCATTATATGGTCTAAAACAAGTACCCCATGCTTGGTATGATAGACTTAAAAATCACTTGTTGAATTCTGGTTTTCAAATTGCTAAAATAGACGTTACATTATTTATTAAAAAGGGAAATGATGATATTTTGGGAGATTAAATCTATGTAGATGATATAATATTTCGATCTACAAATGAAAATTTATGTAATGATTTTTCAAATATTATAAAAAACAAATTTGAAATGTCACATATGGGAGAACTAAATTTCTTTTCGGGTCTACAAATAAAACAACGGGAAAACAAAATCTTTATCTATCTAGAAAAATATTGTAAAGAGTTGTTAAAATGCTTTGGAATAGATAATGCATCTAGTAAACCAACTCCAATGAGCACTAGCTTACACTTAGATAAAGATGAGAGCAGTAAAGATTTTGATCCAAAATTGTATCATAGTATGATAGGATCATTACTATATCTTACTAGTAGTCGACCTGACAGTATAATGAGCGTTTTTTTATGCTCTAGATTTCAAGCATAGCCTAAGGAATTACATCATCAAGCTATGAAAAGAATTTTGCGTTACTTAAGCAACACCAAAGATTACGGGCGCTTTTACCTGAAAGGCAGCTCTTTCGAATTAGTCTCATATAGTGATGCTGATTTTAGAGGTTACAAAATGGATCGAAAGAGTACGAGTAGCACTTGTCACTTTATTGGTCAATCTCTGGTTTCGTGGTTTGGTAAGAAACAAAATTGTGTTTCACTATCAATTTGTGAGGAAGAGTATATTTCAGCTGCCTTGGCATGTGCACCAGTGATTACATGCAACAAACTCTCAGAGATTTCAGAAAAAAATACCTAAATCTCCTATGTATTTTGATAATACGAATGCTATCAATTTATCTAAAAACCCCATTAGTCACTGTAACGATCCCAAATTTCTAAACTATTTTAAATTAATAATTGATTTAAATTTTGATTTAAATTGTGAATGTGTTTGAATTTTTCAAGTTTAAAGTGGGAAGTATAAATTGGATAATAATTTGAATCGGGATTTATAAAAATGTAAAGGAAATTTGCTTTGAAGTTTTATAGTATAAAATCTTTGGATTTTAAAATCAAGTTCATCTTGTTTGATTTAAATTAAAACTCTACATTTTTGAAATTGCTATGATATATGCAAATAAATGTAAAATAAATAATGATGTTTAAAAGGAAATAAATTTTATCTACAAAATTTAAATAGCATAAGTTTATTAATAAAAACAAAATATATAAAAATAATAAAAACAAAATTTAAAATAAAAACAAAAACAAAAATAAAAGATAAAAAAAAAATTAAAACCATACCCTAAGCCCATCCTTGTCTCGGTTAAAACACGAAAACCCGATTCCCTCTTTTCTCATTCGTTCAAAACCCTAAACAAATCAATCGAAGAATAAAAATGGCGGCCTCAAATTCATTTTTTTCGTCCTTCCCTCTCGTCTTCCTCTTGCGCTCGGAAGATTAGGGCTTTTCAAAATCAAAGGCGCCAACATTATTCGATCAGAAAAAAAAGAAACGACGAGAGAAAATAATGGCGACTAACTAAATTAGGGCTTCGGCTTCTCGAATCTAAGGTGAGTGAATCAATCACTCACATCTAGTTTAAATTCCTATATTTTGTTCGCTTAATTTCGTGATGTAATTCATTTCGGTAGTTTGACTTGGTTTTGATGTCAATGATTTTATTCGATTTAATCGATTCCTTGAGTGCTCTGTTGATTGTTGTTTTCATTTGTCACCACGGTTTCGAAGTGTTTTTGTTAATTTCTGTGGTCATCAGTGATTTCGATTTCTGGCATTTTAAAATGGCTCCGTCCATTCGAGTGATTTGCTTTGTTTCTATGTTGAGGAACTTTTACTGGGTTCGACTTCGGTCTTCTCTGAAGTATTGAACTATCGTATTCGACCATTGGACTTTGTTATAACTCGTACCTTAGTCATTTTGTATCTCTAACATTCTTAAAGGCAATTGATAAGGCATCAAGTTGGTTTTATTGTATTCGAGTTATTTTATTTATGTGCATTGTCATCTATTTGGGGCATTTGATTCTCATTGGTTTCTGCCAGTATGCTGTTGGCTAGGGTTCGACTTGTTCGACATTTTATTTGACACTGTTTTCTTTGCTCTCGAATTTGCTGGTATTGAAATTCATGATTGACTTCGACTTTAGCACTGTCCAGTTTACAGTACTATATTTATATTGCAATTTGTACAATCATGTTTTTAGAGGCTGTTTGCATACAGTTGCATTTTAGTCTCTATATATACGTATGCATTTATGTATGTATATACATCATTTTATATGTATATATGTATGTTCGAATTTGCATTGCTTGCTCTTGATGTATTGACTTGGTTTTGGTTATGTTGTTCATTTTGAACTGGTCTGGTTGCACCTTGTTGCTGTAACATTGAAGTTTGCATTATTGCTGCTACTAGTATTTGTAGTTGTTCAATTGCCTTCTGTTCACTTGACCATTTGTATACATACATTCATGTATGTATATAGATGTATGTTTCTCTGTTGCATTTCTTTTGGACTTGATTCTTTTGTGACTATGGACACTGTAATTGCTTCGAGCTCTTATATATGTATATGTGTAGTTTGAAGCAGTAGCCTTTTTGGGTTGTGTTCACTGGTCTCTCTGGTACACTTTGTTGTACCTGTTTGTAACTATATTTTTCAATGGGGTATTTGATTATTGTAGTCGATCTGTTCTAAACTGCTGCATTTGGTAGCTCTGAGCTTGTTTGCAACTGCTGGCACTATTGTTGTCTTCACTTGCATACTTGTCATTCATGTATTTATGTGCTATGGTGCCCTAACTCTGGTGCCCTCACCTCCATACTGCTGTGTCCATATAGTTGTATCTCTTTTGTTGGCGAAGTTTTTGAGATTTATCTGACTTTGTTTTGAATTTTTGTTCCTCGGCTCATGCATAGATATTTGATATTTTTCATTAACCTATAACAAACTATTTAAATTGAGCATTCGACGTTGCTCTTTATTTTGAGTTGTTTCTTGTCTGGATGTTGCCGTTCTTATGATAGTTCATTCATGTAGCAACCTAGTTTCACTTGCATTGTTTATATTTTTTATCTCGTACTGTCCAGTTGAGTTCACATGAATTTGAGCTCTGGTTGTGTTCATAAGCAATTTATAGTTGCCGTTCACGCATGCACATGCTTCACGGCTGTGTGTATGTTTGAATTCATATCCTTGTTGAATTCGAGTTGCACTAGTCTTCGAGTTGAGTTGAGTTTCATCTCCACTTGGTTGCACTTCATATTTCAGTATACCATGCCTTGTGTTCTTGTGTGGTCCATGTAGTGTCTGCATAGGTGCACTGCTGCTAATTGTTGCAATGTGCTTCGAGTTGTGTGGTTGGTTCATCATGTAGTCTGGATTGTGATATTGCATTTGAGTGTAGTAGCTGCATTTGTCCTGTCTACTTGTCATTACTTTGGTCTCTGATCTGATGTACTTTAGTCTAGCACCTGGATGCACTATGTACACTGTCACTACTACTGTGTCTGGTACCTTTGCATTGTAGTACTTCATGTTAACATAGGCTCTTGAGTTGGGTGTATTGCATTGTTGAGTTGAATCTGTTTCAGTAATGCATTGCCTTTGTGTGGTCTGCACTTGCATAATATTGATGCCTTGTTCTCTTGTTGTCGAGGTTGTTTCTTTTTACGGTTGCAATTGTTTTTGGTATAACTGCCTTCATGCAATTGGCCTTTCGAGCCTTTTTCATATTGCTGAATCATTGTGGTTGTGTTAAGTCCTGATAGGAGTGACTCGACCTCTACAGTTTCGACTTGCTGTTAATAATTGGAATTGTGATGATTTCATTGCTATAGTGGCGAGGCAGTACATGCGTGCGTGTACTGCAGCCACACAGTATAGATTTTAAATTATTGTTTCTTTTGTTTTGATTCATTGATCTTTTGCCAATTTCGTATGTCGTATTGGCGAGGCCGTACACGCGTGCGTGTACGGCAGCCAGTCAAAACTTTGATGGTTTTAAAGTGACAATTTCAATTGTTTTAAATTGATTTAGTCGATTTGATAAATTGTTTATTTATCTCTGTTGATGATTTAAATTTACTGATTTATTGTTTAACACTGTTAAGTGTTATATTTACTGTTATCCGATTTCTTTGTTTAAAGAATCGGATAGACGGGAATTATTGTGACTGTCGTCTATTTGATTATTACTGCCTATATGCACTAATAACTGGTTTGAATTAGACTGACCTGTGTATTATTTTCTTTTGAATGTAATACTCGGGTCAGACCGAGTATTTTTACAGCTTGAAGATTTTCGAGCAGCGAAGTTAGAGAGAGAGAGTAAAGAATCACTTTAGTTTTCAGAAGAAAATTGTATTTTAAGATATTCCGCTGTATCAGTATTAAAATTGTATAAACTCTGATGTATATAAAAAGATTTATAGTAATGAAATAAATTCTCATTTGTTTTAATTCATTGTTATTATTCTGTGTTTCTGTGGCTGATTCTGTTTAAACCTTATAAACTAAATAACAATTCGTCTTTTGAACGTTTCGAGTTGGTTTAATCACCGACTGGAGGCGGTCAGAAGGGGGAATGTTACAGAGTGGTATCAGAGCTTTGGTTTACACAAAGCTTAGTTTATGATGTTTAATATGAATAGTTACTAGAAACACTTTAAAGAAAACGTTTTTCAAATCTAAAGAAGTATAAAATTGTTTTTGAAAATAAAGATTTTTAACTTTAGCAAAAGTTAAATTGAATTGAATTAGTATTAATAAATATATGATTTGAAATTTAACTAAAGGAAGTTAAATAAATTGAACTTGATTTGATAAATTTTTGAAATGGAAATTTAAACTTAAAAGATAAGTGATTATATAATATGAATCGGAAAGTTTAAATTTATAAGTTGTTTAACTTATAAAATGAGGAAATTTGAATTAAAACCAGTTGTTAAAATGGTTAAACAGTTTTGTGAAGTAAAACAAAATCTGAATTCTGAATAGTAATATGAATTTGACTTTAGTAAAAGTTAAATAAAATGATTTTAGAAATGAAATCTAAGTTAAGTGAAGATAAAATGAAGCATGGCTTAAGTAATATTGAATAAAATTGAATTTGATATCAAAATGAATTAATAAAGTGATGTAATGAATATGAATTTGAGTTATATAAAGGGAATTCAACTTTAATTGTAAAAATGAATTAGTGAATAAGACATAAAAATGGAAATATTGATTAAGAGTTGATTGTATAGAAATTCATTAAGTATTAATGAAATTGAATTAATAGAAATTGGAAGTTAAGAAATTGAATTCAAATTGAAAGATAAGTAAATCTAAATAGAATCAAATTTGATTTGAACTGAAAGCAAACTAACTTGAATATAAATTAGTGAAGTTGAACTAATTTAATACGAATGAATGTTAGTAAAAATCCAATGTGAATGAATCAAATGTGATTAAATTGGAAATCAATTCAATGAATGATTTACTAAAAGAACTAGTTGATTATTTTGGAAATAGAAAATTGATAAATTTATATAATAGTTTGAATTGGAAATTTTTGAATTATTATAAACGGTTTAAATAGAAGATTTGAAAAGGTTGATATTATATTGGAATTATAAAATGAGTTTGTATAAGCGTTGAAAATGAAGTATAAATGTATTTCATAAGTGAAGTTATAAATGAATCGAAGTTGCGAAATAAAAGAATTATAAGTAATTTACTTATAAATTAAATTTATGATATAAAATTGAGTTATAGAAGAAAGAGTTAATAAAGTAAATTTTTATAAATTGAAGTCTTTATAAATAGGAATGGAATTTATAAACGTTGTTTATAAATTCGAAACTGACTTATTTTGATAAATAAATTCTTTATAGTTTGTTAAAAGATGTATATTCACAATTTTGGACCGTGAATATATTATTGAATAAAATGGACATATTTTTAGGAAAGTGATATTTTAAAACGAAGTTAATTGTTTTAAAAGATGTTTTCAAAGGCATTGAATATCGAAACCATAGATTTCAACATTCATTGTTGAAATAGACGTTTTCGAATATAAGGAAATGATGGACTATAACACTGATGTTATAGTAATTGATTTCCGAAAGGAAATGTTTTGTATAGTATTGGGATTTATACATCTATCTAAATTTCGAACCCCTATACTAGTGATTTTGAGTTGTCGTAACGATGTTTTACGTAACATTCGTTTTAACTCAAATAAATGTGTAAAAGAGAATGATTTCCTTAAAGATGAAATATATACTTAATTTTGATTAAAGTATATCGAATATTTTCAAATGTTGAAAATAGATTGGATTTGTGAATTACTTATTTTTAAATAAGTATGGAAATGTTTTTTCCAAATATGAAATGTTGTGAATATATTCCGTAAGGAATAAATGATTTGAAATTCATTTTTGAAGTCGAAGTTGAAAAGTTAAATGAGAAATTTGAACAATTAGTTCAATTTGAAATTTTTCAAAAAGATTGAATCGTTAAGTTAAAATTGAGTTTAACTTCGACATCAAAGACAATTTAAGTTGAGCTTTGAATTTCAGATGATGATTTGGATTGTATGTCTAACATTGTGAATTGATGACATAGCAATTGATCTCTATTAAATATATATCTGTTGGTGGCGGAGAATTTATTCTCTTAGCTTAACACCCTTCTCTGAGACGTACGAGCTCAGAGGTTATATATCGATAGACATCAATTCTGTGTTGAGAATTGACGACGTAACGTGTGATTCAAATCGAATGTGAAAGTCGATAATAAATGGAATTTTGGATATGAATTAGGTTTGAGATAAACTTACATTTCCAGATCGACTTAGAGGAAAATTTTGAAATCCTCTATTTTGTTATGAATATGAGATATGTAAGTTTCAGAACTTATATATATATATATGAATACGGTAAATTTGAAACCGTTAGTTTAGAAAGACATTGTTATGGAAATCTTATGTATGTTTACATAGATATGATATGTACGAAACGTGAAATGAAGTACTACATATATGATATTATGTTTTCTAAACTGAGGATATGGAAAAGTACCTTCCATTTATTATTAGAGAAGGTATTGGAACTCGTGAAGAGTGTCCATTTGAAATTCGTAGCTACGTAGAATTTCCATTAGTCGGATTGACTATTTGAATCGGAAATCCCTCGCGATGGATCATCGTGATGAGATTAGATTGATGATTAGCGTAATTTGAGGGGCGAGATGCCCACAGTTACAAGCGATTCCATTGGGATAATGGCGCAACCGCCGGGTAAACTGCAATCTAATGCCAAGCGAAATTTGAGGGGCGAGATGCCTACAGTCACGAGCGATTCTACTGGGATAGTAGCGTAACCGCCGTGTGTACTGCGATCTATAGCAACAACCATGGCGAAATTCAAGAGAGATGTGAAATCTACGGTTACAAGCGATTCTACTGGGATAGTAGCGTAACCGCCGGGTAAACTGTGATCCATGGGGGAACGTGCTTTCCATATCCATTTTTAAAAGAATTTTTTAAAGTATTTTCACTGGGAATTGAAGCAAGTATATTTAGTACTTGGAGATTTTTAGACCCGCGCCTGGCCAGCGTATGTCTAATGTCTGTGAGAACGAAGATGGACTTGTTAAATTTCGAGTTAGCAAGTATTTTCAAACTGTAAATAGCAAATCAATAGTTTGAAATTAAAATTACAAAATTCCTACCTAATAAACTAAGGAAGAGGATTTTTGCAATGTTTGGAAAGTCCACAGCTTTGGAAGAGATATATTATATAAATCTCTAGCGTGAAGAATTTTAAAGTTTAAATCTGAGTTTGTAAATAAAAAATGTTAGTAAAAGACTTCTACGTTCTGATTTTAGAAATCAATGGACAAAAGGAGATAATAAACAAAATTAGTGAGATTAAACAAATAGAATGAATCCTATATTCATTTATTGGTAATAAGCTTTAAGCTTAGAAAAATTTAGTAGGGTATAAATATCGGTGAAATTTTGACAACCTTTCCTTTTCGTGGACGAAAAGTTTTAAGGAGGGAAGTTTGTAACGATCCCAAATTTCTAAACTATTTTAAATTAATAATTGATTTAAATTTTGATTTAAATTGTGAATGTGTTTGAATTTTTCAAGTTTAAAATGGGAAGTATAAATTGGATAATAATTTGAATCGGGATTTATAAAAATGTAAAGGAAATTTGCTTTGAAGTTTTATAGTATAAAATCTTTGGATTTTAAAATCAAGTTCATCTTGTTCGATTTAAATTAAAACTCTACATTTTTGAAATTGCTATGATATATGCAAATAAATGTAAAATAAATAATGATGTTTAAAAGGAAATAAATTTTATCTACAAAATTTAAATAGCATAAGTTTATTAATAAAAACAAAATATATAAAAATAAAAAAAACAAAATTTAAAATAAAAAAAACAAAAATAAAAGATTAAAAAAAAACCATACCCTAAGCCCATCCTTGTCTCGGTTAAAACACGAAAACCCGATCCCCTCTTTTCTCATTCGTTCAAAACCCTAAACAAATCAATCGAAGAATAAAAATGGCGGCCTCAAATTCATTTTTTTCGTCCTTCCCTCTCGTCTTCGTCTTGCGCTCGGAAGATTAGGGCTTTTCAAAATCAAAGGCGCCAACATTATTCGATCAGAAAAAAAAACGACGAGAGAAAATAATGGCGACTAACTAAATTAGGGCTTCGGCTTCTCGAATCTAAGGTGAGTGAATCAATCACTCACATCTAGTTTAAATTCCTATATTTTGTTCGCTTAATTTCGTGATGTAATTCATTTCGGCAGTTTGACCTGGTTTTGATGTCAATGATTTTATTCGATTTAATCGATTCCTTGAGTGCTCTGTTGATTGTTGTTTTCATTTGTCACCACGGTTTCGAAGTGTTTTTGTTAATTTCTGTGGTCATCAGTGATTTCGATTTCTGGCATTTTAAAATGGCTCCGTCCATTCAAGTGATTTTCTTTGTTTCTATGTTGAGGAACTTTTACTGGGTTCGACTTCGGTCTTCTCTGAAGTATTGAACTGTCGTATTCGACCATTGGACTTTGTTATAACTCGTACCTTAGTCATTTTGTATCTCTAACATTCTTAAAGGCAATTGATAAGGCATCAAGTTGGTTTTATTGTATTCGAGTTATTTTATTTATGTGCATTGTCATCTATTTGGGGCATTTGATTCTCATTGGCTTCTGCCAGTATGCTGTTGGCTAAGGTTCGACTTGTTCGACATTTTATTTGACACTGTTTTCTTTGCTCTCGAATTCGCTGGTATTGAAATTCATGATTGACTTCGACTTTAGCACTGTCCAGTTTACAGTACTATATTTATATTGCAATTTGTACAATCATGTTTTTAGAGGCTGTTTGCATACAGTTGCATTTTAGTCTCTATATATACGTATGCATTTATGTATGTATATACATCATTTTATATGTATATATGTATGTTCGAATTTGCATTGCTTGCTCTTGATGTATTGACTTGGTTTTGGTTATGTTGTTCATTTTGAACTGGTCTGGTTGCACCTTGTTGCTGTAACATTGAAGTTTGCATGATTGCTGCTACTAGTATTTGTAGTTGTTCAATTGCCTTCTGTTCACTTGACCATTTGTATACATACATTCACGTATGTATATAGATGTATGTTTCTCTGTTGCATTTCTTTTGGACTTGATTCTTTTGTGACTATGGACACTGTAATTGCTTCGAGCTCTTATATATGTATATGTGTAGTTTGAAGCAGTAGCCTTTTTGGGTTGTGTTCACTGGTCTCTCTGGTACACTTTGTTGTACTTGTTTGTAACTATATTTTTCAATGGGGTATTTGATTATTGTAGTCGATCTGTTCTAAACTGCTGCATTTGGTAGCTCTGAGCTTGTTTGCAACTGCTGGCACTATTGTTGTCTTCACTTGCATACTTGTCATTCATGTATTTATGTGCTGTGGTGCCCTAACTTTGGTGCCCTCACCTCCATACTGCTGTGTCCATATAGTTGTATCTCTTTTGTTGGCGAAGTTTTTGAGATTTATCTGACTTTGTTTTGAATTTTTGTTCCTCGGCTCATGCATAGATATTTGATATTTTTCATTAACCTATAACAAACTATTTAAATTGAGCATTCGACGTTGCTCTTTATTTTGAGTTGTTTCTGGTCTGGATGTTGCCGTGCTTATGATAGTTCATTCATGTAGCAACCTAGTTTCACTTGCATTGTTTATATTTTTTATCTCGTACTGTCCAGTTGAGTTCACATGTATTTGAGCTCTGGTTGTGTTCATAAGCAGTTTATAGTTGCCGTTCACGCATGCACATGCTTCACGGCTGTGTGTATGTTTGAATTCATATCCTTGTTGAATTCGAGTTGCACTAGTCTTCGAGTTGAGTTGAGTTTCATCTCCACTTGGTTGCACTTCATATTTCAGTATACCATGCCTTGTGTTCTTGTGTGGTCCATGTAGTGTCTGCATAGGTGCACTGCTGCTAATTGTTGCAATGTGCTTCGAGTTGTGTGGTTGGTTCATCATGTAGTCTGGATTGTGATATTTCATTTGAGTGTAGTAGCTGCATTTGTCCTGTCTACTTGTCATTACTTTGGTCTCTGACCTGATGTACTTTAGTCTAGCACCTGGATGCACTTTGTACACTGTCACTACTACTGTGTCTGGTACCTTTGCATTGTAGTACTTCATGTTAACATAGGCTCTTGAGTTGGGTGTATTGCATTATTGAGTTGAATCTGTTTCACTAATGCATTGCCTTTGTGTGGTCTACACTTGCATAATATTGATGCCTTGTTCTTTTGTTGTCGAGGTTGTTTCTTTTTACGGTTGCAATTGTTTTTGGTATATGTAACGCCCCACTCTGAGACCCACTATAACAAAGAGTATTACGGGAGTAATACTGTCTGTTAAAGCGGAGAACAGAGTATAGTGGAAGCGACCATTTGTAATCAAGCTATAACTATCTACTGAATACGTCGAAAGGATGGTATCTATATTTTTTTTTCAAGTGGTTCGACATATTCAGTAAATACTTATAACGAAATTACAAATGGCTAAAGATCTATCAGGACAAAGCATAATATTAAATGATAAAACATCACAGAACAGAATCACATAACAGATATAAAATCCCAGAACAATACATCGTCAATACAGATCCAAATACAATAAGTGGGTACAAAGCCACTGCCCACACATGTGGGTTAAAAATATGTACATATCAAAGTCTGAATAATAACAGAGTAGCGGAATAGTGGACAAATAAAAGCGTTATCTATCAGCATAGCAGATAATGTCCAAGCGGAAGCACAGAAGCTAAGTCCAGAGACCTAACCTGAAACAACTCGGTCTGACCCGAGCGAAAACACTCGGGTCAGGCTAGCTAAACAATCAGTAATAACTGAGATATATAGTAATGCGGTACATAAATAAAACAGTACTTATCCAAAGAGAAGTATATTATGAACCACATGAATATAATGACGATCCCTAATCATCAATAAACAATAAAAATCTCCAAAGAGAAATCAACACCAAAGTGTAGAATAAATAAAATCGCCACATATCATCGGCGTAGCCAAAGCTATAAAAAGATGCCCATAGGCAATAATCCCAAGAGTGACCAGAGTCTGTAATCAATGCCCAAGCAAAGATCGATGCTCCAAAGAGCAATGGGGATATACTGAAAAGTCAATGAAATCCAACACTGAAAAGCAGTGTCCAGAGACACTGTGAATCACAAGGTAATCGCACTTACATCGTATGGTTCCATAGAACCAACACCGAATGGCGGTACTCGAATGGATATAAAAATCATCAAATAATACCAATATTGCACGTGCACCGACCAGAGTCGTTGTTGCCAAGTACTGTAGAGTTGTGATCGATCACTCGCACAGATGCGGAACGCGCGAGACGGCAAGATCCTTCCCAGAAGGATAAAGGCCCAGAGGCGCATGCCGAAAAATAAACTGCTCCATAGAGCAGGTGTCCAGAGACGGTTTCCCAGAGGCGTGGTGACCCAGAGGTCCAGTACTGGCCGCCCAGAGGCTAATGTGTCACTAACTTCTTGGAGAGGAACCCGTAAAGTGTTAACAATGAGTCCCATACCCCACGTTCACACTAAACGGTTTCCTAACCAATAGCAAGCTCACACTCCAAACAATAAAAAGTCCACCTCGTATCATCGGTAAACTAGACCCAAAGGTCAAAACGATCAATCGAATAGGTCGGGGATTAACCGGAAAGAAAATACACACGGTTCCATAGGCCGGAGATTTCCTAACCGTTTAAGCACCTTTCCACTTCGCTCGATGTGATAAAAAGTGAGTGTGAGGTTTTTATTATAGAAAATAATGGTGCAAAACGGATTTATAATTGATTTTGAAATCACTTTAAAACGGCTTTTGAAAACTCTCCTATTATGGAGTAATTAATTTAATAATTAAAAATAATATTATATAATAATTTCGAAAGCCATTTATGAGTGGAAAATCTTTTAAAAATGATTCATAAAACCCGTGTACGAAATCTAGAGACAAATCTCAAAGAAATCAATAAAACCAGAAAATCACTGAAAAATATTCTAAGTGTTTGTAAACATTCAAAAAAACTGACGCGAACCCAAGTTCGGCAATTTATTTGGACCAGCAAACTGTGTCCAAATTTCATGAAAATTTGCAGGCATGTAGTCCAACATCCCTACTTTAAGATGCAAAAAAAATCGGGAAATTACGACTTGAAACAAAGAAACGGCGTCGTCTCAAAGTCGGACAAAAATCATAAAACTTTACTGTGTCAAAACAGTGTAAAGGTCCCACTTCGACGACATGGTCGAAGGGTCACATGAACTCAGATCTTGATGAAAATGTGCAGGAGCGTAGAAAAGTACTCCTACTTTGATATGCAACAAGAATCGTTTGGTTTTGACTTGAAACGAAGAAACGACAATGTTTCGAAGTTGGTCCGACGATAACTGAAAATGATCACTATTGTAAAACAGTTTCTGGGTGCTACTTCAGCAATAGAAACGAAGTACCTAATGCACCCAGATCTAAACCAAACTTTGCATGGTTAAAGATCTCAATCTCATCTTTTTAACGAGACCAAAAACGATGAAATCCGACAAAGGATGAGCCTGGGATGGCGTCGCAAAGTCGGGATTCTACGCTGAAAACAACGGGAGAAAAGAGACTAAGGCCTATAGCTATGCACTAACTGGCCAGAGATGAAAAACCACAATTTTGGCATAGTAAACTTCAAATTCTGGCAAAATGAATAAAATGAAAGTTGTAGCTTAGTTTCTAAGCTTTCCTGAATGACCAAGATCGTCAAATTCCGACTAGAGATGAAAATTCTATGACTAAAACAATTCTCAGATCTAAATTTTATATCACTGTCGTTGTGCTCTCGGGACAGTGGTAAGAATGTACAATTTTGACCAAATTAACTTCGAAATTTCATGAAACTTAAAACATGAAAGTTTTAACTCTAAATCTAAGCTTTCCAGAACATCCAAAATTATTAGATTTGGATAAGAAACGAGTAACTTATGGCCAAATCAATTTCAGGTTTTTATTTTATCAACCCTGTAGTTTGTTGTCAGGTCAGCGACAAACAAGCATGATTTCGACCATTCAAACCTCAAAATTAGGCAAAGCACAAAACATAAAGTTATAGGGTACAGAATAAGCTTTCCAGAACTTCAAGAAAATCTTAATTTCGATTTAAGATGAATAAGATATGCCTAATTTACTAACAACAATAAACTAATTATAATTTCAGCTAGCATATATTACAAGTACCTTATGTGCACACCCCAAAATGAAAGCAAAGATGATCAAAGAGCTATGATTCACATGTTACATAATAAAACATGTGTTACTAACTGATTACCAAAATCAAAAGATGATTAAACACATATTAGAAGAGGTTTTTAGCAATATACCTCTCTAGAAAGCAACAAAGACTACTATAGCATCAACCCAAGTTAGCAAAAGATGATTAAGAGGCTATAAGATCAAAAAACACATAAAACATGTGTTACTAATCAAATTTCAGAAATTATGAAGATATAAAATATGGATTTGAGGTGGGTATTTGCATTACCTTTGCATAGAATGACTTGCATAAGCTAAAACTAGAAGGAGATGAAGATGGAGGCCATTTTTGTTATGAAAGCTTTAGGAAATGGTTAGGGTTTTGATTAGGGTTTTGATGAATAAGGTTAGGAGAGTTTGAGATAATTTATAGAGGAAGTTTAGAGTGGGTTATTGGGTAAGGTTTAATAACCCAATATGAAGAGAGTTATTTCCATGTTTTCAAAAATTTTCTAAGTGTTCATATATGTTTATAAAACTCACTTTTCTTATTCAAACCCATTTTAAATCCTCTACTAAAATATTTAACTTTCCAAAAAATAACATTTTATCCTCATTTTAAAATCCCATATTTCCCATTTAATTAAAATAGCCTTTTTCAAATAAATTTTGTTATTCCAAATCCTTTTATGCTTCATTAAAATAAATAAAATCCTAACTTTTATTTATTAATTGGTAATGCAAATTCCGGGTTGTTACAGACTCCCCCCCTTAAGAAAATTGCGTCCCCGCAATTCCTTAAATATAGAAGTCGTTTATAACATCTAATCCACAAAAGGAATACAGAAGATAAAATATATATGCTCACCCATGCCAGAAGATGGAAGAAAACCAGGATAAGTACGCTCGATAAATTCTCTGGTATCCCAAGTGCAGTCCTTAGGATTAGACGACCATTGAATCTTCACAAGCGGAACCTCTTTGTTTCGAAGACGTCTGATCTCCGAATCAAGCACATGAAGAGGTTGCTGCTCTATAGATAGATCGGGTGAGATCTCCAAATCGGGCACGATATGAGGCACAATAATAGAATCAGGGTCGCGCGCACACTTGCGAAGCTGAGAAACATGGAACACATCATGTATTCCAGAGAAATGAGCAGGTAGAGCCATACGATAAGCAACAGGGCCGATGCGTTCCGTAATAGGAAATGGTCCGACATAGCGAGGAGCCAACTTCCCTGTAGAGCTGAAACGCACAACCCCTTTCATAGGAGATATCCGAATAAAGACATGATCACCAATGGAGAACTCAAGAGGCTTCCTACGATTGTCTGCGTAGGATTTCTGGCGGTCCTGTGCCTCTTTCATTCTCTGACGGATAAGAATAATCTTCTCGGAAGATTCCCGAACTGAATCTGGACCAAGAAGGTGCTTCTCACCAGATTCTAACCAACAAGCAGGAGAGCGACATGGCCTTCCGTAAAGAGCCTCGAAAGGTGCCATGCCGATACTAGACTGAAAGCTGTTGTTGTAGGAGAACTCTACAAGCGGTAAGTGATCCTCCCAACTACCTCCGAAATCCAGAATACAACAGCGCAAAAGATCCTCTAAAACACGATTCACCCTCTCCGTCTGACCGTCGGTCTGAGAATGATAAGCAGTCGAGAGATTCAGCTTTGAGCCCAAAGCTGACTGTAGGCACTTCCAGAAGTGACTAGTAAAGATAGTGTCTCGATCACAGACGATAGAGCTAGGAATGCCATAAAGTCGAACGACTTCCTTCACATATAGCTTGGCAAGATGAGGAGCAGTCCGAGTGGACCTAATAGGAATGAAATGAGCTGATTTGGTCAAGCGATCGACGATGACCCAAATAGAAGTATGGCCTGACCTCGATCGAGGCAGACGTCAATAAAATCCATGGATATCTGATCCCATTTCCATAATGGAATCTCTAGCGGCTGAAGAAGACCAGATGGACGCTGATGCTCAGCTTTGGTCTGTTGACAAGTCATGCAACGGCTTACATAACTTGCAACATCACTCTTCATGCCCTCCCAAAAATAGACGACACATGTCGGCATACATCTTGCTCGAAACCGGGATGGATGGTGTACTTAGTGCGATGACACTCGTCCAGAATGTCATGCCTAAGTGATAAATCAGATGGTAGCAAAATATGGTTCTTCCTACGAAGACACCGATGAGAATCAATAGAATAATCCAACAATGTCTCATCACTAGATTCCGACTCAAGGAGATGAATATATCGCAATAAGTCTGGATCCTGCCGGTGAGCATAGGCAATGCGATCCAATAGAATAGGTCGAGCTTCCAAGCTGAATAACAAGATCTGAGGATCAGAAGACGGAGCTCGATCTCGAATATCACACATAGAAAAAGTCTCAAGAATATCACACTCGGCTATCATCATAGAAACTACCGCCGAGTGTTTGCGACTGAGTGCATCAGCCACACGATTACCCTTGCCAGGGGTATACTGAATATCTAAGTCATATGAGGTGAGAAACTCGAGTCATCGCTGCTGCCTCATATTGAGATCCTTCTGACTGAATAAATACTTCAGCGACTTATGATCGGTGTAAAGAGTGAAGCGTTCGCCTAATAGAAAGTGACGCCACGTCTTCAAAGCAAAGACGATAGCTGCCAACTCAAGATCATGAGTCGGATAGCGAACCTCATTCGGACGTAGCTGCCTAGAAGCATAAGCAACTACCCGATCCTTCTACATAAGCACAGCACCGAGGCCGCTACCACAAGCGTCGGTGTAAACAACAAGATCCTGGTTACTCTCAGGAACCACAAGGATAGGAGCATGAGTGAGAAGTTCCTTCAATCGCTGAAAAGAAACTTCACACTTATCAGACCAAATAAAGCAAACCCCCTTACGAGTCAGAGTTGTGAGGGGAAGTGCAACACGAGAGAAATCCTTAATAAATCGACGGTAATAACCCGCCAACCCAAGGAAGCTGCGAATATCACGAACGTTCTCGGGCTGCTTCCAATTCTGAATAGCTTCGATCTTGGCAGGATCGACAGAAATACCCTCAGATGATACAATATGGCCTAAGAACTTGACCTTGCTCTCCCAAAAATGTCACTTGGAGAGCTTGGCCTTAAGCTGATGCTGACGAAGAGTATCCAAGATGATCCGCAAATGATGAGCATGCTCTGCCTCGGATCTAGAATAAATAAGAATATCGTCGATGAAAACCAGAATGAATCTATCGATGTATTCCCGGAATACTCGATTCATAAGATCGACGAAGAAAGCCGGAGCGTTCGTCAAGCCGAACGGCATGACCAACCACTCAAAAGAACCATAACGAGTGCGAAATGCTGTCTTTCACGACTCGTAGCTGATAGAATCCGGTGGCAAGGTCAAGCTGAGAGAAGACCTTCGCACCGCTCAATTGGTCAAACATGTCGTAACGGGAATTAGAGTTAGACATGATTCAATGATAGATAATTAATTAAGGAATACTATGGAATATAACGGATTCCTATACATATTCCTAACTTATCTATCAATAAACATAAGGAAGGGATTTGATTTAATTCGGATCTAATTTAAAATGTATTGTACTAAGTGTATCTGTTCTGTGTTTATTATGCTTATTCCTGAAACCAGGCTCTGATACCAAGCTGTAACGCCCCACTCTGAGACCCACTGTAACAAAGAGTATTACGGGAGTAATACTGTCTGTTAAAGCGGAGAATAGAGTATAGTGGAAGCGACCATTTGTAATCAAGCTATAACTATCTACTGAATACGTCGAAAGGATGGTATCTATATTTTTTTTTCAAGTGGTTCGACATATTCAGTAAATACTTATAACGAAATTACAAATGGCTAAAGATCTATCAAGACAAAGCATAATATTAAATGATAAAACATCACAGAACAGAATCACATAACAGATATAAAATCCCAGAACAATACATCGTCAATACAGATCCAAATACAATAAGTGGGTACAAAGCCACTGCCCACACATGTGGGTTAAAAATATGTACATATCAAAGTCTGAATAATAACAGAGTAGCAGAATAGTGGACAAATAAAAGCGCTATCTATCAGCATAGCAGATAATGTCCAAGCGGAAGCACAGAAGCTAAGTCCAGAGACCTAACCTGAAACAACTCGGTCTGACCCGAGCGAAAACACTCGGGTCAGGCTAGCTAAACAATCAGTAATAACTGAGATATATAGTAATGCGGTACATAAATAAAACAGTACTTATCCAAAGAGAAGTATATTATGAACCACATGAATATAATGACGATCCCTAATCATCAATAAACAATAAAAATCTCCAAAGAGAAATCAACACCAAAGTGTAGAATAAATAAAATCGCCTCATATCATCGGCGTAGCCAAAGCTATAAAAAGATGCCCATAGGCAATAATCCCAAGAGTGACCAGAGTCTGTAATCAATGCCCAAGCAAAGATCGATGCTCCAAAGAGCAATGGGGATATACTGAAAAGTCAATGAAATCCAACACTGAAAAGCAGTGTCCAGAGACACTGTGAACCCACAAGGTAATCACACTTACATCGTATGGTTCCATAGAACCAACACCGAATGGCGGTACTCGAATGGATATAAAAATCATCAAATAATACCAATATTGCACGTGCACCGACCAGAGTCGTTGTTGCCAAGTACTGTAGAGTTGTGATCGATCACTCGCACAGATGCGGAACGCGCGAGACGGCAAGATCCTTCCCAGAAGGATAAAGGCCCAGAGGCGCATGCCGAAAAATAAACTGCTCCATAGAGCAGGTGTCCAGAGACGGTTTCCCAGAGGCGTGGTGACCCAAAGGTCCAATACTGGCCGCCCAGAGGCTAATGTGTCACTAACTTCTTGGAGAGGAACCCGTAAAGTGTTAACAATGAGTCCCATACCCCACGTTCGCACTAAACGGTTTCCTAACCAATAGCAAGCTCACACTCCAAACAATAAAAAGTCCACCTCGTATCATCGGTAAACTAGACCCAAAGGTCAAAACGATCAATCGAATAGGTCGGGGATTAACCGGAAAGAAAATACACACGGTTCCATAGGCCGGAGATTTCCTAACCGTATAAGCACCTTTCCACTTCGCTCGACGTGCTAAAAAGTGAGTGTGAGGTTTTTATTATAGAAAATAATGGTGCAAAACGGATTTATAATTGATTTTGAAATCACTTTAAAACGGCTTTTGAAAACTCTCCTATTATGGAGTAATTAATTTAATAATTAAAAATAATATTATATAATAATTTCAAAAGCCATTTAGGAGTGGAAAATCTTTTAAAAATGATTCATAAAACCCGTGTACGAAATCTAGAGACAAATCTCAAAGAAATCAATAAAACCAGAAAATCACTGAAAAATATTCTAAGTGTTTGTAAACATTCAAAAAAACTAACGCAAACCCAAGTTCGGCAATTTATTTGGACCAGCAAAATGTGTCCAAATGTCATGAAAATTTGCAGGCATGTAGTCCAACATCCCTACTTTAAGATGCAAAAAGAATCGGGAAATTCCGACTTGAAACGAAGAAACGGCGTCGTCTCAAAGTCGGACAAAAATCATAAAACTTTACTGTGTCAAAACAGTGTAAAGGTCCCACTTCGACGACATGGTCGAAGGGTCACATGAACTCAGATCTTGATGAAAATTTGCAGGAGAGTAGAAAATTACTCCTACTTTGATATGCAATAAGAATCGTTCGGTTTCGACTTGCAACGAAGAAACGACAATGTTTCGAAGTTGGTCCGACGATAACTGAAAATGATCACTATTGTAAAACAGTTTATGGGTGTTACTTCAGCAATAGAAACGAAGTACCTAATGCACCCAGATCTAAACCAAACTTTGCATGGTTAAAGACCTCGATCTCATCTTTTTAACGAGACCAAAAGTGATGAAATCCGACAAAGGACGAGCCTAGGATGACGTCGCAAAGTCGGGGTTCTACGCTGAAAACAACGGAAGAAAAGAGACTTAAGGCCTATAGCTATGCACTAACTGGTCAGAGATGAAAAACCACAATTTTGGCATAGTAAACTTCAAATTCTGGCAAAAATGAATAAAATGAAAGTTGTAGCTTAGTTTCTAAGCTTTCCTGAATGACCAAGATCGTCAAATTCCGAATAGAGATGAAAATTCTATGACTAAAACAATTCTCAGATCTAAATTTTATATCACTGTCGTTGTGCTCTCGGGACAGTGGTAAGAATGTACAATTTTAACCAAATTAACTTCGAAATTTCATGAAACTCAAAACATGAAAGTTTTAGCACTAAATCTAAGCTTTCCAGAACATCCAAAATTATTAGATTTGGATAAGAAACGAGTAACTTATGGCCAAATCAATTTCAGGTTTTTATTTTATCAACCCTGTAGTTTGTTGTCAGGTCAGCGACAAACAAGCATGATTTCGACCATTCAAACCTCAAAATTAGGCAAAGCACAAAACATAAAAGTTATAGGGTACAGAATAAGCTTTCCAGAACTTCAAAAAAAATCTTAATTTCGATTTAAGATGAATAAGATATGCCTAATTTACTAACAGCAATAAACTAATTATAATTTCAACTAGCATATATTACAAGTACCTTATGTGCACACCCCAAAATGAAAGCAAAGATGATCAAAGAGCTATGATTCACATGTTACATAATAAAACATGTGTTACTAACTGATTACCAAAATCAAAAGATGATTAAACACATATTAGAAGAGGTTTTTAGCAATATACCTCTCTAGAAAGCAACAAAGACTACTATAACATCAACCCAAGTTAGCAAAAGATGATTAAGAGGCTATAAGATCAAAAAAACACATAAAACATGTGTTACTAATCAAATTTCAGAAATTATGAAGATATAAAATATGGATTTGAGGTGGGTATTTGCATTACCTTTGCATAGAATGACTTGCATAAGCTAAAACTAGAAGGAGATGAAGATGGAGGCCATTTTTGTTACGAAAGCTTTAGGAAATGGTTAGGGTTTTGATTAGGGTTTTGATGAATGAGGTTAGGAGAGTTTGAGATAATTTATAGAGGAAGTTTAGAGTGGGTTATTGGGTAAGGTTTAATAACCCAATATGAAGAGAGTTATTTCCATGTTTTCAAAAAATTTCTAAGTGTTCATATATGTTTATAAAACTCACTTTTCTTATTCAAACCCATTTTAAATCCTCTCCTAAAATATTTAACTTTCCAAAAAATAACATTTTATCCTCATTTTAAAATCTCATATTTCCCATTTAATTAAAATAGCCTTTTTCAAATAAATTTTGTTATTCCAAATCCTTTTATGCTTCATTAAAATAAATAAAATCCTAACTTTTATTTATTAATTGGTAATGCAAATCCCGGGTTGTTACAGTATAACTACCTTCGTGCAATTGGCCTTTCGAGCCTTTTTCATATTGCTGAATCATTGTGGTTGTGTTAAGTCCTGATAGGAGTGACTCGACCTCTACAGTTTCGACTTGCTGTTAATAATTGGAGTTGTGATGATTTCATTGCTATAGTGGCGAGGCAGTACACGCGTGCGTGTACTGCAGCCACACAGTACAGATTTTAAATTATTGTTTCTTTTGTTTTGATTCATTGATCTTTTGCCAATTTCGTATGTCGTATTGGCGAGGCCGTACACGCGTGCGTGTACGGCAGCCAGTCAAAACTTTGATGGTTTTAAAGTGACAATTTCAATTGTTTTAAATTGATTTAGTCGATTTGATAAATTGTTTATTTATCTCTGTTGATGATTTAAATTTACTGATTTATTGTTTAACACTGTTAAGTGTTATATTTACTGTTATCCGATTTCTTTGTTTAAAGAATCGGATAGACGAGAATTATTGTGACTGTCGTCTATTTGATTATTACTGCCTATATGCACTAATAACTGGTTTGAATTAGACCGACCTGTGTATTATTTTCTTTTGAATGTAATACTCGGGTCAGACCGAGTATTTTTACAGCTTGAAGATTTTCGAGCAGCGAAGTTAGAGAGAGAGTAAAGAATCACTTTAGTTTTCAGAAGAAAATTGTATTTTAAGATATTCCGCTGTATCAGTATTAAAATTGTATAAACTCTGATGTATATAAAAAGATTTATAGTAATGAAATAAATTCTCATTTGTTTTAATTCATTGTTATTATTCTGTGTTTCTATGGCTGATTCTGTTTAAACCTTATAAACTAAATAACAATTCGTCTTTTGAACGTTTCGAGTTGGTTTAATCACCGACTGGAGGCGGTCAGAAGGGGGAATGTTACAGAGTGGTATCAGAGCTTTGGTTTACACAAAGCTTAGTTTATGATGTTTAATATGAATAGTTACTAGAAACACTTTAAAGAAAACGTTTTTCAAATCTAAAGAAGTATAAAATTGTTTTTGAAAATAAAGATTTTTAACTTTAGCAAAAGTTAAATTGATTTAAAGATTTATATCTCTAATAGAGATATTTTATTTGATAATACTGATGAATGAAATGATAATCACCCTCAAACCTAATATCTTTTATCAATGATTGGTTCGAAGGAACCGGGATCAGATTTGCTTTGGCATCTATTGCAGCACGATAGGGAGTTATTGATTTATGTTTGGTGGCGAGCATATGACTCTTACTCCTACATGTTCTTTGGGTTGGTGCAGTCGAGAGGCTGGCCGTAAAAGCAAATGGCGAGGTACCAGTGTGAGCCACGGTGGTTATACCCACTGTCGGAGGGTTGAAGGCCCGATCATCACATTTTGTATCAAAGCTTAGGTTTGAGCAAACACCTGAGCCTGATAGGGGTAAAGAGTCACCAGAGATAGGGTTAGTAATACCCTAGGATGAGTAACTCATTAGAGATAGGGTAAGTGACGCCTTTGAATGAGTTTAAGTGTATTATATAAGAGCGCGCATGTTTTAATGATTTGTTTTGAAAATATGGTAAATGAAATAATTTTACCTAAGATCATATTTTCAATATAAAGGATATATTTTGGAAAATATGAAGCTTTCCTCAAAGATTTTTACGGATTTAAGTATATAGAGCTATTTTCTAAGTATTTAAATTGAAATGGTTTCTTTGAAAAGAAGATAGAAATTTTTGGTGAATAAAAAAAGTTATTTTAAAGTGATTATATATAAAGAAACATCTTTATAAAAATGTTTGAAGAAAAGATAAAACTTTTATGAAAGGTTTTCATAAAAATTTGGGAAAGTTAATAAATACGTATAAGGTACATAGATCATTTCATTGCATGGTTTTGATCTAAGATTCGAGTGTGAAACTTTGAGATGTTTACCCTGGTCCGAAAAAGGATTTATTACTCGATTCTTGACAACGAACATTGATGAGGATTTTTAGTCAAATATCTTACAATTTCTCTCATAGTTGAGAGCTATGCAAGGAAAATAAAAGCTTTTGAGCCTGATCAAAGTTCCACACTAGAGAATCGAAGGATCAATACTAGTTCGGACGTAAAATTGTACATTCAAAAAAGGGATAGAAACAACTATCGCGTACGTATAATCTATATATATTATACAAGTGTAAGTTTAAAAAATATATATTTCGAGCAAGGTTTTGCGTTGTAATTTCGAGGATGAAATCTTTTTAGGAGGGAAGTCTGTAACAACCCGCAAATTTATCAATTTGATACATTATATTTATTTTAAATATTCAAATCAAATATAAGATTTTTAAAACAGAGATTATGATTTTTTGAACACTAGTGATGGTAATCTTATTTTGAATAAATATTTACAAAAATATAAATTTTGGAGGAATATCGATAAATAGTCGAAAATCGTTTTATCAATAAACATCTCTATAATTATCATAAGTCACGCATGGAGCTGGATACATACACTTATTTATCCATTTAAATAAGAATATGAAATAAAAGATTTTATTTTATTTTCGGAAATCAAAATGTATTTATGACACCATCAATAACGACATTATATTTAATAATTGATTTATGAATTTAAATTGAGATTTAATGATTTAATAATTATTTAAATAATATTTTTTAAATGATAATAATTTATTTTAATTAGTTATGAAGTTACAATAAATCATTTATAATAATTTTATAAAGATATATATTTAACTTAAAATTATAAGGAATTGATATCGCTTTATCGATATAATAGCACTTTCTGTAGGCAATTGTTTAATATTGATTTATATGGTTTTATAATTCAAATGGGATCATTTTAATTAGTTAAAAATGATAAGAAATTAGTTTTCAAATTTTGTTTGCATTTATATGTAATTTAATTTATAAGCGAAAATATGATCAGGATTCAGAAATAGAATTCGTAACGGTTTAACGTAGAGAAGTTGTGCAACGTTATTTATATAACTTGTACACACATATGACATGCACATACATACCATTACACATAAATATACATAACAAATAACATATATAAGTATATATACATATTTACCATTTACATTTAAATTTACATATAGTAAAAGTTATAAATATCTAAGATATTTTCACACTTAAAAAGCAAACTAACCATCACTCACCTCACTCGTACACACCATCATCACTTGCACATGGAGGATGGAAAGGAGGATGAGGGAGCCATGCGCCTTGATGGGAAAGGTGGGCGAGGGGTAAAAAGGTAATTCTACTTTAAGATATTTTGTTCCAAAATATTTCTATAAATACCCATTCATTTCTTTCATAATTTTAACATCATTCTTCATCTTCTTCTTCCTTTTTCTCAAGCTATTTTAATGTCTTCTCTACTTAGGAAATTTATGAAGAAAAATTAGCAAAAAGAAAATAAATTTATATAAGTATATATACATTAGCAATCCACTTCAAAATCAAGTAAAATCCACTCCTATCCTCCTTGCAAACCCACGGCCACCACCTTCATCACCCTTGATCGAGCCTACGTCCACTTGCAAGCATAAGCCAAGTCTTTCCAAAGGTCCAAGGCTCGATTCCATTAGCTCCAATTCGATCGTAGCGAAGCTATAGACAATTTT
Organism: Allium fistulosum; assembly: GCA_030737815.1. NCBI lineage: Eukaryota > Viridiplantae > Streptophyta > Magnoliopsida > Asparagales > Amaryllidaceae > Allium > Allium fistulosum. The sequence continues at coordinate 918,731,044 of CM060901.1, read as the reverse complement.
CATAAGTTTAGTAGCCAATGAAGGTGAGAGACTATATATATATATAGTCTCTCATATATATGATATATTGGATGATATAATACTTTTTTCTATGCTTGTGTATGATGGTTGTTTATCATGTTTGAATATGATAATATGGATGTTTGATTGTTGAAATGATTCACGTTAAATACACGTCAAATTTCATAAAGGAAATCACTTTCCTTTAATAAATGAAATGGTGTATATGGCATTGATAAACCTCTTTAAAATGGTTTAAAATGATTTAGGAATGTTTTATAAACATTTAAAAGTGTTTTGAAAAAGTTCGGAAAAGAATATGAAAATTGAGTTAAAATAGGTGCGTCACGTAACGATAGTTCACTATTTCAGACCGTAATATTTAAACCTATTTATGCGATGGATTTGTAGTTGGAATTCTTTGTACTAAGAATTTTTCGAACTCTTATAATCATACTTTTCAAACAAAAGAAAATGATCGAGATTTCATTTAGTAGATTTTGAAATATGAGCTAATCAAGTTTTCAAAATAATCGCGCTTCGGCTGTTCGAAAACCAAAGTGATAAATTCTTTAAAATGAGTATTTTTAATTCTTTAAAAATATGGAATAAATTCTATAAATATATTTAAATGTTTTAAAAGATATTTAGTTATAAAAATGGATTTCTAAATGATAAAAAAATTGTTTTGATCAAATAAGCCTTAAAAGCACTATTTGCATCACCTTTTGCAGCGGTTTTTAATAACTTTCGAAATATAGATTTAAACTTAATTATTCTTTCCCAAATATTTTATAAATGTTTTCAAATGAATAATTAAGTATTTTAAAGATGATTTGGAGGTTTTATACTTACTTTAAAGGATTTTAAATAAATGGTTAAAAGAAAAGCTGTTGTAAATAAATGATTTAATCTTGGCTCTAAAAGCCGACGAGTAAACTGGATTTTTCTATATGCGAGATCCGGATGTGGGGTGCTTAAACTAAGGAGATGTTCAGGAGCAACCAGTGCCCTGGCTCACCTGGCCTCTTTCCTGGGCGGGGAATAGATTAAGTCGAAATGTCGGAAACGAGGCAAGTATAAAAGATTCAAAATTTACAAATTTAATACAGCCTGGATTGTGTAGAAATAATCTTCTTATACTTGATATTATATTCCAAGGAGGGAACCCATACTATCCATGTGAATTTAAAAGTCGATTTCACCGTTAGTCGATGGATAGTAAAGGTTGAATATGGAAATTGATATTGAGTAGAGTTAGTATAATTTGTATCGACCCTTTTTACTCAATAAGGTTTTCCAATATGATTTATGAGAGATTATTTTGATTTGGTATATCCAAAGTTAAAGAGAGGTTTAATGATTCTGTATATACTGGAAAATAATATGATTTAAAGATTTATATCTCTAAAAGAGATATTTTATTCGATAAAAGATATTGATAAATGAAATGATAAACACCCTCAAACTTAACATCTTTTATCGATGATTGATTCGAAGGAAACGGGGTCAGATTTGGGTGATTTTTATCCGAAAACCACTTGGAACCAGTATACGCGTTCGAAGTGAGGACATGGAATGATAATAAATTAGAAAATGAAATATAGGACTGCTTGTCACTGACTCTCGGGGAAAATTTCTCATATCATATATATGTGGTGGTAGTATCTTCATTTGACCTTCAATGCAAGGGCTGCTTGCAACTAATCCAAGGGGTGATTCCCTATAGGATGTAGTATGGGAGTTCCTTCGGTTTGTCCTGTTTCTGGACAAATGTCTGACATTGCATTTCTAAAATGCACGTACATTGATTTTTATAAACGTACATCTGTTTGGTGGTGTAGGAGGTAACTTTCCTATAATTAACACCCTTCTCTGAGACGTACGAGATCAAAGGTTGTACATTTGTGGAAATCAATAGTGTGTGATGGGATTGGCAATGTGGCGTTCAAGTGAAATGTGTGCTATGATAAAGGTAATCGTTACCTCGAGCCTCATTACCCAGAAATGGCTTAAATATGGAAGATGCGATAGGGCTATGCGGGTCGCACCTATTAGGATATGGTCATCACCTTTCTAGATTACCCTCTATATATTGGGTATGTTGTGTATGTTATGAGAACTCTCGGATAGGTCAGGAATGAATGGGGTGATGTCATATTCGGTACTATCTATGATAAATGTAGGCCGATTCTATGTTGGTAGGACCATACATTGGTGCCTCGGTGCATTTTTATACAGATGTACTGTCGGAAGGTAGTCTCTTACCTTGTCATTGTATGGAATCCATTCTCCAATACGAGCCTTTACAATTTTAGTTATAAACCTATTATGCTATCGAATTAAATAAATGTAACAATCCCAGCTACGATTAATATGTTATTTGAAAAGTGTTATCAAAGAAATGTCATTAAAGATAATATCCTTGATTTTGCATAGCAAATGTTTTGGTTACCATAAGCTAAAGACCCGTTCCATGTTTATGTGTGGCGTGGTCTTATGAGGTACCCTTTGTTTTCCAATACTCGTATTTTTGAGTTTCTCACAGCAGTCCCGTGACTGACCCGAAGTTTTTTTCCCTTAAACTCTTGATGCCTTATTTTTTCAGGCAGCCAAGTAGTTAGGTTTAACTTAGAGCATTGTGATGGAGCTTGAAGTCTGGAGCTGAAGATGTTCTTGTAGATAGTTCACCATTTCCATTTCTGCTGCATTAGTTTACTGCTTGTATTTAGCATTTATAAGGACAGAGATTTATAACTGTCCAAGCTGATTTATAAGATAGACTCTAATAAATGTATTTAAAATTTCCACTGTAAAGTATTAAAATAATATATGTTATTCTATTCGTGTAAGATTCTATTCTGTCTTTATTTTTTTTACCCTTTACTATCCGTCCTTCCGACACTTGGTTTTGCAACCCGTGAATACTGAGGATGTATTAGTGCCGATTTCTAAGGGTCAAAAGTGTGAGTCATCACATGAATTATTTAATTCGTTTATATTTAGAAATCAATTATATCTTGACTCTTTAAAATCTACTCACCCACACAATGTCAACTTCGGATAACACCTCCTTTTATATCAAGATAACTTCCTCTCCATTCGAGAAGACCAGATATTCTCCAAAGGGCAAAAAATTTAGGCAATCACTTAAATTTGAAGGAGAGATATTGACCGCACATGATGATCGGATTGATGATATTCCGCATTGCCAAGGAGAATCTATATGGTTGCAAAAAGAAATGTATTGGGAACAATGCCGTCAGGGTGAACGCTTGAGTGATGTAGAGAAAGTTGTTTTGCATTTCTGTGGAAAATCTCCAAAAAGAATAACATTCGGTCCACCAGAAGCCCTTCAAAACAACTTACTCCTTCAAAACAGCCTAGTTCTTCAAAGGGACTTATCAGTCCATCAAAATCACCATCTACACCGATTAAAATATATGAACCTTATATAAAAAACTCATAGGAAATTGATCCATCTGAAGGGAAGTCGATTACGTCACTAAATTAATTTAAATAGTAAGTCTTTGAAGGTTTTCTTTATAATGTGTGTGTATATATACATGGTGTGTATATACGTTACAAATATAAACATTTAATGGTAAGTGTACGTAATAAGCGCATATGCAAAAATAATTCAACAATGTTGTTTTACCATATTATTCCTTTTCTGTTCTCTTCAGCATCAGACGTTTGGCATACCACTTTAGACTTCTGCTCACTTGCTACTTAACATTTTAAAATCAACTTCAATAAATCCAAATGTCTGCATCTAAAACTCATACGTCTGATGGAGTCAATTTTTACACTATTTCAATTCTGCTCTGTTATTTACCCAAATCAGACGTCCGACCCTATACCCCAAACATCTGACCCGTTGTCATTCTATTTTTTTGAACAATGATTCACTCAATCATTTTTCACTTTCACTCAAAAAACCCAAATCTACTTCAAACCCTAAAGCTCTAAAAATCACCAAATTATTAAAAATGGCATTGAAAACTATTGCAAAATAGGATAAAAGAGGTCAATCTTCTTCCTCTACTCCAATCTCTCATGCAACCAAAGAAAAAAATAACTGTTTGGCTTTATGACAATCAATTGCTAAACAAAGGTTTGAAGAGCTTAAGAACAAAAGGATTCATGAAGGTCCTTTTTACTATCTAAGTGCTTTTGAGGAGTATCACCTTTAAGAACTTACTAATGTTGTGGAAATTACTCCTTTGATTGAATACGAACAAAATCAGGTAATTATTATTTGATATCGATTTTTCTTTTCTAAGCGAATTTGTGTAGTGGAAATTTTTATGGAAACCACATGACGATTAGGGATGGTTATGGAAAAGTGTGTATGGAAAATTAATAAAAATCCATATGAATAATCTTGCTATATCTCTTGGGTGTGGGCAAGGAGGAGTGGACTGAGAACAACTAACTGATTATAGGAAATTACCTAGAAATTCCGTTACTCATGAAATTTGGGATGACAATATGCCAGAATGAAAAACAAGTTTTTTTCGACCTTATGCTATATTACTTAATAGGATGTTGATAAACACTATTTTACCTCGCTTAGGAAGTCATGAGAAAATTTATGATAATAACCATAAAGCTCTTTATGCAATCTTTAGGGGGATAAAAGTTAATTAGGCAAAGTTTCTTCATGATGAGATCAAAAATTTTGTGTCCATCGATGTCCTACTATTGTTTACGCTATGTATATAATGAGACTTCTACAATTTTCTTAGGTCAACAGCATCCCCTCAAACTTTAAACTCATCCCAGTTAAATATAGTGGAACTCAATTTTTTAGCTTGATGCATCTTCCCGAAACAATTCCTCATCACATGAGCTTCAAAGAATGGACAGCTCAATGCGACCAAGCCTTACCACAACCTACAGTTCATCCTCCACCTCCTATACGAGCTCTTACTCTGACCCCTACTATAGAACAACAATCTGGTTACCTTTCTAATTCCGACATTCATGATGTTAGACTTGCTCCTAACCTGAATGAATCATTGGCATATTTGATTCTTAGAAATCAATAATTCATCATCGGAAACCAAAAGGCCTTAGCGAGGAGGGTAAAAGGCTTAGAACGATCCTTCTTGACTAGAATAGGAAAAATAGAGCGAACTTTGGATAAGATAACGTCATTGTTATCTAAAATTATGAGAAAAGTTAGAGGCCGATCTAGCTCTACTTCTTCCTCACCTCCTTATAGTCTACCTCCTTCTTATAGTCAACCATCTGAACATATTGAAGAATCCTCTTATTGTGAAAGAGGTAAAAATAGCATTCAAGAACCACAAGGAGAGGGAGACAGAGACGAGGGGTTATCTTGGTCTGATCCACCACCTCCATTGCCAGCTCAATAATTGTACTATGCTTCATTTCAAGGTCTACCAATTAATGAAGACAAAGAGCTAAGCACCGTAGAGCATCAATAGTTGGGAGGTTATCAAACCGATCTGTCCGCTTATTATGAATATTATGAGAATTACGGTTGGCTCTCTTATAGTCATCATTAATAACTTTTATTTATCTTAAGCACTTATGTTATTTCTCTTTGGTATTTCTCTTATGTTGAACAGTTTGGCTTTTTATTTCTCTTTAATACAACTTTTTAGATGACTTTATGTGTGTTGGATTGTTGTTTATCACCTTGTCATTTCATGACTAGTTATTCAGGTTGGACTATTGTTATCTTTATGCAGTTTGCATATGTGAATAATTCCTTGCATTTCATATGTTTCAACTACTATCCATGTTTCTTTTTTATAGTGACAAAGGGCGAGAAATATATGCATATTGATAGAGGAGATATCATATTAAAGGGGAGTATTGTTCATATTATTTATTTGAAATGATTATATAGTTGTCATCATCAAAAGGGAAGAGAATGCTAGAATCACTCTTATTGAGTTTTAATGATAACTATACAATCATATTGTACAATATTTCGACCACTTTACAGGTATATGATGGATAAAAGAGCTCTGGACAATCGGAAGATCAATAGAAACAAATATGGAAGATGATCACGAAGAACTACATGAAGATGGTTTTAAAATAAGGTCGTATACTTGTATTTAGTATCTTAAATTACCTTGTACAATCTCCTTTGAGTCAGATGAGCACACACAAAACTACTCTGAATTTATATCATTTTTGAAAACATAGTAAAAATCATAGTTTTTCACAAACTCAGGCAACCAAACGTTTGGGAACACTAACCAGACATCTGGCAACATATATTTTACAACTATATTCAAAGTACATCGATTAGACGTCTGGATTGACCTACCAGACGTCTAAGTAACTCTCGGGTTTCTAAATTCATTACCAAAGACGTCTGAATTACATAGACAGACATTTGAGTGCACTTCTCAAACATCTAAATGACACTAAATTTTGAATATTTTAAACTGCAATTTTATTCTATATAAATATAAATAGCCAAATGTCTGGCCATATTTTTCAAATATCTGGCTACAACAGTCAAAAGTTTTGAATAGACACTTCTTTTCTTCTCCATTTAGTAATGCCACTTTCTCTAATGGCTGTAACTACTTATCAAAGGGTTTAAACTGAACAGCAACAACCATTGAACAAAACCTTTGATCATATATAAATATACTCCAAGATTGAGATTAAGTTTTAACTTTCTGACTTTCTAATTTTCATCTTGCTCTCTGACTCTATTGCAAATACAATCTGATATTCTCACTATATCACCGAATCTATACAATAGCATTTTGGTGATCAAAATTCCTACAAATCCACGTGCATACACTCATCATACTCAAGGGGTGATTATAGGAAGATTTGTACCGGCAGTTAATACCGGTGTTGTAAAGAGCACAAGATTGTCAACTTAAGATACTCTTTTGTATTGCCTGTTCCTCCGGGCTAAGCGAGGGATTTTGATTAGTGGAAATTCCAAAGGGTAACTTCGAGACTGAACGTAGAACGGGAGGTCGAATTAGTATAAAATTCCTGGTGTGATCATTTTTATTTATTCTACTTTTTGATACTCTATTAGTCGGCTTTACTTAGTTTAGAGTATATATACTTGATCATTCATATTAGCCATATCATACTAGATCCTTGTACACTTTCAACAAGGATGGCTAAAAGTTTTTGCAATTATTTTGAAATTGTGAACTAAGCCATACTTTTGAAAAATAATTCTCTAACCATATGATTATGAATCATGTAATACTAATGAATTGTATGTCAAAATATTAAGGGCAAAGCACTCACTCAGTGAGAGTGATAAAAGAGTCATCGAACTCTTTGGGTTGATGTGTGTGTGTGTTTGCAATCCAAGGTCCAATGATACCAAATGGATCCGCTTACTTCGTTAATATACAGATGAATTATCACAGAGATGAATATATGTATTTGATACACAAGTAGTATGTTTATGATAAAGTTCATAGAATATAAAATGGAAGTAGAAAACATATCGTGCAAAGAAAATAAAGCAATTTGACTTGATCATGTATGTGAATATATTGGAAAAGAGTTTCAAATGTACTTAAAACGAATAAGATTCAATCTCAAAAGTTATTTCTTCCTGTGATACATATTGATGTATAGAAAAGGAATAATCGGACTTTGTTGGATAAAGTATGATCGATGATGATTGAAGTTGAGTTAACTTCTTTCTGTAAGGATGCATACCTAAGAGTACATATAATTAAATTAAATTTCATCTAAAGCATGGTTTACGAGATCATAAAAGATATGAATTGATAAAAAAAACTCTGATCTTAAATAGTTTAAGGTGTGTAGTTAACAAATATATATTATAAACATAAGTTTCATAAAATTAAGACTAAATTAGTTTTATAAAAGTATAAAGGTAGTTCATAAAAAATTTCTAAGCCTATTTCGTCGCACTGAGAAACAATTGTTGTTTCAAAAGAATACTAGCTTTATGATGAAGGAATTTCTTTTAGAATTTAGTGGTAGTACAATGGAATTGGATACGATCCAAATACTCTAACATAGAAACTGATTACATAAGATGAAATAAAATTAAGAAAACCAAAAATGGACAAAACTCATTAGAATGTCTAATAAGAATTCTCGCACATCAAAGAGAAACTATGACTTTCTTATTAATGTCGAGAGAAAGAATTGTTAGTAACAATAAGATCTTCGGTTGTCAATAAACCATGAAGAATATAAACTCTACCATACGGCATAATGCTTTAAATCAGGAATATATCTCAGGTACATTAACAAAATATAATTTTGATAGTTGTACCTGAAGGAATACGATCCATCAGCGGCAAGTTAATCATTAAGAAGATCAATGCATTTAGAATTATATAAAGCGGTGTTTATAAGAAATGACATGTCAAAATTAGTGAAATATTTTTATTTGTCGATGTATTTAAGTTCATTCAGATTCTACATGCAATTATCACACAATTTGATGTTGAGTTTTGGCACATTGATGTCGAAATAGAACTTGTAAATAATGATTTAGAAGAGACTATTTGTACATAACAAGCAAAATGTCTCGAAGTCTGTGGGTGCGATAACATAATTTATATGTTTTGGATATGATCCAAAAGTGGATACAATAGTTTTGTTCGATGAGCATTCGAGTTGAACATGTACTTTAAAAGAAATATCTAATAGTTTGATTTTCAGTCAAAATACTAAATAAGTATTGTTTATGGAAACAACAAACTACGTATGAAGGAATATTCAGATTCTAATTTCATAAGTGATATCGAACATAGTATGTCAATTCTAAATTCATGTTCAACCTTATTTAAGAAACTTTGAGTTGGAATGTTCCATACGAGAGGTGCCGGCTGATTCAACCAAAAGGCTAAGTACATCACCTTAAATGACACCAAAATAAAAGCAGTATACATATATGCACAAATTTATAACTGAACTAGAGGTGATTCCAAATGTTGAGAATCTCTTGATATTGTTTTATGAAAATAATGTCGCGATACATATCCCGAAAGACACATGTTTCGAAAGTTCCACATGATAAATGCAATTTATCAATGATGGAGAGATGTTGACTGACTGAGTATATAGTAAAACAATATAGCAGATCAATTCACTAAGAGACTAGCTCAATCAGTTTTGAGAAAATATATAAATATAATGTGATTAAGATTCCATAATTGACCCCAAGTGCAAGTGGGTGATTAAGCGAGTTAATGGTCTGCCTCAGGGATGATTATCTAATTTGTTACATATATCTAACTCTGCAATCAATTTTGTTCATAATAAAGGTAGTTTTTTTCATATATGTGCTTTGTCATATTATGATATAATTAACTATGTAATTAATTTAAAGTGTATACAAAATATTATGTGATTGTAGTTGCAAATAGTTACAGTCGTGAGTAATTAATCACGGAATAAAGTAACATTTTGTTTTAAATATTCCTAACCAAGGAGTTTTGAGAAAGGATATCGATACATTTGTTAAGACCTGAGAACATAACGCTCTCCAAATGTTAGACAACGTATTACTCATGGTTGTTGGTGCCACAATGGGTTGCGTACCCGTAGTTATTGATAATTATGAAATGACTCGTCTGAGAATCTACTATTGGTTGATAACAACTAGATCAAATAGAAGAACTTGTATTTTTATGTTCCTACATGTTATTAAGACTTTTTCAGAACCCAAAATAATATTTAAACTGGTTTATTATTTTATTTAATTATTTAAATTTGTAGTTAATAATTATGATAAAATTCATATAAAATTATTTTAGTGTTGAAACTATGTAGTAGTTCATATTACAAAAAATTCCTCACATACACATATGTGCGTGCACACACAACAAGATATATATATATATAACACTTAATTAAGTATAAATATAGTTATTAAAATCCAAAAACCATATAAATGAATAAATAAAAATTCTCTTTTTTAAAGAAAACCATTTTAAACCAAGTTAAAAAATGTATTTTTTAATTATATAATTCATATTATAAAAATATATATAATAAATTTTAAGCATTTAAAAAAATCTTAATAAATATTTTAGGGTCAATAAAATAAAATTACGCAGTTGCCCATAAGGCACACCCTTAACTCTATCAATCTTTACTTGCACTTGGGGTCAATTACAATGATTCATAGCCATATTCTTGATCACTTTGCTTAGACTAAATTGAGAAAGGCCTTAGCAAGTGGATATGTAATATACTATTTATATCTATCTTTTCAATTATAATTCTTCATCACTAATAAACTATTTTATATGTGTTAATTATGAAAAATATATCTTAAGCTCCCATTCAGCCGTCGTTTTCTATTGCAATCTATATTGCATCATTGTTATCATAATACTTGAATTCTTAATAGTAGGAACCATTCCCAGCTTTCTTATGAATTTCATTGAGTTATTATTGGACTCTCAATGAATTGTACTACTATAGTTCCAAACGGTTACAAACACGTTACCCATTGATGCCCACAACAGCCTTGAGTAAATCGTTGTCCATGGCGTTACTTATGTTAACCTTGCTAGCATATTAATATCACATTCTCGAATTGTCAAATGGCCAAGAACATCTAAGGTTAAATGTTTATTAGTACGTCTTACACTACAAGAAAACTGCGGTTTACCTACGCCAAATTGGCGTAGGCGGGACGTAGGTAAATGCATTAACTACGTAACACCTACGCCAATTTTGGCGTGGGTAAAACTTGCGTAGCTAATAAAATACCTACGCTTTACCTACGACATCCGTTGGGTTGTTTCGTACGCCTTTCCTACGCCATAATTTTCTTACGCCTTCCCCACGCCATGTTGTACCTACGGTTTTGTTACGACATTTTTACTTTTTTAAGTGGTCACGTCTTTCCTACGTCATTTGTTTACCTACGTCTTCCCTACGCCCAGTTTTCCTACGCTTTCCCTACGTCATTCTTACATATTACGTTTCCTACGTCTTTTCTACGTCATTTATTTATCCATGATTTACCTACGCCTGTGTTTTTAATGTTTTTCCTATGCCATGCATACGACTTTTTGCTGCATTAATATTTCATTTACCTACACCTTCCCTACACCTTCCCTACGTCTTTTCTGAAGCAATTTTGATATATTACTATTCTATTTCATTTCACCATATTAAATAGAAACTAAAATCAACTTATTTTATATATATACACATTCCAACAAAAAGATTAATGTCAAACCATTCATCTTTAATTCAAAAAACAAATATCTCATTCATATTACAAAGTCAAACAATATTAATCAAGTTCCTATATGTTAAAATAATATGATAATATGTTCATGATACATGACATCATACAGATACCATTAAAAAGTTTTCAATACCCTCATTCCTCATGATGATCGTTCGGCTCTTCATCAAATCGCTGTCGAAGCATCTCGGTGAGTTGTTCATACTGCATCTTCAGCATTTGAATCTCCCCTTCTTGACGCTCCACCTTTTCCTCTAGTTTGGCTCTAGCCTGTGCTTCTCCCTTATTGATGCTATAAGTAGCATCTTTGTATTTCTGCATTTTATCAAATATTGCATCAATTTCTGTGTTTTAAACTAATTAAAATAATGTTTTGTTGAAAGTTTAAATACTTACTCCAGGGATATTGCCATAATATGGCCTACGGTCCAACATCATACTGAAGATGCATATTTAGTACAGATTTTGTTTTAGTACAGATTTTGTTTTAGTACAGATTTTGTTTTACCTCATTTTATGCTATATTTTTTTGTTCATAGATTGATTTTTGAGAAGTTTATAGAAAATGGACAATCAAAATGTATCATACAATTATCTATGTTCTTGTGTCTGATTTTTTTTTTTGAATATAAGTTTGTTTGTAAAATTTATTTTATTGCAATTCAAACAATTTGTCGATTATAACAAAATTGAACTTCTATACTATTTTCCCATCAAAACAAAATTCTGGCTTCATCAATGATACGATCATAAACTTGAAAGTCAAACCTTTCAAATATATGCACAAGCCATGATTCTAGAATTTAGTAGCTAACTGTAGTAAAATAATCCATCTCTTCCACATTGGTGGTTTTTTTTTAAATAGATAAATGCTTAAACTAGTAAAATAAAAGTCTCTAAAAGGTGAAAACTAGAATAACTTTTGCACCCTAAATATACCCTAAATAAATATTCAACTGAAATACACATACATCTTTTTGCAGTGCTGATTGACGCTCGCACAATGCTTCCTTTTTTCTCTCTATGTTTTCTCGTAAATTTTCGTTAGCTTTTACCTGAATATTTAGCAGTATAAATATCATAATCCGAAAGCAATCGATAAAGGATGGCATTAATATTATATACACAAAGAAACAAAAACCAACCTCCTTTACAATTTTATTTTCCAGATCACCTTTTTCTGTCTCAAGCTTCTGAATAGCAATCCTGGTAATTTTAAAGATCCCATGATGATATTTCTAGAAATTTACCAAGTTGAAAAGAAAGAAATATAGGTCGAAGATACAGATAGATCAATAGGAGATATTTGACTTACTCATCGTCTATTGAACCCTTTTTTTCTGTTGGAAGATCCTTTTTTGTCTAAATACAAAAAATAATCACTTTTAAGAGATACTAGAGGGAAAATAATAACGCAATAAAAATTGGTGCTCACAGAGGTTTGTCCCCATTTAGTTGGTTTCCTCATACTAGATGTGGCCTTACTAGACCTATTTCTGAATTTTGCAGAGCTTCCATTCTTAGTATATAAGTAGCATACTTTTGCAATCTGGAAGTATGAATATTATCAACAGACTTTTGCGAACTTGGTGAAGAAGCCTCAGAATCACTCTTTTCGTTTTGTGTATCGTTAACTTTACTTGCACTGCTCTCCTCAGTTAACTTAGCATCTTCAATTTTTGGGTCTTGGCTAATATTTTTTACTGAATTAGTGGCATTAGATGTGACTTTAGGTGCCTTGGTAGCTGCAGTGTTATCGGTATACTCGTGGGAGGAGGAATTCGAGTTATGATCCTCTTCCTGCATGTGAAACGGATAAGTCAATCTCAATCCAAACATGACAAACAAAATGTATTTATTTCAAGCTATATAAAATGCAATACAGGATTGTATGCAAGGACAAAAAAACATGTCAATATTACATTATTATTATTATTATTTCTAAAGAATTGTTTTTTTACTTCATCCAGAAACAACCACTTGTACAGTAACAGCTTATAATTTCTTGCTAGCAAAATTAACAAGCTACCACATTATACTTATCAATTACTGATTTCGACATTATTGACCATCCGAGCTACAATAATACTTATCAATTAATTCAAGTATGTATGGCACTGGGGTGGACTAAAATTGAAATACCAATTATCTAAACAGCCAACCCCTTAAAAATCGAAATAGAAACCATAAATCCGAGCTACAAATTCCATAAGAAAACAAGAGTGTTTGAACTTGCTAAAATTGCTACTTCTTGCTCAGTGTGGATGCTTTGGGGAGAAAGAAATAACAGAATTTTTAATCAGCTCCATATGAACAAACAAAGTTTATGCGAATCTATTACCAAACGATGAAAAATTCTCATGTAAAAATCAAGCAGAAAACAAGTAAAAGTGAAAATGAAAAGCAGATTTTAAATCAGAGGGATACACCAAACTCTGATCCATCAATTACCTACGATCCCCCTTGAATTAGCCATTATTCAGTGTACTTAGTAGCTACTACAACGCCACCAAACCCATTTTAAATCGCCAGAGGCTAAGAAAGCAAGATTTAAAGATTGATAATGGCAGCGGCCAATACTATAAGTATTATTTGGAATAGACGACTTAATTAGACAACTCAAAACAAGAAATTCGCATACTTAATTAGCAGTGGCAGTATAAAGAGACTGTAGCGGACTTCAAATCAGCAGTAGAATCGCGTAGGAGGCAAGGAACTGTAGCGGACTTCAAATCAGCAGTAGAATCGCTTAGGAGGCAAGGATGAGCCGACGATGGCTGATGGAATAGGCGAGTATACAGCGATGATTATTTAGAAGGCGTTGATTTTTGAAACCCTAGTTTTTTTGGGTTCAAGCATCGCCAACATGGAGATTGCACCTGAATCGAAAACCCAAAACAAGCACCTGAATCGAAATTCAATCAAAAAAAATATAAAAGGAGGAGAAGAAAATTTTTGTAGAATTAGGATTTTTTTTTATTCGGTAAAAACTGAGGTTAGGAGAAGGGAAGTATACGGTGATTAACGTAAAAATTAAAAACTTTTTTTTGCATGTGTAGGGACGGCGTGGGAAATTTTCTACGTCTTTCCTACGTCAATGTGGAATTGTATAAAATTAACAGAGGCGTGGAAATGGCGTAGGAGATTATCTACGCCTTTTCTACAGTATCATTTTAGTGTAGACGATTTCCTACACCATACTTACGCCTCGATTTTTTTTCTACGTGTTGAATTTGGCGTAGGAGAAGCGTAGAAAATTTCCTTACGTCTTCCCTATGCCTTTACATCTTTCTACCAGTTTCCTACGCCTAGCCTACGCCCCGCCTTTTGGCGTAGGAAAGACGCCGGAAATTTTGTGTAGGAAACTGCAGTGTTTTCTAGTAGTGTTATACTCATGATTATGAACTATTTTGTAACTGCGATCGACTAAACACTTTAACCTATGGATTTTTATTCGTATGTAATAGTGTACTCAAAACATTATATGTGTGTGCGCGCGCGCACTAGGATCAATACCACCCTTTATTTAGCACCATTTTGTAGCCTCTTGATATAAACCATAAATTTATATTTAAATATTTAGTTCACGTGATAGTATAAGAAATAGCAAATAATTAGATAGAAACTTGTGGCTGATATCAGAAGCTGCAAAATTTATGTTAAATAAATGGTGTTATTGATCTTAACTCTCACACACACATATATAAAATCAAATGCATACAATTAAATAAAATCCAAAAATATACCTTTGTTTCAAACAAGAATCACTAAAAGAGTTAAATATATCACCAAATTACATAATTGCTCATAGGACATACTTTAAACTTTATTGGTGTCATCATTAAGGACATGATGATTGTATGTATCTCAAACTTAATGATTGTAAATACAAGAAAAGAGTTACAGGTCCATGTTTTTGATATTGTTATAGGAAAAGTACCTGCAGAAATGAATATGTAAATTTGGTCCCTATTTTTGAAAAATAAAAAACGCAATGTATCTTGCACTTATCTGATAGAAAATGCAAGTTAACTTGCACTTTTCTGTTTTTGAAATCTTTTTCGAAATTTTAAAAATTTTGAAAAGCGCAAGCTAGTTTGCGCTTTCTGATTTTGAAATTTTTTAATATTTTAGAATTTTTTACAAAGCGCAAGTTAATTTGCACTTTCTGATTTAGAAAAAACAGGGACCAAATTTACATAGTTATTTCTATAGGGACTTTTTTTGTAACAACATCAGAAATAGGGAGCTTTCATGCAAAACCCCTTGTAAATATTATGTACTGTAGTGTACGTTTTATTGTATTATCGCTTGAGTATGGTTTTCTTTTGATAACATAATTTTGTAGGAAAAAATTATTACAGTGTCTCATTAGGCATTGCATGTTTGCTAATTTTATGATAGTATTATATATCTATGTATAATTGAGTGAAGCAAAACAGGAATAATCCACCTAAAATTAAGCAAGAAAACAATCTCCATGTCATTATCAATCAAAGATTTTTTTGGTGTAACTACTCATAGCTAAATTTAATTTAATTTTTTTCCTTGGTTTAATTTATCCATACCCAAAAAATAATTATATAATTCATTAGTTTTATTATTTCTTAATGTAGAGTATATGTATTTGTTAATTGTAAATCTATTTTCCACACAGTAGAACGACCATTGAGCATTACAATTTCATCCGTGAATCATATTTACCCCTATTTAAACAGTCATTGATATAAATTTTATACCTAAGCCATCGTTCAACATATAACGTCGTCTAAGAGTATTTTTTGCCAAATCCATAGACAAATTCTCTTGATGAAAAATAGAGTTAATCACCATTTATTCATCGTTAAACTTCTACGAGAAGTTACCGAAGGATTTCTATAGGGTCGATGCTCAATTATTTTCTTATACTGAACCTTCTTTGTAGTATAATACCACATTCTATTCTTTATCTCCCATCCATACCTAGAAGAATACACAGCTCCTTTGAAGATTAAGTCTATTCATTATCTCAAGCGCATAAGCTGGACTATATATCAAACAATCAAAGGAATGTATAATAAACGGACTCACTTTTCAAGCTCCTACAAGAATAATCATATCTATGGTGATAACGTGTCATTGAAGAGAAGCATAGCTACATGATGGCAAGGTACAGAACCCCCTTTTTTTAGTTTGAAATTCTTTCCAACAAAGGCATTTTCTTATGCTTAGCAACACCATTAAATTGTGTTGTCATCCATAGTAGTTTAATGTCTATAATCCTTTCAAATGCACAATAATTAATGGATTCATATAACATGAATTAACCCCAATTATATGATCTAATAACCATTAAAGGTGGTTTTCATATTGTTTCTCAACTAGTCTTCACCTTGAGAAACTTCTTGAAAATCTTGTTTGCTACATTCATGAACCAATCTCAAACTTTTGTTCCAAAAACAATCGATAAATGAGATAAAGTACTTTCCTCCACCCGACGATGAAATTAGTGCCAAAAAAATCTTTTGAACACAACCCTCTCAAAAAGCCCAACTTTTAATGATGAGCACTTTGTATGATCGCATATATAATCAAACAAATCTTTCCAGTGGTTGCAACAAACAGCCTTCCAAATTCCAACAGGCAACAGGAATAACAAAAGAACACCATTTAGATTATTTACAGGCCCGGCCCTAGAGTTAGGCGGGCTAGGCAGCCGCCTATGGCAACGGATGGGTAGGGGGCAACGGCGAAGGTGGTGACGAATAGGATTATCTAAAAATAGTTAAAATCAAATAATATCTATGTATAACTTAGACAATAATTGTGTTATGTCTCAACTGGTTTGCACATTGCTTAATATGACAAGTGATTGGAGTTCAATTCCTACTGTATTAACTACTTTTAAATATCATTTTTTTAAATCGGCTAGGGCAACATTCTTGTTCGGACCGGTCCTGATTATTTACATAATTATTTGTATCAATGTTTCATGTTAATGACTCTCAAAGCTAACTGAATAGTCATTGATCAAGAGTTTGAATTCCAGTGGCGTAAAACCCTTTGAATAACTTGAAATGTGCATTGTGAGTTGATACATACCTTTAACAAGCTTAAGGATAATATCCACTTTACCTAGGTATTAGAAAAATGTTTCATTTCATTTCATCATCATGTGTACAATGGTACACTGATTAATTGTGCAACTACTTTCAAATAAAATCCAAAAAGCTTAGCTCAGTACAAACTATAAACCCTTTATAACTAGTTGTCCATGTAGATTATTAATTTTAGAACTGTTATGCTATCGGTAAATTTAGCATTACTATACCGATACCGATCAATCGGTAAACATTTTTGAGTGAAATCGGTATATCAGATTAATCGATATGGTAACGATAAATTTATCATTTGTGCGATAAATAATCGATAATATTTTTTCAAAACCAGCATTAACAGTAAATTTAGCGGTCAATTTATAGCACATGGATATTCATGTAATATATTTTATTATAGGCAATTAAAACCAAACAAATGATTAAATTTAGTTCGGTAATTTAGATCAAATAATGCAAACTACACTTATTTTATTTCTTGTTGATGTCATTTATTAAGTAACACTATAAATTGTATAATAAAGCATAATTATAGTGCAAAAACATGTCAAATTACTCGCTTTTTTAGAAAAGCGTTAATTTACCATGTAACGGTTACCAGTTTACCGGGATACCAGCAAATCGGTAACAGTAATGGTAAATAATTTTAGTTTATCGATAGAAACGGCATGCAAACAGTATTTGCAAAATGGTAACGGTAAGCATTATCATAACAGTCCTAAATTATTTATATTGTTATTTTATATTCCTTTAAGGATTATAAGCCTTTATGATGTGCTTCAGTTAAAAATGTTGTTCTCAAATTAAACTAAATTTTACACTTGATCCAGATTCTGGCATTATGTTTAAAGAAATAAACATAAAATAAACACTTACAATATTTGTTCATTATTACTTGTCTTCAGACTATAACCTAATTACACTTGTATATATTAGGTGATTCATTTTAGGCTGATCCTATTTAAACACGCAAACTTGCTAAGCTGTGTTAAATTTTGGTGAAACAAAATCACAAATAGTAGGAAACAAATATGCAAAATGGAAAGTAATCACGAGCGTTCATCATGGAAATGCATAAATTATGCGATCACATTTGCATGAGATAGCAAGGAAATAAATGCATACGCACGTTATGAAATAATATATATGCAAAATGATATGCATATTATTTCTTTCTCAGTAACCGCATTGTTATGAGATTATTTTCTTCCATCTTTGCTAATTAAAAGAATGAGCGAATTGTTTGCTATGTTTGCACTATTTGTTACCATTATGACCTACCTCAGTTACCTTCTTACTATATTTTGGTAATATAATTGACGACTCTCATGAATTTGCGCTGGCTATATATTGAGGATAGACTTCATGGTAAACCCATCCTCGCATTCAGCCAGCGATCCTCAAATAGAGTGTCTCTTCTTGTTAACCCTTACTTAGGGCTTTGGTATATAAATTCTTATCTTGTAATATCTTGTAACTCTCTCATGTGTAATAAAGTCTCTCTTCTTGGGCTGGACGTACATTATCTTGATGATAGTGGAACTAGTATAAATATTGTGCGTAATCTTAATTTTCTTCTTTATAGTTATTTGCTATTTATTTGGAGTGATAGAATAATTGTTGCTAGATTGAGTAATGTTCGAACTGGCAAATCTAGATCTTGTTTATTGTTTTACCACATATTTGCAATTTTTGCACAACAAGTTGTTTCCACAAAACAAAAAAAACCACTATACCTCGGTTTTTGATGATGTTACCAATCATATTGTTAAAATTTTCAAAAAATACCCGAACGTAGTAAAAAAAAGTTCAGCAAACAAAATTCATCGTTCCAAAAACCATTCCATCAAATCATGCAACTGTCCACCAAATCGCTACAAATTTAAAATGAAATTACATTATTGCAGAGGTTATGGATGTGAGTGATTGTTTGTTCAACCACATAATCGGCGTACATGAATGTGTAATCTACCCCCACAGTGATAGCGTGAGGTAACAAAGACAGTCTCCTATTAACTTGTACAAACCACACACTGTCAGTCAGGGCCGGCCCTAGGGTAAGGCGAGCAAGACGATCGCCTAGGGCAACGGATCCGGCAGGGGCAACAGGTGGTGGTGGTGGTTTAGCATATTATGAAGATAAAAATATTTTGTATAAGAGTATTATTAATTGAGTATGTGGTGTGGTGGTAATTGTGTTGTTTGCTCAATGGGGCAACCCAAGTTCAATTCGTAGCAAAGTGCAAATTTTTTTGTTATATTACTTGAAATCTGGACTAGGGCAATCAAATTACTTGGGTCGGCCCTGCTGTCAGTGAGTGATTGTATTATCAATCCATCTTTTCTACGTCCTGAGCAATTTCAAACTTAAACAAATTCAAAAAAGTTAAATTCTAAGTTTACTAGTTCTAGTTCATATCGGTTCGCATTATCATCGCCAAGGTTCATCAATTCAATCCAAATATTTGAGATTTTAAATAGAATTTGAAGTAGGAAAGTTTAATGGTTAGAAGATTTTAGGTAGAATATGATAAGGAAGAGAGTAATAAAGTAAATGGACAAGTAAATCTAATAATGACAATGTCAAAGACCTCTAGCTCAAGTGGTCAGAGATGTGACGCTTTAGACAAAAGTTCTAGAAGTTATGAGTTTGAGCCCCTAAGACATCATATTTAGTACTTTGCTTGAATAAGTATCACTCTTATTGTCAAAAATAATAATCTAATAATGACAATTTTGTTTTAGAATTTTTAAAATTAAGAGGGGCAATCCAGCAAATTCTTGTGTCTAAATAGTAATTTTTTTGTTTTAAGGATAAAAACTATTAATAACGTACTCAAAAAGTATCAACAGACTGCTTTGCAAAAAGATCAACTATTTTCTAATTTATGATAAAAATAGGCAATTTTCGCTTGAGTCTGTTAACTCACCAATTTTATAATTGTTTTATACTGATTGCGACAATAAGTTGTACCTCTGAAAGCACACTACACTATATAGTACAATTCACGGTTGGGCATGTAGAGAAAAACTAAGGCTATGTTTGGGTTGCCATTTTGAGTTTTCGTCCATACAAAAATGCGCAAGACGTATGTATAGTGTCGAAAATGATCAATTTAGAAAATGAAATTAATATACTAAATAGAAAGCAACTATTTTTTATTTTCCGTGTTCTGAAAATTAATAGAAGCACGATAAACAATCTATTCTTTCGTTGTTCGTCCATCCCCTCCGTCGTTCCTCCATTTTCCATTCATCACATCTGAAATTACTTCACTTTTTTCACATTTGATATACATATTTGAAAATAGAAAATCCAAAATTTATTTTTAAACCAAACACTATCTAATACCTAATTCTTTAGATAATATAAATATGTATAATTCATAGTTGGGCATAATATTGACATATAACAAAATCCATAATTGTGCGTACAGAAAACACTAAGTTTGCTGTCGGTTGAGTTGAAATCACATGATTTTGATAATAAGTTTGTAAATAACATATTTTGGTAATACCCTTTTCAATTCGTGGTTATATATAAAACTTGCCCATATTTTTAAATTTTATAAATGAGTGTGCGGCCTTTAGTAAATTTTTCACTTCAAGCAATGTAATATAAGCTATTGTAACCAGAGTTACCCTACTATATAGCCTCTATGGCATATGCCATGATATCATCTATTTTCAATTTTCATTTGTCTCGTATCATCCTTTAATTACAACCATTCATTCCATATGTATTAATCAAACTAAATTATTGAATATAATTAATGAATAGATCAGATATGATTGAGATGAGAACAATGATTTAAAAGAACATGAGATTTCAACTCAAGAAGACTATATAATAGGATGTAAACCGAATTCAATTGTCTAATGTCCATCTAACGGTGAAGTATCAATCCATCTATACTTGATCTGGTAAGGTATGTTATTTCAAACACCAACCAAAAATTTTAAAATTTACTTTCGTCCCCTGTCAAAATCAGGTTTCACAAAAAACCTCTGTCAATATTTTCAACAAAAATATGTTTTTTAAGCTACAAATATTTGTAGCATTCCACACTGCTAATATTTACGGTTCTAAATGTACAATTTTATAAAATGAAAATTTCCGGTTTACACTTTAAATATTTATAGTTTACACAGCAAATATTTATTTTACAAATATGTACATTTTAAATGCATATATTTGCATTTTAAACCGTATATATTTGCAGTTCTAATTGCAAATATGTGCAGTTTAAAATGCGCATTTTTGCTGGAACATTAATATGGGTGTTTCTTGTTTTTAAAAAAGGATTTTTCAAGTATTAAGTTTGAAAACAAAGATGTAACCTCATTTTCACATTTGGCAATGTAGTGCTCTTTATACATGTGTCTTTAGCACTACTACTTTATTAAGCTATGATCTAAATCTGCATGTCTGAAATATCATCTTTACCTACATTGGCAAACAAATGGACAAATTTGCTTAGAAGTAGTAGATTCAAAGTTGAGTTTAATATCAAGACTCGCTGTTTTACTTTTACAAAAGAAAAGACTACATACAACTCGGTTGAATGTTTATCAAACCTCTTGCAAATTAATAAAGCAATAAAGTTCTGGAGGCAATAAGACTGTAAACATTCTAACAACAATTTATTCTTGTCATACTTCAAATTCCTTAGACAAAACTGTCATAAAAAGAAGCATTAAGAGTAAAACAGGCGGTAGTATTTGCTTACAAACTCATCATACCAACAAGTTGTATCATTAGTTAAATCAATGCAAATGTTCACCATCTGGCATTGATGCAAGTGAAATTTAAATAAAAATAAAAATAACATTCACGTAATACTTAATTAACTGTTTCCAAAATGGCACGAGTGCTCCGCTGATTACTCCTAGATTACCCACCCCCACTTGCTTTTGTTTGAACAGCAATCAACCTTGTTTAACTATTTCTATATTGGTTTTTTATCAATAAATTAAGATTTACCATATAGTAAAATCATATATTATATTGAGAGATTAGATTAGAGGCCAAGTGTTTTCAGTCTCGGATTCCCTTTCCTTTTTGACCGTCTCATTAATCAAGAAAATAGCAACTAGTTTAATTTAATACTAAGTTTTTGTAATGAAGGGTTAAAAAGAAGAAATTTACCTCAATTAGATGCGCGGAAAATGAGGTTAATGTCCCTTAAAAGCATTCTTACTTAGCAAACAGCTTCCTCTTCCATCTCCATCTCTTCACACTTTTTCTTAAAGTAACCTCCACTTATTAGGCTTCATTCTTTTGCCATGAATAATTTAGAAGAAAAAAAAAACAGTAAACTAAAATTCAGTAAACATAGACGCTAATCAAATGCAAGAATGGAAGTAAAATGTATTGCATGAAATTAGTTATGAGAATGCAGTATGCATTAGAACTTTTAAGTTAGGAATGAGAGCATACATAGAACAAAACAGTCCATGATATTCCATAAAAGTCAATATAGAACTTTAGCATATGAAATCCTACTCTGCTTCTGAACCAACACTCAAACGCTTAAACACGTGCAACTTTACGCATGCAAAGCCACAGAGTCTTGTATCATCATTTAATAATGTTACTCACTTATAAGCTACTTTCATACTTCATCTGACCTTTTCTCTTTCTATTCAAACCAAAAATATTATATTTGTCCTGTATCACCTATTGCACTATTCTCTTCTTCAGCTTGTCATATATATAATAATCTGAGAGGGTTAACTAACTACATTCCTACATTTCTTTTTGTAGCATACAAATTCAAACTAAGTAGGACTCAAAATGTCTTCAAACAACAACTGGTTATCCTTTTCGCTTTCTCCATATGAACTTCAGTCTTTGAATCCTTACCAAGATCATTCATCTCCTACAACTATAACAGCTAACTGCTTCAGCTATTCGACAGATTCAGCTTCAGATGTTCCCCTCGATATTAACTTTTCCAATCCACATCTACACCAAGGTTAGCAATTGTTACGTACAAACTTTACATAAAATGTTCCTAGCATGATATAACTATATATCTGTACTTGGTATTGCTGTAGGCATTATGATTCAAAATTATGGGACTTTGATCCCCTACTCTAATTTAGGTCTAGTAGTGATCGTATGTAGAAATCTGATTGTTGAATGCTGATTATTTCTATGTATATTTGTTTACAATCAGAATCTTATGCTTATTAAGTGTTTTATATTATGATGACAAGCAACAAGAACTACAAAAAGGTTTAATGCTTAATAGTTAGAATTAACTGAAAACCATTTGCTGCAATAAATGGTTGATGACATTAATCACTTCTCAAGTCTCAACTCAAAAACAAAAAAAATCAAGTGTTATTTCCTGTTTTGCAGATTGGGGAAAAGAAAGCTCTTCGGAGCTTTCCATGCTGGTTAATGGAACAAACAGTTGTATTACAACTAATCAAACCAATTCAAATCAAAATGATCATCCAAAATTAGAAGATTTTCTCAACGGACACTCTTATTTTGACAACATTAGCGATAGCTACTCTAGCTTACAGCTTCAACAAACAGCAATGGCAACACTAAACAATCCAAGCATTGAAGAATCTCAGTCAAGTTCTAGTTTGCCTGTAATGGCAGCAGGAGTGTTGTTCAGATACGATGAGAACTTAGCAATGGTAGAAAACAGTAAGAATATGAAGAAGGTTGATGATAAATGTGATACCAATGAAACTGGGAATAAAAGGACTGTCCAGTCATTTGGGCAGAGAACCTCAATATATCGGGGAGTCACCAGGTAATTCCTGTGAAGTTCAATTATCATTTTTGGTGGAAAGAATAGCAATTTTATTTGTAATTTTTAAATGAACAATGAAGTTTTTGACTGACATTTAAATTGGCATTTATGATGTCTACATAAACTCCAATATCTGATAAGATATTGGTTCCGATTGTTTCATTCATTACTGTGCTAGTAGTAATTTATGCCATCATATAAACATCTTGAGCAATATAGTATTAATCAGAAAGAGGCTTGCCAGTATATATATATATATATATATATATATATATATATATATATATATATATATGCAAGTCATTTTATATAATTTGCTTTGTAAGTTTGAATTCTGTCTTTTTATAAAGTAATTTTTATCGCTTCTGATATGAGTTTCGAAGAAATGAAGTTTTACTGAAAATATAGCTTTGATAGACATTATTCAAAATTGCGTTACATTCAAGTAAATATTCTTGTCGAAAATAATGTTATCAGAAATAATTCAAGAAACCTTTACTTTTCATTTCAATAAATTAGAGTTGATATAAATTTGAAATTCAAGTTAGTGATATATACACACATACATGCATACATACATGCATATATTATTATATATACATATACATACATACAAATTAAAACAATTATGTTATATTCTTCTCCAACATTATAACTTAGGTTATTTGTACGAGTAACAAAAAAAGTTCAGTTTTTGAGATAAAATCTACCCATGGAGTACATTAAATTAGCTCAACTATTCTGATCCATTGGGTTTCTTTAATCGTATACAAAAATAAAACGTTACAACTTTGCATTCCCTACTCAATTGATGATTGAATAGGACTTTTTTTGCAACATCTTACCACTTTCTAGGAATATAATGAGATGATGCAAAAAAGAAAAGTCATAAACAAAAGTTCCTATAAAAATAAAGGATATAAGATGTTCCCCAGACCTATAATCAGGTTAAACTCTTTATATTTTGATTTCTTAATCTATTAGCTGAAAACTCTTTTTTTTCATTAACAACAATACAGCCCAAGCATAGTATTAGTTTTATAGTAAATAATGTACACCTCACCGTATCGGTAACAGGCATCGATGGACAGGTAGATATGAAGCTCATTTATGGGACAATAGTTGCAAAAGAGAAGGACAAAGCCGTAAGGGCAGACAAGGTAAAATTATTAAAAGAAATTATATTACTTTTTAAGAAAATTAGTAGACAATATTGTAGAATTGACATGTCTTCCTTTTTTTCTCTTTATGTCTCAATCTTATGGACTGTATCTGAATATGATTCTTCATTAACGCAGTCTATTTGGGTAAGTGCAAATTTTATTTGCATCTCAACTTAAGAAGTAATTGGGTAACTTTTCCATAACCTTGTCCATTAACTATCGCAGGAGGTTATGACAAAGAAGAAAAAGCAGCAAGGTCTTATGATTTAGCTGCCATCAAATACTGGGGTCCCAGTACGACAACCAATTTTCCAGTAAGCAACAATATTTTCTAGATATAATCATAGATTAACTTGTGGAACCGAGATTTATGTATGTTTCCATATTGTAACAATCAGATAAGTAACTATGAAAAAGAGATGGAAGAGATGAAGCATATGACAAGATTAGAATATATTGCATCTTTAAGGAGGTATCAGTTTTATTTCTTTTCCTCTTATACCAGTCAGTATCTTCTGCTACCCCCACTACCATGTTTTATTTTTATTTCAAATGAAAAAGGAACGAGTATAGTACTATGCGAACAAAGGGCAGTTTGATTATCACATCTTATATTCTTTTACAAAGTTAATGTTAACTTTTAACAGGAAGAGCAGTGGATTTTCACGTGGTGCATCAATATATCGTGGAGTTACAAGGTAATTTTCTATTCTGATTGTGATGTGGGTCATCATAGCAGCATACAAAAAAAAATGGTATGATTATATGAATTGGAATGGTAAACACGTTCACATCAGGTAGATTATCTTAATTTCTATCTAAAGTCTAAACAGAAAGGTTATGCATACCTGATTGTACTGGTCTTTCTGGTATCCTATCAAATTTGACATAAAAAGTAAGCACGGAATTGATTAGAGTATATAACAACTAATTAAGGCAATATCTGTTTTTAACATGTTTAAACATTGACAGAACATCTCCACTACTATTAAAAATAATTGGAATCGTTTGTATGTGCATTTAACATCAAGCTACATGAACACCCTTTTAATTTCAGGCATCATCAACATGGTAGGTGGCAGGCAAGAATAGGCAGAGTAGCAGGAAACAAGGATCTTTACCTGGGAACATTCAGTGAGTTTTATAAGACCTATAAAAATAATCAGCAAAATATCATTAAAAAAAATATGTTTACCTGATATACCTTTAAATGAATCGCCTATAGCTACTCAAGAGGAGGCAGCAGAAGCATACGATATAGCTGCCATAAAATTCAGAGGCCTAAACGCCATCACCAACTTTGAAATGAACCGCTACGATGTAAAAAGCATTCTAGAGAGTGCCAAATTGCCAATCAACCCTTCTACGAAAGCTTCTAATTCAAGCATGCTCCCAACAATCGCCTTTCAGCAAACTCAACCACTCAGCATACAGTATCCTTATTACAATGCAATGCCTACACATGGCTTACACGATCTGAACATTTACCCCTCGTGCTCGACTTCCCTTGAACTAGGCATGTGCACAAATTTCAACGTTGATATAAACCAAGGGAAGCAGATGGAAGTTGAAAATATGTTGGGATGGTCAGATTTGTACAGAACTGCATACTATAGTCAAAGTACTGATATGCACAGCGCTTTGATGGTGCCTTCTGCGCCAGTTTTTACAGTGTGGGATGAGTCTTAACTTTTAATTTCTCTGATTCAGTAGGTAATGTTATATGTAAGAGTGTTAACATGGTGATTATTCAACTGATAAGGTTTGGTAATAGCAAGTGAGGGTAGCATATGTTATTTGTACTGCCCTTATTAGCTGTTAATTTTGGGGATCTTCAGATGAATTGAGTTAAAGAATTCTGTTATTTGTACTTTCGTCTAATTGATTAATGTTAACAGTTAGTTGTATTTCAAATTTTAATAGCATATGTTTTTCTTTCATAGAGTTATTGTTGTTCGGTTTCAAAAATGAGTATCAAAAGGTGAGTTATATGTGTCATGCCTTAGACAAAAAGTTAAGATCCATCAATGAAACATTGACAGATTAACATATATTTTGTTAAAAGATTCACAAATGGATATAGAATGAACTTTCTTGCAAAATTTTGCAAACTTTACATTAGTTAAGCACACAAAAATGAGAAAACTGGGATCATGTGATTTGGATTCAAAACCCTATCTCCATTTTGCGTGTCCTCGTTCTCATGTATCCAACAAAATCTCAAACATCCATTGATTTTAAATTACTAACGTCCAAATTAACTTGTTTTCATGTGTCCAACTTTATAACTCTGTTTCTAAATAAATCAAATAACTAATAATGAAATATTAAATTAATTAGCTAGATTGATGACAAAAAACCCATAATGTGTGAAGAATGAGAAATCCATGTACATGTAAGTATCAAAAACGTGCAAAAGAGAATTGTGTGTGTGTGCTTGCACTCACAAACACGTAATATATCTCCGTATACATGGAATTATATCCTTTGTAAAAGCAGATCAACAGATCACTCAGTGCTTTGGGTCATTGCATTACATACATATCTAATGAAAAATTAAATATTCTAAAATACAGCAGTTCTGTAGGCCATTAAAATTTTAATTTAATGATTGAATCCCTGCTCTGCTTCTATAACAGATCTGAGGATATGGGTCCATGTATAGAAAGAGAGATAGGATTTGTAGCATATTCTTTATGCAATCCTCTTGCACTCTCATTCATCTTCTTGTATCTATAAATCTCAAAACAAAACAAAATTTTGAAACAATTCTATTTATTTTCATAGATGATTTGATAACAAATAGATTATACCTATAAAGTTTTGTTTCACTTCAAAAAATTGTTAACGTGAAGAGATAAAAGTGAGAAAATGCGAGTGCACACACAAATAGAAATCTCATGAGTGTATAAGTTGGTGAATGGGGTAATTAGCTAATATTGAACGTACCAAAATAAATTTGGCTTTCACTTGTTTTGTTATAAGGCCTTGGGCTGTGTTATAAATAAAACACACTTATTGTCCAAATACTTAAGTACAATAGGTTGATTCTATTCATATCCTATTTTCCTCCTTTTACACCCTGCTACTTCATTAATTTTCAGGTTTTTCAAAATTGCTCTTATCTTCGAACCACACCAAATTATGTTTAAAAGAAATAATTACGTACAAAAGCTCTAAAGAAGCGATGTTTATGTAAAAATCTCGCTCAGCCCAAGCGAGGTTCGTGCAACTACATAGTTTGGACCGATCGAGATTTGTGTAACAACCTAGTTCGGACCGAGCGTGGTTCGTGAATAAACAACGTTAAAGCTGAACGTGGTTTAAAAACTATCAGGACGTTTTTGGAATGAATTGGGGGACGAAAGGGAAAAGGTGGGGTGTGATGATTATTAGTAACACAGTGGGTTGCGAAAGAAGGAAAGAAGGGTGTGAATAGAACTAGCCGGATATCAAAATATACTCTATCGTTATCCAAAAAAGAAATAATAATGAAACTTTTCATTATCGTTGTTTTGTCAACTTCCAAAACTCTTTCGTCTTCTCAATCCATATATCTTTTTTAATCAGGCCCGACCCAACAACAATTTGGGCCCTTGACAATGCTACGATAAAAGAAAGTAAGTTTCAAATTTAGATCATCTAACAATAATAAAAATAAAGTTAATTTTATTTAGACACATGATATTGCTGAGTAGCCCCCTTAAATTAATAAAGAAAATTAAGAACAAAATTTCTCTTATGTCATTCACCTATCTTTTTACCTTTTATTATATTTTCCTTCTTCTACAAATCTTATCCAAAAAACATTAAATTTAATTTTAGATAAACTGTAACGACCCGTAAAATTTTCAATAATTTAATTTGTTAGGTTAATAAGTTTGGGTGATTTAATATAGAAAGAAAGAAAAAATAACTTTATCTATTAATAATTGAGCAATGGTAATTAGAACTAATTAATAACAATTGAAATGAAGTCCCAATGATGAAATAATGTAAATTAGTTATAAATTTGAATGTAAGAAACAAGTGTGAATGTTGAATCATTAATGAAATAATAAGTGATAAATAGAAATTGAAGTAAATCAGTGTTAATTGAGTAATGGTAACATTTGATTTGTAAATAATAATGGATTCATTAATGTGGATTAAAGTAATAGTAAGGGGTGTGAGTTACTATTTAATTGGCCTATTAATTTAATTATAACAGTTATATTTGAGTATAAATTTGAATATAAGTAAATAAGGGTAAGTGGTGTATAAATAATTTTTTTTGTATAATTGCTAGTAATTGAATGAATTCAATATTAGGTAAGTAATTATGATAATTTGTTGAAGATATGATAAACTTAGGTGTAAATTAAAGGGTAGTGATAACAACTATTATAAGTTGCTTATTTAGTCTATAAAATAATTAGAAAATCTTTAATGTCATTAATGAGAATTTATGCAGTAACGGGAGGTGTGAATGAATTTATTTTAAAGTAATAAATTGGTAAAATGAATGGAACTAAGGTAAATTAATTAATTGGTTTTAAATCTTAATTGATGTGTACAATTGACAAGATTTCACATTTAGAAATGTAACATTTTATACAAATTTAAGAAAAATATATATGTGTTTCTTTTTCCCGTAACTCCTGCCTTTTCCGTTTCTTAACATTCATCTCCACTTTCTTGCCATCCATCTCCTTATTTTATTATTGTGTTTGTATAAACTTTATTTTTATTTATTGAATGTTTCTTATGTATATATCTTTTATTTAATGGCTAGAAAACAAATCAATTAGACGTATGTTACTTTGCTTTAATTTGGCATACGTTACATTTGCTTGATTTCTTGCCTCTTTATTTGCCTATTTATTTATTTCCTACCATAGCCGCCTACTACCTATCAAAAAAAGGAAGAGTATCTCATCTCATTATTCCTATTTGTTCTTTTTATTTAATAGGAAATAAAACCTTTCAATTCTCTAGCCGTTTAAAACATTGATTACATGTCGTTTCTTCTTTTTCCTTCTATAGTCGTGAATTACTCTTACTAATTCACGTACAAGATTATTTCCCATTCACTTCTTTCTTATTTTATTTCTAGAAAATAAAAATACAAGATCTATGTTCCATGGCTTCTTCCACTTTCTTCCTCTTCTTCCATCTTGTTTTTGCTTTTGTTCTTTATGCTATTGCTTGGCCACACCATGCTAGCCGACCTCATCTCCTCTCCACCACCAACATGATCGGCCTCCACCTCCTCACATCATCACCATACCAAGGCCGTGAACCCTAGAGCAAACTCCATCACCAAAATTGAAAAAACTCCTCTTGATCCATGCTTTTGTCTCCACTTGACCTTTGCCTTGTCACTCCTCTTCATATCCTTGCCTAGCAGTGCCTTATGACCACTATGGCTGAGCATAGATGCCCTTGAATGATCATGGGTGAGCCATGTGATGGTGTGGCTAGCCCATTTACATAGTGGCCGAGCCACTTGTTGGTTAAACCAAAGGTTATGTCCTCTTTGATTCATATTTGCATTGTTTAATCCATCTTTTGTTGTGTTGGATTTTATTCTTATGATTTGTGTACTTGTTTATGTACAAGATTGGATATTGACTGTTCATCCACTCAAATTCTTATTCGTGCTTTATCGTGCTTTACGGAGTTTCAGTTATATATCTTGAATTGCTATCTTCATCTTTAAAAGGTGAGTTTATCACTCTCGACATACGTACTTTTATAATTGTGAAACAATGGCATGTGAATTGTAGAAAATTTATATGTTATGTTAATATGTTCATATATGCCTGTGATATGATTTTATGATGTTAAATTCTGTTTATATATTTGTTACATCATCTGATATGATATTATATGTTATACTGTTCATTTTAATTACTGTATCTCACACTGCAAGTTCTCTATCACTATGGGTTGAAATGATACATACCTGAATGGATAATAGAATAAGGAAAAATCATTATGGACTGAAATGATAGGCTCAAGTGATTTTTATTGTATTTTTATTGTATTTTATTTGACTAGGGATTGCGGGTTTGAAATGATAGAACCCGGATTTTCTTTTAAATTACGGATTGAAATGATACATATCTGTATCACTTGTCCTAGGTTAGAAAATATTATACAGACCCATGGATAAATTTTTAATATAATATTTTCCTAAAAGTTATTAAGTATTTTGAATTTTTAATATATGAAATTTTAACTTAAAGTTGATTTAAGGATTTTAAATTATAAAGATATATTGGTTTTCTATAAGTTAAGACTTTATAAGTCAATAAGTGGCTTTAATGGAAAATTTAAAGATGTGTTGGTTTTAAATTGAATTTAAAGACATTTATTGATGATAAATAACTTAATAATATAATTGGACTTAATATGAAATTTTAAATCTAACCTAGTAATGGTAATGAATTTTACTTTATGAAACAGACATGTTTTGTGTAATAAATAATGTATTTTGAATTCATAAATGGAATACAGTTTTAAATGGACATTTTGTAATAAAATGTATTTAACTAGAAAATCATAGTTAATTGATGTCTAAATGAATAGATCTAAAAGAAAATTTATTGTTACATTAACTATGATAAAATATTCTTTTGTGAATTGTTATGTTTTGTAAAATAAATAGTTATGATTTTTAAATGGAAGAATGTGACTTTAATTATGACTTAACTTGGAAATTGGAAATTTGGTTTTAAATGAAAACTTTTAAGTTAAGTAAATAAAGGGAAATTAAAATTTTACTTGGGAAATGGGTATTTTAAAATAAAGTATTAAGTTAATTGTTAAAGTAAAAGTTGAGAAAATAATTTACTTTTGACTTAATGAATGAATTGTTGTTTAAATTGGATATTTACTTATTAAGTGTTTATTTTATTGAATCATAAGTTAAGGTATCTGAATGAATATTTTTGAAGCGAAAATATGATTTTTATAAGTTAAAATGATCAAATTTTAAGTTTTATTGTTTCTGAATTTTTTTTAAATAAAGCTGGAATTAATATTGGTAGCACTTCAGAAATGTTGTGGTCTTAAGACAGCATTTGTTAAGTGCTGTCATTTCTGGAAATAGACTAAGTTCTGAAATAACAAAGAGCTACTACAGCACTTTGTAGGTGCTGTTGTTGCTGAAACTAAACTATAATTTGGTAGAACCAGAGAGCTACTACAGCACTTTGTAAGTGCTGTTACTTTTGAAAGTAAACTGTTTTGAAATAATAACTAAATATCTACTGTAGCACTTGGTAAGTGCTGCTGTTTCTTAAACTGAACTGTTTTGAAATTCTAATACCTAATGTAGCACTTTATAAGTGCTGCTGTTTCTAAATTTGACAATGTTTTGAAGTATTACTAATATATCTACTGTAGCACTTTATAAGTGTTGTTGTTAGCTGAAAATACAATGTTTTGAAAATTTTATAATTGAACGAATAGACTTAGAAATTCTACAACTTTGAAATGAATATTATTTGACAATGAATTTCAATGGTTTAAATGAATATTATTTTAAGAGTGTTATGATTTTCTAAGTATTATGATTTTCAAAGAATAGCATTTCTAAATTGTTATGATTTCAAAATATTATGGTTTCAAAGTGTTTTGATGTCGAAATTGATATAACTTTGAAAGTACTATGACTTTTGGAAATGAATTTATTTGAAATAGTATTTAATTAAGAATTGTTTTGAATATGTTGATTTGCAATTTAAGATTTAAGAATATGACCTTATAAAGTGGTTTTAGTTTAAGATGACTTAAAAAGGAACATTTCAAGTTAAATAAATTGAAAGAAATATTCAGTGATTGGAAATTTGGGTTTGTTCAAATGATATTTTGGTTTTGAAGTATAAACTAGTTTTGAATATGATATTTTGGTTTTGAAGTATAAACTAGTTTTGAAATGGATATGATATTTGGTTTTGAAATATAAATTATTATGAAATAAATATCCATGGGTTATAATAACGATTGGTTGTTAAAGAGACCGGGATCAGATATGGGCATACTCTCTGTCGATATCGAAAACTACTTTGACAACCGTGTGCGCGGTGAAGATTCCAGAATGAAGTAGGATGGTGGCGACGATCCTATTGAGGTATGAACGTAGACCCAACTCCCGTGAGTTGGCATAAGGTGGCTAAAACAGGAGCAATTGACGGGCAATGAGGTAGCACCTCTGATCGGACGCATTTCTTCGATACTATTCTGTTACTTTGTGATTTATTTGGTGGCCACCCTTCGATTTTTGATTTGGGAGTGTGTTCCGAGGTGGGTGGTAGTGGCTGCTATGCGTTTCCACCAGCCCGGATGCGTAATTGGTATATCTACCCTGGCATTGCCTAGTTGTGTCGTGTCACCTACCATACCGAGCTTTACCACGAGTTTCTATTTGTGTCGTACCTATGGAGTATCTTCTCGTAGCCTCTCGAGGTATGCAGGTACTGTATAGACTATTGGCACTATTATGTGTTAAGGTGGAAAATATAAAGCCTTAACGCTATTTAAAAGTAAGTTTATTTTACTATTAGACACTATTATAATAGCGAATATTATTACATAGTAAATAGTTTAACGGATCCTTAGAGGATGGGCGGTCCCAAGCATCCTTTAAGTTACTTGTACCTTTATATTACAGTTCACTTGAGTTGGTTTACATTGTATAAGTATGTATGTCCTGACTCGAGTGTTTTGTGTTTTGCTTTACGCTCGGGTCAGACTGAGTGATACAGCATTCGAGACTCACCTTTGGAGTTGGAGCTTTCCGTAGAGATCCAGCTATCTATTTCACTTTCAGTTATCCAGTTGATTCCAGTGATGTATTCTGATTTATACTTGATTATCATATTGAGACTTCTGTTGTATCTTGTTAACTCTGATATATATATATATATATAGTAGCTTCATGAACTACTATTTCTTTGCTTCTACTGCATTGTTATATTACTCTGTGTCTGTGATCTGTGATTTATTTACTGTATATTCTGAGTTTTGCCAAATTTATATTTACAATCTATTGTTTTGAATTATTCAATTCCGACATGTGTGGATTTATTGTCGATTTGAATGGTCCAAAATAGTGGGTCGTTACATTTTGTATCAGAGCTTTGGCTCTAGGCAAAGCTTAGCATATATGGTAAATTTATTTACGGAATCACTTTCGTTCGAGCTTGAATTCCTTCTTCTTCGTGCCGATTTCTTTTGAATTTTGGAACGTTCCCTGCGGTTCCAAAATCATTTCTTGTCTCTGCCTATTTGTCTTCTTTTGATTCTTGAGTATCCCATAACTCCACTTTGAATGATCTTCATAATAAATTGGCGGTCTCGCCAATCTTCGAATGTTATGTAAAAGGGTGAAACTCCTTTACAATTAGCATTGATTCACCAAAGATTTCTGTATCCTCGGTTTACAATGCTATTTATCTCTTGTTATCCCGAATTCTATCTCTTGAGATTGGATGAAGGTTTGTCCCAGAACCCCACGTCGATCTTATTCTTTAAGTCACAGTTGACCCGGTTAAGGTTGCCCGCAATTTATATAAGCTTATTCATTCCCTTATTCTGTTATTTAATCATCTTGTCTTTTGTTTCCAACTTATCTTCAAATCATTCTTGGAAGTGTATTTTTGTAAACTAATATTTAAATTGTTTTATTATATATTGTGTTGTTTGAGTTGTTGTTGTTGATTTGGGTTTCCGATCGATTCGTTTGATCAATGCTATCGATAGGATCTCCAAACACTTGAACAGAGCAAACTGACACCATATTGTTTTCAAACTTGGTAAATGAGATAAATTTTGGATAATTATATTTTATATAAGTATAGTTTTTTGAATTTTGATAGTTAATTGAATTGGTTGTTAAGAAATAATATTTGATTTGTATATATATTGTAATCATTGGCTTTGTTCATATATAAATAGTTAAACTTTAAACATGGTTATAAATTAATTTGGAAATTTAAATGAATTTAAAACAAGAATTGAGAATTTAATTTCCGAAGATTTCAAACTTTGGGTTTGAAAGTTTTAAAAGGATATATTATTTGAAGTATTTTCGAATAGAAATTGTTTCCAAAGAATTTTAAATGTTTAAATCAGTGCTCTTTTCTTTGTCGCTGGAAAATAATTTCGGTGATGACTACAGCATCATCGACGTTCATTTTCGAGTTTCGAAGTGAAGAGACCATTTTGTAGCTTCGCTACAGTTCTGCTTTGAAGAATTAAATTGATTTGAATTTCTAAAATTTGACTTGATTTATAATATATATATTGATATATGATTTAAAGTTGATTTGATATATATTATGTATATATATTTATTTATCTATAATAGTTTGAAGTTAATCGAAAATTTTAATTCTTAAATTTTTCTTAAAGGATGATTTTAATTTTAAAATGAATCAAAATTTTGAATAAATATTTAAGGCTGAAAAATTGAATTAGAAAGTTTTATTTGTATAATACTCAATTGCATTCCAATATAACTTACCTTAAATATTTAGAAGTTAACAATGTAATTGGATGGTGTACAATACAAAAGGATTTTATAAATAAAATTTGAGTGGTTATAATAAATGTTACACACTAAAATTTTAGTTATAAAAGATTAATAAAGGTAAACAGAATAAAAGTTAAGTGAATAGTTTATGATTTAAATGGTGTTAAAGGAATTTATAAATAAATTGGAGTAGTTATAATAAGTGTAAATATACTTAATATATGTGATTAGATATATTAAGTGGAATAAAATTAAATAATAATTTGGAATAAAGAAGAATTAAATTTATTGCATAACTTATGAGCATAATAAATGATTTACAAATTCATGACTTTGGAAAATTGTTAATTTAAGATAATTGTATGATGAGATAATGAGATTTAAAAATAGTTAAGATTTATTTAAATTAGGTGAAATCAAATGGATGAAATCAATTATTAATTTAAGTTGAAATTTTCATGGTTTAAAATTTATTATCTTATTTTGTTCTCCAATCTCTTTTCTTTCGGATGTTCCTGTTTTCCTGCATCCTAAGCGGGAATTGAATTCCGAATTGATTTTATTCCTGAATTTCAACCTATAGTCCTTCCTTCCAGAAGAACTTATCTTTACCTGTCAGTTTTGGAAACTTTTCATAAATCATTAAGTACTCACCTGAATCTGAGCACTGCTTACCATCCATAGACCGATGGTCAAACGGGAAGAGTGAATCAGGTTCTAGAGGATCTCCTACGTGCTTGTGTTCTTGAATTTGAAAGATCATCTCCATCTTGTTGAATTCACCTATAACGACAGTTATAATGCCAGTCTTCTTTCATCTTGTCTTAATCCTATCTCATTCTATCTGTTTTGGGTATAAATTAATTTAAATTGAATTGAATTTATATGGTTAAAATCATTGATTTTATTTTGAGTTTCAATTTAGTGTTCTTTCAGGGTGTTTCTATTCTTCTACCTTCTTCCTTTTCGAGGACGAAAAGTTTTGAGTGGGGAAGAGTGTAACGACCCGTAAAATTTTCAATAATTTAATTTGTTAGGTTGATAAGTTTGGGTGATTTAATATAGAAAGAAAGAAAAAATAAATTTATCTATTAATAATTGAGAAATGGTAATTAGAACTAATTAGTAACAATTGAAATGAAGTCCCAATAATGAAATAATGTAAATTAGCTATAATTTGAATGTAAGAAACAAGTGTGAATGTTGAATCATTAATGAAATAATAAGTGATAAATAGAAATTGAAGTAAATTAGTGTTAATTGAGTAATGGTAAAATTTGATTTGTAAATAATAATGGATTCAGTAATGTGGATTAAAGTAATAGTAAGGGGTGTGAGTTACTATTTAATTGGCCTATTAATTTAATTATAACAGTTATACTTGAGTATAAATTTAAATATAAGTAAATAAGGGTAAGTGGTGTATAAATAATTTTTTTTTGTATAATTGCTAGTAATTGAATGAATTCAATATTAGGTAAGTAATTATGATAATTTGTTGAAGATATGATAAACTTAGGTGTAAATTAAAGGGTAGTGATAACAGCTATTATAAGTTGCTTATTTAGTCTATAAAATAATTAGAAAATCGTTAATGTCATTAATGAGAATTTATGCAGTAACGGGAGGTGTGAATGTATAAAATAAATAGAAACGTAAATTTATTTTAAAGTAATAAATTGGTAAAAGGAATGGAACTATATTAAATTAATTAATTGGTTTTAAATCTTAATTGATGTGTACAATTGACAAGATTTCACATTTAGAATTGTAACATTTTATACAAATTTAAGAAATATATATATATATATATATATATGTTTCCTTTTCCCGTAACTCCTGCCTTTTCCGTTTCTTAACATTCATTTCCACTTTCTTGCCATCCATCTCCTTATTTTATTATTGTGTTTGTATAAACTTTATTTTTATTTATTGAATGTTTCTTATGTATATATCTTTTATTTAATGGCTAGAAAACAAATCAATTAGACGTATGTTACTTTGCTTTAATTTGGCATATGTTACATTTTCTTGATTTCTTGCCTCTTTATTTGCCTACTTATTTATTTCCTACCATAGCCGCCTACTACCTATCAATTCACGTGAAAAAGGAAGAGAATCTCATCTCATTTTTCTCATTTGTTCTTTTTATTTAATAGGAAATAAAACCTTTCAATTCTCTAGCCGTTTAAAACATTGATTAAAGTCGTTTCTTCTTTTTCCTTCTATAGCCATGAATTACTCTTACTAATTCACGTACAAGATTATTTCCCATTCACTCCTTTCTTATTTTATTTCTAGAAAATAAAAATAC
The DNA here is from genome assembly GCA_030737815.1 of Allium fistulosum. Classification (NCBI taxonomy): domain Eukaryota; kingdom Viridiplantae; phylum Streptophyta; class Magnoliopsida; order Asparagales; family Amaryllidaceae; genus Allium; species Allium fistulosum. The sequence continues at coordinate 918,692,950 of CM060901.1, read as the reverse complement.
AAGATCTATGTTCCATGGCTTCTTCCACTTTCTTCCTCTTCTTCCATCTTGTTTTTGCTTTTGTTCTTCATGCTATTGCTCGGCTACACCATGCTAGCCGACCTTATCTCCTCTCCACCACCAACATGATCGGCCTCCACCTCCTCACATCATCACCATACCAAGGTCGTGAACCCTAGAGCAAACTCCATCACCAAAATTGCAAAAACTCCTCTTGATCCATGCTTTTGTCTCCACTTGACCTTTGCCTTGTCACTCCTCTTCATATCCTTGCCTAGCAGTGCCTTATGACCACTATGGCCGAGCATAGATGCCCTTGAATGATCATGGTCGAGCCATGTGATGGTGTGGCTAGCCCATTTACATAGTGGCCGAGCCACTTGTTGGTTAAACCAAAGGTTATGTCCTCTTTGATTCATATTTGCATTATTTAATCCATCTTTTATTGTGTTGGATTTTATTATTATGATTTATGTACTTGTTTATGTACAAGATTGGATCTTGACTGTTCATCCACTCAAATTCTTATTCGTGCTTTTTCGTGCTTTTCGGAGTTTCGGTTATATATCTTGAATTGCTATCTTCAGCTTTAAAAGGTGAGTTTATCACTCTCGACATACGTACTTTTATAATTGTGAAACAATGGCATGTGAATTGTAGAAAATTTATATGTTATGTTAATATGTTCATATATGCCTGTGATATGATTTTATGATGTTAAATTCTATTTATATATTTGTTACATCATCTGATATGATATTATATGTTATACTGTTCATTTTAATTACTGTATCTCACACTGCAAGTTCCCTATCACTATGGGTTGAAATGATACATACCCGAACGGATAATAGAATAAGGAAAAATCATTATAGGCTGAAATGATAGGCTCGAGTGATTTTTATTGTATTTTATTTGACTTAGGATTGTGGGTTTGAAATGATAGAACCCGGATTTTCTTTTAAATTACGGATTGAAATGATACATATCCGTATCACTTGTCCTAGGTTAGAAAATATTATACAGACCCATGGATAAATTTTTAATATAATATTTTCCTAAAAGTTATTAAGTATTTTGAATTTTTAATATATGAAATTTTAACTTAAAGTTGATTTAAGGATTTTAAATTATAAAGATATATTGGTTTTCTATAAGGTAAGACTTTATAAGTCAATAAGTGGCTTTAATGGAAATTTTAAAGATGTGTTGGTTTTAAATTGAATTTAAAGACATTTATTGATGATAAATAACTTAATAATATAATTGGACTTAATATGGAATTTTAAATCTAACCTAGTAATGGTAATGAATTTTACTTTATGAAACAGACATGTTTTGTGTAATAAATAATGTATTTTGAATTGATAAATGAAATATAGTTTTAAATGGACATTTTGTAATAAAATGTATTTAACTAGAAAATCATAGTTAATTGATGTCTAAATGAATAGATCTAAAAGAAAATTTATTGTTACATTAACTATGATAAAATATTCTTTTGTGAATTGTTATGTTTTGTAAAATAAATAGTTATGATTTTTAAATGGAAGAATGTAACTTTAATTATGACTTAACTTAGAAATTGGAAATTTGGTTTTAAATGAAAACTTTTAAGTTAAGTAAATAAAGGGAAATTAAAATTTTAATTGGGAAATGGGTATTTTAGAATAAAGTATTAAGTTAATTGTTAAAGTAAAAGTTGAGAAAATAATTTACTTTTGACTTAATGAATGAATTATTGTTTAAATTGGATATTTACTTATTAAGTGTTTATTTTATTGAATCATATGTTAAGATATCCGAATGAATATTTTTGAAGCGAAAATATGATTTTTATAAGTTAAAATGACCAAATTTGAAGTTTTATTGTTTCTGAATTTTTTTTAAATAAAGCTGGAATTAATATTGGTAGCACTTCAGAAATGCTGTGGTCTTAAGACAGCATTTGTTAAGTGATGTCATTTCTGGAAATAGACTAAGTTCTAAAATAACAAAGAGGTACTGCAGCACTTTGTAGGTGTTGTTGTTGCTGAAACTAAACTATCATTTGGTAGAACCAGAGAGCTACTGCACCACTTTGTAAGTGCTGTTACTGCTGAAAGTAAACTGTTTTGAAATAATAACTAAATATCTACTGTAGCACTTGGTAAGTGCTGCTGTTTCTTAAACTGAATTGTTTTGAAATTCTAATACCTACTGTAGCACTTTATAAGTGCTGCTGTTTCTAAATTTGACAATGTTTTGAAATATTACTAATATATCTACTGTAGCACTTTATAAGTGCTGTTGTTAGCTAAAAATACAATGTTTTGGAAATTTTATAATTGAATGAATGAACTTAGAAATTCTACAATATTGAAATGAATATTATTTGACAATGAATTTCAATGGTTTAAATGAATATTATTTTAAGGGTGTTATGATTTTCTAAGTATTATGATTTTCAAAGAATAACATTTCTAAATTGTTATGATTTCAAAATATTATGGTTTCAAAGTGTTTTGATGTCGAAATTGATATAACTTTGAAAGTACTATGACTTTTGGAAATGAATTTATTTGAAATAGTATTTAATTAAGAATTGTTTTGAATATATTGATTTGCAATTTAAGATTTAAGAATATGACCTTATAAAGTGGTTTTGGTTTAAGATGACTTAAAAAGGAACATTTCAAGTTAAATAAATTGAAAGAAATATTCAGTGGTTGGAAATTTGGGTTTGTTGAAATGATATTTTGGTTTTGAAGTATAAACTAGTTTTGAATATGATATTTTGGTTTTGAAGTATAAACTAGTTTTGAAATGGATATGATATTTGGTTTTGAAATATAAATTATTTTGAAATCAATATCCATGGGTTATAATAACGATTGGTTGTTAAAGAGACCGGGATCGAATATGGGCATACTCTCTGTCGATACCGAAAACCACTTTGACAACCGTGTACGCGGTGGAGATTCCAGAATGAAGTAGGATGGTGGCGACGATCCTATTGAGGTATGAACGTGGACCCAACTCCCATGAGTTGGCATAAGGTGGCTAAAACAGGAGCGATTGACGGGCCAATGAGGTAGCACCTCTGATCGGACGCATTTCTTCGATACTATTCTGTTACTTTATGATTTATTTGGTGGCCACCCTTCGATTTTTGATTTGGGAGTGTGTTCCGAGGTGGGCGGTAGTGGCTGCTATACGTTTCCACCAGCCCAGATGCGTAATTGGTATATCTACCCTAGCATTTCCTAGTTGTGCCGTGTCACCTTCCATAGCGAGCTTTACTACGAGTTTCTATTTGTGTCGTACCTATGGAGTATCTTCTCGTAGCCTCTCGAGGTATGCAGGTACTGTATAGACTATTGGCACTATTATGTGTTAAGGTGGAAAATGTAAAGCCTTAACGCTATTTAAAAGTAAGTTTATTTTACTATTAGACACTATTATAATAGCGAATATTATTACATAGTAAATAGTTTAACGAATCCTTAGAGGATGGGCGGTCCCAAGCATCCTTTAAGTTACTTGTACCTTTATATTATAGTTCACTTGAGTTGGTTTACATTGTATAAGTATGTATGTCCTGACTCGAGTGTTTTGTGTTTTGCTTTACGCTCGGGTCAGACAGAGTGATACAGCATTCGAGACAAGCCTTTGGAGTTGGAGCTTTCCGTGGAGATCCAGCTATCTATTTCGCTTTCAATTATCCAGTTGATTCCAGTGATGTATTCTGATTTATACTTGATTATCATATTGAGACTTCTGTTGTATCTTGTTAACTCTGATATATATATATATAGTATCTTCATGAACTACTATTTCTTTGCTTCCGCTGCATTGTTATATTACTCTGTGTCTGTAATCTGTGATTTATTTACTGTATATTCTGAGTTTTGCCAAATTTATATTTACAATCTACTGTTTTGAATTATTCAAGTCTGACATGTGTGGATTTATTGTCGATTTGAATGGTCCAAAATAGTGGGTCGTTACATAAACTCTCAAATCTTGTGCTTGAATTGATAGATTGTGATGATAATAGTACAATTCTAATGGAATTAAAAGAGGTAAAACTTGAATTTCATTCTATTTGATTTTTTTTAAATTAAAAATTTGCAATTTGCTGAAGCGGTAAAACTTTAATTTTATGTTATTGCATAATTCTGCTAGGGTCAATTTTTTTTCTATGGTAGAATTTTCATGGGGGTAACTGAACAACTTTTGAAGTTTAAATAGAATTACCCTAAAAATAATGCATTGGTGATAAAATCGGTAATGGTTAATATATCCCCAAACAAAGGTCCTTAGGTTTTGAAAAATTCCTCAAATACTTGATTCACTAGAGTGGACGGAAGTGATAAATCTCCTCCATAAAAAATAAACATTTTGCTGAGAGATGCATGTAAATATAAGCACCACTAGATGTCTATGTGTTACAAAATTCGAAAATTGCACCAATGAACCGAAACTTATGCGGAAAATAGAATTTTAGTTGTTCAGATCTTGGGGAGAATTTCGAGATCTGAAGGAAGAAAGGTGGCCCTTCAAATTGGACTGTGGGTTTTGATGGATTTATAATAAGAGATGTAAGCATGACGGATAAGAAAATGTCAAGTGGAAGAGCATAGCCAATGGGATTGTGGTTAGGAGGAGACATCGGCTATGGAGGGATCCATCAACAAGCTAAAGGAAGAGAGGTCAAAGAACCACAATCCCCGGAGATGGATTATATTCAGGTGAAGGATATATTATTCAATTAATGACTGTGGTGGAAATGAAGTAATATGGGCAAGCAGAGGATATTAAGGGTGGTTTGCCGTTAAAAGAGTCTCTGATACATGTATAGATGAGGATACACATGCAATAAACCACACCTCACCAATTACAGCACTTACTAGACCCATGCTCATCAGGAGGCCGCATAGAAGATTACTGGAGTGAGCTGCGACAATAAGTTATGCATCAGTATAAGAAATCCTTACTTTGCAATTCTGTCATTTTTTTCTTTCTTTTCTTTATTTTATTTTCAAAAGGTGGTTACAGGAGTGGGTACTGCAGAGTTTGTTATAACAAATTGTAAGCACAGCTATATATAGACTTATGCAATGAATGAAAGGATAGCTTGTTACTCTGAATAGCATTTTCTTAAGCTTATTTTTCTTCTCATTTTCCCGTTCTTCTCCTCCTATCCCTCCTTCTACTCCTTTATTCCTTCTGAAAATTATCATCTCTGTATCATTTGGTGCTTTCACCTCCTTACTCTCCTCCTTCATCCCCTCAAAAAAAAATCCTTCCTCTCCTCATTACATCATGACCCGACAAGTCGATGAAGCCTTGCAACAACTCCATGACACAACCTCCTCCCAACAAAACACCATCAAAGCCATCCAAAATACACAAGCCATCCAACAACACCAAATCATCGACATTCAATCCACCCAACAAACTCATAGCGCATCCCTTTATCATATCACAAAATGCCTCATTGAAATCACTAGCAAACTCGCCACCATAACACCTCCATCTCCTTGATCTTCCATCACTTCCCCGTAAAACAATTCACAAACAAACCGTCAACCCCCATTATTACCTACCCTGAACACCACTCATATCCGACCACCAAAATGTGAGTTAGCTATTTTCGATGGCTCAAATCCATTCAATTGGATTTTCTAAGCCAAACGCTACTTTGCATATCATAATACATCCAAGAAGCAACGAATTGGTCTCGCAAGTTTCTCTATGAGTGGTCATGCTCTTACATGGTTCCAGTGGATGTGTAGGAACCACCAGCTATCTTTATGGGCTACACTAAAAAAAGCAATCGAGAAAAGGTTTGCATCTTCATCCTATCACTATCCCCAAACCATTTTATTCAAACTTCAGCAAACCTCTTCTGTTGGAATTACCAAGCCACCTTTGAAGCAACTGGTAACCGAATAAAAAATTTGGATCCGGAGGCCTTATTAACTGTTTCATCTCTGGTCTCAAACCGCAAATAAAGAATGAGTTGCTCTTACTTCAACCAGACAAGATTTATGATGCCGTTAAGATGGAAAAATTAGTTGAAACAAAATAAGCTGAGACCCATGCTTATTATAATCGTAATCCCTACTTTAAACAGTCCAACAGGAAGTTCCCTTTCATGCTCTCATCGGAACAACATATCCTACGACAATTCGTCTACCTGCTGTCATCAACAATTGGTCGATTTCAATGTTGGTCGATACAAGGAGCACACATAGTTGTCTCCACCCATAGGCTCCCCGTTTTCTTGATCTCAGCCCCAATCAGCATTCCAGTTCTATTGTTACAGTGGGAAATGGAGACAAGCTACAAAGCATAGGAACTTGTAAGGGAGTCACGGTGACGATTCAGGAGCATGAATTCGTAGTTGATTTTCATTTATTGGATAAAGTTGGAGTGGATGCAGTGCTAGGTGTTCATTGCTGGCAAACTTTAGGGCCTATAACAACTGATCATTCTAAATTAACCATATCATTTTTTGATAACAATCAACCCATTACCTTATCAGGCCACAACAATTCCTCCAACCCAACAAAAATATGATTTAATCAACTGAAATGCCTAGACCATACTGCAGCAGTTTCATGCTACCTCCACATACAACCTGTTACTAGCCCATTAACCGAAAACCCACCCAAAAAGTACCCAACCCACTCCAAGCTTTACTCGACAAATACATTCATCCTTTTCAACCGCCCATCAATCTATCACCACATCGAACAAACGACCATCATATTAATCTCCAATCAAACACATCCCCAATAAACATCTGATTATACCATTATCCTTATTTCTAAAAAAATGAGATAGGAAAACAAGTGCAAGTAATGCTAGACTCAAATCTTATTCAACCATCAACAAGTCCATTTTCTTCACCGGTGTTACTCATAAAAAAAAAGGATGGAACATGGAGATTTTATGTCGATTATAGGGCGTTAAATGCTATCACAATTAAAAATAAATTTTCAATTCCAACGATTGAAGAGTTATTGGATGAACTACATAGTGCAAATTATTTTTCTAAATTGGATTTATGAAGTGGATAGCATCAAATCCGTGTACATCCATCGAGTGTTCCAAAAATGGCATTTCGTATGCATGATGGTCACTATGAATTTTTAGTTATGCCTTTCGGCTTAACTAATGCACCTTCGACATTTCAAGCTACAATGGACGACATATTTCGACTATATCTTCAAAAATTTCTTTTGGTTTTTTTTGAGATATATTGATTTATAGTGATACATGGTCTTCTCACTTAACACAATTGCAAATCATTTTATATCTATTATCTCAGCATCAGTTTTATGAAAATTTGGCTAAATGTACTTTTGGACTAACTACTGTGAATTATCTAGGCCATATAATTTCAAGGCAAGGTGTTCAATTAAATCCACTAAAAATTGAAAGCATCTTGAAATGGCCCAAACCCACAACATTAACATCCATCGGAGGTTTTCTCAGGCTCACATAATTCATTCAAAATTACGCAAAACTTGCAGGAGCATTATCTGATCTGTTAAAGAAAGACATAGCCCAATGGAATGAGGAAGCAGATCGGGCTTTCTCCATCCTCAAATAGGCGACGACTACTGCTCCAATTCCCCATCTTCCCAATTTCACATAGAACTTCAAAATCCACACCGATGCATCAGGAACTGTAGTAGGCGCCGCACTCCCTCAGAAGAATCACCCTATTGCATATCATAGCCAACATATGCTACTACAAATTGCTCCACGTATTATCATGAAATGTTTTCCATCACCACTGTAGTTCGACGTTGGTGCCATTGTTTACTCCATCATCGATTCACAATTATAACAGATCATCAGAGCCTTCAAGAACTCACAACGTAGACCATTCAGACTCCTGAGAAACAAAAATGGGTGACAAAACTTTTGGTTTTTGATTTTACATCAAATATAAACCTGGATCTCAAAACCAAGCTGCTGATGCACTTTCTAGATGGTCTGTAGATGCGGTTATGCTAGCACTCTCGGGTCCGATCTGTCACATAGCTGAAGACATTCACCTCGCATCTCAGGATGATCCAGATTTTCAATAATTATGCCATCAAGTTAGATCTGGCTCCCATTCTTCTAGTAAATTACACTTGAAAGATGACTTACTGTTTTGGGGTCAGCATTTGTATATTCCAAACAATAAGCTATTACAATAGAAAATAATATAAGAATATCATTGTTCTAAAGAAGGTGTGTTAGTCCCTGAGGAGTTGGTTTTGATGACAACAACCTTACTTAGAATTAGATTATAAAATATATAATATTAACATTATTGTGTAGATATATATATATATATATATATATATATGTTTGTATGTACTAAAGAATGAAGAACTATACTGTATAAAGATTCAAGATCAAAAATTGAAGATATCAAGATTCAAGACTCATGAGTATCAAGAATTTCAAGAGTTCAAGTTTCCAAGATAAGTTATATAGTTAGGAATATTGTTAAAACTCATAGAAAGGCACTGACATCTTAAAATCTATTTTATTCGTGGAATGGAATCCACTTCATGCTCGTTAAAGGGATGGAACCCTAAGTAGGATGGAACCTACGAAAAATCTAGTGGAACATCTTTTTGTATCCACTTACTTTTATTTCAAAATGATTTTCAAAATATATAGCTTGTTTTTCAAAATGATTTTAAATATTCCTGTTTAAAAACCAAAATCATCTGTCCTGGTTTTTCAATATATTTTAGCCTAAAAAATATCCTTAGTTTTAAATATCCTTGATTTTAAATTATTATCCTAAGTTTTTAAACTACAATTTTGATATTAATATATTTAGCTGCTTTATATATTTATACTTAAGATCCTTAATTCGCATTTTAACAATTGGTATCAGAGCATTGTTTTCAAAAGTTTCATTATCTGAATTTTGAAAAATTTCAAAATGGCTACTAACACTAGTACTGCTATTACCACCAACACTAGTTCATTTGTAGAAGGTCAGTCTACTACCAGACCACCACTTTTTAATGGTAGTAACTATGCATATTGGGCATGTAGGATGAAAATATATTTACAATCTATAGGACTAGACACTTGGAATGTCACACAGACAGAATATTTTGAACCCACAACTGCTTTTGCTCAGTGGACTATTGATCAAAAGACTGTTGCACAGAATAATTCTAAAGCTATGAATATCTTGTTTTGTTCACTTGATAGGAATGAATTTAATAGAGTGTCAGTTTGTAAGTCTGCATATGAAATCTGGAAAACTTTGCAAGTTACTCATGAAGGAACAAGCAAAGTTAAACAGACAAAAATCTCCATGCTCACAAATCAGTTTCAATTATTCAAAATGAATCCTAATGAGTCTATTCCAGATATGTATAGTAGATTCCAGGATATTGTCCACTCTCTAATATCATTGGGAAAAGTTTTCTCCGAAGAAGATCAAGTCAGAAAAATCCTAAACTCTCTTACTCCAGAATGGGATCAAAAGACACTCGCAATCGAAGAAGCAAATGACATCAGCATCTTAAAGATTGAAGAATTGATCGGAAACCTAATGTTCTTTGAAGTTCAAATGCTTGGGAGAAGAGAAAGCAAGGCATCAGAAAAGAAATCAATTGCATTCAATGCACTAACAGAAGGATCAAATTCAGACAACGATAATGATGAAAAGATTGCTTTTATGACTGTGATGACCCGGAATTTTAGCAATATTATTTTAATAAGTATTTAATCCATTTAAATAAAGTACAAGCTTTCATTTTATAAATAAATAAGATTTTTGAGCATTTACCAGTTATATGTGTATTGTAAAGTAAATTTTGATTTAAAAATTTAAAATAGAATCTTTCAAAAATATTTAAATTAAAATTTATCTTATTCAATTAAATTAAAGACTCTACATTATTGACATTTGATATAATATATATATGAATGTAATCTAAATGATAATGTTTAAAATAAAACAATCCTATCAATATTAAATATAAATATAAAATATGTAAATACAAATTTATGTTATAAATCAAATATTTGAAAATTAATCTATAAATAGAAATAAAATTTAGAAGTTATGTTAACAACAACTTGTATGATTAAATAGAAACATAAGATAATTCTAGTAGAAATAGAGATCCAGATGGCATGCAAGACCAAACAAAAATCTTTGACTCAAAAAAATAAAATAACAACTAGTATGTTGCTGTGTATATTTTTGTGTTTAAGCAAAGCAAAGTCAGGTAAGACGAGAATGTGTGTGAATTTCATAGGTGCATGCTAGAAGAAGCAAAATCTTAGTACATACATATATATAAAAAAAAAATATGTAAACAAGATGGGATACATTAACATTAGATACTATCATCTCAGCACAACTTTGGTCATTCGAGTTGCAAGAAAAATCATTTCAGCCCCCATACAAAAATATCTAATTACTAAAGTTGTACTAGTTATGGCCTCCCCCTGTTCAAAGCTGTTTCTATATAAACATCCTCTCATGCTTGTTCGTTCTCAACTTTGCAAACCTGAGAAAAGAAAATAAACATCATTACAAACTTAAACATCATTCAACAACAATCAGGCAGGATGATTTAATGGAAGATCTAGTAGCAGATTTGTTTTCCAAAACAGAAGTTGTTCTCTGATTCAAGTTTTGTCAAGTGAGTAACTCCTCTTTTAAAAATTTAAGTAGGTAAAAGTTGATTGCATGCTTTTAATTTGAAGTGAATATAATTTATGAAATTTGCTGTGAATATATATATATATATATATATATATATATATATATATATATGTGAATATATTTCTGTGTGCATGCTTATTTTCTGTCATCTTTTTGTTTCTCAATTTCAAATTTCTGTTTGATTTTTTTTAAAATCCATTTCCTCCTATTGTAATCTCTGCTATGATTTTGAATGTGAAATAAAATTGATTGTAGGTCCTAGAGAAAGATTTAAAAATTTATATAAGATGAATAAATTTTTGTTTTGCCTGGAAACATAAATAACAGAGCTAAGATTTGCAAAAGTGGAAAGTTTAAACATTACAAATCAATGTTTCAGGAATATGAATAAAAGCTTCATACAAAATTATGAATTTTAAACCAAGAATTACAATTTTTAATACTATATTCAGAGAGCAGTTTTCTTTTGACTGTGATGTAAGTTTTTGGGCATCTCGGTTGCCACAAGTGGTTTGAGGTGTCGAGATTGTTCTTGGAGGAGGAAAGGTTATCGGAGATATTGGGAAATTTTTTCATTTGGTTGCACTGCAATTTGATGATGCTGGATTTGTGATTGAAGATTAGAACCCTAGTTTTCTATGACTAGGAAGAATTGAACTTTTCGGCAAATGTAATGGATCGAGTTACTTGGGGTCTTGGGTTTTGGTAAAGGGTGAGTTGACGAAGTCTTCGCCGGAGTTGCAGAGTAAACGGTGGTCGGAGGCGTTAGGGCGAGGGTCGTTGACAGGTTGAGTATTGTTTGGTTATATCTGTTCCAGGTTTGAGGCCTTTGTCTCGATTTTGATTTCGATCATTGATCGACCGAGTTGTTGTTTGGTTGGCATGAAGGGATGATCAATGACTGTGGGGAGGTCGCGTGGTCGGCCAGTGGTGGCCGGAGGCGGTGTACAGGTGCATGGAGCAATGGTGGACACGTTGGTGATGTTGGGTTACAGGATATGGATCGCTGATGTAGTTTACTCGAGTTATCTCGGGTAATTCGAGTGAATGACTCGAAGCAAGGTAGGATATGTCTCGTAGTAAAATATAGGGTTGCTCGAGTATATCTCTTTGTTTCAGGTTTATTAACAAAACAGAAACCTGTTTTTGTTTTTAAAGTAAAGTTTAAATAGAAACTGGAATTTAACTTAGGATTTAAACCTGAAATTTGAATCTGAATTCAAATAGTTTAAATCTTGGTTTTTTTAAATAATTTGAATGTTTGAAAATTTAAGTTGGTTTTAAATAAAACAGAATCATATTTCTGTTTTGAAAACTAAGTAATGGTTAAATGATTTGAATTTAAATGGAGCTAAAAATGTAAATAAGCTTTTAAAGTTTTAAGTTTAAATCGGAAATAAAAGATTCAAGCTGTATTTCAGATTTGAAATTAAATGAAATATAAAATGAAATTTAAGGTGAAATTTAAAGTAGATTTGAAACAAAGTATTTTTAAATACTTTAAATAAGTAAGAAATATTTCCTTAAATTAAGTTAGAATTTAAGAATTTGGATGCACATAAATTATTACGTTAATTTAAATGGGTAATTAATTATTTAATTAATTAAAAATATGGATGATTAATTTGTAATCAATGGTTATATAAGCAGGATTTATGGATTGAAGTAATTAATTTAATTTACTTTAAATTAATTAGAGATGATTAACTATTGGCAATTAAGGGTAGTTGATTGCTGATGTTATTAATCAAGGGTGATTAATAATTATAGTTAGTAATTAATTAATAGAGTAATTAAAGGTTAATTACTGTATTGGGTTAAGAATAATTAATTTATGAAATTAATTAAGGGTTAATTACTTAAATGTAATTAAAGGATAAATAGGATGATATGGAAAGCCTTTGATTAATTGTTATTCCTAATATGTGGGTTGTAATGCTATGTGATAAGATATGTTTGATTTAAATTGTAATGATGAGGTTATCTATGGTTGATGAATTAGGTGACATCATGTATTTAAAATTGAATTGTATTTCACTTGAATAATTTAAGTTAAGATGATATTGGTTTCGAAGAGACCGGAGTCGGGTATTAGTAAATACCCGAAACCACTTCGATTGTTTATAAATTGATAGGTGAAATCAATAGGCTGTAATGGAAGGATTTAAGTATAGTGGACCATTTAATCTAAGTTTTTGGTACTTAGAAATTAATGTGTGAAATAAGTGGAGTCTAACAACTTGTGAAGTTGTAAATCTATGTATGAGTTACCCCGGGTTTTAAACAAGTTGTATGTTTGGTATTCCTTGTTAAATGAGTTTACTCATGCTGGTTTCCAGCCTGACCCGGGTGTTAATTTGATGTAATGCTCGGGTCAGATCGAGTATTACAGATTTTCAGGTAAGGACGTTCTGGAGCTCAGGAGACGAGCTGGATGGCAGGAACGTATAGAGCGTTTCCGCTGTGATATATTTCTGTTTATCTGGGATATGTTGATTTGTATATATCCAGTGATTGTGTATATGTATAACTCTGATGTATTAAAATAAAATTGACAGATATAGTATTCTTTGTAAACTGTTATTTTATTTGATATTATATTTTGAACCGCTGCGAATGTGAGGATCTGTGTTCTGATTCTGTTTCTTCTCTTCTACCTCTTTCTTCTTTTTCATAACCATCTGGAATTTTCGGGTTCGAAAATTCTGGGTCGTTACAGTTGGTATCAGAGCTGAAAGGTTAAGCGAGAACCTTGACTCTGGTGGGTGTACTCATAAGGATAGGGTAAATAGTACCCTGGAATGAGTTGAGTGTATATATATATGAGCGCGTACTTGTTATTTTCATATATAAAGATTTTAAATGATTTTATATAAGAATATATTTTGATATATAAAGCATTATTTCTTACTAATAAATATTAAGGTAATTGGCTGTTCAATTATTGGAATTAAATTAAGTGGTAATGGACATATAACCAAATTGAAATTAAATAAGGTAAGTTTGAAATGGATTCAAACTGAAATTAAATCTTGAATTTGGAGAAAAGTTTCAGAATGAGATAACAATGAATTGGTTTCTAGATGTGATAATCTTGGTTATTATCATAAATGATTTTTGTGTTTAATAATAAATGTGTATTAAGGAGTAAGCAAAATGAAATGTTTTAGGGAAGTAAAACATTTAGGCAAGTATGACTTATAAATTGGAACTGAAGATGAAAATGAATTGGTATCCAGATATGATAATTTTGGTATCATCATAAACTGTGGAATGTTAAAACCTAAGTCTAGAAACATTTGAATTGTTCCAAATGTTAAGATAATTTGTTTTGAAATAACTTGGTGTGTAAAGGAAATAATATGTATATATGAGGAATATACATAATATTAAAAATGGTTTGAAATAAACTCTAAATGTTGAGTTTTAAATTGGGGATGGGATGTGATACCCAAAGTGATAAGTTTTTGAACTTATAAAATTATTAATGTGAAGCTGAAATTTGAAAATGGATGGATGTTTTTGAGTAATATCATCCTATTGTTATTAATAATCCTAAAATTGTGAATTGGATTTGTTTAAATGAATGAGGAATGAAGGATGGTAATATATCCATTATTGTGATAAAAAGGAAATTAAACTTTAATTTGAAGTTAAGGGTATGAAATTACTTTGAACTGAAAATTTGAATGTTAAGAGTTGAATTGTAAATTAAATTTGTTTTAGAACTAGATTCAAAATTGGAAGATAAAATTTAGAAATAAATTGAATTTTTAAGATAAAATTTGTTTCAAACTCTTGTTTGAACTTTGAAATATGATAAGAAAAGATAATCGAAAATGGAATTGTGGGGATTGATTCAGAATAAAACTTGCTTATTAAACTTGCTTAAAAAAAATTTGGATTTGTTGATTTAAAATAAAGATAAATTGGATTAAATCAACATTTAAAGATTTAACTCGAATTTATATAATTCGAGATGGTGTAAATTTGGAATTTAAATTTAATTGGTCCAAATGGAATTCGATTTGAATTAATTGGAATTATGATTGAAAATGGATAGGTTTAAAAATTCAAATGGAAAATTTGAATTGGGTTAATTTGAAATAAAATTGAAGATTGAATGAGTTCAAAATTCAAATGGGAATTGGGATTAATTCATACAGAAATTGAAATGACTTGAAATTAAAGTGGATTTAATTTGAAATTAGTCTAAATTAATTTGATAATTTGAAATTGTAATTAAAGTGAATATGTTTAAAATCAAAGGGAATTTGATCTGAACTTGGAAAGAAGTTGAGGTTAATTCAACTTGAATTGGGGATAAATCAAGTTCAAGGGAAATTGAAGTTATTCAAATTTGAAGCGAGTCAATTTAAATGGATTAAATTGATGGGGGATTGAACAGTTTGATTCTGGACTATTTTCAAAATAAATTGTTTAATCTATTTTCCAAACTATTTACTATACAACGTTTCTTTTTAAACCTAAAACTATCTTCAGCTTGTTTTACAATTACTTTTGAAACTATTTAACAATTTTACAACTGTTTTATAAACTAATTACTATTTCTCAACTATTTTACAAATTAATTACTATTTTACAACTATTTTGCAATTATTTAAAAAATTCCTATAACTATTTGATTATTTTTCAACTATTTTTCAACTACTTATCTATTTTAATTTTTTTTCAAGCTATTTTCCCTAAATATAAACTGGTCAGAGTTCAAACTGTTGAAGTAAAAATCCAAATGGGAATTAAGGCAAATATGAATAAGTGAATAAAATCAAAGTGAATGTGAATAGAAAGGGAATTGATTTAACTGATAATCAATGAAGATAAATACATAGGATGTACGTATATTATTCTATTTGCATAGTGGTTTGATCCAGATTCGAGCACAGAATTTCGAGATAGTATTATCGATCCGAGTTGGGATTTTTTGCTCGATTTTCGACGGCGAACCTGGATATGGATTTTTGATTAGTTTTGGATATTCTCTATCATAGTTGTGACTATGCATGGAGAATGATGGGTTCTGATCAAGGAACCAGATCTGAGTCCGCACTAGGAAGTCGGGTGGACAATACTAGTTTAGAGGTGAAATTTTGAGATCGAGTGAGCGATCAGATTGATATTGCGTACGGATGATATGTGGACATCGTACGAGCTTGAATGAAATTGATATTGGAAATTTGTGGATAAGATCGGTAAATGGTTTTTGAAATGAAAGGTATATTTTGTGAAATATATGATAAAGTAAAATGGAAATTGGAGGTTCCGATAATAAGAATTTACTTTATGGGAATAAGTCATATGGTAAATGACTTTATAAAAGAGTAAATCAAATTTGAATATATGATTTGGAATAAACAAAGTTATATATCTTTGTTATATAAGATAAAACTTCCCTTGTTGAATCTAGCCAGAAAAAAGAGGTTTTTGAAAGTTTTGACGTATACAAAGGGAATTTGTATAAATATAAAGTGATTTAAAGATTTCCAAAGAAAATTATATATAAATATGCATATATATATATATAGGTAAAAGATTTTATGGAAATGGTTTTGAGAAAGGTTTTGGGAACCTTTGGATTTGAAAAAGGCTTTTGATTTTCGAGGAAAATCAAATTTGAAAGGTTGGAAAGCCTGATTTGTGAATTATCGATTTTGGGAATCGATTTTGTAAAGGAACTTTATATGAAATCCATACAAGGTGTATGATTTGAAAAATACTATATGTGTATAGTATAAAGTGTTTTGAGATTGGCTCTGGGGAAAAAGGCGCTCCCTTGAAATGAACTTCTCAGGAGTGCCACAGGGTGGCACTGCCTTGAGCCTCTAAGGGGGAGGTTCTAAAGTTGATCCTGTGAGGAGTCCGGACAAAACTAGTTCCTGAGGATTATGGTGTAGCGAAAGTCGAGGGGCTGGTGCCCACAGGGGCATTTGGGCTATGCTGTGACGACAGTGTAACTCGATGTCACTGCGATCTACTGCAGACCATAGCGAAAGTCGTGTGTGCCGCTGAGAGCCAACAGTCTACGTTTGATTTTATATCGGTAGACTGCGACACTATGGTAACATAGCGAAAGTCGTGTGTGCCGCTGAGAGCCAACAGTCTATGTTTGATTTTACATCGGTAGACTGCGACCTATGTAGGAGTGGAGAAGTTTCATTTTGACAGCGTAATCGAGAGGCCGCAGAGAGCCTGCAGTTACATGGACTTTTGCTGTGACGGCAACGTAACCCTGGAATGTAACTGCGATCTGTCGTGGGTTCTATGGTGTAATCAGTTACATGGACTTTTGCTGCGATGGCAACGTAAACCAGGATGTAACTGTGACCATGGATGGGTGTGATGATTTCCAGTGCATTCTCACCAAGATATCCTCTATTTTCAAAACTGTTTTCTATATTTTCAATAAAATTATTTTTCAAAATATTTTCACTGGATGTTGGAAACAGGTCTGCCAAGCACTTATAGATTTTCAATCGTACGCCTGATCAACGTATGACCGAATTTCTGTGAGAACAAGGATGGACTTGTCGAAACATCGAGTTATAAAAGTATTTTAGTAATATTATATAGATTTATAAAGTAGTTTAAAAATGATCAAAGAAAATTTATCTGATTTTAAGCATTTTCAATAAATCTGGCTTCGTTCCTTTTCGAGGACGAAAAGATTCAAAGGGGGGAGGAATGTGATGACCCGGAATTTTAGCAATATTATTTTAATAAGTATTTAATCCATTTAAATAAAGTACAAGCTTTCATTTTATAAATAAATAAGATTTTTGAGCATTTACCAGTTATATGTGTATTGTAAAGGAAATTTTGATTTAAAAATTTAAAATAGAATCTTTCAAAAATATTTAAATTAAAATTTATCTTATTCAATTAAATTAAAGACTCTACATTATTGACATTTGATATAATATATATATGAATGTAATCTAAATGATAATGTTTAAAATAAAACAATCCTATCAATATTAAATATAAATATAAAATATGTAAATACAAATTTATGTTATAAATCAAATATTTAAAAATTAATCTATAAATAGAAATAAAATTTAGAAGTTATGTTAACAACAACTTGTATGATTAAATAGAAACATAAGAAAATTCTAGTAGAAATAGAGATCTAGATGGCATGCAAGACTAAACAAAAATCTTTGACTCAAAAAAATAAAATAATAACTAGTATGTTGTTGTGTATATTTTTTTGTTTAAGCAAAGCAAAGTCAGGTAAGACGAGAATGTGTGTGAATTTCATAGGTGCCTGCTAGAAGAAGCAAAATCTTATTAGTACATACATATATATAAAAAAAAATATGTAAACAAGATGGGAGACATTAACATTAGATATTATCATCTCAACACAACTTTGGTCATTCGAGTTGCAAGAAAAATCATTTCAGCCCCCATACAAAAATATCTAATCTGATACTAAAGTTGTACTAGTTATGGCCTCCCCCTGTTCAAAGCTGTTTCTATATAAACATCCTCTCATGCTTGTTCGTTCTCAACTTTGCAAACCTGAGAAAAGAAAATAAACATCATTACAAACTTAAACATCATTCAACAACAATCAGGCAGGAAGATTTAATGGAAGATCTAGTAGCAGATTTGTTTTCCAAAATAGAAGTTGTTCTCTGATTCAAGTTTTGTCAAGTGAGTAACTCCTCTTTTAAAAATTTAAGTAGGTAAAAGTTGATTGCATGCTTTTAATTTGAAGTGAATATAATTTATGAAATTTGCTGTGAATATATATATATATATGTGAATATATTTCTGTGTGCATGCTTATTTTCTGTCATCTTTTTGTTTCTCAATTTCAAACTTCTGTTTGATTTTTTTTAAAATCCATTTCCTCCTATTGTAATCTATGCTATGATTTTCAATGTGAACTAAAATTGATTGTAGGTCCTAGAGAAAGATTTAAAAATTTATATAAGATGAATAAATTTTTGTTTTGCTTGGAAACATAAATAACAGAGCTAAGATTTGCAAAAGTGGAAAGTTTAAACATTACAAATCAATGTTTCAGGAATATGAATCAAAGCTTCATACAAAATTATGAATTTTAAACCAAGAATTACAATTTTTAATACTATATTCAGAGAGCAGTTTTCTTTTGACTGTGATGTAAGTTTTTGGGCATCTCGGTTGCCACAAGTGGTTTGAGGTGTCGAGATTGTTCCTGGAGGAGGAGAGGTTATCGGAGATATTGGGAAATTTTTTCATTTGGTTGCACTGCAATTTGATGATGCTGGATTTGTGATTGAAGATTAGAACCCTAGTTTTCTATGACTAGGAAGAATTGAACTTTTCGGCAAATGTAATGGATCGAGTTACTTAGAGTCTTGGGTTTTGGTAAAGGGTGAGTTGACGAAGTCTTCGCCGGAGTTGTAGAGTAAACGGTGGTCGGAGGCGTTAGGGCGAGGATCGATGACAGGTTGAGTATTGTTTGGTTATATCTGTTCCAGATTTGAGGCCTTTGTCTCGATTTTGATTTCGATCATTGATCGACCGAGTTGTTGTTTGGTTGGCCTGAAGGGATGATCAGTGACTGTGGGGAGGTCGCGTGGTCGGCCAGTGGTGGCCGGAGGCGGTGTACAGGTGCATGGAGCAATGGTGGACACGTTGGTGATGTTGGGTTACAGGATTTGGATCGCTGATGTAGTTTACTCGAGTTATCTCGGGTAATTAGAGTGAATGACTCGAAGCAAGGTAGGATATGTCTCGTAGTAAAATATAAGGTTGCTCAAGTATATCTCTTTGTTTCAGGTTTATTAACAAAACAGAAACCTGTTTCTGTTTTTAAAGTAAAGTTTAAATAGAAACTGGAATTTAACTTAGGATTTAAACCTGAAATTTGAATCTGAATTCAAATAGTTTAAATCTTGGTTTTTTTAAATAATTTGAATGTTTGAAAATTTAAGTTGGTTTTAAATAAAACAGAATCATATTTCTGTTTTGAAAACTAAGTAATGGTTAAATGATTTGAATTTAAATGGAGCTAAAAATGTAAATAAGCTTTTAAAGTTTTAAGTTTAAATCGGAAATAAAAGATTCAAGCTGTATTTCAGATTTGAAATTAAATGAAATATAAAATGAAATTTAAGGTGAAATTTAAAGTAGATTTGAAACAAAGTATTTTTAAATACTTTAAATAAGTAAGAAATATTTCCTTAAATTAAGTTAGAATTTAAGAATTTGGATGCACATAAATTATTAAGTTAATTTAAATGGGTAATTAATTATTTAATTAATTAAAAATATGGATGATTAATTTGTAATCAATGGTTATATAAGCAGGATTTATGGATTGACGTAATTAATTTAATTTACTTTAAATTAATTAGAGATGATTAACTATTGGCAATTAAGGGTAGTTGATTGCTGATGTTATTAATCAAGGGTGATTAATAATTATAGTTAGTAATTAATTAATAGAGCAATTAAAGGTTAATTACTGTATTGGGTTAAGAATAATTAATTTGTGAAATTAATTAAGGGTTAATTACTTAAATGTAATTAAAGGATAAATAGGATGATATGGAAAGCCTTTGATTAATTGTTATTCCTAATATGTGGGTTGTAATGCTATGTGATAAGATATGTTTGATTTAAATTGTAATGATGAGGTTATCTATGGTTGATGAATTAGGTGACATCATGTATTTAAAATTGAATTGTATTTCACTTGAATAATTTAAGTTAAGATGATATTGGTTTCGAAGAGACCGGAGTCGGGTATTAGTAAATACCCGAAACCACTTCGATTGTTTATAAATTGATAGGTGAAATCAATAGGCTGTAATGGAAGGATTTAAGTATAGTGGACCATTTAATCTAAGTTTTTGGTACTTAGAAATTAATGTGTGAAATAAGTGGAGTCTAACAACTTGTGAAGTTGTAAATCTATGTATGAGTTACCCCGGGTTTTAAACAAGTTGTATGTTTGGTATTCCTTGTTAAATGAGTTTACTCACGCTGGTTTCCAGCCTGACCCGGGTGTTACTTTGATGTAATGCTCGGGTCAGACCGAGTATTATAGATTTTCAGGTAAGGACGTTCTGGAGCTCAGGAGACGAGCTGGATGGTAGGAACGTATGGAGCATTTCTGCTGTGATATATTTCTGTTTATCTGGGATATGTTGATTTGTATATATCCAATGATTGTGTATATGTATAACTCTGATGTATTAAAATAAAATTGACAGATATAGTATTCTTTGTAAACTGTTATTTTATTTGATATTATATTTTGAACCGCTGCGAATGTGAGGATCTGTGTTCTGATTCTGTTTCTTCTCTTCTACCTCTTTCTTCCTTTTCATAACCATCTGGAATTTTCGGGTTCGAAAATTCCGGGTCGTTACAATGACCAAGAATTTTCAGAAATTCCTGAAGTACAGAAAATTGGACAGTTCCAAGAGAAACAACTTTAAGAATTTCAGTAATCAGACTACAGTACCAAACTTTATCAAATGCTTCAATTGTGACGAACCAGGTCATATCAAAAGAAACTGTCCGCATCCAGATAAGCAAAACCCTCCTACAAACAATGATTCTGCAAAGAAACGGAAACGTGCATTCACTGCTACTCTAGATGACTCTGACTTATCCTCCAGCGACGATGAACAGAAGAAAGATAATTCAAATTTGTGTTTCACAGCAATTCTCGATTTAGTCGATACCAAAGACACGGACTCTGAAAAAGGTACACGTTTACAATACATTGGTTGAAATTGCATGCTTGAATTGATTGATTGATTGGTTGTTTTTGAATTGATGTGTCGTTTGAATTTTAAAAAATTTATTATTTTATTATATTTTTTATTATTATTTTATTATTATTTTTATTTTTAATAATATTATAATATTTTATGAGTCTTAGTAATATTCCAAATATTATATAGACATTAAAATAATAGATATATATATAAATATTACATTATATAAAAGAATCTAGTCATCAAAATTTACGGATACCTGTCGACATGGGTCCATCCATACCTGTCGACATGGTACAGAAAATTTGAAATTCAAATTTTGAATTCAAATGCTTGTATTTCCCTCCACTCTTTCACACCATTCAAGACTCTGAAAGGACACTTTTTGACCAGAGAAACTGTCCATTTAATTTCTATTTATTTACTATCATTTATCTCATCTTTTCACTTAACTTTTCAAATTCAAACTCTTTCTTCATTAACTCAAGCTCTCTTCTCTCTTCATCAATGGCCTCCTCAACTACTCCATCAACTATGAGACTCTCCAAAACCTTAAAAGAACACCTCCTTTATGATCCGGAAGCAATCAAAGCCTATATTGACTATGCTAATTATGGAAAAGTTCATCCCGGAAAGTTTGCAATTTTCCGCGATTTCGCTCCTTATGAAATCGATTCTCTTTGTGTTAGCAACAACATTTTAAGTCTTGTTGACGATTCTCAAAATGATTTTGTATGCTACCCAAATCTTGTGAAAATGTTTTATGCAAATCTTAATCGTGGCTTTTATCAAGGAAACGATGATGAAATTTGGAGTAGTGTAAAAGGCACTCAAATTGTTTTAAATTGTGATGTTTTGGGAGCGATTCTAAATTGTAAGTGTACGGGTATGGATCTTTCAAATTTCAATTTTAATGAAAATGATCGTGAGACTTTCCACCATATTTTTGAAAGTGACGAAAACTTTGATTTTATAAACTGCAATTTTCGTCCAAAAGCAAAAATTGTGAGCCTTCTTTTGAAACACACTTTGACCCCGAGATCGGGAAGTTTTAATAATCCTACTTTAAAAGTTTGTAAAGCTCTTTTCGCTCTTTTTGGAAACTATGATATTAATTGGGCTCAAGTTATTTTGGATGAATTTCGGCCTAAAAACTTGGAAATGGGAGAAAAGATTTTATATCATGGAATTTACCTTACTAGAATTTTCAACTATTTTGGAGTGAATTTTAAAGGAGAGGAATTCATTTCTAGAAAAGTTTTCAATCATTCCAATATCTCACTTATGAAAATTGCATACATCTTTCAACCTTATGAATCCCTTGTGGAAATGGAAGAGCGTTTAGCTCACGAAGAAATGAAAGAAGGAGAGGAGGAAGAAGAAGAAGAAGAAGGGGATGAAATGGATATTCAAGAAGAAGAAGAGGAAGGTGAAACATCTATTGAAAGTATTGATTACACCTCCAAACCAACCAACAAGATGATTATCAAAAACCAAAAGATAATTGTGGAAAATCAACGGACACTTAAGAGATCCGTAAGTAAAAAGTTGGATAAAATGTCTTCTAAGATGAACAAGTTCTTCTCAAAAGTCAGCAAGAAGTTTAATCTTTCATCATCCTCATCATCCTCCAATTAGATCTATCTTTTCATACCTTGTCGTAGTTGTTTAAGTTTGTTTTAAGTTTGAATGTTATTGTATTTCATGTTGTTTAATCCATGTATCATTCCAGTTTGAATTAATGTTGAAGTTCTTTCTGTTATCTAGCTTATTTCATCTTTAGAATAACTGTTAATATGATATATATATATAAATATATATATATATATATTTATTCAAAATAAAAAAAAGTCATCAAAACAAAGATGATCCTGTCGACATGCTTAAAATCTGAAGTGTCTTTTCATTTTAATTTTTGAATTTTAAATAACTAACTTGTATCTATTCATTTCGAACAAAATTTACACCTATAAATACCTGTTCTCTTCCAGAAATCTTTACTCAAAATCATTACTTATCTATTCTATCTATATTTCTTCTCTTTTTCACAAAAATGGCCGATCCTATTCACAATTTATCTGAAAATCTTGAAGAAACTCTTAAATCCTTCAAGAATATTCTCCCTATCATTCTCCATAATCAGCGTCACTTATAATTGAGTCAAATGCAGATGATCAAGGAGCAAGAAAGGCATTTTGAAGCAATTCGATGGATGATTTCCTCCCTGCACAAGGATGATAATGAAGCACATCCTCTCGTTTCTCTCTCTGTTGATAATGAGAATTGGGATGCCATCAAACAAGACCCTATCTTTGGAGAAGAAGGATGGGTTGATGTTCCTCATAATATTTGATTAACTTTGTTTAATTTTTATTTGTTTGCTTGTTTAATTAGGATTTGGTTTGATTTGCTTGAATTTGACTTAGTATGGATTGATATTATGTGTGTAAAATATAACATACATATGATTAGTATTAATAATATATGATCTTTTAAGTTATCATGATTATTAGTTTAACTATCTATTTTTATATTAAAAACTCCATTATGAATAAATAAATTGTGTTCTCTTATTCGTATATTCTCTTATCTTTTGAATAAATAGTTTAGTAGTTAGGAAAAGTAGTTATTAAGAGTTTAGTTTAAAGTTAAGTATTGATTATGTATGATAACACTATCATTATAATCACAAGTAATGTAGTCTTAGTTTCAGGGGAGTTATATAGTATTATAATTATGGAGTTATATGGTTTTTTTTGTTGATGACAAAGGGGGAGAAGTATAAAATAGGATAGTTAGGCATAGATTAAGGGGGAGTTATTAGAAGTATTAGGATAGAAGTGATATTTTATAAACAAAGGTTGTCATCATCAAAAATAGGGAGATTGTTAGTCCCTGAGGAGTTGGTTTTGATGACAACAACCTTACTTAGAATTAGATTATAAAATATATAATACTAACATTATTGTGTAGATATATATAGATATGTTTGCAGGTACTAAAGAATGAAGAACTGTACAGTATAAAGATTCAAGATCAAAGATTGAAGATATCAAGATTCCAGACTCATGAGTATCAAGAATTTCAAGAGTTCAAGTTTCCAAGATAACTTATATAGTTAGGAATATTGTTAAAACTCATAGAAAGGCACTGACATCTTAAAATCTATTTTATTCGTGGAATGGAATCCACTTCGTGCTCGTTAAAGGGATGGAACCCTAAGTAGGATGGAACCTACGAAAAATCTAGTGGAACATCTTTTTGTATCCACTTACTTTTATTTCAAAATGATTTTCAAAATATATAGCTTGTTTTTCAAAATGATTTTAAATATTCCTGTTTAAAAACCAAAATCATCTGTCCTAGTTTTTCAATATATTTTAGCCTAAAAAATATCCTTAGTTTTAAATATCCTTAATTTTAAATATCTTTGATTTTAAATTATTATCCTAAGTTTTTAAACTACAATTTTGATATTAATATATTTAGCTGCTTTATATATTTATACTTAAGATCCTTAATCCGCATTTTAACAAGGTGGACATTGGGGCATTAAGGCCGTAATAGCAAGAGTAACTAATAGCTTCTATTGGCCTAAACTTGCAAATACTGTTAAAATTTTTGTTCGCAACTGTTCCACTTATATTCAGTGTATATCTAATAATACACCACAAAAAGAGCTATTGCAACCACTACCGATACTGATACAAATTTGGAATGACATATCAATGGATTTTATTACTCATCTTCCCACTTCATCCGGTAAAATATGTGTTTGGATTATTGTCGATCGCTCCTTTAAATACACCCATTTTTGTGCTCTTCCAACTTTGGTGTCAGCATCACAACTAGCCACTTTCTTTATTCAAGAATATGTTTGTTTGCATGGATTTCCTCTCACTATTTTTTTCGATTGAGATCACCTTTTATTAAGTAAGTTTTCAAAGGAACTCTTTTGCATTCATGGTACGGAATTACGTATGTCTAGCGCATATCATCCGCAAACCGATGGCCAAACGAAAGTGGCTAATCGTTGTTTGGAAACCTGTCTACGGAAGGTTGTGGGTGATACACCAACTCAATGTACAAAGTATTTGTCGTGGGCGGAGTGGTGGTATAACACATTCAAGCATAGCTCTATTGGCATGTCTCCATTTCAAGTGGTGTATGGCCGAACACCACCCACACTACCAACATATATTTTGGAATCATCTTATATACAGGAAATCGAAGACTAGGCAACATCAAGAAAACATATTTTAAGCATTGTTAAACATTTGCAACGAGCACAACTGAGAATGAAGAATCAAGCCGATCACCGTAGAAGTGACAAAGAATTCTCAGTGGGCTCATGGATGTTCGTGAAATTACAACCATACCATCAACACTCGATCCGTGCATCGCAACATAAGCTCTCTAAAAAGTATTTTGGGCCATTTCAAATTATTGATAGGATTGGATTAGTAGCATACAAACTCCTCCCTCCACCTAATGCCTGGATTCGTCTCGTCTTACATGTTTCAGTTCTAAAACTATGTCCCAACCCAGCAGCGACCACACCGACACCACTACCTCCCGCAATTCTTGAAGAGGAAGCAAGAACCAGCATTGAGGACAAGGTTGGAATTATAGAGAAGGGAAATGATACATGCATAGCTAAGGATATACATGCAATAGACCACACCTCACCAATTGCAGCACATACCAGACTCATGCGCATAAGGAGGCTGTCTAGAAGATTACTGGATCGAGCTGCAACAATTGGTTATGCATTAGGACAAGGAATCATTACTCTGTAATTCTATTTTTTTTATTTCTTTTCTTTATTTTATTTTCAAAAAGTGGTTACAAGTAGTGGGTACTGCGGAGTTTGTTATAACAAATTTTAAGCACAACTACATATAGACTTATGCAATGAATAAAAGGACAACTTGTTACTCTGAATGTCGTTTTCTTGTGCTCATTTTTCTTCTCATTTTCCCATTCTTCTCCTCCTATCCCTCCTTATCCTCCTTTATTCCCTCTGAAAATTCATCATCTCTGTATCAGTTTCCCTCTCAAAATTAGGAACTTCTGGTCCTATGCAATGCAAATATACGTCCAACCCCGTTGCTATGCATATTTCATTAGTTGGGTCAGATTTTATCTATACATTACATATTATGTCGAATAATCATCTTTGTTTGCAATGCAAATGGGACTGTTAGGTCAAACTATGTCTAGAATTACAGTTGCTAATGGATGTAAAGGTGTTTGATGTGATGCTAAAAGAAAATTTATTATTGATGATGGTTGGCTCTAGACTTAAGCAAAAGATAAAGGAAAGAAGATTGATTTTTGTGACAACCTACATCCTAGCGGGCTCGAATTTTCGCTAAATCGAAAACCCAAATCCGCCAAAGTATGGATCATTGGTTTGGCATCTCGCAAATAAAAAAATGCATATCAGAGCACTATTAATATAAAATCACAGTGGAATAGTAAAGTATAATAAAATATAAAGTTGCTGACCAAGATTGATACCTTTGAGACTAAGTGGAACACCGCATAAAAACTTATAAAAGATAAATTAATTAATTAAATAAGAAAATACTAAAAATGGAAATTTTGTAAAAGTTATAATTTATCCATGAAATTTATACCGTTGCATTCGTGGTAATTTTCTGATCAATTTTCATATATAATGTTTTGAAAACGGAGTTCAAATGAAAAAGTTATGGACGTTTAAAGTTTTCGGATTCAAAATATTTTTTTTTCAAATTTAAATAAATAATTAATTCTTAAAATTGAAATTTAAAAAGTAACAGTAATTAGACTTGGGGGTTAAGTAAACTTCAAAATAAATGTTAACGTTACAAATTAATTAAGGTATTAAATAAATAAATCAACGATAAGAAAATAACGTTTCCAAAATAGACCAACCGGTCGACATCGCCTAGGGTCGGTCAACCACTAGCGGTCGACCGCCTAGGATGGACCGATCGAAGTTAGTGATGGCTAGGGTTTCGTGCATTTGAACTAGGGGTGTTACGGTTGTGGTAACCGTCGTTGTTACCACCAACCGTAACCGTCACCATTGTTGATGGTTAAAAATTCTTATAACCGTTACCACAACTGTCTATGATGGTTAACCGTCATATTTCAATTTTGAAGTATTATATATATATATATATGTTCAATTATATGCATTATTGATGATAAATTCATCTAGCTCTAATTGTTTTTTGCAAACTTATTTATTTTTTTATAAAAAAACAATGAATGCATATTTGATTAGTTCATGAAGGCGCATATTACTAATCTACAAGCTATTCGTTTAACATAAATTACTAATTTTTATACTTTAATGTTAAAATTTTATACAAAACAATCATGTCTGGTTGGTATGATTAACCACGGCTATCTTATTCTTCAACTGTTACCGTAACTGTTACTGTTATAGATGGTAACCGCATGAACGGTTGGTATGGCTGATGGTTCAACCTTAACAGCCCTAATTTAAATGGTCCGGATTTTATTATTTTTAACCGACTTAAATCCGATGGTTCTGGTTCTTTATAACCATTATAAATAAGAGCTAGCCCCTTTACTTTTATTTACAACTTATTTTGGGAACTAAGCGAAGCTCTGTCAGTCTCTCTCTTCAAAGATTCAGAAAATTCTCTAGAGTCTCACGTAAGAAAATTTAGGTGGTTGTTATTCAATTTCTTATTCTATTCTCCTCTAATCTCTAATTTCCGAATCTAGTTCATTTATAAATTCCTTGTTGTATATTTCTAAAAGAAGATATCTATAATAGATTGAAGCAGGCATAAACAAATCCAAAACGGAAGAGCTAAGAACTTTTGTGAGTGGGAATCTTAGTCCTTCTTATTTCAGTAATTGTATAGTATAACTTGGATTTAATATATGCCTTGGGGAATTTTGTTAACAAAAACATCACACCAAACCCCAAAATTCCCCTAAAGAGAAATGTTAATTCTTAAATTAGCATCTCAACTATTCTATATTAAAATAGTGGAATTATGTTGTTATTGCAATATTATTGTTTTATATTTTGTTGCACTTTTTATCTTTTCTTTGGATTTGATTAAGGGCTTTGAAAAGAAATAAGTTAGGAAATGGTGTGTAAGATACAGATTATTTTATTCGTAGGTTGCTGCCTAATTTTGCAATTCAATAGAAATTCCATTTTTCAATTTTATACAAAGAAGTCGAATAGAGCATAAAAATATTTGAATTGTAAGTTTCTATTAATGTTGATTCCGCTATTTTAGTATAAAATAAGTTTGGCATGGATTCTATTTATATAACTCTGTTTATTGAATAATGAATATTGAATATATGGTATATTTGTTGATATGGAAATAGGACTTGCATAAATTTGATGTTTTGACGTTTAAACGTTAGTTTATGGCGCAATCTTTGTATGCTTAGAAATATTTAGGCAAGTACTTATATATATATATATATGTATATGTATGTATGTATGTATGTATGTATGTATGTATATGTATGTATGTATGTATTAGCGTAAATAACGTAAAATGATAACGTATTAATTACGTAGTTATTAGGCTATTGATTACAATTAAATCCCCCTTAAGAAA
The DNA here is from genome assembly GCA_030737815.1 of Allium fistulosum. Taxonomy (NCBI): domain Eukaryota; kingdom Viridiplantae; phylum Streptophyta; class Magnoliopsida; order Asparagales; family Amaryllidaceae; genus Allium; species Allium fistulosum. The sequence goes on along the minus strand of CM060901.1, from coordinate 918,663,896 downwards.
GAAGTTAATTGTAAAGGCAAAATAAGAGTTTTCTTATAAGGCCTTGATACGAATGCGGTGAGATGTGCGATAATATGTTAAGAGGGTGTTGTAAATTATGACTAAGTTATAGGGATGCGAGGTCGGTCAAAAGCACATGGATGTCTTCCCAGCTAATTTGGCTACCAACAATGTGACTTTAGGGCTAATATGAGACATCGCCTATAATAAGTACCCACGGAGGATGCGAGGTTAGTCCTAAATTCTATAGGGTAAACCTGCCCAGCTAATCTGGTTACCAGTACCTACGAATAGTTTGACTAATGTAGGATGTCACAGTTGGGTTACGGATCATAATATGAAGGATCTGCTTTGGGGTTGAAGGTATTAAGTGGCTGATTGAGGACCTGTCTCTCTCATATGTAGGAAGTATTAAATGGTCAGGGTAGCAGTTAAGCATGGTAGAGGATATCTCGAGGAGGGTCTGCTTTGGGTTTTAGGTATTAAGTGGTTATTGTGGGATCCGCCTCTCCCATAAAATGAAGTATTAAGTGGCCTAAAGAGATTCCGTGCAATGTCAGCTGGATAGTACCGAAGAGGAGTATGCCTTGGGATAGGTATTAAATGATGGTGACCAGCCTTGAATGAAATATTAAATGGTCAGAGTCTGCCTAATTCCCATTAAAAATGTATTAAGTGGCTTGTGTACTATCTCTTACATTGTTAGGACATTATTGATGATAAATACAGGTTATTTGGTCGACAGAGTAATGGTTATGGAATTGAACTGGGAAAACCTTACAATTTATAGTTGGAAGACTTACAATATAGTTAGCATACGTAAGACATATTCTTATTTGAAGTATACTGTATAAGCACTATTATAGAAAGGCTTAAGATTTTTATTCACCAGAAATTGTTGTTCTGACTCCCTCCTCATTACAACAAAGGTTAGAAATGATGATGCAGATTTTTGAAGATGGTGACGGAGACACAGACATGTGCCGGTTATTTAGCTATCTATGTTATTTATATTTTTGATGTATCCATTAAGACACGATCAATTTTGAGACATTGTACCATGAATATTTGGCGTTGTAATGTCAAATTTTGTTTTTTGTTTTTGACATTTGAATTTTTAAATAAATGGGTATTGTTTTGATATTATATTTTATCGTTTTGTTATGAGATTCTTAATGGTAGATAGATAGATCTGTGTATTGTTCTTTAAATCAGTTTTACTAACCAACAGCCAGTTTGGAATGGGTCTAAGTTTCGATGAACCTTTTCTAGGTTGAAAATTAGACCTGTATTGAGGCAGCAGGTTATTACATTTGGTATCAGAGCTTAGGTTACCAGATCAATTGGGATAAATATACATATGAGTAGCGTACTTGTTATTTTTGAAAGTATTTTCAAATCCCTACTATATATATACTTATATTGAACTGAAGCCTCACTCTATAAATTTCGACTATATAAGCAGTTGTGACCATATTCCGAAAGGATGGGCAAGGTGACTATGAGTTGGAAAAAATAAATGGAGTTAAATGTATACCCCTACCCTGATTATCCCATAGGGTGGAGGTCGTTTCATAAGGAGTGGACCAAGAAGAGCATGACTGCGAGATATAGTAGCACCCCAGAAGCTGAAAGGTACTTGACTCCTTTATTGGACCTAAATTGCCTTATGATTTTGGATTGCCGATTGAAGACATACATTTCATCCAAAAGTAAGGAATAATATAAGTCAAGCAAGATGTGAAGAAGTAGTGGAGCAAGTTGTCATAAGGAGCTGTGCATTAATCACCATAAGAAGATGATTAGATTTTTATGAAGATAGAGTAGGGAAGAAGAAAAGTTTAATAGAAAGGACAATTGAAGTCAATTTCTAAATCCAACCCCACAAGAAAGAATTTGATAAAATATTTTTGGAAAATTCCTTTAAATGTTTTGAATGGGTTTTTGAGAGGATTTAAAGGGAAAGTTATAGTTTGAAAAGGCAAGGAAATATAGAAATTCATACTTAAAAAATTTATTGCGTTAAAAGTTTTTGATTAAAAGATTTCTAGTAAGAAGGGTTTTACATTTTTGAAAGTTTTAGTTAAAAGATTGGTTGAGTCAAAAAGTTTTGGTTTAAATATTTTTGATAAAGGGATTTTTCTTTTTTGAAATAAATGTAAAATAGAGTGTTGGTTGGGATCGATGAATTTTTTTTCCTATTTCATATATTTGGAAGTTCTTTTAAAAAAAATTCTAAAGGGGGAATAAATAGAAATGGAGCTTGATTAAAATAAGGTAGAGAGAATAGAAGGATAAGAATGCCCAATAATGTAGGTAGGAAGAACATTCCCATATAAGGAAATGCAGGGAATAACAGCTGAAATAGATGGCTAAAGCAGTAAGTGAACATACTACAATGAGTCAATATTGGAAATTCAGACAGTAATAGCATTAGGAATTTATATAAAATAGGATTAGTAGTCTAGTTAGAAATAATATAGGAGAGAAGTAAAAGGAATAGCTAAGGAAAACAATAGGGTATAAGTTATCATTGTCGACTCCACTTTTCATTGTTTAGAGTTATAGAAGATGTTTCTGAGAAAAATAATAATTAATTGGTATGATAATTGAGTTTTTGAATGTTAAATCCTACTTTTAAAGAAGTAAGTATTTGAGGTAAAAGTCTTTGAGAAGGGGAACTAATTTGCTAAGCAAATTTTGAATTTTTGAATTTAGGGTTAAGGATAAAGTGGCAAATGTTTTTAAAAAATTATGTTCAAATTCTTTTGAAATTTTTGTTTAAATTCTTTTGAGAAGTTGAGTTCAGATGTTTTTGGAAGATTTTTTTTTTCAAGTGATCAATAATAAAATAAAATATGGCGTTTAAATGCTTTTGGGAATTCGATTCTTCAAATTGTTTTGCAAATTGGAAGTTCTTTTGGAAAATATTTAAAAGTTTCTTTTGAAATGGTAAAATTTTTGAATTTCAAATGCCACATACTAGCATAATGGGGGTTTCTAAGATTATATTTTCAAATACAAAGGTTTTGGATATGGTACTTCATGATTATGAAATTTTAGTTTTATAAAAAATGGTGAAGACCAAACTAGATTTTCTATGGAGTAGAAATGTAACGACTCGTAATTTAATCACTTTAAATATAAATATTTGATATATTTTAAATAATTAATTGATGGTTTTTATATCTCAAACGGACCTCTTCTAAGTAATAACTAATGATGGTGGAGTTGTTTTAAAATTTGGTTTACAAAAATAATTAGTTCAGAGAAAAATCGAAAATGTGACTGAAAATCGTTTTTGGATTTTCAACTTTTCGTCATCTATAAGTTGTCGGAACTCGTTGTGTACACTATAGTATATGTATATACACACATAAATAAATAACCTAAGCTTTAGTTAAGAAATGTTCAGGGTTAAATAAGTTTAAAAGTAAGTTTGACTTTTCTTTTCCTTTATTTAAAAAAAAGAAAATGTATAAAAGGTAACTTCACATCATGGGAAGAACTGAAATGACGGAATGAGGTGGAAGTGTTGTAATGCATGTAGAACAAGGCAGGAGGAGTGATGTGGCAACAAAGTACGGAGGGTAAGGGCTAAGGGGTAAAAAGGTAAATTACTATTGTAAAAACCCGCATATTTAACGATAATATATTTAAATAGTTAATTTAAATATTAAGCTGTTATTGAATTGAAAGTCTAAAATGTCACTTTTTGCATACGGCTGAATTAGGACTTGAGATCACTTCTGTTAAGTCCGGATGGAAGTTGCGAATTTGAATGAGTATAAAGTTCGATATGTTTGGAGTTTGGAATTTTTAGGAATGAATAGTGCCGGATGGAGAGAATTGGGGCTTAGCCCATTAGTTGCCTATATGTGGCTAACTTCCTTCATTATCTCTCATTCACGTTCATTCCTTCTCATCTTTCTCTAATGGTCTCATAATTCCCTTTTAATCACCTTCTAATCCTTTAACCCTAACACCTCTAAATAAAATTCCTAAATTCAAATAAAAATCACCATAATTCCTCTCTTCCAATTCTTTACAAAACTTGTGAAGGAATTAGCTTGAATCATATTTTGGAGAGAGATCTCAACTTTGAAGTTAGCTTGGAGATGGTTTTGGTGATAAGAGCTTAATTTAGGGAAAGAGAAGGTGAGTGGGATGATTCTCCTTATCAATTTATGTGTTATACTTCATATTTTCATGTATTGCTTAACATTGAATCATATGAAGTGATTTGGAGAATGATTAGGTTAGTTTAGACTTGTATTCATGTTATAAACTTGTTTCTTTTAGCTAATTTATTGTTTAAGACCCTAATACTATGTTTTGAAAACAGTTAGTAAGCCCTAGATATCATTTAGGCAAATTGGGTGATTATTTGAGATGTTATTGTTTGATTTGAGATTAATTAATTAATGTAATGATGTCCACATCATTAGAAAATATTAATTAATCCACTTGAATTGATTTGCAAAAAGGCTAGAAGCTAATGAAGGGGTTTGGGAGTTCTACATCCCTCATCAAAGTAATAAAAGACCCTATAAGTCTTAATTAGTATTTATAAAATGGTTCTATGATTTTATAAATGAAATATATATTTTATAAAATGGATATGGGATTTTATAAATAGTAAAAAGGTGAATACTTGATTTCTTTTTATGAAGTGATTAAGTATTTTAAAGGCTACAAAGTGATTATAAGCTAGTATGACATTTTATAAAATGGTCTATGATTTTATAAAATGATATAAAGAGATGTTTCACTCTTATTATTAGAAATATTACTAAAACAAGTAACATTTGAACAAGAAATAGTTGAGTTGCCTACTGGATATACGTATGTGTATACGTCCACGAGCGAGTATATGTATACGTGTATTCGGAGCTAAGCAACGATCGAAACAACTCTAGTGTTGTAGCTAGAATTGTGATGAGAGTTTTGTTTGTAAGAGGTGAATATTTGAGTAGTAGACTGTATATGCATGCAGAAATGTCTGTATGTATATATGGTCATGTTATGAGTGATCTCATGTAACCATAGCGACCATCGGGTGCGCTAAGTTGTATGGGAAAGTGCCGAGACGGGTAATCACCCCGGTGAAGCTCGTTTGCAATTGTTTAGTTATATAGAAGTATTACTAAATATTAACTAAATATAAGTTCATTGCGGGCATTTCACATAGCCATAGCAACCACCGTGTGCGCTAATTTACTGAGAGTATACCGAATCGAGTAATTGTCTGGTGAAGTCCAAAAATATGAATTGATAAGTTAATGTGTGTTTGTGTGAACGTTTGTGCATAGGCGTGCATGAATGAGTATATCGACACATGTAAAGCTATACATAAGGATAGAGGAAAATTCAAGTTGTGTAAATTCATTATTTGAAGTGTTTAGATTGAAGAGAAATTCGCCATGATCGCAATGGAAGAAACGGGGAGTCATTTGGAGCTACATATCAAAAGTTATGGGTGTTTGAAAGTTGATACTGCCCATAACAGGCATCTAAACGTCTGATCCAAAGTATTAGACAGCTGGATAAGCCTTGGGAACAAATAGCAACATATGTTAGATGTCTGGTCCAAAATCTTAGACGCCTAGTAATGTTGCAGACATTTGGCAGCCTGCTGTTCGAATTTTATCGATCGATCGAAAATTCAAAATGCAATAACTTTCGCATACCGACTCGAATTGAGGCGCCGTTTGAACTATGTTCATCGTATTTTGAGGACAACCATCTGGGAAAGTTTGGTAGGTTTTGGGGTATTTTTATTTTGGAGCACACGTGGGATCCACCCCGACACGTATTCCAAAAACGTAGATTTTGAAGTAGATCGAGAGGATATACCGGGAGAGTATTATGACATCAGGGTTATGCATCTGATTTGGAATGCAATTTGAATTAGTATGGGGTTTTATTAGAGTTGTCCGGTGGGTTTTAGGTCGTGGCGAATGGAGCTGTGCGTGGCGATCGTATACGATTTGTGATGATAGCGGGCTGGGACATGGTGTCCCCAGTAGTGATTCATCCACGATTTTGATGATAGCGGCTGGGACATAGAGTTCCCCAGTAGCGAGTCATCTAGGTTTTCATATGATAGCGGGCTGAGACTTACAGTTGCTCAATAGCGAGTCATACATGATTTGTGATGATAGTAGGCTGAGACATGAGTTCCTCAGTAGCGAGTCATCTATAATTTCGATGATAGCAGGCTGGGACATAGAGTTCCTCAGTCGCGAGTCATCTATGATTTGGTCTTAGTAGTGGTGACCATACGCATTATGGCGTACTTATTTGGTTTAGCCGTAGAGACTATACGTGTTGAGGCGTATCTTATCAATCTTAACGGTAGGAACCGTGGCTTTGGGATCATGGTTTGATCATGGTGTATTGGTACTCTATTATTAGTAGTTTTTGGGCTAGTTTAGTGCAATGAGATATTATGCTAACTTGTTATTACAAGAGAAGAGCGGGTTATGGTATGATCCCCTACTTTTGAGATGGATTTATCGTACTTGTTTATAGGCAGTCCAGATTTCCCTTGAGCTGTGGTTGTGGAGAGGGTCAGCTATGATTTTATTATTCATGTCTATTTGTATATAGTTTTAATATACAATATTTTGAGATAGTTCTCCTCACACAAGCTTTTTGTCTGACCCGAGTTTTTGTCTTTATCTGTTTATGTCATGACAACTCTCGGGTACTCGATTGACAAGTTCGGGAGTTAGGTGCTTTTGGCGATATGCTAGCAGAGTGCGCAGTTGGAGCATTTTAGAGGCATGGCATCGACATTTTGAGATACATATACTTGTTAATTTATTATACATGACAGACCTATTATTTATATACGAGATTGTTGTATCCGATATTTGTTCAGAAATCCTTGCTTTTGGAGTTGATGTATTCTGACTATTCTATACAGATATTTATTTGCCAGTTGTCGCTAGTGCGGTATCTTATGTATTATTATTCTATTTCTGTTCTTATTTATTCGGTATATTATATGTTGTCATTCCATTGTGAGATCTTATCGATGTCTTGGTTTAGTATTTTGTTCTAATTTTTCCCCCGACAATCTATCTTTTGTGATATTTGAAAGTAGGTGATGTTGTAAGGCGTCAATTTTTAGGTATTAAGAAGGGCGAATCATTACAGTTGGTATAAGAGCTTAGGGCCAACACTCTGACCAAGTAGACCATTTTGAGTTAATCAATCTGGTCAAAGGAGATACCTTGAGAGAGCGTACTTCTATTTTTCTACTATATAATATTGTATAACCGCTTGTCTTCTAAACTTGATTTGTTTCTACCACTAGTTTTTAAGGTATTTTCTTCAGGCTATCCGTATGAGAAAACGAAATACAGGAGCGACTGCATATGGGCAGTCTGAGATGCTTGATTTGTTCAGAGACTATTTAGCTACTGCAAAAGATGTTCTGTCACCCATGAACATTTCCAACTGATTACAGTTAGTGTTGGAAGTGGTGTGGCCCTTTGGGCTCAGTATTTCTAGCTCCACTAGCTTTGGACTCTTCGATGCAGTGTTGGAATTTCCTCAGCCTTAGAAGGGAGCCATATCTGGGTCCTGAGACTATTGATGAGACACGATCTTGGACACATGCATGAAAAGGCTTCCATCGATATAAGTATAGGGAATGTTCTTGTAAGTGAGATTTTTTCTGGGCAATTGGAGAAGGGAAACTTTATCTTGGTATGATGCAATGTTTTTGTAGCTGGTAAGAATACTTGTGATTCGGAATTTGTTCAGGCATCACTTTAAGCTCTTAGTTCATTTCTAAGATTCAGAAGAGTGTATAGCTTGAGTATTCCATCCATCTTGAGCAGGATAGCTTATCATTGAAGGAGAATTCAAGGGTTAACCTTCTGTTTTTAGAGTTTGAGTTGGTCGGTACTCCATTTTTGTAGGCAAAGATATTTGCCTTGGGTCTTAAGCATTGGTTGGGGGTTCATTGCTTAGCCTTATACCTATTACGGTTCACTTTCGAATATCTCATTGGGATGACACTCCGTTGTTAGAATGCCCGTGAGATACCATTTAAAGTAGCGAAAGTGGAAAGCAATTGAAACTCCAACCAAGGCGGAATGACCATGACATAAGGAAGATCGGGCTTGTTCAAAAAAAGTATAGCTGGTTTAGTACGTCACTCCTATGGCATATGATAGGCATTTCGCTATGAAATGTCATCCAAATAGAGTGAAGCTTAAGTGCTTTATTTGCGATTGGCTTGATTACTTAAAGAAGGACTGTCCTACATTTCCAAAGGGTGTGTAAGTGATGATGACTTGTGACTTTCAAGCATTACCGGGTCCTAGCAACTTATGGGTAAGAAAAATTGAAAGGAGCTTATGTAGTGAGGTATGCTCTATTTTTGTGAACTCGCTACTGTTCCACCCGACACTTGAGCGGTATATTTACCCGTTGCTAGTTACTCGATAGATAGGCTAAACCTGACACATAGTAGGTAAATTCTTCGGTGGAGATAAACCTTGTATGAACAACCTTAGTTGCAAAACTGAGGTGAAGCGACCAAAGTATTACCATTTAAACTTGATGCACGAGCTTTCAAGTTGAGTGGGTTCGGTTGATGAAGTGTGACTTGGATTTATATCCAGGTAGGCTTCGGTAGACGCTCAGTAATGAGCAAATACCGAGCAGATGACTTATAGGCGATTGTTTAGAGTTGTTTGTGTTATAATTGTTTTCCTTTGTGTCAGTAAACCTTATGTGATGGGAGAAATCCCATCTGCCGAAAGGAATATTTTCTAAAGATTTGTCAAGTCACGTGCCAATTCTTAACCTATAGTTCGATCGTAGAGTTTTCAGGTGATTTGCACCAGTTAGGATAGGGTTTTCCACCTGATTCTGATAGAAGAGCCCTTGAGTCGAATTCTTGGGATGACTGGGAGATTTCTGAAATGACCTTGGTCGTGCTAGGAGATTTCAGTTGGTAGATCAAGGAACCGGATCGGAGTTCGCACGGATGGAGTTAGGTGGCCGATCATAATTTAGTAAGAAATCTTGCGAGCAAACGAAGGGTCAGAATGGGTATCGTGTCATTTGGAATGATCTTTGGGAAATTATAAAATTTTAGTGTAGTAATTATTGTGTGGGATAGTTCGAGAATGGATTTCTTAACCAGTTTTGTGGCGATTTGGATAATCTCCTAAGTAATGAGATGGCTCTTGCCTAGGCGAGCACCCTAGTGCACTTAGTATATTATTTTTATTAACATTGTGCAGTCAAGGTGAGTTTGAACCCGAGCAAACCCAAGCAACTGTAAATCTTCATTTTTAATGATGATTTAATTAGTATAATTTTTTCTTTTACGGAATGAGTTCTGTTCAAAAGAAAAGTAAAGTGAGACATTGATTGCTAGATCTATTCGATAGTTTTGAGACTTGATGATCCTGCATATCGTATAGATTTTTCTTCTTTGTGGCTGGGAGGTAAATTAGTCGTTTGTGTGTTATATTCATGAGAGGAGTTGCACCACTTAGGCGTTTTTTCCTCTTGAATGATGGACAAACTCATTAGAGTTTATGGTTCAACATGCGCGTTTGACTCTTGATGGTTACCGAGCATGTCGGTGTAGACTCTTTTAAATATTTCATTGTTTATATTATTATTTGTTTCTTGTTGCTTGTTGCTTGCTGTTGTCACTATGCTTGTGTTTGCTAGCTATTGTTTGCTGCTTGCTTGTTGCTATTATTGTCTATTGCCATTATTGCTACTATTTGACCGTGTTTGTTATCGCTATTGGTTAACTTTGATGCTAGTTGATTTTTTATTGTGGCTGATTTGGTTGCTTGCATGTTTGATAGTTTGAATGCTAGTTATTGTTGCTTATCGTTATCGGCTATTGTTTGATGGTTGCTTGTCGCTTATAGTCATTGATTGACCAGAGGTTAATTATATGAGATAATTAAGTGCATGTCATTTGATTCGCAATGATGGATTCCTACCTTTGGGGGTTCAATCCGAGGTACATATAGTTATATAAATTGTATATGTCTTATAGTAGTGACCGTGTGCAGTATTGATCTTATATTAGTGATCATACATTGTATTAGCCTTGCATTGGTGGCCTTATAGATCATTGGCATTATATTAGTGGCCATGACTATTATTATATCGAGATAGATGTCTGAGTACATTAGTGTGCTGGACCTATTTATCTGGAATTGTTGGAGCATGATAAGTGTCCATTATTGACTCCACCTGTTAGTAATGATGGATATTGATTTCTATTGCTTAGCTATTTGGAATAGATCTCATATCATTCATGCCTGCTATGGGGTGAGATAGGATCTATACGAGTCTACTACCTTTTGATGTGACTCGGAGTCAGTGTTATATTTTGGTACCGACGCACTTGAGCTTACTCTCCAATTGATTGTCATGTATGACTATATCAGTACTGATTACTACATTAAGGTTATACATGTTTGAATTTATTTTTGTTTATGCACAATCCTCTTTGTATAGTACAATTATGTACTTGAGAGCTGATGTATAGCTAATTAAATGCTTATTTGCTTAGATTGGCATTTAAGTAGTAAGAATCTTTCTTAAGAGAGGTAGGAATTTTTGGGAAATGTGGGATGACGAAGGTCATCGCATATTTCATAGTGTGTGATGCATTCTAATTTGAGAGTTTCGTAGTGCTGATAGCATAGGGAAATGTACTTTTGGATTTTTACGAAACTGGGATTCAGGAAGTTTGGTCAGTCCTGTTACTTTCTCGTACTCATGTAAATTTTGAGGACGAAATCCTTTTACGAAGGAAAGAATGCAACAACCCGCATATTTAACGTAATATATTTAAATAGTTCATTTAAACATTAAGTCATTATTAAATTGGAAGTCTAAAATGTGGCCTTTTGCATACGGTAGAATTATGACTTGAGACCACTTCCATTGAGTCCAGATTGATATTGCAAATTTGAATGAGTATAAGATTCAATATGTTTGAAGTTCAGAATTTTTGAGAATTAATAGTGTCGAATGGAGAGAATTGGGGCTTAGCCCATTAATTTCCTATATGTGGCTAACTTCCTTCGCTCTCATGCACGTCTATTCCTTCACCACTTTTTCTAATGGTCTCCTAATCCACTCTTAATCACCTTCTAATCCCTTAACCCTAACACCACAAAATAAAATTCCTAAATTCAAATAAAAATCACCATAATTGCTCTCTTCCAATTCTCTACAAAATCCACGAAGGAATTAGCTTGAATCGGATTTGAAGAGAGATCTCAACTTTAAAGTTAGCTTGGAGATCGGTTTTGGTGATAAGAGCTTGATTTAGGGAAATAGAAGGTGAGTGGGATGATTCTCCTTATCTACTTATGTGTTATACTTCATATTTTCATTTATTACTTAATATTGAATCATATGAAGTGATTTGGAGAATGATTGGGTTATTTTAGACTTGTATTCATGTTATAAACATGTTTTCCTTAGCTAATTAATTGTTTAAGATCCTAATACTATGTTTTGAAAATAGTTAGTAAGCCCTAGATTTGATTTAGACAAATTAGGTGATTATTTGTGATATTATTTGATTTGGGATTAATTAAGTAGTGTAGTGATGTGCACATCATTAGAAAATATTAATTAATCCACTTGAATTGATTTGCAAAAAGGTTAGAAGCTGATTAAAGGGTTTGGGAGTTCTACATCCCTCATTAAAGTAATTAAAGACCTATAAGTCATAATTAGTATTTAAAAAATGGTTCCATCATTTTATAAATGAAAGTATATATTTTATAAAATGGATATGGGATTTATAAAATTGTAAAAAGGTGAATACTTGATTTCTTTTTATGAAGTGATTAAGTATTTTATAGGCTATTAAGTGATTAAAGTTAGTATGACATTTTATAAAATGGTTAATGATTTTATAAAATGATATAAAGAGATGTTTCACTCTTATTATTAAAATGATTACTAAAACAAGTAATATTTGAACAAGAAATAGTTGAATTGCCTATCAGATATACGTATGTGTATACGTGCATGAGTGGGTATACATATACGTGTATTTGGAATTAAGCAATGATCGAAACAACTCAAGTGTTGTAGCTAGAATTGTGATGAGAGTTGTGTTTGTAAGAGGTGAATATTTGTGTAATAGATTGTATATGTATACGGGAATTTTCCATATGTGTATATGGTCATGTATGAGACATCTTATGTAACTATAGCGACCACCTGATGCGCTAAGTTGCATAGGAAAGTGCCGGGTCGAGTAGTCACCCCAGGGAAGCTCGTTTGCAATTGTTTAGTTATATAAAAGTATTATTGAATATAAGTTCATTACGGACATTTCACATAGCCATAGCGACCATCATTTGTGCTATGTTACGTGATAGTATATCGGGTTGAGTAATTGTCCCGGTGAAGTCCGGAAATGTGAATTGTTAAGGTATTGTGTGTGTGCGCATAGGGGCGTGCACGACTGAGTGTATCGACACACGTAAAGCTACACACAAGGATAGAGGAAAATTCAAGTTGTGTAAATTTGTGATTTGAAGTCTATAGATTTAAGAGAATTTTGCCATGATCGCAACGGAAGAAACGGCGAGTCATTTGGAGCTACGGATCAAAACTTATGGGTGTTTGAAGGTTGATTCTGCCCTTAACAAGCATCCAGACATCTGACCTAAAGTCCCAGATGTCGGTCAGACGTCTGGATAAGCCCTGGGAACAAACAACAATATATGTCAAACATCTAACCCAAAATCTCAAATGTCTGATAGATGTTGCAGACGTCTGATAGTCTATTGTTCAAGTTATATCGATCGATCGAAATTTCAAAATGCAATAACATCCGCATACTGACTCGGATTGAAGCACCGTTTAAACCGGTGTTCATCAATATTTGAGGGCTATCAAATGGAAAATCTTTGTAGGTTTTGGATTACTTTGATTTCAGAGCTCACGTAGGGCCCACCCCGGCACCTATTCTAAAACCCATAGATTTTAAGGTAAATCGGGAGGATATACTAGGAGAGTATTATGACATTGGGGTTATGTGTTTGATTTGAAATGCAATTTGGATTAGTATTAGGTTTGGTTAGAGTTGTCCGATGGGTTTTTGGCCATGGGGAATGGAGCTGTGCGTGGCGATCCTATACGATTTGTGATGATGGCGGACTAGAACATAGAGATCACTAGTAGCGAGCCATCTAGGTTTTTATATAATAACGGGCTGGGACTCAGAGTTCCTCAGTAGCGAGTCTTATATGATTTGTGATAATAGCGGACTGAGACATGGAGTTCCTCTATAGCGAGTCATTTACGATTTCGATGATAACATGCTGGGACATAGAGTTTCCGAGTAGCGAGTCATCTACGATTTGGTCTTAGCAGTAGTGACCATACGCATTGTGGCCTACCTGTTTGGTTTTAGCCATAGGGACTATATGCGTTGGGGCATACCTTATTAATCTTAGCAGTAGGAATCGTGGCTTTGGGATCATCGTTTGATTATGGTGTATTGGTACTGTATTATTAGTAGTTTTTGGGCTAGTTTAGTGCAATGAGATATTTTGCTAACTTGTTGTTACAGGAGAAGAGCAAGTAATGGTATGATCCCCTACTTTTGAGATGGATTTATTGTACTTGTTTATAGGCAGTTCGGATTTTCCATGAGCCACGTTTGTAAAGAGGGCTGGCTATAATTTTGTTATTCCTATCAATTTGTATATTGTTTTCATATATAGTATTTTGAGATAGATCCCCTCACACTAGGGTTTATGTATAACCTGAGTTTTTGTCTTTGTCTGCTTATGTCATGACAACTCTCGGGTACTCAATTGAGTAGTTTGGGAGTAAGGTGCTTTTGGGGATAAGCAAGCAGAGTGTGCAGCTAGAGCATTTTGGAGGCATGGCATCGACATTTTGAGAGACATATACTTGTTATTTTTATTTTACATGACATACATTTTATTTATATAGGAGACTGTTGTATTAGATATTTATTCAGATTTCCTTGCTTTTGGAGTTGATGTATTCTGACTATTCCATACTGATATTTACTTGTCAGTTGCTTCTGCTAGTGAGGTTTCTTATATATTGTTATTTTATTTCTGTTCATGTAAATTCAGTATATTATATGTTGTCGTTCCATTGTGAGATTTTATCGATGTCTTGGTTTAGTGTTTTGTTCAAATTTTTACCCTGACAATCTATCTTTTGTGATATTTGAAAGTAGGCGATGTTGTAAGGCGCCGACTTTTAGGTATTACGAAGGGCGGGTCGTTACTTTCATTTTATATAAAACAACTTCTTTTTTTTCATTTCATATTTTTTTTTCATTCCTTTTATTTTCAAAACTTTATTTCCCATTCCAAACTCTTTTTTATTTCAATGGTTTCAGTAAAGTTTTTAAATTAAAAATCATTCCTTGTTCCATTTTTAAATCTTAAACAAAGCTAAAGATACTTTCTTTCTACTCTACACCTCATATACTCCACATCAAGACCCAAACTTTTCCCTCAAAGTCACGGTCGAGCTCATATCTGCCTAGGCCGAGCTAATCTAACCTTCTTAGGGTCTTAAAATGCAAACTTTTAGGAAGAAAAGTTAGATTCAGGAATTGGTGCAAAGTGTGGTGGTAGTTTGATTTGATTCGTGGGAATTTTGGTGAGTAAATCTCACCTTTTAAAAACAAAGTTTTACTTTATTATGGGTGTTGATAATAGTTGTTAGTTCTTTGATTTGGAGAGTAATACTGCTTGTTTTTATACATATATGTGTTTATATGTAATGATTTATTGTTGACTTGAAAATACAGTCGAAGTGTTTAAGTGATTATATGCAAGTGATGGTCTTTACTTGTTTATGGATGTTATTTACCCTTGTATATATGTATGGGCTTATGTATATGGATGTTTGGATGTTGAATGGAAAGTTAATACTTGAATTGGTTTATTGTCGACATCGAGATCCCATGTAGTTTAAAACTTGTTTATTTCCTTGTCTTTCTGAAATATTTTCTAAAAGTTTCCAAACTTTACTTTTGGGTTTCAAACCCTTTATACAAAGTTATTTTAGTAATTTAAATATAAAAGGAAAGGGTTTAAAGGCTATTTTGATATATAAAGTAAGTTAGGAAGTTAGGGTCCATATAGCGATAGTCACTATGGATGCAGTTCATAAATCGACCACTTTTGTGTAAACTAAAAGGAGTTTTTACTTTAAATATGTTTGACAGGCATTTCAAAACATATTATAAGTATTAAAAAGGAATTTTAAAATATTTTTAACAACTAATTATTATTTAATCAATTAATTAAGTAAGGTTTAATTAATTAATTAGTTAAGGTTTAATTAATTAATTAAGGTTTAATTAACTAATTAAGGTTTCATTAATTAATTAGGTAAAGGATAATTATTGTTTAATTAATTAAGTAAAGGATAATTATTATTAAACAAGGCATGGTACTATTTGAAATCGAAAAGTGAAGATAAGTATAGGATGTCTTACTTTCCATATGCAAATCTATACTCACGCTTAATGGTGGATTTGTCCACTATCGATAACTTGACCAGTTTTAAAATTTTTGAAAGTCGGTTTGAAGAGACCGGGATTGGGTAACATGAGTTTTCCGAAAACCACTTCAATCCAACGTAAGCATTTGAATTGGAAACATCTTAAAGATAATGGAATCAAAGACGAAGATCATTGAAGTGCAAGGGCTACTTCTACTAAAAAAGGATGTAGTATAAGTGTGCCTTCGGTTTTTTCATTTCCCGAACAACTTGTATGGACAAATGCTAGCATTACATTATCGCCCAAAGGGCAGTGTTAGCATTTTAAATGGGATTACTGCATAAAAAGCTAAAACATATCCTCAAGCCTCACAACCGAGAATGACTAAAATAGGGGATATGTTGTAAGGCTATGTTGGTCGCACCCATTAGGGTATAGTCATCATTCGATCTAGATCGATATTTCTATATTTTGTATGCTATGGCCTAGGTACGATTGTTGATCGTAACTAGGATGGTGACATATTCGGTACTATCCAGTAAGGGGTAGGCCGGTCTTGCCATGTAGGGGGTCCATGCGAGGCCCTCGATACATTTTATCTAGAGGCGTACTGTGGCAGGCGGTACCCCAGTAACCTTGTCATTGATGGAATTTTCTAATAAGTGCCTTACGGACTCGGTTGTGCCTAAATACATTAGAACGTGAGATGCAAGCATTCCAGCTATGTTCATTATTTATTTTAAACCCTATACATTATTATAATATAACTAGATTTATATTAAATTGTTTTGGTTATCTTAAGCTAAAAACTCATCCGCATTTATTTACGGCACGGTCTTACGAGATACCTTTACTTTTAAAAGAGTTTTATAAGTATAACAATTCAGTTGTTTGGAGTTTACTCACACCAGACCCATGTCTGATCTAGAGTTTTTCTTTCTTTCCCTAAAACCCTTGAGTACTCAAATTTGTATAAGTAGCCAAGTAGTCCAAGTTCTTAAAGATGCATTTTGGAGGAGCATGGAGTAGGTGGCTTCAATGTTAGCTAGTTATCTATTTTATTTTCGTTGTGTATGTATATTATGTATTAACATTGTAGGGGCGGGCAGTTATAACTATCCCCGGCTGAAGTTAGTACCTGTTGTAACTCTAATATTTCATTTTGGAAGTGACCATATGTACTTCCTTATGTTCAATTATATATGATTGTCTTGCATTGTGAGATTATGTGTTTCATTCTTCTTGTCTTTTCATTTCTTTTTATCCCAACGGCTTGTCTTTCGGACGTCAAGATGATCGGCAAATGGATACCATTGATGTATTAAGTGTCATCTTTAGGAGTAAGAAAGGTGGATCATTATAAGTAGTATCAGAGCTTAGGTTGAGTGAACATCTTGGCTTTGATTGGGGTCAACTCATTAGAGATAGAGTTAGTAATACCATAGAATGGATTTAGTTTGTGAGAGCACATAGTTGTGATATATATATATATTCAAAAAAATTCAATCAGCTTTGATATATTTGATTTAGTACCCTTTTCCCTTAAGATTATCTCGTCTAAGTATTCTAAAACTATCTTACTATATCCAGGTAATAAGAATGAGTAATAGGGTAAGAGGAGGTAGAGGAGCTAGTAGCACCACGACCACCAATGGTCGAGCTCCGAATGTTCGAAGAGTAGGCAGCACTAGTGCAGCCCCGTGTGAACTGTGCAACTTTGTGCAAAGACTATTCTAATCAGGGAGAAAAGCCATTTAAGGGAATGAAATCCATCATCAAAGTCAAAGCTTGGCTTCGTTCTTGCAATATTATTTTCAAAGGGCTGGATATTTCAGATGAGCAGAAACACTTTTTAGCATCTTGGTAGTTGCATGATAGAGCTACAACATTGTGGGACTCCATTACAGCGAATGTTCCAGAGGATGAGTTTTCCTGGGCTAGATTTAAGGAGATGTTTGAAGACCAGTTTATTCCCGCTGCAGGAAAGACCCATATGTATAGGAGTTTCTTGCATCTTAAGCAAGGAGATTTGTCGATGTCGAAATATAAAAGCAAGTTTAATGAGCTATCATGATTTGGTCTGGAGTTGATTGATACCCCACTTAAGAAGAATGAGATGTTTGTGATAGGAATGAGGGAAGTATTTTAGGAGAAGATGACCACCCATATGAAGGGATCTTTTGTGGATTTAGTAGATATGGCTTTATGGTACGAAGTTCTTGAGAAGAAGAAGTCGGAAGCGGCAATAACAGCAACTCGAACAAGAGGAAGTTCAACCGGCGATGGAAGGGAAAGTCAGGAGGAGGTCAAGGAAACAAGTTCAAGGATGTTGAGTGTTCTCAGTGTAAGCAGAAGGGCCATCTAGCAAGGTTTTGTAAAAATTCTGAAGCTTCAATGTAGTAGGCGGGACCTATCTCTCCAATGGTTTAGAAAACACTTTTCTAAAACTGTCAACAACCAGGGCATATAGTGTAGGATTACTCGTTAATGAAGAAATTAATGTCAGCAAACCAAGGTTTATGCCAGTAAGGATGAATCATCAACCTCAAAGGATGTGAAATGGAAGGGAGTTCTTGAAGGTACTTTAATTATCAATGGCATTTTTGTTCGAGTATTGTTTGGTACTGGGGCTTTCCATAGTTTCATTTCTATAAAATCGGTAGGTAAATTGCAACTTTTCCCAAGAATTGTACAAACCCATATATGTGTGTCTAACCCTATCGTAGGTACGACTAATCTGTGCATGATTTGTGAAGATATACTGATTACTTACCTAACCCACCATTTTTCATGTGACCTATATGTTTTGGATTTTAATGGGTTTGATGTTATACTGGGAATGGACTTGTTATTGAAGTACAAAGCTATTCTAGATTGTGTTGAAAGGACAATATTATTACAAAATAAGAGAGGGGAGCATGTGGAAGTGTCAAGTGACGAGCCTAACAAGCGAATGAGTAGTTTCTTGTAAGCTCTTGAATCGTCCCAAAAAGAGTTAGGTTCAATAGTTGTCGTTAAGGATTTCCTAATGTTTTTGAAGAAGTTAACAGTCTACCTGCACATCGAGAGATTGAGTTTGGTATTGACTTAATTCCCAATCCTGGTTGAAAATCTATTATTCAACCTATTCGTAAAATGGCTACAAGAGAGAAGGAGTTAAGGGATCGAATGGATGATTTGTTGAGAAGAGGACTAATTAGACCAAGTTGCTTAAGTTGGGGAGCAGCGGTGATTTTTGTTGCAAAGTCTGATGGTTTTTTGAGACTTTATGTGGATTATAGGGATCTAAACAAGCAGACAATTCAAAACAAGTATCCCTTACCCTGTATAGATGATATGTTCGACCAACTTCATGGTGTTAAAGTATTTTCCCAATTGGACCTTGCTACAAGATTTCACTAGTTAAGGGTAGTGGAGGATAGTATACCCTTAACATCATTTAGAAGACTGGATTATTTCTTCGAGTGGTTGGTTATGCCTTTTGGGCTAACCAATGCACCCACTTATTTTGCAGATCTTATGAACTGAGTTTTTAGAGATGTGTTGAATAAGTTTGTGTTAGTCTTTATAGATGATATCCTTATTTACTCTAAGTCCGAGGAAGAACACAAACACCATTAGGAAGTGGGCTGGAGGCATTAAGGAAGCATGTTTTAAAAGCTAAATTTTCTAAGTGTCATTTTTGGCAGTTAGAAGTAAGGTTGCTTGAACATGTTGTGTCAAGGGATGGAATTTCGGTTGATCCGACAAAGGTGGTAGTTGTTCAAGAGTGGAAGACACCGCATGTAACGACCCGGAATTTCACTACTTTGATTTTCGAATATTTAATTAATTTTAAATATTCAATATATAGGTTCTATAATGAAAATAAAAAAAATTAAATAATAAATAATGATGGTGAATTATTTTTCAAATTTGATTTACAAAAATATTTAGTTCGAAGAAAAATCGAAAATGTGACCGGAATTCGTTTTTCGGATTTTCGACTTTTCTTCAAATAAAAGTTGTCGGAAACATTATGAACTCTTTAGCATAAGTATACATATTTGTAAATAAGTTAGGATATGTGTGTGTGTGTGTGTGTGTGTGTGTGTATTAATGTATGTATATATGTATTATACTTATGTATACAAAGTTAAAATATAATATAAGATACTTAAAGGGACATGATGTGACATTAGGGAGAAAACATGTTTTTACACTCAAGTACATGCATCAATTTCATGTTGGCTTGGATTACAAAGGGGAGAGGCTAGGAAAACGTGAGGGAGAGGTGGGGAGACATGGAGGAGAGGTGGCATTCATTTGTGGAGGACAAAGTACGCATGGGCAATTTGGTAATTTGCTATTTCTACTTTGTACAAAACTAAATTCTTCTTCTCTTTCTTTCTTTGTTTTATTTCCTCTCATTTTCAGAAAAAAAATTCTTTAAGTTTTTCAAAACTCTTTAATTGCTTCACTTTAGAGTTCTAAAGAATTTAAATTTGAATTTTTACTTCTTTTTAAATGTTTTGAAAACTTAGTTCTAAACTTTTTCTTTGTCCATTTTCCTTCCACTTCATTCGGCCATAACTTCCTCTAGACTACACCAAATCAAGATTTTCATTTTTTCCAAACCATGTATAATTCCAATGGCTACAACTTTTTATTTGAACCACCTTTTCAAATTTTGAATATTTTTGGGTCAAAATACTTTTTTTTCCCGACTCGTTTTCGGACCTATATTTTCATGTCCGAAAATATCACTCTTTCTTTCGACCATATCTCCCTCAAAACAAATCGAAATTGAGTAATTCTTTTTTTGATATGATAGAGAATAGAATTTTCAAGAACTATTTTTTTGACTAATTTTTAAAATTCTAAGAATAACATGGCCAATAACTAAGGAGAAGATGACCCATTTTCGAGTTGATTTTGTGGGTTTCCAAGTTTTGCAAGTTCTAAAGTATTTCAAGTTTTCAAAAGAGTTTTGCAAAATTTTGGTGAGTAAACTTCTTAATTTTTGGTAAAGTTTTTACCTTTGCATTTATTAACTATTTGGTGGTAAAAAAATTTGATTGTTTAGTCGGATTATTATATGGTTTTGATGCGTATATATGTTGCTTATATATGTGAATGCATGTGGTTAAGTTAGTGTGTGCTTGAATGTGAAGTCTAGAGTTTTGTGAATGATGTAGAAGTATGATCTTGTTTATTTTGGTTTGTGGTATGATTAAGTTGTTATGGACATAATTATGTGGTTGTTATGCAAAGAAAAGTAACAAAGTTAACAATTAGATTTGGTTATCGATGAGGAATCCTTTGTGAAGAGTACGAGTATAGGTTTGTAATCAAAATCGATTTTAAAAGTTAGAAACTTGGTTTCAAATTATTTATTTTGTGTTTTGAAAAGTTAGTAAGCTTTCTAGTATTAAGTTTCCAAAGAGAAAAACTGAAACATTTGCAAGTATGACACCCATAACGATAATCGTTATGGATGAAGTTTAGGTAAAGGTCCATTTTTTTTGAAAATTCAGTTTCATACTTTAGGATTATTTTGGAAAGGTTTTGTAAACTTAATAAAAATGTTTTAGAAAGTTAATTAAGTTTTAATAATTAATTATTAATTAATTAAGCTTGGTAATTAATAATTAACTAAGTATTAAACAAGGTTCATTAATCTTAATTAAATAAAGATTAATAATAGTTAATTATCCTTTAAAAGTAAGATTACTTTTTAATTAATTATGAGTTAAGCATATGGTTTGTTTTTAATTAATTATTAATCAAATATAAGGTCGATATTTATTTATTTAATTAATCAAGTGTTTAACTATTTTTAACGATAAATTAATTAAGGTTTTAATTTAAAATAATTATTTATTAAAGGTTTAATTTATTATTTAAGTTTTAATAAAATTTTATTTAATTAATTAATTGAGGATAATTAATTGTTAATAAAGGTTTTAATTATTATTTAATAATTAATAAAGGATTAATTAAGGGTTTAAATTATAAATAAATTATTTATTAAAGCTTTATTATATATTAATTTATTAATTTATAATTAAATTAAGTTAAAATTTAATAAATATTAGTTATGATTTAATAAAGAATTTAACTTGTAATTAATCATTTAAAAGGGAATTTTAAGTTTTAAATCCTTTGTTTCGAGATACAAATTGTTTTGAAAGTACTTTTTTCCAAAGATGGTTTTGAACACAAGGGATTCAAATGTCGATACCATTAATTAGACAAACAATTATGAATGAGTTATGTAAATAGTTTGATTGCATGGACATGTGTTGGCAGAATAAATCTCCGTTCTGCTATAAGTTGATTGTTTGGACATCTGATAGTAGAATAAATCCATGTTCTGCTATACTGTAATTGTTTATTGTACGGACATATGTTTAGTAGCATAAATTCCCATTTTGCTATAAGTAGTGAATTGTTTGGACAACTATTTAGCAAGAAAAATCACTATCCTACTATTATGTTATTTGGACATGTATATGCTAGTTGAGTTGTATTGATATGCTATTCCCTGATTTGGATATGAATTGCATTTACATATATGTTGACTTATGTGAATAAATAGTTAAGTGACTTGAAAGTGAAATTAATGTTAAATGGTTACTTAAATTACTACCATTGGGATTGCTAAGCCTCATTTTGAAATTATAAAGTATGATTTTGAATTAATTTCAATTTTTTAATCAATTTGGGGTTAAGGTTTATAAATGATTTTTCAAGTTACATTATTATTTTATAAAGGTATTTATAAATAATAACTTGTTTATAAAAATGGGTTTTACTAACAAAAAGGTTTATTTCAAGTGATTTAAAAGGATGAGCTGTAAAGGATATTTTGTAAAGGATTTTTCTTAAAGAAGATATATGAAAGGAGTTTTAAATGGGGCAATGTTTTAGAGGTTTGTAAAGGGGTTTTGTAAATTTACTTGTAGGCTTATGTAAGTGTTTTATAAATTTATTTTGGAAATTTATAAAGGTATTTAAATGTGAAGGGAGCTTTTAAAAGGGAACTTTTATAAAGAATAAGTGGATTCGTTTATAGTAAGTAATGTTTTCAAAAATAAATTTGAAAGGAGGAATTTTCCAAACGTTTTGATAATATACTTATACCCATAATATAAGTATAAATATTTTCCAGGTAAAATGGGGAAGTAAGGGTTTTGGAAATAGTATTGTGTAATGATCTTTTGATTAAGTTTTATAAAGTGATTTGTTAACTAAAGATTAAATTAATAAAGCTTAATGGATCCCATGTGGAATTAAATCAATGTTTGTATGATTGTGTATTTGATATTTAAATAACCAACTAACAAACTTGGACCAAAACATAACTTTGGAAATATCTAGGAGAAATACGTGGGTTATATGGCACAGTCATCACCAATGATGTTGCACCGTGTGTATAAATCTCATTTTGTTCTTCTAGGATAAATGATAAGGAAATTCGTCCACTAACGATTAGAAGGTGACCTCCACTCTTATCTTGTCTGTTTATTTCCTATAAAACTGGGGTTGAGTTTACCGAAAATTATCGAAAGTTGTTTCGAAGAGACCGGGATCAGATATGTTATCTGAAAACCACTTCGATCCAACTCAAGTGTTTAAAATAAAGACATCTTGAAGTGTATGGAATCGAAGATGGAGTTTTGAAGTGTAAGGGCTATTTGCTACTAACATTGAGGATGATTTGAAATGGGTGTAGTGGAGGTAGCGCCTTCGGTTTGTCCATCTCCTGGACAACTTGTATGTATGAATGCTGGCATTGCATTACTGCCTAGAGGGCAGTGTTAGCATTTGAAGTGGGAAATGCTATATAAAGGTAAAACGTAGCCTCAAGCCTCATCATCCAGGAAATGACAAAAATCGGACGTGCAGGAAGGCCATGTGGGTCAGTCCCATCAGGGTATGGTCATCCAAAATCTAAATCGATTACTATCTACTCATGCATGCTTCGGGGGCCAAAGTGGGTTGATCATATTCGGTATTACTAGTCAAGTGGTAGGCTAGTCCGGTATGGAAGGGGTACAAGATGTTCTTTTCAGACCCTGGTGCATTTTATCTAGAGATGTACCTTCGGAAGGTAGTCCCTTACCTTGTTATAGTATGGAATCCATTCTCCAATACGTACCTTTATGGTTTTAGATGCCAACTATGTTGAAATGTGAGAAGCAAGCATTTCAACTATATTCATATTTTACTTGAACCATTAGACATTATTATAATATCACTGGATTTTCTATAAAAAGTGTTCTGGTTATCGTAAGGTAAAAACCCGTTAGTGTTTATGTGCCGCATGGTCTTACGAGATACCTTTGATTTTAAAAGAGTTTTAAACATAATAATTCAGTTGTTTGAATTTACTCACACCAGACCCACGTCTGACCCGGAGTTTTATTTTCATTCCCTAAAACTCTTGGGTGCTCAAATTTATACGAGTATCCAAGTGATCCAGGTTTCTCACGACTGCATTTTGGTGGCGCTGGAGCAGGTGGTTTCACCGTTAGCTAGTTATTATCTATTTCCACTGTGTATGTATGTATGATATATGTACCAATTAGATAGGGCCAGGTTGTTATAACAGTCCTAGGGTAGAATTTGTATTAGTATGACTCTGATGTATAATTTTGAAAATGACTTTGTAAAGAATTATTTTGATTAATATATGTTATTCCATTGTGTTGTGAGTTTCTGTGATTGTTTTGTTTCTTTTTATCTTCTATCTTCTTTCTTTCCCATAATGATCGATCTTTCTGGTACTTGAATGCTTGGCACGTGATACAGTGGACGTATTAGTGTCAATTTTCGAGGGTCGAAAGGCCCGTTCGTTACACCGTAGACTGTGACGGATGTTCGAAGCTTCTTAGGCTTGGCCGGATATTGTAAAAGGTTCATCCAAGACTTCTTCGAGATTGCCTTGCACCTGACCAAGCTGACGAAGAAAGAAGTTAAGTTTATTTAGACTCCCGAGTGTGAAGAAGCATTCATTGAGCTAAAGAAGAGTTTGACCAACGCTCCAGTTCTAGCTATTCCAAATGGAGTTGAAGGGTTAACTTTATATACAGAGGCCTGTAGTGTAGGATTGAGTGCAGTTCTGATGCAGCATGGCAGAGTTGTTGCTTATGCCAGCAGGCAGCTAAAGCCTTATGAGAAGAATTATGGAACACATGATTTGGAGTTATTAGCTGTAGTGTTTGCATTGAAGATGTGGAGGTATTACTTGTTGGGTGAAAAGTTTGTCTTCACGGATCATAAGTCCTTGAACTGTCATTTCACACAAAAAGATTTGAATATGAAGTAGCACCGGTGGTTAGAATTTCTGGTGGAATACGACTTGGGTATTTTATATACGCCGGGAAAGGAAAATATGGTAGTGGATGCTCTAAGCAGGAATGTAGTTTGTGCTATTTTGGAAGTTACTCTGACTCTTCTATAGAGGATTGCAAGTAAACAAAGAGAAGATAGGTGCTTGATGGAAATCATCCAGGATATAGATGAAGGTCATGGGTCATGTTTTAAGATAGATCATCCTGGTATTTTGCGTATGAAAGAGAGGATATGTGTTCCTAATGTCAATGGTCTTAGGCAGGAAGTTTTAACAGAGTGTCATCGATCCAAGTTGATTATACATCTTGGTGTTTCGAAGATGCGTTGGGATATGAAGCGGGTATTATGTTAGAAAGGGATGAAGAGGGATATCTCAATCTATGTTTGCTAATGTGCGAACTGCCAGCAAATCAAGGGTGATCACTAAAGGACTGCTGGGTTACTACAACTATTGGAGATCCAA
The DNA here is from genome assembly GCA_030737815.1 of Allium fistulosum. Lineage (NCBI taxonomy): Eukaryota > Viridiplantae > Streptophyta > Magnoliopsida > Asparagales > Amaryllidaceae > Allium > Allium fistulosum. The sequence continues at coordinate 918,638,565 of CM060901.1, read as the reverse complement.
ATTGGAAATGGAAGCAAGTATCTATGAATTTTATAGATGGTTTGCCTCGATCGAGAAAAGGAAATGAAGGGGTTTGGGTCATTGTGAATCGGCTAACCAAGAGCGCCTATTATATTCCAATAAAGCCGACGAGGACTGCATGAACTTTAGCAGAGATTTATATGAGAGAAATCATCTGATTGCATGGAGTTCCAGTTAGTTTTATAAGTGATCCAGATTCGATCTTTACCGGTCAGTTTTGGGAGATGTTACAAGTAGCTTTGAGAACAAAGCTAAGTTTGAGCACATCCTACCATCCTAAAACAGATGGGCAAACAGAGAGGGTGAACCGAAGCTTGGAAGATCTTTTGAAAGCATGTATCTTCGACCTTGGAGGATCGTGGGAAGATCATCTGCGCTTGGTGGAATTCTCTTACAATAATAGTTATCAAGTAAGCATTATCATGGCACCCTATGATGCTCTATATGGATGGCCATGCAAGTCACCAGTGTGTCGGATAGAAATCGAGGATTGGATAGTGTGTGGACCTAATATGATTCGAAAAGCTATGAATAAGGTTGGTGTGATCAAGAGGATGATGAAGGAAGCTCAAGATCGATAGAAAGCTATGTCGATCGAAGGCGAAGAGATTTGGAATTTGCAGTCAGAGACTTTGTGTTTGTAAAGATTTCTCTGATTAGAGGAGTTGTTCAATTTGGAAGAGCAGGGAAGTTGACGCCAATGTATGTTGGACCTTTTCGAATTCTTGAGAGGATTAGGCCACTTGCCTATCAAGTTGAGTTGCCAAAGAGATTGTCGGGAGTTCATAATGTTTTTTATGTATCACATTTAAGCAAGTATGTGCATGACCCATCGCCGATTGTGGAGTCATCCGTTCAAGAGGATTTGGAGGTGGAACCAAACCCGACTGTGGTAAGGCATACAGTTTGCATTATGGATCAAGTTGTGAAACAATTGCGTAATAAGGTCTTGAGATTGGTTAAGGTTCAGTGGAGTGAAGATTCTCAAGACTGCACGTGGGAGACAGAAGATTGCATGAAGGAAGCTTATCCCTAGTTGATGATAGAATAGTAATTTTCTTGTTGTGTGGATTGTGTACTCACCATTTATGATGTAGTTGCTTAGTATGTATATTTTGTATGTGATTCATCATATATAATATATGCCCTCTTAAGTTATTTGAGTTATCTTTTGGTGTATTAATTTCGGTACAAAATTCTTTTAAGGGGGGTGAATGTAACGACCCATAATTCAATCACTTTAAATATGAATATTTGATATAATTTTAAATAATTAATTAATGGATTTATAACTCAAATAGATCTATTTTAAGTAATACCTAATGATGGTGGAGTTGTTTAAAAATTTGGTTTACAAAAAATAATTAGTTTGGAGAAAAATAAAAAATGTGACCAAAAGTTGTTTTTCTGATTTTCGAATTTTCATCGTCTAAAAAATGTCGGAACTGATTATGTATATTAGAGTATATGTATATACACACTTAAATAAATAACCTAAGCTTTAGTGAAGAAAAGTTTAGGGTCAAATAAGTTTAAAAGTAAGTTTGACTTTACTTTTCCTTTATTTAAAAAAAAATATAAAAGGTAACTTCACATCATGGGAAGAAGTGAAGTGATGGAATGAGCGAGAGGTGATGGAATGCGTGTAGAACCGGGCAAGAGAAGTGATGTGGCAACAAAGTATGGAGGGTAAGGGCTAAGGAGTAAAAAGTTAAACTACAATATTTCATTTTATATAAAAGCAACTTATTTTCTTTCATTTCATATTTTATTTTCATTCCCCTCATTTTCAAAACATTATTTTCTTCCATTCCAAGCTCCTTTTTATTTCAATGGCTTCACTAAAGTTTTTGAATTAAAAATCTTTCCTTTTTTCATTTTTAAACTTAAACCAAGCTAAAACTACTTTTATTCTTCCTTCTCTACACCTCATATACTCCACATCAAGACCCAAACTTCTCCCTCAAACTCATGGCTGAGCCCATGTATGCCTAGGCCGAGCCCATCTAGCCTTCTTAGGGTCTCAATAAGCAAACTTTTAGAAAAAAAAGTTAGATCTGGGTGTTGGTGCAAAATGTGGTGGTGGTTTGATTTGATTCTGTGGATTTTGGTAAGTAAATATCACCTTTTAGAAACAAAGTTTTAAACTTCATTATGGGTGTTAATAATAGTTGTTAGTTGTTTGATTTGGAGAGTAATATTGCTTATGTTTATACATTCTTGTGTTTATATGTAATGATATATTGTTGACTTGAAAATAATCGAAGTGTTTATGTGATTATGTGCAAGTGATGGTCTTTACTTGTTTATGGATGTTATTAACCCTTGTATATATGTATGGGCATATGTATATCGATGTTTGGATGTTGAATGGAAAGTTAATACTTGAATGGGTTTACCGATGACATCGAGATTGTGTGTAGTTTAAAACTTGTTTATTTCCTTTCCTTTTTGAAATGTTTTCTAAAAGTTTCCAAACTTTAATTTTGGATTTCAGACCCTTTATACAAAGCTATTTAAGTAATTTAAATATAAAAGGAAAGAGTTTAAAAGCTATTTTGATATATAAATCAAGTTAAAAAGTTATGGTCCATATAGCGATAGTCACTATGGATGAAGTTCATAAATTGACCACTATTGTGTAAACTAAAAAGAGTCTTTACTTTAAATATGTTTGAAATGTATTTTAAAATATATTATAAGTATTAAAAAGGAATTTTAAAATATTAAATATTTTAAATAATTAATTATTATTTAGTCAATTAATTAGTTAAGGTGTTAACTCAAAAAATGGATCAACACCCTGAATTGAGTGTGAAAGCACCAACCATGTTCTTATAGAGTAATAATATAGAAAATAAATGCAAAAAGGCATAAATAGTAAAAAGACAAGAAGGTTTTTATTGTGGTTTGGCTGTTAATAAACCCTACGCCCACTTTATAACTTTATATTAACTGATTGTTGTTACAAGTTGAATCAGATTATAATATGATTGAATCTTCTAAGTTAGACCAATTCACAAGTATAAGAGTTCATTGGAGAATAACAGTGAACCCCTAGATGACTATTGTGTGGGAGGAGAAGAGTGAAGAATAATCTCTGTAGAGTTCCAGTAGCCAATCCAGAAGATCATGTTTATGTTGCAAGTAGGACTGCATTTATAGGGGTTGGATAGCTATTGGGCTAGGCCGCTTTGCCAGAAGCTTACACTCGATGATACGAAGGTGCTCCGAGAATTTCATTGCGATCCAACTTAACCTGATGGATCGCTAGCGATCCACGTACTTAAGGTATTTTTGGATCGTTTCCCTTGGGTTGCATTCCTTGCCTTACGTAGTTGCTTTCTATGTAATTTCTTAGCTAGTTGTCTTGTTTTGATGATGATTCATGTGCAGGTTGGATTGAACTATGACTTCAATCAGATAGATCTTTGCTTCTCGAACCAGGTTGCTTGGAAGGCTATGAAACTTGGCATACACCCCTAGAAATGATATTGACTCATGATGCAAGAGGTTTGAACGACCTATGCGGAGTCCTTATGGATCACTAGCGATCCATAAGTGATGATCCCATTAGTTAATTTCTGTGTGTTTCTCCTTGAGTCCTTCTTGGCCTATTCTTCTGGTCCTTTTGGTTGATTCTTGAGTTGTTTTGCCTTGGCCTAGATGTTCTAGCTCCTATTGAATTCTGCTAGGTTAAAAACCCGGTTAACATTCGCCCCCAGAATACGCCTTTGTTGGAAACAAGGTATGTTATGTGATGTGCACGTAAATGTGCATATTTTTACATCCATATTTAATCTATTTTTATTTTAAAAAATTTGTCATAATTGGGTATTTTTACATGTTTAAAACCAAATTTCAAAAATGCTTTCAAGTCATCATTCATACATAAATTTGGGGGTAAAATGGTAATTTTGTGCATGAATTAATTTAGAGAATATTTATTTGCACATTTTCTTGTTAATTATAGGAATTTTTGGATGGAAATATGAAGGTGTCTCATGGAAATATGCATGCACAAGGATGGAAACAAAGGAACGAAGATGAAAATAATTCAAACTCATGCATCATGGAGGACCCAACCTACCCACTTACCTTACAATTAGAAGCTAATGGACAAGTTAGTGGAGGTTAAAGTTTCATGCATACTTGATGATGGATTATTTAGAGACTAATGATGACTTGGTGGCCACAGTTCCTAAAGGGTTTTTGGGAAGCACCCTAAAATATGGATTAGGGTTTTGTGCATGTATAAATAGCCCTCTTAGAGTCTTCTCTTCTTTTATTTACTTAGGAAATTAGCATGCAAGTTGTAGCCTCAAAGTTATATGAAATAAAAAAGGCTTTCTAAGCCTCTTGTTCTTTTACTTCTTCCTTGTCCTTATTTTATTTTCTTGTTCATATTTATTTACATGCTCTTTCATTTCATGTTAGTAGCTTAGTTTTACTTTTATGCAAATAGTTTAGTTTTTTTATTCTGATTAGCTCTTACCTTCTTTGTTTTTGTTTAAATGTTGAAATTTACATGTGTTGATTTGATAACACAAATGCGTAGCTAAACCCCTTCAATTTAGGGGTAATGAAGCTCTCTAAAATTATGTAAATTCAACATATTTTGTTATTTATGGTCTCTTTTTTAATGCTTCATGAAAGTGAATGTTGATGTAAGTTTATAAAAAGGAATTTGATAGCCTATGTTGTAATCACAAATGGGCTATTCTTACTCCACATAAACACAATTTACATCATCATTTTACTAATTGATTTTTGATTATGGAATTAAAGCAGAAACAATATTTGATCTATATTACTAAATACAATAGTAAATAGATCATGCTTAAAATAGCTTTTGCTTTGACTTCATTTTCATTGAAATTGATAAGTGGTTTTATGTATTGTATTATAGTTTAATGGTTTAAGTTATGTTAATTAATAACATAAATAAACCATACTTATGATAAATACATCACTAATTCCATTTAAGATCAAAATAGAGAGACCATAGATTATTTGTTTATTGATTTACAAAAATATGAGAGTGGATTTGCCTCTAAATTGATTTCTAAACTCATATTTTCATTCACTTATTCTAGCTAGTTTTTACATTTATAGCTAATCACAATTTCAAGTTTGATTTAATTTGATTGAATAGAAATTTTAAAATCTATATAATTCCTTGCAGATCGACCTGTATTCACCACGTACTAGAATTGTACGCCGTGCGCTTGCGGTTTATTTTTAAATAAAATTTATCGGCTATTTTCTAATTCAATGGAAACTAGCCGTTAAACAAGTTTTTGGCGTCGTTGCTAGGGAATTAGTTTTGATTTTAATTTCTATTCTTTGAATTATTTTTGTTTGATTTTTGTGTGTTTCATTTTGTGTGTGTGTTGCATTTTTTTTTAAAAGAATTTTTTCTTGTGTAACTGTGTTTGATTTTTATAGCATTTTATTTGTGTGCTTATTATTCTAGTTTCCTTTTCCATTTGCATTTTCATATTAAATTTTTTTTTTTGCACACTTCTACTTTAACTTCCATTTTAGTTGCATTTTAGTCTTTGGTTCATTGGCATTTTAGTTTGCATACTTTCATTTGCAATTCTATAAAAAGACATCAAAAATTTCAGTTCAATTATTTATTTATTTATTTATTTTCATTTGCATTTTACACTTTACATTGCTCTCTGTTTACATCTGTCATATTTGCATAAAACTGTTTACATTTAACCACTGCTGCCTTGTGCACTTGAGACACATATCATACTCAATAAACCATCACAGTGCACAAGTCTAACTCCCCACCGTTTGATTACTATTGCAATCCCATAGCCTCATTAAAATTGCTACTTTCACTCCAAAACAGTTACCCCCTGCATAACTTCCACCACCACCCCAACTTCCTTCTACCACCTCTGCCAACCTCTACCTTCGAATCCCTGTGCAACTACACTAATCACCTCACTACAACATCTTCCCCCTCCACTGTCAACACTGAAACACAACCGCAGACCATCCTCCTCGACCACCTGCATACTTGCAACAACGGATTATACATACACACACCTCTACTGCCAAACTTCAAAACCACTGCAGTGCACAACAACCAGCCTCTCCATTGCTGTGCACACAATAGTGTCACCATACCATATATTCTACTCCTCTATAATCCACTACTACATCCTATACTTCCATCACGCTCCTACATCACCCAGTTGCATTACAAGTTGACACTCACCACTGCTTGCTTTCAACCATCAAGTATGTACCTCATATTCATCTCTTCACCAATACAATACCCAATCACCACTCAACATCACATAAAATACTGCTACCACCAGCAAACACATAGCCTGTTACATAGCCATAAACTTCTCGACAGTTCAACAAGTTTATGTGCAAGCTCCTCACATTCAAACACTGCACTGTATCACTAACCCCCTGAACCACCAGAACAACTTCTTCATTCTTCCACCTCCATCAACAAGCAAACTACCAAAGCAAACATCACTGTCGCTGCCTGCCTTCACTATTTCAACCCATACAACAACCTCCCAGTGGACACGACCTTATACATCAACACAATCAACTTCCACCAGTCACCAACTCCACCAGTACAAACCCCTGCTGCTCCTACAACTTCACTCATCTACATTCCATCCACTTCAGACCACCCTCAACTACCACTTCTCCTATAAACACTCCTCTGTCCATCACCTATCCCCAAACTTAAAACTTCATCACTCCACCCCCACTAAACCACTGCACACTGCTTGTTCTTCCCTACTTCACCAAATTCACCAACAAACCCGAAGCATACTCCTCCACTTCACCAACAAACCCGAAGCCACTTCTTGCAACCACCATTCCTTTTTCATCCATCAGTACTGCTGCTTGCACCACACAATTACAACCCTCTGACCACATCAAACTTACTGACACACATCCCTTCTATTGCTACATCCTGCAACTCCAACCACTGCACAGTGCCATTTCAACAACCATACTTACATTCACATACCAGTGCTCGACCAAGCAATAGCACATCCACGTACATCTAACCTCTGTTACAACCTTACTATTGTTACCACCAAACTCCTACTACAACCACGGTCAACAACATCTTCACCAGAAAATACGAATACAAGATCTTCAGATCACAACATATCCACTAGCATCCCCTTCAGATCACAACATAAACCACTACTCCACCTTCACCTTCAACTACATCCCTCACCAATCCCATACTTGCACTGTTACACCACCGCAACCACGCAATCGCTGCAAACTCGCGACGACCTCCTTCAAACTACAGCAGTTCCTCCGACCAGTCCCAAATCACTTCGAAACCGTTGCCACTTCACCCGAAGTGCATCAGAAATCAATTTTGATTTAGGGAATTTCAATTTTTTCTGGGAATGAACGAGAAGTCGGTTGTTTTGATTTGTTTTGGGAGAAAGTCATTTGTTTTTATTTTATTTTTTTCGTCTGTTTTGATTATCTTGGGTTAACATCAAGTATTAAGGGTTGGGTTTTGTTTTTGAATTATGAATTTGTTTTTGTGTTATTTTAATTTATTTTGTTTTAAATCCTTTTAAGTTCCATCTTTAAAAAAAAGAAAAAAAACAAGTTTGCAAATAGATAAAAAAAGAAAAAAAATTGCTTTCATTTTCGTTTAGGCAAACGATAAAAATTACCTTGCTTTTGTTTTCGTTCGATTTTTTTAGAAAAAAAAGAAAAATAATATTGTATATACCTTGTTCGACTCCTTTTTCAGGTTGCAAAAGCAGACATTTATAAGGAATTGCTTGTCAAATAACCACTCTGCTTGCTTGCCAAAAATATCGCCGCTAAAAAAATTGCTAATAATTTGCACGCTTTGGTATCGTGCTCTCATCTCTAGTTTTATTTTATCTTGCATTGTTGGTTGCTTGCATTTATATTTATATAAATAAATTTAAAAAATTCCGAAAAATCAAAACAAAAACAAATTTCATTGTAGTTGCATTGGTAAATTCACATTTAATTTCTGTTGGCATTCATCTTATTTTATTTTCTTTTCTAAGGGCAACACCCAAATCCACATAAGGTGGGGGATTTCATCACCCCTTCCTTGGCCTATAAGTCGCATTTCATTTTAGAATTTTGACTAATAATAATGGTTAGACTTCAGACTTAAGGGAGCCGCGGGCTCACCTAGGGCTTAATTGTATCTTGACAATTGTCTTCTTTGAACAATTTTATTTCTTGGTTTCTAGGCTACGGCAGAGCAATAACCATTTATAAATATTATGGTGATTCATAAATATTATAGTGGTTATTTCTCTGAAGATATTTAAACTTTCGGCTGCATTGCTACGGTGATTCGTAGTGCGACGATAACTCTTGGTCGTTACCTGGCTAAGAAATATTTTGTTGATTTAAGGCAAAGTGTGATTATACAATTTTGGGTTAGGAGCTACTAAGGACAGAAAATTTGTAATTAAGTCCTTGCATTCATTTAGTTGCATTAGTTCATGCATATTTAAAAAAAATCAAAAATCCAAATCTAAAAAAAAAATTGTAACTTTAACTTAACTTAGTTTTTTACTTTAAATCCAAAACAAAAAAAATATCCTTTTAAATCCTTTCCTTTGAAATTTTTCAATCAAAATCAAAAATCCAAAAAAAAAAATTCTTAAGTTACTTTTTTGAAAAAAAACAAAAATCCAAGAAAAATTATACAATCTTTTCAAAAACAAAGCAAAACATATTAAAAAAATTTGAAAATTCAAAAGCAAAAGCAAAAAAAATCAAATTCCCATTTTGCATTTTCTAAAACAAAAATAAAAAAATTTCCTTTATTAAATATTTGAAAATTCAAAAAAAAATACAAAAACAAAAACATAAAAAAAATTTGAAAAGCCAAAAATCAAACTTCTCTTTTGAAGAATAAATTTCTCTTGGTAAATATTTTTTCCTTTTAAAAACAAAATATAAAAAAACAAAAACAACAAAAACAATTTCACTTCATTTTCCAAATCTTGTTTCATTCTCTAAAACTCGATTCTAACTTCTTTCTCTTCCCAACTTTTAATTGTGCATGAGTACTTGGACTCATGACACAACAACCAATCGTTGGACTCGCGACTTAACAACTAATCGTTTAACTCGAACAAATGATCCTCTTGAAATGGCGAATGAGAACGTCCCTCAAACCCTTATGGATAGAATCTTCCCGATAGAGTTTCTATCCCATCTTACATCACGTTACCTGCTCCAATGGGTAACCATTTCGAAATTCACTCGAACCATATTGACATGCTTCCAAAATTTGGCAATTTTAAACACGATGACCCATACATTTTCTTGACAAAATTCGAACAAGTTTGCGCAACCATGAAACTCCAAAAACTTTCTGACGACGGAATCAAACTTTGATTAATTCCATTTGCTCTTACAGATTACGTTGAAAAATGGTTGTACAGCTTGCCGTCAAACTCGATTAAAACTTGGGAAGAATTTGTGAAAGTTCTCTTAAAAAAGTTCTACCCCATGGAAAGATCATCTAAAATCCAAAACGAAATCATAAATTTTCATCAATTCAAGGGAGAACCATTCGGAAAATATTTTGAAAGATTCAAAGAGCTTTTGATAAAATCTCTACACCATAACTTTCTAAAATGGATGCTTCGCCAAATCTTATACGATGGACTCGAAAACAGCTCACAAACTATGCTCGAATCAATGTGCAAAGGAAACTTTCTCGCCTAACATTACGACGATGCTTGGCAATTTCTTGAAAACCTAGCCGAAAATTCGTCCCAATTAGAACGTTCAAACAAAAAATCAATTTACTCATGATCAAGCGCACACTCGATATGATCATCTTTGGCCTTGGAAGCAAAAATTGACGCAATGATTAATAAATTCGATAATGTTTTCTCATCGAACCTAATGAACCAAGCTTCCCAACCCATGTGTTATAAATGCAACGATCCTAATCATATAGCCGATCAGTGCCCTAATTATGTCGAACATCTCAACGCTTTCGACAAGATTAAAAATGATCTGTTTTCTCCAACGTACAATCCTGCTTGGAGAAATCATCCGAACTTTGCTTGGAACCAAAACAATCCCTATATGAATGTGGTTCGTCCCAATTTTCAAGCATTCCCAAATAATGCTTCAAATCCTCCCTTTCAGCCCAATCATTTTCAACCAAATTTTGCGGGTCCGTCTCATAATCAACCGCAACAATCAAATTTTCAACTAAATTCTACTCCCACTCCCCAAGACGATAAACGTTTAAGTTCACTTGAAAAAAGTCTTGAAACATTGGCTAAAGAACCTACTCAATGCCTCCAATCAAACAATAATTTGAAAATTTTGTTGACCTCATATATGCAAAACACGAGTCAGTCGATTGCAAAACTTGAAATGTAAATGAGTCAACTAGCCACGTCTGTAAGTGAACGTGAACGAGGCACATTCCCAAGCCAGCCTGTTCCAAATCCCAGAAATCAAAACGCTAATTCGAATCAAGCCCATGTTTTTCAAGATAGCAACGTCACCCAATTGAATGCTATCACAACTCTGCGTTTCGGAAAACAAATTGATAATCAAGTCATTAATCCAAACAATTTACCGAAAACCCCTCTCGACACTTCTAAAACAACAAACGATTCTGAACAGAACGTGGAGCCAAATGTTGAGTCAAATGCCAATCAAAATTCTTCTTCTACTCAAGTAGACCCGCCTACTGAGTATCGTGTTCAATTTCCACATCGTCTTCGACCTAAGAAACACTCAGACAAATGGAAAAGATGTTGGAAATTTTAAAACAAGTGAAATTTAACATCCCGCTTCTTGAAATCGTTTAGCAAGTCCCAACTTACGCTAAATTTCTTAAGGACTTGTGTACCTAAAAGCGACATGCTCAAGTGCCCAAAAAAGTCTTCTTAGTAGCCAGTTTGAGTGAAGTCTTGTCCCAATCCATGCCCGTTAAATATAAAGATCCTGGCTGCCCCACAATCTCGTGTACAATCGGAGACAAGACGATTAACAAATGCTTGATAGACTTAGGTGCAAGTTTCAATTTGATTCCATACTCTGTGTATGAACAATTAGGCTTAGGTGAGCTTAAACCAACAAAGGTCACGCTTCAATTTGCTGATCGTTCCATTAAGAAGGCCGTGGAAGAAATCGAGGATGTGCTCATTAGAGTAAGGCAATTCATATTCCCTGTTGATTTTATCGTTCTCGAAACACAACCTGTGACCTACCCTGCGAGTCAAATCCCTTTGATATTGGGCCGACCATTCTTAGCCACTTCAAATGCCTTAAATCAATTGTCGCAATGGTTCGATGAAAATTTCTTTTGGAAACATGACTTTGGATTTTAATATTTTCAATCTTGAAAACCAATCGAATGAACCTCGTGACCAAACGTTAGAAGTTAATGCAATTCACGAAAACTTCAAAAACGAGACGATTGGCCTTAACGATGAACGCGAGGCCGAGTACGAAAGATTGTTTCACGAAATCTCCTTTAAATCCCTTCCAGCTGAGTCCAAATCTCAACCTAATTCTTTGATCGAGCAACTCTCGAAGTTGGACCTCATGCCCCTTCCCGATTACCTTAAGTACACATACTTAGGTGAAAATGAAACATTTCCCATCATAATTTCTACCACTCTCCATGTGTATGTTGTACTGAAAAAGTCTGGGCTAACCGTTGTCAAGAATGATTCAAATGAAATTATTCCAACTCGTACTCAAACGGGCTGGCGTGTTTGCATTGACTATTGAAAATTAAATGCCGCAACACGTAAGGACCACTTCCCTCTTCCTTTTATCGACCAAATGCTCGAACATTTAACCGGCTTTGAATACTATTGCTTTCTTGAAGGTTATTCCAGATATAACCAAATTCCAATAGCTCCCGAAGATCAAGAGAAGACAACTTTCATGTGTCCCTTTGGCACTTTCACGTATATGCCCTTTGGCCTTTGCAATGCTCCTGCTACGTTTCAAAGATGCATGGTAAGCATCTTTTCTGATATGATCGAACGTTTTCTTGAGGTGTTTATGGATGATTTTTCAATCATTGGAAACTCTTTTTCTGAATGCTTAAACCATCTTGAATTGGTTCTTAAACAATGCAAGGATAAACATTTAACGTTAAATTGGGAAAAATGCCACTTCATGGTCACTCAAGGCATAGTCCTTGGGCATGTCATTTCAAATAAAGGCATTGAGGTAGATAAAGCGAAAATCAATGTCATTGCAAATCTACCCATTCCTAAATCTGTTAAGGACATTCGCTCTTTCCTAGGCCATGCCAGTTTTTATCGATGCTTTGTGAAAGACTTCAATAATATTGCTCGACCTCTTACGACTCTTCTTGGTAAAGACGTTCCTTTCGATTTCAACTCTGATTGTGTTTATGCTTTCGAACGTCTCAAAAATGAACTTGTTTATGCTCCTCTAATTTGCTCACCGAATTGGGATCTTCCATTTGAAATAATGTCTGATGATACGGACTTTGTAGTTGGTGCTATCTTAGCACAATGCATCAACAAGATCCTTCACGTTATCTACTACGCTTGTATGACTCTGAACGATGCTCAACTTAACTACACAACTACTGAAAAAGAGCTTCTAGCAGTAGTTTTTGCTCTCGAAAAATTCCGACAATACTTGATAGGGTCACACATTACTGTTTACACTGACCATTCCGTTCTTCGATATCTTTTCGCTAAAAAGGACGCTTAGTCTCGCTTAATTCATTGGATCTTACAATCAAGGACAAAAAAGGATCCGACAATATCATAGCCGGTCACTTGTCTCGTCTTCCCAACGCACCATCGCCTTTTCCAATCAATGAAAACTTCCCCGATGAACAACTCCTTTTTGTTTTTGTCGATCCGTGGTATGCCGACATAGTGAACTATCTAGTCACTAAAGAAACTCCTTCATTTTGGTCGAAACAAGACAAATATAAATTTCTTTCCCAAGTCAAGTACTTCTATTGGGATGATCCGTACTTGTTTAAGTACTGTTCTGACCAAATCATTCGACGTTGCATCCCGGATAATGAAACAAGGAGTGTTCTTTCGTTTTACCACGATCAAGCGTGCGGTGGACATTTCGGTCCTCGAAAAACTACTGAAAAGGTTCTTCCATGTGGTTTCTATTGGCCTACTCATTTCAAAGACTCATTCAAATTTTGTAAAACTTGCGATCGATGCTAAATGCTTGGAAGAATTTCTCGATGAAATATGATGCCCCTAAACCCCATTCTTACGATCGAAATCTTTAATGTTTGGGGTATCGACTTTATGGGATCTTTTCCCAATTCTTTTGGAAATTTGTATATTCTTCTCGCTGTTGATTATGTATCAAAATGGGTCGAAGCCATTCCGTGTAAAACAAACGACCATAGAATTGTTGTGAAATTCCTTAAAGAAAACATCTTTTCGAGGTTCGAAACACCTCGCACAATAATCAGTGATAACGACACTCATTTTTGCAACCGTTCTTTTGAAACTTTAATGAAAAAATACTCGATAACCCACAAGTTATCCACTCTGTATCATCCTCAAACTTATGGCCAAGTTGAAGTTTCAAATCGTCAAATAAAACAAATCTTGGAGAAAACCGTTAATACAAATCGAAAAGAAGGGTCTTAGAAACTGACCGACGCGCTTTGGGCTTATCGTACTGCTTTTAAAACTAACCTTGGGATGTCCCCAGTTCATTTAGTTTACGGGAAAGCTTGCCATTTACCAATTGAAATCAAACACAAAGCATTGCCGGCAATAAAGAACTTAAACTTTGATCTCGAGAAAGCTGGAAAAAACCGAAAACTACAACTCAACAAATTAGAAGAACTTAGGAACGATGCATATGAAAACGAAAAAATTTACAAAGAAAGAACAAAAGCTTTTCATGACAAGTCTATCCTAAGAAAAATATTTTTGCCTAACCAAAAAGTTCTTTTATATGACTTTAGACTTCACTTATTCCCTGGGAAACTAAAATCGAGATGGACCGGACCATTTGTGGTACGAACTGTCTTTCCACACGGTGCCATAGAAATACAAAACCTCAGGGATGGATCGATTTTCAAAGTCAACGGTCATCGTTTAAAACCATTCTTTGAGTTACCGTATGATCAAGAGGAGGAGCTCATGATTCTTCATGAGCCATGCTACGTCTAGTAAGAAATGTTAACCCTCTTTTGTAAATATGTACATATTTTTTCCCATTACACTCATTATATCATGCATTGACTGTGGAGACAAAGTCAAAATTAAGTGTGGGGGGAGTCTCATCTTCATTTTTATTTTTCATGGTTTATTTTTTGCATTTTCTTTCCTAAACTCAAAAAAATAAAAATAAAACAGAAAAGGAGAGGAAAAAAAATCTCAAAACAATTTTCTTTTTTCTTTTTTCTTTTTAACATTTTGATTTATTTTTGAAGAAACACCATAAGTTAAGTACAAGTTTTGGTTATTAAATTGAAATCTTTAAAAATGTATTAATCTTAACAAAAATAAAAATAAAGTTTGATTACAAGTAACAAAGGTTGAACTAGTATATAGGAAGGTTCATGGTGATAAATATGAAGTATATCCTAATTGAAATCTTTGTTTAAGAAGTGGTTGATTTAAAGTAAAGGCGATAACATTTTAAATCTTTTAAGTTAAGTAATGTAATGCCAAGATGATATTGTAAAACTCTCTCTTCATAAATAAAATAAAAAAACAAAAAAAATCTTTGTATATATTTTATTAACACCTAGAGTCATGTGTTCGCACGCAAGTGTGTTCACTCACCATGCTCTGTATTCCTCTCAGGTAAGCCAGAAAGGCAGTGCATGTGTCATATATCCGGCCTCAGTTTTCTGAGTTAGGCATATGTAAATATTGTTAATATCAATAAAATTTTCAAATAAAGAGAGAGTAAGCAATTGAAATCCAAGCACTATTTCAACTTATGTGATTTGTCTTATTATTCAAAAGAAATGAAAATACCACTTTGAAAAACTTTGATTATCAACTAAGGATCCATTTCATAGTTGCACTATGTTATCAACCGAAACAACTAGCCAAACTAGAGTCTAATTGTGAGGATTACTTAATTTTTGTTTGAAGTTTGACGAGTTAAAGGACTTAAATTTCTTGATAATGACTACACCAAAACAGGTGATTCCCAACGAGTATAACTGTCGCAAACAGTTTCGGCAACGCTTATTAGCGTCGCTGTAGGGGCGTCGCAATTTATTGTCAACGCTTATAAGCGTTGGCGAGTTTAGTTTCCCAACGCTTATAAGCGTTGGAAGACTGTATTCGCCAATGCTTATAAACGTTGGTGTATATTATTTAGCAACGCTTATAAACGTTGGCAAATTAACCATCCAACATTGTTTAATTCTCTATGCTGACGCTTATAAACGTTGGTAAATTTTAATTGCCAACGCTTATAACGCTGAAATATTTTCATTCTCAATATAGTCAATTATTTTAACATTAATAAACAATTAATAACTAACATGATATGCATTATTATACTACATTCAATAGGAACCCAAAATTTACAATATTCATGATCAAATAACAACATATATTTCATAGTCAACTACTTCATAACATAAGGAAGAAAAAAAAAGTTATTCATTTTCTATGTGATTAAAGCACATGATCAACCCTTATTGCATTCTCACTTGAGCATCTAAACCAAGGTACAACATTGAACACGAATCAAAAATGTAATAATAATACATACTAACAATGACCAAAACATTACAAGGTAGACTGCCTATTTCTCTAACTTCAGTGTATAACATTAATAAGTATGCAGCAAATCTAGTAGTACTCCAGAAGAAAAGGCTCGTCGAGTCGAAATTCAATATCGTCGACCAAAGAAACCCAAGAACTAGATCGACTGAAACTCTCTCTTAAATCAAGCAAAAGATCAGGCAGATCAAAGAGCGTGTTCTCATCATCGCTACTAGCAGCAGCAGCAGCTGGTAAATCCTGCTTTTTCTTTAGCTTTAAGGTCAGTGAAGTCTAACATTGCCGCTTTAGCAGCAGCTGCCTGAATATCTTTAGGTGAAGTAGAAGCTGGTCTCGGCAACTGCGATGCCAATTCTGGAAAATTCAGATAAGCAGATTCACCTTTTATGGTCAGAGCATGAGCTTCTTCCATACATGTTGTCTATATGGACCAGTTGATTAGTAGTTCATACATGGACAACTGTTTCCAAATAAACATACAAACAACAGTACTTCTTAATAATAAGATTGCTCCAAGCACTATTGTAAGAGCATCTCCATCAAGTAAAATTTTAGGAACTCCTAGTTTTAGAATGGGTAGTCCTAGACGTAGGCACTTAAACTGTGAAAATTCTACACTTCTGTGAGATTACCACATTGCAAAATTTCAGTTTCAGCAGCTTCTGGAACTCCGCTTTAATTTTGTGGAGGAAATCGCGGCCAGAAGTGTGCCCTTTTTTTATTCCTTGAGCATGCAGTACCTTTTGTAATTTGCTGTACTTGTATGTTTTTTTTAGTACAGTCTCCGTTCCCAGGTACACACTACCTCATTTAAATAATGCATGCTATGTTTAGCTTCTACAATAAAATGAACAGATTATCTTTAACATTTGAATCACCCTTGTGGAAAAAAAAGACTGTTTTATTGCAACAGGTATAGTTAACCCAATGCGACCCAATATTTCCCCACCGGATGTATTATACGCTCGTACTTACCGCTACAATTGTATCTGAAGTTGTTATATTTATGAAAGGGAAATTCTATTTCGACACAAATTGGTGATACAAAATTTGACATAATAAATCTTATCATCAGATCTTCTCCTGATTTCCACCTCTCATGTAAAAACAAAAAGATCAACTGGCTAATACTTGTTATGTTCAATTTTGTGTTTTATTTTGCGGTCCCAATAGCCGCTTCCTTTATAAAAACTACTGGAGATGCTCTAAGTTCAGATCAGGCCATTGTAATCTTCAGCACGAAAAAACATCAAGCAAACAATAACATGGAGCAAGATGTGCATTTGACATATTCCTCCCTTTAAAAGATGCAATAGCATTGCAAATAATAAGTTATTTAACGAGGTAGTCATTGAAGGTCCCCACACAACTCTATTATTAGACCTATATACATCCCACATTCAAATCAAATTGTGATGCTAATTGATCTAATCCATCTAAACCATGAAGATCATACTACAACATCCATTAAAGAAACAAATGTAATTAGAGAGACATGTTTGCCTATTACTCATCATAAAATTTCAGAACAGATGGATTAAGCAATTTAGCTACAAAATATAATATGCAGAAGAAACTTACTACTGGTGAAGACATTCATTTAGTTCTTTTGCCTGTTGGCGACACTGCCAAACTACAGATACAGTTTTTCCTCTAGCACAATCAGCATATTTTGCAGCATATTCACTACACTCTTTGAGTGCCTTTTGCTTCATTTTGCTGGGTAAAGCTGTAAATATTATCCCAACATCAATAATGTTCCAAAACTTGTATTTGTATCGTTTATATTATACTAAGGCCTTCTCCAACAGTGAAAATTTACACCCTAGTGTTAAAGCTGCAAAAAGTTATATCTCCAACATAGTAATTAAGAAATGTAAAGTGCTTTAAGATAACGTTTGCAATTCAGGAAATGTAATCGGATCCAAAGGTGCATTTGATACGCGCCCGAATTTTGGTGTGTAAGAAATACACATCTGGATGTTGGACATGCATTTATTTTACGCCCAACTATTGGGCATTTTTACCCAATAAAGATAGTAAGATTACGTGCCTTAATATTAAGGCACATAATCTGCTGGAGATGCCCTAACATCTTCAGCACACAAATATTAAGCGTAGAAAGAATAATTAGATTGATTCAAATGTAATTTAAAGCTAGAAACTGCATAATCTAGAATTAGGTGACTCAATTATCTCAATTTTGCCTATTCAGTTTCTTCTTACCGAAAATCTTTGAATTGCTCAATTTATACTCGTAACGAGAAGATTAATTGGAACGAGGAAGAGAAATAAGCAGTTTTTGTTACTTGTATGATAATATAAAGTTAGAAATGAATCGATTAACACTACCTTCTTCAACTTACTTTTTGACATGATTTTCTCTTGCCTGTTGGACGTAGCTCATCACCGCCGGCTCGAATGAAGGTTTAGGTTTTTCTTATTAACGCCTCCAACTCTTTGTATTTGCCTTGATGAATGTATATTCTAAAGAATGTTGTGATTTTACCCTGTTATTTTGTGATAATCATATAAACAAACATATAATGTACTTAAACTTAGACACTAGTTAAGAATGTTTGGAAGGTTGTAAAACAATAGCATATAGTTTATATCTATGCAAAAAAGACATATCAGGTAATTCTTTTTTTATATCTATGCGCAAAAGTCATTTCAGGTAACATAGCCAAATCATATGAAGCATCAGCCTCATTGAATACACTTTCTCTGGATAAGGAACATGAAACACATTACATTGTGTCTGCACATTAAAGAGCTCAGTAACTCAACTTGATGTTTTTGAAAGGAAAAAAGAAACAAAATTAGTCGTGAAAAGTTGAAAACTTGTAAACTTGCATTTCTTTGCTGCTGACAGATAAAAACCATCAGTTCAAAGGTCAGATTCTTCTAGAAGCAGACTTGAATGGTTCTATGTTAAGTCATTTTTTAATAATAATATATCCATTACATTATTGTCTATTTGACAAAGACATAATTGTGACAAAACCTTAAACTAGATGATGCCTGATATAATATTTCTGGCAACACCATAGCATCTTAAATTCAAAATGTAAATCGGACCTCCAACGCTAAAGATTTTGACATAATTTGCATGTCAGCTTCGACAACAAAGATAACCCATAGGTTTTTCTTGGTCTAAATTAAAACCAATTGATCACAAAGAATTACTGTTGTTAATCTTAAATATGCACATTAATACAAGTAATCAAAAGCTGCTTCTCTGAGTAACACAATTAAAATAAAATAAGTACATAAATTAAACTAATGAACTAGATTAGAGTAAAGAAATAAAGGCTAGCATTGTTTGAAATCAATACAGCCATGCATTTATAAAAGAACAACAAAAAAGTTACCAGATTCATCAAGACGCTGTCTCTTAGCGACATCCTTCTCATCGACCTTCACTTCAGTCTCGCCATTCTTCACACCCAGTTCTTCAACTTTTACATCATCAAGCTTCCTCTTATTATTGGAAGGATCGGACTGCGAAGTCGTGGCCGAAATCGAATCACCTGATTTGAGGCCGATTTGCCAGAAATCGAGAGTACAAAATCGAATCGCCTGAAGGTCGAAAATTTCTTTTTTTAGTGGCAACTGAAATGAAAAGGCATTGAGAAGTTGGGGGATTAGGGCTACGGATGACGAAGGGTGCTTATTTACTATTTTACCCAAAACATAGCAGATAATTTCAATTTGACCATATTTTGCAACGCAAATATATGTTAGCAATAAAAAATTTGTAAATGTGTTTTTTCGGTAACACATTTTCCGTTTAGCAACGCTTATTGTTGTGATTAATTAACAACGCAAATAAGTGTTGGCAACTAAAAAAAATAAGTGTTACAAAATGGCTGTTATGGTGTAGTGACCAGAACTTAACTTGTTCGTGTCGATTTGAAAGTAAATTCTTCATTTGTAAATATTTTCAAAAACTTGCATCCATCTCTTTGTAAATAAATCTTCCATTTAGAAATTTCTCATGTGGCATATGGATTTTGTGGGTAGTATCCGCTGAAAACCCTCACGAGACAACACTCGTCCTACTAGGGACACTTAGTGGTTTAAAGGCTTGTTGTATACGCTCAATGCAATCGTGTTTCCTACGAAAATGGATTTATCTTAGTTTTTCTTCATTCGAGGACGAATAAAAAGATAAGTGTGGAGGTATTTGATGTGCACGTAAATGTGCATATTTTTACATCCGTATTTAATCTATTTTTATTTTAAATAAATGTCATAATTGGGTATTTTTACATGTTTAAAACCAAATTTCAAAAATGCTTTCAAGTCATCATTCATACATCAATTTGGGGGTAAAATGGTAGTTTTGAGAATATTTATTTGCACATTTTCTTATTGATTATAGGAATTTTTGGATGGAAATATGAAGGTGTCTCATGGAAATATGCATGCACAGGGATGAAAACAAAGGAACGAAGATGGAAATAATTCAAACTCATGCATCATGGAGGACCCCACCTGCCCACTTACCTTAATCTACAATTAGAAGCTAATGCACAAGTTAGTGGAGGTTAAAGTTTCATGCATACTTGATGATGGATTAATTAGAGACTAATGATGACTTGGTGGCCACACTTCCTAAAGGGTATTTTGGGAAGCACCCTAAAATATGGATTAGGGTTCTGTGCATGTATAAATAGCCCTCTTAGAATCTTCTCTTCTTTTAATTACTTAGGAAATTAGCATGCAAGTTGTAGCCTCAAAGTTATATGAATTAAAAATAGCTTTCTAAGCCTCTTGTTCTTTTACTTCTTCCTTGTTCTTATTTTATTTTCTTGTTCATTTTTATTTACATGCTCTTTCATTTCATGTTAGTAGCTTAGTTTTACTTTTATGCAAATAGTTTAGTTTTTTTTATTCTCATTAGCTCTTACCTTCTTTGCTTTTGTTTAAATGTTGAATTTACATGTGTTGATTTGGTGACACAAATGAGTAGCTAAACCCCTTCAATTTAGGGTAATGAAGCTCTCTAAAATTATGTAAATTCAACATATTTTGTGATTTATGGTCTCTTTTTTAATGCTTCATGAAAGTGAATGTTGATGTAAGTTTATAAAAAGGAATTTGATAGCCTATGTTGTAATCACAAATGGGCTATGCTTACTCCACATAAACACAATTTACATCATCATTTTACTAATTGATTTTGATTATGGAATTAAAGTAGAAACAGAATTTGATGATCTATGTTACTAAATACAATAGTAAATAGATCATTCTTAAATAGCTTTTGCTTTGACTTCATTTTCATTGAAATTGATAAGTGGTTTTATGTGTTGTATTATAGTTTGATGGTTTAAGTTATGTTAATTAATAACATAAATAAACCATACTTATGATAAATACATCACTAATTCCATTTAAGATCAAAATAGAGAGATCATAGATTATTTGTTTGTTTATTTACAAAAATATAAGAGTGGATTTTCCTCTAAATTGTTTTCTAAACTCATATTTTCATTCACTTGTAGTTTTTACATTTTTAGCTAATCACAATCTTAAGTTTGGTTTAATTTGATTGAATGGAAATTTTAAAATCTATATAATTCCCTGCGGATCGACCCGTATTCGCCACATACTAGAATTGTATGTCGTGCGCTTGCGGTATATTTTTAAATTAAATTTATCGGCTATTTTCTAATTCAATGGAAAATTAGACATTAAACACTATGGAAGTAACTGCTTTTGGGTTTCCATTTTGTGAAATCTAGTTGATTGTGTCGAGGTTACCATGCAAATTCTGCTTTGGCTATTCAGCCATCCGTTGAGTTTTTGATGTGGATCATCGTCGCTTATAAAATTCCGATCTTACAATTTTCAAGATGCTTGCAAACAACATATAGATCATGGTTGGCAAGTTTGAAGAAGATCGCAAACAATTTTTTAATTGTTTCGAGTGTAGATGAATATTGTAAATCGTATATTTAAATTTGGAAACTTCTATGATTTTATTTTAAATTTTAAAAACGAAGGGGAAGTAAGTTTTCCTAAAGTCAAAAGATGAACAAAATAGGAACATAAGTGAATGAAGTAGGGGAAGAGGAGAGTGATTTTTCTAGAGTTAGGAATGTCCAGACTTAGGCTTAAAGATGTGGGCTTGGGCTTAAATAAATTAATATTTATATTTTTCTTTTATTGATAAAACTATTTTCTATTTAATTCAAATAAATACAAATTTCTATTTCAAAATCACCCCTTTTCAAAATCAATATTATATTTCAATTATATCACTTCTATAAAATATTATTTTCACATTTTTGACTTATTTCTATTTTTAAATATCTCATTTCCATAATCTAAGTCCATGGTATAGATAATTTCCAAATAAATTTACTCGAGAATCCCCAAAAATCTAGTTTGATTAATAAAATTGCTATTGTTAACTTCTATTAGTTATTATTTAAAATCCGGGTTGTTACAGACTTACCTCTTAAGAAAATTGCGTCCTCGCAATTTCCCATTAGGAAAAATCTATGACAAGTTAATAATAACCAATTTAACTATATCACTATTGTAACCACCCAGAATTTGACCACTCTTAAAAATGACATTTAGGATGATTTCAAATATAAAATATGTAAGGTTATATGATTGAAACAATATTAGATAGGATTTGGAAAGATAATTATATACAAAAATAGTAACATTTGCCTATATCGACAAAAGTGACAAAATGTTGATTTCAGAAAAGTAAGTTTCAATGGTCAAATAAATTATTTTAATTAATTTATGAGTGTTTATTTTTTTTAAATAGCAATATACAAATTTATTTTCAAATTTGGTTTACATAAATAAATAGTTTAACTAAAACGTCAAAATGTGACCGTAAAACATTTTGTCGAAAATCAACGTTTTGCCGATTAAAAGTTGTCGCAACATTGTCGCACATTTATTTTCTTATATAGGAACACATATATTCAAATAGTATAGTATTAATTAATTCACTATTCAAGTTTACTTTTACTAAACATACTTAGAAAATTCTAGAATTTCATTAAGAAAAAGTAAGCACAAAATTCCAAAACATGTCAAATCAAACCCAACATAATTATTACTTTACTTTTCTTACCTCTTAAGTGACCATGACATAAAGTAAGAAGTGATAAGTGATGGTAAGTGTTTAAAAAGTAAGTTTACTTTAAGTTTAAGTAAGGTTATTTTGATAATTTGGTAAAGGGATATTTTGGTAACTTGCCACTTTATTTTTATCCTATAAATAGCCATGCATACCTCTTCCATTCTCACACAAACCATTATCTTCCCTTCTTCTTCTTCTTCTTTCTTAGAGCTTTAATGGCTTCTTCTCTTCCATTTCCTTACTTAATGTTTCAAAACCATATCAAACAAAGTCAAAACTCCACCAAACTTGCCGAAGACCTTAAAATATCACCAAAACATGGTTCATAATCTAAAAAGTTGAAGAATGATGGAGGATGGTGGAGAACCTGTTGTGGCCGAGCCTTATGGATGTTTGGAGGTGGTGGCCGAGCACTTTGAAGCACGATGGAAGAGTTTAGGTGATGGTTTGGTGAAGTTAAGATGATTTAATGAAGTGTTGGATTAAATGAATATTGGTAGGAAGTTAAATGATTTGGTTAAAGGTGAGTACTCAAAATCTTAGTTTATTTAAATAAAATTTAAGTTGATAATATACATGTTAAATTAGAAATTAATATGTTGAATATTGGTTGATATTGGATGATAATTTGGTTGATATTATGGTTGTGAAGTGGATGATAACTTAGTTTGATAAATGATAAGAGAAATGGTTAGTAAGTATAGTTAATTCAATGGAAACTAAATCCATATAAATATGTGTATGGAAATTATTTAGCCTCTTAATGATTTCAAAATATCTAAAAAGAGTTGAAAATGATATATATTATAAAATAAAATGAAATGAAAAATGAGTTTGAAATATAAAAATATTGTTTACAGTAAGTTCAAAATGATTTATAAATGTTTTATAAACATTTAAAAGTGTTTCCAAGAAGTTTGAAAAGAAATTGAAAATCCAGTCAAAACTAGGCGCATCGCATAACGGTAGTTCGCGATTTCGCGCTGTGATGATCCTGAACTCGGCCTTCGAAAATCGGCACCCGTACTTCACTTGTACTCAAAATGCCGCAGATTCGAACGCCGAATTTGGCTCACCGGAGCTTATAACACCATTAAGTATAACAACACAGCGGAAGAAAGAAATAGATGATATCATATACAACTCCAATTAATACAATATCCAGAATGATATACAACAATGATATCAATAATATACAGCAATATCAGAGACAAATAATAATGTTACAGCGGAAACAACAGAACTGATAACTCCAAATGATCTACAAAAGAGAATGACTCCAACAACTCCAACATCAAGCTCGAACCACCATCACGTTGCACCAAGATAAGCAACGTCAGTCGTCAGTGAACTCCAAACTCTGAACCAGCTCCAACTAGTCTACTAAACCTAACTATCTGAAAAACCCAACTCTAGACTGCCCGTGTGGAAAATTGTGGGCACTCAGAGTTTAGGAAGGGAATAATAAACTCCGAGTCAGTCATGGGACTGGTGTGAGTAACTGTAACGACCCGTATTTTTACGGATCGAAAGATCGAAAAACTGTTGTCATTAGGTCGTGAGTGTTGTTAGAACGTCCAGAGTTAGATCGTTCAGAGTTTAAGTCGATCAGAGCTTGAATCGTCCAGGGTTAAGTTGAGTAGAAGTTAGGTCGTCCGGAAGTTGGGTCGGGTGGTAGTTAGGTCGGGTGAACGACCTAAGAGGTTGGAGCGACCTAAGGTAGATAAGTCGGCTGAGCGACTTAAGGAGTTGGCGACTTAAGAAATTCGGCGACTTAAGGGTTAGCGGCATAGGAGTAGCGACCTAGGAGACTGGGCGAGCTAACGACTTAAGGAGATAGGTCGGTTGAGCGACATAAGGTAGATAGCTTAGGTCGTTTAGTTTAGGTCGTTGTGACCCTGCATGTAGTTAGGTCGTTAGACGACCTAAAGGTGTTAAGTCGTGAGTCGTTAGGTCGCGTAGGTGTTAAGCTGCACATGCTTTAGGTCGTGCATAGGCCTGAGTCGTTAAGTCGCAAGGTCGTTGGGTTGTAAGTTGTTAAGTCGTCTAAACGACTTAAGTAGGAACGCGGCTGTGTGTTAGGTCGCGACTGTTGTTAAGTCGTTAAGCCGCATTTTTGTTAAGTTGTTAGGTCACGCGTATGTGTTAAGTCGCGCAAGTCGTAGGTCGGGAGGATTGTTAGGTCGTTAGGTCGGCAATTTTTAGGTCGTGGACGACCTAAGGGCGAACGACCTAAGGAACTGCCTATAAATACGCGGGGTATCTTCACTTTTTGGGAGCGGGATTTTTGAAGTGGCGAAGCCCTGCCATTTTGAGAGCTCGAGAACTACACTTCTTCACTTCTTATCACTTCTTAAATTTAGTACTTCCTTCCATCCAAGATCGAAGATCCAAGAGTTGAAGATCTACATTCTTCGAAGAGAGATTTCATCGTTTGAAGCGGAATTTTGACAGATCAAGTTAGATCCTTCGCTGTCCAGATCTGAAGTGTGTTTCTTTTGAAGTGTTTAGGTGATTTGGTGAGTGGTGGTTATCTCTCACACGGACCCAAAGGAGTATATTGGATTGGTGGCTTGATTGTGTGTTAAAAATAGTGATTTCATGCATTTTCGTAAACTTAAGTATAGATCCATTGTTCATGATGATTTGACATCCATTTTACTACATGTTAATCTATGCAAGTTCGTTCATCAAGTTGTAGAGATATTGCTCATGTTTCATGCTTGTTAGATTTGGACTCTTTATTTACGAAATTGCCATTTTAGTTATAATTGCTTTTAGATCTTATTTGCATGATTGATTACTTGGATTAATGATTGATTTGATTGGTTGTTATAAATTAGTTGATTGGTTGTTGGATTTAGACAAGATGGTCGAGGATGATTCAAAAGCTAAGGGAAAGGCTCTTGAATTGGAAAAGCTGCTCGTGGCACATGTGGCGGATGATGAAGCTCATATGGATAGATTTGATGATGATGATGAGATGAGGCTTTGCTATGATGTGATGTAGCCTTGGTATAATCCAGATGAGATCATTCCAAGCATGTTGATAACTCGAGGGATGGTTCGAGTTCGTTGATAATGGTTGGCTCGAGAGGGGTTTGAGCTAGTATGAGAATAGTTGTCGAGGAGGATGACTAGAAGGCTGATATTTCATCGTTGTTGAAGGTTCTAGCTGACTCAAAGCAAGAGTACGCTGGACAGATTCGATAGTCCCAAAAGACTACAGTTGGTAGTCGAGTACTCTGGGCAGATTCGACAGTCCTAGGCACGGGCTGCGACGACGTGCGGAGTTCTGTCTAGAACCGGGGTTACCATTAGCCCTTGACGGACGGCTGAAAGAATGTGCCGGTCATTCAATTAACGGTGGTATCGAAGCAATGATAACAGTGATAGCCAGAGTCATGGATGTTTGGTTGTATCGTCATTCGGTTCTCAAGAGCAATATTTTCTGGGTGCTTATCTGATCTTGGTTTAGGCCTTGGGGTTTGTACTTGGAAAACATCGACCTTGACTCGAGTGATAATTGCTTTACTTTAAATGTTTGCTTTGCTATGTTTACTTCTGCTTAGTGTGTTTGGGGGCTATCACTGTAGAAAGAGGTGGAGTGGGAGGATTGGGTTCCTATTCCTTTTACCTTTGTACTCTTTTGGTATGTTAGTTAATTTACCGCTCACTAAGACTGTTGTCTGACTCAAGATTTTATGTTCAACTCTTATGACCTTGGGCTGTTCATCCATTTTGGGATGGGCAGACTAGGTAGCAGGTGACAGGTGCTGTTCTTAGTTTCCAACGATGCTGATGACGAAGACGAGCTGGAGGCTTGCATATTATTTTCTTACTATATGTACTGGATGTTCCGCTGCTTGTATATTCTCTGAGTGATGTGTAGTGAGGCTGGCTGTATTGACTATTCAGATTTTTGTATCAAACTACTATGTGGCTTATTTGATGCGATTCTGTTCTGTGTAGCTTCACTATGTATATTTTTCTCTATTGTATTTTATCCATGCGCTGTGAGTAATACGATAGATTCTGCTGTTTTAACTTACCTCTGACGATCATCCATGGCTGCCTGGCACACTTTTCAGCGCACTATTTCTATGTTTAGTGCAGGAGTCATGGGCGGTCGTCACATTTGGTATCAGAGCATTGGTTAATCGATTTTACCCAACGCTCGCTGACGTAACTACGTATGAGAGACGTAATTGTATTTTGATGGATGATTACTATGTATAATATAGTAGCTTAGAAGGATTTGAGTCCTTTATGCAGTTGTTTCTCAAGGTGTGCTGATCATTTCTTTTATAGATATTAAGAATGAGTCGAAGAGGGAGACCGGCTGCTAGGGAAGGCCGTGTTGATGAGGGGACTGCTGATTATGCTGCTATGTTCGAGGCTATGATGACTTCGATCATGAGAAGGATGCCTGCTCCGGGGTCAGCAGTTGATGTTGGAATTCAAGTTCAAGCTCCAAGACCGGTGGATTTTGCTAAGCTGTGTAAAGACTATACTGCTCTTGGAGGGAAGATTTTCTTGGGAACAGAGTCAACCATTGAAGTCCAGAGATGGATAGATGCTTGTAGAAGAATCTTTGGTGATTTGGGAATCGAGGATGCAACTAGAAGGAAGCTCGCATCAAGACAACTTCAAGGGAGAGCTTCTGACTGGTGGAACTCTATCACCATTGATACTCCGGAGGAAGAAATTACTTGGGAGCAATTCCAAGCCAGGTTTGAAGCTAAGTTCATTTCTACAGCTCAGAAATATGTTCTGTTTAAGAAGTTTGTAGAGCTCAAGCAAGATGGAAGACCAGTTCTTGAGTATGTTTCTGAGTTTGAAGCTATTTCAAAGTATGCCCGGTCGTATATTGAATCTCCTTATCAGAAGAACGAGAAGTTTGTGACAGGCTTGGACATTTATCTTGGGAGGCAGTTGGTGGATCATCTGGACGATCCATTTGAGAAGCTTGTGGAGAAAGCTCTCAGGCACGAAAATCTGTTTCCTAAAGAAGGATCTGTTGTTGCTGTGACCAAGGAAGAGTCTAAACCACAGCAGGGTGGAAACAAGAAGAGGAAGCAGCAGCAGCAGCAAAAGGGTAAGGATGGCCAGAAGAAGCCGAAGGGCGAAGTGACCTGCTACAATTGTCAGCAGAAGGGCCATTTCTCCAGAGATTGCAAGAATCCAAAGGTGCCGGTGAAGTGCCACAACTGTGACAAGCTGGGGCATATTAAGAAGAATTGTCCAGAACCACGGAAGGACAAGCAGATTGTGCAAGCTTATGCTTTGGGGCTGTTCCATCATCTTCAAAAGCTCCTACCGCTGAAGAGAAAGGAAAGAGTGTGGTGGTTCAAGGTACTCTTTCCATATGTGGTGTTCCAGTTAGAGTTTTATTCGATACTGGGGCGTCGCATTTTTTTGTTTGTAATGAACTTGTAGGCCGGTTGGATTTAGAACCAGATATCGTTGATAGACCATTGGTTGTGACTAATCCAGTTGGGGGTTCGTCCTGTCTGTGTATGCTATGCCGTCGTTTGGTTGTATCGAGTCATGATTGCTCTTTTGTTTGTGATTGTTTTGTTCTGAACTTTGCGGGGTTCGGAATTATTTTGGGTATGGACTGGCTTAGGAAGTATGCGGCAAAGGTTGATTGTGAAAGGTTGGAGGTGACAGTCGAGAATGTGGAAGGGCGAAAGGTTGTGATACGATGTAAGCATGAGGAAGGCGTCTTCATGAGCTTCATGTATTCGCTGGTTGTTCCACGGGATGGACTGTCATCGGTGCCAATCGCTAATGGATTTGAGGATGTCTTTGATGAGGTCAAAAGGTTACCGCCGCATAGAGAGATCGAGTTTTGTATCGATCTAGTTGAAGGAGCCAGACCTGTTATGATGCCTCTTAGGCGGATGGCGCCTAGGGAACAGCAGGAGTTGAAGGTGCAGGTTGATGATCTTTTACAGAAAGGATTCATTCGGCGTAGTGTGTCCGAATGGGGTGCACCAGTTGTGTTTGCAACCAAAGCAGATGGATCATTGAGGTTGTGTGTGGATTATCGTGAGCTGAATAAAGTGACTAAGAAGCACATGTATCCATTGCCAAGAATAGATGACTTGTTCGATCAACTTCACGAAGCTAAGGTGTTTTCTCAGATGGATTTGGCAATGGAATTTCACCAGTTAAGAGTGGCTAAAGATAGTGTGTCGAAGACTGCTTTCAGGACACCATCCGGTTTCTTTGAGTGGCTGGTAATGCCGTTTGGATTGACCAATGCGCCAGCATATTTTGTGGATCTTATGAATAGAGTGTTCAGAGATCAGTTGAACAAGTTCGTACTAGTGTTCGTGGATGATATTTTGATTTATTCCAAAACTGAAGAAGAGCACATGATGCACTTGCGTATTGTTTTGGAAATCTTACGGAAACATCAGCTGAAGGCTAAGTTTTCGAAGTGTCACTTCTGAAAGAGCGATTGACAAGTGCTCATGTTTTGACTGTTCCAAGTGGAAATGATGAGATGGTGGTTTACACCGACGCATGTGGTACTGGACTTGGAGCAGTGCTGATGCAGAAAGGTAAAGTTGTTGCGTATGCAAGTCGACAACTGAAGCCACATGAAAGGAATTATCCGACTCATGATTTGGAGTTGGCAGCGATTGTATTTGCTCTGAAGATATGGAGACATTATCTATTGGGAGTTCGATTCGAGTTGTTTACAGATCATAAGTCGTTGAAGTATATTTTCTCCCAAAAGGATTTGAATCTTCGACAGCAACGATGGCTAGAGTTTTTGGCATCATATGATTTTGGTATAGCCTATACTCCGGGAAAGGGTAACGCTGTAGCAGATGCGTTAAGTCGAAGACATGCAGGATTGGGAACCATGTTTTCAGAATGGAAAAATCTCGAGTATTTAGCTGGATTTGACTTCAGGCCCAGATGTGAATTGGAACCTGAGATGTTGGCAAACTTATCGATAAGACCGACTCTTGTGGAAAGAATTGGCGAGAGCCAAAAGCGAGACGATAAGCTTGTCAAGATTATCCGTGATTTGGAATCTGGATTGGATCCAGAGAAGGATAAAGGATTCGAGGTTGATCGAGAGGGTTGGCTTCGGAAGCAAGGACGACTAGTTGTTCCCGATATAGATGAATTAAGAAATGAAGTTCTGAAGGAAATTCATCACTCGAAACTGACAATTCATCCAGGTGGAAATAAGATGTATCGGGATATGAAGAGAACCTATTACTGGGAAGGTATGAAGAAGGATGTTGGAAATTTTATTTCCAAATGCATGAACTGCCAGTTGGTAAAAGCTGAGCAAAAGAAGCCCAGTGGATTGCTTCAGCCATTAGAAGTTCCTACATGGAAGTGGGAGCAAATATCGATGGATTTTATTGATGGGCTACCTAGAACAAGAACGGGAAATGAAGGGATTTGGGTCATCGTAGATCGTTTGACTAAGACTGCAAGATTCATTCCTGTTCGATCAACCAGGACTGCATCAAAGTTGGCTGAGCTGTATGTTAAGTGGATAGTTCGATTCCATGGTATTCCGAAAAGTATAGTGAGTGATCGAGACCCATTGTTCACTAGTGAATTTTGGAAGAGCTTCCAGGAAGTTTTGGGAACTGAACTGTGTTTGAGTACAGTTTATCACCCCCAAACAGATGGTCAGACCGAGAGAGTCAATCGAGTTTTGGAAGATCTCCTTAGAGCTTGTGTTTTAGATTTCGGAGGATCATGGGAAGATCACCTTCATTTGGTAGAATTTTCGTATAATAACAGTTACCAATCAAGCATTGGTATGGCACCGTATGAAGCATTGTATGGAAGACCGTGTAACTCTCTGACATGTTGGTTAGAAACAGGAGAAAAGCTGATACTTGGGCCAGAAATGATTCGACAGACTTTGGATTGCATAGAGATCATTCGGCAACGAATGAAGGCAGCCCAAGACCGACAGAAAAGTTATGCCGATAAGCGTCGTAAGGATTTGGAATTCGACGTAGGTGATATGGTTTTTGAGATTTCTCCACTGAAGAATGTTATTCGATTCGGGAAGAAAGGAAAATTGACTCCGAGATTTGTTGGACCATTCCCGATTATCGAGCGAATTGGAAAGCTCGCCTATAAATTGGAGTTACCAGAAAAGACGGTGGGTGTGCACAATGTTTTTCACATATCATATCTACGGAAGTATGTGCACGACTCGAATACTGTGGTTTCTGCTGATAGCTGTGAAGATTTCGAAGTTGACCTAGTTGATAAGAGACCCCGTAAGCCGCTTCGTGTTGTGGGAACTGACACGAAACATCTTAGGAGGAAGGTAGTTAGGTTGCTCAAGATACAATTGAGTGATGATGTTAACGATTGTACATGGGAGGTGGAAGAGAGGATGAAGGCAGCTCATCCTGAACTCTTCAAGGTATGGCCATAAGGTGTCGTGTCATCTCACGACATTGTAACTTGTTCTAGTTTTAGAATTCTGCATGTTAGGCTAGTAATTGGATGCATGGTTTGTTGATTGCTATGGATGGTAGGCATGCAGAATAGTTTTTGATTGCTCTTGTTTGTTCGGAATTACGGGGGCGAAATTCCTAAGGGGGAGAGAATGTAATGACCCGTATTTTTACGGATCGAAAGATCGAAAAACTGTTGTCATTAGGTCGTGAGTGTTGTTAGAACGTCCAGAGTTAGATCGTTCAGAGTTTAAGTCGATCAGAGCTTGAATCGTCCAGGGTTAAGTTGAGTAGAAGTTAGGTCGTCCGGAAGTTGGGTCGGGTGGTAGTTAGGTCGGGTGAACGACCTAAGAGGTTGGAGCGACCTAAGGTAGATAAGTCGGCTGAGCGACTTAAGGAGTTGGCGACTTAAGAAATTCGGCGACTTAAGGGTTAGCGGCATAGGAGTAGCGACCTAGGAGACTGGGCGAGCTAACGACTTAAGGAGATAGGTCGGTTGAGCGACTTAAGGTAGATAGCTTAGGTCGTTTAGTTTAGGTCGTTGTGACCCTGCATGTAGTTAGGTCGTTAGACGACCTAAAGGTGTTAAGTCGTGAGTCGTTAGGTCGCGTAGGTGTTAAGCTGCACATGCTTTAGGTCGCGCATAGGCCTGAGTCGTTAAGTCGCAAGGTCGTTGGGTTGTAAGTTGTTAAGTCGTCTAAACGACTTAAGTAGGAACGCGGCTGTGTGTTAGGTCGCGACTGTTGTTAAGTCGTTAAGCCGCATTTTTGTTAAGTTGTTAGGTCACGCGTATGTGTTAAGTCGCGCAAGTCGTAGGTCGGGAGGATTGTTAGGTCGTTAGGTCGGCAATTTTTAGGTCGTGGACGACCTAAGGGCGAACGACCTAAGGAACTGCCTATAAATACGCGGGGTATCTTCGCTTTTTGGGAGCGGGATTTTTGAAGCGGCGAAGCCCTGCCATTTTGAGAGCTCGAGAACTACACTTCTTCACTTCTTATCTCTTCTTAAATTTAGTACTTCCTTCCATCCAAGATCGAAGATCCAAGAGTTGAAGATCTACATTCTTCGAAGAGAGATTTCATCGTTTGAAGCGGAATTTTGACAGATCAAGTTAGATCCTTCGCTGTCCAGATCTGAAGTGTGTTGCTTTTGAAGTGTTTAGGTGATTTGGTGAGTGGTGGTTATCTCTCACACGGACCCAAAGGAGTATATTGGATTGGTGGCTTGATTGTGTGTTAAAAATAGTGATTTCATGCATTTTCGTAAACTTAAGTATAGATCCATTGTTCATGATGATTTGACATCCATTTTACTACATGTTAATCTATGCAAGTTCGTTCATCAAGTTGTAGAGATATTGCTCATGTTTCATGCTTGTTAGATTTGGACTCTTTATTTACGAAATTGCCATTTTAGTTATAATTGCTTTTAGATCTTATTTGCATGATTGATTACTTGGATTAATGATTGATTTGATTGGTTGTTATAAATTAGTTGATTAGTTGTTGGATTTAGACAAGATGGTCGAGGATGATTCAAAAGCTAAGGGAAAGGCTCTTGAATTGGAAAAGCTGCTCGTGGCACATGTGGCGGATGATGAAGCTCATATGGATAGATTTGATGATGATGATGAGATGAGGCTTTGCTATGATGTGATGTAGCCTTGGTATAATCCAGACGGGATCATTCCAAGCATGTTGATAACTCGAGGGATGGTTCGAGTTCGTTGATAATGGTTGGCTCGAGAGGGGTTTGAGCTAGTATGAGAATAGTTGTCGAGGAGGATGACTAGAAGGCTGAGATTTCATCGTTGTTGAAGGTTCTAGCTGACTCAAAGCAAGAGTATGCTAGGCAGATTCGATAGTCCCAAAAGACTACAGTTGGTAGTCGAGTACTCTGGGCAGATTCGATAGTCCTAGGCACGGGCTGCGATGACGTGCGGAGTTCTGTCTAGAACCGGGGTTACCATTAGCCCTTGACGGACGGCTGAAAGAATGTGTCGGTCATTCAATTAACGGTGGTATCGAAGAAATGATAACAGTGATAGCCAGAGTCATGGATGTTTGGTTGTATCGTCATTCGGTCTCAAGAGCAATATTTTCTGGGTGCTTATCTGATCTTGGTTTAGGCCTTGGGGTTTGTACTTGGAAAACATCGACCTTGACTCGAGTGATAATTGCTTTACTTTAAATGTTTGCTTTGCTATGTTTACTTCTGCTTAGTGTGTGTGGGGGCTATCACTGTAGAAAGAGGTGGAGTGGGAGGGTTGGGTTCCTATTCCTTTTACCTTTGTACTCTTTTGGTATGTTAGTTAATTTACCGCTCACTAAGATTGTTGTCTGACTCAAGGTTTTATGCTCAACTCTTATGACCTTGGGCTGTTCATCCATTTTGGGATGGGCAGACTAGGTAGCAGGTGACAGGTGCTGTTCTTAGTTTCCAACGATGCTGATGACGAAGACGAGCTGGAGGCTTGCATATTATTTTCTTACTATATGTACTGGATGTTCCGCTGCTTGTATATTCTCTGAGTGATGTGTAGTGAGGCTGGATGTATTGACTATTCAGATTTTTGTATCAAACTACTATGAGGCTTATTTGATGCGATTCTGTTCTGTGTAGCTTCACTATGTATATTTTTCTCTATTGTATTTTATCCATGCGCTATGAGTAATACGATAGATTCTGCTATTTTAACTTACCTCTGACGATCATCCATGGCTACCTGGCACACTTTTCAGCGCACTATTTTTATGTTTAGTGCAGGAGTCATGGGCGGTCGTCACAGTAACAAAAACAGTTTATCTTTAAAACAAACAACAAAAGAATTTTAAACATTGAAATCCGCAATGCTTTTTGGAAAATGAAACTACCATAAGGCCTCCCGCCACACACACAATGCAAACGCAGAATTGGAGGAGATTTCTCCTTATGATAGTCAAAAATGCTTACTACGCAAAATCATTCGATATTATTACTATTAGTGCATAGTGTAGAAAACCATTTCGAAAGTATAATATTAATCTTAGCCAGCATAGACATTCCGAACTATGCCTACTATAGCTACCATCTAAACAGTGGTGACCACCATAAGTAAATGGCAGGTTCTACAACTAAAACCGTACTGGGTTCGTATTGTTTCTTTGGATTTTCCAACAAATGGTCAGGCTAAGGAACTTCCTATGCCACATAGGAACGCCTATGGAGGGACGCCCCGAGAGACAACTGCTCTCTGCCAAAACAAGGCCGGTTACCCCCCTTCCCGGGTGGTAAACCTGAGATATGCCACCCCCGGTCGTTTGCGACCTTTATCCAAGGCCTCGATCACACAGCAACAATCACACAGTAAATGAGATTGGAGCAACCACATAGGTAAATATCTGGGCTCCATACCATGATACCACCTTTTTCCAGAAGGAATGGACATACCCTAGGGGAGCTACCCCTGAAACCTTGCCGCACTTTCCTGTTTCGACCATTACCGGTCTGTGAGGCTTGATTAGGTCTCGTCCACAAAGCTACGCTTTACACGAAAGCCATGCTTTGATCAACAATTGATCAACAAATGATCAGCAACACACAGCAACACTTAGCATGCCACACTGCCAAATTGGGAGTTTATCACTGATAACCTTCAACTACATAACCTTTGAGCTCGTACGTCTCAGAGAAGGGTGTTAAGCTAAGAGAATAAATCTCCGCCACCAAACAGAAATGTATTTGAAAGAAATCAGCTTTATATCTCAAAGTGTAGTGTCAGACATACAACCATACAAGTCTATTCCGGGTTCGAACAAAACCGAAAGCACTTCGAAAGAAGCCCTTGCAAATCCGGATAATTTCTAATCACGTCCGGACTTCCCATCACAAAGGGTGCTAAAATCTCTATACCGGGGATCAGCCGATGCAGAGACAATCAATGATAGTCCTTTCGTTTTCGAAAGTATCCGGTCTTCACCACCGGTCTTCAAATGCTATCCATATACGTCGTATCATTATTCGGAATGGGTTATATGACACAAAGTCCTCTCCCGGCTAAACCGAATAATGAGCGCAATATTTAAAACATATGGATAATGGGATTTCAGTTAAGTCACAACTTATTACCCAAAACTTTTCTTCAAATGGTTTAAACACATTACCATTTTAATCTTTTACATAAAAAGATCCATCTCTCAAAGTTCACCCAGTTTCACAAAGATCTGTTCATAGATTTTCCAAATCAATTTCAATTTCAATTGGATTAACTCATTAAATCTTTAAATCAAAGATTTAATTGATAGCTTTCAAAACAATTCCATTTCGATCTTTTATACAAAGGGTACACCTTTCCAATTTCAAAACAAAGTTCAACAATCTTTCACAAAGGTTTATTCATAACTCGGAAAACCATTTTCATTTCAAACTTGAAATTCTTTTGACACAAATTGGAAATTCATTCCTTATATGAAAGCTTCTATTATTTGAAAACAAATAGTTTTCATTTCAGAAAATCTGATTCGTTCATACGAGTTAAAGTCCTTGGGTTAAATTCAAATTCTCAAACCCATACTTTAAAATGGTTTAAATTCATATAAACACATTCATAACATCTTTAACCATTATCTCTAACCATGGAATTCAATTCCAAATTTCGAATTCAAATTCAAATTAAATTATTTAAATTGAGAAACTTTACCAAGTTATTCAAAATAACTTTTCTCTTAAAAATTCCTTCTCAAAAGCTTTAACATTTAACCCAAATCCATTTCCAAAATCAATTGAAATTAAAATTTCAATTTCAAAAACTTTAAATTTAAATCATCTGTGACTTAACCGATTTCCTCATGAAATCCATATTTGTGTGTGTAAAAGTGTTGTCCAGGGGTTTAACATAATAGTGCAACATCATTCAATCATCACAAATACAATCACAACAATATCTTTGATAAGCGCTATAACTATAACGCTTATCTTTATTTACAAATTCATAGATATATATATCACAGATAAAATAAATTACATTCATCACAGCTTGAATTAAAACAATTCATATCACAAAGCATCACACAAGAGATATCAAACAATTCAACAACTAATATAATCCAAACATCCATGAGTAGGATAAATTTAATTATCTGATTGATTTAAATCAAATTAATTTCCATGAAAAATTTGCTAGTCATGGTAAACTAATAATTAATTTATTACAAAACATTTAATAAATTATCCTTTAATTAATTATTAATTAACCCTTAGTTAATAATTAATCCTCAATTAATGTTCTTAATTAATAACAAGTTAACTACTCCTTAAGTGATAATTATTTCTTAATCACTTTCCTTAACTTATTAACCTTTAATAGATTAATTATTCTCAAATTAATTGCCTTGGTTAATTTATCACATATTCTTATATTAATTATTGCTTAATCACTTGATTAATCAACTTTAATTATTAATTAATATCTGATTAATAATCTTTAATTTATAAATTATTTATTCCTTAATTAATCTCCATTTGATTCATTATCCTTAATTAATCATAATAAGTAATTATCCTTAATTACTTAATTAATCAATTATTAATTCGTAATTGATTTCTTAAATAGTTAAACCTTAATCATGAATTAACTTTAAGATAAACTCATTCTTATAAATGATTTCATTATTATTAACAAGGCATTTAAAAACAATTTACTTTTAAATTTACTTTAAATTCCATTTTTAAATTTAAGATTTAAAATGAATTCAAATTTAACTTTAACAAAGTTTAAAAACAATTTAAAAACCTTTTAAACCTCATGTTAAAGAAATATTTATATCTTATAAAAGAAATGTTAAAAGTGTTTAAACCAAATTCCTTTAAATTCAAATCATTAAAATTTTACTTTAACATTCGAAGTTGTTAAAACATTTAAATTTTATAAAACTTTATTTTATTTCAAAACTAGGATTCAAATTAGATTTGAATTCATACTTGAACTAGATTTAAAACTTGGTTTAAAATTGGTTTAAAAATCTGCTTTTAAATTTTAAAACTTAAAACCTGACAGGTTTTAAAACTGGCAACAACAACTATAACCCGAGTCTAACCCTTAATGACTTCGAGTCAAACCTCATACTGCTTCGAGACAAAACCTCATCCACTCGAGAAAACCCGAGTATCCCTCTTCCCTTCAACCCAGACTTCCCCTGAACCAAAGATGCACTGTGCATATGCACGGTGGCTCCGACCACCTCCGGTCATCACCACAGCCCTTAGCAAGTCGGCGATCATCTCCTCATCGTATCCCGCCCATCAGAACTTCAACACAAATTCGAAATCAAATTCGAGCCTTTAAACCCAAACCTGGAACCAAAAGTGAACAACACACCTCAAACCAGAAACCGCCTCGCCCACGATCCTCTGACCACCAGAGCACCAGCACCACCGCCCACGACTTCGCCTACATCCAGTCTTTCCCTTCCCAAAGTTTGGTAACACTGATTCACTAGAGGACAAATGCTGAAGCAATTCACGACTATCCACCAAAACTAGGTTTAGGAAACTTTCTGGCCAACCACCATCACCACAACCACTTGATCCTCATTCAGATAATTTTCCCACATTCTCCGATCACCCTTCTTCCTCCAGGAAGAAACTCGACCTCCCAATCTACTGAGATCACCAAAGACTACCCCAAAACCAAATTCTGATCAAACCCAACATGCTCACTTAATCTATTACTAAAATTTATGATTTTAGCTTTAAAAATCATGTTTAGGTATACGAATTCAACTTACATACCTGAATTCGTAAATTAAGAAATTTGTATTTTAACTATTTTAGAGTTTGCTCAGTTATCTTGATTTCCAGATAATTTCCAGAGACATTTCTCTATTATTTTAACTTAAGTATAATTTTTATCCAAAGTTTGTGATGGAACAAACAAGTTTCATTTGCATCTTAAGTTTAAACAGAGTCAAAATCAAGAGATATTGAATTTTAAATCAAAACTTGAACTAAAAGCTAAAAACAGAGAGTACTCTGATGAAAACAACATGCATACCATACATGAATATATATACATAGCAGATTTCACACAATACATATTCATTTCAAATTAACTAGCATGCAACCAAATTTACGTACTTAAACTTTTAAAGGTGATGTTACTCACAGTGTTTCAGAAGAAGAATAGAGCTTTCTTTTACGTTGAAACAGGTTGTAAACTGGCAAGCTGAATCCTTTTTCCATTCTCTGATTTGTATTGATATGTGTTGTTGTTTTAAGTTTTGAAATGGTATTTACTTCAGAGGTTACTCAATTTTTTTAGATGGACGAACTGATATGAAAAGCTTGATATAAAGAAAAGAGTTTACAGGTGATATTTTATTTTGTACAAGTTGATAAATTTATGTTGTACAATCATCAGAGATTTTTCTTGCTTGGTGGCTATGCAGATTTCTTTGGTGGCTGAGATGATAAAACATGGTGGCTTGCATTAATTGTTTTGTACAACATATATATATACTTATCTTTTTATCTTTTCTTTTTATATAACCTGACCTTGCTTTGTTTCAGCCCTTCATTTATTTATATCTTTTATATGTTTGGATGTGAGCTGTTTTCCTTTGCAGCTCAAACATATAAAATGTTTGAATACTTGAATGTATATTCTTTGTTCATATGTGAATGTACTGTTTCTTTTTAACCTGCATACTTGTCTACGTTTACTTGTTTCATACTTACCCAAATTGATTTGTTTTTACATACTTACCTTTTTATTGTTCACACTTGAATATATCGTATTGTCTTCTTTTCTTTTGCTTTATAATATAAATGACATTCTATAGTTAATATGTTGTTATAATTTATTTTAATATGTTTACTTTGTTTGTTGACTTTATTTTCATGAGTACATACTTGTTTAAATTTAGCTAATGGTTCACTTTATATTACACAATTCATCTTATAAATTTTTGTTTCTATTTCCAGCTTAAGTATTTGTTTTATCTTCATAAAAATTGTCTTGTATTTTTCTATATATTTATTTCAATAGTTTATATTTTTATATTTATTTTTGATGTATTTTGTTTTACTTCGTATACTTATAACATATGTTTATTTTACACTTACGTTTACATATTGGTAAGACATATTTTAAAATTTCAAATTATTTAACACATATTTTATTTGAATTTGGAGAAACTCAAATTTGTTTACCAATTAATTTCAAAAAATTTATTCAAAAATTAAATTAATTATCAATTCTAACTTTGTTAAAATCTGGGATCGTTACACGCGCCGTAAAAGTTAAATAAGTATACAAAGTGGAATATAGCTCGGAATCATTCGAGATAAGAATTTTCCGGACTAATATATCCATAGTTTTCCAACGAAGAAAGAAAATCAAAATTTCATTAAGTAGATTTTGAAATATGTCCAAAACAATTTTCTAAAAACATCGTGGTTTTACAATTCGAATCCAAAAAGGGATTTCTTTATAAATGATATTTTTAAATAATTGAAAATATGAAATAAATTATAAAAATATTTTAAAAGAGATTTAAGTTGAAAAGATGGATTTCTAAATGATATAAAAGTCGTTTTGAAGAATATAGCTTTTAAAACACCATTTGTAACCCTTTTCGCAACGATTTTAAATAACCTTTGAAGTGTAGTTTTAAACTTAACAATTCTTTCCCAAAGTTATTGTAAATTATTTTAAAAGAATAATTAAGTATTTTAAAGATGATTTGGAAGTTTTAATAAGAGTTTGAATAAATGGTTAAGAGAAATTGTTTGTAACACTTAAGTAAAAAGTAAAGAATATTAATATAATAACAAACTGAGTTTGCAGAAATGACTATTACATTTGTCCTGCCTGTGAGAGCTAAACGGTAAAATAAGGTGTGTAACTAAGGTTAGGAATGGAGCAATCAGTCCCCTGAACTTACCTAGCCTTCGCTTTATCTTTTAGACGAGGGGTGGAACAGATCGAAAGGAAAGCCCGGAAGCTCTAAAAAGATTATATTTAAGTTTTTCCAAGAAAAAATTCTTTGAATGTTAATTAATCACTTAACATCTTTTATTCGATGATTGGTATGAAGGAACCGAGATTGGATTTGGCTAATTCCTATCCGAAAAACCAGGATTAGAATTGGGTGATTCCTATCTAAAAATCACTTCAAACTAATTTTCAAAACCAGGAACCAGGATCAAATCATTTTATCGATGATTAGTACGAAGGAACCAAGATCAGATTTGGGTTATTCCTATCCGAAATACCAGGATTGGATTTGGGTGATTCCTATCTGAAAACCCCTTCAAACTAATTTTCGAAATTAAACATATTGAAGACAAGATCTTCATGATGTAGGATTACTTGCCACTAGTCCCTGAAGGTGAAATTTACCATATCTAAGGTAGTAGTAGTGCTCTGTTATGAAAATCTTCGATTTGCAAGAATATGATTTGAAGTTAAGAAAGAAATCTTTGATTAAGATTAATGAATGATTTGGGAATATTTCTCCTAAGTTAAAAATTCTAACTTAAATATTAGAAATCTTTGATTAAGATTTAATGAATGATTTGGCAAGGTTTTCCTAAATAAAAGAGAAAATGATTGGAATTATCTCAAGATCTAAAGAGGTTTAATAAATCAAATGATTTAATAAATGAGGCTTAATGATCCATATACTCTTGAAAAGAAAATGGAATAAATTGAAAAGAATATATTTAAGAATGATATTTGATTTAAATAAAAGATGAAGTAATTGATTGATGATTAGTATCCACATATGAACTTAACATCTTTTAAAGCAATGATTGGCTTCGAAGGAACCGGGGTCAGATTTGGGTGATTCCTATCCGAAAACCACTTCGAACCAATCTACGTTCGAAGTAAAACGTGTTTGAAGACAAATGATTTTGAAGATGGGGATCTTCATGATGTAAGGTTGTTTGCCACTAGTCCGTCGAGGTGAAAATTACCATATCATATGGTGGCAGTAGTGCTTTGTTGTGAAAATCTTTGATGCATGGACTTCTCGCTACTAATGGAGTAGGAGAGTACCTTCAGTTTGTCCTGACCCTGGACAACTTTTATGGATGAATGTTTGACATTGATTCTAAATTGCATTGAGTGATCTCTATAAAATGTATATCTACAAGGTGGCGGAGAAGGCAACTTCTCATAGCTTAACACCATTCACTGAGACATACGAGCTCAGAGGTTATATGTTTGTAGAAATCAGTCATGTGATTATGGAATGGAAATGTGGCCTTCAAAGAAGAAAGAAGATGTGTTATGTGAATAATCATTTACCTCAGGCCTCATCACCCGGAAATGACAGAAACAGGGTAGAAGTAGTAGGGCTAAGTGGGTCGCTCCCATTAGGAGATGTCATCACCCTTCTAGATTACTCTACATATGTCTAAGTGTGTGGTGAATGTATGACTCGAATCCCGTTAAAGGTCGGTAACGGCCGGGGTGATGAAATATTCGGTACTATCCAGGAAGGGGTAGGTCGATTCTGTGTTGGTTTAGGCGCTGGGTATCTCGACCCTAGGTGCATCCCTCTAGAGGTGTACTATCGGAAGGTAGTCCCTTACCCTGTCATTTGTATGGAATCCATTCTCCAATAAGTACCTTTGGACTGGATTGTAGAACCTAGTATGCTGGAATTTAATAATGTAACAATTTCGACTAAGATTAATAAGTTTATTTGCACATGTTTTCAAAGAATGTTATTAGAAATAATATCAAATGTTTTGACATAAAAAGGTTTTAGTTATCATAAGGGAAAAACCCATCCGTGTTTTATGTGTGGGCGTGGTCTTATGAGATACTCTTTCTTTTCAAAGTATTTTATTTCCAAGGCTGATATATGACACTGTCATTTAATATTTGAGTTTTCTTACGCTGGTTTATCAAGCCCGATCCGGGTATTTTCAATACTCGGGCTAGATCCGAGTAGTTTTAGGTTTAGTTGAAGATGGTTGGAGTTCCAGAGGAGAGCTAGAGATATTCATCTACGTATGGACGTATTCTATTATCCGCTGCAGTTGTTTGTTGTTTGTCGGCATTTGTAAGGACAGATGTTTATAACTGTCCAAGCTGAATTTAAGTTAGACTCTGATATATATTTTAAAATTTTCCGCTGTAAAGATTATTGTTCAATATTATATGTTATTCCATTCGTGTGAGACTCTGTTCTATCTATTTTTCTTTTTCTACCCTTAATGATCCGCTTGTTCGTGCAATTTGAGTTGGACATGTGTGGTTTATTGTCGATTCAAAGGGTATGAAATTGTGGATCGTTACAACTACCAATTTATTTTTAAATACAAAATAACTACCATATGTAAATATTACTTTATAGATTTACAAAATACTACATTTAAATCATTTCTTTTCAACTATATCTTATATATATATATATATATATCATGATTCCATTTTATTTCAACACAAACACGATTCAAAATCAAATTTTCCATCAAATAAACATTTAAAATATTTTAAAAGCCAAAATCTTATCAACAAAATATCGAATAAAATCTCATTTCACTATTTAATAGAAATATCGTTCAACATATTGTTTAATTTCAAACATCATATTATAAACTAAATTATTTTCAAATACCATTCCGCCATTCTCTTCATACGTTTTATACAAATATTTAACACTCTTCGAATATATATATATGTAGAGGGAAGTTTTAAACTTGTTCTCAAAAATTAACATTTCAAAGCTAAATTTATATTCCTTATCAAAATAATTCTTAATCTAATAATTCAATTAGATTTCATAAAAAATTTTACTTACAAAAACCTTTGCTACCAGAAAAATTCCACTTTTTCCTAAAAGCAAAATTTGTCAAAACCCATGTTATATCAAATTTCAAAATCAAACATTTCATTCTTTTATCATTTAGCAATATATACAAC
The DNA here is from genome assembly GCA_030737815.1 of Allium fistulosum. Lineage (NCBI taxonomy): Eukaryota > Viridiplantae > Streptophyta > Magnoliopsida > Asparagales > Amaryllidaceae > Allium > Allium fistulosum. Next base: position 918,595,266 of record CM060901.1, on the reverse strand, counting down.
TAAATGAAATCTTCTTTTTTACCTTCAAAATATTCAATAGTAATAATCTTTAAAATAATTTACATTTCCAAAATAAAACTCATAATATATCTTTCAAATAACCTTACATTAATGATTTAAAACTAACACAACCATATATATATATATATATATATATCTTTAATCATTTATAAATTAATACCATTCTAAATTTCAAAGTTGTAAATCTTCAAATTATATACTTCTTATATCTCAAAATCCCAAAACTCTATAGCATTTACACCTCTCTGATTATATCAAAATCATCAAATATACACACAAACATAATAAAATATAATGATGTAGCCTTGTCATTTATTATAGTGATTACTATTATTAATTGGTTGCAGTTGAACATGCGATCAATAATGCCCCGCCAGTGATCTCAGCTGTCGAATGGTTGCATCCATTACTAAAAATATATCCAAACATATAAAAGATCTTTTACAATAAATTTCTCAAAGTAATGGATATAAATTCTTATTTCTGAAAACCATTCCAAACATTTGCTTTCAAAAATCACTTTTCCAAACTAACTACAATTAAAATATTATTTAAAATATTTAACATTTTCAAAATACTTTAATTTCCTTAAAATATTTATATCTTTTCAAAACACTGTGTCTAGATGCCTAGTTCTAGTGTTTTAGGAACCCCTATCAATAATGTTGGCCAGACGCATTGACCAGAATTCTTAAACCACTCAATGGACATATTAACATAAGTTTTATTTCAAAAATGTCAACTAAAATTATTTTCACAAATTGTTAACTATATTTTTTCCAGTAAAGCTTTTATTAATTTACTTCAAACTTTATCTTAATACTATACTTATGATGTATACTTTTCTAAGAATTTCTAATTAAAACATTCATTTGGATACCAAAATCATTTAATAATAATAAACCATATTCATATATATTAAGAGTCTTTATTTCCATCGAACACTTTGTAACATCAAAACATTTTCAGTCGGTCTTTAAAGACACACATAAATATAAATATACTAATCAATAAACCATTTTAGTAGACATTTTATAATATCAAACAAACATCATTCATATTTATTTACAACAAGTATAAATCAGTAATTCAGCTCATTTCACAGCTTTGATAATACATACAAATATTCACCAAGCTATATTCAAAATAAATTCAATACAAACCATTTTCAATAATCGAATAAACATATGAAACAACAATCAATGCGCTCAATGGAAACTGATAGATAAATTATCCACTACATACTCTGATTAAAATCAATGAAAACACAATGACACAATGCCAACCCAAAACATAACGATCCAATACTCAATGTCAATTCAAATACTACTGGTTGGAATATCTCCTTTCGTCCTTGCTACTCCAACTATTATATAATACATACTTGAAAGAAATAAGTGAAATGAGATTATATAGTGTATATATAAAATTACAAATATGTATCTTGATGATTATCCCCGAATAATTGTAACAACCCCTATTTTACGTATCGAAGGATCATAAAAAATATATTTTATTCATATGAGGTTGTAAGACTCAAAGATTTTGGAAAGTGACTCTTAGGAACATTTTACTCATTTATGATTTTTATCGAATTTCTATATGATCATTTTGACTGCGAAAATCTTATTTGGACTATAACTTTTGATAGGAGCCGAATTATGGTCTCAAACCACTATTATTGCTTAAGGATGATACTTTCTCATTCCATAGAGCGGTTATAATAGAAAACAGACTTGTCATTTGAAAGTTATTGTAGTTTTAAGTTTTGGTTGTTGCTAGCTAGTTTCAGTGGATAACTAACTAAGCCCTTTCTTAGGCTAACCAACCCACTTCGAAATTTTTGCTAGCAGGAGGCTGTAGGAACTGGCCTAAGTCATTTCCTTCTTCCCAAAAATAGATCCAAACCTCCATTAGCCCTAATTTGATCAAAAATAGTATCTTTTCCTTACTAATCTTAGCCAAATCATTGATCAGAGAGGAGATTGGTATATAGAAGCTAGATATTATATTTTGCCAATTTGGGTTTATTTCCTTTGCTGTATACTTCAGATTTAAGGAGAAAGATTGGTATTTTAGGTATTTGTTGAGTGGTTCTTGACCTCTCACTCATCTATACTTGTTTATATAATTAAAATGGTTGTTTTTAACTTGATTTTGATCTAAAAAGGTTTTCTAAACTTTAAACACTTATTCATACATGTTTATGACTAGAAATTGGAGATTTTGATATGGCTTTAAAATTGGTTTTGTAATCTATTTACTCATATTCACATGCTAGTGTAACTCCCATTATTTATACATGCATATGTTAATGTAAAAGTTAGACTTATAGTAAAACTAGTTTGATTACCACATTCTTATGTATGGATTGTATGAATGGATGTATATGCATGTTATTCCACGATTGTATGTTTTGATTTGATGTTGTTTGCTAGTGTTTTGGATGTTAGGTAGATAGCTCGAAAAATTGGGCAAATCGGAGGCAAAGATGGTCAAAATTGTACAAAACTTGGGAGGTGGATTCTGGGGCATGGGAAGGGATTGTGATCAAAATTGCATCCCCCAACTCACTAAGCATAGAAGTCGTTGCCGACTAGAGAGGTCGGTACCAAGTTCTCTTTGTTGCTCCATGTCGGCAGCGACTTAGGGAAAGGGGAGAGTATGGCTTATAGAGGTTGCCTATGGTGATAGATTGGAGATCGACTAGGTGTTGAGGGCTATGACGATTTGTTTCTAGGGTATAAAGTAGGGTGTTTTGAAGATATGATAACTTGATTTGGAGCAGAGAAGTTGGGGTTCAAGCAACTGGGCATGTAGTACTAGAAGTAAGAAGTGGGATGGAAAGAAACTTGGCCACTTAGTGGCTAAGGACAGATGTCAGTACCAGCTTCAGAGATCGGTACCGAACTCTCTAGTTTGGTCGTATAGGGATGGAACTTCTGCGGGTTGGTACAGGGGTTCGAGAGGTCATGCTAGAGATGTTGGCTCATTTGCATACTTATGGAGAGTAACAACATGATGAAAGTTAGAGTCTTTGGATGGTAACTCAATGTTGAATGAAGTTGGGTTTCGAAGAAGATGGATCGACATAGAATGGAGTCATAGAATGGGAAATGTAGAATGGTTCCTCGAAGGTGACAGCTCGATATTGAAAGGAGTCGTTGAGTAGAGGAATCTAGAATGGTTCCTCTAGGATAATGGAAGCTCGTTGGAGCAAAAGAAAGGTCTTGGATAAACATACTAAGGGATCGTTGATACTCAGAGTGTTTTTGTTGTACTCAAAGCAGGGGTATCATAAGGACTCTCATGGGTATGTTAAAAGTTACATCGGGTTGGTTAAATGGATCCGTGTACCCTGGACCGGTTGAATGGGTCTAGTATCAGCTTCAGGCTAAAGAGAGTACACTAAAAACCGGGATTACCATTAGTCCATGGCAGTAGAACGTTCATATGAGCTATCATATATCTAGAGTATATTGATTGATAGTAAGGATTGTTTGGTGGAGGTTATGGTTGCTTTGATTTCTTTCCCCGTAGTCTATAACTCTAAGGTAGTCATTGGAGATAGGGATACCTAGGCACCCATTATCATACTTAGTTGTATTATCCCTTTATGGCACTTAGACTAGCATATTATGTTATTATGTGCTAACTCTTTGGTTGTAGGGACAGGTCAGGTAGGGCTGTCAATGGATACCCGAAAAATCCGAAATCCGTCCGCATCCGCATCCGAAAAGCGGGTAAATATCCGATATCCAGAAAAGCGGATGCGGATACGAAGACATCCGCATCTGAAAATTATCCGGCTGGTTTATGTCAAGGTTATAGTTCAAATCATGTATATTTTAATGTAGTAAATAATATTTGTTTATTGTTTTATTAAGTTGGTAGTTTATATTATATGCACTTAATGCTTATTAACTGCTCGAAACTATTTATTATCATCATATTTGTTAATTTTTAATACTTTTATAATCAATGAGATTGAAAAATATTTATGTTAAACTAAAATTTTATTTTTGTAATTCTTGATTTATCGGTCGTTAGCGGATAGGATAATTATCTGATATCCATCTATATCCGCGGATGCAGATATCCGATATCCGAAAAAGATTTCTGATGCGGATGCGGATATCCGATATCCGAAAATGATTTCTAATGCGGATGCGGATATATCCGATATCCGTCTGTATCTGTAGATGTAGATATCCGATAACCGAAAATGATTTCTGATGCGGATGCAGATATGGCATTATCCGCATCCGAGAGCATCCGTTGACAGGCCTAAGGTCAGGGTATACCTTTGTTCCTTACTATATTGACTTGTCTAGTATTTTGAGATTCATTTACTGCTCACACCAGAATTTTGTCTGACTCGAGGTTTTATGCTTTGCTTCTTATTATCTTGGGTGCTCTTAAATGAGTAGACTAGATAGCAGGTCTAGGTGCGATGCCGTAGCTGTGCAGAGGACGAGCTGGACGGAACTATCTCATATTATATATGGAATTCTATGCTCATTCCGCTATGCAACACTATGGATCCTTGTCAGGGCTTTCTTATTATTATTAGTATGAGATAGGTATATGAGTTTACTTCTGTTGTATAAACTCTATTTCATGATGTATACTTTGTGTATCTGTGCTCTTATATTGGGATCACTTAGTTATTGATGTCTCTTCTATTTTATATCTATTATATTTTATTCTATGCACTATGAGATATACTACATATTATGCGATGTTTGGTTCATTTTAAACCTTGATGATGGCTCTACATTGATCGGCACAACAACAACGCACTATCTTATGTATATTGTGTGCCGATGGTGGAGGGTGGTTGTCACATTTGGTATCAAAGCTTAGGTTGCATTGTTTTACCTAAGGGATACCATGATTTAGTAGAGATAGGAAAGGATTTCTCATCCTAGACTGAATCGAAAAAGTGTATATATATAGGAGCGTGTTGTTATATATTTTGATTTTCAAAACTATATAGTAGTATATATAAGTCGCATACAAACACGGGTACCATTGACATAGTTTTCATTTTAGAGACTAATCATTTATGTTACAGATCGAGAATGAGCCGACAAACAAGAAACATCGTTAGGAACTCCATCTCTGGATTCATGTAAGGAGCGGGCTCGAGGGCTGCAAATTCTGACTTGCAAGCTATGTTCAATGCAATAATGGTGAATATGCTTCAAAATGACCAAGCAACCACTCTGAATGTTGCTGTTGATGGTGGTGCTCAAGTGCAGGCCCCGAAGGTTGACTTTGCCAAGCTATGCAAAGATTACTCTACTTTGGGGGGCAAGTCGTTTATTGGAACAGAGTCTGCCATCAAAGTGCAAGATTGTTGGACACCTACAAACATATTTTTGGTGATATGGATATTGATGATGCCACGAAGAGGAAGTTGGCCTCTAGATAGCTTCAAGGGCGGGTCATGAACTAGTGGAATGTCATCAATGCCACTATACCCGAGGATCAGTTCACTTGAGATCAGTTCAAGGCTAGGTTTAAGGAGAAGTTTGTTCCAACTACTCAAAATTCGGTGCTATTTAAGAAATTCGCTAATATTAAGTAAGGAGATATGTCTGTTATCGAATACATTGCTAAGTTTGATGCCTTGTCGAAGTATGGGATGTCTTTCATCGATGCTCCATTGAAAAAGAACAAGAAGTTCATTATGGGTTTGGACGACTATTTAGGGGAGAAGCTGGTGAGTCATATCGATGAGCCATTTGAGAGACTTGTCAAGAAAGCTCTTCGCTAGGAGAGTTTATAACCCCAAGTCCAAATCATCTATTGTCATTAAGGAAGAGCCAAAACCGCAACAAAGCGATGGAGGCAAGAAGAAGAAGTGGTTTGGAAAGAGGAAGCAATCTCAGGGGAAGGATGCTTAAAAAAAGATTAAATGGGATCCTATTTGCTATGGTTATGGAGATAAGGGTCACTTGATCAGAGATTGCAAAATCGATGGAAAGAAGAAGTGTTACAACTGCAGAAAGCCTGGGCATATACTGAAGAATTGTCTGGAAACACTATAGCAGAAAAAGGTTGTGAAGGCATATGCTTTAAATGTTGTTCTGACTTCGTCGGGTGATCCCTCGACGAAAGAGAAGGGGAAGGGCATTGGCATTCAAAGTATGCTTTCCCTTTATGATGTTCCTATATGCATTTTACTCGATATCGAGGCTTCACATTACATTATATCAAGCAACCTAGTAGATAGACTAGGATTGAAAGCCGAAATAGTTGATTGACCGTTGATTGTGATGAACCCTATCGGAGGCTCCACTAGCCTGTGTCTGGTTTGTCATGGTTTGGTCATATGGAGTCACGGATGCTCTTTTGTTTGTGATTGTTTTGTTCTGAATTTCGTTGAGTTCAGGATTATCTTGGAAATGGAATGGCTAAGGAAATATGCGGCATTAGTGGATTGCGAGAAACTGTTGGTGACAAATGGGGATGTGATAGGGCGGACGGTAGTGATTGGCTGCCTGTAAGAGGATGAAGTTATGGTTAGTTTTCTATATTCGCTTGAGATTCCATCGGATGAGTTATCATCTGTGCCTATTGTTAGAGAGTATCTAGATGTATTTAAGGAAGTGACTGGATTACCACTGCATAGAGAGATTGAGTTTCGTATAGTCTTGACAAAGGATGCCAGACCTATTGAGATGTATGGCACCTAGAGAGCAGAAGGAGTTGGAGGTGCAAGTAAATGACCTGTTGAAAAAAGGGTTCATTCGTAGGAGTATATCCGAGTAGGGTGCACCTGTAGTATTCTCCAATAAGGCGGATGGCTCTCCAAGGTTGTGTATGGATTATCATGAGCTGAATATGGTGACGAGGAAGAACAATTATCCACTCCCATGTACTGATGACTTGTTCGATCAGCTCCACGATGTGAATGTGTTCTCCAAATTGAATTTGGCATGGGATTTCACTAGTTGAGGGTAGCAAAGGAGAGTGTGCCAATCACCGTATTTCATATACCATCTGGTTTCTATGAGTGGTTGGTTTTGCCGTTCGGGCTAACCAGTGCTCCAACATACTTTGTTGATTTCATGAACTGTGTCTTCAGAGATCACTAAACAAGTTCGTACTTGTGTTCGTGGATAATATTCTGATCTATTCTAAGATAGAGGAGAAACACAAGGTGCACTTAAGAATTATGCTTGAAGTGTTGTGGAAGCACAAGTTGAAAGTAAAGTTTTCAAATTGTCACTTCTGGAGAAGGGAAGTGAGATTCTTGGGCCACATCATCTCTACAGGGCATCACAGTAGATCCTATCAAGGTGGAGCAGTTCAGGATTGGAGCCAACCCAAGAATTCTACCGATGTGGGGAGTTTCTTAGGACCGACGGATATTATAGACGCTTTATCAAGGACTACTAAAAGGTAGCCGCACCGTTAACCAATTTGACAAAGAAAAATCAAACTTTTACTTGGGATGCAAGAAGTGAACAGGCATTTGTGAGTCTGAAGGAGAGGTTGAAGAGCGCACCTGTATTGACCATTCCAAGCGGAAATGAGGGGCTGACAGTATACAAAGACGCATGTGGTACTAGATTAGGTGCGATATTAATGTAGAAGGGAAAGGTTGTCACCTACGTTAGTCTATAGCTGAAGCCGCACTAGGAGAAGTATTCAACTCGTGATTTAGAGTTAGCGATAGTGTTTGCTTTGAAAATTTGGAGGCACTATTTACTATAGGAAAGGTTCGAGCTATTCATGGACTATAAATCCTTGAAGTACCTTTTCTTCCAGAAGGATCTAACCTTTGACAGCAGCGGTGGTTGGAGTTCTTAGCCTCTTATGACTTCAGCATTTCCTATACACCGGGTAAGGGGAATGCGGTCATCGATGCATTGAGTAGAAGGCAGGCCGATTTGGGAGCGATGTTTCTATAGTGGAAATGGGTGGAGTATATTGTTGTTATCCCGACTTTTGGCAAGACCGTGATATCATCGACTTGGCTAGGAACGGATGGTTATCAACCTTAGGGATCGATTACATATAATACTATAAACGATGGTCGGGCAGATTCGGACCGGGTCCCAATCGAAGTCAATCAGCATGGAGTGACTAGCATAGCCCCATGAAGTTATTTTTCAAATTTGGAGTCGATCGAAGTTCTTATGCTCAAGTTACACATGAAGCAAGGATTTGTATGGATCAATTGTGAACGATCCATAGAACAGCTCAAATCAACGGAGATCAATCAATATCTCAAAATCAACAAGGTCAATTCATTTGAAACTTTCAGAGCATCAATAAAATAAAGAGTGGAGCATACAAAAATGATCGCAGGTCATAAAGTTGAGATAGGAGGATGGCCGACCGTTGTTGGCCAATCGTTCTTGTCGATCCGTCAAAATGATCGGTGTAGTTCAGTGCACGATCCAAGTACAATAAAGATCGATCCATATCTCACAATTTACAACTCAGAATGATTCCATATTTTAGGAGCAAAGGCATGTGGGACCTCCCAAAAACGATTGCATATGAATTGGAAGCAAGGAAAATCGATCGGTGAAAGTTTAGCCGATCATTCCAGGTTGTCAAGTTAAGGCCACAGATCGTTATGGTGGGCCCACCTAGAGAGCCTTCTGCCGAAATTTTGGCAAAATATCTCATCATCTCTCCCTATAAATACAGGCCTTTTGGTTCATTTTCAGGATCTTTACGCTGCTGGTTAGAGGAGACTTCATTGTAATCAAGTGCTATCTTTATTTCTCCATTGTAATCAGATTCATAAGTGATTAATAAAGGCAAAAAAACTTCAAAGTGGACGTAGGCATACAATGCCAAACCACTATAAATCTTTGTGTTTCTGATTATTGCTTTTTATTTGTTATTAGCTTAATCTTTTCCTCAGTTTAATTTATCTTCTTCATTTACTTCTCTACTAAATCTATTATTGGGTGCTTGTGACCAATTTTGGTGCAAACATTTATTGTTGTGACTTCAGACCTCATTGCGAATTAGATCCAGAGATGTTGGCAAGTTTGACAATTGGGCCAACTTTGATTGAGCGGACCGGTACCAGTCAGAAGTGAGATGCTAGATTGGCAAAGATCGAGGCGAAAATAAAAGGAGGAGTAGAGTCTGAGGATATGAAGCAATACAGACTCGAATGAGAAGGTTGGCTCCGTAAGGATGGGAGATTGTTTGTTCCCAATGTTGAAGGATTGCAAGACGAGGTGCTACAAGAGTGCCACCATTCCAGGTTGACTATACATCCTGGCGGTAATAGGATGTACTATGATATGAGGCAAACCTACTATTGGGAAGGAATGAAGAAGGACGTCGGGACATTCATCTCGAAGTGTATGAACTACCAGTTGGTGAAGGCAGAGCATAAGATACCGAATGGCCTATTACAACTGCTTGAAATTCCTGACTGGAAGTGAGAGTCGATATCAATGGATTTCATTAATGGACTGAAAAGGACTTGAGCATGGTACGACAACATCTGAGTCATGGTCGATCGATTGACCAAGAGCGCCAGATTTATACCCACAAGTTAAGCAGAACTGCAGCCAAACTGCACGAGTTGTATATGAAATGGATTGTACGATTTAATGGTGTGCCGAAGAGCATTGTGAGCGATCGAGACCCATTTTTCACTAGTGCGTTTTGAAAGAGCTTACAGGAGGTGTTGGGTACCAAGCTGCATCTGAGTATGAGTTATCATCTACAAATGGATGGGCAAACCGAGAGAGTGAATCATATACTGGATGATCTCTTGCGAGCTTGCATTCTCGATTTTGGAAGCTCCTAGGATGATCACTTGCATTTGGTAGAGTTCGCATACAATAATAGCTATCAGTCTAGTATCGATATGGCAGCATATAAAGCATTGTATGGCCGACCGTGTAATGCCCCTTTATGCTGGTGGGAAGCAGGAAAAAAACTGATACTTAGGCCAAATATGATTAGAGAAATCTCCAAAAAGATAGAGATCATTCGACAACAGATGAGAGCTACACAAGATAGGCAGAAGAGTTACATTAATAGAAGGCGTAGAGATTTAGAATTTTCTATCGGAGATATGGTATTTATGATAATTTCTCCTTTGAAAAATGTTCGATTCGGTAGCAAGGGGAAGTTGACACCAAGATTCATAGGTACTTTTCCGATAGAAGAGTGGATTGGAAATCTAGCATATATGGTCTACTTACCTTCGAAAATGGCAGGTGTGCACAATGTATTCTATGTTTCTCATTTGTAGAAATTTGTGCACGACTCAGGCATGATGATTGCATCGGATCAACTTGATGATATCGAGATTGAACTAGAAGCTTCGAGCCCTCGTAGGCTAGTTCGTATTGTTGGACGTGATACGAAACAACTTAGGAGGAAGAAGGTGGAGTTGGTGAAGGTTCAATGGGGTGAAAGTGAAGGCGATTGAATATGGGAAACGAGGAGAGTATAAAGGCTACACATCCGAAGCTTTACACATGGTAAGGCCTATTGTTTAGCGTATTTACTTTCGCTTTTGATATCATATAGGGTAGTTTAGTATCCCGCATGCTAGGATAGGTTTACCTATATTATTGATTGCATAGTTGCGTGTTTTACATGTTTGATGATATACATAATTGTTAGGCATGCAAGGTAACTATGGTTGATTTATGTGTTTCGTTAGGGATTTCGAAGGCGAAATTCCTAAAGGGGGAGAGTGTAACGACCCTTGTTTTACGTATCGGAGGATCATAAAATATTTTTATTTTATTTATATGAGGTTGTATGGCTCTAATATTTTGGAAAGTGACTCTTAGGTATATTTTCCACATTTTTGACTTTTGTCGAATTTCTTTGTGACCATTTTGACCCTGAAAATCATGTTTGGACTATAAATAAAAGCCGAATTAGGGTCTCAAACCACTTCTATAGCTTCAGGATGATGGTTTCTCATTCCATAGAGTGGTCATAATAAAAAAAATGGATTTGTCATTTGAAAGTTATTGCAGTTTTACGTTTTTGTTGTTGCTAGTCAGTTTTAGTGGGTAATTAATTAAGTCTGTGCTTATGCCAACTAACCCACTTTGAAATTTGTGCTAATAGGAGGCTATAAGAACTGACCTAAGTCATTTTCTTCTTTTACAAAACAGATTCGAACCTCCATTAGCCCTAATTTCATCAAAAATCGTAATTTTTCATTACTAACCTTAGCCAAATCATTGATTAGGAAGAGGATTAGCATACAGAAGCTAGAGATTATCATTTTTTCTCATTTGGGTTTATTTCCTTTGCTGTCTACTTCAGACTTAAGGAGAAAAATAAGTATTTTAGATATTCTATGAGTGATTCTTGATCTCTCACTCATCTATACTTGTTTATATAGTTAAAATGGTTGTTTTCAACATGATTTTGATCTAAAATGGGTTTTCTAACTTTAACCACTTATTCATATATATTTATGACCAAAAATTGGATATTTTAAAATGGCTATAAAATTGGTTTTGTAATCTATTTACTAATATTCACATGCTAGTTTAACTCCCATCATTTATACATGCAAATGCTAATGTAAAACTTAGATTTAGAGTAAAACTGGTTTGATTATCACATTCTCAAGTATGAGTTGTATGAATGGATGTATATGTACGCTATTCCATGATTTTATGTTGTGATTAGATGTTGTTTGCTATTTTTTGGATGTTAGGTAGATAGTTTGGGAAATTGGGCAAATCGGAGGCACAACTAGTCGGAATTGGACGAAACTTGGGAGGTAGATTCTTGAGCATGGGAAGAGCTCATGGGCGAAATCGCATCCCCCAATTCATTGAGCATATATGTCGGTGCTGACTTTAGAGGTCGGTACTAAGTTCTCTTGGATGCTCCATGTTGGCAGCAACTTTGGGAAGGGGGAGAGTATGGCTTTTAGAGGTTGCCTTTGGTGATAGATTGGAGATAGGATAAGTGTCGAAGGCTATGACAATTTGTTTCTAGGATATGAAGTAGGGTGTTTTGAAGATATGACGACTTGATTTGGAGTAGAGAAGTTGGGGTTCAAGCCCATGGAGTACTAGAAGCAAGAAGTAGGATGGAAAGAAACTTAGCCACTTAGCGGCCAAGTATGGAGGTCAGTACCGACTTTAGAGGTCGGTACCGAGCTCTCTAGTTTTTCCTATAGGGATGGAACTTGAGGGTTGGTATAGGGGTTTAAAAGGTCGTGATGGAGATGTTGGCTTGTTCGCATGATGACTTATGGCGATGTAACAACTCGATGTTAAATGGACTTAGGTTCCGAAGAAGACGTCTCAATGTTGAAAGAGTCATAGGATGGGGAACGTAGAATGGTTCCTCGAAGGTGACGGCTCAATGTTGAAAGGAGTCGTTGAGTAGGGGAATGTAGAATGGTTCCTTCAGGATAATGGAAGCTAGTTGGAGTAAAGGAAAGGGCTTGGGTATGCATACTAATGGATCGTTGATACTCGGAGTGTTTTCTGTTGTACTAAAAGCAGGGGTATTATGAGGATGCTCATGGGTATGTTGAAAGTTACCCTGGATCGATTGAATGGATCTATGTACCCTGGACCGGTTGAATGGGTCTAGTATTAGCTTCAGGCTAAAGAGAGTACACTGAAAACCAGGATTACTATAAGTTCCTGGTAGTAGAAAGGTTATACGAGTTATCATATATCCAGATTACATCGAGTGATGTAAGGATTGTCTAATGGATGTTATGGTTGCTTTGATTTCTTTCCCCATAGCCTATCACCCTAGGATAGTCATTGGAGATAGGTATTGGAGATAAGGCACTTAGACACCTGTTATCATACTTAGTTGTATCGCACCTTTATGACACTTAGAGTAGCATATTATGTTATTATGTGCTAACCCTTTGGTTACAGGGACTGGTCAGGTATGATTCGTATACCTTTGTTCCTTAATATATCAACTTTTATTATATTTTGAGACTTATTTGCCACTCAAACCAGACTGTTATCTGACTCGAGGTTTTATGCTTTGCTTCTTATTAACTCGGGTGCTCTTAAATGAGTAGACTAGATAGTAGGTCTAGGAGTGACGTAGTAGTTGTGCAGAGGACAAGCTGGATGGAGCTATCTCATATTATATATGGATTTATATGCTTATTCTGCTATGCAACACTATGGAGCCTTTTCAGTGCTTGCTTATTATTATTAGTATGAGATAGTTATATGAGTTTACTTTTATTGTATAAACTCTATTTCATGATGTATAACTTTATGTATATGTACTATGATATTTGGATCACTTAGTTATTAGTGTATCTTCTGTTATATATATATATATATTATTTTATTCCATGCACTGTGAGATATACTACTAATTCTGTGGTGTTTATTTCATTTTAAACCTTGATGATCGCTCTATGTCGATCGATACGACAGTAGCGCACTATCTTATGTATATTGGGTGACGGTGGTATAAGGCGGTTGTCCCATCCAAGGGGACAAGGACTTTAAGTCTCATCTAAGGTCTTGACTCATGTCCCATATATATAATGTATTATTCTAAAGCTTGATCTAATACCAAATTGAAACACCCAACCTCTATACTCATACTATCTAAGAGTATTACTGAGTAATACTGTCAGATAATATGGAGAATGAGGCTATATGGGGTACACACATGCCTATTCCCTTGGACTAACACTAGTACGTATTAAAACATCAAATAAATATCTCACATATAGCTACGCAGTATCATTACAAAACAATATACACATGTGCCTCCAAGATAGAACAATACACAATATACATCATATAATAGAGAACACAGAATCAAAATTGCAACAAAGACGTATAATATATATATATATAAATATAATACTATAAGAGTACAACTCATCTCAAATGTCAACTATCTCAATGTAATGCAATGAATAATCAATATACAACTCAATAGCACTATATCCAATGAATCAATGTTATACAAATATCATACAACAATCCTAATATAAGTCTCCTCTAAGCCCACTCAAACACCTGTTGGTCAAGTCGTCCTTGCACCTGAAATGTCTTGGATTGACTCAAGCATTATATAAATAACACATGGGTCAAACTATGTCTAAATTAGAATCTATAATATATGTGACATAGTATACATAGGGAATAATAATATGATAACACACTGCCAGAGATACTCAAGTCAATAGTCAATGAGTCAATATGTATATATATAATATATATATATACACATATGTAAATATATTACTATAGTTAATAATCAATGTATCGTAACACACGAATACCTCAAAACTGAGCATAAAGATGTCATCACCCATATAAAAGCACATCAAATCAGAAAACGCAGAATCAATACAAATCAGTGAATCATACATATCCAGAAATTTTCTTCTAAATCCAGAAAACATCAATAAGTGAGATATCACCAAACATAATGAGGTAGCATGTAGTATTGCCCAAATATATCTCTTAATCTTAATAAATAGAATATCATCATCAAAATATGTAGGATAGGATAAAACTCCTATTGATATAATAAAAAATATGAGAATCCACTGTACCCTAGACATCTATTACAGGTTTAATCTCCTCTTTACCATTAAAATATATTGTCATGGGAAATGATTATACGACAGACACAAAGTCCCAAGTACAGCCATATAAATACATCAATATGTGGGTCATCTAACCCATATCTACACTAAAGTGAGGTGCATCAATAGTATATACCAATCTATCACTCCATTGGTACCAGAAGGAAGACTGATAGCAAAAAGCAAGCTCCAAGGACATGAAGTCTCTACTATCTTAGTTACCTTCACGGTATCATGACACGTATCCACCAGTGTGCTCGTCAATGTGAGGAATCAATAGCCACGACCTAACTCAAGAGTCATATTCCGACTCTAGCCCCTATAGGTATCAGACTATTAGCTTAAGTGACACAGGGGCGAATGCACTAAGCGAAAGCACAAAGCTATATGTATAGTGTGTCACGGATCTGGGGCGTGACCCAACGATCAGGCCGCTAGGTGAATTCTAGCCATCTGGTTCTCTCCAATGTCAATAAAAGGAGTACATCATTATAGTGACATATAGAAATAATACATATAAACACGAAGTCATGCTCAACATCAGGCACGTAGCCATACTCGCTGAATATTAGACACGAAATCATACGTATCATCAGGCACGTAGCCTTACTTGCTGAATATAAGCATGAAGTTATACTCATCACTACCTATATCACCTCACACTCATATAACTATTCCCGTTACGTGAGTGTCATCTACTTATAATAAATAATCAAATAAATATCACAACAGTGTCCTATACTATTGTGTGATACTCAAACATTTATCACTGCTTATAAACTACACTTGAACTCCATAATATTCTATATAACGTGTCCAAAGAATAACTAGAGGAATATTACCGAATGCCCCATCCTAAACGGTATTATAACTTCGTTTATTCAGATTCCTCGTCACATAGAATTAAATACTATGAAATCATATAAGGATGTACAAGGATTAAATACTATGAAATAACTCTAATTTAATATACAATAATCATAGAATCCTTATAAAACTCATATGAATAAAATAAATAATTCTTAATAAACCAAATAAAACTTTAATATTAGCGAATTACTTCCAAAATTACCATTTCTATATTTTATATCCTTAGTAATAATTTGTAAAACCAAGTAATACTCACAACACTCGTTTTACAATTTTCTAGAATTCATTATGATCTATAAATAATTCATTTCATATCCAAATTTGAAATAAAATATTACTTCATAATCACGTATATAGAAATTATACGAATTGTCTAATACTAAATCAGTTACAACATGTGACTAACATTAATATAGATGAAATTGTTAAAAGCAAAGGATAATAATTATTTTTGAATTAAATTGAATTTTTAAGTAATTTTAGATTATTAAATATATGAAAATATATCATAAAACTATAATTAAGTTTATTAATTAAAAATCTTACCTTCAAATACTAAATTTTTTAATTAGGTTATTCTTCTTATTTTTCGAAATACATTTGCAACCTTTATAAGATTATTAAAAATCTAATTTATTCTATAATTAATTAATTTCTTAAATTAATTATAAATTTCATATAAACTCCACAAATCCATAGTATGCATTTATTTTTATCATACATTTATTATATTTTTGTTTATTTTATTCTAAATTTTTAAATCTTTGTTTTTTTAAATCTGCCTTGGTCACCGGTCGGCTACCAATCGACCTATAGACCTAGCAGGTCGACTCGATCTGGAGCCAAAAGTTGGCTTTTTTTGATCAAAAACCGATGACTGATGAACTTTGGCTTGCTCATTCTCTCACAACACAAAACACATATCACATGTCAACCAAGCATCATCCAAATTCAAGCATAAACATATAAAATTATAGATTAGACATAGATTTCATGAGTACAAAACTCATCTGCTTCTTCTTCCTTTTCTCATATATACACATCCAAATCACCAAGGCATCAACAAGTAATTAACTTTTCTATTATTTCGAGTGCAGACGAATGTTGTAAATCGTATATTTAAATTTGGAAACTTCTATGATTTTATTTAATTTAAATTTTAAAATGAAGGGGAAGTAAGTTTTCCTGAAGTCAAAAGATGAAGTAGAGAAACATATGTGAATGAAGTAGGGGAAAAAGAGAGTGATTTTTCTAGAGTTAGAAATGTCCACACTTTAGGCTTAAAGATGTGGTCTTGGGCTTAAATAAATTAATATTTATTTTTTCTTTTATTTATAAAACTATTTTCTATTTACAAATTTCTATTTCAAAATCACTCCTTTTCCAAACCATCATTATATATCAATTATATCACTTTTATAAAATATTAATTTTACATTATTAACTTATTTCTATTTTTAAATATCTCATTTTCACAACCTAAATCCTTATATTGAATAATTTCTAAATAAATCTATTCACTAATCCTCAAAAATCTAATTTGATTAAATAAATTGCTATCGTTAACTTTAATTAATTATTATTTAAAATTCAGATTGTTATAGATACATTGAGAATTATTTGTATTTTTACCTATAATTATATATATAATATATGCCAAACTCTACAGATTTCAACTCTAGAAGTAGTTGCGACCGTATTCCTAAAATGTAGAGAAGAAAATATGAGTTGGAACAATAAATAGAGTTAAATTTATACACCTACCCTGATTGCCTTACGGAGTGTAGGCTATTCCGCAGGCATTGACCAAGAAAAGCATGAGCGCAACATTAGAAGGACCTTGGAAGATGGATGGCACTTGACTCTTTTATTGGGCCTAGACTGCCTTATGATTATGGATTTCGATGGTTTACCGATTGAAGATATACATTTCATCCAGACAAATGGGAAGTAAGAACTTATATGTTGCAAGCACCCATAAGCAAGATGCGAAAAAGGATTAAGCAAATTCCCAAATAAGGTGTTAATTAATCACCACAAGAGTATAGTCAGATTTATAGTATATACTCTTAATAAGAAGAGGTTAAGAATAAAGGGAACAGAAGGAAAGTGCAAAAGAAAGGACAATTAAATTCCATTTTAGAGTCCGACCCCATATGAAAGAATTTGACAAAAAAATTCTTTTTATTTTTTTTCCTTAAAACGTTTTGAATGTGTTTTTCAAAGGATTTATTAGGAAGTGGTTGTTTTGAAAAAAAACATGGAAATTTGGAAATTTTTACTTTAAAATTTGGTGGGTCAAAAGTTTCTGATTTAAAGGTTTTTGGTAAAAGGGTTTCTTGTCTTTGAAATGAATAGAGAAGAGAGCTATGTGTTTGGCTGGATGATTTTTCATATTTTTAAGTTCCTTTTTAAAATTCTTTCTAAGGGTAGGTAAATAAATGGTACTTAACTGAAATGGGGTAAAGAGAATAGAAGGGTAAGAATGCCCGATAATAAAGATAGGAGGAATATTCCCATATAAAGAAAATACGGAGAAAAACGGCTGAAATAGATTTATACATGTAACGACCCGTAAATTTCAACTGTTTTAATAACGTAATTAGTTGAAATTTTGTGAAATTTTAAACGATAAATTTTGAAATAAAAATTAGATATTTGGAATACGTCTAGTTAAACATAGCAACTGGTAAAATTTTCGTCCGAAAATATGAAAGTTTATTTCGCGCGTAAATTTACTTCAATTCAATCAGTTAAAAAGCGATGAAAATAAAATGTTTCCGAAACCTAAATATTTTTACATAGGAAAATTCTAAACCATCTTCTGAGCAAGATGTCAGTTTGTCGTTTTTCCAAATTCGGACATCTTTGGCTCCGTCGATCTTATTTTTCAGCGTTTTCTTGCATTTTTCGTAGTAGAAAAATTCGAAATTTTAAAATTCAAATCATACCATTAATATCTATATATCGTTTTGATCGTCTCGTCGTACTGATCTCTGCAGTGTATTTGTTTGTGTGTTTCAACGTCCGGTGGACAGCGAAATTTGTAAAACGTTGGATCGTATCGGTAACCGTTGTCGAAGCTTTTTGGCTTCCGTGACCCTTCATTAATTGTCTACCGTATAATCCAATGGTTGCAACCTTTTATCTTTCCCAGTAATTCAAAACTATGACTATTACTATTCCTATCATCATTTAATATCGTTTTCATTTTCTCACCGGTTCACTTTCACTTCTTTTATTCCATTCTGTTCTTTCACTTTATTTCGCTTTGTAGCAACTTGTGCCTGTGACAAATTATTTTCCTCCTCCTCCACGCAAACAAGATCATGCCCGAGCCTCCTTTTGTCACTGCTCCTCCCACTTTCTCATCTGCCCTCCATGCTATTTCCATGCCACTTCCCTCCGACCAAGTACCAACCTTCTTCACCGCATCTCCACCATAGCTCGACACCGCCCGAAGCCAAGCAACGCCCTACCCACTTCCACCCATGCTCGACATCACCATCCCTCCCCCTCCGCCTGGACCGAGCACCAAACCCGCCACTGTGTAAACCGACCATCACAACGCCCACTGCCGTTCATCCTCCGACCTCGCCCGCACGCAACCCCTCGGCCTTCCGCCTCGTTCCGCCCATCACATTGCTCTGACCTTCTCCCTCCCCTCCTTTACGTTATAAGGTATTTACTTTATGTTGTTGTCTAGTATATAAATAAAACTTTGGTATATATTTTATAAGTTTGCAACATGTAAGTATATATTAACTTAGTTATTGGTTTATATATATAAAAAAAATGCATCCATACAGTAGCTTGCATTATAGTAGTGGTCTGCATTATATAGTGTATCGGTATATATAGGTTCGGTTATATAATGTATACAATGAAATTTATATCTATAGTTTCGAGGGTTGTTATATACATAGACAGTGCGGTATGTACCTTATATAATATATGGTCTTCATATGTTGCCTAAGTCAAGTCTACCTTTTAGCTGCATTCTTATATTAGTTTATCTATAGGCTTGTAGATGTATATAGGTTTTGAGTGTAATGTGTGTGAGTTTATAATTTGTGTATATATGCTGCTGTTTATATATATACATGTGATGCGGTTGTATATCTATATTAGTATTTATTTCAAATTATATTATTATAAAAATGTATATATGTTCGTAGATTTAAAGCTAAGTCTACATATCTGTCTATACATATTAAGTTGTTCGCATATATCTTGCCTGCATACGTGATGTAATGTCTGCATTGATACCTATTGTTAACATATATACGGTCTTTATATGGATATGGGGTAGTAGATATATATATGCATATAGTTGATAGGATTTGGGTAACTAGTATATTGGTTTTAAGTTTTGTTTAAAAGAGTAGTATATTTATATTTACATGCCCTGGTTTCTGAAGCTTCTTGTCCAACAGTTTTTTTTATCTATTCATTTGTAGGCCGTATATTTTAGTTTAAGATATTCATGTTATATATATATAAGTCTATATTACAGTACTATTTAGTCTATATTTACATGTATGTCTTATATTCTATTCTATGGAAAAGAGATATATAATATAGATATAAGTCTGTCCGTTTTTTTTTATATAAAAAAAAAGTATATAGGTATGTATAAACATTTTCTTATATGAATGATAAAATAAAGACAGGGTTAAAAACTATAAACCTTAGTTGACCGGTTAGTATAAAATATAGGTAGTGGCATGCATTGTTACAATATATATGTAGGGATTTGTTAATCTTTCACAGTTATATATGGGTATGAGGTTATAGGGGTTATAATTGTAGTAAGTCTGTTGGTATGTAAAGCCTATATGTATTGATCCATATGTATGTTTATTAACTGTTGACAATTTTAAATGTATATATATAATACTTTTTACTGTTGATAGTTTATTGTATATATAGTATACATAAGTTCGGGTTTAATAAATGGGCAGAGATTTTATTTAAGTATGTTTAGATTTAAATGATGATTTTTAAATGCCTATATATTAATTTAATATGTCTTCATTTATACCATCTATCTTCGTCAATCTGGTTCTGATTCGTTATCGATTTCCGTTATCAGCTTCGTCCATCGTTCCTGTTTTCTTCATCGAATCGTATCCATCTAGCTTTGCTTTGGAATTCGTAACTCGGTTGTCGAATATCTCCAGCCTCGAAAGGTGAGCACTCACTCACGATTAACGTTTTTTTATTTATTAAATCTGATTCAATTGAAACGACAATTGAAATATGCTGCTGTTAGTTAATTACACTGTTATATATGCTATTGCCTGTATCAGTTAACCTGTGACATTTGACACCATTATCTGTTAATTATTTATGCGATGATAATACAGTTTGGCTGATAATTGATTGATTGTTGATGTTTATATTGGACGTTAAATTGTTAGTGATAAATGATAAATAGTATGCAGAATTGAAATTGATATAGGATAGTTGAAAATTTTAAAACTGATTTAAATGTTAAATTTGATTTAATGACATTGTATAATACGACCCCTTTAACTGTTAAATTTATTGACACGTATGATTTGTTTAATTACACCTTGAACCACTGAATGTATGTTGTTAAATTGATGATGTATGAAATTGTAAATTGAATGACAAGTGAAAACCGTAATGTAATAATCTTTAATCTACATGAAATGATAGTGTAGATTCTAGAAATAATTATATTAATTCGTACAAATAACAATGCGAATTAATACGGTTATTTCGGGATTATTTGAATTGATTATTGGATTGTTATTGATTGTTGTTATTGCTTGTTTATTTACTTTGACACCATCCCAGTTATCACACTGCAAGTTCCCTTTGCTATGTTTTGATTTTGAATTGAATTGGAATCGGGTTGAAATGATAAATACCCAAATTGAACTTTGACCTAGGATAGGAAATTAAATAAAACTCGATTGGTCAATAATTTGATTTAAAAATAAACGAAGATTTTATTGGAATAAATAATATGGTTTGAAATAAAGTTGAAATTTGAATTTTTATGAAAGGAAAATGTTAATATGTAATAACCCGAAACAAAATATTAACAATGTAATTGAAAAAAAAATGTTGTTTAATTTGAGAAATGATTGAATTAAGTTTGAAATTATAATTAAGTTTGAAATTATTAAACTTGGAAATGATTTAATAATTAAGTTGAAAATTATAATTAAGCTGAAATTATTAAACTTTGAAATTATGTAATAATTAAGTTTGAATTATTTAATAATTAAAAAAGATTGAATTATTTAACGATTAAATTAAATTGAATTTTTGAATAAGTGAATTTTACTTCGTAATAATTGAAATTGAGATTTCTTTATTAATTAAGTTTTGGAAATTATTTAAGTAAGTAAATAAATAATTGAAATTGAACTTCTTTAACAAGAAATGAAAATGTGATATTTTTTGGAATTAATGTAAGACTTGTAATTGAAAGAATTGATTTGACGAATTTAGTTTAATTCAAAATTGTAAGTTTTGATTTGATGAAGTTGAACTTAAGAATTGATTTAATGAATTGGAAATTTAATAGAAATTGTTTTGAATGATAAAGTAACTTAACGAATATTGAATGGAATCGATAAATGAGTTTAAATTGATTTGAATGTTAAATTAAATTAATTTAAATGATTTTGAAATGAAACTGCTATACGAACTTGAATCAATATTTGAATG
Source organism: Allium fistulosum (assembly GCA_030737815.1). Classification (NCBI taxonomy): domain Eukaryota; kingdom Viridiplantae; phylum Streptophyta; class Magnoliopsida; order Asparagales; family Amaryllidaceae; genus Allium; species Allium fistulosum. Next base: position 918,573,095 of record CM060901.1, on the reverse strand, counting down.
GTTTTAAATAGATATTGAAATTGAATCGTAAGATTTTGGAAATTGGTTTTTGAAAGACAAATGAAATGTTGGTTTACGAATTGTAATTGAAATTGAAATTGATTTGGTTTTGAAATAAACAAACGACCAATCGGTGTAATAATTACGGAAGTTATTAAAGAGACCGGGATCGGTAATGGATATACTCTCTATCTGAACCGAAACCACTTTAATAACTATGCGCGGAGTGATGATCCAGAATGAAGTGGTTGGAATGATGTACGTGATGACTGAAGAAAGTGAACGATAATGGATAGCCTTGACACTTGTGTCAAATTGGAAATGACTAAAACAGGAGCTGTGCCGGGCCAATGGAGGATTAGCTACCTCAAGTGGACACACTTCTTCGAACTACTTATACTTGTTGTCGATTGGTGCACCCTTGATTTTGGGAGTGTTGTTTCACGGTGTTGCGGGCGCTGCGGCGTTGCGTTCTCACCAGTCCGGATCAGGCGAACGGTAGTATCACTACCTTGGGTATTGCCTCATGTGCCTTGTCATACTTGTATCCCTTTATTCGCGACCACTACGAAATTGTTTTGTACCTTTAGTATATGGATTGCCCTCTGGTGACTTCCGGTTTTGGGGAAACTACGGTCTTGTATATGCTTTTGGGAATAAAAATGTGTTAAGGGTGGAATGGGCCATGACTTAACACTATTTTGATATCTTTATATTACTGATAGACATTATCTACTTATCGTACACTACTACATAGTAGATAGTTTAACGGATCCTTAAAGGATGGTTATTCCAAACATCCTTTGAGTTACTTGTATTTCAATTGCTATTTCACTTGAGTTGGATTTATTGATATAAGAATGTTAATCCTGACTCGAGTGTCTTGTGTTTTTGCTTTACGCTCGGGTCAGACTGAGTGTACCAGTATTCGATGCTCACCTTTGGAGTTGGAGCTTTGCTTGAAGATCCATCCATCTATTCTGCTTCAGTATTTGATGATTCCAGTGATGTATTCTGATTTGTATCTGATGTATCGTATTACTCTACCGTTGTATCTGTTTTAACTCTGATGTAACTTATACATTTATATAGTAGCTTCATGAACTACTATCTCTTTTATTTCCGCTGCACTTATTACTCTGTGTCTGTGATCTGTGATTATATTTATTTACTGTATATGTTCAGTTTTGCCAATTTAAATTAACAACGCGGTATTTTGAGCAATTCAATTCCGGCATGAGTGTCTACCTATACACTTATAATGGATGCGAATGGTCCAAAATGGCGGGTCGTTACAGTTGGTATCAGAGCTTTGGTAGCTCTAGGAAAAACTCAACATGTAGGGTAAATGTATTTACAGAATCACTTTCATTTCGAGTTTCAATCTCTTTCTTTTTGATTCGTTTCCTTTGAATTTTGGAACGTTCCCTGAGGTTTCAAAATTCATTCGAGTCCCTCACTATTCGTCTTCTTTCAACGCTGGAGCATCCCATAACTCCACTTCAAATGATATCTATAATAAATCGGCGGTCTCGCCAAACTTCGAATGATTTGTAAAGGGGTGAAACTCCTTTATAATAGGCATTGATTTACCGGAGATTTCTGTATCCTCGGTTTACGATGCTATCTATCTCCTGCTATACCTGAATCCCATCTCTTGAGATCGAGTGTCGATTTACCTCGGAATTCCACATCGATCTTATTCTTGAAGTCACGGTCGACCGGTTATGATTGCCCGTGATTTATGTAAGATTATCTATTTCCTTATTCGGTTAAATAATCACCTTTTCTTTCGTTCAACTTATTCACAAATCAAAATTTTCTTTGATTGAACTAATTAAATTTGAAACCCTATCCTTATTTTGGAAATTCATTCCTGTATCGTCGAGCAAAGAAATGTATTTGTAAATTAATATTTAAAACGTTTTAAAATATATTGTGTTGTTTGAGTTGTTGATGTTGATTTGGGTTTCCGATCAATTCATCTGATCAACGCTATCGATAGGATTTCCAAAACACTTGAACAGAGCAAACTGACACAATATTACTTTCAAACTTGGAAAATAAAATAAATTTGTTTGATTATATTGTGAAAATATAAGTAAAATTTTCTGGAATTTAATAGGTTAATTAAATTGGTTGTTTGAAATGATAATATTTGATTATCATTTATTATTCTAAATGAATTTATAATTACGGTTTTAAAATTGATTTGGAATTTGAAATGAATTTAATTCAGAAATTTGAGAATTTAGTTTCCGGTGATTTCGAATTTTGGTTTTAAAATTTTAAAGTATATATTATTGAACGTATTTTCGAATAGAAATCATTTTCAAAGAGTTTTAAAATGTTGAAATCAGTGCTCTTCTCTTGTCGTTGGAAAATAATTTCGGTGATGGCGGCCGCATCATCGACATTCATTTTCGAGTTTCGAAGTGGAGATACTATTCTGTAGCCTTGCTACGGTTTTGTTTGAAAAATATTTTGATTTGAATTTCTTCAGTATAATTTGATTTATATATATATGGGTATTTTATTTTAAAATTTAATTTGATTTGATATAATATATTATATATATCTCTAAATTGTTTAAAGTAAATCGGAAATCTAATTCTTAAATTTTGTTAAAGGATGATTTTAATTATAAATAAACCAAAACTTGGAATAAATATTTAAATTTGAGATAATTGAATTTGAAAATTTTATTTGTATAGTACTAAATTGCATTTCAATATAACTGATCTAAATTTTTCATAAGTTAAAATGTAACTGGATAATATACAATATAAAATAAATTTATAAATAAAATTTGAGTATTTATAATAAATGTTATACACTGAATTTTGATTATAAAGATGTTAATAGAGTTAGATAAGATAATAAGTAAACTCAGTAATAATGAAATAAATTGTATTGAAAGAATTAATAAAATTTGTTTTGAAAGAATTAATAAATTGAAATTTGATCAACATATGAAAATACCTCGAATTTAAAAGAAATAAATAGATGTAAATTAATTTAAATCGAAACTTTTATGTTTTAAATTAATTTATATAGGTTAAATATGTGAGGAGAGATATTAAGTAGAATAAATTTAACAATAATTTGGAGAAAAGAAGAATTTAAAATTGTTGAAAAAATATGATTATAATAAAAGACTATTCAAATTTGTAGTTTTAGAAATTGTAAATTGATGATAATTGGATAATAAGATAATGAATTTAGAAATAGTTAATATTGATTTTAGTGAAATCAAATGGATTAAATCAATTATTGAATATCAATTAATTTGAATTTGAATTTATATGGTTTTAATTAATTGTTATTTTGTATTTCAAATCTGTTTTTCTTTCTTGTTGTTTCTATTCTCCTACCTCGTTCCTTTTCGGGGACGAAAAGTTTTGAGTGGGGGAGAGTGTAACGACCCGTAAATTTCAACTGTTTTAATAACGTAATTAGTTGAAATTTTGTGAAATTTTAAACGATAAATTTTGAAATAAAAATTAGATATTTGGAATACGTCTAGTTAAACATAGCAACTGGTAAAATTTTCGTCCGAAAATATGAAAGTTTATTTCGCGCGTAAATTTACTTCAATTCAATCAGTTAAAAAGCGATGAAAATAAAATGTTTCCGAAACCTAAATATTTTTACTAGGAAAATTCTAAACCATCTTCTGAGCAAGATGTCAGTTTGTCGTTTTTCCAAATTCGGACATCTTTGGCTCCGTCGATCTTATTTTTCAGCGTTTTCTTGCATTTTTCGTAGTAGAAAAATTCGAAATTTTAAAATTCAAATCATACCATTAATATCTATATATCGTTTTGATCGTCTCGTCGTACTGATCTCTGCAGTGTATTTGTTTGTGTGTTTCGACGTCCGGTGGACAGTGAAATTTGTAAAACGTTGGATCGTATCGGTAACCGTTGTCGAAGCTTTTTGGCTTCCGTGACCCTTCATTAATTGTCTACCGTATAATCCAATAGTTGCAACCTTTTATCTTTCCCAGTAATTCAAAACTATGACTATTACTATTCCTATCATCATTTAATATCGTTTTCATTTTCTCACCGGTTCACTTTCACTTCTTTTATTCCATTCTGTTCTTTCACTTTATTTCGCTTTGTAGCAACTTGTGCCTGTGACAAATTATTTTCCTCCTCCTCCACGCAAACAAGATCATGCCCGAGCCTCCTTTTGTCACTGCTCCTCCCACTTTCTCATCCGCCCTCCAAGCTATTTCCATGCCACTTCCCTCCGACCAAATACCAACCTTCTTCACCGCATCTCCACCATAGCTCGACACCGCCCGAAGCCAAGCAACGCCCTACCCACTTCCACCCATGCTCGACATCACCATGCCTCCCCCTCCGCCTGGACCGAGCACCAAACCCGCCACTGTGTAAACCGACCATCACAACGCCCACTGCCGTTCATCCTCCGACCTCGCCCGCACGCAACCCCTCGGCCTTCCGCCTCGTTTCGCCCATCACATTGCTCTGACCTTCTCCCTCCCCTCCTTTACGTTATAAGGTATTTACTTTATGTTGTTGTCCAGTATATAAATAAAACTTTGGTATATATTTTATAAGTTTGCAACATGTAAGTATATATTAACTTAGTTATTGGTTTATATATATAAAAAAAAAATGCATCCATACAGTAGCTTGCATTATAGTAGTGGTCTGCATTATATAGTGTATCGGTATATATAGGTTCGGTTATATAATGTATACAATGAAATTTATATCTATAGTTTCGAGGGTTGTTATATACATAGACAGTGCGGTATGTACCTTATATAATATATGGTCTTCATATGTTGCCTAAGTCAAGTCTACCTTTTAGCCGCATTCTTATATTAGTTTATCTATAGGCTTGTAGATGTATATAGGTTTTGAGTGTAATGTGTGTGAGTTTATAATTTGTGTATATATGCTGCTGTTTATATATATACATGTGATGCGGTTGTATATCTATATTAGTATTTATTTCAAATTATATTATTATAAAAATGTATATATGTTCGTAGATTTAAAGCTAAGTCTACATATCTGTCTATACATATTAAGTTGTTCGCATATATCTTGCCTGCATACGTGATGTAATGTCTGCATTGATACCTATTGTTAACATATATACAGTCTTTATATGGATATGGGGTAGTAGATATATATGCATATAGTTGATAGGATTTGGGTAACTAGTATATTGGTTTTAAGTTTTGTTTAAAAGAGTAGTATATTTATATTTGCATGCCCTGGTTTCTGAAGCTTCTTGTCCAACAGTTTTTTTTATCTATTCATTTGTAGGCCGTATATTTTAGTTTAAGATATTCATGTTATATATATATAAGTCTATATTACAGTACTATTTAGTCTATATTTACATGTATGTCTTATATTCTATTCTATGGAAAAGAGATATATAATATAGATATAAGTCTGTCCGTTTTTTTTATATATAAAAAAAGTATATAGGTATGTATAAACATTTTCTTATATGAATGATAAAATAAAGACAGGGTTAAAAACTATAAAACTTAGTTGACCGGTTAGTATAAAATATAGGTAGTGGCATGCATTGTTACAATATATATGTAGGGATTTGTTAATATTTCACAGTTATATATGGGTATGAGGTTATAGGGGTTATAATTGTAGTAAGTCTGTTGGTATGTAAAGCCTATATGTATTGATCCATATGTATGTTTATTAACTGTTGACAATTTTAAATGTATATATATAATACTTTTTACTGTTGATAGTTTACTGTATATATAGTATACATAAGTTCGGGTTTAATAAATGGGCAGAGATTTTATTTAAGTATGTTTAGATTTAAATGATGATTTTTAAATGCCTATATATTAATTTAATATGTCTTCATTTATACCATCTATCTTCGTCAATCTGGTTCTGATTCGTTATCGATTTCCGTTATCAGCTTCGTCCGTCGTTCCTGTTTTCTTCATCGAATCGTATCCATCTAGCTTTGCTTTGGAATTCGTAACTCGGTTGTCGAATATCTCCAGCCTCGAAAGGTGAGCACTCACTCACGATTAACGTTCTTTTATTTATTAAATCTGATTTCAATTGAAACGACAATTGAAATATGCTGCTGTTAGTTAATTACACTGTTATATATGCTATTGCCTGTATCAGTTAACCTGTGACATTTGACACCATTATCTGTTAATTATTTATGCGATGATAATACAGTTTGGCTGATAATTGATTGATTGTTGATGTTTATATTGGACGTTAAATTGTTAGTGATAAATGATAAATAGTATGCAGAATTGAAATTGATATAGGATAGTTGAAAATTTTAAAACTGATTTAAATGTTAAATTTGATTTAATGACATTGTATAATACGACCCCTTTAACTGTTAAATTTATTGACACGTATGATTTGTTTAATTACACCTTGAACCACTGAATGTATGTTGTTAAATTGATGATGTATGAAATTGTAAATTGAATGACAAGTGAAAACCGTAATGTAATAATCTTTAATCTACGTGAAATGATAGTGTAGATTCTAGAAATAATTATATTAATTCGTACAAATAACAATGCGAATTAATACGGTTATTTCGGGATTATTTGAATTGATTATTGGATTGTTATTGATTGTTGTTATTGCTTGTTTATTTACTTTGACACCATCCCAGTTATCGCACTGCAAGTTCCCTTTGCTATGTTTTGATTTTGAATTGAATTGGAATCGGGTTGAAATGATAAATACCCAAATTGAACTTTGACCTAGGATAGGAAATTAAATAAAACCCGATTGGTCAATAATTTGATTTAAAAATAAACGAAGATTTTATTGGAATAAATAATATGGTTTGAAATAAAGTTGAAATTTGAATTTTTATGAAAGGAAAATGTTAATATGTAATAACCCGAAACAAAATATTAACAATGTAATTGAAAAAAAAATGTTGTTTAATTTGAGAAATGATTGAATTAAGTTTAAAATTATAATTAAGTTTGAAATTATTAAACTTGGAAATGATTTAATAATTAAGTTGAAAATTATAATTAAGCTGAAATTATTAAACTTTGAAATTATGTAATAATTAAGTTTGAATTATTTAATAATTAAATAAGATTGAATTATTTAACGATTAAATTAAATTGAATTTTTGAATAATTGAATTTTACTTCGTAATAATTGAAATTGAGATTTCTTTATTAATTAAGTTTTGGAAATTATTTAAGTAAGTAAATAAATAATTGAAATTGAACTTCTTTAACAAGAAATGAAAATGTGATATTTTTTGGAATTAATGTAAGACTTGTAATTGAAAGAATTGATTTGACGAATTTAGTTTAATTCAAAATTGTAAGTTTTGATTTGATGAAGTTGAACTTGAGAATTGATTTAATGAATTGGAAATTTAATAGAAATTGTTTTGAATGATAAAGTAACTTAACGAATATTGAATGGAATCGATAAATGAGTTTAAATTGATTTGAATGTTAAATTAAATTAATTTAAATGATTTTGAAATGAAACTGCTATACGAACTTGAATCAATATTTGAATGGTTTTAAATAGATATTGAAATTGAATCGTAAGGTTTTGGAAATTGGTTTTTGAAAGACAAATGAAATGTTGGTTTACGAATTGTAATTGAAATTGAAATTGATTTGGTTTTGAAATAAACAAACGACCAATCGGTGTAATAATTACGGAAGTTATTAAAGAGACCGGGATCGGTAATGGATATACTCTCTATCTGAACCGAAACCACTTTAATAACTATGCGCGGAGTGATGATCCAGAATGAAGTGGTTGGAATGATGTACGTGATGACTGAAGAAAGTGAACGATAATGGATAGCCTTGACACTTGTGTCAAATTGGAAATGACTAAAACAGGAGCTGTGCCGGGCCAATGGAGGATTAGCTACCTCAAGTGGACACACTTCTTCGAACTACTTATACTTGTTGTCGATTGGTGCACCCTTGATTTTGGGAGTGTTGTTTCACGGTGTTGCGGGCGCTGCGGCGTTGCGTTCTCACCAGTCCGGATCAGGCGAACGGTAGTATCACTACCTTGGGTATTGCCTCATGTGCCTTGTCATACTTGTATCCCTTTATTCGCGACCACTACGAAATTGTTTTGTACCTTTAGTATATGGATTGCCCTCTGGTGACTTCCGGTTTTGGGGAAACTACGGTCTTGTATATGCTTTTGGGAATAAAAATGTGTTAAGGGTGGAATGGGCCATGACTTAACACTATTTTGATATCTTTATATTACTGATAGACATTATCTACTTATCGTACACTACTACATAGTAGATAGTTTAACGGATCCTTAAAGGATGGTTATTCCAAACATCCTTTGAGTTACTTGTATTTCAATTGCTATTTCACTTGAGTTGGATTTATTGATATAAGAATGTTAATCCTGACTCGAGTGTCTTGTGTTTTTGCTTTACGCTCGGGTCAGACTGAGTGTACCAGTATTCGATGCTCACCTTTGGAGTTGGAGCATTGCTTGAAGATCCAGCCATCTATTCTGCTTCAGTATTTGATGATTCCAGTGATGTATTCTGATTTGTATCTGATGTATCGTATTACTCTACCGTTGTATCTGTTTTAACTCTGATGTAACTTATACATTTATATAGTAGCTTCATGAAATACTATCTCTTTTATTTCCGCTGCACTTATTACTCTGTGTCTGTGATCTGTGATTATATTTATTTACTGTATATGTTCAGTTTTGCCAATTTAAATTAACAACGCGGTATTTTGAGCAATTCAATTCCGGCATGAGTGTCTACCTATACACTTATAATGGATGCGAATGGTCCAAAATGGCGGGTCGTTACAATACATATCTCTTTCCATGTTAATGAAGAAAAACCAACAACTAAAGCAGTAAACAAACGCACTGCAATGAGTCAATGGGGAAAACAATAAAAGAGGAAAAGAATTATTTAAGGAGAAGCCACTTGAAAGCAATTTAGGTAGGAGGAATATAAATAGTAGCACCACTAGGAATTTAAATATGAATATTGTTAGGAATTTATATTAGAATAGTGTTAGTATCTAGTTAGGAACAATGTAGGAAATTAGAGGAAAAAGCTTAGGAAGAATGGAAAATTTCCATAAATATATGCAATAATTGTGCATATCTTTTAGAAGTCCCCTTTATGTGCTATTATAATCTCCGCTTAGGTTGAAAGCAGAAATGGCATGAGTAGTAGGAAATAATAGGATGGAAGTTTTTATTGCCTACTCTAGTTTTCATTATTTAAAGTTATAGAAGGTGTTTTTGAAAATGCTTTGGTATAGCGATTTAGTTATTGAATGCAAACATGATAAATGTTTTGAGTTTAAAAATTCTACCTTTGAAAAGGTAAACCTTTGCTATAGAATGTCTTTGAAAAGGGAAAGTTGGTTGGAATAGGAAATTTTTCATGCCTCCTTTTGGAAACCCAGCTATTTTTTAAAGAGGTTTCTAAGTTTATATTTTCGAAGATAAATTTTTTGGATTAAGTACTTCATAGCTGTGAAGTTTTATTTTTTCTAAAAGTTGTGAAAAACCAAACCAATTTTTGTTATGGTGCAGATATGGATGACTACCTAATAAGATGGGGTAAAGGTCAAGCTATGAATAAAATAGCTACGAATGCTCGTAGGGTAGCAATAAGGAAACCCCGTTGAATATAAGAAATATTGGCATGAACCTAGGAACGTAGATTAAACATGTGTGGAAGCCACAAGAAGAACCCTTAAAGGAATGTGGAATGGTATCAAAGTACACCTTTTCAAGTCCTAGGGATACTCGCATGAAAGATCAAGGATAAAGAAGGTGGATACCAAAGTTTGAGAATACTATCAAGAGATTTCAATTGAAAGAAGATAGTAATATGATTGGAAAAAAGAGTAATAAGATGGAAAATACACATAGAGGATGTTGGTTGACTCAAGGTTAAAGAAGGCAAGATAAATGGTAGGAAAGTTATTCCACCAAGCCAATTTACTGATGAGTTATTCTAAATGTACATAGTTTATATTTCTTACCCACTGCAGTGTAGAGGTGCACAATTTATCTCTTAATGAAGTGTAATCATTGAAGTAATGGATGTACCTTATTTATTAGAAGCCAAGAAAGAGAGTTAAGACATATAGATTATAGTTGTATGATATACTAGAAATAACCATCTTAATTTATTATGGAGTGATAAGGCCACAACGTCATTAACACCAATTGATGTTGGATGGTAGCTTCCAACAACTGTTTTTTTAAGGTTGTTTTGGGTTGTAATTGTTAGTTGTCTCCCTTCGATTATTAGAAAAGCGTAAGATATGATATGAGATATGTTCCTATTTTATTATTGTGTTGATTTTCTGGATGAGCTTTGACCGCTATGTATAATGTATTAGGAAACATGTAAATAAAGAAATCTCATAAGGACAATTATCTAGCAATAAATATAATTAAAACCGGAAGTTTATAAAATGGATTAGGAAATTAAGTTAGCAACTAGAAATAAAAAATGCTCAAATCCCAAAAACTTTAGAAACTTAGGAAAAATAAATTTTAGCAAGTGGAGGATGGGGAAGGATTGTTGTGAAATCACGGCTCATTATCCCTGTACCTTAAAAGATAAAATTTATAAATGGGTTTGTGTGTCATTGTCATGAGTAAAAGGGACAGTTTTCTCAAAACCTAAGATTAACTACACAATGCTAGGGTCAATCATATGCATTAACTCATTGACTGAGTTCCGATTACGTTAAGATGTAGGTTGATTTGTTTGAAGGATGGGGAGGCAAATGTTTTGAAAAAATATTTCAGATGCTTTCGAAAAATTGTGTTGAAATGCTTTTGAAAAACTTGGTTTGAATGACTTTGGAGATTTAATTTTCAAACGATTTTGAAAGTTTGATTGAAAGGGGGATTAGGGCTTTTAACGAAAAATGAGAAAATTTCTGATTTTCAAAGGCTGCATGCTTAGCATAAGGAGGGTCGATGTGTGGGTGAATATGAATTTTACTATCCAAGAAGGATGAAAATATACCAAACATAGGGAATAACAAGGGAAAAAGCCGTCTCAGCTTTGGAATTTCTATTTTCATACCTTGTTGATAGTGAATAAAAATTTGCATTTAGAATAATCTCGTTTTAACATCCAAAAGTAAACCTCCTTATGCAGATTGTACATGAAAAGGTTGGAAAAGATTTTAGGTTAAAAGAGAAGGTTCCAAGGTATGACGGAATAGATATCCAAAAGAAGGGTGGAAATTTGAAATTCTCCTTCTAATTTCCTTTTACGGCATAGGAGTATGGATTTAGGAAAATTGGATTTTCAAAATTTTGGATGTTAGAAATTCTGTGTTAGGTATTGGATGGTAGGGATTGGATGCAAAATTGGTAGAACCATACTCCTATTCGTAGGAGTCTAGAAATGGTTATGTGAAAACAACGATTTTTTGTTTTTGAAAACTTGCATACATTCAAACTGGCAGTATATATAAGTTGTTTGCACCATACCTTCAAAATGTTTTTAAAAGAATGCATTCATATAGGAGGTGGCGATTTAAAATTATTCAACATGCATATCATATATGTTGCATACTATGTTACACTATTCAACCCATAAAATGCTTTCGAAAAACTGGGTTTGGATGGAATTTTAGGGGATGAAATTCTTTTAAGGGGGAGAATGTAATACCCTGTTAAATTAATGGTAATTAATAAATATTTACTAAGGCTCAAAAATGGAATTTTTAAAAACATCGGAATTTAGCCACAAAACCTGCACCATTGGGTTCATGACGATTTTCTAAGCAACTTTCATATTTGGAATTTTGCGATCAGAGTTCAAACAAAAAGTTATCAGTGTTTGAAGTTTTTAGAATGAAAATAATTAAAAAGGACCAAAAGGATATAAATAATAATAATTGTGTGGACCTCATTGGTCGACCCCCTCCTTGGACCAATCGACCGCCTATAGGGGAGGGTCGACCAGTTGTATAGTGGCGGCTAGGGTTGAACCTTGGCCGAACGGTCCGAATTTTATTATTTTAAATCTGACGGATACGATTGATTCAAGCGCCTATAAACCCAATACTAGCCCCTCACTTTTCTTCTCATATTTTCTAATCAAAACAGGAAAGCTCTGCCATTTTCCCTTCTCCATTATTTCTATTAATTATAAAATAATATATTTATGTATATATAATCAAAGAAGGGCAGAAAATAAAAGAGAAGAAGATAAGGATCGAATCAATACTGCGGGAAAAAGTAAATTTCATGATTATAAATCAAATGAAAGATATGTGTAAAGTACGGATGTTCTCCTCCATAATTTGCACTGTCTATTTCAATAAAAGAAAAGAGATAATTCCTCATCATTTCAAACGGAGCAAAAGTCTCACTTTCGAGTAGTTTATGGAAAGTTGTAAAGGTAATCCATTGTAGGAAGGATAGCTTTAATATATTAAAATGTAGAAATAAATATTCCTTATAGAATGTACATATAAGTATGTTCTGGAATTCTTAAGTATAAGAATTAATGAGTTAGAAATAGTAATATATACATATATATGTACACACACACACGTATAGTCGTGCCTACCGATTAAAAATTTAAATATATATAGCGTATTATACGATGATATTCATATTAGTTATAATTAGGACTACTAGTTACTAGTAGCATAGTAAACAATAGGACTACAAGGTGTAAATGGAAGAGAGATGGTAACTCCAAAATCAGTAGGGCAATAAATAGGCAGTTAATAGGGAGTTACAGGAATTAAATGAGGATATAAATGTGTTTAATGATAGTGATTAAGGAATTTAATATGGCATTTATAGGGAAAGGAAATAGGCATAAAATTTTGAATTAGAATGAAAAATTTCATTAGTGATTGTCCAATTTGAATAATAATGACCCTTTATTACAGACAATTGACATTTACGGGACGTAAGTGAGAAATAAAGAATATACGAAATAAGCATGTAAGATAGGAATTAAATACTATAAGGCGGTACAATATTCATAGTGGGAAATTATATGGCCTCAATAATAAATTTAGGATGAGTGTGAATTTTTAGGCCTACGATTATTGGTTTGATTTAGAATGGGTTGGGATGCGAGGTCAGTAGACTTACCAACAGAAGTCTTCCCTTCACCTAGAGGCTACCAGTAGTTGTGTATACTTACTTCTGATGTGGGGCATCTTCACCCGTAGGACCCATGATGAAGGGATATGCTTCCATGAAGGATGGAGAAAATATACCAATGGTTCACCTTAGATTTGAAATGTTAAATGACTCGGTACATTTAGGGATGCCAAGGGGTTTACTTTAGGGTGAAAGGTAATAAATGGTCACTGGATGTGCCTGCTCCCCATATAAGATGTCTTAAATAAACTACGACGGTTTCTAATAGGGAAATGAGGTTTGCTTTATTTAAGAATAGGTAATATGTAACTAGAAGGTGCATTTTCCTTGACTTACATTAGGATAGGTTCGTCCATGGGAGGTCGTAAGGTTATGTCAGTATTTTTTTTTACCGATATTTAGTAGTAGGGCTAGCATATACACTATGACCACTAGCGGTCCCGAGTGGTCATTAGCAAAGACTCGGGTTATGCCCTGACGGATTTCGCTTCCTACTAGTTTTGAATTCATATGGGATACGCAAAGACCTCATTATTTAATTGGTTGCTTGTTTGTCAGAGTTAGGCTAGTTAAAACTTAGATAAGTCTTTGAGATGTGTTATTAATATGACAATTAAATTATAAAGTTGTATTTAGGGTCATCGGTCTTTGTAGCTATAACTGATTGACTAATGATTACATTACAGAGGGACCGCTTTTGGGTTGAGGTATTGAATGACCGATGGAACTTCCTCCTTCCTATTTAAGAAGTATTAAGTGGTCGAAGTTTTCTTTTAGGTAGTATAATATTTAGATATATGTGTATATAGGAATATATAGTTATACCTTAGAGAAAGTTAGACATATAATATGCGTAGATAAAATTACACAGAATAGCCATGAATAATGGACATAAAACTTAAATAGAAATCAATCGGCATAAATTTATGCTATGGATAAAGTATGTAATTTTGTAGTTGCCAGAACGTTGTTTTGACCCCCTCCTCATTACAACCCACATGATAGATTTAGAGGGACATGCTACTGGTGCAAGATGGGAACTGCAGATGGTGAAGTCTTCTCATTCATGCTCGGTGCTGGCAAGACAATCAAATACCAAAGGAATAATATTGATTCCAAGGTAGTAGCCTTGGTCAACATATATGTTTTATTATATTTTTCTATTCTTCTATGAGTTTATTTAGACAGCTCTCGGATATACCAATGTTAGTATATATTACCAAAACCAATGATCCATATCCTGATAGACTAGGGTTTCGATTTAGTCAAGATTAGGGCCCATTAAGATGCGGGATGTTACATCGACGTCAATAGAATTGACTAGATAGACATTCAAGTATCTGAATTAGAGAGGAAGGACCATGATAGAACAATAGCAGGCTACAAAACCGAGATGGCCAAACTTAAAATGCAAAGAGATGAGGTTCAAACATGACCCGAGAACTCTAGAGCATTAATCAGGGAGATGTCCAGGACACATACCATGCCCTTCTAGTCATGAATGTTCAGCTTAAAAAGGTTCATTGAGGGAGTAGCGATTTTTTAGCCTAAGTTGAGGTCGAGGAAAAGGCGCTTCAAGCCAAAGAGTTAGCACTTCATGCTAAGGAATTAGCGCTCGGGCCAAGGATGAAGAGCTTCAAACATTCCATGCCAAAGTTGAGAAACTCTGGGACAAACTGTAGGCCGAAACAATGATGAAAATAGAAGCTCATGTTGACCTCGCTGGGGAAATAAGCAAACTTAAATATTAGAAAATAAAAGAGAAGGAAGATATCGAAGATAAAAACTTGAGGTGGCTGGGAAATAGTTATCCCGTTACTTTGGCAGACGCTTGGGAAGAAATCATCTGTTGTGCAACAGCGTCTAGAGAAGACCTTACCGAAGATCGATTGAATGCTAAAGTTTTGGATCCTGCCGATCCTACCGCATCAGATCGAGTAGAATTATTGAATCCTTGTTAAGAAGAGCCTACAATAGGGACTCTAATTTCTTCAAAGGCTAGCTCTGTGTCCACCCTTACTATGACCCCCGCTTTTGTCGCCGCAACCTCCACCGAACTTTATATTCCACCTTCGTCGCCCATCCAATGAAGTCAGCAATAGAAGAGGGTGAAATCACTAAATCACTTGCTAAAGAAACTCTAACGAGTGAAGGTATTTCTCATGCCTATCCAATTCAGTTCATGCCTAAGGACTTTTACTTCCCCTTTTTTGAACTTACAGGCCATCCGACGCTTCCTACTCCATAGCTAACAGCTCAAGGTTTGGGACCAAGTGCTATTTTCACCGAGTCAACCTCTATCACCATGGAATTTATAGCTCCACTACCTCCCTCCAGTTCTGGCCCCAGTCTTGATTCACAGAAGATGGGGGCTTCAGAAGGATTGAAGGATATCACTCAATCCCTAGAGGAAGACGTTACAATTACCAGTACTACGAGCCCAATTGATTCAATTTCCATGGAAGAAAAGATGAAGATCGACCTTAGTAAGACTAAGATAAAAAAGGAGCCATTAACTGAAATGCTTGCTGGATTAGAGAAAACAAGTCCTACTCCAAAAATTCCACCAGTCAAAATCGAATCTCCGAAAGGTAGCAGCGTTTGTGGATCCTCCATGTCCTCTGACACTCTCGTTAACGAACATGAAGATCCCATCATTATAACAATCGAGGGAGGGACCACTCATTCAGAAGGTAGCACTCCCGAGAAGGGGAAGTTTGAAGGCAAAAAGGGTCCAAAAGGACCGCACGATGGACCTAGTTCCAAAGCTGCAAAGCTCTTCGAAAAGAGGAAGTAGATGCCTGGCTTGTTTTGAGGTATTTTGACGGTAGTTTATTTTGGTCCTCTTTTGAGGTATTTTATTCCTTTTTGCATACAGGCCGAGTTTGTGCAAGACCAACCCTCGCTGCATTTGTATATAAAGTGACTGCAAATAAAAATTGTTGTTTCTGTACAACCTTTGTTCGTATTTACATTCCTGCACTTTTATTTTACTTGCATATATACAACTTCCTACATATATAATATAACCTGTAATGTAATTTTCCTATATTATATATGCTTGTGTCGGTGCAATGCAATTACTTACTATAACTCTATACATATAAGGAAGTTTCTGAGATTGCTTTAGTAATATTTCATTACTTAGTTCTGTTTACTATTACCAAAGTATTCCTCTTTTGGCTAAACAAAACTAGTTGCTTATATGGTTAACTCCCTGACCAGCCTTAGTTAATGTCGGCCGAGTTCCATCCTACGATAAGCAAGGTTATGTTTGAAGAAGCGCTCAGCTTCATATCGTTTCCTATCTTCGAGAAATAATAACTTTAACATCAATTTTCGAATATCCGTTGTCGATCATGCCTCTCACTAGGTTCGATCGGTGTAGTCATCGACCGTCCTCACTTATCCTCGACTAGGCATGTCTCGCTAGGTCACAAGTGTGGTCATTCCTAAAAAAATTCAATTATACACCGATTCTTATCTTTAGGACTCAATGTCTTATATGCTTGGTCAAAGGTTAGATGTGTAGGGAGAATCATTTGATCAGCCCTAGTATGATTATACTCCTTTAATCCGATCATGGATCGAAGGAGCCCAATGGTAGCTATCTCTGAGTACCTAAACATCTAGTTTTTTATAACACATGGTGTCTATTTTTGCTGCTAATCACGCGACATAAAGTAAGACTTTATAGAACATGGTTCCACTGGTTGAAAAAGCCAACTTTATTTATATGGGAAAAGATTGCGAATCCTACCTTATTACATCTCATCCTGTCAATCATGAAAGTTCATTTGCAAAAGTAAAGAACCATATCTAAGTGAAATAGCATCGCAACTGATAGAGTAGGGGTAAGCCGTAGAGTCAATTATGTAATTTTATATATAAATCTACCTCGATAACCAACCTTGTTCGAAATAAAAGGTATTTCCTTTCTATTATATACTTGTATTTAAGTATATATGTCAAAAAGTCCATAAATGATGTGTTTGTGATAGCGGTTACAAATAGTTGTAACCATGAGTATTATATCACAATATGATATGCACATCACTTTAAATATTCCCAGTCAATATGTATCGAGATTGGACATCGATGCTTCCGTTGAGATTAGAGTACATAACACTCTCCAAATGTTGGGTAGTTTATTACTCATAGCCGTTGGAGTCACCAAATGGCTATGTACTGGTAGTTATTGGATGACTATGGAATGACTCACTCGATAGTTTTCTATTGGTTAATATAACAAAGGTCAAACATGAAATATTGAAGTGACTAATTTACATAGTTCTTTTGACTTGAGAATACCGTTGATCTTAAATATGAAAGGTCTACCTTGATTTAAGTTAAATCATGGATCGACATCCATCAAACAGCTATAGTTAGGTCGAGTAGAAGTACTGAAAGTGAAACACCATTCAAGAGAGGATTTGTCTCCTTGGTTATATAGGATTAGTATCACGGTCAACTAAAGTCAAATCAAAGTCAAAATCTTTGGCTAGAGTAGTTCGGTTAATAATAATTGTTATTTTTGAACCAAAGTCTTCCTGTTTGGACTATAAAGTTGAATATGGACGAGATTGGAATTTTGACCATTACCAAATTCCTTAAGTCCAAAGTAATATAATTTTGATGAAGAGAATGGCTGTAAATAATTATCGCTAGTAGGTAACGCTTATAATAAATAAAATTGCATTTTACCAAAAGATGTATAAGCGATAACTTCAACTAAAATGTCACACCGCTAGTTAAGATGACACGTGAATGTTAATATTTGAATTGTTCAATATTAATCGTTGAATGAATTTACACTTATGACTCACACAACCGAAATAATGAAGATTTTGAATGAACAACATGATTTAATTGATTGTTAAGAGTAGAAAATTAATTAAATTAGTTGATATTTATGAAATATTAATTATTAAATTTTATTTAATTTATTTGAATTCCATTAATATTTAGTAAAGTGCATAAATAAAAGTTATACACACGCATATCGATATACGATATCAATAGAGTATTTAAATTTGATTTAAATAGAATAAATAGTAAAATTGCTTTAAATAAATTAAATTAATTAATATTTGTAAAATATTAATTGTTAAAAAAAATTATTTGATTTGTTTGATTTTCACGTATATAGTAGTTATAAGCGCATGTATCGATATATGATATAGATAGAGAATTTAAATTGGATTTAAAAGGGAATAATACTAATTGGTTTTTGGAATGTTTTGGAGCCTAAATAGCCCATGTAATGGCTAGTATTACTTTGAGGAATAAGTGTGGCTTTTGTTTTGAAATGAAAAGAAAATCTTATTAAAAGGAGAGAAACCAGCATATATTGCATGCCACATTTATTTCATACTTTAATAAAATTTCATCTCAATCATTTTTTGGACTCTCTAATTCTTATCTTCTCTTCTCAAGGTCAAAATTTCCTTGGGTATAAGGTGCTAAAAATTTCAAAATAAAATTCAAACAAAACAAAACAAAAGAGAAAAAGGTGGTTGTTTCTACAAAATTACAGATCTGGAGATCGATTTGTAGAATCTAGGAGTTTTTCTTCGTTTAAGGTGTATTCTCTAAGCTTCATCTAAAAGGTAATTTTTTTATTTATATATAAATTATCATGTACATATGCATGTCATTCTCCACATCTTCTATTTCTTCCCCTTGTATGTTTTTTGGGTTATGTATGATTATCAAAGTTCTACTTTTGAATCATTTATTTTGACATTATGTTGAATTTGATTTCCCTTTTATCCATATCCATATGACATTAATAATATCAATCATAGATTTTCTTCTATTTTCTTTTGTTTGATCATTATGTGTATATATAATTTAGATCTAGATCTTACTGTCAAAAAATCATTATGCCTAATTCTTCTAAGCCTTTTAATTTAGAAAACATTGTTTGAATAAAATTTTGGAATCATTATATTAGTAGATCATATTACTTTTTACAAAGTTATGGATTGAAGGAGGTTTTCGTAAATCTTTTGAAGTACTTTGATTATGGTTTACATGTAAATTAATTGAATTTAAATTTCATATGTTGTTTCCAAAAGAAAAAAAAAGGAAAAGGGAAGCCTTTAAATTTCCCTTGATTTGTCTCTTCATTAAATGTCTGGACTTATGGAAAGCAATTTTGTTTTAAAAGTATGGTTTTGAATTGCAAATTAGTTAAGTATAATTTTGTGTTGTTTTGTTTCAAAATATTAATTTGATTTGTATACATATAACTATATGTATGTATGTGAATATGTGTGTGTATGTCTATGTGTAAATAAGTTTTAAAGTTTACAAAATTACCTTTAAAAGTAATATAATGATGTTTGAACTACCTTTTTAATTAAACCCAATTTTAGATTGCCTTCTATATCTTTCATGGACATATATTTACATTTATATACATATGCACATTTAATGAAAAAAGATTTCTTTCTTTGGAAGACAAAGACATGTATGAAGGGGATATGTGATCATTGTGGTGTAAATCCCAACATGTAAAACGTTCCCATTTGCTATGCACACATTATATATGTAACACTCACACACGAGCGCAATTGATGCACCCATCAAATAAATAAATAAAATATAAACAATTTAAAATTAAATCAAATTAATTTTAAATAATTATAATAAGATGAAAATTTTATTTAAAAGAAAATTTAGAAATTTTTTAAATGAATTTTGATTGCATAGTCCCAATAAAGATCCAAAAGGAATTTTTTTGAAATTTACATTTAACTCTGTTGCGGGTTGGCCCAGCTCCAACAATGGTATCAGAGTCCAATAGTCTATGCGGTCTAAATTAATCATGGTAGGACTAACTGGTTAAGCTTGCCCACTTAGTATGGTGTCTAGAAATGTAATGTCTAGGATTGGAATTGGGTAATCAAGTACCTTGTCCTACCTGATTACCAGCCTGGCCTGAAAGGTGAAGTGAGCCAAAAGGTTGCCCCGAACAGAAGGGGCCCAATTTGAAATGGACCTTGGGCTAATTTTTATGATTCTTTTGAAAATTAAAGTAAAGATTTTAAATTTAAAAGTTAAATTTAAAATGAAATATGTTTATGATAAAAATTGTAGTATAACATAAGTTTTCAAAATGTTTGAAAAGATAATAAAATTTTCAAAGTATTTGAAAATTTAAAATTTAAAATTTAAACATTAATTTTGAAAACTAATTTATTAATAATATTAGTAAAATAAATTAATTAAATAAGTTAATTAATTAACTAATTATATTTGCATGTATTATATATATATATATTGATATATGTTATATTATCTTTAAATGTTTAAGATCGTATAAATATACATGTATGTGTATATAACGACTTTCAAAATTAATGTAATATAATTAAAAGTATTTAATTAAATAAATTAATTAAAGGTTAATTAATTAAATTAAAGATACATTTACATAGGATATATATATATATATTACTATAAAGGTTATAGTATACACCATAAAGGTTATAATGTACATGTCCCATATAAAAGTATGTTGATAATAAAATAAATTAATGATTTAATTAACTAAAATTAATTAAATAAGATTTAATTAATATAATGTTATACATAAGATAATATATAAGCTAATTAAAATATAAATGTTATATGATAATGAAACTTATATAATATAAATGTATAAATTAAAAGTGGAACATTATAGAAACCCTAAATAGACTTAAGGAATAAATACATACGTGAATATATGTATACCGTGATTGCCAATGTGTCCGACACTTGAATAATGAGGGTATTTCATTAGGAATACATTATTCCATAAGTCGATATCACTCTATAAATATATTGAAGATTATGAATCTTTAATATAAAGTTGTCATCTACCATTTATACATTAATAAATTACTTACATACTCTCTAGTTGTTGAGCTTTCCTCAAGCTAGAGATGTGATGTGTAGTATTATTAATGTATAGACCAGACGAGGTAAGATACTTATATTAATTGTTGAGCTTTTCTTAAGGTATATATAGTATACTTAGACCGTCGCAAAATGGTGGGTACTAATGAATAATCTCTTTTACATGTTGACATTTCCTCAAGGTAAAAATGAGATTAGGACAAGGTACCATGGCTAGGAGTTATATACGATACAACCGATAATGAGTTGTCCATCATACGTGGGAGTATGATTTGTTGAGCATTCCTCAATATCGGAGTCCCAAGATGTACGAGTCCTAACACCTACTAGTAAAGTTGAAAGACTTCTATGTTTCGACTTAGGGTGAAATGTAAAAGTGAGTGGGATCCTTATTGGAAAAATAAAATGATAACATTTAATCTTTCTTATATTTTAAGAACATATGCTATATAATGTTATAATATTCTACGTTGATAAATTTGTTTGTTTAAAATGATTGATAAAAGTTTATCAATTAAAGTATAAAAATGACTTAATTAAAGATTGAAAAATAGAAATATAATATATACTTACTAATAAATACTTCTTGCATGTTAATGTTTCAATACCCATGCAAGCGCCCAATTTACAACTACTAAATACGTTCGTGATTTGGTCATTTATGTATTTATTTAGCCGAGACTGTGTATTCCATAATAAGAGTTCCGAACTCTAAAGCAATACAAGACTATGGATATTTGGTCTGTATACTATCACATATAATTGTTATATGGTGAATGGTCACAGTTCGTAATGTACGATACTTTGATGAAATTAGTTCATTTGAAATAAGCGAGTAAGCCATACTATAAGATCGATTAATCAATTTGATTGATTATAGTTGTGACGACCGCCGTACACCACCGGCACCTAATATAACTAAATAGTGCATTTTTGTCGTGCCCAGTTTATCTAAGATGATTGTCAAGGTTTGAAAGAGAAGAAAAACCAATCAAAGAACCAGTCATATATTTCACAATGCATGGAATAAAATATAATAACTTCACAGATATGAAACATAAGAGGAAGTAATAACTAAGTGATCTAAATATCAGAGTACAAATCCACAGAGTTATACAACAATATAATAGAGTTTATACAAAGCGTAAATAAACTCGACCGGCTGTCTCATAACAATAAAGTGAACATTGTCTAGGCTCCACCCTATTGCAAAGCAGTGTAACCATAATATCCAAATATAATACGAGAAGCTCCATTATGCTCGTCCTCTACGCCGCATACATCTAGACCTGCTATCTAGTATACTCATTTAAATATACCTGAGATAATAAGTAGCAAAGCATAAAACCTCGAGTCAGACAACAGTTTGGTATGCACGAAAAATGAATCTAAAAATACTCTATAAGTCGATATAGTAAGGAACAAAGGTATACGAACCATACCTGACATGTCCCTACAACCAAAGAGTTAGCACATAACAAGTATAATATGCTACCGTACTACATCGCAAAGGTGTACTGCAAAATAAGTACAATGGCAGGCGTCTAGGTATCCCTATCCCCAATACCTATCTCAAGTGACATCCCTAGAGTGGTAGACTATGGGCAAAAAATCAAAGCAAACATAGCATCCATCAAACAATCCTAACCATCACTCCATGTGCGTTGGATATATGATAAGTCATATGACCTTACCCTTTCCAAGGATTAATGGAAATCCCGGTTTTAGTGTACTCGTCCTTAGCACAAAGCTGGTACTAGACCCTTTCCCCATATCTAGGCTATACAGATCTATTCAAATAATCTAGGGTAGCTTTTCAAAGTACCCATAAGTATACTCATAATACCTTTGCTTTCGAGTACATCGAAAAACACTTCGAGTGTAAATGATATCTGTTATCCCGCCTTTTGGCAAGGCCGTGATACCAAGAACTTAACTGGAAACCGAGGACAATCCGTCCCGAAGATTGGTTATACGCAGGCTCATTATGGATGTCGATAAATTTTTTACGGGTCCGGATCAGGCTACAATTGATATGACAGGGCCAGCAAAGCTATGAAAGCCAACGTTCCGAATTTCAAGTCAATCAGAGTTCGTATGCTCAAGATACAATCGATACGAGCAGAACAGTTGCGATCGATACGAACAGAGCGAAGACAATCGATACGAGCAGAACAGTTGCGATCGATACAAACAGAGAAAAGACATTCGGTACGAACAGAACAGTTGCGATCGATACGAACAGAGCAAAGACAATCGATACGAACAGAACAGTTGTGATCGATGCGAACAGAGCAAAGACAATCGATACGAACAGAACAGTTGCGATCGATGCGAACAGAGCAAAGACAATCGATACGAATAGAACAGTTGCGATCGATACGAACAGAGCAAAGACAATCGATACGAACAGAACAGTTGCGATCGATACGAACAGAGCAAAGACAATCGATACGAACAGAACAGTTGCGATCGATACGAACAGAGCAAAGACAATCGATACGAATAGAACAGTTGTGATCGATATGAACAGAGCAAAGACAATCGATACGAAGGAGACAGCCTTCGAAAAGTGCAAACTTGCATCGATCATAACTCACAATCTACAAGTCCAAATGCCACCAAATTTTCACAGGAACTTGTGTACATCCTTAAGAAGGTTCATGATCGATCTCGACTCGATTGGACGAAATTTCAATCGATACGAAATTCGTTCGTATCGATCACGGACCGAGTGCAAACCACATGGGATCGATCACATGGGCCCACCCACGTGAAAGAAGAAGTCCTCTGTGATCTGGGTAAGATATTTGCTACCTACGCCTATAAATAGCAACCCTGGACCTACAGAAAAGGGACTTTTGGCCTCTCTACGCCGATATTCTGCCGAAATGATTATCAAACTTTAGTCATACTATTGTAATCTTTTGTAAACAATGGGTGAAATTCAATAAACATCAATCATTTCATAGTGGACGTAGGCAATTCGCCGAACCACTCTAAATCCGTGTGTTTCTATGCATTATCTTATCTGTTTATTGATGTGTTTGTTAGATCTGCTTCATTTTACATTTACTTTCTTCATTTTATCTCTTCAAACACATCCGAAGAGTGTTGTGCCCAATTTTGGTACAAACACTTTGGTGCTTTCACTGAGAAAACCCAACTTTTCTCCTGCTCTATGGATCTACTACCGTCATTGGATTGCAAAAATCTAAGGAGAAGAGCCAGATCTATCGTCAAGTGGTTCCTTCTATTATATTCAGATTGCTCCAGATCTAAGAGGAACGACATTCATCAAGATTTTCATATCCATGAAAATATGGTGATTTTCGTATCCATGTTTTCGTATCCATGAAAATATGGTGATTTTCGCATCCATGTTTTCGCACCCAGAAAATAGATCAACATTCGTATCGATCGACTTTCGTATCGATCATTTTCATATCGATCACTTTTCGTATCGATCACTTTTCGTATCGATCAACATTCGTATCGATCGACTTTCGTATCGATCACTATTCGTATCGATCACTATTTGTATCGATCGACTTTCGTATCGATCACTTCTTGCATCGATCGACTTTCGTATCGATCACTATTCGTATCGATCACTTTTCGTATCGATCAACATTCGTATCGATCACTTTTCGTATCGATCGACTTTCGTATCGATCACTATTCGTATCGATCACTTTTCGTATCGATCAGTTTTCATATCGATCGCCTTTCGTATCGATCGACTTTCATATCAATCACTATTCGTATCGATCACTATTCATATCGATCACTTTTTGTACCGATCAGTTTTCATATCGATCAACATTCATATAGATCGACTTTCGTATCGATCACTATTCGTATCGATCACTATTTGTATCAACATTCGTATCGATCGACTTTCGTATCGATCACTATTTGTATCGATCACTATTCGTATCAATCACTCTTCGTATCGATCCAGCCGTGTGCATTTCGTATCGATACTCAGATGCCACTTCATATCGATCCAGCCATATGCATTTCGTATCGATCCTCAGATACCACTTCGTATCGATCCAACCGCATGCATATCGTATCGATCCTCAGATATTACTTCGTATCGATCCAGCCGCGTGCATTTCGTATCGATCCTCAGATATTACTTCATATCGATCTAGCCGCGTGCATTTCGCCTCTCGTATCGATCCAATTGTCCACTTTTTGGATCGTTCAATTTCACCAACATTTGTATCGTTCAAACATGGCTGAGAACGATACGAAATTTCAAAAAAAAAAGAAATTCGGGTACGACCCGAATTTCCTAAAAAGAGGATCCTAGCCGTAGCGCAGAGCACCCGCATAGTGAATTCAGAACTCAACTTAATAAAGGCACATCCCGATCGTTCCATGATTGGACGGGACATAAGGGATTACATCAGCAATTGCCGAATTGCAATCATGGAATGGGTAAAGAAATATTACTCAACCGGTGCTCCCAGAGGCTGGAGAACCTAGCTAATATGCCAAGAATTAGAGGTTGTTAATATATCATGCTTCTAAGGTGGACTGTAACTTCCTCCAATTGACCAGCTTTTAAACTCCTGAATTGACAATTATGGTACGATGGCTAATATGACGACTGCCCTACACTGTCTACTCTACCAACTCAAAACATAGCTGGTCGCTGTTGAACCATTTTCAAATGCCCGCATCTTAATCATACCGTGTCCATATGACTAAAAGCATGTCATACAACCTTAAGAGAACTTCCTTACTACCTTATATGGGCCTCCTACCTGGGTGAAAATTAGAAATGATCACCAATTTATGACCCCATCTTAACCAACTCACCATCCAATCGGCATTACCAACCACTCAAACGTTGGGCAATCGTGCATACATCATTCACCGGTATTACAAGACCCCGTAGCATAAAATGGACCTGATAATGTTTGATAGAATTATCTTTCCCCATGAAGTGATAATTGCACATGGCTTCCACCAAGAGTGATGACAGCCATCAAATGCAGATGTCTTCCCCCATTCCTCAAAGAACACTGTCAATCGTGGTTAGACATACCAGTTTTACTTCTCATATTGTTGAAGGGAATACAGAAGCACTACAAGAAAAGTTGTTTTTTATAACACCAATCGATAACGCATTTTTGGGTAGTGTTATTGTTTGTTTTAATTTGTATTTGCTTTATTGGTTATGTAACGCTTTTAAGCGGGATCCCCAAATTATTTTCATGGCCGCCACTTCTTTCAATTATTTTTCTCTTCCCTCTTCCTCTTATTTTCTCAAATTCTCACATAAAATCTCCTCCCTTTCCACTGCCCCTCCCTTAACTCCTCGTATCCGTCGCTTGCTACAGATCCCAGCTTGTCTTAAGTCTGTCAACGTCCTCCAACCCCAAACATCAAAAAGTTTGTTAATGTTTTCTACCTCATACATAATAATTTAATATGTAAATTGCAGGCTCGAATTTGGGATTTATGTCGGTTGGAGATTGAATCTTCTCTTGCCAGTCTTGCTCATGGGTGTGCGGTGAACTCAACTTGCTTATGACCTCACATAGAAAATAAGATTTTAACAACATCTCAAGACAATAGTCGAGTGTGGGTTTCCATTTTTGAAGATTTAGAATCTCCTAGACATACTTACTGCTTGATTATTACTTTTAGTATCTGCTTCTCACGCTACGTTTTTGTCTACTTGACGCAGCTTATGATTTTGGTTGATGACATTGGCGGATTGATTCCTGCTATTAATCACTCTCCGTGGAATGGTGTGACACTTGCTGATTTTGTCATGCCATTTTTCTTGTTTATAGTTGGTGTGTCACTAACGCTTGCCTACAAGGTACTACTAGGAATAATTATTATTTTATCTTTGATACTCTTATTTTAGGTAGAAAAATGTTTAAATGTTGCTGTATGGACAATATCTTGACCTTACAAGCTTTAGATTTTATGGATATGCAGAGAGTACCTAACAGAATTGATGCCACGAAAAAAGCTTTTCTTCGATCACTCAAATTATTAATTGTTGGTCTACTCCTTCATGGTATACAAACAACCTGTTACATAATAACAAGTAAATATTTATGAATATGGAGTTCTTAAAGACTAACAAATTAATGCATTTCCAGGAGGGTACTTTCACTGCGTTAACCATCTAACATATGGTGTTGATCTTTCAACGATTCGATTGATGGGTGTACTGCAGGTAACTATGATTATTAGTGCCTTGTAAAATACATCGATAGTTTGTATATTATCATTTTATGTAATTCTGCTAACTAAATAAATTGTAGAGGATCGCAATAAAATATATCGTAGCTGCAGTTTGTGAAATTTGGCTGAAAACTGATGTCAAAGTTTATTCTGGATGGACTCTGCTTATGAAATACAAATTTCAACTATAAGAAATTTTTCTCTGTTATTAGTCATTCATGTTGCCATGAAATGCATTATAGTATCATATACAACTTACTGATTGCATTACTACTTTAGGCTGGTGGCCTTGATACTTTCACTGATCTATATGTTGCTGTTATTCGGTTTGTATGTCCCTGATTGGGAATATCACATTCAAGGGCAGGACTCTACGCTTCAATATTTCTCCGTAAGCTTCTTTAGCTTTTGTGGTTTTTCTTCTCATTTACTTGAATATTTTGATATCATCCATATGGTAGCCTTTGTATCCACACATACATTTTATAACCTAACTTTAATTATGGTAACAGTTTAGGATGAGTATTGTGTGAAGTTAGTATTTTACTGTATAATATGTCATAATAATGTCACTATTGGTCACGAGATATGTTGTAAAAATCATTCTATGCTTCGCCTAGGTGCTAGGCTAGCCTTACCGCCCGACCATCTGCCAAACTGCGCCTACGGTATTTGGATGCTAGTTAGGCATTACTTGAAGCTCGATGTTACATATAAGCATCTATGTGCTAGTTTTGGTGGTCTTACCTTCTTGGTTGTTTCTAAACCCGTCCAAAACCCCAAAATTTTAATTTGGATCAATTAATACTAAATCAATTGCTAAAATTTTATCAAACATACATGGGTTACCATAAATTCCTTGCTCCAATTAATCCTCGATTAATCCCTGATCCATACTTACCGCCCAGCTTCCACCTAGCGATTTTTACAACCTTGGTCATGAGATATGTAACATATGTTACACTTTGCTTTCCATGGAAAACCCATGGAATATATAGGTAGTTAGAACTATCAATTGGCGTGAGGCACTGTTTTGTATCACTAATTACTATTTTTCAGGTAAAATGTGGTATTCGTGGTGACACCGGACCTGCTTGCAATGTCGTTGGCATGATTGACCGTAAAATATTGGGAATTCATCATTTGTATAAACGACCTATCTATGCAAGGACAAAGGTAAATCGATATTCACCTGCACATATATCATCACCGCCTTATAAAATTTAAACAACAGCATGACAACAATTGAAATACTTGATGCAGGAATGCAGCATAAATTCTCCATCAAATGGCCCACTTCCGCATGACGCTCCCTCATACTGTCAAGCGCCCTTTGATCCAGAAGGAATTT
Source organism: Allium fistulosum (assembly GCA_030737815.1). Classification (NCBI taxonomy): domain Eukaryota; kingdom Viridiplantae; phylum Streptophyta; class Magnoliopsida; order Asparagales; family Amaryllidaceae; genus Allium; species Allium fistulosum. The sequence goes on along the minus strand of CM060901.1, from coordinate 918,544,451 downwards.
TAAGGTTTGGTGATGAATTGTTATTGCGGTTTCATATCTTTTATTTCCCTTGTAACTCAAAATACTGCCTTGCAGTTCTGTAATGGCAATTGTTAGTTGTTTGATTGGGTTGCAGTTTGGACATGTCATTGTCCATTTTGAGGTAAATTTTATGAATTGCTGAATTGCAATATCATACCTTTTTCTTAGAAAGCAATGTTATCCCCCTCTTATATACTCATTTATCTTATAATATTCCTAGGATCATAGAGAGAGGATTGTTCAGTGGATGGTTCCTTCTTTTTCCTTGATGGCCGTAGCCTTTTCTCTCGACTTTTTTGGTATAAAGTACATATGGTTAGCTTGTGTTTTCAAGCAACAGATTAAAAAGTAACACAGAAACCACGCTTTTATTTGTTCTTCATAAGTAATTCTTTTTGTATGTATTCTTCAGGCATGCATGTCAATAAAGCTCTGTACATGTTTAGTTACACATGTCTTACGACTGTAGTGATTCCACAAGAGACGAGCATGTTGTAAAAGATGATAGTACAGCTGACGAATTTTGGCGGGACAAGTAAGTCTTATGCCAACATGTACTACATTGTTGATTTGCCAAATGTATAGATATTATTTGATAATTATTGTAAATTAAATTAACTAAATAAGGGATCACCAAACATTGAGATGGATGAACACGCATTTCTGGTTAACAAAGAGAGGGCTGTAGATTACTTAATATTTCATGGGATGCATCATACTGAATGTGTTCTCCCTTGTGTTTAAGAAGTCATAAGCTGCAAAATTAGTAAATTTTAGCTTTAAATTAAAAGATAATGGCATCAGTTAATTTTTACTGAGCTGCGACAAATTCATTAATATTTTCCTTTGAATTTCCTTTACGTATAATTCATTGTTTATCTCCGATATACTATCACGCCATAAGGGTAAACCTTGAACATAGTCCATTTATGTTCTCATTGCAAAAAAATAAATAGCCATTTCAGGAAGTACTACCAATTGGTTATACCTCATCACACATGCTCTACCTCATCTTATATAAATGCTCTACGAACTTATTGGTTCATAATAATAAATGTTTTTTTAACAGTTCTTACGCAATGTATTTTACACGAGCTATACGCTATTTATCATTCTTCTAACGATTTTTGCTGCAATTTTCATTTTTGTAGTTTAATGTGATACCATGTATTCCCTGTTGGGTGCTAACTCCTAAATGACAATGAATATGCTTCATGTTGACAAGATAATTTGTTGATTGGTAGATTATGATATTGGCACATTTTGAATAAATTATAAACCATCTTCTCTTGATCAAATTATTGATACAGTATGAATCTTTGATATGTAAAGTTTGAATTGATGGTGCAAAACACAGGCTGATAGGCTCTCTCTGACAGGTGCAATTCAATGACAAGTATGGTACAACTGAAAGAACATTCGAAGGACTTAGCTGTAAATTCAGCATCATATGTAGGAAAAGGAAAAGTTCCACGATCTTGATCATCAAGATGGATATCCCCGATTCCACTTCGGATTCTTCCTCCTCCTAGTGTTTGTACTGCAACTCCTGATGTGCCTGAAAGTAGTAATTTGCAGGTGGCTCTTTGCCCTACTGATCATGATCAACAAATGGAGCATGACATGTCTTCGATGGTATTATGCTTCTTTTTCAGTGTTATCTAACTATTAGCACCTCTATATTGATGTAATCATGTTGTTTGAGTAAATTAGGCGATAGTAAGTATATATGAAGTTACGAGTAACTAAGTCGTGCTGGAATACTTCTTAGATGGCGTTTCCTGGAGATCGGACCAGGCAACTAGGTACTCGGCATTCAGTAGTACTCGACATCCAGGAGCACTCGGCATTCAGTAGCACTCGGCATCTGTGAGCGCTCGGCATCAGAAGACGTTCGGCGTGTACAATTGCTCGGCATGGCTGTATTGTTCGTCACAAGCTATCGTTCGGCCAGAGCCATCATTCGGCCGAAGACATTGCTCGGCTAAAGGCAACGTCCGGCCAGGGCCCTCGTTCGGCCAGAGACATCGTTCGGCCAGAAGCATTGTTCTGCTAAAGCTATCGTTCGACTAAAAGCATTGTTCGGCTAAAGCTATCGTTCGGCCAGAGCCATCATTCGGCCAGAGACATCGATCGGTTAAGAGCTTCATTCGGCCAAAGGTAGCGCTCGGCCAGACGCTTCGTTCGGCCAGAGGCACGTTTGGCTTCGACTGATATTTGTTCTACTCTTCCCACGCAACAAGCGCCTCGTTCGGCATAGAGAGTGTGGTTCGGCATCCAACTGTTCGGCCTATTTAGTTCGGCATACAACGACCACTCCATTTGGGCCAAGGTGTTCGGCTGCCAAGCCCACTTGGGAAGTCCAACCCATCTTTGTCTATAAATAGAGGGGCAGGGGCACAGTGAAAATGGACCTTTTTTCGGGAACACTGGGGAGACTCTGCCATTTTCGAGACTCATCTTCTTTACTTAACAATTGTATTCAAGAATTTGATCTACGGATTGTATCTGTAATCAATCATTAAGAAGAGCAATAAATTTTAACCTCAAAGTGGACGTAGGCAATTACGCTGAACCACTATAAATCCGGTGTTCTTACTTTCTGCATTTAAATTAGCATACTCTTCTTTGTTTAATTTATCTTCATCACTTATATCTCTACACAATCTTTCTCAACGAGGTTAGTGACCAATTATGGTGCTAACACTTTGGTGCTTTCACTGAGACCTCAAGGATCTGCTTTGAAGCTACTGGATTGAAAAAATCCCCCAAAGAAGATCCGACTCATTGATAGGACGTCCGTTGATTCTACTCAGAGTTCATACCAATAACTCTACAATGGCAAGACCACGTACCAGGTCAGCTTCACATAATGCGGACGCCATGAGACTGCTAGCGTGCAACAAGCAGGACCTAGCAATCAGCAAGCGAATCCAGGCGCAGGGACTACCGCCCAGGACCAAATGCCAGTTGTCACCAGAATAGAGTTCAATGACTTGATGAGAGAACTCAGCGAAAGCAGGAGACAACTAGAAGAGCAGATGCAAGCTAACGCCAACCTGATGGCACAACTCACTCAACAGCATAAACAGAATGCTGGGGCAATCCTTCTCCTTATTCCTCATCCGATAGCTCAACTTCCTCTGATGAACCTCCCAGGCATAGACGCCGTAAGACTGAAACTGCGCGAGTAGGCGCTGTTGTTCGAACAGCTGGAGACCGTGACCAAGCCGGAGCCGGAAACTTAGGAACCGGAGTGCAGGTGGAGGCTGGAGGCCTAGACCATCAAAACGTTCACGATTTCGAACCTTAAGATGCACGTTTGGCAGATCGCCAGGAGAGGAGGCATCAGCATGGACAGTCACGTAGAACAGACTATAACCTTCCGCCTTCCATACAAACACCAGATCTGACAGCCATGGTCAGGCAATTGATGAAAGAGAATCAAGGCTTATCGAAGGACGATTGGGGAGTGTCAAGAAGTCATACCCCATTCACAGACATTGTACTACATGCAGCATACCCTAGAAAGTTTAGTATGCCAACTATCCCGGCATATGAAGGAAGAACTGATCCCAGACAGCATGTCATGAGGTACGAGTGGATGATGGATTCAGCTATGGCAAATGATGCAACCAAGTGTAGATGCTTTCCAATTACCCTATTTGGGATCGCTACTATGTGGTTCACCCGACTTCCTCCGCGGTCTGTATCCAGTTTCGAGGAGTTGGCGAAGAAGTTTATAGAACAGTTCTGGATACACACTACTCGTCCAAAGGACGTGATGTCTCTATCAAGTGTAATCCAGACTCCTAGCGAGTCATTGAAGGAGTATTTACAAAGATTCCATGTTGCGGCGACTGAAGTCAGTAACCCCAATGATCATGCAATTTTAATGGCTGTGATGCGAGGTGTGGATCCGGATTCTGAGTTTGGAGACTGGCTGGCAGGAAAACCTCCGGCTACGCTAGAGCATTTTTACTCAAAGGCACACCAGTTCATAAGAAGAGAGGAAGCTAGGTGGGTAAGGCGAGATAAGGCACCGGGACTTGTCCAGGAGTCCGTGAAAAGCAACATTGCAGTAAAGCAGTCCGGGGACAACTCGGGAAAAGTCCAAGTCAATGTCCAGAACAAGCCCGGGTAGCCTAAGGAATCCGGAGGAAGAAGTCAAGGGAAGAAGAGAGAAGCGGGGAAGTGGAAGCCGAGAATTCCAAGCTACAATGAGTATACCCCGCTGAATGCGTCTCTAGAGAACATTTACCTATCAACCTGCAATACCTTTTAGTACAGAAAGCCACGACCAAAGGAGTCAACCGAGGAACAGAAGTGAACTGGGAAATACTGCCGCTTCCATGAGACTTACGGGCACAATACGGAAGAGTGCAGACACCTACACGATGCTATAGAGAAGTTAATCAGGCAGAAGAAGTTACAGGAGTTTGTGAAGGATCGACAGGAAGGAGGACAGGGGACATCCAACCGAGGTCGTGCACCAGCTCCGCGTCATCCCGAGGAGCCTGCCCGAACTGTGGGTAGACTAGTCATAAACACGATCATCGGCGGACCTCACCCCGCGGATAAGAATTGGCAAGAGATGGAGCGGTATGCGAGTTCCCTGAAGCATGCAGATTTTGAGTTTTGTTTGAACATGGAGGATGGGACCCCTGCTAAGCAGCAGCGCGTAATGAAAGACGATATAGTGTTCAGAAACAGAGATGCTGACCAAGTGGAGGCTCCAACCATCGACCCGATGGTCATATCTGTGACGATTGGACCGGCTTATGTGAAGAGAATTTTGATTAATTGTGGAAGTTCTGTCAACATCATCTTCAAGAAGGCTTACGACCAGATGAAGATGGAAACGAAGGATTTGAAACCTTTTAAAGCTCGTATACACGGCTTTAATGGCGCAGCAACCGATGCAGTGGGGTATGTTGAGTTACCAGTTGAACTGGGACAAGGCGAACGTCGGAGGGTGCGAATCCTACCCTTTATAGTTTTGGATGTGGATTCTCCGTACAATGTATTCTTGGGCCGACCGACCCTGGCTGAGTTTAGGGCAGCATTAGCCCCGTGGTGCTTGACTTTGAAGTTTCCAACTGACAAAGGAGTAGGTGTCGTTCATGGCGACCAAGCAACTGGTCGTGCCTGTTATGTGGCTGAGCTCCGAGAGGCCCATCGGAGGGAGAAAGGAAAGGTTGCGGACAATCCCGTCCGCATCCTTAATACTGATAATTGACAAGTAATGCCCGAGTCCTGGCTCGGGCATAATTCTCGGATCTTCAGAGACATAGATCCGAGAGACGACGATGAGAAACCCAGGGAAGAAAAGGCAGCCCCGGCTGAATTAACAGTTGACATTTCAGTCAGCCGAGATGACCCATCGCGAGTATTGAAGATCGGATCACAACTCGGCCCCGCAATGACTGAAGACCTTGGTGATTTCCTCCGGGCAAATCTTGATGTTTTCGCCTGGATGCATTCTGATATGTGCGGGATTTCTCCTGCTATTACGAGTCATATGTTGAACATAGACCCGAAATACGTCCCAGTTAAACAAAAGAGGAGAGGAATGGACCCAGATAGGTCCGCTGCTCTCAGAGAGGAAGTGGACAAACTCAAAGCGAATGGGTTCGTCCGTGACGCCCTCTACCCTGAATGGGTATCGAACCCCGTGCTGGTGAAAAAGGCGAATGGGAAATGGAGAACTTGTGTAGACTATTCCGACTTGAACAAAGCATGCCCCAAGGACAGTTTCCCGTTGCCTAGGATTGATCAGTTGGTCGACTCCACTGCAGGACACGAGTTGTTATCATTCATGGATGCATACTCGGGCTATAATCAAATCCCGATGCATATTCCAGACCAAGAACACACCAGTTTCGTCACAGATGTCGGGCTATATTGCTATGTAGTAATGCCCTTCGGATTGAAAAATGCAGGAGCGACTTATCAGCGTTTGGTGAATCGAATGTTCAAAGACCAGCTTGGTAGAACGATGGAAGTCTATGTGGATGACATGCTCGTGAAGTCATGATAGTCAAACGACCACATTCGAGACTTGGCTGAGATGTTAGATATACTCAAATATTATGGGATGAAGATCAACCCTCTGAAGTGTTCCTTCGGCGTTGCGTCGGGGAAGATTTTGGGATTCATCGTCAATGCTAGGGGAATTGAACTAACCCAGAAAAGATTCAAGCTATTCGAGATGTGCAAGTGCCCAGAACTATAAAACAGGTGCAGAGCTTGAATGGAAAAGTAGCTGCGCTGAGTCGATTCATATCCAGGGCCACGGACAAGTGCATCCCTTTCTTTGATATAATAAAGAAAGGGAAGAGGAATTTTGAGTGGACATCTAACTGTGAGGAAGCATTCCGGGATCTGGTGAGGCATCTGGAGAGTCCTCCAGTGCTGTCAAAACCAGTAGACCATGAGATGCTGTACGTATACTTGGCCGTATCCCCACATGCTATAAGTGCGGCTTTGGTCCGCGAGGAGGACCGAATCCAAAAGCCGGTGTATTACGTTAGCAAGCGTTTAATGGGGGCAGAAAGAAATTACCCTAAAATCGAGAAATTGGCCTATTGCTTGGTGATTGCATCACGGAAGCTGCCCCCATACTTTCAAGCACACTCAGTCAGTGTCTATACCGATTAGTCCCTACGGCAGGTACTCCAACGACCAGAAACTTCTAGGAGGTTGTTAAAATGGAATATCGAGTTGAGCCAGTTCGATATCGCCTACTTGCCACGGAGAGCCATACAGGGGCAAGCATTAGCAGATTTCATTGCTGAGTTTACTGTATCTGACGAACCAGATAGTCACAACGTCATGCCCCTCGTTCGATGGAAATTATACACCGATGGGGCATCAAACGACCGTTGCTCCGGCGCGGGCGTAGTTCTTGTAACTCCGGAAAATCGATCGATTTGTTACGTTTTGAAGCTCGATTTCCCGGCCACGAATAACGAAGCAGAATATGAAGCACTAATTGCTGGCTTAAAACTCATTGGAGAACTCGGAGTCAAATCAGTTGAAATCTTTTGTGACTCGCAGTTGGTGGTCTACCAAGTGCAGGGAGATTACCAAGCAAAGGGACAGAAGCTTGCTCCGTACCTTGTTATGGTTCAAGAACTACTGTCGAACCTTAAGCGTTATGGTATTTCGCATGTCCCGCACGAACAGAATAAAGAAGCCGACTCATTGGCTAAATTTGCAAGCACTGGCAATGCGCAACAAATGGGATTGTTTCCCGTTAAGGCCTTGCATGCTCCAAGCATAGACGCGATGAAAGTTGATTGTGTGTTGGAAACAGGAATTGAGAGGGAGTCGTGGATAACCCCATTCAAACTATACCTGACGACCAGGACTTTACCAAAAAAAGGAGCGAAAGACGACAGGTCCTTCAAAAGGCCGCGTGATACGTGATGCAGGATGGAGTAATGTATCGAAAGGGGTTCTCAGTCCCCTTATTACGATGCATCGCTCATGATGAGACAAAGTGGGTCTTGAAGGAGGTTCACGAAGGGGAATGTGGCGACCATACTGGGGGGCAAACGCTAGCAAAAAAGATCCTCCGCTATGGATATTACTGGCCAACCGTAAATCGGGACGCTGCAGACTACGCAAGGAAATGTGACAAGTGTCAAAGATATGCAAAAATCCCGAGGACTCCACCAACATAACTCACACAAATGGTTAGTCCCTGGCCATTTGCAATTTGGGGAATCGACATAATCGGCTCTTTGCCCATATCCAAAGGTGGTGCGAAATACGCGATAGTTGCAGTCAATTATTTCACAAAATAGGCCGAGGCAGAACCTTTAGCCACCATCACCTCTAAGAAGGTCATTAATTTCGTTGTACGAAAAATTATATGCCGCTTTGGCCTCCCTCGAACCATCATTACAAACAACGGAACGCAGTTTGAAAGCAGAGAGTTCAAAGAGTTCTGTTTAATATATGGCGTTGAGAAGAAGTTCGCCGCCGTTGCGCATCCAAAAGCTAACGGACAAGTCGAGGCTGTAAACAAAATAATCAAGTCCATACTAAAGAAGCGTTTGGAGAAAGTCAGAGGCAAGTGGGTAGATGAACTCCCGACGGCATTATGGGCTTATAGAACTACCCACAAGTCCGCGACCGGCCACACTCCTTTCACCTTGGCATACGGCTCGAAAGCCGTTATACCCGTGGAACTTGAAGTTCCATCGCATCGAGTGACATATTATGATCCCAAGATGAATCAGGATCTCTTGTTGGAATCGCTGGACTGCATCGATGAAAAACGTGAAGAGGCCGAATTAAGGGCGGCAGCACATAGGCACCGAGTCAAGCGTTACTACGATGGTAGAGTCCGCCCAAGGATTTTTGATGTGGGTGATCTCGTTTTGAAACGAGTTTTCCCTGTACCATCACGTATGAATCCCAATTGGGAAGGTCCATACGTCGTTGAACGGAAGCTTGGAGAGGGAACATTCAAGCTAGCGACCATTGATGGCGTGACACTCCCCCGAGCGTGGAACAATGAACATTTGCGACATTATTACATTTAGTATGTTTCTTTCCTATTTTAGGCACAGTTATTTCCTGTATGTTTTCGTTCAGTCGTCACTTAGTTTCCTTTTAACCGTGTAATCAGGCAGTTTAGTTGGTTTTCATTAATAAAGGCTTGAAGCCGTCTTTCCCATAAATTACTAATGTTTCCATATCCTACAGTCGGGTGATGAATTACTAGAACTACATTATTCTGTACGATGTACGAACTCGTATAAACGATTTCAATCTCCGAGTCCCCTGAGTGCGGACCGGAGTACTCTAAGTCCCCAGAGCGCGGACTAGAGTATAAACGATTTCCATCTCCAAGTCCCCTGAGTGCGGACCAGAGTACTCTAAGTCCCAGAGCGCGGACTAGAGTATAAACGATTTCCATCTCCGAGTCCCCTGAGTGTGGACCGGAGTACTCTAAGTCCCCAGAGCGTGGACTAGAGTATAAACGATTTCAATCTCCGAGTCCTCTGAGTGCGGACCGGAGTACTCTAAGTCCCCAGAGCGCGGACTAGAGTATAAACGATTTCCATCTCCGAGTCCCCTGAGTGCGGACCGGAGTACTCTAAGTCCCCAGAGCGCGGACTAGAGTATAAACGATTTCCATCTCCGAGTCCCCTGAGTGCGGACCGGAGTACTCTAAGTCCCCAGAGCGTGGACTAGAGTATAAACGATTTCAATCTCCGAGTCCCCTGAGTGCGGACCGGAGTACTCTAAGTCCCCAGAGCGCGGACTAGAGTATAAATGATTTCCATCTCCGAGTCCCCTGAGTGCAGACCGGAGTACTCTAAGTCCCCAGAGCACGGACTAGAGTATAAACGATTTCAATCTCCGAGTCCCCTGAGTGCGGACCGGAGTACTCTAAGTCCCCAGAGCGTGGACTAGAGTATAAACGATTTCCATCTCCGAGTCCCCTAAGTGCGGACCGGAGTACTCTAAGTCCCCAGAGTGCAGACTAGAGTATAAACGATTTCAATCTCCGAGTCCCCAAAGTGCGGACCAGAGTAATCTAAGTCCCCAGAGCGCGGACTAGAGTATAAACGATTTCCATCTCTGAGTCCCCTGAATGCGGACCAGAATACTCTAAGTCCCCAGAGCGCGGACTAGAGTATAGACGATTTCAATCTCCGAGTCCCTTGAGTGTGGACCAGAGTACTCTAAGTCCCCAGAGCATGGACTATAGTATAAACGATTTCAATCTTCGAGTCCCCTGAGTGCGGACTAGAATACTCTAAGTCCCCGGAGCACGGACTAGAGTATAAGCTATCTCAATCTCCGAATCCCCTGAATGCGGATCGAATTACCCTAAATCCCTGGAGCGTGGGTTTAGAAAAAATTCTAAGTACTCAAAAATGTGGAACAAGAAATATGCCACTCCAAAGAACGTTCGAACGACGTAAGAATGGATTGAGAAATTATGCAACTCATAAGAACTTGAGTTATGACCACAGTTAGTCAGCAAACCAAAAAAGCAAAAGAATCATTCGAGTGAAAAAGAAACTAAACTTTGTTTAATAGTCCAAAATGGGGTTACACAGTTAATTCCTCCGAAACTTGGAGTCAAAAATCTATCTACACAAACTACGGAAATGAAAAAACAGAAAGTAGTTACAAGACTTAAACAAAATCTCATTGAACGAGTATAGCGACTATTTCTTTGGTTTCTTCTTCTTGTCTTCCTTTGTTTTCTCAAACGATTCCTCTCCCTCACGCTTCTTCTTGGATTTCTTGCTTGCTAAAGAAGCGGAATCAGGAGTGGGAGAAGGAACATCCAGCGGTTTGGATTTGCCAGGGAAAATGATCTTCAAAGGTCTGTTCCGTGGGTCGGTAAGTTCCAGTATTTCAGGCTCAACTTTGATCTCGACTTTCTTCTTCTCCTCTTCGGCGAGACGCTCTTTCATGCTCATCTTCGAAGTATGTTCGGAGGCGCCAGTGATCTCGATTTCATCACTCCCTTCGGTGGGAGATGAAGTGTCAAGCTTATCATCATCTAGCGCCCCGATCACCTGAGCGTCAGGGCCAGGAGTTACTTCCGCATGAGCAACATCGCTTGTTTTCCCTGCCTCCTCCTTGGCGTCGTCGCTCCTCGGAGTTGGCTCAGGATCAGAGCAACCTACATGAAAACACAAAGAATGAACATTATGACAAATAACCACTACCAGAAAGTGACAGATCTTTTAACTTTTAAAAGAAGAATTTTGTACCGGGTTCTAGCTGGCTATCAGTTGCGCGTGGAGTTTCACCCTCTAGAATAGGGGATAGCACATGAACGCCAAGCCCGGGATCTTCTGGATCGTAGCCGATTGAGCAGAGGAAGGAGCAGCAGAATGAGGAGCTACAGTCTTAGCCCCGATGGACCAGCTTCGTCGTTTTTCTCTTTTGGTAGGGCAGAGCCTTTACTATAAAGCGCCAAAGCTGCAGATAAGTCCACTGGCTCGTTTCCCCTAAGAAATTCCTTCACCAGAGCATCCTCATCGATTTCCTCAGAGCCCGACTCGATTTTTCTGATCTTCACTAAAGTTTCCCAGGCCTCGGTTAGGGATTCAAGATAGCCTTCGCCTAGGAACGTCAAGTCGCGATGCATAAGGACGCGGGCGCCGTACTCGGCAATCAGTGGGTCAAACATGAACTTGACCTCTTCCCTGCCGGCCTCTGCAGCTGCTTCGAGGCGAGAGTCAATCTCCTCAGAAGCTTTTCTCTTGCCCTCCTCGCGGACTTCGTTTTTCACTATCTCAACCCTGGCAAGTTCGTCATCGAGCTTCGTTTTCAAGAGCCGCGTAGCAACGATTTCGTCACAGTATCATTGGGACTCTTCTTGAGCGACTGTTTTCTCCTCTTTCTCTTTAGAGAGCAATTCTTTCAACTCTCTGACTTGCAGGGCAAGCGCGTCCCTTTCCTTCTAGATTGAATCTTTTTCTAAGGCTAGGGCTCCGCTGCGCTGGACTGCTTCATCGAGTTCCTTCTTATGGGTCACCTCTAAACGAGTGACGGCCTCGGTAGTGTCTTTTGCACTTTGCTCTACGGCTTCAAGCTTCGACTTATACGAAGCGAGCTCTTCATCTTTATGCTTGATGACGTCCTTGTCACAACCAGCTTCCAATTTCAAACGATCAATTTCATGTTGTCGCTCAACAGATACCTCCGAGACCTTTTCGACCAGGTGTACAAACGCGTCATGTTGAACATAGACGTCGTTGTTGCAGGCGATGACACTCTGCTTCACGTGCCCTGTGATATGATGAATAGTTGGGAGGAATTTCAGGCCATCAAAGCAGATTTTTGGGAATTTGGCCTTAAGATCGACCATCTTCTCTGCTATAGTTGGGTCAGCCGCAGGAGTAAGGGGAGAAGGCTTTGACAGTTCTGCTCTTTTTCGATGCTCCCGAGTTTGCCTTGTGCTCGACGAACCGGAATGTTGTTCTCGAGAGACATCGGGTTGGGACCCCTTCTGCGAAAGCTTCTCTCTATCTGGCTCAGTTTGAGGAAGAGGATCACGGGAATGTGAAGATTGGGAATATGTCTTCTTTCGATAAGACGAATTGCGAGGATGGTTGTCTCGATCCTCGTAATCGTCTCTGTCCCTGCGTCTACCCGAGCCTGAATCCCATCCGGGATGGTGAAATATAGAAGAGCCGTGGACGCGATTGAGTCCGTGGGAGTGCCCCATGTCACCTGCAAAGGATAAAAATAACAATGAGTTAAGAAAAATCGGGGTAATGGAAAAACTTGAAGTGTATGATGAAGTGCGTGTGTGCGTGTGTGTCCTAGTGTTCCCCCCGACGGACCGGTTCCTTTATCTTTACTGATCGGAGTGTTGTCTCCCTGGGCTGGGGGTTGAACTCCCGTGTTGCCTCTAGCGGGCGAAGGAAACTTAAAGACTTTCGGATCGTCGAAACCATAATTGAGTATATCGTCGGGGATGGAAAGGTTTGATAGACCCCTTAAAGAACTTTCCATATGCTGCGAAGAAGCCTCTTTCTCTGACGGGATGAGAGTAACTTTTGAAGTTCCGCCAACTTTCTCCTTCCGTATCTTGTACATCAATTTCTTCTTTCCCTTCGAAGGGGAGGACGACGTTTCAATATCGTGCACTTCGACCGCCGGGTTCCAAGCGGGACCCATATTCTCGCCTTGAGTCTCAGGAGCTTCATCCTCCTTGTGTTCACCCTCTTTGTGTGCATCGGGAGTATGGCGTGATGACGATCCAGCTTGTTTTTTCCCTTTACCGGATGCAGGCTTGGGAATGGAAACACCCTCCGGGAGACTAATCCGACGACTACTTGCTAACAGTCCGAACCTCGATAGTGATTCATTTGAAAGGAGGGTTCGGATGTCTCGTTCCTCGGCAGGAAGAGCTCTAATGGCTTCAACGGCCTTAGAATATCCTCGGCCCTCCAGACGTAGGTTAATACCTGAAAAGATGAAACGATGAGTTAGAAAAATCATAACTCCGATTGAACACGAATGATGACTCAGCGAAGGGACTTACTGCCTTCGACCCATCTCCTTGCGAAACCAGGAGGGCAACGCACATAGAACCATTCCTGTTTGTACAGGGAAAATTTACTACATGCTCCGGTTAAGATCTGGCACTTGTGGTACGGCTCAAGGAACATGAAAGAGGGGCTATCTTTCCGCTTCTTGATCATATAAATATATCTGATGTCGCCAGAAGTAGGAGGCCTAGAGAAGACGGCCATGAAAAGTAGGTAGGTCCCGTATATGAACGTGTGACCGTTTGGGTGCAGCTCCGTCGGGGCAATATCTATGCACTGCAACACGTCCCGAAGGAATAAATTGAATGGAGGCACGCTGCCCATCCAGCACATGAACTTGTTACAAGCGGTATATCCGACTGGGGGCAGGTGAGGACGATCGTGTCGCGACGGGACCAACACATCGGCAAAGGGGATCCCATGGATGGATCATATTCGCCGAAGTGCGACTTCATTAATCTTCGAAGCCTGTGAGTCGATCGGATTGTCTAAGAGAATTGTTGCCTCCAGGGCATCAAGAGCTAAGTTATGGGCAGGGGAAGTCGACGGATTTGAAGTATCAGCAACTTCTTGCCTTGATGACGGCCCAGGCCTATCAGATATAGTGGCGGAGCTAGACATTTTAGACATCCCCAATAAATAATGAATATGTCTAAGCGCCTATGAAAACTATACTTGAAAAACGTTGAACGTTAGAATCAACAGCATGAGTATTCCCCCCACGTGGTGTGGAAAACTAGTGCAAGCAATCGTGTATAAGCATTGAAGAATCTAAAGGTTACAAAGATATGAAAATGAGCTTCGAATCGTCGCCTTCGAAGACCGTCATCGCTGACCGTCTCAAAAAGCCCGCCTTGTGGTGATTACAGTTCCAGATTCAGAAAACGTATGATAATCTAAGTTCATATTTATGTTTGCTAAAGCTAGGAGGTTGATGATCTGGGTCAGTTTCATATATGCTAGTATATTTAGGTCCTGGTCCTTGTTTTGCTATACGAATATGCATGGTTAATAAGTGTTCGGCCTAAGTTCGGCTAAAGGTATCATTCGGCACGTATGGCTAAGTTTTGTTCGGCCAGAGTAGTTTTCAGCATTCACAATCGTTCGGTGGACTATGATTCGGCATTTATTTTGTCCGGCTTTTATGTTGGTCGGCATTTGTATTGTTCGGCATTTGCACTGTTCGGCATTTATGTTGTTCGACATATATTGGTTCGGCAGTTAAGTAGAGTTCGGCCTTGGTATTGTTCGGCTGAAATATTGTTCGGCTGAGATATTGTTCGGCATTTGTAGTAGTGTTCGGCCTTAACATGGGTCGGCATTTACGTTTGTTCGGCTAAGATATTGTTCGGCATTCGTAGTCGTTCGGCATCCCACTAATTCACGCCTTCACCTTAGCCTACCATTTCACTGTCCGGTGCACGATAACATACGCCAAACCAGAGTTATGCCGTTCGACACCCTTACCACCTCCAACGCTTCCACTTTTCGTCCTTCTCCTTTAGCTTCGATTCGGCACGAATAAGCTAATCGCCCAATGATCTTATGTGTGCGAACACTCCTGGTCATTCCCCCTCGCCTTGCATCGTTCAGCAATAAAAACGACTTAATCAAAAGTTTTCTACATGACCCATTGTCTCGTGTTGAAACTATTTAAATCATACAAGGGGTAATACCTAGTTTGTAGATCGGAGCTTAGGAAGGAGTGATTAGGCTTTAAGTCTGATTGACTGGCGAGGATTGCAAGTCTTTATGGAGTGACAGAAGTAAAAGTGTAAAAGGAGAGAAGAGGGGAGGTGCTTGGTTTTATAGGGGAAAAAGTGGAAGTCGAAGGGGCTATATCCGGTAAAACCGGTCAAAGCCGTAGCGTTCGGCTTAAAAACGTAGAATTGCTCGGCACATGAGGAACGTTCGGCTTCGAACGTATCGTTCGGCATTTATACCACATCAGGCGCACACCACAACCACTGATATTCTCAAAAAGGCATCTCCATTAGAAGTTAGTCAAGGATTTGAAATGAAACGAGGAGGTTACGTAACTCAAAGCGTATCACGTTCAGTCACATAATACACTTTGGGGGGCAAGTGTTTCCTGGAGATCGGACCAAGCAACTAGGTACTCGGCATTCAGTAGTACTCGGCATCCAGGAGCACTCGGCATTCAGTAGCACTCGGCATCTGTGAGCGCTCGGCATCAGAAGACGTTCGGCGTGTACAATTGCTCGGCATGGCTGTATTGTTCGTCACAAGCTATCGTTCGGCCAGAGCCATCATTCGGCCGAAGACATTGCTCGGCTAAAGGCAACGTCCGGCCAGAGCCCTCGTTCGGCCAGAGACATCGTTCGGCCAGAAGCATTGTTCTGCTAAAGCTATCGTTCGACCAGAAGCATTGTTCGGCTAAAGCTATCATTCGGCCAGAGCCATCGTTCAGCCAGAGACATCGATCGGTTAAGAGCTTCATTCGGCCAAAGGTAGCGCTCGGCCAGACGCTTCGTTCGGCCAGAGGCACGTTCGACTTCGACTGATATTCGTTCTACTCTTCCCACGCAACAAGCGCCTCGTTCGGCATGGATAGTGTGGTTCGGTATCCAACCGTTCGGCCTATTTAGTTCAGCATACAACAACCACTCCATTTGGGCCAAGGTGTTCGGCTGCCAAGCCCACTTGGGAAGTCCAACCCATCTTTGTCTATAAATAGAGGGGCAGGGGCACAGTGAAAATGGACCTTTTTTCGAGAACACTGGGGAGACTCTGCCATTTTCGAGACTCGTCTTCTTTACTTAACAATTGTATTCAAGCATTTGATCTACGGATTGTATCTGTAATCAATCATTAAGAAGAGCAATAAAGTTTAACCTCAAAGTGGACGTAGGCAATTACGCTGAACCACTATAAATCCGGTGTTCTTACTTTCTGCATTTAAATTAGCATACTCTTCTTTGTTTAATTTATCTTCATCACTTATATCTCTACACAATCTTTCTCAACGAGGTTAGTGACCAATTTTGGTGCTAACAGATGGTTAATTTGGTCTAGTGTTCTTGGGGATGAACGTGTTGATATAGACATAGACTGTCACTTCACCAAATTTTTTGCATTTTGTTGGACCAAATATTTTTGAAGCAATTTCTTTGAATTTTTACGAGTAGATTCCATGTACAGGAAGACTTGTAGAATAGATATCATAATGGCTGATATGCCATGCTTTGTGATTTTCACCTGCTTTAAGTAAACAACATCTTTACTACTAAAACATGTGATCTGTACTATTTTTTTATGGACAACTTATCTAGATAGGTAAATAAAACAATTGAGTCATATATTGAAATATCAAGTTGTTGACCACTTTATTTTATGGTTGATTCACTATGGCATTATCTTCCTGTATAGGTTGTGGTTTTGCAGATGGTTCACAAGCTTCATGGCTATCGGGTTTCGATTGTTGCTCAGTGGATGGACCATCCTCATGGCTATGGTAAGAAGTTTGTTTTGGGATCCACTTCGGTTTAGAGATGTGTATTTTTTGGCATGTCAAAATCTCTTGCATTGAGAGCATTTTTGAGGGACATTGTCATATGTAATATAAAATACTTTGACTAATCCATTGTACATTCGAACTAGAACTGTTTTTGGCAAACTAGACTATAAATCAATTTGTACCAGAATTTTTGCAAATTTTGTGGTTCGTTTTTCTACTGTAATTTCATCTAGTTTAAGTGGCTTGCCAATACAACTAGCTAATCTTGACAATGCATCGGTTGCCCATAACTCCATGTCAATTTTGTGTATTTTTACCCAAATATCAATAGAATCAATAGTTTTGTTATCAAAGGAATTGTCAGGTGTCCATTCATTGACAACAAGTAATTTTCCAAATATGTGTAATTTTTACATAACAATACTCTCTGGAAGTCTGCAATTACATTAAATTAAAGAACGTACCCATTTCTTCAGTATGAATTTGGAAACAGTGCTTTGGTTTCATTACATTGGCAACATAAGATCTGAGTTGAAAGTAATTTAGTTAAAAACCTATTGAGTTGCCAAAACCCAAGTCTACCCTTACATCCAACTAGCTCCATGCGCATTACTACATCTCCTAATGCATAACATAATAGATTTGACGTTTAATATTCTATTAAGGAGCTGGATTGCTTGGTTTCAGTTCACATATTGAAACCGCTATTACCTTTGAAACTTGTTTGCTTAGTAAGAACATGTTGCAATCATTTTTCTATATATTAATAGGAACACATATATGCGCAGTGTGCGGTTATTGTCCCTGAATTGAATGCTTAAATTATGATGAAATGAATACATGAATTTAAAAATTATGATGCATTTAATCAATCATATAATGGTGAAATGAATGGAATTATGTGCTTTTTTTTTACTTCTATTGATAATCTTTTTAAATTTTGTAGAAAATGCTACTCTATGATCCGATCAGAAGATTCTATACAAGTCAATGTTTTAGGAAGTACTTCAGGCTATTTGACAGCAACTCCCAGCATAAATTGTTGCACAAATTGTGCCATGATAGGTTGGTTTTGTCTGTTCGAGTAAATAAATTAGGAGTCTTGGATAGCAATCATTTCATGGCACAGGGTCTGCCATTGAGGCTCGGCTTTGGCTGAGATCATGCGATATCAAGTTGGAAAATTTGCATAAAATAAAACTCACTTTAGGGAAATTGTAAGGAGTGGTTGTGGGTTAGTGAAATCAACCAACTGTTGTAGTGCGAGAACAGAAATGGCTTGAAAAATTTTAGGGAGTTGTTTGAGAGCCATTTGTTCTCTAGTATGAAAAGTCAGGAGCAGTTTGAGAGCCATTTTATTCTCTAGTATGAAAAGTTGACTTTATTTCAAAGCTCCGATGAATTTTGATAGGAACCGTAGATGTTTGTCTTGGAGTATACCAATAAGATTCATGCTATATCTGTCTATGAAGCTTGAATGAGAAGATCATTTTAGAACTTTGTAAGTAGCTGAGTAGAGCATCACCTTATGTGAAGGATCTTTTGAAAATGTGCTTGATCTTGCTTTATGAATACATAGATTTTATTAGAGAAGACTAAAAGTAGTGTTGCTCGGGTTAAGGGGAGTGAACATCAGCCAAATCAAAAGGAGCGCTTTCATCCTTATGCGCAAATGCCCAGCATATGCCTAGGGTATAGAAGGACAAATTGAAGATTTGGGTAATGGAGCTTCTACAGTTTTAGTCGAACAATAAGAACCTCCAACGCTCGAGAAGATTAAGTGCTATTGATTTGGGCAAAAGGGATATTTATATCAACAATTGCCCAAACCCCATGAGAGCAATGATTGAATTTTTTAAATATGAGATGACAAGACACTATAAATGAGATTGTGGAAAGATGAGAGATGTAAACAGAGTCCCAAAAGCACTCAAGTGGACAGTGTCGTTTAGGAGAAGGGAGGTGAAGATGGATAAGGAGGATGGGTTGTTAATAAATGTTGAATACCTCAAATCAACTGATAGATCATCATTAACTATCGGTTAGAGCAATAAAAGCAAAGGCAGAAGCGTCAACTTGTTAGGCCCACCTTGTTTTGCTGCTCTCTTGTATGAGCCATGGAACAATTGAAGGGATGGTACTTGCTTTGTGTCAAGGAATGATGGTGAGAATGTAGATTAGAGAGGGTGTGGGTATGAAGTGGGGTTAATGATGAAGAAGAGAATCAGTCTGTGTGTTAATGAAGATGTCTGCACGGCTTACAGAAAAGAGAAATAGTTTGGCAAAAATGGTTGTATTCAATAGAAACGGAACATATTAAGATATTGTATTTTTTTGTATGCATTATGCTGAATGAAAGTGTGTTTGTATTTACTATTTAGCAATGTCTGGAAAAAATGAATTTGAATTTTTCAATATACTAATGTGCCACCATGCAATAAAATCTTACTTTCTCAATTCGTCTAAATATTTTATAGCGGCAAAATGGTGTTATAAAGATTTCCAATTCCGTTGAGATTTAGCTGTATTATAGCGGCTATAATGAGCTATTGAATAAATATTTTATAGCGGCAAAATGGTGTTATAAAGATTTCCAGTTCTGTTGAGATTTAGCTGTATTATAGCGGCTATAATGAGCTATTGAATTAACGTACCATAGCGGCGAATTTGCGTTATAAAACTAAGCTTAACCATAGCGGCATATTTTGTGTTATAAATATTCAATAGTTTTTTATAACATGTCGATATACAGCGCTTATCAAACCGCTATAGTTATGATTAATAGCGGCTATATGCCGCTATAAAAGACACTTTTTGTTGTAGTGAAGCTGGCAGCCAAGGAATTTATCCAAAGCCCACAGCCAGTTGTTTCCAATACCCATAAATGAATTCATCACCAGAGCTTATTTCCAAACTTTGATAAGAGAACTGGTGGATAGCCGCCGACGGCTACACCAACATGTCAATATTGAGTTGATGAATCAGATGAAGGATCAACATGGCGAGATAAGGAGGGAACCTACTCCATACTCTAGGTCGAAAAACTCCTCTTTTTAGATGGCTACCATGGACGCCAACGCCATAAGGCTGCTTCGGAAAGGATAGCTCCGACAATATGTGCAAGCCCCACAAAACGAAGGACCGGGAACAACCGACCCTATCGATCAAGAACTTTGATCAAACTGAACCACTTGCATTCAACTTCCAAATGAGAAGGGCTAGACTGAAGTGCAATAGCGAGCATACGACGCTGCCTCACTTATCAATGAGATTTGATCTGATCTCTTTTGAATTATTTCTAATTCAATTTCATTTACGTTGCGAAGTATGACCGACTTGAATTAAACTACTTGCAAATGGTGCAGGTAATTGAGTACTCAAGGTTCGGTGCCAAACAACCTCCGCGGACTATGATCAAGTCATTTAGGTATCATTATGACGAGCCTGATTCAACCACTGATAGGCTACTATATGCCCCTGGCTTGGGGGCAGAGTATCAAAGCAGAAGAGACCGACAAGGTTAGAACTCCAGTACAAAGTGGATGCAACCGACCATCCACTCATCCACCTATGCAATTTAATTAGGAGATTTAAGAAAGACTTGGAGTTATATGTGCCAACAATGCACTCTCCATCTCATACTTAAAGCTTGCCAAAATACTTATGCTTCTTTTGATGCCCGATAAAATCGGAATCACACCAAGGGTGGATGTGACGTCACCATCCATGCATCCAATCCTACATTAGACACTTGGGATTATTTGAGAACACATGTTTAAAGTGGATATGATTTGACTGTTCACTCTCCAGTTTGCTTCTTTAATCCGGCAAAACAATAATGCCTTAAACCGACTTTATCAGGGTCCAACCCTCAATTTAAAGTCATCAACGACTGACTGCCTACTCACTAACCATCACGAGCTGTCATTTCAACTCTCTTCCTTAGCTCGATCGGAAGAATACATAGTATAAATTGGACGTGACTTGACTGTCTGCTCTCCAACTCTTGCACCTGACTTAAGGGAAAATACACAACTTAAAGTGGATGTAGTTCGACCATCCTTTCCTATGCTCGAGCACAAAGCTTGCCAGAACACTAATCTTACTCCTTAGGCTTGGCAAAAGCAGAATCCAAATGAAAATGGACGTGATCCAACCGTCCATAAACTAAATCTTGTCCTTCATTGAGGGCAGATAAGTGGAAAGTAATCGGGATCCCACCGATCACTCGCTAAGTGAAACCCCGAGCTCAGGGACAAGCCATCACACTGCGGTCAAAAGGGATTGATACACGACAATCTTCTAACTAACTCCGGCTCCCAGAGTGCGAGCTGAAGTATAAACTTACGGATATAGGCTCGAGGAGGGTGGATCCGTCCACCCAACGACTTCACCCATGTTCAACCTAAGCCCGATGAAGATGGATCCACCCATCTAACGACCTCGCCTTTCATATTTACAAGCTCGAGGAGGATGGATCCGTCCATCTAACGACCTCGCCCTTCATAGTTGCAAGCTCGAGGGGGATGGACCCGTCCATCTAGGACTTCGCTTGCCAAATCAAGGTGGATGTGATCCGACCATCCACAACCTTAATCAACCTCCTATTCCTAGAGTGCGAACGGGATCCAAATGCCTAAACAGATGTGACTGACCATCTGTCGACCAACTCTAGATTCCCAGAGTGCAAACTGGAGTATAAACATCAACTAACTCCAGATTCCCAGAGTGCGAACTGGAGTATAAACATCAACTAACTCCAGATTCCCAGAGTGCGAACTGGAGTATAAACATCAACTAACTCCAGATTCCCAGAGTGCGAACTGGAGTATAAACATCAACTAACTCCAGATTCCCAGAGTGCGAACTGGAGTATAAACATCAACTAACTCCAGATTCCCAGAGTGCGAACTGGAGTATAAACATCAACTAACTCCAGATTCCCAGAGTGCGAATGGGATAATAAACATCAATTAACTCTAAGTCCCCAGAGTGTGGTCTGGAGTATAAACACCAACTGGGTGCGACTGACCACCCATCAACTAACTCTGGTCCCAAGAGCGCGGACTGGAGTATAAAGACCAGATGGGTGTGACAGACCACCCATCAACCAACTCCAGTCCTCAAAGCTAGGATTGGAATATAAATACCAGAAGGGATGCGATTCGACTGTCCATCTATCAACTCTGATTCCTCGGCAAGTCATGTAGTATAAAAAGTGGATGTGGTTCAACCATCTGCTTTCCAACTCTACCCTCACTTGGGGGCACACTTATCACACAAAATCGGATGTGATCCAATCATCCAGCACTAAGCGGGCACGACACGACCGTCCTTGCATCAACTCTTGTCCTCGACATTGGACCTATAACATAAATTTATAGGGATGCACTCCAACCCTACAAGACAAAATTTCTTCCTTGATTCGATAGGGAGATGCAGATTCGCAAAACGGACTTAGCTGGATGTCCTATTCTGAATTGATATTACTACCATCCAACCGCAAATGAACGTGGCATGACCGTTCATCTGCTAACTCTCACTTGTGATCCGACAGATTGTGCGCGCAACATGGACGGGTGTGACCTAACCATCCGCCAGTCAATTCCTTCCTATAGTTCAGTCGGAGAAGCATCAAATTAAGTTGTTATAATGTGATCGACCACACTTCGACTTTCGCCATTGACTAGTGCTAGAGGAATTAATTGAGGAAAATGCGGTCCGACCATTTTCTACTAAAACTCTTAGTCCCTAGAGTGCGGACAGGGGTATAAACGTCAAATAGGTGTGATTAATGGCCCTTCAACTCACTATGATCCTCAAGGTGCGGCTACAAGCATAGATAAACAAATGAATGTGACTCGACCATTCATTCACCAACTCTAACCTAAACTCGACATGAGGAGTATAAACTCACTACAGGTGCAATTAGACCATCCACGAACTAACTCTGCTAACCCAAGACTGGGGGCAAAAGTACAAATCACCGAAAGAAGAGAAAGGTGACTCGCCACGTCTCCAGCTTAGCGTCCTTTACAACTTAAGGCAACGACTAGAAGGAGACCCTAATGCTAACCAATCGGAATGATGCCCGAAGTTCTGGGCAACCAATTATATCATACCGCCGGATCGGCGGGCAATATCGATCTGCACCTTTCATATCATACCATTGAATCGACAGGAAATGAGGTCCAAGCATTCTACATCGTGTCGTTGAATCGACGATCAATATCGATCTTCTTCGACTACAAATCGATGTGACCCAAACGTCCATCGAATACCTTTGACCAACGGAGCATGGATAGAAGAATAAACCACAACTGAGTGTGACTTGAGCACTCATCCTCCGTCGCCTTCCTTCGATCCGTCAGGAAGAGCATGAGACCGGATGAGCATGACATGACTGCATTTGAGCTGACTTTATTCCTAGAACTGACGGGAGAACGTAAATCGAAATGGACATGGTTGATCACCCAACTCCAAATGAATGCAACGCGACCATTCATTCATTGACTCTTACCATGATCCGACTAAAAGAGCAATTCAAAACAAGTGCAACCTAAACATCTGCACACTGATTCTTACCCTGGATTCGACAAGGGAAGCATCAATTCTGCATTGGATCTGACTGGACAATTCACTCTTCAGTTTTTGCCCAAAGTATGGCAACATAAGCAGCGAAGTGAATGTCATTGACCGTCCAGAATCTAGCTTATGTCTGAATGTCGGCAAAGTAACAATGTATTCCACCTAGAGGAAAGAACTAGAACATAATGCAGGATAGGCACGACTCAGCCTTTCATCGGTTAACTCGATCCTATGGTTTGATGGGATAGAATACAAAATTGAAGCGGACATTATTGACCCTGCCACTTATCGAGATATTCCCCAGACTTGGGGACATGAGCAAGAAGATAAAATTAATATGATTCAACCATTCATCAATCAACTCTGGTTCTTAAAGCTTGAACTACAATATAAACACAGCTAGGACGAGACTAGATTGTCCGCGTAATGCATCCACCAACCCGAGACTGGGGAAAAAATAATGATTATCCGAGAGTTGACTATGACAATTTGAACCCATGATCCATGCCTGATATTCATAACAACTCTAGGTTGTGACCGAAAGGATGCCTAGAGATAGAATCATCGGATCAATACCCAAACTCATGGGCAACTGATCATCATTCCGACCCTTACAATGAGCAATGGATCGCGAGTACATTGAATGAAAAGAGCATCATTCAGAAACACAAGTAAATTCAATCTCAAATCTGGAGCCAGCTATGCAGCAGCATGTAGCACAAGGCTAAGTTATACTAATCCTTTAATTCAACGTCCTTATAAGCCTGATCATTTACCATTACAAATAAACACATGAAGCGCCTAGAACCCATCACGAGTATTGTAGATCAGATCACAACTCTACGCAATGATGATGAAAGAGTCAAATGTTTTACTTCAGGTGAATCTTGATGTGTTCGCTTGGACTCGATCTCATATATATATATATATGGACTCTCGCCAGCCATGAAGAACCCTGCATTAAATGTCGACCCGAGGCATGTCTCGGTGAACAAAAACGAAGTGACGTGGATCCAGAAAGATCTGCTGCACTTAAAGAGGAGGTGAATCTACTCAAGACCAATAGGTTTATCCACGATACCCTCTACCCAAAATGAATATCCAATCCTTTACTTATAAGAAAAATGAGCAGAGAGTGGCGGACATATGTCAACTACTCAGATTTGCACGGGGTATGAAAAAGCATGGCTTTCCACTTCCAATGATCAACCAATTGATGGACTCGACCATCAGACATGAATTACTCACATCTATGGACATAAACTCCAGATACAATCAGATACTGAAGCATGTCCCAGACCAGAAATGCAACGGTTTCGTTTCTGACCTAGGCCTATAGTGCTATGTTGCAATCCACGGATTCAAACTCGAGAATACTTATGCTACTTACCAAAGGACAATTAAAATATCATTCAAAAATCAGATCGGCCGATCGATGAAAGTATATGTGGTTAATATGCTCGTGGGATCATGACCATTAAACGACCACATCGATGAATTAGCAAAGATATTCCATGCTCTCCAACAACTGCAGGATGAAACTCGATCCTTTGGAATGCTCTTTCACCACTACATCAGAAAGATTCTTTGTTTTCATCATCAATTCTCGTGGAATCAAGGCTATCCAGAAAATTCCAACAATTAGAGACACCCATGTACCGAAGACAACAAAGCAGGTACGAAGCCCAAGTTGAAAGATTACCGTCCTAAGTTGATTCAACTCTAGGACCATATACAAGTGAATTCTCTTCTTCAACCTGATCAAGAGAGGGAAGAGAAATTTTGAATGAACTAACAACTGTGTTGATGCAATTCCAGCTCTGATAGATCGCTTAAAGAGACCTCCCATTTTACCCAAACCTTTGGATCGCGAAGATTTATACATCAGTTAAGCCAAGTCAACACACGCCATAAGCATCACATTACTATGTGAAGAGAAGCGAATCCAAAGAACAGTATATGATGAAAACTAGCTATTGACAAGCTCACCCCGTTAACGTTCGTA
This sequence comes from Allium fistulosum, assembly GCA_030737815.1. Lineage (NCBI taxonomy): Eukaryota > Viridiplantae > Streptophyta > Magnoliopsida > Asparagales > Amaryllidaceae > Allium > Allium fistulosum. The sequence continues at coordinate 918,519,316 of CM060901.1, read as the reverse complement.
TCGACCAGCCGTTACGATAGGTCCAATAGAAACCTTAGATGTCTGGAAGGTTACTCAAATGGAATATCGAGCTAAACCAATTTGATATCACTTATCTCCCTCATAGAGCTATCCATGGTCAAACATTAGCATACTTCATATCTGAATTCACTACATCAGACGATTATCCGAAGAACAGTGGAGAACCGTCCAACCAATGAAGAACATACATAGAAGGAATTTCTGATAATCGGCTTTTTAACGTCGAAGTTGCGTTAACGACTACTGAGGAACGGTCGATCTGCTACACCCTCAAACTCAAATTCCCTGCAACAAATAACGAAGCTAAGTATGAAGCCTTGGAGCTCAAACTTGCAAGAAAACTAGGAGTGGAAACTTTGCATGTCTTATGTGATTACTGGTTAGTAGTACACAAAGTCAGGGAAGATTATCTGACTAGGGGGCAATGTCTTGCTACTTATCTCAGCTGGGTCCAAGAGCTATTAGCCGACTTCGAGTATTACACCATTACACACATTCTCGGAGAACAAAATGAAAAAGCCGAGTCATTGGCCAAGCTAGCCAGTTCTGAGGATGCACGACATATAGACTTTGTCCCAGTTGAAATACTTATTATTCCAAGCATTGACAGATGAAGATCAACTAGATCCTAGAGACGGAGCCAAAAAGAGAGTCACGGATGACTCCTATCACAGATTATCTACAACAAGGCATCCCTCTTGAATAGAGGAATGAGAAATGGTATATTCTTCGTGAAGCTGTCCCATGAGTTAACACTTGTACATTTTGTGTCCAACAGTGACCAGCCATCAACTTCGTTTCCATCGATGTGAAGCCCATAGATACGAAAGTCACTACATGATCAAATTTAAGCCACTCAACTCCATCGATACGAAGCATTCCTAGGGACTATCCATTTCGTGGTCGATAGCCATCGATACAAAGCATACATTCTAATATCTTAGATCGATCCAGGAGAGGATCGATACGAAGGAAGGAATTAAAACAACCATCGAACGTTGTTACAACTCGAATTTCACATCGATCCAGGAGAGGATCGATACGAAACTCGATTCAAAAAAAACTTGACAACGACCCGTGAACGTCCAAACATTGACGGGAGTCAGGCTAACACACGTGCATGTATGATGGACTAACATTCAATTTTCAAAATTCACAGGAGTTGAATGCTCACCTGATGACAATTACAACAGTGAACAAAAAATCGCTAGCACTCGACACTCAGTTACAACAGTGCACAGCGTAATCATTGACAGTCAACAAATTAGAATTTATATTACTAGAAATCAATCGAAGGTTGCATCTTTTGATGAAAAGATAGCAACTACTCAGCGAATCGGATAGAACTTCTTCAGAATGAAGGATGCAGCTTTTCAAAGCATGTCATGTTCGCACATGACGTACTTTGGGGGGCAAATGTTATCCCGCCTTTTGGCAAGGCCGTGACACCAAGAACTTAACTGGAAACCGAGGACTGACCGTCTCGAAGATCGATTATACGCAGGCTCACTATGGATGTCGGTAAATTTTATCCGGGTCTGGATCAGGCTACAATTGATATGACAGCAAAGCTATGAAAGCCAACGTTCCGAATTTCAAGTCAATCGGAGTTCGTTTGCTCAAGATACAATCGATACGAACAGAATAGTTGCGATCGATACGAACAAAGCAAAGAAAATCGATACGAACAGAACAGTTGTGATCGATACGAACAGAGAAAAGACAATCGATACAAACAGAGCAAATAAAATCGATACGAACAGAACAGTTACGATCGATACGAACAGAATAGTTGCGATCGATACGAATAGAGCAAAGACAATCGATACGAACAAACAGTTGCGATCGATACGAACAAAGCAAAGACAATCGATACGAACAGAACATTTGCGATCGATACGAACAGAGCAAAGACAATCGATACGAACAGAACAATTGTGATCGATACGAACAGAACAAAGACAATCAATACGAAGGAGACAGCCTTCGAAAAGTGCAAACTTGCATCGATCATAACTCACAATCTACAAGTCCAAATGCCACCAAATTTTCACAGGAGCTTGCGTACATCCTCAAGAAGGTTCATGATTGATCTCGACTCGATTGGACAAAATTTCGATCGATATAAAATTCGTTCGTATCGATCACGGACCAAGTGCAAACCACATGGGATCGATCACGTAGGCCTACCCACATGAGAGAAGAAGTCCTCTGAGATCTTGGTGAGATATTTGCTGCCTACGCCTATAAATAGAAACCCTAGACCTACAGAAAAGGGACTTTTGGCCTCTCTACGCCGATATTCCTCCGAAATGATTATCAAACTTCAGTCATACTGTTGTAATCTTTTGTAAACAACGAGTGAAATTCAATAAACATCAATCATTTCATAGTGGACGTAGGCAATTCACCGAACCACTCTAAATCCGTGTGTTTCTATGCATTTTCTTATATGTTTATTGATGTGTTTGTTAGATCTGCTTCATTTTATATTTACTTTCTTCATTTTATCTCTTCAAACACATCCGAAGAGTGTTGTGCCTATTATCCCGCCTTTTGACAAGGCCAGGACACCAAGAAGCCGACTAGAGAACAAGGATAGCACGCCATGGATATCGCTGAATTTTGTCCGAGCCCAGAGCAAGCTACAATTGATAGGACATGACAAGAAAGGCCATAGAGATCAGCACCTCAAATTCCAAGTCAATCCGGACTCATACGCTCGAGTTATGATCGAGTCGAATTGGAGGGAAAAAGCCCAGATTTCGTATCCATCACTCTGGGCAATTTCGTATCCATCACCGAAGCCCCAGTTCGAATCCATCAAGCTTCGTACCGATCAGCTCCGGATCCATCGAGGTACCCAGGTTCGGCTCAACTTTCTTCGTATCCATCGAGCTCGTATCGATGGACTTCACACATACCAGCAATTGAAGGACTTCGTATCCATCATTCAGCGTCTACTTCGTATCCATCACTCGGTGCTTACTTCGTATCCATTACTCGGTGCTTACTTCGTATCCATCACTCGGTGCTTGCTTCGTATCCATCAGAGGACCTCACTTCGAATCCATGCCTAATGACTTGTTCGTACCCACGAGTCAACTGACCAGGGATGACGTGTCTTCCATCAAAGTAAAACGAGGCGAGATATGTGGAGTCGAAACAGTCAATGCGGCACAAAGACCGGATCGAAACGAAGCGCGCGCGCCACCTCACTTCAAGAGCACGTGCAGCAAACGAGGCGAACGGATGGAGTCGAAATCATGGATACGAACCAGACAGCCTATGAGGAATTCCAGTTCGTATCGACCATATCTCGTAATCCACTGATCCAAACATGATGAAATTTTAACTGAAGGTTGCAAACATAACAAGGAACATCCCCACCAATTTTGAGCTCAATTGGAAGTAATCTTGATCGATACGAACTGATTTCGTATCGATCACAGATTGGCTTGAAACTCTCTGGAAGTGGTCGAATGGGTCCCCTCACGTGTCAGGCCAAGTCTCCCGGAGTTTGAGCGAAATCCAAGCTTCCTACGCCTATAAATAGAGCCCCAGAATCAACGGAAAAAGGATCTTTTTTCTGTGAAGCGTCCAGACTCTGCCGGATTGAGATTTGCATCATACTTTTGCTGTCAATTTCGAATTCTAAACTGTAATCCGCTGTTCATCGCTGTAAACGCTTGTAATCATTGAAAGAGAATCAATAAAATCATCAAAACTTCATAGTGGACGTAGGCTATACGCCGAACCACTCTAAACTGCGTGTCTGTGCACTTTACATTCTTATTTGTTGGAGTTTTTGTTAGATAATCTCTGTTTTACATTTATAATCTTCATTTTATCTCTTCAAACAACTCCCGAAGAGTGTTGTGCCCATTTTTGGTACAAACACTTTGGTGCTTTCACTGAGAAAACCAGCTTTTTCTCCTGCTCGTTGGATCTGCCGTCGATACCGGATTGCACAAATCCAAGAGGAAGATCCAGATATCCAGTCCGGAATCCTTCCATTCTATTCAGATTTGCTCAAAATCTAGGAAAGGACTCCACCACCGACAATGGTCAGCACAAGAACTGGCGCCACCGCTACAGAGCAAGAAGGCAGAGACAGGCAAAATCCAACACAGCCGCCTTCTTCCAATCAAGACAATGCCACTCATTCAGACTCAACGGGGCTAGTCACCCGATAGGAGTTTCAAGTATTACTCCAAGAGCTGACCCAAAGCCGTCAGCAGTTGGCAGAACAGTTACGCGCCAATATCGAGCTGACCAACCAGCTAAACCGCCGGGGGCACAGAAGGTCCAGGAGAGATGATGTCTCCAGAGCGTCTACCGAAAGCTCAGCTTCATCTGATTACCACCGCCAAACTACCCGTCCTCGACTAGAGGGGAGTCGCGCTCAAGCTGCTGAATATCAGCCTGCCTTAACTGTTGGGCAACTGAGGGTAGGACCGTCAACCAGTTTCCAAACCGGTCCCTCAACACGAGGAGGTACTGCCCCACAGTACACCACCGATAACCGCGCCACAACCGCCGCAGCAGAGACAAGGGTCGATACCCGAAATCAATCTGAGCCGATCAATCAACAGCGAGGACATACTCCTGAACCTTATGTCCCAGAGGACGTTGAGCCAAGGAGGCGAGATACGGGTCGTCGACAACGCCCGATCCCTACTCGCGCCGTGGAACCCGACCACGCCTTAGCTCATCATGCTCCGAATCCGCCTGTTTCGGATATATCAACCATGATACGTCAAATGATCCGCAAGAGTCAGGGGCTCACTAATGATGACTAGGGGATTTCCCGTAGTCATACCCCTTTCACAGACGAAGTGTTGCATGCCGAACCCCCTAGGCGATTCAGAATGCCGACTCTCCCGATGTATGAAGGGAATAGTGACCCCAACCAGCATATTCTGAAGTATGAATGGTCGATGAGCGCCGCAAGGGCCGACGACGCAGTGAAGTGTCGGAGTTTCCCCATCTCTCTGGGAGGAATCGCGACAATGTGGTTTACCCGCCTACCGCCTAGATCAATTTCTTCGTTCGATCAATTGGCCAAGAGGTTTGTGGAACAATTCCGGATGCATGTTGCTAGGCCAAAGGACGTCAACACCTTGTCCAGCGTCACTCAAGCTCCTGGAGAAACACTCAGGCGTTACTTGGAGAGGTTTCACGCAGCATGCGTCGAGATCACCAATCCCAACGATAACTCAATCTTAATGGCTCTGACCAAGGGGATTGATCCTGATTCTGAATTCGGAAACTGGCTGGCTGGAAAACCGCCCGCGTCGCTGGACCGTTTTTACTCCAAGGCCGCTCAATTCCTGCGACAGGAGGATGCAAAACAGTCTAGGAAACAGGACGATGCGAGGCCCGGCATTGAGGGAATACAGAGCAATGTGGCAGTTAAACAGTCCGGCGAGAGTTCCGGGAAAGTTCAGCTGAATATACAAAACAAGCAAACCCAGCAGAGAGGAAACAATGGCCAGAATAAGAAGAGAGATGAGAACCGAGGTCCACGACGTAGAGCTCAGATGTTTGACAGTTATACACCGCTAAACACGTCATTGGAAAACGTATACTTACAGACTTGCAACACTGTACAGTATAAGAAGCCTGCTCCGAAGCCCTCATCGGAGAGACAGATTCAGACAGGAAAATTCTGTAGGTTCCATGAGAGCTATGGACATAATACCAATGAGTGTCGACACTTACAGGACCTCATCGAAAAGCTGATTAGGGAGAGGAAGCTAGATCAGTTTGTACGGGCGCCGCAGCCTGGCGGAGCGGGCCCCTCGAATCAAAATCGTTCACAAAATCAGGAAAGAGAGGATGAACCCGCTCGTGCGGGCGGGAGATTAGTAATCAACACAATAAGTGGTGGCCCCCATCCGGCAGACAGAAGCTGGGGGGAAATGGAGTCGTATGCCAGTTCTATCAGGCATGCGGACTTCGAGTGCTATAGTAATTGCGAGGATGGAACCCCGGCAAAACAACAAAAGATAATGTCCGATGATATCGTGTTTAGGAGCCGAGACGCCGATAAAGTCGAAGCCCCTACTATCGACCCACTAGTCATATCTGCCCAGGTAGGTCCTGCTTGGATGAAGAGGATCCTGGTTGACAGTGGGAGCTCTGTAAACATCTTGCTCAAACGGGCTTACGATCTAATGAAGATGGAAACGAAGGATTTGAAACCCTGTTTATCCAGAATCCATGGTTTCAATGGAAGTGCCACGATACCCATCGGAATAACTGAACTCCCAGTCGAGTTAGGCGTTGGAGAACGCCGGAGGGTCCGCATGGTACAATTTGTTGTGCTAGAAATAGATTCGCCATACAATGCGTTTCTGGGTCGACCAGCTTTAGCCGAGTTCAGGGCGGCGATCGCCCCATAGTGTCTGACTCTGAAATTTCCCACTGATCATGGGATTGGAGTTGTTCAAGGAGATCAGGCCTCGGGAAGGGCCTGTTATGTTGCTGAGCTGCGCGGGGCGCAACGTAAAGAGAAGGGGAAGGGCGTAGAGGAATCTCTCTACGTCCGTTCTATCGATAATTGACAATTGGTGCCTGGGCCTCGGCCCGGGCACCACGACCAATTCCTGAAAGACCTGGACCCCAGGGACAACGAGGATAGAGACGAATCAACGGAGAGTCAAGCCTCTCCAGCCGAACTGACTGTGGACGTCCCAATCAGTGAGGATGATGATTCGAAGATGCTGAAAGTTGGGTCCCAACTAAACAAGCAGACGCAGCAGGAGTTGGTCGAATTTCTTCGGGCGAATCTCGACGTCTTCGCCTGGACGCACTCTGACATGTGCGGGATCTCGCCGAGCATTGCAAGTCACTCCCTGAATATAGATCCGCGACATGTCCCAGTAAAGCAGAAAAGGCGCGGTATGGATCCAGAGAGATCAGCCGCCCTTAAGGAAGAAGTTGATAAACTACAATCGAATGGGTTCATTCGAGATGCCTTGTATCCAGAATGGGTGTCCAACCCTGTACTAGTTCGGAAACCAAACGGGAAGTGGAGAACCTGTGTTGACTACTCTGACCTAAACAAGGCCTGTCCAAAAGATAGCTTCCCACTTCCGCGAATCGATCAGCTCGTAGATTCGACGGCCGGACATGAACTACTATCCTTTATGGACGCTTATTCCGGCTACAATCAGATACCCATGCATCTGCCTGATCAGGAACATACCAGCTTCGTGACCGACCTGGGACTCTATTGTTACAAAGTCATGCCGTTTGGTCTAAAGAACGCTGGAGCAACATACCAACGCTTAGTCAACCGAATGTTCGCTGATCAGATTGGGAAGACCATGGAGGTTTACGTGGATGACATGCTGGTGAAGTCCCGATTCTCCACCGATCACGTCAGAGATTTGAATTCAATGTTCAGCATCCTCCGGGAGTACGGAATGAAGCTCAACCCACTCAAATGTCACTTTGGCGTTGCATCCGGGAAATTCCTTGGGTTCATTGTCAACGCTCGAGGAATAGAGGCGAATCCTGAGAAGATCTGGGCCATTAGAAATCTGCAAACCCCTAAAACTATCAAGCAAGTCCAGAGTCTTAACGGGAAGGTTGCAGCATTGAGCAGGTTCATTTCAAAGTCCACCGACAAATGCATTCCTTTCTTCGACCTGATTCGGAAGGGCAAACGAAACTTTGAATGGACCACGGAGTGTGAAGGCGCGTTCCGATCTTTAGTTCAACATCTCTCCACACCTCCGATCTTGTCAAAACCGGTTGACCACGAGCAACTATATCTCTACCTGGCAGTATCAGAACATGCGATCAGCGCTGCTCTAGTCCGGGAAGAAGACAAAGTGCAAAACCCGGTCTACTATGTTAGTAAGCGACTAACAGGAGCTGAAAGAAATTATCCAAGGCTGGAGAAACTGGCTTATTGTTTGGTCATTGCCTCGAGGAAGCTCCGTCCCTACTTCCAAGCTCATCCGCTTACTGTGTACACCGACCAGCCGTTACGACAGGTCCTTACGCGGCCTGAGACGTCCGGTAGGTTACTCAAGTGGAACATTGAGCTAAGCCAATTTGATATCGCATACGCTCCGCGGAGGGCCATTCAAGGACAAGTCCTAGCTGATTTCATAGCCGAATTCACCGTCCCGGAAGACTTACCCAAAACCAGTGAATCTCCCGAATACATCTGGAAGCTGTATACTGATGGTGCGTCAAATGACCGGTGTTCGGGCGCTAGGGTTGTACTTGAGACTCCCGAAGGCCGATCCATATGTTACGCTCTTAAATTCGACTTTCGTGCAACTAATAATGAAGCCGAATATGAAGCCCTCCTGACCGGCCTAAGGCTTGCCAGAGATTTGAGAATTATCGCTGTAGAAATTTATTGCGATTCGCAGTTAGTGGTATGCCAGGTGCGAGGAGAATACCAGGCGAGAGACCGAAGACTGGCCGCTTACTTGGCACGAGTTCAGGAAATCCTAAACCAGTTTGATTATTATGCCATCTACTATGTGCCTCGGGAACGCAATCAGAAAGCCGATTCACTGGCGAAGTTAGCCAGCACAGGCGAAGCGCAACAAATGGGACTTGTCCCCGTTGAAACTTTGGCCACTCCGAGCATCGATCGGATAGAAATGAACTCTGTATTTGAAACCGCTCCCAGTAGAGAGTCCTGGATGACTCCGTATCGGAATTACATTGAGAATGGGGTGCTACCTGAACCTAGAAATGAGAAGAGGCAGATTCAGCGAAAAGCCTCGCGGTTCGTCATCCAAAACGGAGTCATGTACAGGAGGGGTTATTCCGTTCCTCTCCTCAGATGTGTCGCCCACGAGGAAATCAAGCGAGTGCTACATGACATGCACGAAGGAGAGTGTGGTGATCATACCGGCGGGCAAGCTCTCGCTAAAAAGATACTCCGATATGGGTACTACTGGCCGACGGTGAACCGAGATGCGGCAAACTATGCCCGGAAATGCGATAAATGCCAAATACATGCCCGAATTCCGAGAGCTCCGCCAACTGAAATAACCCAAATGGTCAGTCCCTGGCCATTCGCAATGTGGGGCATTGACATCATCGGCGCTTTACCTTTAGCAAAAGGCGGTGCGAAATACGCCATCGTCGCAGTTGATTACTTCACAAAGTGGGCTAAGGCCGAAGCCCTAGCAACCATTACGACAAAGAAGGTGATAAATTTTGTGGTTCGCAACATCATCTGTCGATTTGGACTCCCGCATACTATCATCACTGATAACGGAGCCCAATTCGAGAGTACGGAATTCAAGAACTTCTGTCAACGGTTTCATATCCGCAAAAAGTTCTCGGCTGTCGCACACCCCCAAGCGAATGGGCAGGTTGAAGCTGTCAACAAAGTTATAAAATCGATCCTGAAGAAACGATTAGAGAAGGCTGGGGGAAAGTGGGTTGATGAACTTCCTATGGCGTTATGGGCCTATCGAACGACCCACAAAACCGCGACCGGACACACTCCGTTTTCCCTATCTTATGGCTCAGAAGCCGTTATTCCGGTCGAGACAGAGGTGCTCTCTCATCGCGTGACTTATTATGATCCAAAAACAAACGCCATACTCCTAGCCGAGTCTTTGGATTTATTGGATGAAAAACGGGAGGAGGCTGATTTGAGAGCAGCCGCACATCGAAGCCGGGTCGCCCGATTATACAACACCAGAGTTCGACCTCGAACCTTTGAACTTGGCGACCTCGTGCTCAAGAGAATTTATCCAGTTCCTTCACACATGAAACCGAACTGGGGAGGGCCGTATGTAATTACACGAAAGCTCGGAGATGGTACATTCAAGCTGTCGACTGTTGACGGTCTTGATTTACCGAGGGCTTGGAACAGCGAAAGTCTCCGCCGCTACTACATATGACAGGCTTAATTTATTTCATTCTGTTTAGCAATTTGTTTCTGCATTTCGAAATTTGAATTTTGTAATAAGGCAACTGACTTTGCCGCATTTTCTTATTTCAGCAATAAAATGCCACTTCTTCGAGCCAGAGCTGTGATTCATTATGTACGATATACAACGTCACGATGCACGAAGAGCTAAATCCCATCATGCAATGGGACTTATTCAAATGGAGAGTGGTTGTGATACGACCGGCCACTCACTAGGTGAAACCCGAGCTCGGGGACAAACCATGACACCGATATTAATAGGGTTGACACACGACAATCCTACAATCAACTCCGTATTCCCAGAGTGCGAAGCGGAGTATAAACACTTAACTCCATGTTCCCAGAGTGCGAAATGGAGTATAAACATTCAACTCCGTATTCCCAGAGTGCGAAGCGGAGTATAAACTCTCAACTCCGTATTCCCAGAGTGCGAAGCGGAGTATAAACATTTAACTCCATGTTCCCGGAGTGCGAAATGGAGTATAAACATCTGACTCCATGTTCCCAGAGTGCGAAATGGAGTATAAACATTTAACTCCGTATTCCCAGAGTGCGAAGCGGAGTATAAACACTTAACTCCATGTTCCCGGAGTACGAAATGGAGTATAAACATCTGACTCCATGTTCCCAGAGTGCGAAATGGAGTATAAACATTCGACTCCGTATTCCCAGAGTGCGAAGCGGAGTATAAAACATCTAACTCCATATTCCCAGGGTGCGAAATGGAGTATAAACGGTCAACTCCGCATTCCCGAAGTGCGAAGCGGAGTATAAACACTCGACTCCGCATTCCCAGAGTGCGAAGCGGAGTATAAACGGTCAACTCCATGTTCCCAGAGTGCGAACAACCGCTTACGAGATGACGCATATCCCCGGAGTGTGGATGGAACGATTCATAAGAGAACAAGCGTAGTTCGACCACTCGGTCCTCGCTTGGTGCCATCACAAGCTGATCATCACAACTTGACCCCAAAACTGGGGGCAGAAGCAAATGTTAGTCATTGCCCGAAACTATACGATGCTCAGCTCCGATGCGATCCCCTATCACAACTCGAGTCCGAAAGTTCCATACTTAACAAGTAAAATGAGCTATTCTTGAAGCAATCAAAAAATGCAAATACACTGGACCAAAGTCCGAACACTGCAATATTCAAGAATAGAAAGGAACGCAAGCTGAAGCTAAAAGACAAAATTTTATTCCAACTAAGCTCAAAAACAATGCTTCATACATGAGTTCTTTCCCAAAATGTTCCTACTAGCAGGGGCCGAACCCGCATCTAAACACGGCCTACAAAAGGGAAAAGACAGAAAAAATAACAAAAGTCCCTAACTGCCTATGAAAAGGATGTCTAATCCTTCTGCTTCCTCAGCTTCTTCTTCTTCTTAGAGGAACTACTGGAGCCGCCAGTACCCTTTCGCTTGGAGCCTTTCTCCCTGGGCAAGCTCCCTTCGGGTGAAGGCATAATGTCAACATCCTCGTCTGAGCTGGACTCTATAGGGATGCTTCCCGCGGGAGGAGTGGGAGGAACAGACTCCACAGCCGGAGGAGGGGCTGGTACATCAGTATCAGTAAGTGTGCCCCCAGGAGACACAGTCATAAGAGGAATGGGGCACTGTGCTGCCGCTCCGCCATCTACTTCACCGCCGTGCGCCGCAGCCGCCATCTCGGCATTGATCTCGGCTAACATCGCCGCTTCCCGCCGTGCCCTGGCCTCACTAGGAGCCGTAGTAGTTTGGGACAAGGTGTCAGAAGTAGCCGTGAATCCACCCAAGCCAAATGGCAAGTCCGCAAAAGGATCACTTTGACGGCCAAGGAGCTCGTTTATCATCTGCTCGTCGAAAGAAAGTGAGCTCCCCTCCGTCACTCCAACTGGTGCCATTGCTGCGACGGAGGTCGCCTCAGAAACGATGGCTCCTGGCGCTTGACCTAATACTTGGGTGGTAAGGGGCGCGGCTGGTGCAACTCCTGTCACTGATCAAAGGAAAAGACATGTCATTAGCAACATTTCAACACGGGTTCTTCAATCCAAATATACTGGAAGTTAGTTCAAAGTACCTTCCTCGGTTTGGCTCGAGGTCGTTCGAACTACTTCAGAAGGATGTTCCTTAATAGGAGATAAATGCGGTTGATCTGGGTCATACGCTGGGATAGGATGGGAGTAGATCATCGAAGTTGGCTCAGACTGAGATGACACGACTATCTCAGAACTCATAACATGGTGTTCAGCACCAGAGCTCTCTCCGACTTCCTGGATCTGGGCACCAAGCCTCACCTTGTCATGGGAAATCATAGAGTCATGAAGAACCTTCTTTTCATCATCATTAAGGATGCGGTTCTCCAGCTCGAACTCATCAGGGGTTTCATCAGGGTGCCCAGATCTCTCCTCATCAACCAGTAGGTTCCAGGCGTTATAGAGATGAGTGGGGTAATCGTCAAGCCATGTCAAGTCTCGGTGCCATAGCACATTGGCGTTATAAGTGACGAGTAGCTCCTCCACCTCGGCCTCGATCCTGGCCTCCGCCTGCCGTACTTTCTCATCAACCCCAGCCTCAGCCTCACGGGCTTGTTGTATAGCCACTTCCTTCTCCTTACGAAGAGCCACCGCCTGATCACAGGCCTCCTACGCGGAGACATTAGCTGCGTCTTTTTCCTTAGCCATCTCTGAGAACTTTGACTTCAGCTCATTAAGCTCCTTGAGAGCGGCATCCCTCTCGGCAGTAATAGAAGTGTTCCTGTGACCCATGTCATCGATGGCGGTGTAATGTTCTTGCTTCATCCTGGCCATGGCAGCGGTCACTTCATCAACTTTCTTTAAAGCCTCCATTTCAGACTTACGAGAAGACTCAGCCTCTGAGTTAAGCGCTTTTATGATTTGGTCGTTGCGACCCAGCTCCTTCTCGAGTTTCTCGATGGTGACGCCCCGCTCAAATGCCACTTTAGACGCCTTCCTCGCGGCCCGTCCCCACTCCCTATACTGAAAAAAGATGTCCGCGACATAATCGTGGATAGTGGTTTCCGCGGTTGGCGGGATTCTCTTCAGGTGCGGGGGGAAGACATATCCATCAAAACAGATGTCAGGAAATTCCTTCCTCATCTGTGCCAATTTGAGCGCTCCTTCGCTAAACGCCTCGGTCGGGACCGGCACAGTAGCCGAAGAGGTGGCTATTTCGGTCCTGCGCGGAGGGTCGGACCTCAAAGCTTGAGAAGGCGGCCTAGGCCGTGAAGTTTCGGGAGGACGAGTGACTGCGACCGTAGGAGGTGCAGAGGTCCTGGGGGGAGGAGAGCGAGATCGGGATCGGCGAACGTATCCCCTATCTCTGTCAGACTTCTCCTGACCAGAGTGTCCCGTGTCATAATCCCTCTCGCCCTCTCTCCTGCGTGGCTCGTGATAACGGCGCTTACGCAAACTACCAAGCACGGAACCTTTTCCAAACATCGTACCTGAAAAGAAAACCACAAAGAATCAGTAACCGTTTGCGATGTGTTGTTTATGGTTAGGAAAGTGTGTTGTGCCGTGAGGAGTGTGTGAATGTGTAACCCCCCGGACCAACCAGAAGTGTCAGTCGCATCGGCAAGCTCAGACTCGCTAACATCGACGATGTGTCGCGGTCCACCCGACCCAACATCGTGTTGCTCCGGCTCGATGTCAGGGACTGGAGGGTCAGCAGGCCCTTCGAATTGATCTCCAGCTTGCGGGGAGGACGCCTCCGTAATCTTAACTCCTGGCGAAGGACGGTGCAAAACCACAGACTTCCGCCTCCCAGACTTAGGCTGTTTCAAAGCCACGGCTTTGCCTTTCCTCTTAGCATCGGACTCTGGGGTTGCATTAGCAGGTCCGACCAACGGTTCTTCGTCAGTGTGGGTTTTCTCGGAGTCGGGTTCCTCGATTATCACGACCTTGGGCTTCATCTGCTTGACCTTTTTCCTGGAGACGGTCTTTAATGCACCGTCGAGTCTTATGCTCTGCCTCCGACCGATCAGCCCAAGGACTCTGAGATTCCGATCTGTCAATAACAGTTCAATATTCCTTTCTTCGCTAGGAATCTCTTGGAGGACCCGAACTATCTCTTTATAATAGCCACCCTCAGGCCGCTGGATGATAGCTGAAAGAAAAAGAGAAGAAGACGTAAGTTTAATTTCACTCCGAAAAATTGCCCTGTAAATTACTTGGGAAAAAAGACGATACTCACGTCTGAATAACCATCTTCTGGCAAACCCCGGAGGACATCGGACATAGAACCACTCCGACTTAAAATAGCTTAGCCTAGTCCACGACCCCACGACAACTTGGCAGTTCCTTACAGACTCCAAGAACGTATAAGATGGGCTGTCAGTCCGACTCTTGAAGTTAAACAAGTATCTTATGTCGGTCATACGGGGAGGACGATGGAGGTACTCCATGAATACAATGAACAAGCTGTTAAGTGAGGCATATCCGTTTGGATGCAATTGAGACGGAGCGATGTCCAGATAAGCCAACACTTCTCTTATATAGTCGTTGAATGGAGGAAGAGTGCCGGCTGCGCACGCATGCCGGTTAAAAGCAGTATACCCCTCCGGGGGATTATGTGGCCTATCATCCGGTCCAGGCAGCAATACCTCATCCAAAGATAAACCATGCCTTAAGCATATTCTCCCCAGCATGTCTTCGGAGATATTGGATGAGACGGAATCAGGTGGACTATTAATGAAGGACGCGTTGGGCAATTCGTCCGGAGCTGGGCCAATAGCTTCGGTCTCGATGACCGGAATCTCAATTCTGGGAAGGATAGGGTTCTGAGTTTCTTGCTGCTGCGAACTTGACGGTTCCATCACTAGCTAACTCACGAGAAACCATCATTAGGTGACAAAAAGCCCGTGCATTCCCCAGTGTAAAGTGCGTGAATGTGTTGTGTAGTGCAAGTGTTGTGCGTGACTTGAGCAAATTCTGCAGAATTAAAGAAAATGTGCAAGCGACGAGATTCTGGAAGTCAGACAAACATGACCGTCATCGCTGACCGTCATGACTGCGCCATCCAGATGATAACGATCGATTCAAGATTAAAGAGTTCGTTGTACTTTTCTGTTAAAAGGCAGTTCCATCGACGAGCTTCGAAAGTCAGTCAAATATGCAATCCTGTAATCAAGTCCAATTATGCAAGGCAGAAGCTCGTCGGAATCGAATATAAGAACATGCAAAAGTTCGCTAAGTTCGTCAAATTTCAGCATGGAATCGATCGTAGTTCAAGTTCAAATTCAATCGGAGGCGTGATGTCTTTTGTATCGATCCAGTTCGAATCGATACTTTCGTATCGATCAAGTCAACTCGATACCTTTCGTATCGATGTCAGTTCGTATCGACCGGAGGAGGAGATTTCGTATCGATCAGGTAGGCTTACTTCGCATCGGCCAAGGGTTAACGGCTGTGAGACAACCAAGTGCAATAACTTCGCATCGATCTGGGGCTATCGATATGGGACCAATGAGATCTCTTGGTCTTCGTATCGATCGAGAGAGGTAGATTTTCGCATCGATCACGCCGGCCAAGCGCTTACATCGATCATCTCAGTTCAGCACAAGCCCCAACCACCTTAGATCGATGCGAACCTCTACATCCCCTTTAACCCATCAATCGATGCGAAATCATGAAATCTGGATCGAGTCGAATCCTCCTGTCCCGGATCGACACGAATTAATGGTGAAACGATCACTCCAGGACTCTTTCTTCTCCGATTGAAGCGAACATAGCCATGGCCATCCTCGACCAAGCTCTGGTCCAGATCTGGCCTTGGCACCACCAAAATCGATAATCAGCAAAGGCACGATGGATCTGAGATCTGAACTTCGTCGCTCGAATTTAGCCGTGATTGCCTATTTACCTGAATCGAATTGGAGTTTGGGGAAATAATAAGATGATGTTTGATCGATTCGAAGATTGGAGTAATTCTTCTCTCCCAAGTCTGTGAATCGATACGAGAAGGCAGAAGACAACAGTAAAAGTAAAAGGTAAAAAAGTGAGAAATGACAAAGTCCCAGATATTTATATGAAGCCTAGGACGGAACCGAGTCGATTCGACTCCCAGTCAATCTGACCGGTCGCAACCAGTCAAGCGGCGCATCGATGCGAGCATTCGTATCGAGCCCACTAACCTTTATCGGTTCGAAGTGCACAGGGAGGCCACGTGAATACGATGGGTAGGTGTACGTGCTCTCCTCGCATCCATCAAGCTATGCATTCATGGAGGCGAGATGTTCACCAGAAAACATCGTTTCGAAACATCCAAAGTGTGAGCCACCGATTCGAAACAGAGCAGACCTGTTAATGCGAACGTCAATTTCGTATCCCTCAGTATCTATCGATGCGAACATCCATTTCGTATCCACCAGATATCATCAATTCGAACCAGAATTCACCGCGGTTTGTGACCATCGATACGAATGATTGTTTTCGTATCCATCAAGTCAACCCACATCGATACGAAAGAAGGCTTTTCGACTTTGAGCATCGATTCATAAGAGGACCGATACGAGAGAATGGCTAAGGGGTACGACTTTCAAAATTATCCAAAGAAGACATACAACTTTTCAAAGCACGTCATGTTTTCACAAGACGTACTTTGGGGGGCAAATGTTATCCCGCCTTTTGACAAGGTCAGGACACCAAGAAGCCGACTAGAGAACAAGGATAGCACGCCATGGATATCACTGAATTTTGTCCGAGCCCAGAGCGAGCTACAATTGATAGGACATGACCAGAAAGGCCATAGAGATCAGCACCTTAAATTCCAAGTCAATCCGGACTCATACGCTCGAGTTATGATCGAGTCGAATTGGAGGGAAAAAGCCCAGATTTCGTATCCATCACTCTGGGCAATTTCGTATCCATCACCGAAGCCCCAGTTCGAATCCATCAAGCTTCGTACCGATCAGCTCCGGATCCATCGAGGTACCCAGGTTCGGCTCAACTTTCTTCGTATCCATCGAGCTCGTATCGATGGACTTCACACATACCAGCAATTGAAGGACTTCGTATCCATCATTCAGCGTCTACTTCGTATCCATCACTCGGTGCTTACTTCGTATCCATCACTCGGTGCTTACTTCGTATCCATCACTCGGTGCTTGCTTCGTATCCATCAGAGGACCTCACTTCGAATCCATGCCTAATGACTTGTTCGTACCCACGAGTCAACTGACCAGGGATGACGTGTCTTCCATCAAAGTAAAACGAGGCGAGATATGTGGAGTCGAAACAGTCAATGCGGCACAAAGACCGGATCGAAACGAAGCGCGCGCGCCACCTCACTTCAAGAGCACGTGCAGCCAGCGAGGCGAACGGATGGAGTCGAAATCATGGATACGAACCAGACAGCCTATGAGGAATTCCAGTTCGTATCGACCATATCTCGTAATCCACTGATCCAAACACGATGAAATTTTAACTGAAGGTTGCAAACATAACAAGGAACATCCCCACCAATTTTGAGCTCAATTGGAAGTAATCTTGATCGATACGAACTGATTTCGTATCGATCACAGATTGGCTTGAAACTCTCTGGAAGTGGTCGAATGGGTCCCCTCACGTGTCAGGCCAAGTCTCCCGGAGTTTGAGCGAAATCCAAGCTTCCTACGCCTATAAATAGAGCCCCAGAATCAACGGAAAAAGGATCTTTTTTCTCTGAAGCGTCCAGACTCTGCCGGATTGAGATTTGCATCATACTTTTGCTGTCAATTTCGAATTCTAAACTGTAATCCGCTGTTCATCGCTGTAAACGCTTGTAATCATTGAAAGAGAATCAATAAAATCATCAAAACTTCATAGTGGACGTAGGCTATACGCCGAACCACTCTAAACTGCGTGTCTGTGCACTTTACATTCTTATTTGTTGGAGTTTTTGTTAGATAATCTCTGTTTTACATTTATAATCTTCATTTTATCTCTTCAAACAACTCCCGAAGAGTGTTGTGCCCATTTTTGGTACAAACAGTGCCCAATTTTGGTACAAACAATATCCAAGCCCTTTCATTTCTCCATATAGTTTCCATTATCCTCAAGGAACTTTCTTCATTCCCTTTTTCCATGATAGAACCATTCAACATTCTATCCATGGTTGATCATTTCTATAACCCACCCTTTTTGGAAAACCATTCTCACGACTCCTTTCAACATCGAGCTGCTTTCATCGAAACCTAACTCCATTCCTTTGCCAAGCCCTGAAGCAAAGAGTCATCGGGTTGATTTATGTCGACCATAAGGCCACTCGTCGCCTGAGCTTTCTACTGACCGGATTTCAATGCAACTTGAAACAAAAGCTTCCCCTATGCTCCAGAACCCATCCTCTAAGTTTCATCCAATTCCAACTACTTTTGCCAACCGAAAACCACTCGTCGTCAACCATTGGACCACTCTTCATCAGAGCTTCTACCGATCGGATTTCAATGCGACTTGAAACATACGCTTCCCCTATGATCCAGAGCTCATCCTCCAAGTTTCATCCGATCCCGACTAATTTTGCTGACCAAAAACCACCCATCGCCAACCACTGGACCATTCGTCGCCAGAGCTTCTATCGACTAGATGCGAGTTGAAACAAAAGCTTTTCCCCTATGCTCCAGGGACCATCCTCCGAGTTTCATCTAATTCCAACTACTTTTGTCGACCAAAAAACACTTGTCGCCAACCACTGGACCACTCGTCACCGACCAATTTTCATGGTCCAAACTTGATGCGAATTGAATCGTGAGATCTGCCCATGCTCTAGAGGCAATCCTCCAAGTTTCATCTGATTCCAACACATTCTTCCGACCAAAATCAATCATCGCCACCCATTGGACCACTCATCATCGACCAGTTTTCCTGGTCCAAACTTAATGTGAATTGAACTGTGAGCTCTGCCCATTCTCCAAATCCCATCCTCCAAGTTTCATCTAGTTCCGACTACTTTTGCCAACCAAAAACCACTCATCTCCAACCACTGGCCACTCTTCGCTGACCACTTTTTCTGTCCAAACTTGATGCGAATTGAACTGTGAGCTCTGCCCATGCTCCAGAGCCCAACCTCTAAGTTTCATCCAATTCCAAATGTTTTGCCAACCAAAAACTACTCGTCACCAACCACATTACCTCTCGTCGCTGACCACTTTTCCTTGGTCCAAACTTTATGCAAATTGAACTGTGAGCTCTGCCCATGCTCCAAAGCCCATCCTTCAATTTTCATCCAATTGCAACTACTTTTACTGAACAAAAACCAATCATAGCCAACCACTGGACCACTCATCCCCGACCACTTTTCCTAGTCTAAACTTGATGTGAGCTGAACCATGAGCTCTGCCTATGCTCCAAAGCCCCTCCTCTAACTTTCATCCGATTTGGAGTTGTTTTGCCTTTTGCCATCGACAACCTCATTCCTAACTATATAAAAGCACTAGCAAACCATATCAAAGCATAACATACAAACATGCATATCATCCATAAACATTCATAAACGTGTAATTAAAGTTAGAAAACCATTTATAACCAAAATCATGTCAAAACATCAAATTTTACTGTATGAACATGTATAGTGTAGTGAGGGATCAAAACCACTTACCAAGTACCCAAATTACCAATGTTTGATCCAAATCCAAATTGGAACATAAAAAACAAAATTTTCCAATAACCAAAATGATGAATATATGATCTCTCCACTAATTACTCCTCCAATGATGGATTTAGCTAGTTTTAAATAAGAAAAGGTGAATCTTTTTGAAGGAAGGATGATAAATGGAGGTTTGGAGATGTTTTGTGAATGTGATTCACTTCACCCCCAACACCCCCCTTAGGCTCTAATCCCGAATTGGGCTAGTGGGCTTTGGTTTGGCTCTATCTAATTACCCCAAAATCTCCTCAACGGCTTTTAAAACTTAAAATAGTCATATCTCTCAAATGGTAAGTCTGTTTCCTTCATATGACCACTCTACGAATGTGAAACCATTATCCTAAAGCAATGGAAGTAGTTTTAGTCCCTAATTCAGCTCCTATCAAAGGTCATAGTTCGTATAATGTTTTAAAGGTTAAAATGGTCACATAGAAACTCGATAAAAATTATAGATGTGGAAAATGTCCCTAATAGTCTTTTTCCAAAATTTTACAGTTATAAGGCCTCATATGAATGAAAAAAAATTACGATCTTCTGATACGTTAAATCCGGGTCGTTACACTCTCCCGTCTTTAGGAATTTTCCCCCAAAATCCCCAAACAATTCAAAGAATAGTCACCCATAGTTACCCCCACATTCCTAACAATCATGTGCAACCATCAAACATATTACCAAGCAGCCATGCAACCAATAGTATAGATAAACCTATCTTAGCATTCGTGATATTAAACTGTCTTATATGACATCAAATCTAAAAACAAACACAATAAACAGTAGGCCCTGCCATGTAAATAGCTTCGGATATGCAGCCCTCATACTGTCCTTGATTTCTCACGTGCAATCGCTTCCACTTTCGCCCCATTGAACCTTCACTAACTTCACCGTCTTCCTCCTAAGTACTTCGTATAACGTCTGACGATAAGAATCTGCCTACGAGGTCTTAAAGCTTCTGGCTCAATTTCGATATCATCAAGTTGATCCAGTGCAATTGTCATGCCTGAGTCATGCACAAACTTCCACAAATGAAAGACATGGAAGACGCTATGCATGCCCACCATCTTTTGAGGTAAGTCGACCCTATATGCTAGGTTCCCAATCCTTTCTACCATCGGAAATTGACCTATGAATCTTGACGCCAACTTCCTCTTACTACCGAATTGAATAACATTCTTCAACAGAGAAATCTTCACGAGCACCATATCACCGACAGAGAACTCTAATTCTCGACGTCCCCTATAAGCATAGCTCTTATGCCTATCCTGGTCCACTTTCATCCATTGTCAAATGATCTCAGTCTTCTCTGAAGTTTCTCTAATAATCTCTCGCCCAAGCATCAGTTTCTCGCCCGCTTCCCACCAACTTGAGAAAGTGTTACGTTGTAGGCCATATAATGCTTCATACGGTCCCATATCAATATTAGACTGATATTTATTGTTGTATGCAAACTCCACCAAATGTAAGAGATCGTCCTATGAGCATCCAAAATCGACTATGCAAGCTTACAAGAGATTCTCCAATATACGGTTCGCCCTCTCGGTCTGCCTATCCATTTATAGGTGATAAGCTGTACTAAGATGAAGCTTGGTCCCCAATGCCTCTTGTAAGCTCTTGCAAAACCCACTAGTAAATAAAGGGTCTCGGTCACTCAGAATGCTCTTTGGCACACCACAGAATTGTACAACCCACTTTACATACAACTCGACCAACTTGGATGTCATCCTACTAGAATTAATGGGTATAAAATCAGGCACCCTTCGTCGATCTATCAACTATGGCCCAAATGCTATTGTAGCCTCCTCTTGTCCTCTACAATCCATCAATGAAATCCATTGAAATCTGCTTCCACTTCCATTCATGAACTTCATCCAGTTGTAGCAAACCACTTGGCTTCTTCTACTCTGCCTTCACTAACTAGCAGTTCATACACTTTGAGATGAATGTCCCAACAACCTTTTTCATCCCTTCCCAACAATATGTCTACTTCATATCACAGTACATCTTATTGCCGCTGAGATGCATAGTCTCAAATGAATGCTCACTCATAGTACCTCATCCCTCAATTAATCTATATCAGGAACAAACAACTTCCCATCCTTATCGGGCCAACCATCTCTGTCAAGCCTGTATTGCTTCATATCATTAGACTCCACTCTTTCTTTGATCTTTGCTATAATCTCCACTAGTCCAGCATCGTACTGTAGACTAGTAGTGATCCTCTTGATTTAAGTTGGTCTGATGGTCAAATTCGCCAACATCTCAGGCTCTAACTCACAATGAGGTCTGAAGCCAAAACCAGCAATAACCACAAGCTGGCTCCTCTTTAGGAACATCTCCCTCAAACTAGCATGTCTTCTACTCAAAGCAATAGCAACCACATTTCCTTTACCATGAGTATATGAAATGCTAAAGTCATAGGAATCCAAGAATTCTAACCATGGCTGCTAGCGAAGGTTGAGATCCTTCTAGGAGAAGAGGTACTCAACGACTTGTGATCCATAAATAACTCGATCCTCTCTCGAATTAGGTAGTGCTTCCGAATCTTCAAAGAAAACACTATCACGCCAACTCCAAATCGTGGATCAGGTGCTTCCTTTCATGCAGCTTCAGCTGTCGACTAACATAAGTGACAACCTTACCCCCTTGCATTAGTACTGCACCCAGTCCGACACCACAAGCATCAGTGTATATTGTTATCTCCTTATTTCAACTCAGAACGGTCAACACATGAGCACTTTTCAACTTCTCCTTCAAACTCACAAATGCTCGTTCACACTGCGTTCCAACTAAAAGTCTGATTTTTCTTTGTCAAATTTATCAATAGTGTCGTCACTTTAGAGAAGTCCTTGATAAAACATCTATTATATCCCGCTAGCCCAAGGAAACTCCTCCCCTCTATAGCATTCTTGGGTTGAGTCCAATCCTGAACTTATGCCACCTTCGAAGGATCTACAACAATTCCTTGCCCCAAAATGACATGACCAAAGAATCTCACTTCCCGCCTACAGAAGTAACACTTCGAAAACTTTGCCTTCAGCATGTGCTTCCCCAATATCTCAAGAAAAATCCTCAAGATTTTCATATGTTCCTCCTCTGTCTTAGAATAGACCAGAATATCATCCATAAAAACAAGCACAAACTTATTTAGTTGATCCTTGAAGACACAGTTCATAAGATCAACAAAGTATATCGGAGCATTGGTTAGCTCGAAAGGCATAACCAACCATTCATAGAAACCAAACGACATACGAAACATAGTGATCGTCACACTCTCATTTGCTACTCTCAGCCGGTGAAACCTTGTTGCTAAAACTAATTGAGTGAACACTTTCGCACCATGGAGCAGATCGAAAAAGTCATCAATACACGGGAGTGGATTCTTGTTCTTCCCTGTCTACTTATTCATCTCACGGTAATCTACACACAACCATAGAGAGCTATCCACCTTGTGGCGAATACTACAGGTGCGCCCTACTCAGATATGCTCCTACGAGTGAACCCTTGCTTCAATAAGTCATTCACTTGCATCTCCAACTCCTTCTGCTCTCTGGGTGCCATACGTCTTAAAGGCATAACTATTGGTCTAGCATCCTTTACTAAGTCTATGCAGAACTCAATCTCTCGGTATGGCGATAATTCGATCACCTCCTCAAACACATCTGGATAGTTTCTCGCGATAGGCACAGATGGCAACTAATCATGTGGAACTTCATGCGAATATAGAAAGCTAACCATAACCTCATCCTCTGGTAGGCAACTAATCACTACCGTCCGCTCTACCACTGCCCCATTAGTGACAACCAGCTTCTCGTGGTCCACCACTCCCGCATACTTCTTCAATTAGTCCATCCCCAAGATAACCCCGAACCCAAAGAAATTTAAAACAAAGCTGTCGCAAACAAAAAGCATCCATGACTCGATACGAGCAAACCACGACAAACTATACACATGCTAGTGAATCCTCCAATAGGGTTTGTCACAATCAAAGGTCAGTCAACTATTTTGGGTTTTAATCCTAATTAGATTACTAGGTCACTAGATATGAAGGAATGTAATGCCCCATGTTGAACAAAATGTGTATAGGAAGATTATAAATGGAAAGAATACCTTGAATAACAATGCCCTTTTCCTTCTCTTTTACTGAGGGAGCACCCGATGAAGTTGAAAACACGTTCATTGCATACACCTTCATAACCAACATCTGTTGTGGTTGTTCTAGGAAATTCTTCTGCATATGTCCAAACTTGCTGTAGTTGTAACACTTCTTCTTTCCATCAGCTTTGCAGTCTCTAATCAAGTGACCCTTGTCTCTACAACCGTAATAGACATGATCCCACTTAGCCTTCTTCTAAGCATTTTCCCCCTAAAACCGCTTCCTCTTACCAATCCATTTTTCTTGGCCCCACCACCTTGTTGCGGTTTTGGCTCTTTCTTTACTACAACAGCCGATTTGGACTTGGGGCACAAACTTTTCCAGCGAAGAGCTTTCTCGACAAGTCTTTCAAATGGCTTATCGATGTGATTCACTAACTTTTCCCCTAAATAGCTATCCAAACCCATAAGAAATTTCTCATTCTTCCTTAATGGAGTGTCGATGAAGGACATCCCGTACTTCGACAAAGTGTCGAACTCAACTACGTACTCGAAGACGGACATGTCCTCTTTCAAATCAGCAAATTTTCTAAACAACACTAACTTCTGAGCAGTTCGGATAAACTTTTCCTCAAATCTAGCTTTGAACTAGTCCTATGTGAATTAGTCCACGGGTGTAGTAACCTTAACTGCATTCCACCAGTTTATGGCTCTCCCTTGAAGCTGATGGGAAATTGAAAATCTCCTTATAGCATCATCAAGCTTTAGGTCATCAAAGATCCTTTCGTATGTGTCCAACCAATTCTACACTTTCATACCTGATTCCGTCCCTTAGAATGGTTTGCGACCAAGGCTGGCAAAATCCTAACTCAACTTAGCGAAATCAACTCTAGGCGCCTACACTTGAGCACCACCACTAACAACAACATTTGAAGCATTCACTTGGGCATTTTGCAGCATGTTCGCCATCATAGTAAGAACATCACCTGCAAGTCAAGGTTAGCAGCCCCCTAACCCGCTCCTCCTTCGACTCTAAAGGCAGAGTTCTTTATGGTATTTCTTGTATGCTGGCTCATTCTTGATCTGTAACAACAACGATCAGTCTCTCATAAAGAAAAATGTGCATATGGTACTTGTGTGTGCATGCGACTTATACTATATAATATATACTACCATATAGCTTTAAAAATCAAAATATATATCAAGTACGTTCTCTCATGTATACTCCTGATCTAGTCTAAGGTGATAAATCCTTCCCTATCTCTAGTGGATCAAGGTATTAACTTAGGTTAACTACCCAACCTAAGCTCTAACACCAAATGTGACGACTGCCCTACACCACTGGTACCCAATATAACTAAATAGTGCGCTATTGTCGTGCCCGGACAATGTAGGACGATTGTCAAGGGTTGAAAGAGAAGGTAAACCAATAACATAACCTATCGTATATTTCATAGAGCATGGAATAAAATAAAATATACATCACAGATATAAAAAAGAAGAGAAAGTAATAACTAAGTGATCCAAATATTAAAGTATAGATCCAAAGAGTTATACAATAATATAATAGATTTTATACAAAGCGGAAATAAACTCGAATAATTGTCTCATAATAATAAAGCGAACACTATCTAGGCTCCATAGTGTCGTACGATGAAATAAGCATAATATCCACATATAATACAAGAAGCTCCATGCTACTCGTCCTCGGCACTGCACCGTGTACACCTAGACCTGCTATCTAGTCTACTTATTTAAGAGTATCTGAAATAATAAGAAGCAAAGCATAAAACCTTGAGTCAGATTGCGGTTTGGTATGAGCGATAAATGAATCTCAAAATACTATACAAGTCGATATAGTAAGGAACAAGGTATACGAACCATACCCGACCTGTCCCTACAACCAAAAAGTTAGCACATAACAATTATAATATGCTACCCTACTACATCATAAAGGTGTACTGCAAACTAAATACAATGGCGGATGTTTAGGTATACCTATTCCCAATACCTATCTCAAGTGACATTCCTAGAGTAATAAACTATAGGAGAAAATAACCAAAGCAAACTTAGCATCCGTCAAACAATCCTCACCGTCACTCAATGTGCCTGGATATATGATAACACGGATGACCTTTCCCTTGCCAGGGTTTAGTGGAAATCCTAGTTTTTAGTGGACCTGTCTTTAGCTCGAAGCTAACACTAGACCCTTTCCCCCGGTCTAGGGTATACAGATCCATTCAAATGATTTGGGGTAGCCTTTCAAAGTATCCATGAGTGCACACATAATACCCCTGCTTTCAAGTACATCAGAAAACACTCTGAGGATCAATGACCCCTTAGTACGTGTATCCAAGCCCTTTCCTTGCTCCATCTAGTTTCCATTATCCTCAAGGAACCATTCCCCATTCCCT
This sequence comes from Allium fistulosum, assembly GCA_030737815.1. Lineage (NCBI taxonomy): Eukaryota > Viridiplantae > Streptophyta > Magnoliopsida > Asparagales > Amaryllidaceae > Allium > Allium fistulosum. The sequence goes on along the minus strand of CM060901.1, from coordinate 918,493,252 downwards.
CTTTCCAGGATAGAACCATTCAACAATCTATCCATGGGTCATTCTTCCTAGAACCAGCCCTTTGTGGACAACCATTCTCACTGCTCCTTTCAACATTGAGCCACCGCTATTAGAACCTAACTCCATTCCTTTGCCTAGCCCTAAAGCAAGCGTCGCCAGGTTGATTTCTGCTGACCACAAGACCATACCTCGCCGGACCTTTCTACCGATTGGATTTCGATACAACTTAAAATACAAGCTTCCACTATGCTCCAGAGTCCATTCTTCAAGTTTCATCCAATTCTGACTACTTTTGCCGACCAAAAGCCACTCATCACCAACCACTAGAACACTCGTCGCTAAAGCTTTTACCAACCATATTTCGATGCGACCTGAAACATAAACTTCCTTTATGCTCCAGAGCACATCCTCCAAGTTTCATCCAATTCCAACTACATTTGCTAACCAAAAACCACTCATCGCCAACCATTAGACCACTCGTCACTAGAGCTACTACCGACCGGATTTTGATGTGACTTGAAACATAAGCTTCCACTATGCTCTAGAGCCCATCCTCCAATTTTCATCCAATTCCGACTACTTTTGCCGACCAAAAGCCTCTTGTCGCTAACCACTGGACCACTAGTTGCTGACCACTTTTCCTGGTCCAAAATTGATGTGAATTGAACTATGAGCCCATGATCCAAAGCCCATTCTCCAAATTTCATCCAATTTCGACAAGTTTTTTCGACCAAAAACCACTCGTCGCCAACCACTGGACCACTCGTCGTTGACCACTTTTCCCGGTCCAAACTTGATGTGAATTGAACTGTGAGCTCTACCCATGCTCCAGAGCCCATCCTCCAAATCCAATTACGACTATTTTTGCCGACCAAAAACCACTCATCACCAACCACTGGCCACTCGTCACCGACAACTTTTTTTAGTCCAAACTTGATACAAATTGAACTATAAGCTCTACCTATGCTCCAGAGCCCATCCTTCAAGTTTCATCCAATTCCGACAACTTTTACTGACCAAATACCGCTCATTGCCAACCATTAGACCACTCGTCATCGACCACTTTTCCGATCTAAACTTAATATGAATTAACTATCAGGTTTGCCCATGCTCTATAGTCCATCCTCAAAGTTTCATCCAATTCAGACTACTTTTACGGACTAAAAACCACTCATCGCCAACCACTGGACCACTCATCGCTGACCACTTTCCCTGGTTCAAATTTGATGTGAATTAAACCATGAGCGCTGCCTATGCTCCAGAGCCTGCCTCCGAGTTTCATTCGATTTGGAGTTGTTTTGCCTTTGTTTTGCCCAAATCGAAAACCTCTTTCCTAACTATTTAAAAGCACTAGCAAACCATATCAAAACATAATATACAAACATGCATATTATCCATAAACATTCACGAAGGTGTAATTAAAGTTAGAAAATGGTTTATAACCAAAATCATGTCAAAATACATCAAATTTTACTATATTAAGATGTATATTGTAGTGAGAGATCAAAACCATCCACCAAATACCCAAATTACCAACTTTTGATTCAAATCCAAATTGGGACAGAAAGCACAAAGTTTTCATTCACCAAATGATTAATCTATGATATCTCCCCACTAATTACCCCTCTAATGATGGGTTTAACTAGTTTTAAATAAGAAAAGGTGAATCTTTTTGAAGGAAAGATGATAAATGGAGGTTTGGAGATGTTTTGTGAAAGTGAAAAGTGATTCACTTCATCCCCTACACTCCACTTAGGCTCCAACCTCAAACTGGGCTAGTGGGCTTGGGTTTGGGTCTGTCTAATTATCACAAAATCTGTTTGGCAAAACTTGAAACTAAAACGGTAAGTCCATTTTCTTCATATGATCACTCTACGGAATGGGAAACCATTGTCATAAAGCGATGGAAGTGGTTTCAGAATTGGCTCCGATCAAAAGTTATAGTCCATACAATGTTTTTAGGGTCACATGGAAACTCGATAAAAACGTAGATATGGAAAATATCCCAAAGGGGTAATTTTCCAAAATTTTAGACTTATACGATCTTATATGAATAAAATACGATCCTCTAATACGTGAAATATGGGTCGTTAAAATTAGGCCTGTCAATGGTACGGGTTTCGGACCGAGCCCGGTCCGAACCCGTCCTATTTATGCGGGTACGGGTTTTGCCTTTTACTACCCAAGCCTGACTCAAGCCCGATCCAGGTCGAGTACGGTGTTATCAAAACCTGGCCCGGTTAGGGCCCGACCCGACGATTAGTTTTTCATCATATCAAAACATGAGTATGTATGTTATTTATTTACCATTTTGCTTGTTTACATGTAGATGTTTTTGCATACTTTTGTTATGAGCTTGACTACATCACCGCCCAATTTAAATGTTAACATTGTTTGTATACAAATTGTACCAAAGTTGCAGTTTTAAAATATGGTTTTAACATAAATATTCTGAGTTAGGTATACGGTTATTACCCAACGGGCTTAAAAATCCCGATGGGACGGGCTCGGATATTGGGTTGAAATACCCTACGGCTTCGGGCCGGGCTCAGGTTTTAATTATTGTAATTGGATTCGGTTCTGGGTTTTATAATACCCGGACCGAACCCTACCCATTAACAGGCTTAGTTACAATAGTGAAGATCATATTGTGTTAAATGTAACACTAGACCAAAACTACAAAAAGGATCTAAGAACTTAATCGCTGAAATGTCGGTTTTAATCATGTATGTAAAGTGCAACATAATTAATTTCCTTAAATGTTAAGGATGATCGAATGCACTTTTATAAAGAGTTTGTTATGATATTGTAGTAAACCATTTAAAAAGGAAAATGAATATACAAGTGTAAACATGATTTAAGGTATAGTTGGGATGGAGAAAGTGAATGGTCAATTCTACTTCATCAAGAAACATAGAAAATGAAAATTATAAAATAATAATTGATACTTAACATAGGAATAAAAAATATGATTTCTATTTTGAAATGTATGAAATATAGAAAATTAATTTTTATGAGATTTATTTCTTTGAGTTCAAGATAATTACCAAAGAACACCCCATTGAAAACTAGCTACAACATATGAAATAGTTAGTCTATATTAAGTGGATAATGGACCTCCGTATTTAGTATTCTATTATAGTTATGACAGAAATAGTAGGAGCATACCACATAGCATTTATCAATTACATCAAGTTACAAAAATTGTTTTCGTAAAACGTACTGCATATTATTTATGAAATAATATCCGTTCTACGGTAATGACTGATGAATGGACATAGATTTATTTCAATAAGAATATTATGAATATTTGTTATGAAATAAAAATATAACATGATATTTGTTTTCATAATAAAAGTGATGCATTGGAAAATACCGAAGTATCCGAAGTTATTTACAATTATTTTGGAATCATAAACTAAGTCATGGTTCTAAGAAGTAATTCTTTGGTCATATAATTATGAATCATATGACACTAGTAAACCTTAGACAATTAAAGGCAAAGCACCCATTTAGTGGGAGTGGTATAAGAGTTGATGAACTCTTCGGACTGATACATATAGATATATGCAATCACAAGAATAGTGATTGTGAAAGCTTAATTGAAAAATTAACCGAAGGGTGGGGGTCAAATTTTTTAAGCCTAGCGAGGAGATTAAAACTCATTAAATCGACCGTACCCGATGGTCCAATATTGAATGCAATGTTTTAATCTGACAATAACAACTTTATACAGAGTAAAACATTTATGTTGAATTTGTTATGGAAGGGAAAATTGAGTAAATTTCCATAGGAATTGTTTGAAAATTAAAGAAGAAGGAGAATTAGGTTTAAGACAATTGGAGGATATAAATACAGCCATGCCCATTAAACGCATCTTGAGAGTGATCGATGAAAACAGAATACGGGCTAGTTGGATGTAGGAGTGCAGAAGAACCTTTTGTGCAATAGAAACGAAGCATTAAAATGTGTAGAAAGAAGAATTATAGATGGACAAACAACTTCGCTCTAGTTCAAACCTTAGATTTGAGAAGGTAAGTTGATTAACAGGTCGGGCATAGAGTCGATGGAGAGAGTTAGAGGGGAATCTATGCTCATTAAATATATTCTAGAAAACAGTGAATGAAGGGTTGATAAATATAGTTTCCTTGGTCAAGTATAGAGAGAAATTTTAGGCATAAAAAAATTTTAACGACAAGGAGGAGGACTACTAGGCATTGAAATGGAGTAATAATGCTAAGTATATTTTTAGATCGATTTGGAATACTATTCGAACCAAGGTTTCAAATCTCGGATTTTGGCCAATATCTCGGGCAAATATCTCGGCTGTCTCGGGCGATATTTAAAAGACTTATAACTAACCAAGCTGTCAAATCTCGGATTTTGGCTAATATCTCGGATTTTCATCTCGGTTGATCTCGGGGAGATTTAAAACCATGATTCGAACATCTTGCAACCATGTACCATGGGCACGTTTTGTATGGCATAAAATACACATCCCAAAATGGAGGTTTGTTAGTTTAAAGTCATAAACAATTACTTGCCAATAAAAAAGAAGCTCGGTTAGAAAGGTCTAAACATAGATACAATTTGTGCTTTATGCAATCAAGGTAAATAAGATAATGAGCATTTATTCTTTTAATGTAACTTAAGGTCTTACGTACGGAAATGATGCCCCACCAGATCCAAATTGCTTGCTATCCAAATCGAAACATTACATTTTTCAAGCGAGGTTGAAAACAAAATATACAATTTTAAAGATAATAGTACCAATGGGGATATTGCAAAAAATGTATTTTAAACCTGCTTATAAGCCATTTAGATGGAAAGGAACAACCGTGTTTTTGGGAAATATCATAGCACCGAAGCTAGTATATGTAGACAACTTCGGATATCATAGCATTGATCAGTGTATGGTATTATTATTTTGGGGTCATATCATATTTTTGTGTATGATTTTATTTTTTGTTTTGTCATTCGCGGTTCGTACGCGAACAAAACACTATGTAGCGAGATGTCGGAAATCTCAATATAAACCAAACTAAAACCACTTAGCTTATAAAACACCCTACTTCATTTTTCCCCTTTTCACTATTCTATCCAATATTTCCTAGAAACAAAGAAAAAGAAAATCCTATACTTTAAAAAATCAAAACAAAACAAATACTTGGATAAAAAATAAAAAGTGAGGGTCTTTGAGCTTGTATCGAGGCGATCTAAAATTTGGTGTAAGTGTTGTTGAGTGTAACGTTGATTGAGGGAGGCGATCTACGATTTGTTAGCTAGGGTTCATGTTTTCTCAAATTTGGTGAGGCGGGAGGCAAAATCGAGTGTGGTTTTCGTTTTCTTGTGTCGAATAGCACCTTTCTCCAAAATTTGGATCAATGCAACACTACTTGGCTGTGTATGGGGTGCTCTAGGTCGCATGTAAGTGGGAGATGCGGAGCTTGAAGTCGATATGGGAAAGTTGAAGCTCGCGCAAAGTATTGAGCGTTGGTGAAGCCAGTTTGGAGTTCCATTGAGAGATGGAGTTGAAGGGGATGAATGCACAGCATTTTGACGCGTGCATGTTTTAAGCTATAGGTGTAGGTTTGTTTCTGAGGAAGAAGGATTAGAGTTTTAAGTAGGGTAATTAATTATTAACTGTAATTAAGAAATTAATTGTTTTAAATTTATCTCCAATCGTATTAAATGCATAACTTTTCATTTGAGGCCCAATCGAGACACGATCTTTTGTGTTGTGCTCATAATGGCAATAGCTAGGCGATGGAACTGGTTTTGTTGAGTATGGAGCAAGTGAAATTTTAGGCTAAAATCGAACGTCATTCGTTTTTAGTTCAAACTGGAACACCAAAGCATCCATTGGAATTTCGGTGAGTTAAACTCACCTTTTTGGATAATCAGTATGATATATAGTAGATAAAATTTATTATTTGTGTTTGGATGAATTATTGGTTGGTTTAGTTAAATATCCGCTTTTGAAAAGCGATTGACATTTAAAATGCAATATAGGGAATTTTGTGAGAAATATGGATTTCTCAACATTTTGATTTTTAATTTTTTATTATATTCCTACTGATTTTATTTCAGTTATATACCCGTTATATAGATTGTTAAATGTTGAAATTTGATAGTTTGACCATATTTGATGTGACATTGGTATATGTGAATAATTAAACCTTTTTAGTGAAAAATGTAGTAATAACATTAGTTAAGTGCTATAGTAACTATTGGCCTCATTATAGTATTTTTGAGATACTATAAAAATTGTTGTTTTGATCTGGAAATGGTTTCGAGTTGGAAAAAATGGATTTTTAATCCGACTTTTGGATTTTCTATGATATTTTATTCAAAAATAGTTTTTGTACTTCTCTATTTTACTTCAATTTCTTTTATTATTCTTTTCTAATATATATATATATATATCTATGTGTGTGTGTGTAAATGTTTTAAGATTATTTTGAAAATTATATATTTCCATAGAAAAGTTATTATAACAATGAATGTTTATTATAAAGGAAAATAGGGGTTATCTTTTATTTTAAAGTGATTTATTTTAAAAGAAGATAGAAATATTTTGTAATAAATATTTTATGAACATTTTATATTGTTATGATAAAAGAATAGATTTATAAATGGTATTTTACAGATTAAAGGGAGATTTATAAGCGGTATTTTATAAATAAAAGAATAGGTTTATTAATGGCATTATATAAAAAGGAATATTATCATTTGATAAATTGGAGAAAATAAATCACAGTTGAGAGTTTGTTGTAATATGTGGAATGATCATGTTATAGGAAATATATGACATTTATAATTATATTTGGAGTTTTATAAAAAGTGTTGCAAATATATTTGGGAGTTATAAAATGAGCTTTATAAATGACTATTTATAAAAGAAGTTTTATAAAATAGTTTTATAAGTAATATAAAGGATATTTATAAAGGAGTTATTAAATAAATTTGGAGATTTATAAAAGGAGGTTATAATTATGTTTAGATATTTATAAAGGAATTTTATAAATAGTATTTTATGAAAGGAGTTTGTAAATATAAGGAGTTTTATAAAGGAATTTTATAAAATGGATTTATAAGAAGAATGAGACCCGATTTCCATAAACGATCATTTCAACTTACGATGGTATGGAAAATGTTCTTTTCATACTTAACACCAAATTCCGACGTATGGAAACTCATCTTTATCTTGAGAATTAAGAATGTGTATCGAGTCAAGGATAGTTTTACTAACTTCTCCGATTTCATTATTAATCGAGGGATAGTACTGTTTGAAATCGGGAAGTGGTGGTAAGTATATTTGGTCCAATTTCTATACGATCTATTTACTCTTGCCAAAAGAGAAGCGTTTTGGGTTTGTTATTATTATCAATGTTTAAATGACATTTGTTTTAACACAAACAAGTATGGTTTTGGAAATGAAATCTTTCCTAAGATTTGAATATACTTATATTGCTGATATAACTATATGGAATAAGTTTTCCTAAGTTTTGACAGTGAAATGTTTTGTAAGTATACTTATACAGTTGAGATAAATATATCAAATAATTTCAAGTATTGAAAAGAGTAGAGGAGACATGTGAATATATCTTTGTAAAAGTATTTTGATACAATATTTACAAAGTGGTTTTAATTAATGGAAAGATTAATTAAAATGACTTAGTGGTTGCTTTGTGCTTAACCATGTTTGGTTAAATATCTGATTGAATTGTTTGTTTGTTTGATAGTTAAATAACCGACTATCAAATGTTGGCCCTTTTTAAAACTATCGTTGTCAGTTTGGAGAGACCGGGATTAAATATATTATCCGAAAACAACTTCGAACCGGCATCAGCGTTCGAATTGAAGACATCTTAAAGATGATAGAATCAAAGACAGAGTTCTTGGAAGTGTAAGGGCTACTAGCTACTAATCCTAAGGGTGATTCCAAAATGGATATGGTAGAATTAATGTCTTCGGTTTATTCATATCCTGAAAAACTTGTATGGACGAATGATGGTATTGCATTGTTGCTTGAAGAGCAGTGCTAACATTCAAAGTGGGATTTGCTAAAAAGGTAAAACGTAGCCTCTAGCCTCAACAACTAAGAATGGTAAAAACATGAGATATGAAGCTGGGCCGTGCGGGTCGCACCCATAAGGGTATTATCATCACCCTTCTAGATATATTTATTAATTCATTCATGGTTTGGTTGTGCATGAGAGCTCTCGGGAAAATGTTGCAAAGCAACCGGGGTGATGTAATATTCGGTACTATCCAATAAGTGGTAGGCCGATCCCATGTTGGTGGGGTCTAGTGAGACCCTCAATACATTTTCTAGAGGTGTACTATGGCAGGCACTACTCCAGTGCCTTGTCACTATATGGAATCCATTCTCCAATAAGCGCTGTACAGACTTAGTTGTGCCCAACTATGCTCAAACGTGAAATGCAAGCGTTCCAACTATTTTATATATTTAGTTTCAACCCTAGATACTATTATAATATCACTAAATTTTCTATTGGAAATGGTTGTGCTATCGTTAGGTAAAAACCCATCTATGTTTGTATGTCGTGTGGTCTTACGAGATACCTTTATTTTGAAAGGTTTTTTAATAACATTAAAATCCATATGAGGTGTGTTTCTCACGTTGGTTTACTAGACTGATTCGAACGTTATTTTCTTATAATGCTCAGGTCAGCCCAAGCATATATTCATACTTAGTTATGGATGGTTTAGAGCTTCAAGAGACGAGCTAGATGCCTCCAAGACGTATTCATGTATATTTTATTTCTGCTACATTTGTTGTTTTGTATTTATAAGCAATTGTGAGGATAGGTTGTTATAATTGTCCGGGCTGATGATAGATTAGTGTACTCTGATCTACTATATGTATATTAAAGTTTTCTTTGTAAAGATCTATTGTACCATATATATTACTCATCATGATGTGAGATTCCGTTCTGCCTTTTCATTCTTTTTCCCCCAACAATCTTTCTTTCCAGTATTTGGATGCTCAGCATGTGAATACCGTGGATGTAATAGTATTGACTTTTGAGGGTGGAAAGGGCGAGTCGTTACAAGTGGTATCAGAGCTTAGTTTGAGTGAGCACCTATGCTTTGGTGGGGCTCATTAGAGATAGGGTAAGTGATAACCTAGAATGAGTTTGAGTGTGTGTGTGTGTGTGTATTCAAGAGTGCGTAAAATGATTTATATTGTACTGATTTATCTGTTGAGTGGCTTATGAATTTTGGTCGATACAGAAGGAACAACTGTATCAATAGGGGTTTCTAAACACTTAAACAAGGCAAACATACACATTATTGGTTTGAAATTATGTAAATGAAATAATTTTACCTAGATTTTATATTTTATATATAAAAGAATAATTCTCAGAAATTGATATAGTAATTTATGATGTGTTTGTTTATTAAGATATGATAATATTCAGTTATTATCATTTATTGCTTGATTAGTCATGCTCCAGTTTAGGAGCATTGACTATCATTTGTTGATTGATTTTTTATGCTCAATTTTTTTGAGCATTTATTGTTTTGGTTGAATTAAATACAAACACCTAGTGAATTTAGTTTCACGATTTTGCTATAAGACGTTGGAAACAATGTTAGGTTAAAATTAAAATTTAACTTTAATAAAGGTTGTCTGTTATAATCTAAACAAAGAGATACATTGGTGAAATAATGGTATATAAGAAAGTGAAATTGGATAAGTATGGTTTATAAATATGGTTTATAAATAAAAAGAATTTAAACTAAGAATTTGAGAATTTAAATCACGGTGTATTTAAAATTGTTTTCAAAGTTTTAGAAAAAATAATGATAGCATTATTTGAAAGTATTTGTGTATAGAAATATTTTTTTTTTAAAAGAGATAGAAAGCACTAAATTTTCTTCTGTCGCTGGAAAATAATTATCGTGATGACTACAGTATCATTGGTGTTCATTTTTGAGTTTCTAAGTGAGGGATTGCTACCACAGAAATTCGCTATATTTGGTAAAACAAATTTTGATTTAAAAAACCTCAAAAGTATGATTTGATACTTAAAGGAGATATGTATATTATTATTTCAAAATAGAGTTTAAATTAAACCTGCTGTTTATTTCTTAAATTTTCTGCTAAGCTACTAAATGGACTCGGGTATCCTATATATGAGGATAGTCTGGATTGTGCATCTCATTTTAATGTGTTGTGTGGTAAAATTTTATTTTGTTAAAATAAAAAGGGAATTTTCGATGATTTTAGATAGTCCAAACTTCCGAGTTGATATAAATTGAAGTTAAGTGTTTTGTGGGAACATAAGGCAATAAGTTTTGATAACTTATAAATCTGAGAAATCAGTAAGTTAAAACAAAATTTAAATTTGTTGGACGTTCTGGTTAAGTAAAACATAATCTGAAATATTGTGTATATACTCTTAGGATGTAGAAGAGTATGATACGAATACAAACTTAAGTTTTAAAGTGTTGATAAACATAAGTTGTGTTTTATAAAATGTTTATAAACTTAAGTAATGTGTTTTAAAATGGTTCATAAATGATTTTAGTATTAAATGAAATATTATTGGTATAAATGAATGTGAATAAAAAGTAATTGATGTAGTTAAGAAACCATCGGAATGAATATGTAAGTTGTACGTAGATCATTTTATTCGCATGGCTGATTTTGATCCAGATTCAAGTACCCGATTTTGAGATGATTTACATCTGTTCAAGTTAGAAATTTTCACTCGATTCTTGATGGTGAACACTTGATATGGATTTTTGATTTGATTCTGAAGTTTTCTATCATAGTATATGGCTAGACAAGGAGAACAGAGGTTTCTAATCAAGGAACCTGATTGAAGTCCGCACTAAGGAAATCTAGTGAGTGATACTAGTTTGGAAGTGAAATCTGTGTGGTCGAGCGAGCGATCGAATTTGATATTGCATATGTATGTACATCGTACAACTTTAATATAATTGTCTGCTTTTGACATTAGAAAATACAAGTTATATAGTTTGATATCATTGGTAAGTGAGAAACAGGTTCATGGAAGCAAAGGCTAGCTTATTATTTTTGGTTTCATGAGTAGAGTGTGGTTGCTCGACTAATAGGTATACATTTATGTTATTGTTGTTGATTTTATGCCCCAGATATGGAAGACCACTTTTGGGCTTTTTTTGGTTTGGACCAGTAGTGGTGAGTTGTAGTTTTTCCAGATCGACCCGCGCAAAGGAGGTGTTGCCGAAATTTTCTATGATTTATGAGATTTTTAAGGTTCAATGACTCATTTTAAGTAAGAAATTTTATAGGCTTAAGGGTGAGAGGACATTTTTCTTCCTTGGGAAATTTCGGGGATGAAATTCATTTTAAGGGGGAAAGAATGCAACGACCTAGAATTTTAAACGTTTCGAATAGTAATATTTAATTTATTTAAATATTTAGATTTGTTAAATAATAAGAAAATCAATTATTAATATAATGACTTGATTTTTATTTACGTATTTCTAATTTCATTTATTTGATTTTTCCATAATTTATAATTTAGAAAATATTTAAATTATCGTTGACGATTTTATGGTAAAAGGTGGTATTTTTGAAATGTTACAGAATAAGTTAATCAGCGTGTATTATTGTTGTATTGGGATCGTATCGCATTTTTGTGCTATTGTATTTTTGTTTTGTCATTTGCGGTTCATATGCGAACGAAACACAGTGTAGCAAGATGCCAAAAATCTCAATATAAACCAAACTAAAAACACTTTGCTTATAAAACACCCTACTTCTCTTTTCTCCTTTTCATTGTTTTATCCAATATTTCCTAGAAACAAAGATAAAGAAAATCCTACACCTTTAAAAAATCAAAACAAAACAAATACTCGACTAAAAAATAAAACGTGAGGATCTTTGAGCTCGTATTGAGGTGATATTCAATTTGGTGTAAGGTTGTTGAGCATTGAATGGAGGAGGCCAACATTAGCATTTGTTAGCTAGGGTTTGTGTTTTCTCAAAATTGGCGAGGCGAGAGGCAAAATCGAGTGTGGTTTTGGTTTTCTCATGTCGAATGGCACCTTTCTCCAAAATTTGGTGGTCTCCAGTCATGTTTGGCTTATTGCGCCACTTCTTAGTCGTGTATGAGGTGTTCCAGGTCACGCATTAGTGGGGGATGCCGAGCTCAAGGTCGATGGGGGGAAGTTGAAGCTCGCGCGAAGTGTTGATTGTTGGTGAAGTCGGTTCGAAGTTTCGTGGAGAGATGGAGGAGTTGAAGGGGTTGAATGCCCGACATTTTAGGGCGTGCACATTTTAAGCTACAAGCGCAAGTTTGTTTTAAAGGAAGAAGGATTAGATTTTTAAGTAGGGTAATTAATTATCAAGTGTAATTAGGGAATTAATTATTTTAAATTTATCTCCAATCGTATTAAAGGCATAACTTTTCATACAAGGTCCAATCGAGACGCTGTCTTTTGTGTTGCACCCGTAATGACGATGGCTACGTGAAGGAACTGGTTTCGTTGAATTTGAAACAAGTGAAATTTTAAGCTAAAATCAGAAACCGTTCGATTATAGTTCAAACTGGAACGCCAAAGCATCCGTTGGAATTTCTGTGAGTTAAAATCACCTTTTTGGATAATCGGTATGATATGTAGTAGACAAAATTTACCGTTTGTGTTTGGATGAATTATTGGTTGGTTTTGTTAAATATCCGCTTTTGAAAAGAGATTGACATTTAAAATGAAATATAGGGAATTTTGTCAGAAATCCCGATTTCTCGACATTGTGATTTTAATATCCAGTTATATACTTGTTCATTTTATTTCTGTTATATATCCGTTATATAGATTGTTAAATGCTTAAATTTGATGGTTTGTCCATATTGGATGTGACACTGGCATTTGTGAAAAACTAAACCTTTTTAGTGAAAAATGTAGTAATAGCATTGGCTAAGTGCTATAATAACTATTGGCCTTGTTATAATATTTTGAGATACTATAAAAATTGATGTTTTGATCTGGAAATGGTTTCGATTTGGAAAAAATGGATTTTTAATCCGATTTTTGGATTCTCTATGATATTTTATTCAAAAATAATTTTTGTAATTTTACTTCAATTTCTTGTGTTATTCTTTTCTAATATATATATATAAATGTTTTAAGATTATTTAGGAAAGTATCTATTTCCATAGAAAAGTTATTATAATAATTGATGTTTATTGTAAAGGAAATAAAAGAGTTATTTTTATTTTAAAGTGATTTTTGTTTCTAAAAGAAGATAGAAATATTATGTAATAAATATTTGTGAATAATATATATAAAATGTTATGATAAAAGAACGGATTTATAAATAGTATTTTATAGATTAAAGAGAGATTTATAAGTGGTATTTTATAAATAAAAGAATATGTTTATTAATGGCATTTTATAAAAGGTAATATTATCATTTGATAAACTGAAGAAAATAAATCACAGTTAAGAATTTATTGTAATGTGGAATGATCGTATTATGGGTAGTGTATGAGATTTATAATTATATTTGGAGTTTTATAAAAAGAGTTGCAAATATATTTGGGATTTATAAAATGAGTTTTATAAATGACTATTTAATAAATGAAGTTTTATAAAAGAGTTTTATAAATAATATAAAGGATGTTTATAAAGGGGTTATTAAATACATTTATAGATTTGTAAAAGGAGGTTATAATTATGTTTAGATATTTATAAAGGAATTTTACAAATAATATTTTATGAAAGGAGTTTGTAAATATAAGGAGTTTTATACAGGAATTTTATAAAAGGGGTATATAAGAAGAACGAGACCTGATTTCCATAAACGATCATTTCAACTTACGGTGGTATGGAAAATGTTCTTTTCATACTTAACACCAAATTCCGAGGTATGAAAACTTGTCTCTATCTTGAGAATTAAGAATGTGTATCGAGTCAAGGATAGTTTTTCTAACTTGCCCGATTTCATTGTTAATCGAGGGATAATACCGTTTGAAATCAGGAAGTGGTGGTAAGTATATTTTGTCCAATTTCTATACGATCTATTTACTCTCGTCAAAAGAGAAGTGTTTTTGGTTTATTATTATTATCGATGTTTAAATGACATTTATTTTAACCCAAATGAATATGGTTTTGGAAATGAAATCTTTCCTAGGACTTGTAAATATACTATACTGTTGATATAAGTATATGGAAAAAGTTTTCCTAGGTTTTGAAAGTGAAATATTTTGTGAGTATACTTATATAGTTGAGATAAGTATATCAAATATTTTCAAGTATTGAAAAGAATAGAGGAGACTTGTGAATATATCTTTGTAAAAGTATTTTGATACAAATACTTACAAAGTGGTTTTAGTTAATGAAAAGATTAATTAAAGAGGCTTAGTGGTTGCTTTGTGTTTAACCATGCATGGTTAATCTCTGGTTGAATTGTTTGTTTATTTGATAGTTAAATAACTGACTATCAAATGTTGGCCCTTTTTAAACTATTATTGTCGGTCCAGAGAGACGGAGATCAGATGTATTATCCAAAAACCACTTCGAATCGGCATAAGCATTCGAATTGAAGACATCTTAAAGATGATGGAACCGAAGACAGAGTTCTTTGAAATGCAAGGGCCGCTTACTACTAATGCCGAGGGTGATTCCAAAATGGATGTGGTAAAAGTAGCGCCTTTAGTTTATTCATAGTGAATATTAGGCACGCATCCCTAAAAACAAACTTAATTCACTAAAACTCCTCCCGCAAGAAAACATACTTTGCAGGTCCCTGTTTTTCATTTCGGCTGTTTTTTCCCTAAAATACCCCTCCGCTTCTTGCACGATTGATTTTAATAACGAGTTTATCTTTCTTGATTTCATCTTCTTCTTCATTGGCGAACTTATGTTTCTTGATTTCATCTTCTTCTTCAATAGCGAGCTCAGCTTTCTCGATTTCAATGGAAAACTGCAATTATACACAATAATTGCAGAAATGTCTGCAATTATATGCAATAGTTGCAGACATTTCTGCAAATATGCAATAGTTGCAGAAATGTCTGCAACTATATGCAATAGTTGCAGACATTTCTGCAACTATACCATATAGTTGCAGAAATTTCTGCAACTATATGCAATAGTTGCAGACTGCATATAGTTGCAGACAATTCTGCAAATATGCAATAGTTGTAGAAATGTCTACAACTATATGCAATAGTTGCAGACATTTCTGCAACTATACCATATAGTTGCAGAAATTTCTGCAACTATATGTAATAGTTGCAGACATTTCTACAACTATAGCATATAGTTGTAGAAATGTCTGCAATTATTTGCAAATGTTGTAAATTTGAAAAAAAACGAACGTGTTCAAAATTTGCTGAATTGTTTGCAAATATAAGAAATAATTGCACCTTTACTACAAATTTGAATTTTTGGTATCAACAATGGATCTCATTTTAAAGATCATAAAATTTGTGATTTTTTGGTGAAAACGGTATGTTGATCCGATTTTTCTACATAAAGTTATACGCGTTTGAAATGTTAAAAACATAAAAGGGTATTTGGGTCTTTTTGCGTGCGCGAATTTGAATATAGGGACCAGAAATGTAAGTTTAGTTTGGGAAGGATGTTTTCTCTATTTTAAAACTTATTAGGGATGTGAGCCAAACTTACCCTTATTCATATCCAGAACAATTTGTATGGACGAATGCTGACATTGCATTGTTGCTTGGAGGGAAGCGTTAGAATTCCAAGTGGGATTTGCTAAAAAGGTAAAACGTAACCTCTAGCATCAACAATCAGGAATGACAAAAACAAGGGATATGCAGCAGGGCTATGTGGGTCGCACTCATTAGATTATTGTCATCACCCTTCTATATATATATATTTATTTATTTATGGATTTGGTTGTGCATGAGAGCTCTTAGGAAAAGGTTGCAAAGCAACCGGGGTGATGAAATATTCGGTACTATCCGGTAAGGGGTAGGCCGGTCCTATATTGGCAGGGGGTCCATGTGAGGCCCTCGGTATATTTTCTAAAGGTGTACTGTAGCGGGCAGTACCCTAGTGCCTTGTCATTGTATGTAATCTATTCTTCAATCAGCACCGTATGTACTTAGTTGTGCTCAACTATGCTGGAATGTGAGATGCAAGCATTCCAGCTATTGTATATATTTATTTCAACCCTAGACATTATTATAATATCATTGGATTTTTGGTTTGGTTATCGTAAGGTAAAGCCGGTCCGTATGTATGTGCAGTGTGGTCTTACGAGATATCTTTATTTTGAAAAGTTTTTTATAACATTAAAATCCATATGAGGTGTGTTTCTCACGCTGGTTTACTAGACTGATCCAAGCGTTATTTTCTTATAATGCTCGGGTCAGCCCGAGCATATTTTTAGATTTAGTTATGGATACTTTGGAGCTTCAAAAGATGAGCTGGATACCTCCAAGACGTACTCACGTATATTTTATTTTCCCTGCATTTGCTGTTTTGTATTTATTATCAATTGTGGGGACAAGTTGTTATAATTGTCCATGCTGAAAATATATTAGTGTACTTTGATCTGCTGTGTGTATATTATAGTTTTATTTGTAAAGTTCCGTTGTATATTATATATTACTCGTCACGATGTAAGATTCTGTTATGTCTTTTCCTTCTTTTTTCCCTAACAATATGTCTTTCCGGCACTTGGATGCTCGACACGTGAATACCCTGGATGTATTAATATTGACTTTTGAGGGTCGAAAGGGCAGGTCATTACATATAGATCCAAATTTGTTGCGATAGAAGCTTCCAGTTACTTGCTTATAAACATTAACAACAACATTAATGTGCTGTAAAAAGCAAAGGGATAAACAGCATGGAATGGGTTACATTTTCTTGTCTACAGTCATCTTTTGGAAGATCACAACTTTATATCAACAAATGAGAGTCGAAATTAGGGAACTTCCTTTGCATGCTATAGATCTACGTAGATCTGTTGGAAACTAACCTAGATATGATGTTTGAAATATATGCCATTGTTTTCATGTGAGCCATGGGACTAGTGGTGTAGTAGGTGAAGAAAGAAGGAATTTTTAGTTAATAAGCCAAGGGAAAAGTTATCAATTTAGTATGTCGCCATTAAAGGCTCAAAAGAGCAATGTTTCAGTTTCTCAACCGAAGTAATGAAGTGAAGTAGGCAAAGGATCTGGATTCCTTTACATAAGTATTTAATATGTGCCGGCTAGAGAGTTTGTGCCAGTAGCCCAAATAGTTATAAATATATATTATAGTTGTTTTTGTACATACTTGTACATTTTTTATAGCAATAAAGAATGAAGAACCACGTTAAAAAAAACTAAAGCAAAACCAAAGTCAAATAATTCATCTATTTAATATTTGAATTTAATTCTATTTGGTTTTTAGTGTATATATTTTTTAATACACACACACACACACTAAAAAACAAAATAGAATTAAATTCAAATATTAAACAGATGAATTATTCATGTAAACACAAAATAAAGATCTAATACAAAATTAATACAATGAATTTCGTTTGAAATTTCCTTCTTTTACCCCGATGTTAATACATCTGATCTAATAGAAAACACATGCCAAAACACGTAATGAGGGAAAAATAATATACATTATGAATCAATCCTTATTTCAAAAGTCATCCGCACTTTAGTGCGGTCTCAGCTTATTGCATCTTTTAGCTCAATTTTTCGTAGCTGTAACACTCTATTTTTTATTTTTTTTGAAATGGTACTTAGATACAACATGTCACTGGGACAACATAATACAAATCACATGTCAATATATGTTCGAATCACGCTACGCAAGTTTCAAACTTGTGACACTCTAATATTTACTTTAGATCTTTGCATGAACTTTCTTAACTCACTCGTGACAATTTTCCCATTCACTTGAATCGGTTTACTGACCTTAATTTTAGATCTCTTTGCACCTTGAAATTTTCTCCATTTCCATATATGATAATCATAATCTACAAAGTACAAAACTAATCCAAGTAATGTCTTTTATCAGATCCTTACTCTTGTAAATAGATCATGAGAATTCAATCTCATCCTTCAATTTATATAATATAATATGGATTTTTCTATTTGGTTACACACACAAAGATATCTAAAGGAATGATAATTAAAAAGTGGCTAATTCAATTCAAGCCCATAAAATTACCTAATAGCCCCACCTTAATTTTGCAAAAAATCAGTGGATAAAAATCTCACATTTTACCCTTCTTTATTCTATTTCACAGCACTTACACAAAACACCTTTTACTCTTACTTGTTTATTTTCACAAACCATAGCTTTTAATTTTGGTCAAATAAATCCAATTTCTTCTTTAGATTAATGAATTTTGATGAGAAAGATGAAATGCTTGGGCAATCTTATTAGAAGTTTATTTTTACATTTTTTTCAATTGAAATTTTTGTTATATCAAAAAAGCCGAAGTGCATGAATCATATTTTTACCTTGTAGTCCAATTATGATGTAAATATCTGATTTATGTAGTGTAATTGTATGGTTGTGATTTTTACCCTGTAGTTTTCTACAAGTTAGGATTTTTACTCCACGATCTAACTACGAGGTAAAAATTATAATCATACAGTTTCCCTACATTAGTAGTTATTTTGAAGAAGAAAACGCCTAGGTTGGAAGGAATCAGATTAATTTCATCAGAGTAAATTTTATTAAAACGAGTATATATGAACATTCAGGTGGACCTGCATCTAATCACAATGTACATTCATTAATTCATAGAACATCAATTGATGATGGTAAGATATTATTCACCAAAATATACAGAATAAACTGAAAACATTAGACTACATAAACAAATTAGCTTGTATTTTCAGAACTCGTTTAAATCTCTCCAACATAATCTTGCATTTGTTTCAGTAAAATCATGACTTGTAGCTTTCCTCTTCTTAACCTAATCTTGATTAGACTTGGTTTTCAGGAAATAGAATATAACATTTGTTTTAGTATAACCTAGCAAACAAATCAGCCCGTCTAGCTACTCTAACACCCTACAGAATTCTAGCTAACCCCATTCCAGCAAAAATATTATTGCAGCAGTAGCCTTAACCTAGCAGGCTATGGATCACTCACAACCGAAAATTTCTGATCCAGTAAGGAAACCCACTTTGATTTTCCATCAATACCAATCTTCTATTTTGCCAAATGTAAAAAATATTAGTGCATCGATGCTCCATTTCGGTATCTACACCGTCTAACTTGGTCCCCATCGAGGCTTCTATAACAGGTTGATTATGAATTGTACCTATAGCAGAGGTTGGTTATGAAATTGCACTGCTCATTTTGCATGACCTTAAGCTAATGCATTCATGTACCCTTTTTATTGCTAGCACTTCTTGAGATGCATTGACATATGTCTATTACATTCATTATTAAAGCCATTACCGCCATGTAAAACTTTAATACAAAAATAATGGAAACATGTTTCAGGGTCCATGTCTTGAATCAATTGTAAATGTGGACATTATACATTGCGCAGTTTATAAAGTATACAATTTCAACGGTGTGAAATTTTATTTGGAATTACATATGTTGTCGCAACAATGTTTAAAAAAGGAAATATAATATATCATATATAATAATAAATAAAAGAATAAAGTTTCCAGGAAATGGAATGTATCATGACATTTGAGTAATTAACTCCAAGCCTCCAACATAAATGAAAGCTCTTTCTAGCTGATGGTTGGTAAAAGGGCCATGACATCCAAGCAGCTGAATTTAAACCAAACAACATTAAAAGTGCAAGTTTGCATCTTAGGTTTCTGTTCAAATTATTATTTCCTTCTCGCTCTTCTTCTTGCAATCATTTAGTAAATTGAGATAAAAGAGATATAGGTATACTGAGGGAATAGTATGTTTGGATTTGGCTTATGTTTTAAACTAAATCTGAAAGAAAAATATATCAGCTTATAATCCATGTTCGATTTATCACTGATATGCCATGCTTAACTACTTGGCACGTGATGAGTAATGACAGTTCACAACATAGAATTCAAAAACACTATATTCTTAGTTATGTTGGCCTTTAAACTAACTTTATATTTCCCTTATTCTCTTAGTTGATTTTAACTTTATTTTGAAAGGACCAAAATGCAGTAGAAATTGAAATTGGTTTTTGTTTAATAAACTTAAAAGACCAAAACATTAAGCATTACCCAGTATTTAAATCCAGTTAAAAACAATAGTACATTTTAAAATGTCAAAATAACTAAGTCATGGTTGATTCCCAAAGGGCCAAAAATGTAGATATTGAAAATGCTGCTGAAACTATAGCTGCATAGAAATCCATAACAAATAGTCATGCAAAAAACAAATTGCAGTTGTAATATTTATTAGTGAACGAATGATATTTTCCATGAGGGTATAAACTTGGATTTGGAGTTTCAGTGTCATTTTGCTAACTAATAGTACTATGTATGCTTTAAATGCACGATCCATTATCATTATTTAGGAAAAATGAACCACTTACTACCACCACAATAGCCTACACCACCATGAAATCCCATGCCATGAAATAGATGGGTTACAATACAATTAACATCCTTTTTTGTTTATGTATGAGTTTATGAATTTGAATTTGTAACTGCACAAACTAATCGAGTGCTAACACACTTTTATTTTTTTTATAATGGTGTGCTTCATCGTCAAAATTCTGGACTTGGCAGGCTCCAAAACTTCTATATAAACATGACGGTATCTGCAACTAAAAACTTCAAAGAATTGGCATTGTCAAATCTAAGTAAAAGATTCACCAACATATTGAATGTTATATATAAATAAAACTAATACTTTAAAGTAATAGTACACTTGAGTGAATTGCTAAAAGACTTTCTTATACTGCATTTAACATTTCCTTGCAAAAACACTAAGTCTCAAAGAAGAAGCATAAACTATACAGTAATATGGTTATTAGAATTCTAAAATATCTTCAAGAACTATTTTTAAACTGTATCTTAGCTAGCACAAATATGAATATCCATGTACAGAAACACACATGTGATATATGTGTAACAAAATATTACTTGTGTTGAGGACAAATATGAATATGCAAGCAATGATATATATAGTAAAAGCGCAATCCCCATAATAAGATAGACTATTTTAGTGATTTCTAACTGCTCATAAGTACATAGTTATAAAAATTGCTTGTGTTAATGAGATAACAAACAAATATAGTGTCAGATGATTGACTTAACCTGGCCAACTTTAGGCATTACCACCGTTTGAAATCGTAGATTAGATATTTAATACATTTCATATCAAACAATCCTAAGAGTCCATAGTCGAGCAAGCAAACTAATAAATTAAATTAAATAATTAAATCCAATTTGATGTCCAAAATCATTTTCTAGCATCCCTCTAGCAAAAATAAAATTGGAATTAAAGTAAGTATTAAGAAAAGCATATTCTGACAGTATTATCAATAATAGAACTACATCGACTCTTGTACCTTCACATTTTAAAGTTAGTTCAACCAAAATGAAATTAAAGTTAAGTCCAACATACCTAAAATCGATGTGGTATATGTTGTTGACAACGGGTTTCGCTTGATGGCAACAACAACCGTGAGCAGCATCATTCAGTTTAGTGATAATAATGGCGGCAACAAATTCAGTAATAAGAGGCATCAATCAATTTGGGGATTGCGGTCGCGCTTTAATCGATTTGTGAGAGGGGCATTGATCAGTTTTGGTGATCATAACCATGTGTCGATTGATTTGGTGGTGAGTATGTTTTACGGGGACAATGGTTGTATATTTTAACATATGACTGCCGGTGCTTTTGAATAGCCATGACCATTAGAGTAAATGAACAAAGGGCGTAAAATGAGCGTGAGAAGAAGCAAATAGAATGAGAATGAAGAAGCGAACAAAAAATAGAATGGATAAGGGCATTTTTGAAAGTTCAAAAAGACACCGAGTAATTCATGTACAAAGAATTCTCTTTATTAGTAGTAGAGATTTATGATTTTCATTTGGATAGATTAGATTAGATTCTCGGATTTAATAAAAAATACTACAATTTCAATATTATTTTTTGTGCATAAACCATAGAGATGGGCAAAACTGAAACTATTTTAGTGATTTTTGGGATACTAACAAAATAGATAATCCTTTCTCATCTTCTACGGCATCATAGGAAATACATGTTGAACTAATTTGCTCGCTTAATTAATCTTGTGAGTTCCAATGTTTTAGTTCCAAAACTTACCAAATACATTTTTAACTTTCTAAGACCTGATTACAAGTCGATATAAAGTTTAAAAAAGGTATACACAAAATGGTCGACATGAGCATTAATGAAAACCGACGAAATTAAACTTGTACTATCACAGGAAACAGACAGTGAGTCCAAAAACTAGTTGCAACAAACTTTACCATTTTCAGAAATACCCCATAACAACTGGGAGTTT
This sequence comes from Allium fistulosum, assembly GCA_030737815.1. Taxonomy (NCBI): domain Eukaryota; kingdom Viridiplantae; phylum Streptophyta; class Magnoliopsida; order Asparagales; family Amaryllidaceae; genus Allium; species Allium fistulosum. Next base: position 918,470,805 of record CM060901.1, on the reverse strand, counting down.
TACGAAAAGCGCCAATGTTCTTTACCAAACTTTCCAATTTATTTCAGCTTTGGTTCCTTCGCCCTCATCGTCATCTTTCCATTCCGCACCACCAGTCTCCAAATATAATTTCGTAAAAGAGACGGAAAAACTGCAAATAACATTATGATTTGGATTCGTTCTCTTCGACCTCGAGCTCTTATTTTGCAACGACATTCGCAGTTCTCAACTTCTGCGGCAGCAATTGAGTCAGAAAGAACGATTCGAGAAGGGCCTAGAAATGATTGGAGAAAAGAAGAAATCAAATCTATCTATGAATCGCCTATTCTCGATCTTCTTTTTCATGGAGTAAGTTTTTGCCTGTTAGCAATTTTGAACGATTTGTTTTGTTATCTTAGTAATTGCAATGGTTCACTGTAGTATATAAAGCAAACAGTTTAGAAGAAGTTTAATTTTTCGGTACTGTGGTGAATATGTTCGAAATTATGTTAAAGTCGAATTTTAACATAGGTTGCCTCTATATGAGATGCTCTAAATTGACAGTAAAAATTGGAGAATGTGGGGATAAGAAGCAAGGGCTTGTATAGAAAATGTTGGTTTTAAGTCCCTTTTTCCAAATATAGATAAAAGGATCCAATTTAATTATACTAAAAAATTTCAAGAATTTTTGTGAATATGTTCGAAATTATGTTAAAGTCAAATTTTAACATAGGTTGCTACTATAGGAAATGCTCTAAATTCATAGTAGATGCTGGAGAAAGTGGGGATAAGAAGCAAGGGCTTGTATAGAAAATGTTGGTTTTAAGTCCCTTTTTCCAAACATAGATAAATGGATCCAATTTAATTATACTAATTTTTTTTAGAATTCTTCTTATGAAAGAGCAGGAGGCTCTTATTTAAAACGCAAGTCCTTTTCGAATACTTGTAGAACCATGAAGTTGGTATAATGAAGAAGTTCCCACAAATTTTCACAAATTTTTTATTTAAATTTATATTATAGTTGCTTAAATGTTTATATCCATAGCTCAAAATATGATTATACTTGCATTACCCAGAAATATGCAGCAATACTTTGGTTGGGTACCTGAGTGTAATTTTTCATACATGTGAAATATTTTTTTATTAGTAAATATTATAACCATGCGAAGAAGTTAGTTTCTCCTTATTTGAATATCAAGAAACATAAATAGGAAAAATGGATCTATGAAGGCTACAATATAGATGGGGAAAAAAATAAATCTTGTGGCTAAATAATTGTTCATGCACACTCAACTGTAATACTTACTGTATTCAAGTAGAGTTCAAACAAGCAAATGATATGTCACTTAAAATAATTTATGATTGTTTCAGGCCCAAGTTCATAGACATGCTCACAATTTTCGGGAAGTGCAACAGTGCACACTTCTATCAATAAAGACTGGTGGATGCAGTGAAGATTGTTCTTACTGCCCTCAATCCTCAAGGTACAACACTGGATTGAAAGCCCAAAAGATGATGAATGCAGATGCTGTTTTGGAGGCTGCAAAGAAGGTGAATCTTTCATCTGTAGTTGAAAGCCCAAACCAATTATTAGCTAAATGACCTTCTGTATATATTGATGTGGATTCTCAAGATTAGACAAGTAATTTTACTCGATTGCTTGTTGGTTCCATTCTGTGGGTACAAGGATATGCTTTTAAGTTAAGTGTAACATCTTGACAGGGAGTTTAGGATAATAAATGCTAAATGGCCCTTGTTACCAATATGGTTGCTTCTCGATTTAATGGTGTAGAAAATTCTTCTACTTTGGAACTCAATTTGACTTGTGCATTGTATCAAGCACAATTGTTTTACTTTCATTCAGCTCAAGATTTTTGTGCACACCAATGTGTGTAAGAACAAAACAAATAAGATGGAGGAGTAAAATAAATCTACTAGCGCTGTCCATTAAAACAAATGAAAGTTATATAATTTGCTTTGTTCTGTTGTGGCCTACCATCCAACATTTCATATGTTACAGGCAAAAGAAGCTGGTAGCACACGATTTTGCATGGGTGCTGCATGGAGAGACACGATTGGAAGAAAAACGAACTTCAAACAGATCCTTGATTATGTCAAGGAAATAAGGTATCCTAATATACCCAGGCATCATATGTGGGAATTATATTATATTTTGATTTTTGGAGGTTGTGAATACTTCTATACGTGATTGGATTATTTAATTGAACTGTAGAATTTTCAGAGCCTTTAATAACATCTTCAGTTGATTTAAACATACCCGGTGTCCTGATTTTCAACCCACCAGTTGCAGAAGTGAATGTAGTAAGTATCACATTTACCAATTATTGCTAAAGTATTTGTTTACAGAGGCATGGGTATGGAGGTATGTTGTACTTTAGGGATGATTGAGAAGCAGCAAGCATTGGAACTTAAAGAGGCAGGACTCACTGCATACAATCATAATCTTGACACTTCAAGAGAATATTATCCTAACATCATAACCACAAGGTCTTATGATGAAAGACTTGAGACACTTCAACATGTGCGGGAAGCTGGAATTAATGTCTGTTCAGGTAATTTTGGATCATGTAACTGGGTATATACTTGCCCTGGTATATATTCCTGCATAGCTAGAAATATAATTTTAATCACCTGGCCTTCCATTTGTTGCCTACTTTTTTGAGTTAAGATGCTAAAGCATAATAAGGTAGGGCTGTCAATGAGTGCCTGAAAAATCTGAAATCCGTCCGTATCCATATCTGTATCCGAAAGATGAAAAGTTATCCGATGTCTGAAAAACGGATACGGATATCCGATAATTATCTGTCCGGTTTTTATTAAGATTATAGATATTTTTTTTATGTATTTTACAAGGTATCAGGTTCCGGCCATCTCGACTCGGTTCCGGCCGAAGGCGGGACGAGATTAGGCCAAAATCTCGTCCCGTTGCTCGTCGATAAAAAAAAAGTCGATTTTTTTTCAATTGCTGCTTTAATTATAAAAAAAAGGTAAACAACACCAAAAAATCAAAAGAGAATCGAATTTAACCAAAAACTAACCTCAAAATCAACTTCGACTTCATCCGTTCGAGCATCTTACCGGACTTCGACTTCGACTATGTGCGACGAGATGTTCGCCTCTGACCTTCAATTCGACGGACCTTCAATTCGACGTCGAGCTTGATATTATTTTCTTTCGTTTTTTTTTTCCGTTACCCATAAAAATTCAGATACCCAAGCAAGATCGACCTCAATTCAGCTTCAGCCTTCGTCTTCAGCGATGTCGACCACGAAAACATGTGCAACAGTGAAGATCGATGACCAGATTGTTTAGTCAGCAGTGAAGATTGAGGATCGTCTTTTTTTTTCTTTCTTTTTTCCGTTGACTCAGCGTTTTTTTTTGCCCTAGTTTTCAAAAGGGGATTTGAGTTCGGCAAAGTATTTAGTGGACAAATTGAAGTTATTTAACTAGGCTGTGTTGTGTAACTTGTGTTGGGTTGAAGTTGGGCTGTGTTGTGTAGTGTTGGGCTGAAATTCTTTAATTTGAATTAGTGTATTATTGTTAACTAAAATTTGGGATTAATTTGGCTTATATATAATACACTGTGTTAAGTTTAATATGCAACAAACCATTGAAAACTGAAACCGGGACCGAAACCAAAACCGAAACTTCCGAAATTTCCGAAATCGGTCGAAACTAACAAAATTTCAAATGACCGAAACCGAGTTTTCGAACCTTGGTATTTTAGTACATAAAATGATTGTTGTTTACTATTTTATCCAGGTAAAAAAATTAATATGTATATAAAAATCAATTTTTACTGCTTAATATTATTTTTCTTAGTGTATTTATTATTTTTTATATATTTAGTACAAAAATGAATTTATAATAAATCAAAATTTTCTATTTATTTGTTTAGATTTATTGGTTGTGAACTGGTCGAAGAATATCTGATAAATATCCGATATCTGTCCGCATCTATGGATACGGATATTCGAAAATGATTTCGGATACGGATGCAGCACTGGTACTATAGCTATCCGAAAGTATTCGTTTACAAGCCTATAATATGACATTAAAATTATGTAAACACACATATATCTACACCTGCTCTACGGCTTCTGTTATAATATCTCTCCACATAACTTTTGAACATACTTTGCATATTGGAAACAACAATCGACTCTTGTTAATAATTAAAAATGGATGTAACTCTTAAGAGTAGGGCTACTTGGATTCCTAGCTATTGCATGGCAATGTACTATGTGATGTAAATTACTACAGTACTATCCTCCATGCAACATATGATACTAAGCACTTACCTTGTGGCTTCACCAATTAAACTTCCTGTCTTAATTATGCAGCTAGAGAAACTGTTGCCATTAATATTTGACCACTACTGCAATATCTTATCTTTTTTATATATGTTTTTATTTAAAAACTGCTTCTTTCAGTGGCTTAATGGTTCTTTCCTTAATAATTGTTAGGAGGAATTATTGGTCTTGGAGAAGCTGAAGAAGATCGTATTGGTTTGTTACATACTCTAGCCACACTTCCAACACACCCTGAAAGTGTACCTATTAATGCACTAGTTGCTGTCAAGGGTACACCTCTTCAAGATCAGAAGGTTTATTTCTGTATACCAGTGAACATATCTTTTGGTATATACATCGTACTATTTGCCACCTTATTAAACATTATATTACAACAACAAAAAAAGTATAGAAACTAGTAACAAAAACACATAATTTACCATATTTACGTATTTGTTGTCGATCTGGAAATGTTAGCACATATGACTAAAACACCGAGATGTTAAATGAGAGGTGTAAGTATCGAATACCAACAGCAGCGTAGGCCCTTTTGAATAGTCTGAGATATATGTTGTGAGGTCGGTGCATATTTTCTTAAAAATTTAAGGGCAGTGTCTGATTTATCTAGGCACTTAGAAAAATGCCTTTTTATGTCACTTTATTAAATATATTAAAATAAAAATAATAAAAATTAATAAATAGATAAATAGTAAAAATATATAATAATTATAATACATGTAGGAGATAATAATTTAATTTTGGCAGCCGGTGGAAATATGGGAAATGGTTAGAATGATAGCTACAGCTCGCATTGTAATGCCAAAAGCAATGGTGAGGTTATCAGCTGGCCGAGTGAAGTTTTCAATTCCTGAGCAAGCAATGTGCTTCCTAGCCGGTGCCAATTCTATATTCACAGGTGACAAACTACTAACGACGCCCAACAATGATTTCGATGCTGATCAACAAATGTTCAAGATCCTTGGCTTGACTCCAAAGGCTCCAAGCTTCGAGTCTGAAGGAAATGAAGAAGATGTAGCAGTTTCCAATGCTTAGAAACTGCTAGCTTTTTATTAGGTTCTGTAATTTATGTTATTCAGGTTCCTTTTCTTGTTTGGATTCATAACTGCATTGGGTCTTTTTTTCTTCTTTCTGAAATACTCCAAAGTATTGGAAGCGTAGCATTTATATTGTGGTGTAACAGTACTCCCTTGATCATGGATGTTTCTGAATATTAATAATAGAAGTGTTGTAGTTATATGTGTTATAATATTCGAGTTTATTGTATAACACAGATGGTTATCTTGTGTATCATTCATTTTCATTGTTTATAATTACAATCAGTTTACAAAGTACTTCGTTTCTTACGAAATGATGCATTTCTTATGTGTTTTTTGTTCAATGTTGTATTGTTTTGTCTGTTTTCATACATTAGTTGGATAGAGGCAATAGAAAGGTTTCTATAAGTCGCGTTGGCCGATCGTGTTGCTTTGGTTAGAAATCAGTTGTTCTTGCTTTCTTTTCCCCTGATCCTTCTTGGTTGGTTCTTTTAGTCTTCTTGGTTAAATCTTGAGCTGTTTTGATTCGACGGAGCTGTTTCAACTTCCTTCGGATTCTGCTGGGTTAAAAACCCGATAACATTTGCCTTCTAGAGTATGTCTTCGTTGAAAATAAGGCGTGCTCTAGAAGTAATTTATTTTTAGTTTTTGCTTGGCGAGGTTCAAATAATCGTATTAAGGTCACACGAATTTAACTTTGGCTATTCAGCTGCTCGTTAAGTTTCAATCTGAATTGTCGTTGCTTGTTATAGAAAGCTAAATTTGAGCCTATAACTTTCAAAATGCCTTTAAACAGCACGTGGATCATACTGGCTAAATTTGAAATTGATCGAGTGCAATACAATGGATTGCTAGCGATCCATAGCGATCGATCGCTAGCGATCCAATAACTTAGGCTTTTTTCCTCTCGTGCAATCTCCTATATAGCCTTCTCGAGCCGATCCATCCTTCATTTCTATCTTCCTCTTGCGACCCGAGCTACTTCTTGTGATCCGACCCAAACCTCGACCGAACCCTAAATCCATCCACTCTACCACCGTTGCCGACCACCTACTGCCAGAGCCTCTCACCGTTGATCAACTTGAAGCTCGTCGTCGCTTTGACTTCAACCCTAGCTCATGAAACCAAGTTTCTTGGATCGTCGCTGACTGGATCGCTAGATTGCTAGGCTATTGGATTGCCGCCATTGAAAACTCCAATCATCCTTGCCCTTTGACTCTTGATTCGAGGTGGGTGATGTTGATTCTGATGTTCATTTAGCAATTTGACGACGAGGTTGTATTGGTGATGATTATAGTAGAAAATCCGAGTTGATTGTGATTTTATAGAAGAAGATGGTAAATCGAGTCTTGAGTTCTCCACGGAACAACACTCGGGCCTTGCCCCGGTGCTTGACATGTTTTGCTGCTTTCATCCATAGAATCAAAATTGACTTGTACTAAGTTACATTGCCGATAAAACACGACGTATCGCAAATTGTTTTTAATTCTTCCAGAGGGGAATAACGGCTTAGGATAGCATCTCGGAAGCATCTTATGCTGTTATCGCCTTCCAGAGATTTCAGATTAGTCTCGTTATTGCGCACTCGGTGTACTTGAATTGGGAAGAGTTTTCCGCGTCGCTTCGGACAACGGATCAGTTATCGATCGTTGATCGATAATGGGTAAGTGTAGAAGGAATAATTTCAAAAAATGATACAAAAAGCCCTTTTCATTTTTTTCTGTGAGCGAGCTATCTACACTGGATAGAGCGTTTGTAGTGTTCAGGACACCGGGCTCTCCCCCATAGATAACACATTGCACTTGTCCCGGTATGTACTTGAAATACGATGCGTCGGTGTAAATCGATATTTGTTTGGAATTCAAGTGTTGTAGGGGAATTTTTAGTTAAAGATAGAATTACCTGACCGCGTCAGACGCAAGTTCTGTTGTATGGAATGAAGTATCTATCTTCTCGCCGCAAGTCCAATGGAGGAAATCCAGCACTTTCAGAAGTTGAATCGTCGTCTATCGCTCCTTCCTCTTCTGCTTCGCGGGCTGAATACGGTCAACTAGTCCTAGTTGGTCCGGTTGTGGACCGAACTCCTTCGAATTTCAGAGTTCTTCTTAATCCACCGGAGAGAGCCTCCTCCGTAATCTCCGCTAAGGTTTTGCATAACATTTGCTTGCAATATGACATTTCGGAGGATGACGTGTGCCTACCGAAGAAGAATGAATTCGCCCATACGCCGCCTCTAGGATACACTGCTTGCCATCGATATATGTGCCAAAACAGAGCAGTGCCCCTCTTCAATAACTTCTTGAGAGAAACTCTTTTGAACTTGGGAATTGCCCCGTTCCAAATTTATCCTAATGGGTATGCGATCTTGACTTGCCTGCACCTTCTGTTTATGCAGACATTTACCATGCTCCGAGTTTCAAAGAGTTGAGATTTCTATCGTTTAAGTGGAGAGACGAGTGCCCATATTTTGTCGTCATCGAGGCCCATAAGAATCGTAAGATCATGTTGCAGCTTCAAAGCAATTTGTCCTAATTCAAGACTCAGTACTTCTTCGTTAGATGTCCCGAAGGGTTCAATCGCCTTTGGACAACGGGAGGTAAGTTCTCTTCTTTACTCATTGAATTTTGAAATGTTGCCATGGGGTTTCTAGTAAGTCAAATGCTTCTTGCAGTTATTCCAAGGCCAAATAAAGGCTTATCGCTTGACCAAATTTTCCATACTCTGAAGGCTGTAGATGCTAGGGAGAGATCAGTTAAATTTCTGCTAACAAACGAAAATTTGCTCTGGTATGGGCTGTTGCATCCAGGGAGTGTGAGAAATGCGGATTAAGGATCTTAAGGCTAGAATTAACACTAAAGGGGGGGTGAATAGTGTTTTAAGAAATTTGTTAATCTTTCTGAGTTTATCTTAATTTGTTAACAATGTATGCACTAATCAGACACAGATATGAACACAGAATCAAACACAAATGCAAATATAAAGTAAAAGCAGTAAAGGAAAGAACACACTAGATTTTATACTGGTTCGGAGTTACCCTACATCCAGTCCCGCACAACTAAGTACAAATTTCCTTTCAAAACCAATTCAACAATTACAACCCTCGGTTTCAAGGCTACGAGGTACTCCCTCCAGAATAACAATCCTCTGGGTAGAGATACTTGATTTCCGGGGCAACAAGTTCACCCAATTAATTTCCAAGGCTACAATCACACCTTTTCTCGCTCAATTGATTTCCAAGGCTACAATCACACCTTTTCTCGCTCGATTGATTACAAAAAGTCTATAACTCAGATTAGCACTTGGATCTTGTAGAGATAGTGATGGAGAATCACACTAGAAGTAATTGAGTATGATTCGATGTTGATTTTGGCAGAGTAATGGTATGATTTTGTATTAAGTGAAAACCAGAAAAAAGTGATTGAAAATTCGTTGAAACTGACCCCTATTTATAGAAGAGCAACAACCATGACCATTCATGAAAAGTTATGGCGAATAGACACTTCTTTTGAAATTTGAATTTTGAAACCAACTGACACTATGTCGACATGGGGTACTTGGGCATGTCGACATCCCAAAGGGATTTTTGGTGTTTTGATTTTCTTTGAAAATAACCTCTATCTTATATTAAAATTATTTTAAACTTTATAAATATACTTAACTATAGTTAAAATACATAAGTAAATATAAAGAACAATATATACATATTATTTAACTATAATTTAAATCAAAGCATAAATAATTTAAAAGTTAAATATATTATTTGAAAGATAGTTTAAAATCAAGAGTAATTTGACTTTGAAATTAAAGATGTTTTTGAGGCTAAAATTATTTAAAATCAGGATAGAGAGTTTTGAATTCTTTTAAAAGGAAAGTTTTAAAATCATTTTGAAAACAAGATAATTTTGTAAAATCATTTGAATTAAGATTAGTGGATACAAAACAATGTCCCACTAGATTTTCGTAGGTTCCATCCTACTTAGGGTTCCATCCCTTTAATGGGCTCGAAGTGGATTCCATTCCACGAATAAATTGGATATTAAGATGCCAGTGCTTTTCTACGAGTTTTAACAAATATTACTAATAAAACAAACTTAACCTTGAAATCTTGAACTCTTGATAATCTTGATACTCATGAGTCTTCTATCTCTATATCTTGAATCTCTATACTGTACAGTCTTCATTCTTGATACCTGCATGGTTAGATCCTACATATACGTATATATCTAAACTTGTAATGTTAGTATTTATATTTTATAATCTATTCTAAGGTTGTTGTCATCAAAACCATCATCTCATCATCTCATGGACTAATAGGGGGATCCGCCGTAGCGGTTGAAGTTCCGTCTCCTTCCCGCTCCAGAATACGAACGTGCTCCACTTCTTCGTCACATGGTTCTGAAGACGGTGATTTTCAAGAAAAGGAAGGCTTGTTTGGCGAGTCAACTGAAGAGATTCATAAGAGAAGAGATACCACGACTGAAGCAAGCTGTCCGGCTAGAATGTCCCTGATTCCAAAGGAAAGGGAAGAAGAGTTCAAGCAACAAGAAGGAAAGTCTGCAGCAACAACAGAAAAAGAGGAGGGTGAAGTTGAGAGTAGCAGTAGCTATGATTCCTCCTCTAGTGATGATGATTTTGACACAGGTTCTGGTGATAGAGACTCTGAATCGTGTGACGAGACTCCAGGAACGAGTCTCATTCTTCCGAATTTGCCTCACCGAGATATTCGTAATAAAGATGCTCCACCAGTAGTCGAACGACGTCAGGATTCCCATATTAAAGATGTCAGCTTAGACTTTGGGGATTTGAGCAACGTCTACGTGGATATTGACGAACTTATGGGGGAAGATTTCAGATTCAAAGAGACGTCTCCTTGCCCAGGCCAAGTTGCGCCCGAAATCATACCGATTTCTACCACAATGGTTGTTCGATCTGCTTGTAACGTCATTTTAGGCCCCCCCAAACACATTACACGTTTCACTAGGGTTACTACCTACACTTACACACACATTATTTGGGCCTATTTCTTATTACTAAAACTTTTTATTTATTCCTCATGTCAGGTATCATGAGAGGCTATGGTCTTTACGTCGATCTCGAGCAATTCACCGATTCGCAGCATTAGTCAAAACGGTCTGTAAGCCGTCATCAGCCCCGCGAGACCGAGGAGGAATGGACAAGGTGAAAAGACTTAGAGGCCGAAGCTTGTCCTTGGGATGATAGGGAACGGGATCGGACGTATAAGAGTGGCTATGAGAAGAGGAAAACCCTTGATGACCAAGAGGAACCATCCAAGAAGTCAAAGGTTGACCGTGGTTCTCATCCTTCTGAATAATAGGCCTTTGCCTCGACTCCAGTTTCTATCGGTCCTGAAATTCTGGTTTCTTCCATTCAGGCTCCGTCTTCATCTCAAGTCCCATCGACCCATATGGTGCCCGCTTCTGGTTCCTCGCACCCTCACAGGAGGCCGGCTTACATTCTTCCGTCTAGTCTCCCTAAACTTGAAGCTGCACTCCCTAGGTGGTTTTTAAAGGGAGATAAGTCTGACCGCGACCTTCGCCCAGTCCGTAAAGTTTTCTATATGCCCCCACATTTAGGCAATTCAAAGCGATCTAGAGCAAGCCGAGGGATGGTAAAAGTTATGCATGCAGCTGGCTGATATGAACCACAATAATTAACAAGAGATCCTCTCCTTTGAATTGGAGAAGGACGACTTTGAGAAGCCATTAGCGGAGCGCGATGCCATTGAACGACTGGTACAAAAGAGGGACGCGGCATTATGGGAGAGTAAGAATAACACCGACTTGCTGAAAAAGAGCTAAAAGAGGCCCATGCAAAAATAGAGATCGTCTTCTGAGATGAAATTAAGAAGGCCCATGCAGACAAGGTTAAGTTGAAAGAGGAGCTCGAAGCTTGCAAAGTGATCATTGAAGCCCGAAAGAAGACTATTGTTGATCATGACAAGATTGTCGAAGGGCACAACAAAACAATCGTGGAATATGAGGAGATCGTGAAGTCCCGTGATAAGACCATCTCTGATCATGCCCAAGCAATTGTCCTGCTCCAAGAAAGAGAGTTGCGCAGCTTAGCGCCGACAAAACTCTTGTTGAAGTTGAGAAGGCCACCGTTACGACAGATTATTTGGAGCTACAGGAGGCTTTTGAAAAGAAGATGGAGAAGATGGACGATACCATCTTAAACTTCTACGTTAACTCCCTGTTGCACCAGGGAAGTCTCAGCTATTTGGGCCCCAAGTTCCCATGCACTCTCGCCATGGTTTGGGAGGACATTTTGGCCCATTTTCGAGATATCCGGGATGTTTATACTGAGTGAGAGTTGGAGGATGCCTACCTTAACGAGGAATCAAAGGTCCCAAAAGTACTAAAATTTTAGGAAATAAATTTTAGTGAGCGAAGAACGGGAAAAAGTTGTTGCGAAACCACGGGTCACTATCCCTACGCCTTAAATGCTGATTGTTGTTTTAAAATAAGAGAAAGAGTTTCAGAAATTTGAAAATTTACTATGTATTAGAAAAAAGACAATCATGGACGTTAACTCATTAACTAAATTTCGGCTACGTAGGATGTGGCTTAGTTTGTTTTGGAAAGGGAAAAGAATTCTTTTGAATTTTTTTTTTAAAAATCTTTGATTTTTAATAATAAATATTTTTGTAAAAGTTTTGAAAAAATGTAAGTTTTATTTTTTAAATTTTCTAACTGTTTTTAAAATTTAATTGAAAACGATTTTGAACGAAAAAGAGTGAATTTTTTATTTTTGAAGTGCCATAACCTTAGCATGGGGAAGCAAGTGTTAATAACTTAACATTAAAATGGACATTAAATACAAATGTTAACATTAAAGGAATTAAATAACAATTTATGGGGGTGAAGGAAATGAATATTAATGTTTAAAATAAAGGAGGAAATAGATACTATTAGCTTAGCATGTAAGCAATCGTTAAATATAAACGTAAATTAATAGCGTTCAATTAAATAAATCTAATTAAACAAGCATGGAAGTAAATAAACAAATTGAATGAAGAAGGAAATAAATATTGAAATTAACGGTGAAGTAATACTTCATCCCTAAGTAACATTAATAATAAAATTGGTTGCAGATGAAAATAAAATGAAGAAAATAAACTTCACATTTATACCGCGATCGGTCGACCACCTTATTGGACCGGTCGACCGGTACAAGTAAAGTGGTCGACTGGTGGCTGCTATGGCGACCACATTGACCCTAGGCCTAACGGTTCAGATTTAATAAATTAAAATATAACGAATGGAGTTGATTTGTGCACCTATAAAGATAGGCCTAACTCCTCACTTTTCTTCTCATACTTTCTAAATCAAAAAGCGCAGCTCTGCTATTTTCTTTTCTCCACAAATTCTAGGAAATATAGAAATTATAAATAGTATATGTAATATATATATAAGTGTGTGTGTGTGTGGAGAATAGTGGAAAATAAAAGAGAAGAAGAATAAGGGGTGAATCAATTTTGCAAAGAAAAGGTAAACCTTAATTCAAATGCAAATTTAATTCAAATATCTTCTAAGGTCTAAATTTCTAAAACGTATGTGTATGCTTGCGGTACATATTCCATTAAGGAGAAAAAGGGAGTTAAACAGAAATAGCATGGTTTAGATCTGGAGATTTGGAAAGCTAAAAAGATGAGTGGGAAATTATATATTTTTTATATAATATTGGATTTATATCATTGTAAATATGTTTCCTTGTATGCCTGAATATAATTATTTTGAGTTTTAGGCTTAGAACATATACATAATGAATTTGAAAACCATGTCTACATATTATGTAATTGTTAACTTGAGTAAAATATTGTATGTACTTGAATTCGAAAAGTAAGGGTGAAAGTAGTCCCTAAGTTAGTAAATTGAATAACAATTCCACATCTGTTGGTTAAACAATATATGTTAGCAAATATGAAATACAAATTATTATAAATTGAATTGGAATTTAAGTAGTATTTTAATTCATTGGAATGAAGTGCATTGCAATATAATTTCTATAAATTATCTAGTTTTATAAATATGAATAAATGTAACAATTGAAGTAATAAGAAATATGCCTAAAAGAAAGAGATGTATAAAATAGAGATGTTTACCGTATTTTGTACTGTCTATTTCACTAATAAAAAACAAAGGGATAATTTCTTCTAATTGAAAATGTAACACAAATCCCCTTTCTGGGTAAGTTATAGAAGTTTATAGTGTTAACAATTCCATTTGGGAAAGGAGTAATTCCAACGCATTAAAATGCAGAAATTCCTAGGAATAAACTAAAGAATTATAAGTAGGGACAATAATGAAATTCCAAATGTAAAATTAATATATGCAATAAAAGACAAGTTAGAAATTAAATAATAAGCGACAAACATAGGTAAAGTAATGAAATAAGTTAGTAATCAAAAGAATACGGTAAGAGATAAAAAGGAACAGTAAATAGATATTTAAGTCTTTTACGTTATAAGTAAGCAGTAAATGAAACTAAATTGACATTAATGAAATAAGAAGTAAACGCATGAAAAAGTAAAGAAATATTATTAATAGTTAAACATTGGAGGCGTAATAAAAATATACGTTTGAATATATGTGTAGCCTCAAGTATGCATTTATGACGGGTGTGAATTATTAAAGTTAGCTAATAACTTAGACTAAATAAGAATGACATATCATTAAAATGGATTGGAATGCGAGATCGGTAGTGTTACACAATAAAAGTCTGCAAAGGGATACCAACATTGTATATACATTATATGATTATACTGATGTGGGACATATCTAACTGTAGGACCCATTGGATTATACATTCGCGTATAGGTGAAGGGAATACCAAGTAGGATGTTCGTCATGGGTTGAAGTGTCAAAGGACATGCAAAGCTGCTTCAACCATTTAGGGGGTATTAGGTAACAAAGGGTATTTCCTAGATTGCATTAGGCAATCTATATGGGACGGTGAGCAAGGGTCGATGCTATGATAGTGTGATTGATATTAAATAGAAGTAGGAACGTCACCGGTTCTGAGTAGTCAGTGGAAAGATATGGGGTTACACATAAACGGACTATGCCACCTACTAGCGTAGATTCTATTTAGGATATGCACCGCCTCATAGTTGTTTGCTAGTTTGTTTGTGATATGAGGCAAGGCTAGATAACCCTTTGATGGAGTCTTTCAAATACAAAATAAAATACGGCTAAACTACTGTGATGTCATTATTAGGCACTACGGGAGTTCCTTGGTATGCGAGGGCGATGAGGACATGACATTACGTTGATGATGGATCCTGACGTGGTATTAGGTTATGGATACTAGCGGGGATAACATCTTGGTCCAAAGTGGGACTGTGGTACTTATACACACACACATATGTAGTTATTGTCTACTCCGAGTAGATGAGACGTATCGTACGCGTACATGGAGTCGAGACGACTGAGCAAAACAAAAAAATGTCATGGAGGGAAATTGGCACTAACTAGTGTTATGTATACAATGTGTAATTTACCAATCACCAGAACATTGTTCCGATCCCCCTCATTACAACTCACATGATAGCTTTAGAGGGACAAATACCGGTACAAGGCGGGAACAGTGAAAGGACGGATTTCCTTATGCATGCTCGACACTTACAATCGGTGATGGTCTCAATCTTAAATGGATCTACTCCTAATCCATTCCCAAAAATAGCCTAACCTAAAAACTTAACTTCTCATTTCTAAAAATAACATAAAAATGACATTTTGAAAACATGGCCTTCAACTTATATTGCCTCAAGGTCTCCAACGCCAATCTATGATTGACTTCATAGATGTGCTTGTTCTTAGAATATACCAAATATCATCGACGAAGACCCATGCAAATCTATCTAATTGATCATGAAATATTTGGTTCTTAAGATCCAAAAAGAACGTAGGGGCAATAGTCAGTCCAAAGAGTATGACTAACCACTCATATGAACCATATATATTTCTAAATGCGGTCAAAGGGATACTATCTTTAGTTTTTCTCAGTTGATGAAATCCTATGACTAAATCTAAATGTGAAAATACTCTAGTTTCACTCAACTAGTCAAATAAGTCGTCTATCCTAGGCAACAGATAACAATTCTTCCCAGTGAACTCATATAACTTTCGATAATCGATGCACATCCAAGGCGATTCATCCGACTTCTTCAAAAATACCACAAATCCTCTCCACGATGAATACTAAGTCTAACGAAACTTTTATGCTTTAGCTCCACTAGCTGCTCCTATAACTCCTCCATTTTCTTGGCCAACATTCTGCTAGGTGGTCTGCTAATAGGTTGGTCTTCGGTATCAAACCTATTTAGAATTCAATCATTCTCCTCAGTGGAAATCCCCTCACAGGTTCGAAGGCGTCTGCAAATTCTCGAACTAGTACTCTATTAACCACACTCCTAGGTCTCCATTGCATAGAATGTAGGTCCAGATTTTTCATTCATCTCATCTAACACTACCATAACCCTTGAACCACCTATTCAGATTCATAAAGCGATAAGTCTACCGGCACAATAAATTCTAGCAACTTTATGTACTAGCTAACCATACTCAAAATTACTTCGTAGCTTACGAAGTAAAACATGTAAGAAAACAAATGTTTACACAGAATGAATTTTACATTAGTGCGCCTTAACCCGAGAGTGGCATATGCACCGATCGGATTAACCACATGCAGTGATGTAACTGAATAAGTCACAGCTAACTCTAATATATCAACCAAATCTTTCAAAATAAAAGAGTATGTAGCCCCTGTATCAAAAAGAACTTTGACTAAAATACTGAATCAAATTCACACCTACAAGCACCACACTCTTCCCTTTTTCCTCAACAAATGGTCCAGCTACTAGTCCCTTCAAAGCATACACATTTTCTTATGGGCAATCCTTCTTCTTATAGTCTTGTTTGTTATAGTTAAAGCACTTGACCTTAGCCACTCCAGTCGATTTTGGGAACTTAGACGCATAATGCCCCTTTCTGCCCATGGTTTAACAAGTAACCTAAGCGACATACTTCCCAGATCCTTCCTCGTGGGCCTTTCCCTTCTGTGTCTAGCCCTTTTTATCCTTCTGATATGGTTATGCTCCTTCTTTTTTTTATCTATTTAGACCTTTAGTCCCACATTCTTCCTCTTAGTATACATAACTCATAATACCTCACTATATCTACTACTTCATTAAATGGAAGTGCCAAATTAGGCATTGTCCTATCACTCAACCTTGGCATCAACCCTAAGGTAAATTTCTCTACCTTCTTCCTCGGAATTCTGTTTAGATTAGTCCCAAACTAAGACAAAGTAGTGAACTTCTATAAATACTCTAACATGATCATACTCCCTTGTTCTGGCTCCACAAAGGCTCCAGACATTACCGATATTTCTGATCTAGGAATGAACTGTTCTTCAAGCATCTCCTTAAACCTTTCCTAAGTTATTTCTTGCTAGGGAACTTCTAGCTTTACAGTATCCCACTAGATACCAACCAATCCTTTAAGCCATCTAGACACCAACTTCACGTTTTGAGTGTTAGTAAATTCCAAGTCTCCACAAACCCGACCACATATCGACAACCAATCACTAGTCTACAATGTTGGTTTTGTTCCATTGAACATCTCCCCTCCTAAAATTTGTAAATCCTAGTTCATCTTAGCAAAATCCACCCTAGCAGCCTGCGCCAGGCCTCCTAGCATATTCGAGGCTTATGGTGGTACTTGTTGCCGAGCTTGTTGTTGCATCAAGTTTTCTGCAAATTATTGAAAGATTGCATTCATATCCACATTTCCTACAGCCAAAGCTAGCATTTGAGCATCCACATTCATGGATTCATTCTGCTCTCGCACCATTTGCTATCACAGTCTGTGTACCTGCAGTTCCCCTAATAGTGTTTTCCCTAACATCCTACTGTCAATTGTGCTCTTCTACTCACCATTCTAGCTTTCTACGTAAGAAATTTCCTATAAGAAACTGAAACTGAAACAAAGACGGCAGAAATAGTATAGGAATAGATATATCCACCTACACACCAATATCAAAATACAAGTACGTTTATATATAGCATACACCCTTCCCAAGGTGATCATTTTAAACTATCTAGTTTCTACCTAGACTTATACTTAGCTCTGTTTAACTTAAATGTCTCCTATCCTAAGCACTAATACCAAGTTGTAACATCCCCCATTTCGAGATCCGAAATTGAATGTTAGTGATATTGCAATCATCACCAGAATTATTTTCAAGCAATAAAACGGGATTGTTTTTCAACAACATTTAGTAAATAGAGAAACTAATTAAATTTTCCACTAAACAATCAATCTTTACATTTTCACATCACAATACGTGCCCATTCAGAGAAAAATATAATAAAAATATAAATAATAGTGTCATGTACGACATATGAAGATGCCGACACGAATACTTAATTAGTTATATGACCTGGTTTTACAACAGTGGAATTCAAAATAAACTATGTTTTTTTATTCACCTTCAAGGAAACTTGTCTAAACTCATAAACTCAATCCACTCGAATGAATACATGTGAATTTATAGGGAAGATAGTAATAAAATAATAGTCATATATAAAGCCTAATACGAGTAAAACTTTACGTTAAACACAGAACATAGTGAGACCATGCAGCCAAATGGGACCCTCTCATCAATTTATCATCATTAGTTTCATTATATCATGTATAATGAACATCATTGCATGAATCACAACTATAGAAACAATATTTCCACCATAAGCATGTGTCCTACACTTAGCATCGTATTGTGAACTATGTTTCATAGTCGTCTTTTCATAGTTGCCACTTAGGCCTTATACCATTGTTCCTAAATAATATCATGTTTTGACATTTGGATTGCAATACAGGCCTTACACTCGCTCTCCTATTTAATGTATGTTTTTACATTTAGTTGCCACTCGGGCCTTACATCATTGTCCTCGTATATTATTATGTTTTAACTTTCGGTTGCCACTTAGGCCTCAGACCATCGTTCTCTATAATATAATGTTTTAACATTTGGTTGCCATTTGGATCATACACCAATGTTCTTATATAATGTTAGGTTTTAACATGTGATTGCAGCTTAGGCATTACACCATCATTCTCATATAATGTTATGTTTTAACATTTGGTTGCTACTTAGGTCTTCTCATGTTTTGTCATTTGGTTGCCACTTAGGCCTTACACCATCGTTCTTGTATAATGTTGTGTTTTAACATTTTAAAATAAGTTTAATTATTTTACACTTCCAAATTCACGCAATAAAATTCAACTATACATTATGGAATCTAGCTTCCAAATGCTTAATTATTGTATGTCAAGCCTGTATCACATTTAAGCTATCGAGTTTCTAAGGTTATTTATCGACTGTTTAGGCTATTATGCCTCTAAAGGTAGCTATCTCATATCCAAGCTATGAAAAGTTTAACATGAGCCATCGAAGGTTTGAACTATCAAGCTACAAAAACAAATCTAATGAAATTTTAGTATAATGGCTATCGAAGGTATAACATAATAACTATCAGAAGTCTAACTCAATAGCTATCGAAGGTCTAACATTTTAGCAATTGGAAAGCTAACTGAATGGTGCTTGAAGGTTTAAAGTAATAATTATCAAAGGTCTAGACTTATAACCATCAATGGTCTAACTGTATAGTTATCAAAAATCTAAAGTATGAAGCTTTCAAAAGTTTAGCACAATAGCTACCGAGAGTCTAAGCTATCGCGAGTTCAAGAAGGCAAATCAATGATTCAGTAGGAAACCGATATTTTCCTTAATACAGTAATTGCTTTTTCTTTACATTTGCCATTTGCTTATTCATTAGTTTTGTATTGTGGGAGAAATCCTTATAGCCAGCCATGATTTGTTCCCTTACTTACTCTTTAATTAATAATTTTCATTTTTTATCTCATTAATTAAGGATTTTTTTCTTTATCATTTAGTTCATATTAATTCGCAAAATCATAGAAAATTCTTAAAAACTCATAGAAATTCAGACACACTTTATTTTACCTTCAGTAAAAAAATTGATCAAAACATCAAATATTATTATTTTTAAATATTAATTTACAGCCAAAACTTCACATTTCACTTTAGAAAATAGATAATAATTTATTTACTCATTCAAAATTATGAAAATTAAAAATCATCTCTATTTTAATTTCATGAACATCATATTAAAATTACAAACCATTTAGACATAACTAGTTCATGTTTTACTCTTAAACATATCACAAACTATGTTATTTAACACCCAAACATTTATGGATTGACTCTGTGAAATGGAAATGCAGCTTTGTAGTTGTTTTGTTTTTATAATATGAAAGTGAATGAAGAGAGTGATATAGTTTAGGGATATAAAAGTTACTAATTTAGGCTTGGGATAAAATCTCTTTCTAGCGTAATTGTATTAATTCCTTAACCCATTTATAATCACATTCCCTTTTTACTTATTTAATTCTTTATGGATGAATTCATTCATAAAACAACTTTTCATTTATAATTCAATTAATCTTATTACTAATTAGTTCTTATTATGGCACTCTAAAGTATGGATTATTACAAATCCAGTGCACCTCTTGGCCTGTTATTTTTACTTACTCCTTGTTAGCCAAAATTTGAAGGCACAAAAAATATGTATGCAACATTTTATGGAGATTAACTATTATAATGCTAATCTTATGTGAAATAAACAGGGTATTCCATCCTACAACTTTATCAGTCAACCTCATGTGCAGCGAGCACCTAAGCCAATCTATCCTTGTCCTCCTTTAATTTAGACGGGCCACTCTTAAAAAGGCAACCACTTTTGAAGGCACCTTCTATGATAGTTTTCTTGCCCTTGGCCATCTATAAAAAGCGCATACAAACACAAATTAGTTACTAAACCGCCCCAATGAAGGCTGAGGGGTGACACTAGACTCGGGAAAAAGTATGTTCCCACACAAAAAGATGAGTGACACTTACTTCGACGCACCCTTCTAAGGTACCTTGCAAGCACAAGGTCAACTATCATACTTAATACATTTTTATATAACCTATTATATAACTAGGCATACAACCCATCTGCTTAAATTATGGTTTTTAATAATTTAATAGGTCATAGCCTAAGCCTCTACTTTCTTTATCCTAAAGGGGAAATTTAGTAATTTAACAATTTTCTCAAGTTTCCTTTCAGGGAATTAGTAGTATTGTTCAACATCAACCCATCGACGTCGAACGTTGACATCCTAGTTATGATTAACTACAAGTCTAAAGGCTAGCATTGTAAGAAAAGAAATAATAAATGGAAAAGGACAACAAAAAACCATGTTTTTCAACATAAAAACTTCGACAAAAACATCAAAGAGGAAGATGATAAAAGAAGAGAAGAAGATACTTGCTTTTGTTAGGGAGTTGGAAATAGTGTAGAAAGCTTGGGTTCTTTAATGGAGTTCTTTGAGTTCAAATGCTCAGTAAAGTAGAAGAAGAAGGAATCACCTTTTTTTTTTATAGATTTGGTCTCTAATCTCAGTAGTTGAATGGAATGAGTAGGAATCAATCCTGGTCATCGAATTTCAATCGAGTGCGCCATTATGTCAAAGTCACATCTTTGAAACCATCTCGAGTAATGAAGCCGCCCAACCAATAGAGACACAACATGTATGTAATAACCCCAATCTAGATTACCTAGAATCTAAATTTGGAATATGATTTAATTAATTTTAATTAATTGAATGAATTTGGGGAATTCGTAAATTATTATAATTTCAAATAAAAATGGATTTGGAGTTTAATAAATTGAGAATTTAATGAATTTTCTTTTTATTCTATTTAACTATTATATTTAATTATATAAGAATAATTTTGGAGAAAATGAATAAATAGATTGTATGAAAACAATTTCATTGGTTGAAATATGGTTTCTATATTAATGGTTCATTTTATTAAAAATATGGAGAATGACTTTTTGTTTTATAAGTTGTAATTAATTTTGATAAAATATTTCAATATTAATAAAAAGTGATATTTTGACATGTTATTTATATTATGGAAATTTTAGAAATAAATGTTAGTTAAATTAGAACATTGTTTTAATTAAATTATTATTTATAAAGTGTTAAAATGAAACACAACAAATTAGCGACACTTTGGTTTTGTAAGAATTAGCAACACTTGGCTAATGGATCCACATCCTTTACCCACTTAGCCCAAAACAAAAGAAATAGAAATGAGAGAACGTAGATATATCATTTCTCACTTCTCATTTTTATCTTCAAATCAGAAACTCAAGTATACTCTAAGTATAGAAACAATAAATCCTTAAATTAGCAAATAAAAGAGTGAAATCAAAGGGCTTTCAGTCTATTTTAGTATGTTTTGATAAAAGGTAATTTCCTCTATCTATCTATACATCAATTTAATAATTTATTTTAGTTTCGATTTCTGAAATTAATCATTCCTATCAAATCTTTGTTCATAGCCTAAGTTGATATTGTCATAAGAGGAAATAGGAGACTCTAAGCTCTAATCTTCCATTCCGAGTTTGTTTAGGTGAGTTTATTTGTCGATTTCTAGCCTTAGATAAATGGTTACTACTGTTATGTGATTATGGTTGAATTTAAAGTGTATATGATCTCAATATGTTGAAGGATTCATTGTCTAATTGAATTGAATTTGCTGTTTACAGAAAACCATCATATGAAAACATGAATTTCATTCAATTATACATGTTTATATGCATGCATGACTTCCTATTCAGTATCTTAGATCATTAGAGAAGCAACACAGGAAGAATGAGCAAATACGAATCGATGGAAGGTCATTGGAATCACATGGACGTCAGCCTAGGCGAGCCAACCGGTGGGCCGGTTAGTCGAACCGGTGCACCGTTTGTAGCCTAAACATGACATCCAGGCCATGTTTCGGTATTTCCCGATCGACCCATTTATCACTAGTTTGCCTAGTTTATTTCAAGAAGTTGATTTCTTAATTTTAATACTGCATCTCATATCAATTTCATAGATATTTTCTGGATTCATGATTTATAAATTATTGAATTCATTTTGATGTTTTATATCACAGAGATTGTTTTATGGATCTTGGGAGAATTACACACTTTTGACGCACATTTTCAACCTGGATTTATAAGTGACTGATTTCTAAATCCGATCATTTTATACAAGACTATTTATATACCAATCTAATATACATATGTATATTCATACAAAGAATTTTAGTAATATATATACACACACTATCTATTTCATATGCAATGATTTTAGAAATTTTTTGGAATGTCGGTTTGAAAAGCTTACTTACACACACACATATATATTTCCATTATAAACAAATATTTTAAAAGTGGTTTTAAAATAGAAATGTTTTCATAAAATTGTATGTTATTAATCGAATGAGAAGTTGATTTAAATGGTTAAATAAAACAAGTGGTGTGGAACGCTCGCATTTGTTTTACCGATTAACTCCTAGACTTGTTCGACCAAACCATTGTTACACACGAGTGGAGTTTACTATTTTATAGTAAACGTTCGGGTAAACTCGTGTGGTATGGGACACATGGTCATTATCTATTCGATTGCTATATAAAAGTATTTAACACTTTTCGACGAGTTTATGACTCGCCTTTGATGTTTATAGGAGTTGTTCCTATTTGATGTTTACAGGTTTTGTACCTATCTTGATGTTTATAGGACTTGTTCCTATTCGATTTTTATAGGTTTTGTACCTATCTTAGAGTACATAGGTTTTATACCTATTTCAATGTTTATAGGTCTCGTAACTATCTTGATGTTTATAGACGTATACGTTTATCTTGGAGTTACATGTATGTAGGTGAATTTATTTCACCAATCTTGGAGTTTGGCACCCCCCTTATTATGAGATTTCTGGATTTGATGTTGTTGAATTATCACTAAATCATTTTGGGGATTTGTTACTTTTAAGACGCTGTCTTGAGTTCTAATATTTAGTGATTTGAAGTTATTAAAGCTTGTTTGATATTGGATGATATGTGACTATATTTGAGATCTAGTTCAATTTATCTATCATTCAGTTTTGCTAACACATTTATCTTAGTGTATACTGACACATTTATTATTTTTATAATACTTAGGTCAGACCGAGATGTTTTCAGGTTATTCTGCTTGGGGCTTTAGAGTGGATGTTCTATCAGTTATCTAGTAGCTTACTTTTGTTAGCCTATGTATATATTTGACATCATGTTGTACCTTATGTTTAGATTAGACTCCTTTTATGTACATATTCATGTCTTTTCGAATGTTGTACTTTGTATATATGTTGCCTACATCCTGTATCTATTTTATGTTGGTTCAGACTTGTATCTATTGTATTTCGTTGTGACTGATCTATGATTCTATGATCTGTATATTATTATATGTTGTTCTGAATTTTTATTATAGCCACCATAGTTTTGTTTTAAGCCTGAATTGTATACTTCGATTCCACTTGGTTCAAGAAATATATAGCATATCAATCGACATATCAATGCCCGCTTAAAGTAAAATTCACGGATGGTCGCTCGCCATATTCTCCATACTAGCCAATAATATTCCTTTTTAATATTCTTTGTTAGTGTGGGTCTTAGGGTGGGGTGTCACAGCTTGGTATCAAAGTAGAGTTCAGAACGAAATATGATATTACAGATACAAATCTTGGCCTAGGTAAATCTTAAAGATCATTCATTAAGGATTATTGGGGTAGATTATAGGAATTATTCCCTATAGAATAAGAAGTGTCTTTGGAGATTTTAGGAACATTTCCTTTGTTTCCACTCTTTAATGTTCCTATTATCGAATCATGTGATTCCTAAGCAATCTTTGATACGATCTATTTCATTTTAGAAATGTAGTTGGCTGGCAGCTGAGTCACTCATTCTAGTATTGGGCAATACCACGAGCCTAGTTAAAACATTGTACTTTGTCCATTCAGCAAATCATGAAGTTCGTTGTCGATCTTTTTATAACCAAAGTCGCGCAGTGGAAGTAGACGGATGGTTCTTTGGGGAATATTATCCAGTAGGTTTATAATTAATTTGATTGGTTAATTGGATGTTTGTTTGCATAGGATACTTAGTGTTAATTCTAATTTAGTTAAGAATTATCCTTTGATAATCAGAGTTCTAATTGAAGAGTAATAATTTAACCTTGTGGTATTTTCATATTGGAAATCACCACAAGAGATATTGAATTTCTTGGATATAAAATAGTTAAAGATCAATCTTATAATTATAAGAATATAATCAATTGGAAATGGAGATAAGTTTAGTATTTGATTACCAATTAACCAAAAATAATAAATGATTTATTATTTACTCTAAACCAAGAGTTTGATTAAGAATTGTTTTAACAAAATCATCGCCCAATTTGAAATTCCCATCCTATAAATTTCTATGTTTAATGGTGACAATTATAAGTTTGTTATTATATGCATTAATTCGAGTATATATAAAGATAGAAATATTCCCTACTTGTAACATCCCGTATCTGGAGACCAAAAGCTAAGCACTATGGATGTTGCAGTCATCCACAGTATTAACCTCTGGTGACGAAATACGGTAATGTTAATGGCATCCATAATATCAGAAGCACTTGAATATGAACAAAATCACAGATTTCAAAAAACAATAATTTTCAGTGATTACATTTTAAATAATATCATATCCAAGTTACAAAAATCCCCAAACGTATCCCACGCATCGATCAAATATAATTTACAACAATACGCCAAGAGCGAGATATGAAGATGCCCCTTTGGATGATCAAAGCAATATAGACATAACTATTTTAATACACAGTGGAAACAATTTAAAACAAAATTCCTAAATTGGCTATCCGTCAGCCACCTGCTCGTCTTCAGATGCTTTATTCGACAAAATCTGCTAAATGCTGAAAACCTAAACCATCATCTTACTCAAACCAAATTTTGAGCACCCGAGAGTTAAAGGGGAAACAAAAACTTCGAGTCAGACATAAAGCTTGGTATGAATAACTTCTATTACATCTCTGATTACTGATATATAGTGAGACCACGCCACTTAGCGGAACGGGTTTCCCCTCACTAATATCTCTTTTCAAAACATATATTTTGCAAATCCTTTCCTACAACCAAACTGGTTAATCCACTGATTATAATAATAATATAGCAATATCCATTATGCCAAAACAGGAAATAAAATAGACTATCTGTCTAAAATCTGAATTATCCGTTCTTTATTGGACTATCTGTCCTAAATTCTAAGCTAACTGCTCTATTCTGGACTATCTGTCCTAAAACCGATTAACCAAAATAACAATATATTTTATGCTAGATAATGGGCTATCTGCCCAAAACAGGTAAAAGGGTGGACTAACTGTCCCTAAAAAGTAGCAAGGTCCATTATGCTAATAAATGAACTAACTGTTCATATCAGAGCTAATTGCTCTTTTCTGGACTAACTGTCCTCTAGGCCGACTGCCCTCAAAATGGACTGACTGTTCGAATTTTAATGAGCTAACTGCCCTAATTTTATTTTGGGTTAACTACCCTTCAAAATATCTAGGCTAACTGCCCTGCAAATTTTCCTTGAAAACCTTTTCAAAATGATTTAGTCCATCAAATCATCTATATACAAGGAAAATATATCTTTAGCTTTACTCTAAGCTATTTTTGCCATGTTATGTATACTTTACTCAAAATAATGTTGATGATGTTCAATATGGATTATCCATCCTTTCAAAATAAGTTAAACTCCTTTATAGCATAAAACACTTAGGCTATGCCAAGTTATTCTATTCGAAACCTTTGTTTAAAACCTTTAAACAACCTATCAAAAACATCGAAGGTAACTCCTTCAAAAACCATTAATAAAACCCTTCGAAAGCATTGGAGGTAACTTCTTCATATCCTTTAATAAACCTTTTGAAATCATTGAAGGTAACTCCTTCAAAACCTTTTAAAAAGCCTTCCTTTTATAAGCTTTAAAACATATGACAACCGCCTTCTAAATCCTTTAAACCTTAGCCTTTCGAAAACATTAAAACCATACCTTTCGACCTTGTCGAAAGGTCCGAACTTTCTACCTTGTCGAAAGGTTTCTTTTCGGCCTAGTCGAATGGTTTCACCTTTCGACTTTGTCGAAAGCTTGGGGTACTTCCCCTATAAAATCATCTATAAACCTTTCGAAAGCAATGAAACTCAAAACCTTTCGAAGACATTGGGTTCAATTTAAAATAAGTGGAAACATTTCAAAGTTAACTACTTTGAAACCTTTAAAATGTTTCGACTTAAAGCATTTGGATTATGCCTTCAAGTAGAGAAAAAGGATCAGAAAAACATTGAAGTCGAAAGCAATTGCTTAGAAACCTTTATAAAAAATTTCAAAACCATTCGAAAACAATGAATTGTTGGGTTGGAACCAACCCTTCGAAATCAATGGAGAGGTGGCAATTTTGGAAATAAAAGATTACTTTCGACTCCATCTGGGTCGAAAGGTTTGGAAGCGGAAACTATGTTTTCAACCTTGTCGAAAGCTACCTTTCGACTTTGTCGAAAGGTTTCAATTAAAACAAGAAAGAAAACCAATTAAAACCTTTTTCTTTTAAACCATTTGACAGTGTCGAAAGCGCTTTATCAAAAGCTAGTAGGCGTATTTTCTTTAAACCCAAAACAAAACTTCATCTCCTTCGAAAGTTCTAACCTTTCGTCCCTAAACCTTTCGACTTTATCCAATTCACTACATACCAGTTGCCTGATACCATGTGCATTGGTATTTGACCTAGTCAAAAGGTTTGATACCTTTCGACCTTGTCCGAAGGTTTAGAATGAAGGCGGAAGCTCTTGCTTAAAGATTTGAAATAGTAGAAAAACTATTTATTTGTACTTTAAAGTAGTTCTTTTGTACCCAACCTGCCTTGTTTGCCTAAATATGATTAGTTGTCATAATTTTATATTCAAAAATGCTGCCGACTTTCCATATTTGGAAATTTAAATAATTTTGAAAAAGCCCTTTTCTCCTTTATAATTATATAAAACATTTAAGTCTCATTCCTTAAATAATTTTATATAACTATTAAAACACCTTGGAAAATTCTGGAAAAATTCTAGAAAATCAATTAATATGTTCTTTCAACATATAAAATTTTCGGACCCAAAAAATAATTATTTTTCCCATAAATAATTTAATAATCCAAAATATCATCTTCTTCCTTAGAAAATTCATAACAATTCCACAAAAATTCCGAAAAATCCGAAAATTGAAACCCATCTCTAAAATAACCTTTTAGATCATAATAAAAATTCGCAAGGCTAACAAAAGTCATTTAGTAGGGTTTCATCTTAAAACATGTTATAAAATCTATATGAACATTCATAAATCATCAACATGTATATATAATCATTTATCATTCAAAAATATGGCAAATCTTTGCAAAATCATTCGGATTTAATCTTAAAACCAAAACCATAAAAATTTAGAGATGTAAACATTATTCACCTTTGCTATAGAGATTAAGGAGCTTGAGATTTGAATGAGTTTGATTTTAATTTTCTTTCCTTAAGCTTTTCTTTTGTTTTCTCTTCTTCTTTCTTTGTTAATGGTGATCGGCCTTCCTTAATAAAAATTTGAAATGAAATGAATGTGTAAAAGGATACACAGCCTAAGGAAGATAATATAGGAATGGCCACTTTCCCATAATACCCCTCCTCTAATTCATTTTAAACCCTTCATTTAATTTATCAGTTAAAAAGGCACAGCTACCTTAATTAAATCAAATTTCAATCTCATAATCAACACATTATTTTATTTAGTTTATCTAACTAAATCTCCTAAATAATGTTATCAAAAATCTGGGGTGTTACACTACTTTAGAAGAGAATTTTGAAGTACATATTTATGGGTGTTAAATTGCCCGTTGGGTGCTTTAAGGATTCTGTTCAGGGATGTTTAGCCAACGCACTTGATAGGGATTCCTAAACAATCAAATGAGACAATTGGACATGCACATTTATTAAAGTAAGTGTTTTGGAAAATCGTACTTTTGGAAATATGTTAATTCAAGAAAGAATTAAAATATTCCAGAAAACTAATGTGGTTTGAAATAAATTGAAATTTGAAAGATGCATACAAAGGTATGCATATAACTATATATCAAAGTCTTGGAAATATAAAGGTATTTCTATATTATAAAAAGGATAGAAATATCAATCAAGATAAATTATATGTGTAATAATTTAATAATGGGCTTAAATGCTTAATCATAGAGTTCGTCGAGAACAATGGCAAGGCGATGTCAATTTTTTTATCAACACCGCAGCCAATGGTTAAAGCTCTTTGTTTAGAATAATGGAGTGGTAACGTTATGTGTTATTTATAACATCTGAGAATTGTTTTAAGATTTGCTCTTAAAATTGAGTTTGATATAATGCTTTAGATAGGCCATGAAAAACCATTATAATCTAAGTAAAAACACATAAGTGTGAATACTTAAATAACCAAATCAACAAAAGCTAATTAGAAGCAAATTTTGAATGTTAAAAGGTGGCAAACTTTTTTAGCTTAGTAATAAGCTTAGGTTAAATAAAATGTGAGTATGAGATTCCATCTCTAATTGTAATTGGAATAACAAATTATGAAATGACTTTAGGAATAAACTCATCTTTTGAATACTAATTCTGGTATTAAAAGAAGTTTTTGGTAATGCTTTATGGAACATATGTTACATACATTGACTCACTATTTAAACTTGTTGTTAAGAAAAATAACTATTTAAACTTAACTAGTTAAGGGTTTCAAAGTATCATGAAAATTATAATGATAACTTATATGAGTGACTTTGGAATATGGTTTGGGAACTATAAATCTTTTAGTAAGAATTTAGTTCAACTAAATATTTTTATATTGAAAGTGGAAATTTGGATTATTTTATCTAAAGATAAATATATATGTATAGTTGAGGAATAAATGATTTTATGAACTTTAAATAGGAAGTTTGGAACAAAATATTTATAGATAAAGCACTTTTGAAACCATTTCATATAGGATAAGATTATATATTTTTTTCAAACTATAAACTTTTATTAGATCTCTAAACTATAAACCCAAAAAGGGAAAATGTTTTGAGACCCTTAGTCCTGTAATATGGGGAGTACAAATAATCTATGTAGTGTTATCGATTGGTTTAAATGCTCTCAGGTAAAGCTTCATCGAATATTGTACTACTCATTGAATAGAATGTTTGAGTGGAACTTACTAGCCCATTAGCAAATACTCAAAATTTTCCTAGTAGTATAGGATGCCTTGGTTAAATTCTTGTGATTTGTATCAGAAAGTAATTAACACTTTAGGGTTGTATTCTCTTTTGGTATTCATTGGGACCGATAGATCCTGAAGGGAATATATTCCAAGTTTTCTATTTGGTATCTGTAATGAGTGAGATTTACTAGCTTCTGGTAAATACTTGAATTTCACTAAGATATATGGGACGTTTTGGTTAAATTCTAGTGATTACTAAAAGTGGTAGTATTTGACACTTTAGAGTTTACTATTTTTCGGTATTCGGTGGGACTGATAGATCCTTAAACGATATACTCATTGATCCATATTATTTACCCACTTAGCCCAAAACAAAAGAAATAGAAATTAGAGAACGTACGTATATCATTTCTCACTTCTCATTTTTATCTCCAAACCAAAAACTCAAATATACTCTAAGTACAAAAACCCTAAATCCCAAATTTGCCAATCAAAGGGTGAAATCAAAGGGCTTTCAATCTATTTTAGTATGTTTTGATAAAAGGTGATCTCCTCTATCTATGTATGCATCAATTTAATGATTTATTTCAGTTTGATTTTGAAATTGATCATTCCTATCCAATCTTTGTTCATAGCCTAGGTCGATATTTTCATAGGAGGAAATAAGAGATTTTAAGCTTTAATCTTCCATTCTGGGTTTGTTTATGTGAGTTTATCTCATGGTTTCTAGCCTTAGATAAATGGTTGCGATTGTTATATGATTATGGTTGGATTTGAAGTGTATATGGTCTCAATATGTTGGTGGATTCATTGTCTAATTGAATTAAATTTACTATTTACTGAACACCACCATATGAAATCATGAATTTCATCCAATTATACATGATTATATGCATGCATGACTGCCTATTTAGCACCTTAGATCACCAGAGATGCAACTCAGGAAGAATGAGCAAAAACAAATCGACAGAACGTCATCAAAATCGCCTGGACGTTAGCCCTGAGGAGCTAACCAGTGGGCTGGATGGTCGAACCAATGCACCAGTTTTAGCCTGAATTTGACACCCATGGTACGTTCCAATATTTCTCAATCGACCTGTTTGCTACTTTTTAGCCCAGTTGATCTCCAAAAGTTGATTGCTTTAATTTTAATACTACATTTCATACTAATTTCATTAATATTTTCCGAATTTATGATTTATGAATTTGTGAATTCATTTTGATGTTTTATACCATAGAGATTGATCTATGGACCTTAGGAGAATTACACACTTTTGATGCACGTTTTCAACCCGGATTTACAAATGATTGATTTCTAAATCCAATCATTTTATACAAGACTATTTATGTACCAATCATATATATATATGTATGTATGTATGTATGTATTCATACAAATAATTTTAGTAATATATATACTATCTATTTTCACATGCAATGGTTTTAGAAATATTTTGGAATGACAGTTTGAAAAGCTTACTTATATATAGATATTTCCATTATAAAAATATATTATAAAAGTCATTTTAAAAGGGAAATGTTTTCATAAAATTGCATGTTATCGATCGAATGAGAAATTGATTTAAACGGTTAAATAAAACGAGTGGTATGAAACGCCCGCGTTTGTTTTACCGGTTAACTCCTAGACTTGTTCGACCGAACTGTTGTTACACACAAGTGGAGTTTACTATTGTATAGTAAACGTTTGGGTAACCCATATGGTATGGGACACATGGTCATTATCTATTCGATTGCTATATAAAATTATTTAACACTTTTCGATGAGTTTATGACTTACTTTTGATGTTTATAGGACTTGTTCTTATTTGATGTTTATAGGTTTTGTACCTATCTTGATGCTTATAGGACTTGTTCCTATTCAATGTTTATAGGTATCGTACCTATCTTCGAGTTCATAGGTTTTACACCTATTTCGATGTTTATAGTTCTCATACCCATCTTGATGTTTATAGACGTATATGTGTATCTTGGAGTTACATTCATGTAGGTGAATTTATTTCACTAATCTTGGAGTTTGACGCCCCCTCCTTTATTGTGATATTTCTGGATTTTCGTTTGTGAGATTTCTGGATTTGATATTGTGAATTATTACCAAATCATTTCGAGGATTTGTCGCTTTTAAGAAGCTATCTTGAGTTTTAATTTTTGGTGATTTGAAGTTATTAATGCATGTTTGATATTTGATGATATATGACTATATTTGAGATCTAGTTCACTTTATCTATCATTCAATTTTGCTAACACATTTATATTAGTCTAGACTAATCCGCTGATTATTTTTATAATACGCGAGTCAGACCGAGATGTTTTTAGGTCATTCAGCTTGAGGTTTTAGAGTCGATGTCCTATCAGTTATCTAGTAGCTTACTTTTGTCAGCATATGTATATATTTGACATCATGTTGTATCTTATGTTGAAATTAGACTCCTTTTGTGTACATATTCATGTCTTTTGAGATGTAGTACTTTGTATATATGCAGTCTACATTGAGTATCTATTTTGTGTCGGTTCAGACTTGTATCTATTATATTCCGCTATGACTGATCTATGATTCTATGATATGTATATTATTATATGTTGTTCTGAATTTTTACTATAGCCACCATAGTTTTGTTTTAAGCCTGAATTGTATACGTCAATTCCACTTGATTCAAGTAATATATAGCATATTAATTGACGCATCAATGCTCGCTTAAATTAAATTCATGGGTGGTCGCTCCTAACCAGCCCTATTTCTACACTAGCCGACAATATTACTTTGTAATATTCTTTGTTTATGTGGGTCTCGGGGTGGGGCATCACAACTTGGTATCAGAGATGAGTTCAGAACAAAATATGATATTATAGATGCAACTCTTGGCCTAGGTAAATCTTAGAGACCATCCTTTAGGGATTCTTGAGGTACATAATAGGAATCATTCCCTTAGAATAAGAAGTGTCTTTTGGGATTTTAGGAACATTTCCTTTGTTTCCACTCTTTAATGTTCCTATTATAGAATCATGTGATTCATAAGCAATCTTTGATCCAATCTTACCCATTCTGGAAATGTAGTTGGCTGGTGGTTGAGTTACTCG
This sequence comes from Allium fistulosum, assembly GCA_030737815.1. NCBI lineage: Eukaryota > Viridiplantae > Streptophyta > Magnoliopsida > Asparagales > Amaryllidaceae > Allium > Allium fistulosum. Next base: position 918,438,100 of record CM060901.1, on the reverse strand, counting down.
TTCTAGCATTGGGCAAACTAACGAGCCCAGTTAAGATGCAGTACTTTGTCCGTTCAGCAGATTATGAAGTTTGTTGTCGATCTTTTTATAATCAGAATCATGCAGTGGAAGCAGATGGATGCTTCCGATGCGTACATTATCCAATAGGTTTATGATTAAATTGATTGGTTAATTGGATGTTTGTTTACATAGGATTCTTAGTGTTAATTCTAATTCAATTAAAATTATCCTTTGATACTCAGAATTCTAATTGAAGATTAATAATTGAGTCTTGCGGTATTTTCGTATTGGAAATCACCGCAGGAGATATTGAATTTCTTGGATATAAAATAACTAAGGATCATTCTTGTAGTTATATGAATATTGATTAATTGGAAATGGAGATAAGTTTGGTATTTGATTACAAATTAACCAAAAATAATAAATAATTTATTATTTACTCTAATCCAAGAGTTTGATTAAGAATTGTTTTAATGAAATCATCGCCAAATTAGAATTACCATCCTATAAGTTTATATAAGATGTTTAATGGCGACGATTATAAATTTGTTATTATATGCATTAATTCGAGTATGGATAAAGACAGAAATATTCCCTACTTGAAAAGAGAAAGTTGAAGCACATATTTATGGGTGTTAAATTGCCTGTTGGATGCTTTAAGGATTTTGGTTGGGGATGTCTGGCCAACGCACTTTATAGGGATTCGTAAACGTTCAAATGAGACAATTGGACATGCACATTTATTAAAGTAAGTGTTTTGGAAAATCATATTTTTGGAAATATGTTAATTCAAGGAAGAATTAAAATATTCTTGAAAACTAATGTGGTTTAAAATAAAATGATATTTGAAAGATACATACGAAGGTATGCACATAAGTATATGTTAAAGTTTTGGAAATATAAAGGTATTTCTATATTGTAAAAGGAATAGAATTATCAATCAAGATAAATTATACGAGTAATAATTTAGTAATGGGCTTAAATGCTTTATCATAGAATACGCCGAGAACAATGGCAAGGCGATGTCGATTCTTTTATCAACACCGCAGCCAATGGTTAAGGCTATTTGTTTAGAATAATGGAGTGGTAACATTATGTGTTATTTATAACATTTGAGAATTGTTTCAAGATTTGCTCTTAAAAGTGAATTTGATATAATGCTTTAGATAGGCTATGACAAAACAATTATAATCTAAGTAAAAACACATAAGTGTAAATACATAAATAACTTAATCAAAAAAGCTAACTAGAAGAAAATTTTGAATGTTAAAAGGTGGCAAGCTTTTTGAGCTTAGAAATAAGCTTAAGTTGAATAAAATGTGAGTTTGATATTCCATCTCTAATTGTAATTGGAAAAACAAATTGTGGAAATGTTATTAGGATTAGTCATCTTTTGAATACTAATTCTGGTATCAAAAGATGTTTTTGGTAATGCTTTATGGAACATGTGTTATGTATATTGACCCACTATCTAAAATTGTTATTGGGAAAATAACTATTTAAACTAACTAGATAAAGGTTTCAAAGTACCAAGAGAATTATAATGATAACTTATATAAGTGACTTTGGAATATGGTTTGGGAACTATAAATATTTTAATAAGAATTTGGAATGACTAAATATTTTTAAATTGAAAGTGAAAATTTGGATTATTTTAGCTAAAGATAAATATATATGTATAGTTGAGGAATAAATGATTTTATCAATTTTAAATGGGAAGTTTGGAACAAAATATTTACAGATAAAGCATTTTTCGAAATCATTTCATATATGATATGATTATATCTATTTGTTTTCAAACTATAAACTTTTGTTGGATCTCTAAACTATAAACTCAAAAAGTGAATGTTTTGAGAGCCTTTGTTCTATAATATAGGGAGTACTAATAATCGATTTAGTGCTACCGATTGGTTTAAATGCTCTCAGTTAATGCTTCATCGAATATTGTACAACACATTGAATATAATGTTTGAGTGGAACTTACTAGCCCATTAGTGAATACTCGAATTTAACCGGGTAGTATGAGATGCCTTGGTTAAATTCTTATGAGTGCTATTAGGAAGTATTTAACACTTCAGGGTTGTATTCTCTTTTGGTATTCGGTGGGACTGATAGATTCTTAAAAGAATATAGTCCAATTTTTCTATTGGTATTTGTAACAAGTGATATTTACTAGATTCTAGTAAATACTTGAATTTCACCAAGCGGTATGGGATGTTTTGGTCAAATTCTGATGATTACTAAAAGTGATAGTATTTGACACTTTAGAGTTTGCTATCTTTTGGCGTTCGGTGGGACCGATAGATCCTTAAGAGGTATACTCATGGATTTCTTTGCAATCATAAATATAAAATATTGGGATTTCTTCAGTAAAGAATAATCTTCATATTGAAATAAATTTATAGTGTAAGACTATTAAAGAAATTTAGTTAAATAACATGAATAATTTGAAATAGGTTATATAATTTGAGCCTTTCAAATTAAAAACCAATTGAAATTTGAATTGAGATAGAAATGAGTAAAAAAAAGTTTGAAAAGAAAACAATTTGTATTTGGGGTTTGTGTGAAATTAAAAAATTCCTTTGAGAAAGAATTTCATAATGAGATAAATTTATATTATGAATCTTGGAACTTAAATAAGAAGATACCCTATAATTAATCTACAACTCCTGGCTATGCTTTAGAATATCGAGAATGTTAAGTATTTTGAATAGAGAAAATACTTTAAGTAAATTGAGATGTGAAAATTAAGAATCTATTTTTCGGTTATGACCTTTGTTTGATTGAATGAAATTAAATTTAAAAAAAAATTATCCTTTAAACAAGTTATCAGAGTATACTATAGTGCAATCTTAGAATGTGATAACTAAGAAATTTCTGGAAGTAGATATTATAGAAATTTGTGGAGAACTCAAAGCAATCATTTGAGTTTATCTCAAATAAGTAATAAACAAAAACTGAAATTTTGATGTGATAAAATCTTAAAAATCTATCCAATTATTGCATTCTTGACTTTGGTAGCGCTAGGAAGATCGCATCTACCTTGATTAAATTTCCTCATTATTGATAATTTATAATCCGATATCGGCATGGCTCTTTTCAAGACTTTATCTAGGGATTATATCAATCACTCTCTTGTTAGCTTAAGTCAGGGAAAGATAGTAATCTTAAGTCCCGACTCTATTTGTGAATTTTTTAGAAAGATCTTGGAAACTTTTGTTGAAGATCGAATCTCTATTCGTGTTTCTTTCTCGTTGAATGACTGGTATTTCAGTCAATTGGGATAATAACTCTTTGATACATATGGGACCATCGAGCATAGTGGTCATATTGCTTATCTAGTTTTTTTACCTGTCTAGTTTTCTGGCATTATGGTGTCCTTCATGTGTTTCAGCCTTAGAGACACATTAGGAATTTTTATTTTATTCTTTAGTGTTGCACTTGAAATCCCTCAAAATATAACTTATAAATAGTACTCTATTTGTTTTGTCGCGTCGAAGGTTAAACACCTTCGAAATAAAGATGTTCTGCTCGTTAAAGTCCAATGGTCTAGCAATCCAAAGGATTATTCATGGGAGACTGGAGGGTCCGTCGAGCGAATGCATCCAGAAATCCTTTCTCGTGCTCATTAGTGGTGAGACTCTTTTTTTGAATTATTTCGTGCTTATGATTTTATCCTCTTTAGATGCATCGTTGAATTTCTATTGACTTTTCCTTAAGAAATTGCAGGGAGCAATTTTTATAAGGGTGGAGTTTGCAACAACATCTGTCGAGATTACCTAGAATCTAAATTTAAAATATGATTTAACTAACTAATTGAATGAATTTAGGGAATTTGTAAATTATTGTATTTCCAACTTAAAATGGATTTGGAGTTTAATAAATTGGAATTTAATGAATTTTCTTTTTATGCTATTTAAATCTTATATTTAATTATATAAGAATAATTTTGAGAAAATGAATAAATAAATTGTATGAAAACAATTTCACTGGTTGAAATATGGTTGTTAATGGTTCATTTTATTAAAAATACGGAGATTGACATTTTGTTTTATATGTTGTAATTAATTTTGATAAAATATTTCAATATTAATGAAAAGTGAGATTTTGACATATTATTCATATTGTGGAAATTTTCGAAATAATTGTTAGTTAAATTAGAACATTATTTTAATTAAATAAGTATTTATAAAGTGTTAAAATGATACACAACAAATTTGCCACACTTTGGTTTTGAAAGAATTAGCAACACTTGGCTAATGGATCCACATTCTTTACCCACTTAGCCCAAAACAAAAGAGATAGAAATGAGAGAACATACGTATATCGTTTCTCACTTCTTATTTTTTTTCTCCAAACCAGGAACTCAAATATACTCTAAGTACAAAAACCATAAATCCCTGAATTTGCTTATCAAAGAGTGAAATCAAAGGGCTTTCAATCTATTTTTATGTGTTTTGATAAAAGGTAATCTCCTCTATCTATCTATGCATTAATTTAATGTTTTATTTCAGTATTAATTTCTAAAATTGATCATTCCTATCCAATCTTTGTTTATGGCCTAGGTTGATATTGTCATTGGAGGAAATATGAGACTCTAAGCTCTAATCTTCCATTTTGGGTTTTTTTATCTCACGATTTTTAGCCTTAGATAAATGGTTGCGACTGTTATATGATTATGGTTGAATTTAAAGTGTATATGATCTCAATATGTTGATGGATTCATTGTCTAATTGAATTGAATTTGCTGTTTGCTAAAAACCACCATATGAAATCATGAATTTCATTCAATTATACATGCTTATATGCATGCACGACCGCCTATTCAGTTCCTTAGATCATTAGAGAAGCAACATAAGAAGAATAAGTGATAACGAATCGACGGAAGGTCGCCGGAATCGCCTGGACGTCAGCTTAGGCGAGCCAACCGGTTGGTCGAACCGGTGCACCGGTTGTTGCTTTAACCTGACATCCATGGCATATTCCAGTATTTCCTGATCGACCCGTTTGTCACTTGTTTGCCCAGTAGATCAGAAGTTGATTGCCTAATTTCAATACTGCATTTCATATCACTTTTATTGATATTTTCCAGATTCGTGATTTATGAATTGTTGAATTCATTTTGACGTTTTATTCCATAGAGATTGTTCTATGGGTCTTGGGAGAATTACACACTTTTGATGCACGGTTTCATCCCGAATTTAAAAATGATTGATTTCTAAATCCGATCCTTTTATATAAGACTATTTAAGTGCCAATCTAATATGTGTATATATATACTCATACAAAGAATTTTAGTAATATATATATACACTATCTATTTTCATATGCAATGGTTTTAGAAATGTTTTGGAATGATAGTTTGAAAAGCTACTTGTATATATATACACACACGTATGTATATATATTTCCATCATAAACAAATATTCTAAAAGTGGTTTTATAAGGGAAATGTTTTCATAAAATTGCACGCTATCGATTGAATGAGAAATTGATTTAAATGGTTAAAAAAAGAGTGGTATGGAACGCTCGCATTTGTTTTACCGATTAACTCCTGGACTTGGACGACCAAACCATTGTTACACACGATTGGAGTTTACTATTGTATAGTAAATTTTTGGGTAAACCCGTGTGGTATAGGGCACATGGTCTTTAACTATTCCATTGCTATATAAAGGTATTTAACGCTTTTCGACCAATTTATAACTCGTCTTTGATGTTTATAGGACTTGTTCCTATTTGATGCTTATAGGTTTAGTACCTATCTTGATGTTTATAGGACTTGTTCCTATTCGATGTTTATAGGTTTAGTACCTATCTTGATGTTAATAGGACTTGTTCCTATTCGATGTTTATAGGTTTTCGTACCTATCTTAGAGTTTGTTAATCCAAAAAATGGATCAACACCTTGGATTGAGTGTGAAAGCCTTACAAAGCAATAATATAGAAAATAAATGTAAAAAAGCAGAAATAATAAAAAGACAGGATGATTTTTATAGTGGTTTGGCTGTTAATGAAGCCTACGTCCACTTTATAACTTTCTATTAACTGACTGCTGTTACAAGTTGAATCGGATTACAATATGGTTGAATCTTCTATGTTAGATCAAGTCACAAGTTCATGAGCTCATTGAAGAATCACAGTGAACCCCTAGATGACTATTGTGTAGGAGGAGAAGAGTGAAGAATAATCTCTCCAGAGTTCCAGCAGCCAGTCCAAAAAATCCACTTTATGTTGCAGGTAGGATTGTATTTATAGGCACAGGAGAGCAATTGGGCTAGGTCGCTTTGCTTGAAGCCTACACTTGATGATACAAAAGTTCTTTGAAAATTTCATAATGATCCAATATAATGTGATGGATCGCTAGCGATCCATGTACTTAGGAGATATTTGGGCTTCTTCCTTTGGGTTGCATTCCCTGTCTTATGTAGGTGCTCTCCATGTAATTTCATAGCCAGTTTCCTTATTTTGATGATGATTCATGCACATGATGGATTGAACTATGACTAGAATCAGATGGGTCTTCGCTTCTCAAACTAGGTTGCTTGGAAGGCTATGAAACATGGCAAACATACTTAGAAGAGATATTAATTCATGATGCAAGAGGCTTGAACAACCCATGAAGCTTCCTTATGGCTCGCTAGCGATCCATGGGTGATGGATCACTAGCAATACATCCCCTTAGTGGATTTTTTTTGTAATTCTTCTTGAGTTCTTTTGGCTTGTTCTTTTGGATACCTTGTTCAAGTTTTAAGTCATTCTGGCATAGTCCTTAAGTTCTAACTCCTATTAAATTCTGCTGGGTCAAAAACCCGTTTAACATTTGCCCTTCAGAGTATCTTTCATTGGAAACAAAGTGTGCTTTGGAACTGGTCGTCCTTGAATTCCTGTTCCATAAAATCTAGTCAATAGTATTAGGCTTACCGTGAAGTATTGTTTTTGACGTTTCAATTTTTGTTGGGTTTGGGATGTGGATCATCATTATTCATGGAAATATATCAATTTTGACTCTGTAATTTTCAAAGTGTTTACGAACGGCAAGGGGGTTGAGTTTGAAAAGTTTGAGCGAAAATTAACGTGAGATGATGGATCGCTAGTGATCCATAGGTGATGGATCACTAGCGGTCCAATCACTTTGATTATTTTCGCTGAAATCTTTCCTATTTAGTACTATCTTCGAGCCGACCCTTCTTACTTTTCCTCACTTTCTTTTCTTGCGACCCAAACCAACCATGACCTAACAGCTTTTGCCGCCATTGTCGTTGATCTCTACTACCATAGCCTACTACCACCGACCTCACCTACCTCTGCCATCACCCTGAGCCAAACCCTAGCACTAGAATCACTGCCTGCTTGGATCGCTGTCGACCTTGCAAACTGCTAACCCTAACTTGGATCGCCATGAACCCAAAATCGAATCCGTTTGCCTTCGATCCAAGGTTGGACGTGGTTATCGTATTGGGTGTGGTTGCCGGTGAATTTGAGGCCGATTGAGGAGAATGGTGAACAAAGTGGGTTGATTGCAATTTATTGGAGGTAGATAATGGATTTGTGTCTTGCACTTGACGCATTCTGTTATCTTCGTCCAGTAAATCAAAATAGACTAGTTCATAGCCTCGATGGTTCTGACAAGGCAGTTTTCTATGGCCTTGATCATCGTGGATTAATCTTACTATTGCATGCTCAGTGTACCTGAGAATAGAAGGAGCTTTCCGTGTCGCATTGGACAACGAATCCGTATCGATCGTTGACCGATAATGGGTAAGTGTGGGAGGAATAACTTCAATGAATAATATGAAAAGCGTTTTCCTTTTTTTGCTACCAGTGAACTATCTATACAGGATAGAGCATTCGTGTTGTTCAGGACATCGAACCTATCTCACATAGATAACACGCTACACTCGCCCCAGTCAACGCTTTGAATTTGATGAGTTGGCACAAGTCAACATCTTTTCAGAATTCAAGCGTTAAACATATGGGGATTTCTAATTAAAAATAGGTTACCTGACCATGTTGGATACAAGTTCTGTTATATAGAATGAAGCATCTATCATCTCGACGTAAATCCAGTGGAGGAAGCCCTATACTTTCAAAAGCAGAATCGACATCAGTTATTCCTTCGCAAACAATTCCAAGAACCCCTACTTCTTCGGCACCACAGGCTCAATATGGCCAATTGGTGTCGATTAGTCCAGTCATCAATCGAACTCCTCCAAACTTTAGAGTTTTACTTAACCCTTCGGAGAGAGCTTCTACTATCATTTATATTAAAGTTCTGCACAATATTTGTCTACAGCATGGTATTTTGGATGACAATGTACGCCTTCCATTGAAAAATGAGTTTGCACACTTGCTACCTTCGAGGTACACCGCCTGTCATCGGTACATGTGCTTGAATGGTGCAGTTCCCCATTCAACCATTTCTTGAGAGAAACTCTTTTGAATTTAGTAATAGCCCTATTTTAGATTCATGCCAATGGTTATGCAATTTTGACTTGTATTCATGTTTTGTTTATGAGGGCATTCAATTGTGCCCTAAGCTTCAACGAATTGAGACACTTCCTTTCATTAAAGAAGAGAGAAGAATGTCTGTCTCTTGTGGTTATTGAGGCTCAAAGAAATCGCAAAATCATGCTACAACTCCAAAACAACTTATCCCAGTTCAAGGCCCAACATTTCTTCGTTAGATGTCCCAAAGGGCTTAGTCGTCTTTGGACGATAGGGGGTAAGATTTCTCCTCTCTCGTTAAGACTTATTAAGATGGTGCGAGTTTTAATAAAATGAATGCTTCTTACAGTCATTCCGAGGAAAAATAAAGATCCAGCACGAAACTTTATCTTCCATAATCTAAAGGCCATAGATGCTAGAGAGAGATCGATCAATCTTTTGCTGACGGACGAGAATTTGCATCGGTATGGATTGTTACATCCTGAGAGGTCTGTCGCCGTTGTTGAGGTTCCATCCCGTACCCATTCTAGGATTAGAACATGCTCCACTTCTTCATCACACTATTCCGAAGAGAGCAGTCTACAAAGGATAAGAAGGTCCATTCGGTGGATCAAATGGGTAAATTCATGAAGAAAAGGGTGTTGTGACTAGAGTTGTTAGTCCAGACAGGATGCCACCGATCTTGGAGGAAGGGGAAGAGGATTTCAAACAACGAGACGACAAGGCTGTAGTAATCGTAAAAAAAGAGGAAGGTGAAATTGAGAGCGGAAGTGACAATGACCCTTCCTCTAGCGATGGGGAGTTTGATGCGCGTTCCACCAAAGAAGATCTCGAATCAGGTGATGAAACTCCAGGAATTAGTCCCATTCTCCCGGACTCACCTCCTCAAGAGGTTATTGCTAAAGATACTCCCCAATAACTGAACAACTTTATGGTTCTCCACCTAAGGAAACCGATAACAACTTTGGGGACTTGAGCAACGTTTATGTGGACATTGTAGAACTCATGGGAGATGATTTTGAGTCTAAGGGATTGTCTCCTTACTCCGGTCATGTTGTTTCCAGAATTAACCCGACTCCCACTGTAGTCGCTTCCCAACCCAATTTGTGAAATCTTTTTAGGGCGCCTACGACATGTTACATACTTCACTAGGGTCACGTATACTCATTATGTATTATTTGAGCTTATTTTCTACTTCTAAAGTTACTCCATTTTTCTTATATTAAGTACTATAGAAAATTATGGACTTTATGAAGATCTTGAACAATTACAGATGCACAACATGGGTCGAAACAGACTTTAAGCCTCCAGCAACCCCGAGAAACTGAGGAAGAATGGAGGAGTAGAAAAGATTGGGAAGCTGAAGCTCGTCGTTGGGATGATAGAGATCGAGGCAGAGTTCATAGTGGTGGCTATGAGAAGAGGAAGGCTCCCGATGATCTGGAAGAACCATCCAAAAAGTTGAAGTTTATCGTGATCATCGTCCTTTCGAGCACCATACATCTTCCCCGGCTCTAGTTTCTATCAGAATTAAGGTTTCGTCTTCTACTATTCAGGTCGCTCCATCAATCCAGACGCCATCAACTCATGTTGTGCCTGCTTCTAGTTTTTCATGCCCTCGTAGAAGACCTGTTTATATTCTCCCATCTAGTCCACTTAGACTTGAAGCTGTGTTCCCTAGATGGTTCCTAAAGGGAGTTAAATTCGATTGTGACTTACGTCAGATTCATAAAGATTCTTATGTATCTCATGTATAGGCGATTCAGAGCAACTTGGATCAAGCTGAAGGACGGGAGAAATTATGTAAGCGTCTGGCGGACAAAAATTGTAACAACTATCAAAAGATTCTTTCTTTCGAGTCAGAAAAGGATGACTACGAAAGGATGCTGACAGAACGTGACACACCATAATTGATCAACTGACAAAAGAGAGAGATGCTGCCATTCGAGATAGTAAGAGCAACGCTATTGTGCTAAAGGAATTGAAGGAGGCTCATGCTAAAATTGAAATCGTGTTTAGAGATGAAATCAAGAAAGCCCATGCTGATGAAGTCAAGCTTAAAAAGGTGCTTAAAACTTGAGATGAAATCATCGAAGCTCAAAAGAGAACCATTGTCGGTTATGATAAAACTGTCGAAGCTCATAAGAAATCAATTGTTGATTACGTGGGAATGGTGGAATCTCGAGATAAGATCATCTCCATCAAGGCTCAAGTGATAGCTTAGCTTCGACAAAAAGTTGAGCAACTCGACGTTGAAAAGACTATAGTCAAAGTTGAGAAAGCCATTGTGACGGCAGACTACTTGGAGCTGTAGGATACCTTCAAAAGGAAGATGGCAAAGATGGATAACACCATCTTGAACTTCTACACCAACTCTATGTTGCATCAGGACAGCCTCTGTTATCTGGTCCGTAAATTCCCGTGTATTGTTGCTGTGGTTTGGGAAGAAATCCTAGGCCGTTTACGAGAAGATGGGAATGTGTACACTGAATAAGAGATAGAGGATGCCTATCTGAATGAAGAATCAAAAAGGGCTATTGTAGAGGGCTGAGAGATTATTAGAGTTGAAAGGGAGCAAGAAGCCGCCATTGCTGGCACAGCTGCTGCTGCTAAAGCACTATTAGAGCCTTTCAGTTCTGGGCCTGGCAAATTGTCCAAGCAACTTCTTGATCATACAGAAATCATTTTCGACCGGTACTGCTTTGTTATCCGTCCCTTCAGCACCTATCTCCAAAGCCTCGGGATGTCCTGAAACTTTGCCTAAGATCTTGCAGCCTTCTAAAGAAGGAAACAGTGGGGAGTACGAGGTTGAGATTCACGGTCACACTTCTGATGCAGGTAACTTTCTTGTTTCTCCCGAGTTTGAGGACTTCTAGCTCACCCTGCAAGACCAAGATGAACCGAATGCTTTCCTTTTTAATCTTATAGATCCGTCTTCTTTGCCTGTCAAACTGGCAATTTCTCTAATCCCGGTGCATACTACTATCTCGACTGCTTCAACGCTTGTTTCTATGGCTGCTTTAATCACCACACCCGTGTCTATCTTGCAAGCACGACCGAAATCTGAGAAGATCGATGTGTTGCATGACCTGGACGCCCCCTCGGTATCTCTAGAGGGCGATTTAACAGCAGCTGACACTTGAGAGAAGACAGACCAAGCTAGCTAGCCAGGTAAAAATGAGCAGCAGATGGTGGTAGTTAAGAAGGAGAAGGTAGAGGAGAGAAAGTCTTCAAGGAGCTCCCGCAAGTACCGCAAGCGCAAGGCCAAGGGGAGTCTTCCGAGGGGGTCAAATAACAAGAAGGAGACATGGGCATAAAGCCTATAATCGATATCTCTGGTAGCGATACAACTCCCAGTGGGGATGCCGAGGGGAAGAAGAAACTTCTAACCAAAGGAGGGAAAGGAAGTAATGGAAAGAAGCACTGACGGGCTCGAGTGACAGTGGAGCCGGATTTTGTAGCATTTTGATTTTTTCAACATGTATTTTGTACAAGTGCAGAGTCTGCACTTATCACTTTTGTTTTTGTAGCATCTGTACTATTCTTTTTGTTAGCCGATATTGTGTGGGTATGACCCCCACATTTTCACTTTGTATAGAAAATGTTATGAGAAATGAAAAGATTAATGTTTCTACTCATGTCACTTCTATGTTCTTTCTTATTTATCATGTACTTAGCTTGTTTTTATACCACTTATGTGTGTACATGATGTGATTGCTTGTTCTGAAATTTCTATACTTCATATTGTTGTGCCGTATTTTGTGGTATACATGTTTTTATTTCTATGATTTCACGCATTATGTATGCATTTTTTCACCTTTACAACTAGATCTGTTGTGATTGCCAAAATTCTTTGTTCAGCATAATAGGACTATGGAGTAGCTTTCCTTTCAACTAAGTGGTGGTGTGTGTACACCCCTTACTTTACAGGGTTGTTTACTCCGAACACTTGACAAATGACCAGTTGTTTCGAGCGATTCCTCTGATGTCTATAGCCAAATTTACTTTGCGGTTCCTATCTTCAGGAACTTGCCACTCGAATGTCAACGATTAGAATTCTTTGGTGGTTTCTAGTTTTGTGATATTGCTGGACTCATGTCGATTCTTTCGATAGTAGGAGTTGATCCTGGCTAGTCCTACAACAGATAAATTTCTCGATGTTGTCAGGACAATACTAGTACTTAGAAAATCTTAACGGTTTGCTGATGATGCAGCAGGAACATCAAGCAGCGCTTGCGGAGCTTATGAAATGCGCAAATTTTATGAATGTGCGGCTTACTAAATGCGCTACTTTTGAAAGTGCGCGGCTTTTGGGAGTGCGCAACTTACAAAATTCATGGCTTTTTCGAGTGTGCAGCTTTTGAGAGTGCACGACTTACAAAATGCACGACTTTTGAGTTTGATTCGATTTACTTTCGTCGACTTGGTGAATAGGTGGAGGGTACTTGGGTGTGGTTTCACTTTCCCAAGGAACTAATGAATGATTTTGAGTCAGTTTACTTTCATTGAATTGGCGAGTAATATATATGAACACGGTTTTATTGGTTCAAGAAACTATAGAGATTTCATTGATAAAACAGAAAGTAGAGTAAGTTCTACCTATTTACAATGCCCCTAGTGTAGTCGGACAGATTATTTGCAAAAATAGGAAATACATAGATAAAGGCTAAATAAAGTAATGCCGTAGCGAGTCATTGTTCCATGTACGGGGAATCTGATTTCCATCGACTGTGGCCGGCTTGAAAGTGCCATCTCCGAGCTTTTGCCCGATTGCCCAAGGCCCTTCCCAGTTTGGTCCAAATGTTCCTGTAGTCGGATAAATTTATTTTAGGATGAGATCTCCCACTTCGAAAGTATGGTTATGGACCTTGGAGTTGAAGTGCCATATTACCCTTTTCTGGTGAGTCGTGGTCCTTAGCTCGGCCTCCTCCCGTTTCTCGTTAATTAGATCAAGTGACTCGAGCAGGAGCTGCTCCTTATCTTTTTAATTAAAGTGTCGTTTCCGATGGGAGGTAACTTCCAATTCAACCGGGATCATTGCTTCAGATCCGTATACAAGGGCAAATTGTGAGTGTCCGGTTGCTGACTTGTACGTCGTCCGGTAAGCCCATAGTGCAAGTTGGAGTTCACCAATCCAATTTCCTTTGACTTTCATCAGCCGTTTCTTGATGGCGGACTTAATGATTTTGTTCACCACCTACACTTGGCCATTTGCTTGAGGGTGTTCCACTGCGTAAAAACTCTTTTTAATGCAAAAATGATTGCAAAAGTCCTTGAATTCAGCGCTTTGGAATTGAGTTCCGTTATCTGTGATGATTTTTTGTGGCACTCTAAACCTGCAAGTAATATTTTTAATGACAAAGTTAATTACTTTCTTAGTGGTAATAGTAGCCAGCATTCCACTTCGACCCATTTTGTGAAGTAATCAACAGCAACGATATCATGTTTGGCTCCACCTTTTGCAACGGTGAGCATGCCGATCGGGTTAATTCCCCAGACAACGAACGACCAAGGACCAACCATTGGCGTAAGTTCTATGGATGGAGTTCTTTGTATTTTAGCAAATTTTTGGCATTGCACACATCGACTGGCGTAGTCCGTCGCATCACGGTTGATGGATGGCTAGAAGTAACCGTATGGGAGGATCTTCTTTGCTAGAGTCTGCCCTACAACGTGGTTTCCACAATCGCCTTCATGGACTTCCCTGAGGATCCTTTTGGCTTCACAATTGGCTACACATCTGAGTAGGGGAGTAGAGAATCCCCTCATGTAAAAGATTCCATCCTTTAAGATGAACGGTGGTGCTTTCTGGAGTAGCTTCTTTCGCTCGTTTCGATCCCTTAGGAGTGTACCTTTAATAAGGTAATCTTTGATCGGGCCATCCATGATTCCTCTTCCTCTACGGTTTCCATAATTTAATCGATATCCATATCGTTTATGCTGGGTGATGTAAGCGTTTCAACTGGGGCCAGTCCCATTGATTGAGCATCTCTAAAACTGGCTAGTTTGCTCGATGTTCTACAGCAATTCCCGCTCTTTCGATAGGTAGAGGGCGAGGTTGCCCCTTGCTTGGTACTTCTCTTTCACTTGGAAGATGACTAGCTGAGAATCGTTGTAGATATGCACAGCTTTTATTCCTAATTCTTTAACGTTTTTTAATCCTGCCATCAAAGCCTCATATTCTGCTTCATTGTTGGTGGCAGGAAATTTCAGTCTTAGAGTTTAGCAAACAGATCTTCCTTCGGGGGTTTTCAGTACTACCCCTGCACCTGACAGGATTAATTTGATGCACCATCAATAAATAACGTCCACTGTGGCACCATATCCGAAGTGCTTTCTTCTTCACCGTCCCTCTTAGTAAATTCGATGATGAAATCTACCAGTGCCTGTCCGTTGATAGCTCTTCGAGGGTGATAAGTGATTTCATATTGACTTAACTCAATGTTCCATTTCAGAAGTCGACCTAATGTCTCTGGGAGATATAGTACTTGTTTTAGAGGTTGATCCGTCAAAACCCTGATTAAATGAGCCTGGAAGTATGGTCGTAGTTTCCTCGACGTGATCAACATGCAATAGGCAAGTTTTTCCAAATTTGGGTAATTCTTTTCAGCTCTAGTGAACCACTTGCTGATGTAGTAGACATGTCGCTGGACCTTAGCCTTTTCACGTACTAATGCTGCACACAGAGCATGGGTCGACACAGCGAGATAAACGAATAAATCTTCCCCATGTATTGGCTTGGATAAGACCGGCGGGGTTTCCATATGATAGAGTAATTCTTCAAAGGCCGACTATCTAGCTTCGTTCCATTCGAAATTCTTCTTTCCCTTCTTCAATGCATCAAAGAATGGTATGTATTTGTCCGCCGCTAGGGAAATGAATCGGCTCAGCGTTGCAATATTTCCATTTAGACTTTGTAATTCCTTTTTGATCGTGGGGTCTTTGACGTTCCTTAGGGCGGTAATCTGTTCTGGATTAGCTTTAATGCCCCTTGAATTCATGATGAAACCAAGGAATTTTCCAGAAGTAACACTGAAAGAGCATTTCAACGGGTTGAGCTTCATTCCATATTTCCATAATATTTCAAACATCTCTGCAAGATTGTCTAAGTGACTCTCTTATACGCATGATTTGACAAGCATGTCATCCACATATTCTTCCATTGTTTTCCTGATCTGATCTTTGAACATTGTGTTTACCAGTCGTTGGTAGATTGCCAATACATTCTTTAGTCCGAAGGGCATGACTCGATAAAATTATAATCCAAGGTCAGTAATGAAACTAGTATTCTCATGATCGGGTTCATGCATCATGATTTGGTTATATCCTGAGTAGGCATGCATAAACAATAGTAGCTCGTGGCCCGCCATGGCGTCAACAAGCTGATCAATCTTGGGCAATGGAAACCTATCCTTTTGGTAGCCTTTGTTCAAATCTATGTAGTCAATGCAAGTCTACCACTTCCCATTGGATTCTTTACCAAAACCGGATTTGATACCCATACGGGATAGGTTGCGCCGTGGATGAAGCCGTTTTCCAACGGCTTATCCACTTCCTCTCTTAGTGCAGCAGACCATTTCGGTCTCAGGGTGTGCCTCTTCTACCTCACTGGAGTGTACTTGGGATGGATATCAAGTGCGTGACATGCTATCTTTGGCGATATCCCACACATATCGGAATGCGTCCAAGCGAACACATCCAAATTGGCGCCAAGAAACTTGACTAATTCTTGTCATGTCTTGGTTCCAAGATGTGATCCTATTTTTAGTACTCGTATCGGGTCATCCATGTTTACAGGGACATGCACCATAATCTCTGTCGGTGCTGCATGTTCCTCCCTTGATCTCTTCTTTCTAGGGTCCATAGCCTTATCGAATCGGCTGTGGTCCCCAAGCCAGGGGCGGTTCTGTATTTGCTATGCTGACAGTTCACGACTGTGGAGAATTTTCTCCACATTCTTCCCCTTTTCTTTCTTTCTTATTTTATGCAATTCAGCGATGTCGCATTCGCTTACGACACTCTGGCCTCCATTTATCACTCCAACTCCGTTTTCCTTAGGGAATTTCATAGTGAGACACCAGTGTGCCGGGATAATTCAGAAATCAGCGAGGGTCGGCCATCCCAAGAATGCATTATAGCCCGAGATCTTGTCAATTATCACAAAGGTTTGGGTGAGTACCACTCTCCGATCTCTTATTTCGAGTTCAATAGGCAGATCGATTGTGCTAATCGGCACACAGAGACATCCATCATGTTAAGCTTCATTTGGTCAAACATATGTCAAAAAAGAATGTTTACTGATCCTCTAGTATCAACCAACACCCGACGTACGACAGCGGGTCCGATTCCTTACGTTACTGTGATCACTATAGTTTTGACTAACATTATTTAGGACATTTGATTAGCTAAATTAAATGAAATAATGTAAATGGTAAGGGATTGAGATTTGAATAATTTAAGATAGCCTTGCCTTAATTAACCTATAAGCCAAAGAGAATTTAAAATGAAATAAGTAAGAGGAACAAGATAAAGGCAAAATAGGAATAAACTAAGTTCTTATAACCTAAACCCTTCTTACTTTCACTCCTTATCCATTCTAAACATTTGCAAACAAAACTAAGTACATTCAAAGCTTGGCCAGCCACAATTGAGGGAAAACAAAAGGGAAGATAAGCAAGAATTCAAGTAGGAAGCTTAATCAACTCAATTCAAGAGAAAATATCAACCTCCTTAACAACAAGCTAAGGTGGATAATAGATTACATATCATTTTTATTGTTTTTGGTTTCTAGATGAGATCCGAATTTATTTTGCAAGTAAAATGCCATGATTTGATTGTCTAAATGGATATATAAGCTTATTGATGATTTATGGTTCTTTATACAGATTTTATGATAAGCTTTGATTTGAAAAACCTATTAAATGACATCCAAATGACTTGCGTTTTTGATATAAGGTCAAAAACATTATTTTAGAGATGGGTTTCAAGTTTCATAATTTTCTAAGTTAATATGCATTTATTATGAATTCTCTAGGAAAGAAAATAGTTAAATTGGGTTTAAATTATTTTTGGCAAATATATGATAGCCTTGGGTCAGAAATTTAAATATGTTAGAAAACATATTAAAATGATTTATGGGAATTTTTGGAGAAATTTCCTAAGTATTTTATTATGGATATAAAATTATTTAAGGTATGGGACTTAAATGTTTTATATGCTTCTAAAAGGAGAAGGGGCTAATTTGCTAAATATTTTTAATTGTTAATTACTGAATTCGGCAGCACTTTTAGAAAAAGATTTTGAAAAAGAATTGGCAACCAATTATATGTTGACAAATAAGGCATAGTTGGAAAGATATTTCTGCTTCGCCACTTACAAAAGCTACCTTTCGACCCCATACTTCTGCCCCAACCAAGTTGAAACCAATACACATGGTATTAATGCATTGGTACGTAGTGGATTGGAATTAGGCGGAAGGTATAGAATCGAAACATGCTTTCGAATGGGTAGAAGCTGCTATTTTGACTACGAATCACTTATGTTTATAAAGGAGGCTTTCGAAGGAGTTATATTAGCTTTTGACTTAGTCAAATGTGCCTTTGTTTTATCAAAAGAACTTTCAAAAGGAGTTGCCGCCTTTTTATTTTAAAGTGAAGCTTTTGAAGGGGTTTGAAACCTATGCTGCCGCATTCAACCCTTCAATTAATACTTTTGAAAGGGTACTTTTGCTTTTAAACTTTGAAGCCGCTTCTCCATGCTTTCAAAAGGGTTAGTTTCAAAACCATCCACTTTCTTTTACTTAGGAATAATGCTTTCAAAAGCATGCTTTCGCCCCAGTTGTTTTAAGACCCTTTGTTCTATTAAAAAAGATAAACCCAAAGGTTTCAAAAGGAATGGTTTTAATGGTTTCGAAACTATGTTCCACATACTTTTACTTGAACCCAATACTTTTGAATGATTTTTTCTAAGTAAGGAAGTATAAATAATGTAGGTTTCAAAGGGGAGGTACCCCAATGTTTTCGAAAGGTTTACTTGAGTCTTTAAATGGAAGGTTTCCAATGCTTTCGAAAGGCAAGTTTAAAGTATTTTGAAAAGAGGATGTCTAAGGTTTTATAAAGCTTTTGAAGGGATACTTTCAATGATTTTGAAAGGTCTATTTTTAAAGGTTTTGAAAGGTATGTTTTGGCCTTTCGGCCTAGTATTCCAAGGTAAAGCAGTTAACCTATTTTGAAAGGGGTACTTTCAATGGATTCGAAAGGGGCTGTTTAAAGTTTTTAATTAAGGGTTTTGAAGATGATATCTTGGATTTAAAACCTAATGTTTTCTAAGTTAAAGAAGGGCTTTAACTTGTTTTAAAGGGGTAGATAACCCTAATGATTTAGATTTTCATCAACATGATTTAGTGTAAAGAGTATATCATGGGAAAGATATTTGGGTGAAGCAAAGAGTACATTTTCCATGTTTAAGTATGATTTAAAGGGTTAAATCAAATTGAAAGAAATGTTTTCAAGGAAACTTGATTGGGTAGTTAACCCTAAGTAAATGACTCGGATATTAGAATACAAGATGAGACCGGTATAGGGTCGTGCCCTATACTTTAGCTAGTAGCCCCTAGCTAATATAAGTCCAAAATTCCAGTGTGTAGGGCTTTGTCACAGGTAAGACTAAAATGATATTACACACAGAAGGGAATATACAGAGAAAGATAGGTTATTGGTGAGCCCGCAAAACCATTAGGATCAGTTGACCTTGGGAGAAGTAAGTTAAGGACAGACCGCGCAGGTGTGTGTCTAACATAAGTTATATTATTTATTTTGTCTGGTAGGCCCGAGTCAGCCAATGGTTAGTAGTTAGCCAAACAAACTATACCGTTCGGACAGATAGTCCATTGATTACCTAATTTTATTCATATATGTACTTGCTATTATTGTTATAATAAGTTTGATTGCAGGTTTTTGATTTGCAAAAGGATATGCTTTTTAAAGGGATATTAGTGAGGGGAAACTTGTTTCGCTAAGCGGCATGGTCTCATTTAATATCAGTAAACTGAGATGTAACAATATTATTCACACTAGGCTTTATGTCTGACTCGAAGTTTATGTTTTCCCTTTAAACCCTCGGCTGCTCAAAATTAATTTGAGTAGATTGAGAGTTAGGGTTTTACAGGTTTAGTATATGGACGAATAAGCTTTCGAAGACGTGCAGAAGGAAAAGTTAGCTATATAGGAGTAATTAGTTTTATTTCCACTGTGATATATTTAAGACTGATGTGTCTATTGAGTACTTTGATTATCCAAGGGGCATCTTTATATGTCGCTCTTGGCGTAAATTGTAATAATTATATTTGATCGAAACCTAGGAATCGTTTGTGATGGTGTAATGGAATATGAAACATGGATTTGAAATGTAATTGGTAAAGTTGTTTTAGGAATCTATGATTTTGTTTCATATTTATGTGCTTCTGATATTATGGATACCATGAACATTACCACATTTTGTCACTGGAAGATAATACTATAGATGACTACAACATTTTTAGTGCTTAGCTTCGGGCCTCAAGATAGGGGATATTATAGTTACCACCATTGGATCGAAAGTTGGAGCTTCTATTCCTTCACTATCCCGATTTCATAATATGATGCCGTAATTGAGAATCCTCTGCTGTTTAGCGGGGATCACGTCTTCGATTGCAAAGCAAGTTTCCTTTGGAGCATGTCTGAGTGAACTAGCATATCTTTCCATCTCGCCCCAAATTTTCTATGCCGGATGAGGACCTCTCAAAATGGTATTGATGACAAGTGTCTGTTCAACTCGTTTGGATCCATCTCCGGCAGATCCAGATTGGTTTCCTTTGGTTTTAGGAGCATGAGGTCCGGTTGGCTGATCGGAATTTCGGGGATTCTTCACATATTGTTGGAGCTTGTTTTCTCTAACCAGTTCTTCAATCAAGTTCTTCAAATGGCGACACTAATTTGTGTTATGGCCGTGTATTTCATGGAAGCGACGGAACTTCCTCGACTTCCTTTATTGCTCAGACTCTTCTTTTCGACGCGGCTTTAGGTACTCTTCTGTTCCCTGAGTTGCCAGGTAAATATTCTCCAAGTTGTCATTCAACGGAGTGTATTCTCTGCGTTTCTAACCACTGAGTTTCTTTCCCCCTCCGTTTCCCTTGTCGATGTTTTGATCCTGGCTCTTTCTTTTGTGGTTCCCATCTTTTCCAGTAGTTACTTCAGAATTCATGCCGTTTTTGTTGACCGCCATATTACTCTAAATTGATTCATTTGGTCGCATATCAGTATTTTTACCTTCTAACGTATTTGCCTCTTCCAATCTCAAGTACCGACTAGCCTTTTAATTGAATTCTTTCATGGTGGTCGATTGCTTCATTTAAATCCATCTCCCAAAATCTGTCTCTGGATGGATCGAGCGGACTAAAGCTATTAAAATCATATCCTCATTTAAATTGCTCACTTCGACGACGGCTGTGTTAAAGCGGTTCATTGACGGTTTTAGTGATTCGTTGGGTCCTTGGAAGTAATCGGATAGAGACATCATGTCCTTTGGTTGAGTGGTGTGCAGTATAAATTGATCCAAGAACTTCCTGGCTAGCTCGTCAAAAGTTGAGATATATCATGGAGGGAATCTGGTAAACCACATGGAGGCAACTCCTTCCAGATAGATAAGGAAACATCTGCAACGAACTGCATATGTTGACCTTGCACCATCCATATTCCAAATGTACTTGTACAAGTGCTGTTGAGGGTCAGTAGTTCCATTGTAGGAGGGCATAGCTGGTGGCATGGTGAATATCTTAGGGAACTGTAACATCCCTCACTAGGAGGCCCAAAACTAGGCTACGGATGCTGCAGTCATCCATAGTTATTAATCCTCGGTGACCAAATATGGTAATGTTAGATAAACTGATATACCAGAAACAAATGGATATGGAAAAAAGTTTAAAATTTCAAAATAACTTTCACATTCCAATCTCATTTCAACATTCTTTAAAAAATCCCACAACATTAACCATATTCAAAAAAAAATTATTACAACATACTCCAAGAGCGATATATGAATATGCCCCTTGATGATCAGAGTGTATAATAGCCAATAAACAACTTTGCCTTAACAAAACAATACAGCGGAATCACATGAGAAAGAAATTAAATAACTACATGCCTTCTACACGACTCCAGAAGCTTTTTCGTCTTAAGAGCTACCTGAAAACCTCAAATCTCAAACTACTCAAAATCAATTGAGTACCCAAGAGTTTAAGGGGAAATCGTAAACTTTGAGTTAGACATAAAGCCTGGTATGAATAATAATATACCATCTCAATCATTTAGATATCTAGTGAGACCACGCCACTTAGCGGAACGAGTTTCCCCTCACTAGTATCTTAAAACATTTATAAACCATTTTATGTTCCCCTACATTCACAATGGTTAATTCAATTCAAAACATTATTATGTGATGATATGCAAAACAATTGAATTTATTTTGGATTACCCATCTCCAATTCATTTTGACTATCTGTCATACTTATAGTTTCTAGGATTACTATTAACCTAATAGTTTTCATGGGCTAACTAATAACCAGTTAAACTTTTAAGAACTCCCTGTCCAATTATATAGTTTTCATGGGATTACTATGAACCTATTGGTAACTCCAATATCATTTCTTTTATCCTAGTGTTCATAGGCTTACTAGGAACCCATTGACTAACGGTCAATATCTTTCTTTTACCCTAGTTTTCATGGACTAACTAGGAACCTATTGATTATTTGTCTGTATTTCTTTTTCTTATCCGGATATAGTTTTCATGGGCTTACTATAAACCTGCCTAACTGACATCTTTAATTATACATAGTTTTCATGGGCTAACTATGAACCTATTGGCCCCTGCCAATATCTTTTCCTTTACACAGTTTTCATGGGCTTACTGTGAACCTATTGGTCCCTGCCAATATCCTTAACTTATATTCACTACCGAGTCAAACTAACTGGTTATTTGGCCCTTCCCCATGGTACCATTTTGGGTTCATTACAATGTGAATATATACATATATGAGGAAGCAAACAATATAACTTGGTTAATTCCTTTAACCCATTTAGACTTCTTCACAAGTTCCATTTCAAAATACTTTGCTTATTAATATGCCATGGTTTTGCTTTTAAATGAGATTGGGTTATTTATTTTGAAAACTATACTTTCGAAACCTTCAAAACCTTGCTATCAATCTCACTAGATAGCCTCCTTCGAAAGCATATATCTCTTTTCAAGACTTCTGCCTTCAAAAACACTTTAAAATCTTTCTTTTGAAACCTTTCGAATATAATAATGAGTTACTTATTAATTATTAGAAGCGTAGCTTCGAAACCATTGGAAGTATCTCTTCCTAAAGCATTGAAAGTCCCCTTTTCGACATCATTGGGTTTACTTTTTAAAATATCATTTGGGTCCAAGTAAATATATAAACGAAAGTATCTCTTTCGAAACCATCCTTTGCCATATAAAAATATTGGGAAATTTATGATGGCGTTGAAACCATCTCTTTCGACAGAGTCGAAAGCTTACCTTTAAAATATTGAAGGATAACTTCGAAATCATTGCCTTTGAAACCCATAACCCTTTTGAAAGCATTTAGAAAGTGACTTAATATAGCTTTAAAACAAACAATACCTTTCGACAGTATTGATGACTTCAATACACTCAAAAGACAAGAGAATCGACGGTACGGCTTCAACTAGGTCGGAACCCCTTCTTTCAAAAACATTGATTTATAATTAAAGGAACTCTTTCAAAACCCCATTTTCTTTTAAAACAAACATGGCAACCCCTTCGAAAGCCATTATAAACTTCTTTAAAAAACATACGTATCGACTAAGTCGAAAGCTTAGTAAAACAAAGGCATGCGCTTATCTTTTTAAAACAAACTGAGGTAATGACCCCATCGGAAGCTATGCTTTCGACACCATACCTTCCGCCTTTCTTCAATCCACTATGTATCACCTAGATGATACCCTGTGTATTGAATTTAGCTTAATAGGGTTTCGACATAGTTGTAGGCGAAAGGTAAGGGCGAATGGTACTCTGAATAGAGGCAAAACCTGTTTTTTGGGTTAAATACTCAATTAAGTAACTTATATAAATTAACCTGCCTACGTGTAAGTTTCTTTTTGGTTACTTTAACTTTTTCCCATGCTTTTCAAAACTAACCCCCTTTTTATTTTGGATAAGTATCAAACTTAAATTTTTGCAAATAAAACCTTCCTCTTTATTTACACGTAAATTATTTTGATCCTCTTCTCAAAATAATTTATTTTGTATATCAAATCAGTTAAGAAAAATCCGTAAAATTCAGAGAAATTTAATTTGATCATGTTATCTAACATATCAAAATTTCAAATCCAAATTCTCAATATATTTTCTGAAATAAATTATTAAACCCAACATGCTATGTTTTCATTCAAAAATTCATAATAATCTTTCTAAAGCTTGGAAAATTATCAAACTTAAAACCCAACTCTAAAATCATGTTTTGCATAACATATAATTTTTCCATGGCATTTAAACATCAATATCACACGGTTTTGGTTTAAATCCATATGAACCGTTATTTAATCAATCTTGTTTATATTTAAACAACCCATAAATTCAAGCATATCATCATCAAACATCATATATACGAATTTAAACTTAAATCCAAAACATATATTTAACATATAGAGATGGAAATTATCATTACATTAATCTTTGATAAGGAAAATGGATTGAGATGAGTTTGATTCCCTTTGTTACTCTCTTCTTTTTTCTTTGAATTTCCTCTTCTTTTTTCTTTTTAATGGCCGGCCTTATCTTCTTTTCTTACGTTTTTAATTTTTTGTGAGAAAATGAACATGAGTGTGAATGGCTTAAGGGTAAACATATATGTATATATATACATATAAAGGTAAGGTTAGGTGTAGTTAAATAGCATTATACCCTACATGATTTAATTAGTCTATAAACCATTCTTTAACCCAATTAAATTAATAAGCACGACCACTTGAATTTATTCAAATCTCAATTCTCTTATCACTTAGAATTTACATTATTATATTTAATTTATCTAATAAAATATCTTGAATAATGTTATTTAAAATTAGGGGTGTTACAGGCTCCCCTCCTTAAAGCATTTTGTCCTCGAAATTCAATAAGGACTAAATACTAATCATAGCAATCATCTGTAACTACTCCTCAACTATACTAGTCTATCTAACTAGTGATCATCTATATAAATCTAATATAGACATACCACTTAAAATAGATCAGGATAAGTATCTCAAACCCTGTCTTCCGTTTTCCAAGTACAGTCCTTCTCGTTGTCGCTCCACTGAACTTTCACCAACTTGACTATCTTGGACCTTAATCTTTTCTCATCTTTCACCGCAATCTAAACTGGTTGTCTAACAATTGTTAAATTAGGCTCTACTACAAACTCATCCAACCAAGTTGGAGGAATAGTAGTCTCTGGATCATGCACATACTTGCAAAGACGAGACACATGAAATGCATTATGGACACCTGCCATATTGCTTGACAATTCTACTCTGTATGCGAGCTTTCCAATCCTTTCTATAATCTGGAATGGACCAACATATTTCGGTGTCAACTTCCCTGACTTTCCGAATCGTATCACTCCCTTCATCGATGACACCTTAATAAAAACCCTGTCTCCAACTAAGAACTCTAAGTCTTTACGCCTTTTATCTTCGTAATCCTTCTGTTTGGACTGAGCTTCCTTCGTCCGATCTTGGATTAACTCAATCTTCTCTGATGCCTCTCTAACCATATCTGGACCTAAGTATAATCTGTCTCCAGTCTCTAGCCAACATGCAGATGATTTTCATGGTCTTCCATACAAAGCTTCGAAAGGCGCCATTCCTATACTAGTCCAAAAACTATTATTATAGGAAAACTCAATCAAATGCAGGTGATCTTCCCAAGATCCACCAAAGTCTACTACATAAGCCCTCAATAAATCTTCGAGTACCTTATTGACTCTCTAAGTCTGCCCATCCGTATGTGGGTGATATGTTGTACTCATCTTGAGCTTGGTACCTAACACTCTCTGTAGACTTCTTTAAAACTCGCTAGTGAATAGTGCATCTCTATCATTGACTATGCCTCTAGGAATTCCATGAAGTCTAACTATGTTCTTCACGAACAACTTCGCTAAAATAGGTGTCGTCCTGGTTGACTTGACTAGAATGAAATGGGCATTCTTGGTCAATCTATCCACTATGAACCCATATGCTTTCATTTCCCTTATTCGACCTTGGCAACCCGTCTATAAAATCCATGGATATAGAATCCCACTTCCAAACTGGAATCTATAAAGGCTGAAGCAACCCACTCGGCTTCTAGTGTTCGACTTTCACTTGTTGACAGTTAGCACATTGTCTAACCCACAAGCCAACATCCATCTTCATGCCTTCCCAATAGAAGCTTCTCTTCATATCTTGATACATCTTGGTTCCCCAGGATGAATCGTAAACTTGGATCGATGACACTCATCTAGAACTTATCTTCTCAAGTTCTTTGCATTCGGAACACATCGTCGTCTCTTCTTCCTCAACCATCCTTTCCGGTCAATGCCAAAATCTTTAAGATCATCGATCTAAGATCCCACCTCGAGTCTTCTAATTTTCTCGACTACCTCTGGATCCTTTTTCTATTTCGAAGCTATCCTCTCGATCAGAACTGGTCGAACTTCTACACAGGCCAATATAGCAGTTCTCTAACTAGAATAAGCAGTCGATCTCGACTTTATACTACACGTAGCCAAAACTTCTAAATCCTTCCATTCTGCCAACATACCTAACACCACATTCTGATGTTTCCTGCTAAGAGCATCCGCTACCTTATTTCCTTTTCCAGGAGTATATTCTATACAAAAATCATTAGCGGCCAAAAACTCCAGCCACCTCTACTGTCGCATATTCAACCCTTTTTGGGAGAACAAATATCTTAAAGACTTATGATCAGTGTATAACTCAAATCTCTCCCTTAAGAAATAATGTCTCCAAATCTTCAATGCGAAGATCATCGCAGCCAACTCCAAATCATGAGTAGGATATCTTACTTCGTGCGGTCTAAGATATCGAGAAGCGTAGGTAATGACTTTACCATTCTGCATCAATACAGCTCCCAATCATGTTCCACATGCACTAGAGTACACCACCAACACTTGGTTTCCATCTGGAACAACTAACACTAGTACGTTGGTCAACAAATGTTTTAACTTAAGGAACCCTTCTGTGAGAAATGCGGATTATGGATTTTAAGGCTAGAATAAACTCTAAAGGGGGGTGAATAGTGTTTTACGAATTTACTAATTCCTTTTGAGTTTATATTAATTTGAACACAAATGTATGCAATATTCAGACACAGATATAATCACAGAATCAAACACAGATGCAAATATAAAGTAAAAGCAGTAAAGGAAAGAACACACCGGATTTATACTGGTTCGGAGTTACC
Organism: Allium fistulosum; assembly: GCA_030737815.1. NCBI lineage: Eukaryota > Viridiplantae > Streptophyta > Magnoliopsida > Asparagales > Amaryllidaceae > Allium > Allium fistulosum. The sequence goes on along the minus strand of CM060901.1, from coordinate 918,411,125 downwards.
CTACATACAGTCCCGCAACACAAGTACGGATTTCCTTTCAAAATCAATTCTTACAATTACACCCTCGATTTCAAGGCCACGAGGTACACCACTCCAGATTCACAATCCTCTCGGTAGAGATACTTGATTTTACGGGCAACAAGTTCACCCAATTGATTTCCTAGGCTACAATCACACCTTCTCTCACTTGATTGATTTTCCAGGCTACAATCACACCTTTTCTTGCTCGATCGATTACAAAGAAGCCTATAACTCTGAATAGCATTGGGATCTTGTTGACATAGTGATAGAGAATCAAACCAGAGATGATCTAGTTAGATTCAATGGTGATTTCGGCAGAGTAATAGTAAAAATGTATATAAAGAAATGTGGAAGAAGAAGAGGAGTGAAATCAGAAAATTATGAATATAAATTCGTTTAAAACATCCCATATTTATAGTAGAACAACAACCATGTCCATTTGGGAAAGGATATGACGAATAGACACTTCCTTTGAAATTCAAACTTTTGGAATCAACTGCCATCATGTCGACATGGGTACCTAGGGGTTGTCGACATGCCTAAGGTATTATTGATAATTTGTTTTTCTTTTGAAAATAACTTCTATCTTATATTAAAACTATTTTAAACTTTATAAATATACTATAGTTTAAAATACATAAATAAGTATAGAGAATAATATTTTGGTATATATAAAATATTACTATAATTTCATATTTAAATCTTAAATATAAATATTAAAAGTTAAGTACATTATAATTAAAGACAGTTTAAAACCAAGGATAATTTTGATATTGAAAATAAAGATTATTTTGAGGCTAAAAGTATTTAAAACCAGAATAGATGTTTTTGATTTAAAAAAGAAGATTTTGAAATCATTTTGAAAACAAGATATAATTTTGTAAAACATTTGAATAAAAGTTAGTGGATACAAAACGATGTTCCACTAGATTTTTCGTAGGTTCCATCCTACTTAGGGTTCCATCCCTTTAACAGGCTCGAAGTGGATTCCATTCCACGAATAAAATGGATTTTAAGATGTCGGTTCTTTTCTAGGAGTTTTAACATAATTCTAGACTCGATACTTGTCTTGTACTATTGAAATCTTGAACTCTTGAATCTTGATGTCTTCGATCTTGAGTCTCTATACTATACAGTCTTCATTCTCAGTACCTGCATGTTTATATCCTGCATATACATATATATCTAAACTATAATGTTAGTATTTATATTTTATAACAATTCCTAAGGTTGTTGTCATCAAAACCATTCTTTTCAAGGACTAACAATCTCCCCCTTTTTGATGATGACAACCTTTGTTTATAAAATATTACTTCTATCCTAATAACTCCCCATAAAACTAATAACTCCCCCTTAATCTATGCCTAACCATCCTATTTTATACTTCTCCCCTTTTGTCATCAACAAAAACAAACTAACTCCAAACTATATAACTCCCCCTTATTCTAATACTATATGACATGTGATTATAATGATAGTGTTATCATAAATAATCAACACTTAATTCTGAAACTAAAACTTAACCCCTAATAACTAACTCTCCTAACTAAGAATATATATGATAATGTGATAATCACTAATCATTTATTAATTATATAATGTTATATTTTCATTTGTGTATAAAACATAAGTAAGATTATATACAAATAACAATAAGAAAGAACGAAAAGAAACTAATGTGTATTCTTGACAGTGGGAGATCTATGAATCGAGCAATTTGGGTAATAGAAACAGAAATTTCCATTTTGTTCGACTAGATTTCCATCCTTGTCAAAGCACACTTCGCCAACGCAAATAACTTTGTCATCATCTTCAGCATGCTCTTCTTCCATTTTCATTACCCGTGCAAGCGTAGTACATTGAAATGGTCCGGTAGAAGGAGAAGGGAATGAAAAGGTTGAATTTTCGTTTGATTTAGAGGATGAGGCCATTATTTTAATTTTTCAAAAGTTAGAATCAGAGAAAGAACAGAAGGAAAGAACAAAATTTCGAAATAGGAAGAATATATAACCATTCATTTTGAATTTTGGTGGGAAAAAACTTAAATTAAAAAAACGTTGTATGTCGACAGGGGCATAGAGGGGATGTCGACAGGGTACTTGTAGTTTTGCATATTTGATTTATTTTAATTTAATTTTAATTATTCTTGTTATATATTTATATTTTATATTTCAGTTATTGAACAAATACCTAATTCTCTTCTTAATTTAGTAAATATAGATTCATTTAAGGGTTTTGTTAAGATATTAGCAATTTGATTCTCGAAATTAATATAATCGAGGGAAATTACTGCTTTACTTATATTATATCTGAGAAAATGATGTCTGATATCAATATGTTTAGTTCGAGCATGATGAGTAGGATTTTTGGATAAATTTATTGCACTAGTATTATCACAATAAATTGGTGTTTTTGAGATATTTAAACCAAAATATTTTAAAGTTTGTTGCATATATATTACTTGAGAACAAGCCAAAGCAGCAGAAATATACTCTGCTTCGGTTATTGATAAAGAAATTGTGTTTTGCTTTTTACTAAACCAGGAAATCAGAGAATGCCCCAAAAAGTGACAAGTTCCCCCTGTACTTTTTCGGTCTGATTTACAACCAGCATAGTCAGCATCACAGTAAGATATTAATTCAAAAGAATCATTTTTAGGATAAAATAAGTCATAATCATTGGTGTGCTTAATGTATCTTATGATACGTTTTACAGCTTTTAAGTGGGTCTCTTTAGGTTGGGATTGATATCTTGCACAGAGACAAACACTATGCATGATATCAGGTCTACTAGCAGTGATATAGAGTAGTGATCCAATCATTCCTCTATATAACTTTTGATCAACATCTTTCAAGAGATCTTCTTTACTTAGGTACTCATTGGTTGCCATGGGAGTGGGTTTTCCACTTGCAGTAGTCAAACCAAATTTACTAACTAGGTCTTTAGCATATTTCTCTTGACTGATAAAGATACCATTATCTAATTGTTTTATTTGCAATCCTAGAAAGAAGTTTAATTCATCCATATGACTCATCTCAAACTCTTTTGTCATTATTTCAGAAAATTCTTTATTTATTTCAAAAATAGTTGATTCGAAAATGATATCATCTACGTAAACTTGTACTAGTTGAATATCATTTTTATTTCTTTTAATAAAAAGAGTATTATCTACTTTACCCATATCAAAATTTGATTGTAATAAGTAAGATCTTAGTCTATCATACCAGGCTCTAGGAGATTGTTTTAGACCATATAGAGCTTTCTTAAGTTTGTAAACATGATTTGGTAATTTTTTATTTTCAAAAAGTGGTGGTTGTTCAACATATACTTCCTCTTTTACAAATCCATTTAAAAAGGCACTTTTAACATCCATTTGAAATAAATTGGAATTATTATGATTTGCGAAAGCAAGTAGAATCCTAATTGCTTATAATCTTGCTACGGGAGCAAAGGTTTCATCATAATATATTCCTTCTTCTTGACAATAACCTTGAGCGACTAACCGGACTTTATTTCTAACGACCTCACCTTGTTCATTCATTTTATTTTTATAAACCCATTTTGTTCCAATTATAGTTTTATTTTCAGTTCTAGGAACAAGTTCCCAAACATAATTTCTAATGAATTGATTTAGTTCTTCTTGCATAGCCAAAATCCATGAATCATCAGATGATGCTTCTTTTGGATATTTGGGTTCAATAGTTGATATAAAGGCTACATTGCTCATTTTACTTAGTTTATTTCTAGTTGTAACAACAGATTGCATATCTCCTAGTATATTCTCTATGGGATGATCTTTTAAAAGTTTAATCCTTTTATTAGGATGATTAAATTCATTATTAGTTTCTGTTGACTCTTGATTTTGAGAAATTAAATCCTCATCATCATTTGTCTCTTCAAAAATTTTGAGATTTTCATCAAATGAAACATTCATTGTTTCTTCAATCGTGTTAGTGCTTAAATTAAACACTCTGTATACTTTGCTTCTATTAGAATATCCGATAAAGATATCTTTGTCGGATTTAGGATCAAATTTATCTAAGTCATCTTTTATATTTAAAATAAAACATTTACTTCCAAAAATTCTAAAATAAGATACCTTAGGTTTCTTTCCGTGAAGAAGTTCATAAGATGTCTTATCAGTTAAAAGTCTAATTAAAAGTCTATTTAAAATATAACAGGCGGTAGCAACTGCTTCTGCTCAAAAATATTTTGGTAAATTACTATCTGAAAGCATAGTTCTCACACACTCTTGAATCGTCCTATTTTTACGTTCTACTACTTTGTTTTGTTGTGGAGTTCTTGGAAATGAAAAATTGTGAGTTATCCCCTTTTTATTGCAAAATTCCTCAAACTTTTCATTTTCAAATTCATCACCGTGATCACTACGGATGGTTATAATTTTTACAGAAAGTTGATTTTGAATCCTTTTTGTAAAGTTCTTAAAACATTCAAAAGTATCACTTTTATGTTTTGAAAATATTGTCCATGTAAATCTAGAATAATCATCTACAATTACAAAAACATATTTACTATGATTTATTGACTGAATTTGAGATGGACAAAATAAATCAAGATGAAGTAATTCAAGAGGTTTTGAAGTTGAAATCATATCTTTTAATTTAAAGGAACTTTTTCTAAGTTTTCCTAATTGACATGCATCACATAAACTATCTACTTTAAAATTCATTTTAGGGAGACCTCTTACTAGATCATGTTTTGATAGTCTAGATAAGAGTTTAAAATTCAAATGCCCAAATCTCTTATGCCAAATCCAAGGGTCACTTGTATTTGCCAAAAGACACAGGTTATCATTTGAAACTTTCATACTAAGAATATAAATATTCTTTTTCCTAATTCCCTCAAATATTATGGTTGAATTATTATCTTCAATGTAACACTTATCTTTTTCAAATTTAATTTTATATCCTTTATCGCAAAGTTGACTAATACTTAGCAAATTATGTTTTAGTTTCTTAACTAGCAAAACATTAGTAATAATAGGAGTTTTAGAGTTACCGACATTGCCGATGCCAATCGCATATCCTTTTGAATTGTCTCCAAAGTTAACCAGTCCTCCATCTTTGTATATTACATCATTCAACATATCTGGATTACCAGTCATGTGTCTAGAACATCCACTATCGAGTATCCATTTATTCTTTTTGATCTGCACAATTTGTCCATTGTGGATTGATTCCTCAACACCCATAAAACATGTTTCCTGCATATCATTAAGATTTTGTAGACAACTTGAATTTGTATATAGATTATATGCAGACTCATGATGCAATGATGATTTGAATATTTCTAAACTAGTATTAACAAGTTTTTCAAACATAGCCATTTAAAAAAAAATTCAAAATTCATATTATGAAACTTTGAAAACCTTGCTCTGATACCAAATGTGTGAAATGCGGATTATGGATTTTAAGGCTAGAATAAACTCTAAAGGGGGGTGAATAGTGTTTTACGAATTTACTAATTCCTTTTGAGTTTATATTAATTTGAACACAAATGTATGCAATATTCAGACACAGATATAATCACAGAATCAAACACAGATGCAAATATAAAGTAAAAGCAGTAAAGGAAAGAACACACCGGATTTATACTGGTTCGGAGTTACCCTACATCCAGTCCCGCAACACAAGTACTGATTTCCTTTCAAAATCAATTCTTACAATTACACCCTCGATTTCAAGGCCACGAGGTACACCACTCCGGATTCACAATCCTCTCGGTAGAGATACTTGATTTTACGGGCAACAAGTTCACCCAATTGATTTCCTAGGCTACAATCACTCCTTCTCTCACTTGATTGATTTTCCAGGCTACAATCACACCTTTTCTTACTCGATTGATTACAAAGAAGCCTATAACTCTGAATAGCATTGGGATCTTGTTGACATAGTGATAGAGAATCAAACCAGAGATGATCTAGTTAGATTCAATGGTGATTTCGGCAGATGTTTGCACAAAAAATGGACAAACACCTCAAAGTCGTATGATTTAATAGATCTTATGTTGTTTTTAGTGGTTTGGGTGATTTATTCAAATATATGGAAAGCAGGGGCTAAACTGTAAAAAGACACGCAGATTTATAGTGGTTCGGCCAAAATATGCCTACGTCCACTTTATATGTTATTTCTATTCTCTTGTTTAGATTACAAGTACAAAGCTTTGATACAAGTAAAATAAAGTTGTTTGAAAGTTTTCTCCGTGCTTGAGCTCTCAAACTTGTCCCCATTATTGTACCCCTGCCCCTCTATTTATAGAGTCAGGCTGGGAGCAGGGGTCTTGGATGTATATAGCTGCTGGCGGGCTTGGGCTGATGCAATCTGGCCTGGTGGAACTGGTCCGGTTTCCCTTGGTTCGGTGGAGAGAGATGAGTGGACCGGTAGAACCTTGGTTCGGTGGTAGGAGTGTGGTGGTTCGGTATTGCTTCATTCGGTGGTTGAACCGGTGATGCTGGTTCGGTATTGATGTGGAGATGTTTGGTTCGGTGGAGAAGGCGGGTTTGGTCCGGTAGGTGTTGGTTAGGGAGGTGGTTCGGTGAGGCATGGATCGGTAGCCTGTAGACTTTGGTTCGGGCATTAGTTGGTTCGGTAGCTTCGTTGGACTGAGGCTGATTCGGCAGTGAGGTTTGGATCGGTAGCCTGTAGACCTTTGTTCGGCTAGGGTTGGTCCCGTGGTGAGAATTTCACCCAACATTTGCCCCCCAAAGCAGGGCATATGTTTAACATATGTTGTGCTTTGTTTCAGTTTGTCAATTTCATTCGGCCTGAGAACCGAACCGGCTGGTCCGGTCAACCAACCTCCCCCTATAAGTATGGGCCTTATGTCTCCATCATTCCTTACCGTTTGAAAACAGCCAAATCAAAATTCTCGTCTGCCGAATCAAACTCATTGCCGGATCATCCTTGACTACCGAATCAGGTAGTTACCGAATGGCTCTTATATTTTGAATTACCGAATGAATTTGCACCATGGGTACTTGAGTGTAGAATGAGCTTTGATATTGGGAATGCCGAATGAACCGTGGTATTGGGAATGCCGAATGAACTCCCAGGCCTCTCGGGATTTTAAATCACAAACGAAAATCCCAGACTGTACCCACTTGCTTGTCAGTATTTCTACACCTCCTTGTCCTAATAATGTGCTTCTCTTGTGTTGCAGGTAAATGTCTCGAAAAGTAGAAACTCGATCAGAGAAGAAAAGATCTCAGGATAGAGAAGAGCCTTCCTCAGTGCCCCCGGCTCAACCAGGACCTGCCCGCCATGGGCCCACCCTGAGATCATTGGTGGACGGATACGGTCCTTAGGAACTTCTTAACTTGCCTCCTGATTGCTTCCCTAGCTTACTCAAGGGCGAGCAACTCGATGTTATATCCCGCTCCTTCTGGATCGACCGAGCACGCATGTTATTGCCGGATGCGGGAGTGATGCCGTATGATCCTCCCGAAGGATATTTTGCCTATAGCAAATACCATTGCATGTGCGGTGCCATCTCGCCTCTCAACGCCTGGGTAGTCAGCTTTCTCACATATCTAAAGGTAGCTCTATTCCAGCTTCAGCCCAACTCTTATGCCATTCTGGTGAGTCTCTTTGTCATCTTCCAGAGGAGATATGGGCGTCCTCCTTCCAACCGGGAGATCCGGTATTTGTACAACTTGAGAGGTTACAAGAAGGGGTCTCCCTACATCAGCTTGGAATCGGCCGTAACTTTTAAGCCGGTCCTGGATTTATACTCCAAGTACAGCATGTTCAAGAAGGAATGGTTCTTTGTCAGGGATGACTCCATTTCTATTCGGTGCTTCACCTCCGGATGTAAGTCAAAGCTTTATTTTTAATTCCCATTCTGGTTGCAATACTCTTTCTTATGTGTTTTTATTTTTTGCTAGCGACAGGTGGTTTTGCGGTCATGGAGAATGACCGCCTGGTTCATACGGCAGCAGAAATAGAAGCTATTACTGGGAGAGATAGGTCGCCTGCCTACCTGATCAGGAACGCTACACTCTTGGAGTACAGCTTGATCCTTCCACAGCAGTCCGTGGTCAAGCAGAGGGACACGGCTGAAGAGAAGGCTGCCCAAGTTAAAGAAGGGGCCGAGTCGAAGAGCAGTAAAAGGAGGCCCTTTCCAAAACATCCGGTTGTCGGGGGGAAGAAGCTCAAAAAGTCTGACAGTCCCTCTCCCAGCACATGTCCAGATATCCCAGAGGAGGGAGAGGTGGAGGAGGAGCAAGGCGAAGATGGAGGAGAAGGCGCCGGAGGCGGCGACGGTGTCGGGGCTTTGTCTTCTGGGCAAGTAGGCGAGATGCAAGAGTGGACGGATGACGCTTTCCGCCAAGCCTTCGAAGGTCTGGAGGAGACGGAGAAATCTAAGAGAGCCGATAAAGTTGGGACCGGCGTTGATTTATCTTCCGGGAGCGCCTCTACTGAAGCAACTTCGACGGTTCAAGGTGAATTTCACTTTACTCTTTTAATTCTTGAATGATGGCTCAATACATGTTGGTGACACTTGGTTTTCATATCAGGAGCAGGTAAAACGGCCAAGACCTCAGATCTTCGGCACAGGCTTGAACAATACAAGCTCTCCAAAGCTTTCGCCAAGCCGAAGCCTCCGACCCACCGTTCCGGGGATGTAGTCGGCTACCGTCCTCTTCTCGGGGTTATTGGAGAGGATATTCAAAAGAGAAAGAGGAGTCGCTCCCTATCCGAGCCTTCACCTGGTCCTCAGCCCCCAATTCAGCCTCTCCATGATATCACGGAGGAGGATACTGAGTTCACACTCTCTCTGCACCCGTCTGAAAATCCTACCGTTACTCAGATTGATCGTCCTGGCTTGGCTCGTAATCCATTTGCGGGTCATCCTGATCTGGATCCAAGTTCTCATGATATTTCCTTCGACGAGGTTACCGGTGAGCACCTTCTTCCTCGCAACCCTATGGTAAAGGTGCTTGATGAGGCCAAATCCCTGGACCTTGATTTTCTTACTACTCGGATTGTCGCTATGGGGAACGAAGCTAAAGAAAATATCGACTGGGTTGCTGAGGAGACCAGGAAGTTTATGGGGCATCATACCCGATTGGTCAAGGTCGGGGAGGAAATTGGGAGTGCCAACATAAGACTGCGGTTAGTGGTTTCCGACCAGGCCAAGCAACTCGCTGATCAGGCCATCCAGATCTCTCAGCACGAGGCCGCCTCCGAACGTCTAAAGAAAACTATGGAAGAGGCCAGTCGGGCCGAACTGCGGAAAATGGAGGCTACTTGCAAGGAACGGATCGATATGGCCATTGCCATGGTGGACGAGGTTCGGAAAGCGGATCTTGAGCAGATAGAGGAGTTATCTGGGAAGCTTGAGGCTGCAGATCTTGCTCAAGCCAAGTTGAGGGAGGAGATGGAGGCGATGCGGAAATCCCTTCAGGCTGACTGTTCAAGATACCAATTGGAGAGAGATGCCGTCGTCGCAAGGTTGTCGGATTCCGAGGCCCGGGCGAGGGAGTTTGAAGAGAACGAGGGGCTGATGGAGGGGATGCTCCAGGATATGTACTTCTGTACTTGGAGGCAGGGTAACTTGTCCTGGATGGATGATTACCCTCGGGTTATGGCTAGGATCTATCTCAGGGCTCTAGAGGAGGCCCAGGCTGAGGCAGATAAGGAGGGTGGCGTGGCCTTTAGGATGGATGCTGTTACCGCCCAGTTTACCAAGGAGGAGAAGGTGGCGGTGAAGGAGGGCATGCGGTTGCTTGTAGTTGAGGAGACAGGTGTGCAAGCGGAGGATGATGATCAAGTTGATCAAGGAGCAGATGCTGGTAAGTATTCCTTTCTAGTATTTCCGTTAACTTGGTTGCTTATCACTAACGAATTCTTTTTCTGACCGGACAGGTGGGCAACAGGACAAGGATAAGACTCCGACGCAGCCGGCTCCCTGATTAGACCTGAAAAATTCTTTTTATGGACTTGACATGGTTGTATATGTTAGTCTTAAAACAGTAAAGTAACTCTTAGGTTGTAATTTTTGCTACTTGTAATAAATAGCTCTATTCTTGACGTGTAATTCTTTAACTTAAGCTGATTTTGTCGTCTTTTGAATGTTTTTTGCTATTTTGACATGTTGTATGAGAAATATAGCTATGTATATTCTTGTAATCAAATTGTGTTTGATGTCAGGTTCTTGTTTAAAACATAATTTCATGACTTGCAACGTTAGCGTGAGGTGTGAATAAATTATAGTCATGTGTTTACATATGAAAGAAGGAAATACCGCCCTTTATATTTTGCTTGTAGATGGCAGTTTTGAATATCCTGTGTGACCGAGTAAGGGATGCGGTCCAGTATCTTGCTGTGAGTATCCGCTTCTATTAGTGAGTGTCTCCTGTTCTGTGTCCTGTACTTCAGGGATTGTCACAGAGGATATGAGAAAAGTTTCTTAAGTAAAATTGAAATATGTGAAAAAGTAAAACTTCCAATCACGGAAGACCGTCGATGTGCTTAAGTTTGTGGTAAACGGGCTTTGTAGTCACTTTCCCTAGCTGTGGGTCTTGGAGACATTTGTCACCCATCTTACGCCTCCGTGGGGAGTTAATTCTTTTTTACCACAGCCGCACTTAAGACACATCGGAGCCGAGATCGCGCACAGTAACTACCCGGGCCATTATGTCCCATAATCGTGGGTATTATTCGATTTACTGTGGCCGGCTAGCGTGGGTGCCGATCGTCAACCGTGAAATGCCCCTGGCTGGCCAAACCTTATGTTGGGGCTTATAGTCGGTTCATAGTTGCCGGCGAGCCGAACGTCGTAATGAGCTGCCTCGGCTATAGTCGGCCTTCTCGGTGGCTTATAATCGGCTCATTACAGTTGGCTTTAAGGGCCGTCGCGAGCAATGAGTTAACCCGCAGCAGAGGGATGCCAGAGCAAAAAGTGTCTCATTGGCGAGGGCATAGATTCGCATAGTACCTGTTAGGTCTTGTCCAGGTGAAGTTGCGCTGTGGAGTGCTTTGAGTGGAAATGCTATGCGCATAGGATTTTGTTCAACAGAAAAGGATAAAGTTAACAAGCAGCCAAGATATAAAGGAACAAGTTAAAAAAGAGACAAGGTTTTTTTAAAGTGGTTCGGCACGAAAAGGCCTACGTCCACTGATTCTCTTTATTAATTCACTTCATATGGGCAGTACAAGTTAAGAAAAGTATCGACGGAGGTGTTGGATGTTCCATGCCCTCTGGAACACCTCTCCGTCCACTGTTGACAAAATATAAGCTCCATTGTGGAGATCTTTATGAATTACATATGGTCCATCCCAGATTGGATCTAGTGCTCCGGGGCGAGGGAAGATTCGCTTGAGGACAAGATCTCCTTCTCGTAAGGTACGGTGCTTGACTTTGGAGTTGTATTGTGCTGCCACTTTTTGCTTGTGGGCCGCTGCTTTAAGGACTGCATCATTTCTTCTCTCCTCAACTAGATCCAAAGACATGTGAAGGAGTTCTTCGTTCTCTTCCAGGTTATAGTGGATCCTACGGTGGGAAGGCACGATGGTTTCGACTGGGAGCATAGCCTCCGATCCGTATGCCAAAGAGAAAGGAGTATGCCCTGTTGAAGTTCTGAAAGATGTGCGATATGCCCACAGTGCCGTAGGGAGTTCATCCACCCAAGCGCCCTTTGTCTTTTCGAGTTTCTTTTTTATTAGAGTTTTCAGAATTTTGTTGACGGCTTCGACTTGTCCGTTTGCCTGGGGATACGCTACGGATGAGAAGCTTTTGTGAATTCCGTGCTCTTGGCACCAGTTGGCGAATTCCTCGCTGTCAAACTGAAGTCCATTGTCTGATATGATTTTGAGTGGGACTCCGTACCTGCACTGATCAAGAAGTTAATAACTTTTGCTTAAGATACTTTATTCAGAGGTTCTGCTTCCACCCATTTGGTGAAATAGTCGACTGCCACTATAGCATATTTGACCCCGCCTCGGCCCATTGGTAGTTCGCTGATTAAGTCAATTCCCCATACTGCAAAGGGCCAAGGGCTGGTCATTTGTGTAATCTCAGTTGTTGGTAGCCGTGGAATCTTAGCAAACTTCTGGCATCTGTCACATTTTTTGACGAAATCTAAGGCGTCCTTGCTTAAGGTGGGCCAGAAATATCCATATCGGAGTATCTTTTTTGCTAAAGTTTGCCTTCCGGTGTGATCTCCGTAGCTTCCTTGATGAATGTTGGATAAGATTTCCTTGGCTTCCCTCCCAGCGACACACCTTAATAACGGGTTAGAGAATCCGCGCCGATAGAGGATGTCTTCTTGTATTGTGTAGCGAGAAGCTTTCCTCAAGATTTTCTTCACTTCGTTACGCCTGTTGGGTAGTGTGCCGCTTTGTAAGTAGTCTCGGATGGGAGTCATCCAATTTGCTTCTTCGGTTGCAGCTATCAGATTCACTTGCTCAAAACTTAGGGTCAGCTGCTTTGAGATGGTTACTGCTCCGAAGATGGCGATGTCTCTCACACTTGCTTGCTTTGCCAATTCGTCGGCCTCTTGGTTCTCTTCCCGAGGGATGTGTTTGACTAAGTAGTGGTCCAATCGGCTGAGAAGTAACTTGGTCTTCTTTAAATACGCTATGAGTCGTTCTTCTCGAGCTTGGAATTCTCCTAGTATTTGATTAACAATAAGTTGAGAATCGCTATGAAGACACAAAGAATTGGCCCCGATCTCTAAGGCAAGTTCTAATCCAGCTATCAATGCTTCATACTCTGCATCGTTGTTGGTGGCAGCGAACTCCAACCTTATAGCATAGTGCAGCTTATTTCCCCTGGGAGTGATTATTACCACACCTGCCCCCGAGCCTTGTTCGTTTGATGCACCATCCACAAAGAGATTCCACTTGATGTCTTCTTCTATTTCCAATTGCTCCTTATCTTCGTTGGTAGTGAATTCTGCAATGAAATCAGCCATGGCTTGTCCCTTGATGGCGGTGCGAGGGTGATAGGTGATATCATACTGACTTAGTTCAATGCACCATTTAAGTAGTTGCCAAGAAGTGTCGGGACGATGGAGTACCTGCCTCAGTGATTGATCGGTCAGAACTTTGATGGAATGGGACTGGAAGTAGTGACGCAGTTTCCGTGATGTGATTAGTAAACAGTATGCTAGCTTCTTAAGTTTAGGATATCTGACTTCTGCCCCCGTAAACCTCTTACTTACGAAGTAAACTGGCCGCTGCGTGTGGTTGTCTTCCCTTACCAAGGCAGCGCTTAGGGCGTGAGATGACACAGCAAGGTATAGGTATAACTCTTCGCCTTCGCTTGGTGTCGAGAGTACCGGTGGTTTCTGGAGGTGTTCGATTAAGTTAAGGAAAGCGGTTAAGCATTCGTCAGTCCATTCGAACTTTCCTTTGTCTTTCTTTAGAGCTTCGAAAAAGGGGACGCACTTGTCCGTTGCTTTGGAGATGAATCGGCTTAGGGCGTCCACTTTTCCATTCAGGCTTTGCATTTCCTTTCGAGTGGAAGGTATCTTGATATCCCTTAGCGCTCGGACTTGTTCAGGGTTTGCTTCAATCCCTCTGGCATGGATGATGAATCCTAAGAACTTTCCTGATGATACTCCAAAGGAGCATTTTAGAGGATTCAACTTCATTCCATATTGGCGAAGTACTTCATTCCTAGGTGGCTTACGTGATTGTCGGCTTTCCTTGACTTTACCAGCATGTCATCCACGTATACTTCCATAGTTTGCCCTATTAGCCTTGCAAACATCTTGTTGACGAGGCGCTGGTAGGTGGCTCCTGCATTTTTAAGTCCGAAAGGCATTACCTTATAGCAGTATAAACCTCGGTCAGTGATGAAACTAGTGTGGTCTTGATCGGGAGCATGCATAGGAATTTGGTTATATCCTGAGTATGCGTCCATAAAAGATAAGAGCTCGTGCCCGGCTGTGCTGTCTACAAGTTGGTCGATCCGGGGAAGTGGGAAGCAATCCTTTGGGCAGGCGTCGTTTAGGTTGGAGAAGTCAACATGTTCGCCACTTCCCATTAGCCTTCTTTACCAGCACCGGGTTAGCGATCCATTCCGGGTAGATGGCTTCTCGTATGAAGTCATTGGCGAGTAGATTCTTTACTTCTTCATCGAGGGCTGCTGATCGCTCTGCCCCCATACTTCTCTTTCTTTGTTTTATGGGCGCCTTGGTAGGATCAATGTTTAGTACGTGGCATGCTACGTCGGGGGAGATTCCGGTCATGTCAGCGTGTGACCATGCGAATACATCCAAGTTGTGGTGGAGAAAGTCGATGAGTTGCTCCTTCAACTCTGCTTTTAGTTGGGACCCAATTTTCAATAGTCTACTCGAGTCATGCTTGTCTACAGATACAAACTCCATAGCCTCTGCAGGCTCGGCGGTGGCCTCCTCCTCTTTGTCCCTGGGGTCTAATTCATTGAAAGGGTCGCTGGTATACCAAAGAGGAGGGGCTTTCTTTAGTTGCTATGCTTCTAGACTTTTCGTGCAGAGGGCAACCTCTACACCCTTCCCTTTATCCTTCCTGTGGTTGTTGCGAAGTTCAGTCACATAGCAGTCTCGAGCAACGTCCTGGTCTCCTTCTACTTCCCCTACTCCATTGTCCGTTGGAAATTTCATCTTTAGGCACCATGGGGTTAGGACAATTTGGAAGTCAGACAAGGCTGGCCTTCCTAAGAAGGCATTGTAGGCCGAGTGGTTTTCTATTAGCACAAACGTCTGTCTCCGTACAACGGAGCGGGGATGGCTTCCAATTTCAACAAAGAGGTCCAGTTGCCCGAGGGGCATCTTCGCATCTCTAGTGAAACCGTGTAGTGGTTTATCGCAGGGAGATACATCCTTCATTGATAGTTTCATTTTGTCGAATGCATGTTTGAACAGGATATTTACTGAGCTTCCAGTGTCTACTAGAATTCGGTAAACTTCGACAGGACCGAGCCGGGCAGAGATAACCATGGGATCCATGTGAGGGTATTGCCTTCCTTCTAGGTCACGCTTACCGAATGTGATGTCATCACTTTCTTTCCGCTTCGGGTGGCGCTCTTCTATAACCGAATTGACATAGTCTTTATTGTCTCTAAGCGACTTTCCATATCTTTCCATCTCTTTCCAGCTTCTGTCTGCGATGTGCGGTCCTCCCGAGATGGTATGGACCACTATCTTCTCTTGACCAGAGCCGCTAGTGTTGCGGTTTCCTCTGCCGGTCTCCGGTGAGGGTAGCCTTGGGTTCTCATTGGCAGGAGCTGGAGTCCTGTCCTGACCTTTTACATAGCGTTCCAGTTTCTTCCTTCTGATGTGTTCCTCAATCAAGTCCCGGAGATGATGGCATTCATTGGTATCATGCCCATGAGATTCGTGGAAGCGGCAGAACTTTCCAGACTTCTGCGCGTTATCTGATTCCTTCTTGTATGGTGGGCGTTTGTATCTATCTTCGCCTTGGGTGGCAAGGAAGATATTTTTGATGGTCTCGTTCAAAGGAGTGTAAGTGTCGAATCTCGGTCCTGGCCGATATAGGCGCTTTTCTCCCTTCTTCCCCCCAGCATTGTCTCTGGAATCATTTCTTCGAACGTCCCTTGCCACAGTAGGGGCGTTGCTGTGAGTTGCCTTATTTTGTTGTCCTGACTGCCCCTCAACGGCAGCATCCTCAAGCCTCATATATTTTCCGGCTTCATGGAAGAAATCGGGTAAAGTAGCTGGTTTTTCTTTTGTCAACCTTCTAGCAAATTTAGTGTCCGGATGCACACCACTACAAAGGGCTATTAGGATAAGCTTCTCATCGGCATCTTGAACTACGACCGCTGCGGCATTGAATCGGGTTAGGTATTGCTGCAGTTTCTCTCCGGGTTTCTGTTTGATGCTGGATAAGGAATTAGCGTCCTTAGGTTGTTCCACATGAATGCGGAACTGACTGATAAACTTTTCTTTCAACATTTCTCACGAGCTGATGGATCCCTGGGGTAAATGACAGAACCATGAGGTAGCGAGATTTGCTAAGAATAGTGGAAAGCATTTGCACAGTACTCCCTCTGTTGCTCCACTCATGAGCATATGTTGTGTGTATCTCTATAAGTGTACAACGGGGTCGGAGGTTCCTTTGTAAGGTTCCATTGTTGGCATCTTCCATTTTCGGGGGGTGATAGCAATTTCGATATTGCGGGCGAAAGGGCTGGTTACTCTAGCGCATATCCCTCGATCCCTTTGCTCCCGTTGGACGCACTCTCTGAATAAGCGTGCCATCCTTTCATCAGAATTTGGAGCAGATAGAAACGAGTTTGGTTCTGTTCTGTGGGATTGATTCCGTCCAGATGACCTGTAGGGATGGTATCGTCTATCATTCCTCATATTTTCCAGTGGCTGCCTTTGGTCTTCTGGGAGCATGCTAGGGTCAGCTATAGTTGGCCCTTGCCTTGACCTTCCCCTGCTGGGTTCTGATCTAAGCACTTCCTCGGGTCCAACTTCGGGCTGGACTCTAGCTCGGCCCCGTTCACTGGCGTTTCCATGGTTAGGTAGTATGACAGGCTCAGCCATAGTTGACCTTCGACCGGTACCTCCCCTATTGGGTTCGGTTCCAAACATTTCCTCAGGCCTAACTTTGGGCTATGCTCGATCTCGGCTCCTACCATGGTTGCTTCTGCCGTTAGCTCCTTCGAAGAAGGAAGATCTTTGTTGTCTCTGAGATCCTCCAGATTGGGACTCGCCCCATGATTCAGTGTTGCAGTTGGACTCTTCAGCATCCCTTAAGCGTGACATGAGATGATCCACCAAGGCTTCCTGTTGGGACGTGAAACGGTTAGTTACTTCAACCACAACCCTGTCTAAATCTGCCCTAGTGATTGCTGCGGGCTGTTCTGTGGTAGGAGTGGTCGGATTAGCCTGTCCTTCATTTGGTACTGCTGCTAGTGGAGGATGATTTACTTGATCCGTGACAACTGGATCTGGAAGACTGCTGGATGCGATGTTTTTTCCTTTGTTAACATCTTTTTTCTGCTTGGGAGGCATGTTTTCCAAGCGGCGAACGATGCTGTTAGGAAAAATGTTAAGTGGATGAAGCTGAAGCTTCGAGCTTCTAGTTCTCAGTGAAAGCACCAAAAATGTTTGCAAAAAAAATGGACAAACACCTCAAAGTCATATGATTTAATAGATCTTATGTTGTTTCTAGTGGTTTGGGTGATTTATTCAAATATATGAAAAGCAGGGGCTAAACTGTAAAAAGACACGCAGATTTATAGTGGTTCGGCCAAAATGTGCCTACGTCCACTTTCTATGTTATTTCTATTCTCTTGTTTAGATTACAAGTACAAAGCTTTGATACAAGTAAAAGAAAGTTGTTTGAAAGTTCTCTCCGTGCTTGATCTCTCAAACTTGTCCCCATTGTTGTACCCCTTCCCCTCTATTTATAGAGTCAGGCTGGGAGCAGGGGTCTTGGATGTATATAGCTTCTGGCGGGCTTGGGCTGATGCAATCTGGCCTGGTGGAACTGGTCCGGTTTCCCTTGGTTCGGTGGAGAGAGATGAGTGGACCGGTAGAACCTTGGTTCGGTGGTAGGAGTGTGATGGTTCGGTATTGCTTCATTCGGTGGTTGAACCGGTGATGCTGGTTCGGTATTGATGTGGAGATGTTTGGTTCGGTGGAGAAGGCGGGTTTGGTCCGGTAGGTGTTGGTTAGGGAGGTGGTTCGGTGAGGCATGGATCGGTAGCCTGTAGACTTTGGTTCGGGCGTTAGTTGGTTCGGTAGCTTCGTTGGATTGAGGCTGATTCGGCAGTGAGGTTTGGATCGGTAGCCTGTAGACCTTTGTTCGGCTAGGGTTGGTCCGGTGGTGAGAATTTCACCCAACAGCAGAGTAATAGTAAAATGTATATAAAGAAATGTGGAAGAAGAAGAAGAGGAGTGAAATCAGAAAATTATGAATATAAATTCGTTTAAAACATCCCATATTTATAGTAGAACAACAGCCATGTCCATTTGGGAAAGGATATGACGAATAGACACTTCCTTTGAAATTCAAACTTTTGGAATCAACTGCCATCATGTCGACATGGGTACCTAGGGGTTGTCGACATGCCTAAGGTATTTTTGATAATTTGTTTTTCTTTTGAAAATAACTTCTATCTTATATTAAAACTATTTTAAACGTTATAAATATACTATAGTTTAAAATACATAAATAAGTATAGAGAATAATATTTTGGTATATATAAAATTTTACTATAATTTCATATTTAAATCTTAAATATAAATATTAAAAGTTAAGTACATTATAATTAAAGACAGTTTAAAACCAAGGATAATTTTGATATTGAAAATAAAGATTATTTTGAGGCTAAAAGTATTTAAAACCAGAATAGAAGTTTCTGATTTAAAAAAGATGATTTTGAAATCATTTTGAAAACAAGATATAATTTTGTAAAACATTTGAATAAAAGTTAGTGGATACAAAACGATGTTCCACTAGATTTTTCGTAGGTTCCATCCTACTTAGGGTTCCATCCCTTTAACAGGCTCGAAGTGGATTCCATTCCACGAATAAAATGGATTTTAAGATGTCGGTGCTTTTCTAGGAGTTTTAACATAATTCTAGACTCGATACTTGTCTTGTACTATTGAAATCTTGAACTCTTGATATCTTGATACTCATGAGTCATGAATCTTGATGTCTTCGATCTTGAGTCTCTATACTGTTGTAACGACCTCGGATTTTATATATATTTAAATTGATAATTAATTGAATTTTTGAATTAAAATTTGTAAAATTAATTGGTAAATTGATGCAAGTTTCCCCGAGTTCAAATAAATTCTATGTTAAATCATTTAAAATTTAAATATTGTATATATATGTATACAAACATATATGAGTAAATTTGAATATATATGTGTATATTTAATTTGAATTTAAATCTTAAATAAATGGGTTAGAAATATATATATATGTATATCTTAATATCATAATACAAAATAATACAAATAGAATGAAACAAACAAAAATATAAAACAAACAAATTAGTTAAATTCTAACAACATATTAAATATAGAAATTCATTTATATTTACAAAAATGATAAACAAATAAATATTAAACTAGAAATAGAAATAGATGTATATAAGATAAGATAAACTATGTAAAATATAAAATAAACAAATCTATTAAATAATAACAGCATGTAATCATAGAAATTTATCTATATTACAAGGCATAAAACAAAGGATATATATGAAAGGATGGTACAAACAAATAAAATACAAAAGACAAAGGAAACAAAATACATTCAAGTAAGAGACACAACAAAATATGATTGAGTATTTAAACAAATAGGATAAGTATGAACACTAATACAAATATATACAGAAATGCAACTGTACGTATGAACAAAGAGATAAGCATGGACAAAAATATATTCATGTACAAGCAAATTAAGTTTAAAAATGTACACTTGAAAAATGAAGAAACAAATATATAGAAAAGCTAGCGAAAGAAGACACCAAAATATCTTCATACATGTACAAACGAAATTAAGAAAAAAAAGATAAGTATATTTGTATAAAGTAGTTAATGCAGCCACCAAGCAAGATTTATATCAGCCAACAAAGGAAAATATCTCTGGTTATGTTGTACAAAATATATACACTGTTGTACAAAATATATACACCATGTATATTTCATTTTCACTTATCAATCTCCTCCTCTCAGTTTCGTTCATTCAAAGCTAAGTAAAACTGAAGAAAATATCAACTTAAAACTCACACAAAATTCAACTGAAACAAACAATATAAATCAATTCAAATCAGAGAATCAAAAGAAAAAGATTTCAGCTCTCAAATGTTCAAAGCCTGGTTCAAAAGAGAAACTCTGTTCTTTTTCTTTGGAAAACACTGTGAGTAACTTTATCTATTTAAAATTTAAAAATACAAATCTGTTGCTTGTATATCAGTGAATAGGTATGGTGGTGTTTATAGATATATATAGATATATATATGTATGAGTTTCTGGAATTGATGTGGTATGTAGACTATTGTTCTCTGTTCAAAAAAAAACTCTGATCATAAGTTAATCATTTCTCTTGATCTAAGCATGGTTTGAATTCAAGCTTAAAACAAAACTTGGTTGTTTAATCATAAGCTTTAATCTAAAAATTTATTTAAGTCAAAATGAATCAGTATTATCTCTGGAAACCAAGGAAACCGAGAATAACTTTATATCAGTCAAAAATTCAAGTTACTTAATTTATGGATTCAGGTAGGTAACTTGAATTTGTATACCTTAACTTGATTTTTAAAGCTTGAATCATGGTTTTTAGAGCTAGGATTTGAGAGCAGTTCGACGTTGGACGGGAAATGGTTTTTGGTCAAACGGCGGTGGTCGGAGGCATTAGAGAGGCTGGGGTTCCTCGTGAAGGTGAAGGAGCCTACAATGGGGTTGGGAAAAATGGCTGGAGTTTTTCTAGTTCAACGAGGTGACCACGGCAAATGATTTGTGTTGTAAACCTAGTTTTACCAAGGCTAAGAAATTTGATTCGTTCGACGTCCACGGTGGATCGAGTGTTGCGTGCTTTTGGGAGATGGTGGAGGAGATGTCGACGAGGTCATGGCTGGAGTTTCTTATTGTCTGGTGGTCGGAGCTTCGTGGTCGAGGCGAAGACAGGGTTGGTGATGAGGTCAATTCGAGTTCCAGGTATCGAGATTGGTACTCGATTTTGTTTTTGAGATGATGAAGGAGTTTTGGTGGTTGGGGAGTGACTCGTAGGTGATCGTCGACGTGCTCGACGTCGTGGTGTCAACTAGAGTTGGTTGGCGACAACATGCACGTGCACCGTGCATTTGTATGGAAGTTTGGAAAAATCTGGGTAGCTGTGTGAACACTCGTGTGTGACCCGAAGCTTTACTCGAGTATTTCCGGGTAGGACTCGAAGCAGGGATTAGTGAGGCCCGGGTAGCTTTGTTCCAGGTTTACAAACCTGTTTTTGTCTTCTAAAATTCAAACTGAAATTTAAGTTTTAAATCAATGTTGAAATGAATTTCAAATCTAAGTGTAAATGTAAGTTCAAGTTTGATTTGGATTTAGTTTGGAAACAAATAAAGTTTTAAAAATTTAATTGTTTTAATACTTTAAAATGTTAAAGCTTTTGAAAAGAAGTTTTAAGATAAAAGTTATTTTGAATAATTTGGTAAAGCTTCCAATTTAAATAATTTAATTTGAATTTGAATTCAAAATTTGGAATTGAATTCCATGATTGGAAATTATGGTTAAAGATGTTATAAATGTGTTTATATGAATTTGAACCATTTTAAAATATTGTTTGGGAAATTTGAATTTAACCCAAAGACTTTAACTCGTATAAAAGAATCGGATTTTTCCGGAATGGAAACTAATTGTTTTCAAATGATAAAAGCTTTCATATATAAGAAATGAAATTCCAATTTAAGTTAAAGGAATTTCAAGTTTGAATTGAAAAATGGTTTTCCAAATTATGAGTGAATTCTTTTTGAAAGTTATCAATTGAATCTTTGATTTAAAGATTTAATGAGTTAATCCAATTGAAATGGAAATCGATTTGGAAAATCTATGAGTGAATCTTTGTGAAACTGGGTGAACTTTGTGAAATGAATCTTTTTGTGTAAAAGATTAAAATGGTAATTTGTTTAAACCATTTGAAAGAAAAGTTTGGGTAATAAGTTGTGACTTAACTGAAATCCCAATATCCATATATTTTAAAATATTGCGCTCATTATTCGGTTTAGCCGGGAGAGGACTTTGTGTCATATAACCCATTCCGAATAATGATACGACGTATATGGATAGCATTTGAAGACCGGTGGTGAAGACCGGGTATTTGTGAAAACGAAAGGATAACCCATTGATTGTCTGAGTAGCGCCCGGTATAGAGATTCCCTAAGTGATGGGAAGTCCGATCGGGATTGTGAATACCCGGATTGCAAGGGCTTCTTCAGAAGTGCCTTCGGTTCTGTTTGAACCCGGAACAGACTTGTATGGTTGTATGTCTGACACTACACTTTGAGATATAAAGCTGATTTCTTTCAAATACATTTCTGTTTGGTGGCGGAGAATTTATTCTCTTAGCTTAACACCCTTCTCTGAGACGTACGAGCTCAAAGGTTATGTAGTTGAAGGTTATCAATGATATACTCCCAATTTGGTAGTGTGGCATGCTGAGTGCTGCTGTGTGTTGCTGATCATTTGTTGATCAAAGCATGGCTTTGTGAAAAAGCGTAGCTTTGTGGACGATACCTCATCGGACCTCACACCCCGGAAATGGTCAAAACAGGAAAGATGTGGCAAGGTTTCAAGGGTAGCTCCCCTAGGGTATGACCATTCCTTCTGGAAAAAGGTGGTATCATGGTATGGAGCCCAGATATTTACCTGTGTGGTTGCTCCAATCTCATTTTCTGTGTGATTGTTGCTGTGTGATCGAGGGCCCTCGGATAAAGGTCCCAAAGGACCGGGGGTGGCATATCTCAGGTTTACTACCTAGGAAGGGGGTAACCGGCCTTGTGTTGGCAGAGAGCTAGGTGGTTCTCGGGGCATCACTCCAGATTCGTTCCTATGTGGCATAGGAAGTTCCTTAGCCTGACCATTTGTTGGAAAATCCGAAGATACGATTGCAGTTGTATAACCTGTCTCCTCAGGCGGCAGCTATAGCAGGCATAATATAATGGTACCTATGCTGGCTAAGATTAATATTATATTTTTGAAATGTTTTCCACTATGCACTGTTAATAATATCAAAAGGATTTTGCGTAGTAAGCATGTTTGACTATCATAAGAAGAAATCTCCTCCAAGTCTGCGATTGCATTGTGTGTGTGGTGGGAGGTCTTATGGTAGTTTCATTTTCCAAAAGCATTGCGGATTTCAATGTTTAAAATTCTTGTGTTGTTTGTTTTAAAGATAAACTGTTTTTGTTACTCACACCAGTCCCACGACTGACTCGGAGTTTATTGTTCCTTTCCTAAACTCTGGGTGCCCATAATTTTCCACATGGGCAGTCTAGAGTTGAGTTTTTCAGATAGTCAGGTTTAGTAGATTATCGGGAGCTAGTCCAGTGTTCGGAGTTCACGGACGACTGACGTTTCTTATCTTGGTGCAACGTTATGGTGGTTCGAGCTTGATATTGGAGTTGTTGGATTCATTCTCTTTTGTAGATCATTCGGAGTGATCTCTCCCATTGTTGTTATTTCCACTGTAGCATTGTATCATATCTCTGATATTGCTGTGTATTATGCATATCATTGTTGTATATCATTCTGGATATTGTATTCATTGGAGTTGTATATGATATCATTGATTTCTTTATTCCGCTGTGTTGTTATACTTACTGTGTTATAAGCTCCGGCACAAGTCGAATTTCAACGATTGAATCTGCGGCATTCGAGGACAAGTGAAGTACGGGTGTCGATTTTCGAAGGCCGAGTTTCAGGACTCATCACAAGTGGTATCAGAGCTAAGGTTGAACTTTAGCTATGGAGTATAGCACATTAAGTAGCTCATTAGAGATAGGGTGAAGTATACCCTAGAATGAGTAATCTCTAAGATATCTGTCTGTATGCCTCAGTAAATTCTCTTGCTATCCACTGATAGTAAGTGTGAGTGCAAGAAGAGTATGAGATGGGGGATAGGGGAATACCACCACGAATTAGTCAATACCCTGTAACAACAAGGAAACAATATTTTCTCTATCAATCTCTTTTGTTCAGCATCTCTTTTCAATTCTTCGATGGTTTCTGGTAGATCCAGGAAGGAGATTTGATATATTTATATGGGACATAAACTCCAAAAAGGTTAGAATTGTTTGTTTGGATGTATTGGTTGCTATGGTTGATAGGTGTACTTTAGTTCTAAACTGAAAGTTTTGAAATTGTATCCATATATATATATATATATATATATCTATTCTTTTGGGTCCGAATATATTCTACGAATGGTTAGTTATCCCTTCGAACTGACCAATGCCCCTGCATATTTCGTAGATCTAGATAACCCGAGTATCTTGTGAAGTGTTAAAATAGATTCGTTCTTGTATCTATTATTGGTATCCTGATTTGGTAAGCCAAATGCAGAATAAATATTTAGTTTGATTTGATGAGACATTGTTCATCTATCCTTGTGTCTCCCTGGCAAATTTCGAGGATGAAATTCTTTTAAGGGGGGAAGTCTGTAACGACCCCGGATTTTATATATATTTAAATTGATAATTAATTGAACTTTTGAATTAAAATTTGTAAAATTAATTGGTAAATTGATGCGAGTTTCCCCGAGTTCAAATAAATTCTATGTTAAATCATTTAAAATTTAAATATTGTATATATATATGTATACTGACATATATGAGTAAATTTGAATATATATGTGTATATTTAATTTGAATTTAAATCTTAAATAAATGGGTTAGAAACAAATATATATAAATCTTAATATCATAATACAAAATAATACAAATAGAATGAAACAAACAAAAATATAAAGCAAACAAATTAGATAAATTCTAACAACATATTAAATATAGAAATTCATTTATATTTACAAAAATGATAAACAAATAAATATTAAACTAGAAATAGAAATAGATGTATATAAGATAAGATAAACTATGTAAAATATAAAATAAACAAATCTGTTAAAATAATAACAGCATGTAATAATAGAAATTTATCTATATTACAAGGCATAAAACAAAAGGATATATATGAAAGGATGGTACAAACAAATAAAATACAAAAGTCAAAGGAAACAAAATACGTTCAAGTAAGAGACACAACAAAATATGATTGAGTATTTAAACAAACAGGATAAGTATGAACACTAATACAAATATATACAGAAATGCAACTGTACGTATGAACAAAGAGATAAGCATGGACAAAAATATATTCATGTACAAGCAAATTAAGTTTAAAAATGTACACTTGAAAAATGAAGAAACAAATATATAGAAAAGCTAGCGAAAGAAGACACCAAAATATCTTCATACATGTACAAACGAAATAAAGAAAAAAAAGATAAGTATATTTGTACAAAGTAATTAATGCAGCCACCAAGCAAGATTTATATCAGCCAACAAAGGAAAATATCTCTGGTTATGTTGTACAAAATATATACACTCTTGTACAAAATATATACACCATGTATATTTCATTTTCACTTATCAATCTCCTCCTCTCAGTTTCGTTCATTCAAAGCTAAGTAAAACTGAAGAAAATATCATCTTAAAACTCATACAAAATTCAACTGAAACAAACAATAAAATCAATAAAAATCAGAGAATCAAAGGAAAAAGATTTCAGCTTGCAAATGTTCAAAGCCTGGTTCAAAAGAGAAACTCTATTCTTTTTCTCTGGAAAACACTGTGAGTAACTTTATCTATTTAAAATTTAAAATACAAATCTGTTGCTTGTATATCAGTGAATAGGTATGGTGGTGTTTATAGATATATATAGATATATATGTATGAGTTTCTGGAATTGATGTGGTATGCAGACTATTGTTCTCTGTTCTAAAAAAAAACTCTGAACATAAGTTAATAATTCCCCTTGATCTAAGCATGGGTTGAATTCAAGCTTAAAATAAAACTTGGTTGTTTAATCATAAGCTTTAATCTAAAAATTTATTTAAGTAAAAATGAATCAGTATTATCTTTAGAAACCAAGGAAACTGAGAATAACTTTATATCAGTCAAAAATTCAAGTTACTTAATTTATGGATTCAGGTAGGTAACTTGAATTCGTATACCTTAACTTGATTTTAAAGCTTGAATCATGATTTTTAGAGCTAGGATTTGAGAGCAGTTCGACGTTGGACAAGAAATGGTTTTTGGTCAAACGGCGGTGGTTAGAGGCATTAGAGAGGCTGGGGTTCCTCGTGAAGGTGAAGGAGCCTACAGTGGGGTTGGGAAAAATTGCTGCCGTTGTTCTAGTTCAATGAGGTGACCACGGCAAACGATTTGTGTTTGTAAACCTAGTTTTACCAAGGCTAAGAAATTTGATTCGTTCGACGTCCACGGTGGATCGAGTGCTGCGTGCTTTTGGGAGATGGTGGAGGAGATGTCGACGAGGTCATGGCTGGAGTTTCTTATTGTCTGGTGGTTGGAGCTTCGTGGTCGAGGCGAAGACAGGGTTGGTGATGAGGTCAATTCGAGTTCCAGGTATCGAGATTGGTACTCGATTTTGTTTTTGAGATGATGAAGGAGTTTTGGTGGTTGGGGAGTGACTCGTAGGTGATCGTCAACGTGCTCGACGTCGTTTTGTCGCCTGGAGTTGGTCGGCGACAACGTGCACCGTGCATTTGTCTGGAAGTTTGGAAAAATCTGGGTAGCTGTGTGAACACTCGTGTGTGACCCGAAGCTTTATTCGAGTATTTCCGGGTAGGACTCGAAGCAGGGAATAGTAAGGCCCGGGTAGCTTTGTTCCAGGTTTACAAACCTGTTTTTGTCTTCTGAAATTCAAACTGAAATTTAAGTTTTAAATCAAGGTTAAAATGAATTTCAAATCTAAGTGTAAATGTAAGTTCAAGTTTGATTTGGATTTAGTTTGGAAACAAATAAAGTTTTAAAATTTTAATTGTTTTAATACTTTAAAATGTTAAAGCTTTTGAAAAGAAGTTTTAAGATAAAAGTTATTTTGAATAATTTGGTAAAGCTTCCAATTTAAATAATTTAATTTGAATTTGAATTCAAAATTTGGAATTGAATTCCATGATTGGAAATTATGGTTAAAGATGTTATAAATGTGTTTATATGAATTTGAACCATTTTAAAATATTGTTTGGGAAATTTGAATTTAACCCAAAGACTTTAACTCGTATAAAAGAATCGGATTTTTCCGGAATGGAAACTAATTGTTTTCAAATGATAAAAGCTTTCATATATAAGAAATGAAATTCCAATTTAAGTTAAAGGAATTTCAAGTTTGAATTGAAAAATGGTTTTCCAAATTATGAGTGAATTCTTTTTGAAAGCTATCAATTGAATCTTTGATTTAAAGATTTAATGAGTTAATCCAATTGAAATGGAAATCGATTTGGAAAATCTATGAGTGAATCTTTGTGAAGCTGGGTGAACTTTGTGAAATGAATCTTTTTGTGTAAAAGATTAAAATGGTAATTTGTTTAAACCATTTGAAAGAAAAGTTTGGGTAATAAGTTGTGACTTAACTGAAATCCCAATATCCATATGTTTTAAAATATTGCGCTCATTATTCGGTTTAGCCGGGAGAGGACTTTGTGTCATATAACCCATTCCGAATAATGATACGACGTATATGGATAGCATTTGAAGACCGGTGGTGAAGACCGGGTATTTATGAAAACGAAAGGATAACCCATTGATTGTCTGAGTAGCGCCCGGTATAGAGATTCCCTAAGTGATGGGAAGTCCGATCGGGATTGTGAATACCCGGATTGCAAGGGCTTCTTCGGAAGTGCCTTCGGTTCTGTTCGAACCTGGAACAGACTTGTATGGTTGTATGTCTGACACTACACTTTGAGATATAAAGCTGATTTCTTTCAAATACATTTCTGTTTGGTGGCGGAGAATTTATTCTCTTAGCTTAACACCCTTCTCTGAGATGTACGAGCTCAAAGGTTATGTAGTTGAAGTTTATCAGTGATATACTCCCAATTTGGTAGTGTGGCATGCTGAGTGCTGCTGTGTGTTGCTGATCATTTGTTGATCAAAGCATGGCTTTGTGAAAAAGCGTAGCTTTGTGGATGATACCTCATCGGACCTCACACCTCGGAAATGGTCGAAATAGGAAAGATGCGGCAAGGTTTCAAGGGTAGCTCCCCTAGGGTATGACCATTCCTTCTGGAAAAAGGTGGTATCATGGTATGGAGCCCAGATATTTACCTGTGTGGTTGCTCCAATCTCATTTTCTGTGTGATTGTTGCTGAGTGATCGAGGGCCCTCAGATAAAGGTCCCAAAGGACCGGGGGTGGCATATCTCAGGTTTACTACCCGAGTAGGGGGTAACCGGCCTTATGTCGGCAGAGAGCCAGGTGGTTCTCGGGGCGTCACTCCAGATTCGTTCCCATGTGGCATAGGAAGTTCCTTAGCCTGGCCATTTGTTGGAAAATCCAAAGAAACAATACGAGCCCTTTACGATTGCAGTTGTATAACCTGTCTCCTCAGGCGGCAGCTATAGCAGGCATAATATAATGGTACCTATGCTGGCTAAGATTAATATTATATTTTTGAAATGTTTTCCACTATGCACTATTAATAATATCAAAAGTATTTTGCGTAGTAAGCATGTTTGACTATCATAAGAAGAAATCTCCTCCAAGTCTGTGATTGCATTGTGTGTGTGGTGGGAGGTCTTATGGTAGTTTCATTTTCCAAAAGCATTGCGGATTTCAATGTTTAAAATTCTTATGTTGTTTGTTTTAAAGATAAACTGTTTTTGTTACTCACACGAGTCCCACGACTGACTCGGAGTTTATTGTTCCTTTCCTAAACTCTGGGTGCCCATAATTTTCCACACGGGCAGTCTAGAGTTGGGTTTTTCAAATAGTCAGGTTTAGTAGATTATCGGGAGCTAGTCCAGTGTTCGGAGTTCATGGACGACTGATGTTTCTTATCTTGGTGCAACGTTATGGTGGTTCGAGCTTGATATTGGAGTTGGTGGATTCATTCTCTTTTGTAGATCATTCGAAGTGATCTCTCCCATTGTTGTTATTTCCGTTGTAGCATTGTATCATATCTCTGATATTGTTGTGCATTATTCATATCATTGTTGTATATCATTCTGGATATTGTATTCATTGGAGTTGTATATGATATCATTGCTTTCTTTATTCCGTTGTGTTTTTATACTTACTGTGTTATAAGCTCCGGCACGAGTCGAATTTCAATGATTGAATCTGCGGCATTCAAGTACAAGTGAAGTACGGGTATTGATTTTCAAATGCTGGATTTCGGATCGTGACAACTGTACAGTCTTCATTCTCAGTACTTGCATGTTTATATCCTGCATATACATATATATCTAAACTATAATGTTAGTATTTATATTTTATAACAAGTCCTAAGGTTGTTGTCATCAAAACCATTCTTTTCAAGGACTAACACCTTCCTTATATTTCTCGGACCAAATGAACTTCAAAACTTCCCTAGTCAACTTAGTCAAAGGTGTTGCTATCCGTTCTTTGATAAATCTTCGGTAATAGCCAGCAAGTCCGAGAAAACTTTTGATCTCGGTTACCATCTCTGGCCTCCTCCAATTATTGACAGCTTCGATCTTAACTGGATCTACTGTCAAACCTTCCTTCGAAACTACATGACCAAGAAACTTGACCTTTTTCTTCCAAAAATGACATTTAGAAAACTTCGCCTTTAGCTAATGCTACCTTAGCGTCTCAAGCACTACTCTCAGATGATTCTCATGCTCTCTTTCATCTTTCGAGTATACCAAAATGTCATCTATGAATACTAACACGAACCTATCCAAGTGTTCTTGGAAAACTCGGTTCATCAAGTCCACGAAGAAAGCAGTTGTATTCGTTAACCTAAATGGCATCACTAACCATTTATATGAACCATACCTAGTTCAAAATGTTGTCAAAGGAATATTGTCCTCTGCCACTTTCAACTGATGGAAACCGGTTACCAAATCTAATTGGGAAAACACTCTGGCTCCACTCAACTGATCAAACAGATCGTCAATTCGCGGCAAAGGATATCTATTCTTGATTGTCCTTTCGTTCAGCTTACGGTAGTCGATGCACATCCGCAATGACCTGTCCGACTTCTTTACGAAAATCACGGCCACTCCCCAAAGCGAACTGCTTGGTCTAATAAAAAATTCTTCCTTCTAGATCAAATAGCTGCACCTTCAATTCTTTCATCTTAGTTGGTGTTATTTTGCTAGGTGGTCTACCGACAAGTTTAGCTTCCGGTATAAGATCTATCCAAAACTCAATAGCTCATTTCGGTGGTAGTCATATAATCGGCTCAAATATATATGTGCAAACTCTCTTGCAACTCGAACCTGACTTAGCTCCTCTGCTACTTCCAAGGCTTAACATAGCACAAACACTTCGGTCAGAACTCTCTACTGAGAAGATGATTCTATTCTAACTATTTGGATGCCTTAATGATATTTCCCCATCCTGGCAAAATATCCTAGCCTCATATCTACCCAACCAATCCATACCCAAAATGATTCTAAAATCTACGAAATCATAAACATACAAACTACATGCAAACATATGACCTAACAAATCTAGTTCTAACTGGTCACATCTCATCCCTAGAGTTGCAAACCCTCATATTGGATTCGCAACCCTTAAGGAAGAAACAGGGTAAGTGGGTTCTAAGTATAACTTATTAACCAAATTCTGGGATATAAATGAATGTGATGCACCGGTATCAAATAGTATCCTAATTGGAATACTTTGAATTAAAAATGTACCTTCCATCATAGTCTTTCCCTTATCTACTGCAATTGATTTGGAAGAAGACGGTGGTCCAATAGCAAAAACCTTTCATATTTCTGCCCTAACTAGCTCTAGACACTATTTTTTGTAATACCCATTTTGTTCGCAGTTGTAGCACTTAATATGCCTCTTATCCCTAGCCTTCTTCTACACCTTGCCTGACCGGCACTCGTTTGCAAAATGATCCTTCTTGTCACATTTATAGCAGACCAAATCAGCTTTTGACTTCTTGGCTGAATCTCCCTTCTGGGCTTCTTTCTTTTTGAAGAACTTCTCTTCTTTCCCTGAGAATCCTGGGATTCAATTGGCTTCTCTCTGGCACAAATAGCAAGCATCCCTTCATGGAGAATGGCCATCTCCACCACCACATTACAGGGATCACGGATTTGAGTCAGGGTCGCCCTAGCAAGCTCGAGCCTCATTCCTCGAATGAACCTGTCATTCCTTCTGATGTTAGTGTCTATAATAGCGTATCCATATCGAGATAGCTCATCAAATCTATTTGCGCACTTGATAACTGACATGTCTCCCTGAACTAAATCCATAAATTTTCTCATCAATGCTGACTTGGCAACTTCAGAAATAAACCTCTGTTCGAATCTCCTTCGAAAATCAGCCCAAGTCAACTCTTCCTCTGGAACTCCGGTAGTCACACCATTCCACCAGTGAAGTGCTGACCCTTGTAACTGTCTATAGGCCAACCTTGTCTTCTAGCATCTTGTAAACCCAAATTAGAGAAAATCCTTTCACAGGGTAACAACAAATTTTCCACTTCTATAGCATCTTCCATTCCCATAAATCGCTTTCCACCCAAACTGGAGCAATCTCGGTTTAGCTTGGCATAATTATTCCCAACGGGAATCATAGGATTTGCTCCACCAATATTTCCAGCTACTCCAGCGGTTCCTGCTTGCATCAAATTAGCAAGGAACTGATACATCATCCCCGCATCTACTGGCGGATTCCTAGCACTCACATTGGCTTCTGCATTTTGATTAGCATTAGCCTGTCAACCTTGGTTCCTCCGGGTGTTAGGTCGAGTATTTCCATCAGTTGTGGTGCTTCCTCCACCTAAATTTCCTCTTCCGTTTCCTGCTTCCATATCTTATTTCTCGTAAATCAGTATACTAGCCTCAGTAAGATACAGAAGAACGGTCTAAGAGAAAAGAGGAATTACGTACTTATATATATACCTATATATGTCGAATACAAGTACGTTACAATTGCGTTAACCCAAACCCCGATCATATTTTTGATTCATTGGATTATGTTTTAAAAATCTTTTAGGTTTTAATTACTTAAATTTTCATAAACCTATGCTCTGATACTAACTTGTAATATCCCCCACTTGGAGGCTCAAAACTAACGGCCATGGATGTTGCAGTCATCCATAGTTATTAATCCTCGGCGACTAAATACGGTAATGTTAGATAAATTGATATACCAAAAACATATGGATATGGAAAAAAGTTTAAAATTTCAAAATAACTTTCACATTCCAAACTCGTTTCACCATTCTTTACATAATCCCACAACATTAGCCACATTCAAAAAAATATGATTATTACAATATACTCCAAGAGCGACATATGAAGATGCCCCCATGATGATCAGAGTGTATAATAGGCAATAAACAACTTTGCCTTAACAAAACAACACAGCAGAATCATATGAGAAAAAACTTAAATAACTACATACCTTCTGCATGACTTCGGAAGCATTTTCGTCTTAAGAGGTACCTGAAAACCTCAATTCTCAAACTACTCAAAATCAATTGAGTATCCGAGAGTTTAAGGGGAAACATAAACTTCGAGTTAGACATAAAACCTGGTATGAGTAATAATATACCATCTCAAATCATTTAGATATCTAGTGAGACCACGCCGCTTAGCAGAGCGGGTTTCCCCTCACTAGTATCTTAAAACCTTCATAAACCATTTTCTGTGCCCCTGAATCCACAATGGTTAATTCAATTCAAAACATTATTATGTGGTGATATGCAAAACAATTGAATCTATTTTGGATTACCCATCCCTAATTCATTTTGACCATCTGTCATACTTATAGTTTCTAGGATTACTATTAACCTAGTAGTTTTCATGGACTAACTAATAACCGGTTAAACTTTTAAGGACTCCCAATCCAATTATATAGTTTTCATTAGATTACTATGAACCTATTGGTAACTCCAATATCATTTCTTTTATTCTAGTTTTCATGGACTTACTAGAAACCCATTAACTAACGGTCGATATCTTTCTTTTACCCTAGTTTTTATAGGCTAACTAGGAACCTATTGACTATCTGTCAATATTTCATTTTCTTATCCGGATATAGTTTTCATGGGCTTACTATAAACCTTTCTAACTGACATCTTTAATTATACATAGTTTTCATGGGCTAACTATGAACCTATTGGCCCCTGCCAATATCTTTTCCCTTACACAGTTTTCATGGGCTTACTATGAACCTATTGGTCCCTGCCAATATCCTTAACTTATATTCACTACTGAGTCAAACTAACTGGTTATTTGGCCCTTCCCCATGGTACCATTTTGGGTTCATTACAATGTGAATATATACATATATGAGGAAGCAAACAATATAACTTGGTTAATTCCTTTAACCCATTTAGACTTCTTCATAAGTTCCATTTCAAAATACTTTGCTTATTAATATGCCATGGTTTTTCTGTTAAATGAGATTGAGTTATTTATTTTGAAAACTATACTTTTGAAACCTTCGAAACCTTGCTTTCGACCTCACTGGAAAGCCTTCTTCAAAAGCATATGTCTCTTTTCAAAACATTAAGCTTCTGCCTTCAAAAACACTTTAAAATCTTTCTTTTGAAACCTTTTAAATATAATAATGAGTTACTTATTGATTATTAGAAGCATAGCTTTGAAACTATTGGAATTATCTCTTCCTAAAACATTGAAAGTCCCCCTTTCGACATCATTGGGTTTACTTTTTAAAATATCATTTGGGTCCAAGTAAATATATAAACAAAAGTATCTCTTTCGAAACCATTCTTTGCCATAAAAATATTGGGAAATTTATGATGGCATCGAAACCATCTCTTTCGACAGAGTCGAAAGCTTACCTTTAAAATATTGATGGATAGCTTCGAAGCCCCTTTCGAAACCATTGCCTTCGAAACCCATAACCCTTTTGAAAGAATTTAGAAAGTGACTTGATATAGCGTTAAAACAAACAATACCTTTCGATAGTATTGATGACTTCAATACACTCGAAAGGCAAAAGAATTGGCGGTAGGGCTTCGACTAGGTCGGAACCCATTCTTTCAAAAACATTGATTTATAATTAAAGGAACTCTTTCGAAACCGCTTTTTTTAAAAACAAACATGGAAACCCCTTCGAAAGCCATTATAAACTTCTTTCAAAAACATACGTATCGACTAAGTTGAAATCTTAGTAAAACAAAGGCAAGCACTTATCTTTTTAAAACAAACTGAGGTAACAACCCCATCGGAAGCTATGCTTTCGACACTATACCTTTTTCCTTTCTCCAAACCACTACGTATCACCTAGATGATAACATGTGTATTGAATTTAGCTTAATAGGGTTTCAACATGGTCGAAGGCGAAGGGTAAGGGCGAAAGTTACTCTGAATAGAGGCGAAACTTGTTTTTCTGGGTTAAATACTCAATTAAGTTATAAACTAACCTGCCTATGTGTAAGTCTCTTATTGGTTTCCTTTACATTTTCCCATACTTTTCAAAACTAACTGCCTTTTTATTTTGGATAAGTATCAAACTTAAACTTTTACAAATAAAACCTTCTTCTTTATTTACACATAAATCATTTTGATCCTCTTCTCAAAATAATTTATTTTGTATATCAAATCACTTAAGAAAAATTCTCAAAATTCAAAGAAATTTAATTTGATCATGTTATCTGACATATCAAAATTTCAAATCCAGATTCTCAATATATTTTCTGAAAAAAATTATTAAACCCAACGTGCTATATTTTCATTCAAAATTCATAATAATCTTTCCAAAGCTTGGAAAATTATCAAACTTAAAACCCAACTCTAGAATCATGTTTTGCATAACATATAGTTTTTCCATGGCATTTAAACATCAATATCACACGGTTTTGATCTAAATCCATATGATCCATTATTTAAACAATCTTGTTTAAATTTAAACAACCCATAAATTCAAGCATATCATCATCAAACATCATATATATACAAATTTAAACTTAAATCCGAAACATATATTTAACAAATAGAGATGGAAATTATCATTCACCTTAATCTTTGATAAGGAAAATGGATTGAGATGAATTTAATTCCCCTTGTTACTTTCTCTTCTTTTTTTCTTTGAATTTCCTCTTCTTCTTTTCTTTTTAATGGTCGACCTTATCTTCTTTTCTTATGTTTTTATTTTTTTGTGAGAAAATGAACATGAGTGTGAATGGCTTAAGGGTAAACATATATATATATATATATGTAAAGGTAAGGTTAGGTGTAGTTAAATCCCATTATACCTTTACATAATTTAATTAGTCTATAAACCATTCTTTAGCCCAATTAAATTAATAAGCACGGCCACTTAAATTTATTCAAATCTTAATCCCCTTATCACTTAACATTTGCATTATTCTATTTAATTTATCTAATTAAATATCTTGAATAATGTTATTTAAAATTAGAGGTGTTACAGGTACTCTGCACTCAGGATACTATCGATGAAGGGAGTTTGGCTCGGAGCAGAACCCAAATCATCATCCTTTCTACCCTTGCTTTCTTCCATCGGACGTCTGACTATGTCTGCAATGTATCCTCACTTGTCCATTCATCCGTATGTCGATTGTCAGTAGCCGCGCCAAGTGTTTGAATTTGCAAATGGTCTTGGTTGGCTGGTTGAAGCCTAGGCTCTCCAGTCTTTGGGTGTGCCACTCCTACAGAGGTCTGTTGGCAGGCGATTGGTCTTGCAGGTGGAGTTTGATCATTAGAGTTCAATTCTCCTTCCTTAAGTTGCTTGCCTTCCTCAGAGTCAATATCGGCTACTAGTATGTCCTCCCATGGAGTTTTCACTCCTAAGTACAGGTTTGCAATAGGCGCTTTTACGATGGGAGGAATATTAGCATTTTCCACTATGGTGATGCCTAGGGGTGGGCATTTAACTGACTTAACCGACGTCGACCGAACCGCATTAACCGATATAATCGGTTAACCGAACTTTAGGTTAACCGATCGACCTTAACCGATCAACTTCGGGTCGGTTAACGGTTAACACACTGGTTAACCGCGGTTAACCATTAACCGAACCAATAATTTTTCAAGTTTGTTCGACTGTAACCCTAACTGGCCCACTAACGCACTACATATCCTATTATTCTCAAAACCCAGTAAATGCATATCGCCGCTTTCTCGTTCAGTTAAAAAAACCCTAGATCCACTCCACTCCACTACCGATTTCGCAAAATCAATAGCTAATCCCAGGAATTTCGATTCGATCGATAGATCATCTCCTTAAAGGCTTAAATCTTTCAATTCGTCAAGGTGCTGCAAGCTTGCGAGTTGCGATTCCAATTTCACATCGATTTGAGGCTTTGAGATACAGTGAATACTGGCCGAAAGAGGAAGACTGTGAGTTTGTTCTAACTTTTACATGTTTTATTTGATGATCTGTTTAATTTTTAGATTAGAAGCACAATTTGTTCATTGTTGTTAAACTCTTTAAACTATCTATTTTACCTAGAGATGCGAAAATTTGTTGTTATCTGTTTAAATATTACAAAATTAAACTGTAAATTAATATATATATTACTGAGTTAAACAAGACTTAAGTATCTGATATGTTTTATGTGTTTAAGTATTTTCAGTTTAAGTATTTGTTTAAAGTTTAAACGGATATTCAGTTTACAAAAATATATGTTTAAGTATTTATAGTTTGAATTGTGTTATCGGATTTAACTTGATATTTTTACAGATATTTACAGTTAAATATTCTTATAATAACTTTAGAATATAATAACAAGTTTGATCTTTAGAATATCAGATTTAACTTGACTTTTGAATGCCATAGATGAAAAAACTCTCAAAAGAAAGCTTTTGAGTACAAATACAAATGAAGTTGGATGCCATAAA
Organism: Allium fistulosum; assembly: GCA_030737815.1. NCBI lineage: Eukaryota > Viridiplantae > Streptophyta > Magnoliopsida > Asparagales > Amaryllidaceae > Allium > Allium fistulosum. The sequence continues at coordinate 918,374,551 of CM060901.1, read as the reverse complement.
TTCTGAAAAGGAAATTCGCATAAAGAAATAGAAAAAATTTATTGTTAAATGGAAAAGGTAATATTCTATATTACGGTTATGCATACTTCTTTTTTTAACCTTAATATATTGAAGAATACATAACATAAGTGCACATAGTTTCAGTATATATATACATGTGAGTGTTAGATTTATACTTACCTAGTTTCCGAAGTATAAAATGAGTTGAGAAAATAAAAATATCAAACATATAGATTTCAAAAAATAAAGGTTTTTTAGCATATTGGTTTTGAGTATATGCATGTGCAGTTTCAAGTGCATCTGCCTTTGGAAAGAATACAGATTTCAAATATGTATGTGGTATTGAACATGCATTCAGGTTTCAATATATATAATTTTTTTGATCATATGCTTGCTTTTAGTACAAAGGTTTATGAAGTTTTTAAATGTATATGCATAATTTCAAAGGCTTATATGTTTTTAATCTATGGCAGTTTCAATGTATTGACTTTTGATATACATATGAGTGAGCTTTTAGAAGCATATACAGATTTAATACATACCAGATTTCAAAGCCGTTTATAATACCAGTTTTTGAACAAGTTCTAGTTTTTATATACTCATACTTAGTTGGTTTTGGATACATGAATGTGCAATTTTAGGAGCTCAAGATTCTTAGATGATTATCAGTTTCAAATATGAGTCCATTTTCAGATATATTAATGTGCTATATTTGTGTTTATTGTTAAGAGCATAAAGCTCTAAATATGTATGGCAAGTTTTAGAGTATTGGATTGCACATAAACATCAGTAGCAGGTTTCAAAAGCATTAAGATACCGTATATCGCTAACCTTAAGATATATGTTAGTTTTTAAATGTATATTAGCTTTAAATATATATAATATGGATATGTGATTTGGTGAATAAAGATTTCAAATGTACACACATCCAAGTTTTGATGCATACATAACATTAATACAGAATATTACCTTTTGATACATAACAGTAGACACATCCAAGTTTTGTGTTTTGAAGTAGTACATAACAGTTTCAGTTGACAGTTCCAGATGCCATAAATTCTGAAATATGCCATTGTTAGAAAATTTATTATTATTATTTGATGCAATTCATTTTTTAACCTTAAACAGTTTCAGTTGACAGTTATTGCATAGATGATCTTCACTTTGGTGTAACCATGGTCAATGCTATCGCACTGTGGTGATTGTTAGTTGCTACAGTCTAGACTCTAGTTGTGATCAACAGTTCAGCTCAGGCTGAATTTTCATTACATTTTGCAGTTGAAAATGAATATAATTGTATGTACTATATAGTATTGTAGTTTATATAATTCCAAACTATGAATTATGGACTGTTGTGGATTGTAAAATGTGAACTTAGTTGTGACCTTGTGATCTTTGTTTATGATTGTGGACTGTTTATGTGATTGTGGACTGTTTATGTAATTGTTTATGTTTATGATGCTATAGTGAATTATGTGACCTTTACAGTACATGATGCTCTAATGAATTATGTGCTCTGGTGAACTTACCTGGGCTAATCTCATGTCCTGTATATGAAGTTAAGAAGTATGAACTGACCTATACAGTATACATACCATGAATTAACTTTGCAATATATATGTATGGTTAACCATCGGTTAACCGTTTGGATAAAACGGTTAATCGTGTAACAGTTAACCGCTTGATCGACCGATTAACTGAACCGTTAAATTTAACCGGTTAACCGCGGTTAAATTTAACCGGTTCGGTCGGTATGCTTGGCCCATTTTAACCGATGAAACGGTTAACCGAACCATTACTTTTCACTGGTTAACCGTTCAAATTAACCGATCGGTTCGGTTAACCGACCGTGCCCACCCCTAGTGATGCCTTGAGCTCCACCCATTACTTGCTTTTGGTTCTATTTTCTGTTTCTTTTACTTGAGCTAGAAACAGAAGAAAGCTCTTGCTCCATAGCAACCATGGCTTTAGGTACCATTCTGGGAGCAGTTAGTGATTGAAGCGCTAAGAGAGCTTCTATTTTTTCCATAAGAGCCTTTTGACAGTTTGCCATTTTCTGGTTAATTTCATCAACCATCTGGCTTAATTCTCCCTTAGTCACAACTTCCTGCTGAGTAGAGGATCCTGGCACTTGATCTCCAATTTTAACTCCAGGTCACAGGTTGTTGGGGTTGTTGACTTCAACTTGCTGAGGGGTTGTTTCTTCACCAGCAATGGTAACTCCTATGAATCTTCCGGAGGTAGTTCTCTTCTGCCCTGGTGCCATTGGTTTTCAGTAACAAATCTTCTAAATAGAATTTAATGATCTAACTTCTGGACCTATCCGATCCAAAGTAGAGAGCTAGATCTAAGCTTAGATTCAAGGTTCTCGGTGAAAGCACCAAAATGTTAACCCAAAATATGGATCAACACCTTGGATCGAGTGTGAAAGTACCAGCCCTTTTTTTATAGAGCAATAATGTAGAAAATAAATGTAAAAAGAACAAAAATAGAAAAAAGACAAGAAGATTTATATAGTGGTTCGGCAGTTAATGAAGCCTACGTCCACTTTATAACTTTTTATTAACTAATTGTTATTACAAGTTGAATAGGATTACAATACAATTGAATTTTTTAAGTTAGATTAAGTCACAAGTTCATGAGTTTACTGGAGAACCGTAGTGAACCCCTAGATGACTTTTGTGTAGGGAGAGAAGAGTGAAGAATAATCTCTCTAGAGTTCCAGCTGCCAGTCTAGATGATCCACTTTATGTTGTAGGTAGGATTGTATTTATAGGCATATGAGAGCAATTGGGCTAGGTTGCTTTGCCAGAAGCATATACTCGATGATACAAAGGTTCTCTAAAAATTCATAACGATCCAACATAATGTGATGGATTGCTAGCGATCCATAGGGCATGGATCGCGCGATCCATGTACGTAGAAGATTTTTGGGCTTTTTTTTTTGGGTTACACTACCTGCCTTATGTAGGTGCTCTCCATGTAATTTCATAACTAGTTTCCTTGTTTTGATGATGATTCATGCACGGGTTGGATTGAACTATGATTAGAATCAGACGGGTCTTCAATTCTCAAAGTAGGTTGCTTGAAAGGCTATGTAACTTTGCAAACGTACTTAAAAGAATATTGATTCATGATACAAGAGGCTTCAACGACCCATAAAGCTTCCTTATGGATCGCTATCGATCCGTGGGTGTCCATCCCCTTAGTAGATTTTTCTGTAATTCTTCTTGAGTGCTTTTGGCTTGTTCTTTTGGATGCCATGTTCAAGTTTCAAGTCATCCTTGCATAGTCCCTAAGTTTTAACTCCTATTGAATTCTACTGGGTTAAAAACCCGATTAACAGAGTTCATAGGTTTTATACCTATTTTGATGTTTATTGGTCTCGTAACTATCTTGATGTTTATGGACTTATACGTCTGTCTTGGAGTTACATGCATACAAGTGGATTTATTTCACCAATCTTAGAGTTTGGAGCCCCCCTTTATTATGAGATTTCTGGATTTTTATTTGTGAGATTTTTAGATTTGATATCATTGAATTATCACCAAATCATTTCGAGGATCTGTTGCTTTTAAGAAGCTATCTTGAGGTTTAATATTTGTTGATTTGAAGTTATTAAAGCATGTTTGATATTTGATGATATATGACTATATTTGAGATATGGTTCGCTTTATCTATCATTCAGTTTGACTAACACATTTATCTTAGTCTAGATTAATCCATTTTTTTATACTCGGGTCAAACCGAGATGTTTTCAGGTCATTCGGCTTGAGCCTTTAGGATGGATGTCTTATCAGTTATCTAGTAGCATACTTTTTTCAGGCTATGTATATATTTAATATCATGGTGTACCTTATGTTGAGATTTGACTCTTTTGTGTACATATTCATGTCTTTTGGGATGTAGAACTTTGTATATATGTAGTCTACATCGTGTATCTATTTTGTGTCGGTTTAGATTTGTATCTATTGTATTCCGCTATGAGTGATCTATGATTCTGTGATCTGTATATTATTGTATGTTGTTTTGAATTTTTATTATAGCCACCGTCGTTTTGTTTTAAGCCTGAATTGTATACATTGATTCCACTTGATTCAAGAAATACATAGCATATTAATCGATGTATCAATGCTCCTTTAAAGTAAAATTCATGGATGGTCACTCCTAACCAGCTCTATTATCTGCACTAGCCGACAATATTACTTCGTAATATTCTTTGTTAGCGTGGGACTCGTGGTGGGGCGTCACAAGGTGACACTCACATTAGTTAAAAATACGACGAGTCCACCTATGCTTGTAGAAGAAAACTTAGAGGGAAATGTTGCTTGATTTTCTTGCAAAATGCTAAATGGGCCATTAGTTCAAGGTCTAAAAGCATAGGCCCGCATGATGTGGCGCGATCAACATCAGCTCTATCCTAGTTTCCTACCCATCTTCCATGGCCTAATATTCAAATACATGGTCACCCTGCCGACTTTAGAACCTGGTACTCTTTTCATTAAATCCACTCTCGCCACATGGAGTTTAAAACCTCATAGACAAAATCCCCTCACCTTGTCATTAGACGACCAGGTCACGGCAAGAGAATCTAGCCTATGCATGCTTCTTGTTTGCCACTCTCCTAATTGACCAAACCTTATGCCCGCTCCATTTTGTCGTGACTCGGTGAGCATTTGAAAAAAGCTCCTAGTCACCTCTATATAAAGAGGTGATGACCCCATACTATTTCCTATCCAGAATGGCACAAAATGACACTATTCATCTGATAAAAGTGTCATTGTGCAGCAATAATTCATTGTACGTTGTTGCCCAACTGGAAAAAGCACCATTTTCGTCGACAACTTCCAACTGTTTGTCACCTCACTGATATAAGCGTGCTATAGTACAGCTCGCCAGGTTGACCATATTTGAATCATTCTTCCCATGCAGCATCCGAGTTGGCCGTCATATGAGTCGTGTATTGCAATCAATGGTCATGGGTATACTTAGAATCTAAGGCATCAATCCAAGCCCTCTAAAGCATGATCTCTATAGCTATAATATGAGATCCATATGCACTTGTACAAGGATTAAATTTTCTACCATTCAAGCAATATTGTCTAGCTCAAAACTCTTTTAACCCTAATAGAAATAATATTTTATAACTAAAGTACTAATCAATAAAATTATCATATATAGATCTTTATCAAGGTCTAACCACTATATACCTTGTGTCATTTATTATAATTGCACTAGTTATAATCCTCTTAAATAACCCTCATTTTATATTTTTAACCATCATTTTAGTGAGTTGCCTTTGGTACAATCTACCTCTAGTCATAATTTTGAGGTTAGCTAGAAATCTAGTTAATAATTAGATTGCGAGATTTCCCAATGTTTCATGTTGTCTAGTATGAACAATGAGCTTCAATGACAAGATGAAAAGATGGAGCTACAAGCTATTTTCAATCATCTACAAAATTTGTGTAATGAGAAATCTCGTTCTGTGGGGTATGAGATTCGAAATGATATTTCTAGGAAATTATTCCACTCGAAAATGAGCAAGGGCACTATTATGTAAGACTGTTTACTTAATATTATTGGGTATTTTGAGTGTCTTGTTGAATTGGGAACTACACTCCATGAGGAGTTGCAAGTTGACCTTATCCTTGGATTGTTGACTCTGCTGTTCGATCCATTAATATTGAATTACAATATGAACTCTTTAAAGTATAATATCATTAAGCTCCTTGTTATGTTTAAGGACTATTGAAGGAAACTTCAAGAAGGATATGGGATTAGATCTAGCAATTAATAACTCCTCTTCTAAAGGTAAGATCTCAAAATAGGGCAAACCTAAGGATAAGGGTTAGAATAGTCTAAGTGACAAGGATGATTGTCACCACTGTCACAAGAAGGGTCATTAAAGGAGAAACTATCCAGATTACCTCAAGACTCTAAAGGAGAAGGAATCTGATACTTCTTCTAAATATTTTATAGAAAATTGTGTTTTTGTAAGTTATACTTCTTGGTTTTTGGATACTTGATCTGGAGCTTACATCTATAATTATACAGGGACTTAAAGGTTGAAGAATGTAGCAAGTGAAACCATAGAGCTTCCCATTGTAAATGGTGATATTGTAGCCATTGTAGCAGTGGGAGAGTACCATATAAAGCTAGCTAATGGGAATGTTTTATTTTCGAATAGTTTCTTTTATGTATCAAACTTAAAATGTGGTATTATTTCTATTTCCAGTTTGACTATCGATGGCTACAATTTTTTTTGAATAAGAATATTATGTTTGAGAGTAAGACTGTATGTTATGCTGCATTGAATGTGATAGAGTTAAGGGTGTGTCAATAGGGTCAATTATGTAATTTGATTATATAACTTCACTCTTATAGAAAATATTTTCAAAATAAAGTAAGCTTTAGGTTTTATTTTCTATTTTTCATATTGTTATATCAGGATATAGATAATGTTATAAGTATATATAAGTAGAAAATCCCTAGGCTGCTTAAGCGATTATAGCTGTGAAAGTGTTTGTAAACATGAGTATTGAATCAAATCAAATAAACTCTTATCCTTAAATGTTCCTAATCAAGATTAATCCAGAATGAGGTATCGCTATATCCATTAAGACTAGTGTACATAATGCTTTAAATATGATGGATGGTGAATTACTCATGACCATTGTGAGCACCAAGGGGTTACGTACGTGTAGTTGTTTGGAACATTACAGAATGACTCATCAAGAGTCTTCAATATATTAAATGTCAAATAGAAGATCTTACGTAATGATGTGTAGTAGTGTTTCGACTTGAGAGTACTGTGAATCTTAAGTGTCTAAACTATACTTTAATTATGGTCAATTACATGACAACAATAATCATGTTAAGGCCATAATTGAGTATAAGTCGAACCGTCCAAAATAAAACACCATTCAAGAAAGGATTCGTTTCCTTCAAATAGAAGGTTAGTATAACCATAATTGGTGGTCAATGTAAAGTCAATGCCATTAACCAAAGCAAATCGGTTAATTGAAAATTGTTATCGAATTGAACCATGGACTTTAATATTGGACTTCGTAATTAACTAAGGATATTAATAGAGTTTTGACCATTGACCGTGCTCTAGATATCTAAGTGATATAGTGATGTCCAAGAGAAAATGTGTATAATATATTGTTGCTTAAGGTTCACTTTAAATGATTAGAAATTGGATTCACCTGGATAACCTTTAAGCAACTAAACTTGTGTCAAACTACTATGCCTCAAAGTCCATATAGGCTTTAATATTTTAGTAGTTTCAATATTATTGATGTCTGAGTTCACATATGTGAGTCACCCGACCGCAACTCTCAGTTTTCGACCAAGAATAATTTATAGAAGTAATAAATTATTATTATGGAGAAACTAATATAATGGTTATATTTAATTTGTTGTTATTAGAGATACCAAAATTAATTACTAAAATGTATGATTATTGCATATTTATTTAATTATTTATTTTTTGGCCAATATAATAATTTGAATATAATGCATATATTTTATCTTAGTAGTCCATATTTTAAAATTGTTTAAAAATAAGGAATGCTAAAATATATATGGGTATGAATTAATTAAATAGGTTTAATTAATTAAGTGAGAGCCTTCATTTTCATGAACAAGAGATCATTCTCTTTTTGTAAAATAAGTTATATCTTAATGGTGGACTTTGCAACTCCACTATTGAGTTAGAAATAGAATCTCTCATTGGCGAAGCTGACAGTTTAAGGTGTTTCGACCAGCTAGATCATTGTGAAAAATTTTCAAATTTTTTTTGATGAAAATCATTTTTTTTATTTTGACTTTTGATTTTGTCTTAATATTTATTAAAAAAATGCATCTTACATGTACGAATCGTGCATGTCCATTCCCGTTGGTCACCGGCACCATCATACTCATGGCATCTTCGACAAGCATAGCATTTAATCATGGCGATCACCATGACAATTGAGATTCTGCAGCGTCTTCTTCGGCAACAAGATGGACATGCATGATAAGATCGGATGTGAAATTGACAATGTCTCAAATTAGGGTTCGGGCTAGACTGTATCGAAGTGAAGATGGGCAGCACCGGTCGACAGTGCGTGAGGAGGGAGTTGCAACGGTTCTTAAAGGCACTTCGGTGATCTAACTCCACTAGAATAATTCGATGAAAAAGTAGCAACTAGCAGCTAGGGTTTCTCATCATTCATTTGCAGAATTATCCATTAGTTCCTTTGTTTTTATTAATCACATTTTAGCCCCTAAAATTTAAACACAAATAACTTCCACATATAAACTCTGTTTTGCATACAACTTGTGGCGTTAGGTTTGTATTGAAATTCTAGACATATAGATCATATGAATATTATTTTATTTTATGTCATACAATCACATATGACATTGGTTATTTAGATGTTAATATGTGTGTGTGTGTGTGTGTCTATGTTGGTTTATTATTAATACATTTACAAATTAACAATATTAATCAAAATCAATATACTAATACATTATTTGTTTGATTTTAATATTTTATATTTGAATTAAAAAAATTATAATCATCTTAGTTTTTAATATAAAAATACTAAAAAATAGCTATAAAGTTAGTTTATGTTATATTTATAAAGAAGATCCTTAAAAAAATTGAATTTATATTAAAATTATATAATTGGTTATTATCATTTGTTTGCCCCAAAAATGGGCACAAACCCCAAATTTCATGAAAGCACCAGTGTATGAACACAAATCAGCGATATATAATCACAGATCTTAGATCTAAGTATTGTAGAGGATAAAAATGAAGAATAATAAACTTAAAACAGAAAGAAATAGACAGAGACACAAGATTTATAGTGGTTCGGCGATCTTTCCTACGTCCACTTTGAAGTAGTTTGCTTTATTGATCTTTCTTTGATGTTTACAAGTGAATTCAATGAATTACAGCAGATGATTATGGTTTGCAGCAGTGGAATTCGTTGGTAGCAGCAGCGATGGAGTTTGGATGGGAATCTGGCAGAGTCTGGATGTTGGAGATCTCAAAGAAGAAGAAGAACCTGTTTTCTGTTGTCTTTGGGGGTCTATTTATAGGTGTAGGAGGCTGATATTTCGCTCAGATCTCAGGAGACCCTCTCTGGCACGTGACCAGGCCTGCACGCCCAAGCCCGTGAAGTTTCGGTCCGATCCGTGATCGACACGAGCAGATTTCGACTCGATCAAGATTTCATCCAATGGAGTAGAGATTTGGCATAGACATTCTTTAGCATGCACGCAGTCTTCTGTGAAAATTTCATAGCATTTGGACTTGTAGATTAGGAGATATGATCGATGCGAATTGGGATTCTCGGTAGGCTGTTTGGTTCGACTCGCTTCTATTTCGACTTGCTTCCGTTCGACTCGGTGACGTGGCGCTCGAGTATTTGGGTCATTCTGCTTTTGATGTTGTTTCGATCGAGTCGAACTGTGCATTGATTGAGCGAGTCGAAGTGGGCATCGTTAGAGCGATTCGAAGTGGAGCTTCCTGAGAGATTCGAACGGTGGCTCGGCCAATGGAGTCGAAGTTGATGGAGTCGAACAGTGGTTCGAGCTGAGCGAGTCGAAGAAGGCACCTGATGGAAGCGAAGCGGAGTGAGTCGAAGAAGGTATCTGATGGCTGCGGAGCGAGTCGAAGCTGTCACCTCTGTCTGTTGCGAAGCGAGTCGAAGCTGTCACCTCTGTCTGTTGCGAAGCGAGTCGAAGCTGTCACCTCTGTCTGTTGCGAAGCGAGTCAAAGCTGTCACTCCCTATGGATTCAAAATGGAGCGAGTCGAAGGATGCTCGAAGCGGAGCGAGTCGAAGTAAGCAAGCAGAGCGAGTCGAAGTTGTCACCTCTGTCTGTTGCGAAGCGAGTCGAAGCTATCGCTCCTGATGGATTGTGAAGCGAGTCGAAATGTGCACTCCCTATGGATTCGAACTGGAGCGAGTCGAAGGAGGCTGTTCTTGACTAATTTTGTATCGTTCACAACTTGAGCATACGAACTCGGATTGACTTGAGATTTGGAATGTTGACTCTCATAGCTTAGCTTGTCATGTTATATCAATTCTGGCTCGATCCGGACTCGGACAAAATTTGTCGATATCCATAGCGAGCCTGCGTACAACCGATTTTATGGACGAACTGTCTTTGATCTCTGGTCAAATTCTTGGTGTCACGGCCTTGCTAAAAGGCGGGATAACATCATTTAAATATCAATTATATATATATATATATATGATTATTTTATTGTTAAAATTACATTTGAATAAATGTAATTTCATTTGATAATGATCTATCTTATTAAATATTTTGAATAAATGAAAACATTATAAATCATCGTATTAATAATGTTAATATGATAATAGTATAAGCAAAAATTAAAATTAAAATCAAAATCATTCAATAAAACATTAAATATGATTTAATATTAACAGCATTATTCATGATAAAATTATAAAGATATAGTGCATAATGAATTAAAAGAATTTACTATTTGCATCTTTTATCTTATTGCTCAATGCACATGATCTAACAGAATGAAGGCATTTATGTTCTTAACTCTATTAATGTGTTTGTTATTAATGTGTTTGCTATAAATATTGTCGATGTGTTGATAGTTATTTATGGCACTGTAGACTATGCCATATCAATAAGAAATGACTGCACAAGTTAAGAAACAAAGGTTATCTTCCTTCACTTGATTTGGAATCATCTAATATCTGTAAGCAAGTCTCAAAGGAAAAAGGGAAAAGCACCCATTTGGTGCGAGCCATGAAAAATCTAATAAACTCTTAGGGTTCATACATATAGATATATGCAGGTCATTTTCAATGGCTATAGGATCAGCACCCAAGAATAAAGGAAAGCATCGAGCAAAATTGTAACAATTCAAACACAAGTACTAAAAAAGGGAGTTCTAAGTCAATAAACTATTGCGAACTTGAAACTGTATGAGTAAAGGAAGGTAACGGCTTGGAAAGTAGAGGCTTGGCATAGTTTGCAACTTCAAACACTACAGAGTACGGGCTATAACTTTTTAAATAAGAGCAATACAAAAACATCATGAGGCAAAAAAAAATCAGATTTGATAAAAGAAAGATGGGGTAACGAATTGTCAATTGGAAATCCAATAAGAGGAACAAAATGATTCCTTATGCTAAAGCATAAGTAAACTATTTGAGGGATAAATTTTATACACAATTTTCACGAAGCAAGAAAAAGAGTTTTAAGACAAAATCCATGGAAGATAATTATGGTATAAAGGGGTGATTGAGAAGCATAATAGTAACGCTATTGAAAATATGGTTGAAGCAAGTGAAGTATAGAAGAAGCACTATCAAAAAGATGTAGGCACTGCTACTAATATATGAGAAGATATAGTTATAAAGGAAAATTGCTTATATGAAGAACAAGTGCAATCATATGAAGAGAAGACCATACTCGACCAAAGATAAAAATTCCATGATACACCACATCCAACCATTCCACCTTTGCCAATTCCATATATGAACATGGTCATGCTACTAATTGCGAGAATTACTTATACTCCAGGATCATAGGATATACCTTTATTTGGATCTTTCATCTTCCATGTCACTGATCTTCATCAAAGACTAATCCAAGCAAGCCACATCACTCACCAACTAATATAAATGAGGGCCTAAGCCCACGTTTTCCTCCTTTGTCTTGCTTTTTTTTCAAGCAGACATAAGAGCTTGAGAAAAATTTTAATGGTTAACGAGAAAGAAGATGCTTGGTATTTTTTCCTATAAAGGCCAATGAATAAAATAAATTACAACAAGCTCAAAATCCATATTTTTGTTTATCTACTTATGTATTTATCAGTATTCCCTTAACTTTTTGCATATTCGATATTTTTGAAGAAATTGTTGCTTCTCAAATTGATTAGTTTAAAACATTGAAGCAAAATCGGTTTAATAATATTTGACTTGAATTTGAAAATTTTTTAGTTATCTCCCAAACTATTTTCGACCATATAAATAAATTTAAATTTAAATTTTCATTAGTTTATATATATATATAAGTATGTGTGTTTGTGTGTATGTATGTAGTATGTACATGTTTATACATACATACATATATATATATTTAAAAATTATTTTTTTATCTTTGACCACAACATAAATTTACTATGTCTATATGTAAAATTAAAGTATACAATTTACATAATATATATAACACGCACGCACGCGCACGTGTCTACGCGCGTGTCCACGCACAGATATATATATATATATCTTCTTGGTGTATATATATATGTATATATAAGAATATCAAAATTTGTATTTAAAAGAAAAAAGATTTTTTCGGTTGGAACAATATTAATAGCAGTAGATTTATATATATATATTTGTGTGTGTGTGTTAAACATGTTTTTATATTATATATGTGTGTGTAATATATAAATAAACCTATTCTATTGGCCTTGATTTTAAAAAACAGTAAAGGGCTTGAAGTAATACATATATAATCTATATAAATATATTAAATAATCTTGTATATGTATATTATGTATATGTATATGTATGTATGTGTATGTATATGTGTGTGTATCTGTATGTATCTGTGTGTGTGTGTATGTTATAAGAATAAATTCGCACTTTGTATAAATATATATGTGATCATAAATCCTAGTGATCACTTATTCACATATGTTGACCATTTCATATTTCATTCGGATTGGTGTATATATTTATATTTTATATCATAAATCATATTGGATAAGTGATATTTCATAACTATGAATAAAATAGAAAATATAGAAGTCTATAATAAAATTATTCAAATTTAATGTAAAAATCAAATACATTAAAATAGAATATCAAAGTTGCAATCAAAATAAAATTAGTTTTCAAACATAAAACTTACTTTTTATTGAAAATATATTAAATTTGACCTGATGTGACTATATTGTTCATGATAACACAAATTAAAATATAGGTAAATTAATAAAAAGTTTTTTTTCCAAAATTTGCCCCTTTTTCTCCACAACCAATGCACTTGATCAAACAAAGTGCATAATTTAGAAGAGAGACACTAGAGGGTTAGGTGATCCCCTGAAGTGATTAAGTGATCCCCTAAAGTGGACCGGGGGCACATATTTGTTGCATAAATTAGAAGAGAGATTGCAACCTAATTGCGAGGTAAGTATAATAAATGAATTTTCAATTAAATGACACCTAATTATGATGTCTATGTGACATTAGAGAATGAATTATACAACGATGTACAAATGAATTGTGGAAAAATGTCAGAGTAGTACATTTGTTTAACTTATATAAGTTTAATTTGTTGTAACCCCCCTTTATACATGTTGATGATAAACTATATGTTACGTTGATTATTCTTATGTAGTGGTATTAAGTGAAAAACTTGTTTCATTCTACCACATGGTCTCGCTACCAAATATTTACATTTTTAAGGGGACTATTATTATTCACACCATAATGTTGTCTAACCAGTTGTTTATTATTATTTTACTCATAAACTCACAAGTGCTCACTTAAGCGGGTTGATTTTATGGTTATTAGATTATACAAGTTGCTAATTTTGATCAGCAGATAATGAAGCTCGGATACGTGAAAGAGTTAGTGGTATGCCGTGGGGCCAATTATGTAATTTGTTAAATATATCCAACTCTATAGTCAATCTTGTTTGTAATAATGGTGTTTGTTTTCTTTTATATACTTTATTATATTATGATATAATTAATAAAGCAATTACTTTAAAGTATATAATAAAAAAATCCTTAACTAAAATTTTATGTGATTGTAGTTGTAAATAGTTGCAATCGTGAGTAATTAATCACAAAATGAAATGACATTTTGTTTTAAATATTCTTAGTCAAATTTTTTGAGAAAAGGATATCATTTCATTCGTTACAACCAGAGTATGCAAAGTTCTGCAAATGTTGGGCAATATATTACTCATGGCTGTCAGGGGCACCAAGGATTACATAATTATAGGTATTGAATAATTATGGAATGATTCATCTGAGAGTTTTCTGTTGATTGATAACAACCAAATCAGATAGGGAATTTCAATGTGATGATGTTCATAGTTCCATCTACTTGAGAATAAAGTGAAACTTCAATGTGAATACCCCACTTTGATATAATTAAATCATGGCAATGGTGATCCATTGAGAGACTATAGTTAGGTCTGAGTTGAAGCATTAGTAGTGGAGCACTATACAATAGAGAATCCCACTCCTCAATAGAGGAACTGGGCCAGTCGAAAAACGAATAAAATAGGTAGATTTCAAAAAAATTAAAAAATTGATATTAAATCCAATCTAATAGAAATTGGACCTATGAAGTCTAAATGTATATTAAATCCAATCTAATAAAAATTTTAAACATTATTATTTTGTTTAAATTGATAAAATGAAGATTTAAATTTGTATGTATTATAATGAATGTATCAAATACATTCATTTATGTGAAGTGTAAGTGGAGTACATAAGTAGTGTATATTTTGTGTAAATGAAACATGTATAAACGAATTTAGAGAAGGAAACTTTTTGTTTCCCTCTCTTAGCATGTACAATTAATTAAGGGAAGATATGGCAATTAATTTAGAGAAATCTTTCATTTCTCTCTCTTTTTAATTGTAATAATTGATATATTAAATGATATTTATAACTTATTAACTAAATTTACACATGTCGTTGTTATCTATGTTTTTGATTAATTAATTATATGTGTAAATATATAATAATTATAGTTACACGCGTGTGCGTGTTGTGCGCGCACGTGCACACACACACACACATATATATATATATATTGAAAATCTATCGGTTGTTTTAAATAATTTGAAATCCAAAATTAAGATTAATGAAAATGATTTCAATTAAAGAAAGGTCTGACAACAACAAATGGTTACATTATTGCACAAAATCCTTTTACAAATTTGAATTAAACTACAATCTATATTTCCATATACATGATCATTACAATTCAATAATTTAGATCTAAAACAACATATATTTGCAAATATTGTAGCATATGATATATGTATATATATACAAATAAGTTTGATTTTAAAATTAAAAATGTTGAACAAAACTTTTAATTTAGGAATGAAACTAGAGTTACATGAGACTCTACAAAGAATTAGTAAATCAAGTTTTTTTTATAAACAATAATTGAAACATTTATATTTAAGTATTTAACAAATAAAATTAAAGATTACTTTCAAAGAACAATAAATAATTTAACTTACAAAATTCATTTGCATTTGTGTATGTAAATGTTATATAATTGTAAAAAAAATATCATTCAAAATTAGCTTTTAATTTCACAAAATTTCCAAAACAAAATAAAAGAAATTTGACAAAGTAAGCATGTGTAAATTTATGATAAGAACTTATAGATCTAAACAATACATAGAAGAGTAACAACTTATCAGAAGTAACATGAGATCCAATACATATCAGTTTTCCATGAACATATACTAAAGGGAGATGACGAACTAACATAGATCTGAATCAAAACAACATGATAGACATATTTTAATCAAAATAGACATAAGGGAGGTTTAAGTTGCATGTGGCAAGATGAATAATTAAAACATAAGGTGAATCATACAAAATATAAGTATATCAATGATATAAATACATTGGTGAATTTAAATCGGAGAATTACCATTGGATGTGGCCAATAAATTACACCTTGAATGTTTGAAGACTCCTATATCTGATTGAATCATCTTCGAAAATTGCAACAGTCTAAGCATCACCGTTGTATTTATTTTATTTGATGCTTGAATTGTTTATGGAGTTTTTCTTCATTCATAAAGACATAAATCTTCAGCCATTAGAGGAGATGAGGAAAACAAGAGAAAGAGAAAATGAATTTTGTCAAGAAGAATGAATCTCTATAGGAAATGAATTAATGGACATGTTTTGATTGAAAGAATGAAACTTTTTCTATTCTTTAATTAAACTTCCCTAATTAATTTCCTTAATTCTCTCCCCACTCCCCTCTCTTTACAAGGTAAGACCAAAATTACTTACCAATAAATGGCATAATATTTCTATAAATCCCTTCATGTAACTATCTTTAATTTAAACTCGTTTAAAAATACAGCGATATTGTATATCAATGCAGACAAATATAACTTTTATATATGCATTCGAATAATTACAAACAACTCTCAATCATCGAATAAATCAAATAATAATCAATATTTCTCAAATATTGATTAATTTAATTTTATAATATTCTATAAATTAATTAAATTATGTGGTTTTTTTGGAGAATTCATCATTACGGTTGTGCGACTCAAAGGTGTAAATTAAGTTGGCAATTAATATCGAACAATTCAAATGTAAACGTTTATATGTCACCTTAGCTAGTGGTGTAACTTTTTGGTCGAATTTATCGCTTGCACATCTTTTTGGTAAAATCCAATTTCACTATACAAGCGTTACCTAGTAGTAACAATTATTTACACCAATTCACTTATGGAATTTGGTTTTGGTCAAAACTCCAACATCCACATTCAACTTTGTAATTCCAAACACAAAATATTGGTTCAGTAATAAAAATTATTGTTAACCTTACTGCTTTGGCCAGAGACTTTGATTTTGAGTTGACTACAGTTGATCATGATACTAACCCTATATAACCAAGGAGATGAATTCTCTACTGAATAATATTTCACTTCCAACACTTCAACTTAGACCCAACTATAGTCCTTCGATGAACATTATGTCATGATTTAACTATAATTAAAGTGAAGTGTCCATATTGAAGTTTGTCGTGGCTCTTAAGTCGAGGGAATTGCGTAACATCGTCACTTCGAGATTTTCTGTTTGATCTTAATTATATTAACCAATAGAGAACTCACTAGAGTGATTCATCCATAGTTATCTGATAACTATTAGTATGTAACCTCTTAGTGGTCTCGGTAGCTATGAGAAATATATTGCCCAATTTTTGGAGTGCATGATATACTTTAATCTTAACGGATGAATCGATATCCTTTCTTGAAACATCTTGAATAGAAATAAATAAAACAATAAGTTATTTTCATTATTAAAAGTTACCGCTTAAGAAAATATGAAATTAGATTTTATCGAGAAGATCTAGAGTGATGAATTTAGCCAAACTGTTACACCATTAGATAGGGTAACATGTGAACGTTAATATTTGAATTGTTCAAAATTAATCGCTGACTGAATTCACACCTTTGAGTCTCACAACCACATTAGTGAATTCTCCTAAAAACTAGGTAATTTAATTAGTTTATAAAATGTTGTACATTAATTAAATTAATTAATATCTAAGAAATATCAATTATTAATTTATTTGATGTTTTTGGGTGTTGATAGTATTTATTTGGATGTATATATAAAAGTTATATATGCACATATCGATATACCATATTGGTATATATTTAAGTAGGTTTTAAATATAGTTAATTAGTTAACAAGCTTTTCGAAAAATTAGTCCATGCAAGGAGACTTCTTGGTTGACCATTCAAAGAAGGGATAAGGATTGACTTGATTGAAAATTGATTAGGAATTAAAAAAGGGAAGATATTAAAGAAAGAGGAAAAGTTTCTATTCTTCCATTAAAACATATTCCTTTCATTTATTTTCTCATTTAGTTTTCTCTCCCTCCTTCCTCTCTCAACCATGGTCGAAAATGTTTTATCCATTTTCTAAAAAATATCAACTCCAAAACAAATCCAAACATCAAATAAATATAGAGGTATACGTTAACCGTGTTTTTAACCTAGTAGAATTCAATAGGAATTAGAACATTCAGATTAAACTAGAACGACTTGAAACTTGATCGGAAGGCCAAAAAGTACAAGATAAAGGCCTCAAGAAGTTTGGGCTATTTTTAGGCTAACATATTGGATTGCTATCGATCCGATCCAATTGGATCGGTAGCGATCCAAAAATATTGCTTTATTGATCTCCGTTCCACTTGTCTTACACTCCTATGTCTCTGCTAAGTTTGTCAACCGAGATTGATAGCATTCCAAGCAATGAGTTTAAGAAGTGAAGACTTATCCGATTCAAATTACAATTCAATTTAACCTACAGGTGAATTATCATCAAAACAAGTCAACAAGCTATGAAACTACATGGACAGCATCGTAATCAAGCAAGAAAGACAACTAAGTGATCAAAGCATCAAAAATGCTTAACTATTTGGATCGGTGCCGATCCAAATACTTTGCTTTGATGACCTTCAATCTTTCTGGACTTCCTCTCTATGATGAATGCAGGCCTCTAACAAAGCAGTTTTGGTCCAAGTGTTCTATAACACCTATAAATACCATCCCATCCGCAATAAGAAAAGGATCTGCTCTGATATCTACTGAAACTCTGCCATTGTTTCTTTACTCTTCTTCTCCCTCACAATAACCATTAAAGGGCAACTGAAATCCTTTCGGTTGTCTCTAATAATGGTGTCTTGGTCTAACTTAGGAAAGAAGAATCATGTTGTAATCCAAACTTCTTTGTAACAGCAATTGATCAATAAAAGCTATAAAGTGGACGTAGGTTTCGTTAACAGCCGAACCACTATAAAGATCTCTTGTCTCTTCACTTTTTCTGCGATTTACTGTTTCTTTTTCTATTTTATTTGCCTTGATAAACAAGACTGGTGCTTTCACACTCAATCCAGGGTGTTGATCTATTTTTTAGGTTAACATTTTGGTGCTTTCACTGAGAATCGAACTTATGCTTAGATCTAGTTATCTACTTTGGATCAGATAGGTCGAGAAATTAAATTCTCAATTTTTGCTTAAAAGATCCGCCACTTAAAATCAATGGCACCAGGAAGAAAGAGAACTGATTCTGGAAGATCCATAGGAGCTATAATAGTTGGAGAAGAAACCAATCCTCAGCAAGTTGTGGTTAACGACACCAATAACCCATTAATCAGAGCAAATTCTGAAGCCAACACAGGAGATCGTGCCAGGATCTTCTATCCAGCATCAAATTGTCACTAGAGGCGAGTTGAATAAGATGGTTGATGAAATTAATCAAAAGATGGAGAACAGCCAAAAAGCTCTTATGGACAAATTAAATGCCTGACCTTGCAATCACTAGCCGCTCCAAGAACTGTGCAAGAACCTACGGCTGCCACGGAGCGGAAAAATTCTTCCATTTCTGGTCTAAATAGAAGAAGCGGAAGGCAAAAGGAAAAAGGAGCAGTGGGTGGAGATGCAGGAATCACTATAGAAGGAAATACAAGCATTCCACCAACTATAAAGTAGCCCTCCATGAACTTGAATGTGAGGACGAAAACCCCACGAGAAGGTATAGCAGTGGATCTCTCTGACTCTGAAGATGGTGAACAATTTGACGACGACGAGTTGAAAGAAAACACTAATGCACTCAATACTGATAGCTTGTAACATCCCCCACTTGGAGGCCCAAAACTAATGGCTACAGATGTTGCAGTCATCCATAGTTATTAATCCTCTACGACCAAATACGGTAATGTTAGATACATTGATATAACAGAAACACATGGATATGGAAAATTTTTAAAAATCATTAAACAACTTTCACATTCCATTTCAAACCATTTCAAATTCATTACATTATCCCAGATTCGAGTACCACGTTCAGAGAAAATATAATTATTACAACATATGCTAAGAGCGACATATTA
Source organism: Allium fistulosum (assembly GCA_030737815.1). NCBI lineage: Eukaryota > Viridiplantae > Streptophyta > Magnoliopsida > Asparagales > Amaryllidaceae > Allium > Allium fistulosum. The sequence continues at coordinate 918,354,865 of CM060901.1, read as the reverse complement.
AGATGCCTCCTTGGATGATCAGAGTATATAAAACTAGGCAATTAAACAACTTTGCCTTTATAACAAAACAAGCAGAATCAAAATAGAAAAGAACTACTAATAGCTATCCAGCCTCATGTACGTCTCCGGAAGCTTATTCGTCTAAGAAGAACCTAAAAACCTCAACTCTCAAACTACTCAAAATCAATTGAGTACCTGAAAGTTTAAGGGGAAAACATAAACTTCAAGGCAGACATAAGGCCTGGTATGAGTAATAATCTGTAGGAAATGAGGATTACGGATCTTAAGGCTAGTTTAACACTAGAGGGGGGTGAATAGTGTTTAATTAATTTTATGTATCCTTTTGAAATCTTTTCAAATTAAATCCAAATAGATGCAATTCACAAACACAGAAACAATCACAGAATCAGACACAGATGCAAATAGTAAATAAAAGCAGTAAAGGAAAGAATACACTGAAATTTTATACTGGTTCGGAGTTACCCTACATCTAGTCCCACACAATTTCTTATGCAGAATTCTTTTCAAATATAATGTCGATATTCCAACCTCTATTTCAAGGCTACGAGATACACCCTCCTATCTTAGAGTCCAAGGCAAACTCTCTTGATTTAACCAGGCTACAAGATCACCTAATTGATTTACAGGCTACAATCACACCCAATTGATTTACAGGCCACAATCACACCGTTTCCAATCACACTTTGATAGAGAGAGACTCGATACACTTCGATCTTTCGATCTTTGATTACAAATGATCCTATAACTCTGAATAGCACTGAGATCTTTGAGAGAGTGATAGAGAATCAAACTAGAGATGATCGAGTTTGATTCACTTAGGATTTCGATAGAGTTTCATTAAAATATAAGAGAATATTTGAGTAGAAAAGAAGGAGTGAAGAAATGAAGAAAAACTAACTTAAAATTCGTTGAAAACTGGTATTTATAGAAGAACAACAGTCATGTCCATTCGTGAAATTTTATATCAAATAGACACTTTATTTGAAAATTTGAAATTTGAATTTCTACGGCTACTATGTCGACATGGGGGGGATGGGGTATGTCGACATGCCCTAATGAATTTTGAAAATTGATTTTTGTTTTTAAAAGAGATTTACTTTCTAAAACTTGTCAAAACAATTTTTGAAGTATTTAAACCATTTTGAATATAGTTTAAACTTATAAAAGGGATTTAAAAAGTAATCTTAAAAATATATAATCTATAATATAAAAGTAATATTAAAAACTAAGTATAGAATATATTTTTGAGATTTAAAGCTTATAATATTAAAACCAGGAGTTAATTTTAAAAATAAGAGATGATTTTGAAATTGAAATATAAAAGATAATAAAAATAGCTTAAGGCTAAAATATTTAAACTGAGAGAGATGACATTTTAAAAGTTTTTAGAAAAAAATATTAAAAATAAATCATTTTGAAAATTTCGTGGATTCCATTCCACTAGAGAAGGTCGTGGGTTTCATCCCACTAAAGAGATCATGGGTTCCATCCCACTATTAAAGTGAGAAGGTGGATTCCATTCCACTATTAAAATCCGAATAAAGATTTTAGTGCTATTATGAAGTTTTAACATAAATCTAGACACTATTACTAATCCTTGATATCTTAAACTCCTGAAATCTTGAACTCTTGATATATTGAACTCTTGATACTCATGAGTCTTCAGTCTTGGTTTCTTCAATCTTGAATTCGTCAGTCTTGAATCTCTATGCTCAGTCTTGAATCTTTATACTGTATAATCTTCATTCTTCAGTACCTGCATATATATCCTGCATATAAATAATATCTAGACAAGAATATTAGTATTTATATTTTATAACAAGTCCTAAGGTTGTTGTCATCAAAACCATCATCTCAGGAAATAACAATCTCCCCCTTTTTGATGATGACAACCTTTGTTTATAAAATTTACTCCATAAAACTCTGATTCAACTCTAACTCTCCTTACTCCAACAACTCCCCCTTAATCTAAGCCTAACTAATAGCCTAATCTATCCTATCCTATTTTATAATTCTCCCCCTTTGTCATCAACAAAAACTAAGCCTAAACTACATATCTCCCCCTTAAACTAATACTATGAAACTAACTGCTAATAACGAAATATAATAAGCGAAACATAAATCTAATTTTATTATATATGTTGTTATATTACACATATAAACACAAATATATACAAATACACACAATATATAAAAACATTAACATAAAAACAATCTAATGAGAGTCTTTGATAATTGGTGACTTGTGAATCGAACAATTTGGGTAATGGAGACAAAAGTTTCTGCGTTGTTCGACAAAATTACCATCTTTATCAAAACAGACTTCTCCAACGCAAATAACTTTATCCTCTTCGTCCATTTGCACTTCTTCTTCTTCTTCTTCGTTGTCTTCCTCTAATGGATTATGAATATGAATGTTAGAAGAGTCATCTTCAATCACGATCGGGTCCGCATGATTATCCATTAGAAATTTTTGCAAATTTCTAAGGATTTTCCCTGTTTCTCTTGTTCCTTAGCCATCTTTATTTGCATGACTTGCATCTCAGTCATCATTTGCAGAGTGCCCTTCAATGTTTCCTCTATCTTCATGACTCGGGCCAGTGTAGTCCGTTGAAATGGACCCGCATTAGGAGAAGGGAAAGAAAATGTCGCATTTTGGTTTGATTTGGAAGAGGATGCCCTTATTTTATATTTTCAGAAGTTAATTACAAAGAAAATGAAGAGAGAAGACAAAAGAATTCGAAACATTGTGGTTTATATAACCACCAAACTGATTTTAAAGGGAAATCAAAAAATTTAAATTTTACCTTTTTATGTCGACATGGGGGTAGGGGGATGTCGACATCCTTATGGAAATTTATTTTTCTTTATGTATTTTAATATATATGTTACTATATCTATATTCTATATCTCAGTTAAAGAGCAAATACCTAGTATTGGTCATAACGGTAGGAATCGGGCCAGCCATGGTCCAACAAGTATTGGTGGACAGTGGAAGCTCTATGAAAATCCTGTTCAAACATACAGTTGATCAAATGAAGATCAGTTTGAAAGATATATCCTCTTGCCAAACAACGATCCAGGGATTTACCGGTGAACCAAACAACCTGTCGGAACAATTGATTTACCTATAGAACTTTGGGAAGGCAACCGAAGAGTTGTTCTCATCCAAACCTTTGTGATTGTAGATGAAATATTCGCCTACAATGCTTTCTTAGGTAGGCCCGCTTTAGCATATTTCAGGATTGCTTTAGGTCAATGGTTTCTAATTATGAAATTTCTGATGGAGAATGGAGTTATGGTGATCAAAGGAGATCAAAGTGCCACTAGAGAATGCTATATCGCAGAACTGCATGAGTCTAGAAAAAAAGAGAAAAGGGAGAATGTAGGGAGAACTCTCCACATTCGCGAACCTATCGAATAGCAACTACAGAACCGCCTCTGGCTTGGGGACCATAGCCGATTTTACAATGCTTTATACCCTAGAAAGAAAAGTCCAGGGGAGGATCGGGCAGCACCGGTAGAATTTACGGTGCATATCGCAGTCAATATGGATGACCCAACTCAGGTCCTGAAAAATGGATCACATCTTGGAAATAAGATGCGACGGGAACTAATCGAATTTATTCATGCCAACCTGGATGCATTCGTTTGGACACATTCCGATATGTGTGGGGTGTCGTCGGAGATTGCATTCCATACACTTAATATTGATCCCAAGTATACACCAGTGAAGCAAAGGAGACACAGCCTAGGACCTGAACGGTCAAAAGTGCTGAGAGATAAAGTGGATAAGCTGATGGAAAATGGTTTTATCCACGATGCAACCTACCCTGAATGGGTATCCAACCCGGTTTTGGTCAAGAAGTCCAATGGAAAATGGCAAACTTGTATCGACTACTCGGACCTAAGTAAATCTTGCCCAAAAGATAGCTTTCCTCTGCCTAGAATCGACCAACTTGTGGATGGGCCAGCAAGATATGAACTGCTATCATTTATGGACGCTTACTCGGGGTACAACCAGATTATGATGCATGAACCTGACCAGGAAAACACCAGTTTCATTACTGATCTGGGATTATACTGCTACTAAGTGATGCTATTCGGCTTAAAGAATGCTGGGGCAACCTACCAACGACTATTGAATGCCATGTTCAAACATCAGATCGGGAAGACTATGGAAGTCTATATAGACGATATGTTGGTTAAATCGTGCATAGCTACAAAACACTTGGACAGCCTCCCGAAATGTTTGAAATACTCCACAAATATAGAATGAAACTCAATCCACTTAAATATCACTTCAGGGAAGCCTCTGGAAAGTTCTTGGGATTCATCGTAAGCACCAGAGGCATCGAAGCAAATCCTAAACAAATTACCGCTTTATGGGAAGTCGAGGCCCCAAGGAAAAGAAAGAGTTACAAAGCTTGAATGGAAAGGTTGCAGCACTAAGTTGGTTCATCTCAAAGGCAACCGACAAATGTATACCATTTTTTGACATGCTAAAGAAGGGAAAGAAGAACTTCGAATGGAATCAGGCTTGTCAGACCGCCTTCGAAGAGCTACTATGATATATGGAAACCCCGCAAATCCTGTCCAAGCTGGTAGACGGAGAAGACTTGTTTATCTACTTAGCAGTCTCACCCCATGCATTAAGTGTTGCACTCATATGAGAAGAATCTAAGATCCAGCGACCCGTATACTACATCAGTAAACGATTCACTAGAGCCAAGAAGAACTATCTAAAATTGAAAAAACTAGCATATTGCCTCTTGATCGCTTCCAGAAAAATACAACCATACTTCCAGGCACACCCGATCAAAGTGCTAACCGATCAACCCTTAAATCAAGTGTTATACCACCCCAAGACCTCTGTACATCTTATCAAATGGAACATCGAATTAAGTCAATATGAAATCACATACCATCCTCGAAGGGCAATCAACGGGCAAGCGTTGGTAAACTTCATTGTCGAGTTTACAATATGAGATGGCGAGGAAGAAATTACTCCAGAAGTGGAGACATGCTGGAAGTTGTTAGTCGATGATTTATCTAACAACTTATTCTCAGGAGTAGGAGTCGTTCTCGAAACTCCCGAAGGACAATCCGTTTGCTATGCCTTACGCTTGGAATTCCCTACAACAAACAATGAAGCAGAATATGAAGCATTGATAGCCAGGTTGAAGGTTGTGAAGGAACTCGGGATAAAATCTGTACATATCTATAGCGACTCTCAACTAGTCGTTTATCAGGTGAGAGGCGAATATCAAGCCTGGGGAGAGAACCTCGCCCCATATCTATCTAAAGTGCAGGAATTACTGAACAACATCGAGCATTACACCATAACTCATATCTTGAGGGAACAAAATACGAAAGCCGACTATCTAGCTAAACTGGATAGTTCCGGAGAAGCTCAGTCATTGGGACTGGTCCCAGTTGAAATGCAAACTGCTCCAAGCATAAGCGAGATGGATATCGAATGGATTTTTGAAACGACCAAGAACCATAAAAATGGATTGAGTAGCCACTCAGAGGAACCGTCCCTACAGATAGGAATCAATGAAAAAAGCTCATTCAAAAGGCACTACGTTCGCAGTACAAGATAGGATACTCTACCGAAGAGGATTCTTTACCCCCTTACTCAGGTTTGTGACCGACGACGAAGCTCGAAGAATCCTCAGGAAAGTTCATGAAGGCAATTGCGGAGGTCACACCAGAGGGCAAACCCTTGCAAAGAAAGTCCTCCGATATGGGTATTTTTGGTCGAAAGTAAACCGCGATGAAGTAGATTATGCCAGACGGTGCAACTAATGCCAAAAGTTCAGCAAGATCAAAAGAAATCCTTCAACAGAACTAACGTAGATTGTCAGCTCATAGCCATTCGAAATCTGGGGAATCGATTTGATTGGTGTATTGCTAATAGCCAAAGGAGGAGCCAAATACGCTATCGTTGCTATTGACTATTTCACCAAATGGGCCAAAGCAGAACTGCTGGCACTATTACCATAAAGAAAGTTATTAACTTTGTCACTAAAAACATTATTTGCGGGTTTGGAGTGCCACAAAAGATCATAATGGATAACGGGATGCAATTCGTGAGCGCTGAGCTAAAAGACTTTTGCAAACGCTTCCGAATAGAGGAAAACTTTTCTGCTGTTGCACATCTGCAAGCAAATGGGCAAATGGAAGTAGTGAATAAGATCATAAAGTCCACCATTAAAAAGCGACTAACTAAAGCTAAAGGAAATTGGGTTGATGAACTTCCACTCGCACTATGGGCTTACAGGACAACATACAAATCTACAACTGGGCATTCTCCGTTCGCCCTGGCATATGATTTAGAAGCAATGATCCCAGTTGAGCTGAAAGTCCCCTCTCATCGAAGGTAAAATTTCAATCAAAGGCAAAACGAGCAACTCCTGCTCGAGTCGCTCGTTATGGTCGATGAGAAGAGGGAAGAAGACGAACTAAGAACTTCTACTCACCAGAAAAGGGTCGCACGATTTTTCAATTCCAAGGTCCGTAACCATACTTTCGAGGTAGGAGACCTTGTCCTCAAACGGGTCTACCCTATACCAGGAGCATTCGGACCAAACTGGGATGGGCCCTATGTGATCAGCCAAAAGCTAGGGGATGGGACGTTCAAGCTAACAACCGTTGTTGGAACACAAATTCCCCGAGCTTGGAACAGTGAATCGCTACGTCATTACTTTATCTAAGATTATCTCATGTATTTCCTATTTCCTGCAAATAAGCCATCCCGGAACACCAGAGGCATTGTAAATAGGTAGAATTTGCTCAACTTTTATTAATAAAATTGTTTGCTTTCTGAACCAATGAAACTGTGTTCACGAAAGTAACCTGCTGAGTCGATGGGGTCAAATCGACTCAAAACCATCAAATCGCTGCTTGAGATAGTGGAACCACGCTCGAGTACACCCATCTACCCGCTGAGCCAAAGGAATCAAATCGACTCAAACCGTTGGATCGACGGAACTCAGTCCCCGCCTACTAAGAACCGATGTTGCTCCGGCGACACCGAGAAGGACCAAAATCAAAGCTGCACATTTCGTAAGCCACACACCGCCTCTTGGATTGTGGAATCACATCCAAGCAAACATAATTACCTTAAGTCGTGCATCTCGCAAGCAACGCATTGCTTCCTAGTCCGCAAAACTGCGACCAGGCAAACCTCGATCCCACTATGCGCATTTCTCAAGCCGCACACTACTACCTGGACCAGTAAAATTGCACCAAAGACAAGGAACTCTCGTATTGCAAAAAATCACATACCACCCACGGAGCCAAGAAAATAGCACTCCAAGGAGCGATATGTGTGCTTGATAGCCTAAACGTCGGCATCGCCATGAAATTACTAAAATAAATCCCAAGTAATTGATGTTACTCCGGCATTGCCAATCACTTAAATATGTAAATAACTTGAGTGTGTAAATTACTCGCCGTAAGGCAGCTAAAGAGCTTCGTAGGTATCTCAAGCCAGAAACTCCCAAAGATAGGAGTTGCAATATAGACCGACTGGGGGCACCTAGTCTCGTATCAAGTGTTCGGAATAAACAGCCCCATGAACTAGGGGGCATATACACACCAACTCTCAACCAAAGTAGCAAATACTTCATAGTTTTGTTACTCCAAACAAAGAATTTTGGCAGTAATTACGGGACTAAATAAAACAATGATGAATAAAAAAGAGTGGCATAAGTGCATGAATCATGAAATATAGATAAGTAGACAAGTGAAGTTGCAACCAAAATTTCAATAGTTTTATTACTTATAATGTTTTTCATGTACAACAACAAACAACAGGGGCCGTGCCCGCACAATATCGGCCAAGAAAAGGAAAAAAGGAAAACACAAACACCAATGTTACAACAACAAAAAGAAGTGCTAAGTCCAGACTCTTCACTTGTACAAAAAGCAACCAAAAAGAGAAAAGCAAATCATAACTTCTTGTCACCGCTTCCCCGGTTGCCTTTTCCACCTCTGATCGGCAACTTCTCAGGCTTCTCTCCTCTAGGGTGATCTCGCTCTCCAAAACAGGGCCACTTGCGAACCCTCCTTTGCCTTTGTGATTACAGGATCTATGAGAACTCTTTGATGACTTTTTATGCTCTTCAACCTTCTCCTTCTTTACCACTATCATTTGCTGCTCGATCATCGGCTGCTCAGCCTCTATTTTGTTTGGTTGGCTAGCTTGATCCGCCTACTCCCATATATCGGTAGCTACCAAGCCTTCCTCTTGTGATACAGGGGGGTCATCTAAACCATGCAGCGCTGCAATTTGCTTAGAGTATGAACCAGGCTATGAGCCAGATGCAAAGACGACGATTGATGCGGTCAGAATAGCAGCAGATCCAACATTGTGATGAGGAGGTAACTCAAAAGGAAGAGAGATTTGATCTACAATATCAGAATAAAGGATGGTTATCTCAGCAATTTCATTAGGCGTAAATTTGAAGTCTTCAAGCATGGAAGAGATAAGGAAATTACCTGCTATGGGGGTCTGCTCATGCGCCATAACTTCGAAGTCTTTGCCTCTACCCTCCTTTTATAGCTGCATAATTATGGGATATGTACGAATGGTCCCTTCATCAGCACGAAGATGCAAAGACAGCTCACCAGGGCCTGAAGAAAAATGCCCGGTTACAGCCTTAGCGGCAGCCGCGACGTCGATGGTTGCCCATTCCCTCTCTAGTCTTAAGATTTCCAGACTCCTCTTCGGTGTAACCACTATCCATATCTTGGAATCGGACCAGAATTTCCTCCTAGATTATAGCAAGCGTACGGGGGAACAACGGACCCAAGTAACTGAGACTTCCTTGATGTAGCATGGAATTAACATAAAAGCCCAAAATGGTAGCATCCTTCCATCTTCTTTGCAAAGGTATCTTGAAGCTCTGAAAAGCTTGCTTCCGTGCTAGCCTTCTCCACTACCAGCTGTTTTTTCTCAGCATCTAAAGTCGAAACTTGCTCGAAAAAAAGGCAATTTCTTGAGCTTGTTCAGCAATGGCTTTCTTCTACGTCTCAAACATCGTCTCGCTTATCCTCAACTTTTCTTTTAAGATCGCCTCATCAGTGTGGCATTTCTTTATTTCAACTCTGAATATGAGCACGGCCCGGTCGATGGATTCCTTCAGCTCCTTAAACAAAAAAGCACTTTTGCTCTCACTCTTGAGGGCATCATTCCTCTCTTTCTTCAGCCTCTCAATCTCCATGTCACGATCCATGAGTTTCTTCTCGTACTCATCCTTTTCATACTCGAATGAGAGAATTTATTGGTAGTTGTTTCAATTGACAGTGGATAGCTACATGCATAGGTTTTCCCACCCTCGGCTTGCTCCAAACCGCTCTGAATTGCTTGGAGATGGGGTGAATAGGATTTAGCATGAATCGACTTCAAATTAGGCTTGTCAAAAGAAACCCCCCTTAATAACAAGTTAGGGAAGGCAGTTTGCAGATGTGGGGGACCAGCGGGGAGAATGTAAGGTGCACGCTTATCCCAGTGGAAGCAGGAAGCTGCAGAACGGGTTCTTGCTCTTGGTCTCTTTTTGGCCTTTTTGATGGATCTTCCCACTCAGTCGGGCTTTTCCTTTTCTCATAGCCACTTCCTCGATCACGGCCTTGATCTTTCTTGGCTCAACGATGCTCTTCTACTTCCCTCTCCTTTCTCCTCTTCCTCTCCTCGTCGGTCTTCCAGGAAGCGTGGTACCTCAAAGAGTGTCTGTGCAAATGCTAAGATTCTAATACTCGACCAAGATTATGGTAGAAGCCACGAGACATGATTCCTACAGCAAATGATAAAACGACTTTAGGAAAGAGGAATTTGATGAGTTGAATCATCCTAGAAAATAAAAATAATATAAAGTGTGTGATTCTAGTGAAGTGTGTGCTACAGTTTAACGACCTCGGCAAAATACACAAACCAGATCGATCACCGACTAATGTCCGGACATTGATTCATATAGGGATGATCTGAGTAAGCTGGGAAGGCAACCCCTCCGAAGTGAAGTCATCCATCAAGTTATCCATATTCAAAAAAATGTTGCTCATATCTCCCAAGTCAATGTTGACACCTTCCAGCGGAGAGCTTGATTCAGGTCGTCCTTGGGAGAAACTCTTCCAATGGGCTCTTTCGAAGGAGGTGAGGGAGCATGTCCAGGGCTTAACTCCAAGGCCTTATCGCCTAAGTTGACGTTGCCCTCATTAGAATCCCAATATATTTTTTCCTCATTCAGATGATGCTCCTCACTAATCTCTCCTTCCTCCTTCCCTTCAATCAACGGAGTCTTGCCCTTCCATTGAATAAACTCTTCTTCTTTCTCCTCGAGGACCGGTGGCATTTTAAGTGTACTATCAACCCCAACTTGAATTTGGATCTCCTCAGCGATCTTCTCTGACCCTCCGGATGGGTCACTTTCTTCTTCTTCATCATAATCATCGTCATCTTCACTAGAGTTATGGGAAGAGGAAACAGAGCGCGTCCGGGCTCTGGAGCGGGAAGGAGCACCGACGAATCCAACAGACCTCCCAGGGTGTAAAAGCACATATCGATGGAGATTTTTGTCTATGAGCAAGAACTTGATTGTGCGCTCTTGAGCATCGATTGCTTTTAGAACGCTAAGAACAGTGCCAAGTGTCGGATCCTTGTTAATCTTCGGAAGAACTATAAGGAATATATGATCGTTTAGAAGACTTGTGGCAATTAAAGGAAGTTCCAAGCATGGTGCAAGAAACTTACCCTCCATGGTCCATAAACGGGTGAATCCCTCTAGATATTTAGCGAAAAAGAACTAGTTTTTGAATGAAGGAACTTTGCTGGGAAGATCCGATATAAGTTTCCGACTACATTGCGCCTCGATGTAAAAGAGTGAAGGGTTAGCCTCTCTCTTTTTGAATAATAGAAGATATTGCAACTCAGCAAAACTCGAGGCACGATTGAGTGTCCACATGAACAGAACGTATAAGCATGTCAGTATGGCATATCCATTTGGAAGAATTTGGAATGGGGCCAACCCTATGTTCTGAAGCATTGTCATTAAGAAGCGGTTGAACGGGGGCACTGCACCACACATACACATATATCGGTGGCAAGCCACGTATCCAAAAGGTGGCCTATGAGCAAATTCTCCTCTCGATAGTAGAAGTATATCATCCTATGGGGTACCATATTGCGAGAAAATGCTTCGCAACATCCGGTGTGTAAGATTTAAAGGAGCTTTCTTCAGAGGATCAAGCAAGACTCTAAAGTTAGGAAGAGTGTGATCAACGACGGGGCCGACTTGAATTAGGTGACCATATTGACCATAAGTTACAAAAGCGGCAGATCCAGTTGGGATCGACGATGACTCCGCTTCAGAAAGAGGTGAGTTTCCCCTAACTGATTTGCGCCGAGAAGATTTGCACGTCATTCTATATAAGAAAGCTTGTGTTCAAAACGGTCAGGTATGCCTAAAGTCTAAACTATAGACTCTAACGTAGTTGATACTTAAAATCCGGAATATAATTGACGTGTACCAACCACCGATCGAATTCCAAGTATTAACCGGGGGTGCGTGTGATGCGTGATCTAAGTGAGAATGGGTTCGGTGTCCTTAACACTGTGAACAAACCATTCTGTGTAGATGGCTCACTCACACCAGAAAGAGCGATCTGTATCACCTGTTAATTTCTTTTCTTCTATACTTACCTGTTATCGATTAACGATCGATAACAGATCCACTGTCCAAAGCAACACGGAAAACCCTTCCTATTCTAGGTACACCGACTGTGCGATGACGGGACCAATTTAAAGCAAGCAACTATAGATCGATGGGTCCGAACCGAGTAGAGAATTCTCAGCATAAGTCGATTTTAGTTCTCTAGAAAGTGATAACAGCATGAGCTGCATACAAGACGGTACGCTAAGCTATTATCACCTCTCTGAAAAACCAAAATCATTCCGCAAGACGCTGTGTCGGGATCGACTGTGTAGCTCGGTGCAAGTTAATTCTGACTTTGTGGATGAAGATAGCAAAACATGTCGAGCACCGGGGCAAAACCCTAGCTTTGCTCCCTGAAGAGTTCAAGACTCGATTTACTATCTTCTTCCACAAAGTCACAATCGGCTTGAGTCTTCTACTGTATCCATTGCCAACACAATTTCATCACCAATCGATAATGTAATACTACGTCAAAATCCACTTCACCGACCTTCGAAATTGAGAAAAGTGATTTGATCTTTGATTCAAGACCGCTCAAACTAGGGTATTGAATGATTTGGATCGGCAGCGCCTCAAAAAAAGGTGTAATCTCGATGGCAGTGGCTCCAGGAGGCGGTGGCAGATGGCACTGGTAGTAAGATCGACAGCGACGGCTCTTAAATGGACGATGAACTTGGAACGGCAGGCAAAAGGCTCAAAAGGATCGGAACGGCTGGAGGACGAAGGTTCGGGTCGAATGGAAATGAAGTAAAGTGAGGGGGTTGGCTCGTATAAAAAGAAAGAGAAAGGTGAAAAGATTATAAACTACTTGGATCAGTACCAATCCGATCCAACTGGATCAATACCGATCCAAATTTTCTCCCTCGAATGGTCTCAAATTTTCTCTATTCAATCTACTCAATATTCGTATTCATTCTGATAATTACAAGTCGAGATCACTCTGTAGTTACGAACAATGGAGATTCACAACTAAGGACAGGGCAGTTAGCCGGTACGTCATAGATAGCTTTGCAAGATGGCCAGACACGACCAATGAAACTCCTTAAAATAGAAACCCAAAGATAAACAATTCTAGAGCACACCTTGTTTCTAACGAAAGCGTACCCTGGGGGGCAAATGTTTACCAGGTTTTTAATCCAGCAGAATTCAATGAGAGTTAGAACGTTCAGACTAAACCAGATTGACTCGAAACTTGATCGGAATGCCTAAAAGTATAGAATAAAGGACCTCAAGAAGTTTGGACCATTTTTAGGCTAACATTTTGGATCAGTACCGATCCGATCCAATTAGATCGGTACCGATCCAAAAATAATGCTTTATTGATCTCTATTCCACTTGTCTTACACTCCTATGTCTCTGCTAAGCTTGTCAACCGATATTGATAGCATTCCAAGCATCCAAATTGAAGAAGTGAAGACCTATCCAATTCAAATTATAGTTCAATCTAACCTACAGGTGAATTATTGTCAAAACAAGTCAACAAGCTATGAAACTACATGGAGAGCGTCGTAATCAAGCAAAAAAGATACCTAAGTGATCAAAGCATCAAAAATGCTTAACTATTTGGACCAGTGACTACAACATTATCGATGACTAACTGTTGTGAAAAGGTAAATAATTTGAGTGGTGACCATAGCATCATCGACGTTACAAATTCTTAAATAGTTGACAAAAATGTGGATCTTTTTGTTGATGTTATCAACTCCACATTCCACTATAAATATGACCTTAGAGGTTTCGTTACATCGTTTTCTTATACCTTAATCTCGCATTAAAATTAAGATCTCTTAGAATACTCTTGCAAATTATATTGAAGTTGGAAACTAGATTTCGAAGGTAATGATAATAGTCCGATGTGTATTACCTTGGCACCATCATCTAGAGGTAAGATTTCACATTTTATGTGTTGTGTGTGTGTTCAACATTAAAAAAATTAAGGTGTTAATAAACATATACAAATGCATATATATATATTTTAAGGTCTTATTAACATGCACTATATGCAAAGATGTGTGTGTATTGAATATGTATGCATATTATATACTGTGTGTAGGGTGTGCGTTGGACATTATGTAGTGTTTACTTATTCTTAAAATTGAATGCATTTGAGTATCGCATATTTGTATCCGATACCAAATACATATATGCATATGTGCATGTTAAACATTTACAATGCTCGTGTGCACACGCTTACGTGGATGTTATATATTTCACCTTGTATATTATCGAGTATATAATACTCATATTAATACTCGTGCTATTACCAAATAAAATTAATATTCATATAAATAAATAAAATATTATTTCAACTTTGTAAAACAAATCCTAAAGATATTAAAAATTATTTAATACAAGAGTAAAATATTTATTTATAACCACAATGATCTTGTGCAACCTTGATAAAAGAAAAAAGAAATGAAATTCACTTTTCTAACCCTACTGCGTAGGACTGTCAATTCCCAGCACGACCCTAAACACGACACAAAGATTACACGGAAATTAGCAGGTTAATCAGACCTGTATTAGTGGACGGGTCATTTTCGGATCAACCCGAATTTGACCCATTTATAATCGAGTGGGTTTCGGGTTGACCCATGAACCCGATTATAACTCGTTTATGCTTATATGGGTTGACCTAACCCGATTATAACCCAACCCGACCTGTGAACTCGAATTTGACCCGTTTACAACCTATTTATGACTCATTTATAACCCATTTATACCTTATACCGGTTGACCAGACCCGTTTACAACCCGATTTGACCCAACCCGACTATAATCGGGTTACACGAGTCGGGTTCGGGTTGAGCTATTTCTGACTTGTTTAATAAACTGGTTGACCCGACCCATTTAAAATCAATCTGAATCCGACTCGACATGACTTGAACCAGATCCATTGACAGCCCTACTAATGCGTCCACCTGGTCCAACATGGATGTGAATTTACTACATATACTAAAAATAAGTGCAATCAATGCTGCCGGAGGTTTTTGTTTGACATTTGAGAAAGAACAAGCATGAGTAAAGAAATAGAAGTATGTAAAATTGTCACCGCGGAAAGAAAACATAAAAATTGAAATTCAAAACATCTTCAACACAATTGTCCCAAGAAAAAAAAAATCAAAAAGAAAATGGAAAGGCAAATGCTATGATATGTAGCGGAACATCCAGATCTATTGTTTAATAAAAACAACTATTAATTTAAAGGACAAAAAATTATATATTTTTAGCCTCAAGGACACGACCTAAATATTTTATCCACAAGGACAAACATTCTTCTAAAAATTATTCATAAGGACAAACATTTTTTCAAAATTATTCACAAGTACAAACATTTTTCCAAAACTGCTACCGAACTAAAAACTGATACCTAAAAACTGCTCCCGATAACTACAAACTGATACCTAAAAACTTAAAAACTGATACCTAAAGAAAGTTGTCTTTCAGGCTAAATTACTGAAGGTCTGTCCTTGAGGTTAAAATCCTGAGAAATTTTGTCCTTGACAATAATTTCCTGTTTACAGATCTCGCTCAAAAAAAACATTGTCAAGCGGAGTTGTGTAGCAGACAATTTCACTTGACAATATCTTATTTTGGATTTAAAATGTACCTTGAAACATGCATTTTCCCTTTGTAAATAAAGGAGAAAACTGCCGGACTCAAGACACAGGAGAATTTTCTTCATATAGCGAGACAAACATCTAAGTTGTAACTTTATTATTAGTTGACTGGAACGGTAAAAAAACATGTGCAAAAATTAACTCCTAACAAACTTCTAGTATCTAGCATACTTTCATAATACACAGCCAAGCATCTTCAAGAAAAACATCAATTGCAACTCTGTTTATACATCATATTTTAATGGAGTTAAAAGGGTGGATGAGCCCCATTTTCAAACTCCAATCACTGGCATAGTCATTATGTTGAAGGGATAAACAAAACAAAATTGTATTCTACTTTATGCATCATAAGTACATCATACATCAACTTTATCTCATACATTGTACATAAAATTGTATTCCACCTTATACATATATTTGAACAAATGTGTCCTCATAGCAAAATGGACAATAAATGACCAATTTAGGACATTCAGCCTGACGTTCAAGCAAATACCATTAAAAGAAAATGACAATGCTGTGTCCCCATTTATGTTTTTTCCCCCCTTATAACCAGGTAAGATTCGAAATGAATGTAACCAGTCTATATCAAAATTCTCCTCCCAAAACAATGAACAAATTTACTTCCTTCCGAGTTTGTACATTTAAAAATGCAGAAAACAACTGTAAAGAATGAGAAAAAATGCAATCTTCAAGTATATTTGTATCTGGTTCAGGGTCTTTACAATTATAGGCCAGTCATCACTTCAATTTAACTGCACAAAATAAGAGTTGATTAGCAAAGAATTCTAAAAAAAAGTGAATATGAACATTGCATTGTAAAAGAATTGAATCAAACTAACCAATAAATTAAGCAACGATCGAATAACAGATAACATTTATCAATAACAAGTATATATAATTTACATTGTAACAATGACTTAGAGCAGGTCGTCAAAAACAAATTAGCACAAATTACTGCCTAGGCATTAGCCCTCTGTTAATATAAAGCAAGTGATGAGTATGGGTAACTTTGAGTTTATCTCCACGATATTATTGCTCCTAATGGAATATCTCAACAACGATAATTTTAAATTTAAACCTATCTGAACAGCACCTTGCTTTTAAAGTAAATAGATACTAAAAAAAGGTAGAAGATAGTTATATCACGAAAAAATCACCTGTAATCCTTATTCTTTGAACTAACAGAGCAAGGGACGTCTCAACTGATAATTCGTTATTTCAAATTAATGCCTCAAAGAATAATCAAGTGATGTAATTATGGAAAAGAAAGCATTTTAGGATGTTATGATGCATAAAATAGAAAGATGCAGTGTAGAAACAAAAAATATTACTAGTGAGAAATAAAGAGCTAGTTCTGATAACTTCGTGTCATGGAAAAAAATACCATAATATGTGAAAAATTGTAGGTTTGTCTTCAACTGTGCTTAATCATTAAGTACCTAAAGCCAAAACCATGTGTTACTGATCTGTTCATATCACCGATAGAGTTATGTTGCCAGAACTGGGAATATTCACATTATATGCTTGATGTACAACAGAATATTTACTGAAAACATGGAAACTGCATAAGCAAGTTATGGCACATATATGGAAAAGCATGTGGATTTATCCATTTTCTAATTATATGTATTGGGAACTTGAACAAGACTTTGATCTCACACTCAAATATTTTAATACTTGATTGGTATTCACTAACAGTATGTATTTAATTTACTAGGCCATTTTTAGTAAATCACTAATAACACTACCAATTTGGATAAGAAAAGAGAGTGTTCAGAGGAAAATAACTAACAATCAAATTTCAGATAGTGGAAATTTTGGTATTTGGGGACGATTCTTTAACTGTAATATTTTTTGACCAAAAATTATCATAAAAGTTGAAACTTACATAGGCCATTATTACTCTACATCGAATATCTAGAAGAAAAAAGTTGTCACATTAAATTTTGAGTTACAAGTGAGAAATTTTGGTGTTTTAGTTGAATCTGTGATTACAAAATACAGCTTAAGTTCATTGTCTGCATGTACCAAACCATGCTCGACGGATTAAAAGTTTAATAAATTTTAATGAATGATTCAAGGCAAAACTTTAGTTGCTCATTATGCCCCATTAGAAACAAGACGCCAGAAAAGGATTAAAATTGACAACTTGTGTCTAATGGTTCCCTTCTCCCATCTAAAGTATACTTTCCATAAGAGACTAGCTAGAAGCCAATGTGCACCTGAGACTTTCTGAAGTCTTATTCAGAATCGAATCTGATGCGTCTGATAAACTAGCTAGAAGACTATCGTAGCACGTATGAGAAAACAAATAAACTTAAAAAATAAAATCAATTACTACTTTTAATGAGTTATGTTGACTTCAGGCATATGGTTAACGATCAGGTATTGAAAATAAAATTAAGTTCACACGACTTTCAGGAACGATTCAAATTTGTGCAAGAAAAAATTACGTCGATAATTCAGTAAAAATGTAAAAATAGCATACTACGCACTACAGGAATACTTTGTTCAATTCGAATTAGTACTATAATTCCTATTCCTATCCCTGAATTCCCTTTTTTAGTCTTTTGAAAATTTTAACTCGGGTTTTCAACTGAAAGCATTTTCATTTAACAATGCAATAATATGCAAAAACACATGAAAATAATTAAGTGATAAGAAATCGAATAATCAATATTAATGGTCGTCATGTGCCGTTTGGTTTTCAGTAGCACTAACGAGCTTATTAGTCAAATTTAACATTAACAGATTATACGTCATTCTCATTCTTTTGTACTCTATATTTTCCTCTTTCGAGAGGGTGAAAATTGCGAATTTCAGAGAGAATCGTATTATTCAATAGTTCGGGTCAAATTCACAAACAAATTATGAATAATTCAGCTTCTCTATACAATTTGAAAATTCCAAATCATTGAAATATTCATAAATTTGAATGATCAATAATTATTTGCTCAATTCATGTATTGTTAGTGTATAATTTGTGAACTTACTAACTAGGTTCAACCATATAAATGTAATTGGTCTTTGAATGTGGTAGAATGAGGATACAAAAAATGTAATTGTTCTTGACTAAAGAAAGAATTTGTTTTAACCAATCACCATATATATCATAATTAGACAAATATATAGAACCTCTAACCAAAATCAAAGTGTCAATTTTAATCCCTTTCTATGTCTGAGGATAGCTAGCTGCTTGATGGTTATGTCACATAATATGGAAAGTAGACTTTACTTTAAACACAAGATCTTCATATTGATAGCTTGGTGCGGATAATATGGAAAGTAGACTGTAGACAGTTAGCTAACTTTTCCATACACTAGTAACTGAAATAGTTCCCTTCTCGTGAACAATGGCAAATATAAAAAGAAAGTTCTGGAAAGTACGCTTTAGACACCAAAAAGAATTATGAGAACTAACTCTGCAGAGTCTGCAGCAAAGTCAAATTGTGAGTAGAAGAAAGAAATTAGCAGATTGTGTTTAACAGAAACAAAGAGGAAAGGATATATATATATATACACACACACATATATATATATAGACACACGTGTACATACATATATATGTATACATAAGAGAGAGAGAATAAGTTGGGAGAAATTTTTTTGCAGTCACATAAAAAACATATGGAAGCGTATAAATTCTATATAGTGCATTATTATTATGGCGGCATAATGCAGAAAATACTCAAACCTGACGCATACATGTGTGCTTATATAATAGTAGAAATACATATTCATCAATCACAAGTAGGATACTATGATCGTACAATGCCTCTATTTCTTAAAGGTCCCGCTACGTGAATATAAATTTTGAAAAAAAAATTAGTTTTCATAGTTGTACAATTATCGCTGTAGCTCATATATTAATATGCTTGCTTCACACTATTTAGTTATGGGGTTCAGTTTACAGTCCCCAGTTCATCTATCTTTTTGTTGGCCCTATGGTCACAAATTAAATTTCAAGAATTATTTTTTAAAGTGTTAACTTTTGAAAGGAAAGGTTGGCTGATGATCTCTTTTAAAATCTAATATTATAGGCAACTTGTGGGTTTGCCATTTTAATATAATCACATAAGCAGTAGCAAAATATCACATTTGTTTTAGCCGTCTTAGATATTAAATTTAATCTCATGCAATAAGTGACACAATATTAATTATCTCAAATAACCGATAATTTAAATAAAATATTGTCATGGATATCAAGATGTGCATTTAACACATTATATATAACATTTTTTATGTTTATGTGTGTGTAGCGCACATGTATACTACTAACAAAGGGAATTGATTGTATAGGATTCACCGGTGTCACTGTTTCAACAATCGTCAAAATGACATAAAATTCCATTTCAACTTATCATATATTAATGCATCTATATTCTATATATTATGTGCATTTATATGCCCAGCGTGCATGTTATATGCTAGTGTGTGTATGTGTACGAATTGAGAAGGATTCTGCTACACCCCTCTCCGTCACACCCAATTTACACCGGTACGATTTTTCGAGCTTATACAATTTGAAACCGAATGAAAATTTGCAAATATATCATTACATGCCTCAAGATCATCTCTATAAAATTTTGGTTAATCGGAATAATCCAACATGTTCAAAATAATATTTTAAATCTACGCCTAAAATAATTTGTTTAACGATGCCCCTCATGGGTTAACGCAGTTGGTTAAGAAGCCAGCTTCCATCAGCGAGAGCGACAGTACGATAACACTGCCTACAATATCCATGTGATTTCCCCGAGGTATGTGTCAAGAGCACGATTCATACTTCCTTGGAGTTTACAAGCATTTGGTTTTCTAGATCTAAAAAAATTAACGATTAATATTAACTATTAACATTTTGAACATGTTAAAAGGTTCAAAATGATCTCATTTGATGTGAATATGATATTCATAGGGTATAGATTGAACATCCTCAAACTAATTGCATTTATGTGCAAACCATGCATGTCATAAGCATGTGTATATGCATATGTATATGTATAGGTATCCAAAAAGGTTTTGTGTGTGTGTGTGTGTTTATATGTATATGTATGTATGTATTCAAAAAACTTGTATATGTATATGCAGCATATATATGAAATATATATGTAGTGTGTATGTGTGTGTATTAGGTGTGTATGTATACATACATATATGTGTGTGTCTATGTTATATTATGTATATATGTATGTATGTGTATGGATATTTATCTATATGTATGTATATGCACGTTTAAAAAAGATGGCATGATATATGTGGAATTGAATGGGAAAAATCACTAATGTTTCTTCATGCTACAAACACAAATATTTACAGCTAATTAGTGAGTGCAAATTACTCTTGCTTCAAAAACGCTAGTACTTTGGCATAAGCGATGCAGCGTACATAATATCCTTGAAAAAAATTATGTGTTGAACTGAAATAATCAAAGTCTAACTTTATATAAAGTATTATATATTTTTTTCATAAAAAGCTTGATTTAATCAAAACTTGTACAAAAGATAGCATTCCTGTTGCAATCTAAATAAACATTAAAAATGTCAAACTAAAAACAACTTTCTTGCATGAAATTTTGGCTTTTAGCAATAAACAATAAGTTATTTGAGACAACTTAAAAATATACGAAAAAGACAAAAGTCATATAACATTTCCTAAAAAACCAAACCTTATTTATTATTTAATTTTAAAAAAAAACAAAGAAACTCTTCAAACAAGATAATAATTATATAAAAGTTAAAGTAAAAAGTCCATTCAATTTAAATTCAAATCAAATGAAAATTTTGTGCACCACAACTAGAAAAAATGAAAAAAGTAGAGAAGTTCTAGGAGAAACTAAAAAAGTTGTAAAGAAATAAACATGGTGATGGGGAGAAGAAGTTTAACAAGTTTAACGCATAAAGATAAAAAAACACAATCAAATAGTAACACAACAAAAGGATTTAGATAATTCTATAATGGTAAAAGACAGCAAAAAAAAAGTAATATAGCTAAACAAAATACTTACAAAAACATAAAATCTACAACAAACCAGGTAATAGAAGAAAAAAGATATTTATAAATTACAAAAAACAAAGATAAATTAATTCATTATTTAAAACAAATAAAATGCATTAAAAATATAAATAATAAACATTCATAAAAGAGATAGATGTACTAAATAGGTGATTGTATGATTGTTAAATGAAGAAAATCCTAAAGAGAAAGTAAAATAAGTACATAATAACCAATGTATTAAAAACGCGCTTGAGGTGCCTTAAGGCGAAGTACAAGCAGAAGTCCTCGAGGCGGTTTACCTCTGAAATACAAGCCTCACCTGCATGAGGTGTACGAGTGCACGCTTTTGTGCACCTCACACATCACATTTAGATGAGGCATGCTTTCAAAGAGATAATATTACGAAAGCCAAACCCTAGTTTCCCGCAATCAGAAATGGAATCGATGTGTCAAGGACCACTTGCTCAAAGAGTAAGTGGTATGACACTTTAGACTAAGAGTTCTAGAGGTCATGGGTTCGAACCCCTAAGACATCAAATGAGTGCTCTGTTTGAATGAAGTATCGCTTTTACTCTCAACAAAATGGAATCGATATATGGAATGGGCAGCAATGGAATTGATGTATGGCATCGACATCGATTCCAAAAATGGAACCTTCATATTTGATTCCAGTGGAATCAATTATAGAGATCAATTCCATTATGGAACCAACTTTGAATTGTTTTTAAAGAAAATAATTGAGAGGGAAGAAAGAATTAAGATAAAATTGCTTACCTGGTTGTTGTGGTGCTTGAAAACGAAGGTAAATACTTAAGATTTGAGTAATAAGGATTACGTCATTATATCTTATTATACATTTATTTGTTTATAGTTTATTTTATTTATACTTTTATATAAGCAGCGAATAGTCATGAATGAACTAGAGTAAATTCTTCATACTTTTAAATTGTTAACTGTTTATGGTATTATTTATATTTATTTTTATACTATTAATTGTTAATTTTTATTTATTAATCATAAATTATTATTATTATTAAGCAATATTAATTTGCGCTTTAATGTTTACACGAAAAATTTACCCCTTAACAGGCTTTTATGTGCCGTCTCACGAGCACA
The DNA here is from genome assembly GCA_030737815.1 of Allium fistulosum. Lineage (NCBI taxonomy): Eukaryota > Viridiplantae > Streptophyta > Magnoliopsida > Asparagales > Amaryllidaceae > Allium > Allium fistulosum. The sequence goes on along the minus strand of CM060901.1, from coordinate 918,332,394 downwards.
AAAAGGCCTAGTGTACACCATCACATTTAAAAGTTTGATAATAATATGGAGGCGAGTCTACAAAATAGGAAGTAGGAAAGTTGAAGAAGCAATTGAAAGGATGAAAAATTAAATAAAGCAGTAGACCAATGATAGATACATATAAAAGTGTGTTAAGCATTGGAAAGTAAAATGAAAATACATAGATGATAGATGGTATAGACAAGTATAAAGAAGACAAATGATGCATCGATGAGGAGACAAGATTATCATCGTAGATGGAAAAAGACAAAAAAAAAAGTGAGACCTAAATTAACATGAAAAGTATTTAAAATGATTTAAAAAAAACAAGATTTAACTAAAGATAAACTCAACATGGAAATTATGGAAAACGAAAATTCATGTGGTCAACCCCAATCAAAAGAAAGAGAAGGAAGACGATGATGGTGATGTGAATGGTTGCGTTCTTTAGTTATTATAATATGTTATACCTTAAACGAAAATATTTGCACTTCATCGTAAGGGTGCAAAATACATGCACTTCAATGTAAACGCAACTAAAAACAATTGACCAACAACAACGAGATATAGTTTATATACATAAACAAAAACAAAAATTTTAATCATGGGAAAAAACCTTTCTAGTTTTCTAATTCATTTTGTGCTTTTACGAAAATCAAAACCTAATTTTCTCATCAATTATTCACAACATTAATCTAATATTTAATCGATATCCTTACTCTTGTACTCTATTTATTTAATGACAAATATATACAGCAAAAACTATAGTTTACACCATTTATTCAAAAAGTGCAAATGCAAAACATTTGCAGTAATTTGCATTTTAATCAATATTGCAAATACAAATGTTTGCACTAACATATATTAAAAGCCTATTTTTCCAATTTTTCATATATGATATATAGATTACTCAAAAGAGCATAAAATTTATGTTCTGTTTGGTGAAAACAAAATTTCAAAGTGGACTTCTCTATGGAAAAACATCTAATAATCAGCGTAAAAATGATGGTGTGTATATAACATGGTTTGTTATATTAGTTTCAAGATTATGGATCTAGTTTTTATTATGTAGTTAAGATGGATTTTTAATCAATTTTAAATATAAGTCTGTCAAACAAAACCCCTCTATATTTAACTACCAATGTACTTTTGCTTAACACCTTTAATAATATTAACATTTTTATTGTGTTTTTTTTTTCATAGTTTAAGAGTTATATAGTTTGTTAATAAACTTATTGTGGTATTTTGATGCTATATTATGTTGTCCTAATTAATAAAAGAGAGAAATAAGTGCAAAGGATCATGTAGGGAGGTAAAGAGTATATGAGTAGTGCATTTTCAAAATAGAAAAATCCAAAGTACAAAAGAACAAACCAAAGGAGCAATCCAAGTATTCCGCAGCTAAAGACTGATTGCAAATTATCAAGGCTAAAATGGACTGAGATATCAATATCCTCGAAAGGTGGGGCAAGTGCAATGCTTTTGAAAGCAACTCAAATCAAGCACGTCAAAAAAATGGAAAGTGGCAAAGCAATGGTGATGATAATGACAAGCAGACCTAAAATACTGATATATTATCCATTGAAGAACAAAATGATGAAAGTGGGATTCCATCAATTGGAAGTGAAGTGACCATCAGAAGCGTATTTCATGTTAATGGAAACAATTAAAACCTTGTGTGCTATGAGAGAAACCAAATAAGGTCAAGGCGATTGATGGACAAGATATTTGAGGTGAAAGGTATTGGCTCTGCTAAGCTGAAGATGTTTAATGAAAAAAAGATAAGTCTTAAAATTTTGAGGCATATTACAAAAGCCTTGAGAAACATTATCTCAGTATGACAACCGAAAGGTGAGAGATGTGTTTTTGCAGCTAAATGTGAAGTTATGGATCTGAAGAAAGACGAGAGATATGTTTTTGCAGCTAAATGTGAAGTTATGGATCTGAATGTACACAATGACGAATGTGGATTACTCCAATGAAGTGAAGTCTATATTTGGTTATGGGGAGAAAAAATAAAAATAAAAGGAAGAATGTATCAAAAGCATGTGCAATATATTACATATTTACAAACTAAGTGGAACCCCATGACTAATATAAGCCTAATGATTTCAGTATTGGCAAGCTTATGAAGGGATGGGATATAAGTGAAATAGAGGCTTTTTGATATGAGAACATAACACAAGCTGATACATGCCTTATATAGGCATTAGCAAGTTAAAATTCAAAAAGACCCAACTATATTCAGTGAATTGCACTGACCACTATGATGACATGTTAAGTTCGATATGAGTTTGACTTTACCTATTATAGCAACTTTGTATGATTAATAACTAGAATTTATATTTCACAAAAATAGAAGCTTATACTCCTTTAGGAAGCCTACATATCATAAGTAACATAGCTATATATTTTAATGCCGTAAGGTTGTCAATAAATACACGAAAAATCCGAAATATGTCCGCACCGTATCTGAAAAGCGGATAAATATCCGATATCCAGAAAAGCGGATGCGGATACGAAGGCATCCGCATCCGAAAATTATCCGCCCAGTTCCTGTCAAGATAATAGTTTATTTAGTGAATTGCACTGACCACTATGATGACATGTTAAGTTCGATATGAGTTTGACTTTACCTATTATAGCAACTTTGTATGATTAATAACTAGAATTTATATTTCACAAAAATAGAAGCTTATACTCCTTTAGGAAGCCTACATATCATAAGTAACATAGCTATATATTTTAATGCCGTAAGGTTGTCAATAAATACACGAAAAATCCGAAATATGTCCGCACCGTATCTGAAAAGCGGATAAATATCCGATATCCAGAAAAGCGGATGCGGATACGAAGGCATCCGCATCCGAAAATTATCCGCCCAGTTCCTGTCAAGATAATAGTTTATTTATGTGTATTTCAATATAATGAAAGATATGTATTTATTGTTTTATTAAGTTAATAGTTTATATTATATGCATTCAATGCATATTACTTGCTCAAAAATATCTATTATCATCATATTTGTTGATGTTGCATACTTTTATAATCAATGGGATTGAAAAATAATTCTGTTAGACCATAATTTCTTATTTATATTTCTTGATTTATCCATTGTTAGCGGATAGGATAATTATTTGATATCCGTTCATATATGCAGACGTGGATATCTGATATCTGAAATTGATTTTGGATGCGGATACGAATATGGCACTATCCGCATCCGGAAGTATCCGTTTACAGACTTATAAAGATGTTGACAATGGTTTCTAGTATAACATAAAATACTATTAATAAAGTGTGTGTGTAAGCTTTGTAAAACACTTTTTTTAAGTTTCAAACACAGCCGCCCTTTTTCAAAAGCATGTTTCAAAAAATACCCTTATTTTTAATTTTAGTCAAACTGCAAATATTTGCACCAGTGCAATCCGCAAATATTTGCTTTTTAGAAAAATAGTTTTTTTTCAAAAAAAAAATTGATCATATTAATCTTAGATAAAGTGCAGGCTTGATTTTGGAAAAAAAATGTTGTTGAAAATAATTTTAGGGGGTAATTTAAAACTTGTTTTTGAGAACGGTTTTTCATGTATTAAGTTTGAAAATAAGGGGCGGATCATGATTTCATCTGTATATAATATGGATATTTTGGCTTACATCCATGTTAACCAAAATTAAGCTTGTATTTGTCTCATCAAATATATATATATATATATATATATATATCACATCTATGTTTATATTTGTAAAATTGTTGAAAATGAAGTTAATACTCATAATCCTTTTTCCAATCGTTATCGAATCTATATTTTAAAAGTGTTTCACGGATGTCGAATGCCGAATCTAATGTACTCAAATTTGCTCCTCATAATTTCAAACAAACAAAAAATGCCATCAATGAATATTTATATAATGTATTCAAAGTTACTACTCATAATTTCAAACAAACAAAAAATGCCATCAATGAATATTTATAGTGCAGACGTTTGTTGTGAAAATATTTGCTGTACAACAACAAAGTACAGTAAATATTTAAACGTGTGTCTCGTTTAAAATCACAAATATTAGAGCAATATTCCAGAAATACTAGCTACGACAAAATTTCGAACGGTGAACTGCTACTCATGCTTCCATACCGTAGTGAAAATTTTATGCACTGCAAATATTTATTGTGCAACAGCACAAAATAACTGAAACAAACAAACATAGTATCAGAAGATACATCAACTTCCACCTCTTCTTTTTACTCAAACGCGTCAAATCCAGGAAACTTAACATCATCCCAAATGCATCAGATCTAGAAACCTTATCATTTCCTCATTTTGTTTTACTCAAATTATTTGTTGCCACTACTGGCGCAGCAGGAGGCAAAGGCAGAGGATGGCATAGGCAGAAGCAGAGGAGATTATGGAACCAAGGCAGAAGGAAAATCAAAAAGTGACAAGTTTGATTAAAAAACTAAGATTCTGATAATAGTAACGAAATGAGAAGGACAAGAAAATAGTTTTCTCAAAAATAAAGATGTGCTTCGAATTTCCAGTGTAAAGTATGAGGAAAATAAATCAAGATATCAAGATGATATGGGTGTGATTAATACATATTTGGTTGTGCTTTGATTAAGTACACACATAAAATGTCACTTTTGATATACTCAAAAATCAGCACAGTAAGATTAAATAGATATCCGGGAGGGGGGGGGGGGGGGGTTAACATACTTATGTTGAGTACAAACAAATTTTGTATTGCATGAACAGAAAATTCGACATTATGGCAGAAGACAAGGTTAAGGCCTTTTTTTTTCATCACACTTCTGTAACTTACAATGACAGCGTCTAAAGCAACATTAATTTTGGAATAAGCAAATTGAGTATAAGCAATCAACTAACCTAACACACATAAAAAATTGCTCTTTCTGAGAATATGCATTTAAAGCAAAATTGTGCAACGTAGAACAAACCTTCAAGCAGACGACTTGATCGCCTTGGATGGACAACGTTTTCTTCTGCTGATGTTCTAGCACTTCTCAAATTCACCATTATCTCGCTCTTTTCTACAGCATTAGAAAGACGCCTTTTGATTTGGATATTATCATGAGCTTCAAGACTGAGGGAGCTTTTGGAATAATTTTCAGAGGAATTTTGAGATTGAATGCACCTGTAAATCCCCCAAAAAGGTTAACGAAGAGATTATTGAATATCTGAACCCATAATAGTCTTAGATTGGTTTTGATAACATACTCCGAATTTTTTCCCTCTTCAGCTGTGGTGCTTATTCCCTGCATTTCAAAGCAAAATAGATTAAACATATAAAGGTTGAAACTATGCATACTGTATTTAATTTCCAACTTAGTTGGTACTCATAAGCTTGTGCAGAATTTACTAGTATACTGACTACATTTAAGTCCCTTGTTTAAGTGTTGGAAGCTAGTTATCTCTTTTCAGTCAAAATATTTATTAATAGCTGGAATAGAACAACGATTTTTTTGTCTGATTGCAAACAATAAATGAGAATTGGTAAAGTGTAATTAAAAAATATCTCAATTCAAAACTAAAAAGAGTAAGTTAAAAGAACAAACCAATATAATAGGTAAATAAGAATTTTCTAGATCTTCCATTTAATTTTTTTATAAAGTCAAACATTAAATTGTTACCCAATAGGATTAATCAGTTATAATTAATCAGTTATATAGTAAAACAACTGACCAAGAATTAGTACAATATAGCTAAGAAATACTAAAAATAACTCAACTTAAATTAGAAACAGTGAGTCAAAAGAAGAAAAGAGTTGGAAATGTACACTAAGAAGTATTCAAAAATATCTCAATTTAAAAATAGAAAAAATAAAAGTAGGTAAAAATATAATAGGTAAATAAGTTTCTCTAGATACTATATTCATTTTCTTTTAATGAGAGTTATACAGAATCAGTAAAACAACTGACTAAGAATTAGTAAAATGTAATAAATAAATATTTAAAATACCTCAATTTAAAGTTAGAAACAGTGTGTCAAAATAAAAAAACAATAAACAAGATTAGCGAAGTATCCTAAATATTCAAATTTATCTCGGTTCAAAAATAGAAAGAGTAAATCAACGGAAGAAACAATATAATAAGTAAATAAGATTTTTCAAGAGCTTCTGTACAATTCCATATAAATGAACGTATTTTTCATGTGTTTGTTATCATTAAATAATTTCATAAACAAACCTTTTTTCATCCTATTTCTTTTGCTTTTCAAAAGTATAAAACACAAATCTCATCAAATCTTTGGTAAGACTTATTCCTTTTAATTTATGAACAAGGATTTATAATTTTAGTTTATTTCGAATGTAAATCTTACATTGTTGTTAAATTACTTAGAATCATGAGTGCACATGTGTGCTTTGTGCTAAATATTTTGTTTTGCACGTGCAAAAACATGTTGTGGGCATGCCATTAGGACTTGGTAAGTAGCTAGACAAGTGAAATAGACCTATTGAGTTTTTATCATCTTCAAATATATTCTCCAAGATGTAATCGTGGACAGCTTGAATCTTTGAGATGTTCCTCTCAAAAATGGATGTCTTTGTATTTATTTCTTTGCATATCCTAGATACAGAATATGCAGTGATCACTGATCAATCCTTCTAGGCACTGAGAATGCATAGAAATTCTCAATTGGTGTGTTTGCTGCTGAGAAATGTAAAAATCACTAATAAGTGAAATACAATCGCTCTGAGAAGATGCAGTTGACATATGGGAGTTCTTTGACTAAGAGTATGTAATGACCCGTAAATTAATCACATGGTATTTGAATATTTAAATCATTTTTAATATTTAAATAATGGATTTTAATAACCAAATAAACATCTTTTAAATAATAATTAATGATGTTAAAATCATTTTCAAAGTATGTTTACTAAAATAGTTAGTTCAAATAAAAATAGAAAATGTGACCGAAAAACGTTTTCCGAAATTTCGACTTGCACACACACATACATGTCATATGGTAAGTTAATTAAGGTATTAATAGCAATAAACCATGTTTACTTTAAATATAAACATGATGTGACACATTATGTTTAAAAGAAAAAGAAACAACAAAATATAAAATAAGCTTTCATGTATCACCATACCTCAAAACCATACATTAGTGCATATTATGGAGCAACGCATGTTCAAGCATGAGTGTGGACTCTAGGTAATGTGTAGAAAAGAGAGGGAGGGGGACACGTGGCATCTTGTGAGTGGTGGAGAATAGACAAGGCTAGTTTAGTCATTTTATGTGTTTCATGCCTATATACACACATCCACTCTGCACATTTTTATACTTTAAGATACCATTTTCATTTTCTAAAATCCTTCATCTCTTCGTATATGAACATTCATGGCTTCTTAGGAAAATTCCTAAGTCAAAAAGTTGGTCCATCTACCTTAAAACTAGTTTCTATATTCCTAAAACCAAGTTAAAACCATTCCACTTCACTTTAAATTCAAAACAACACCCATAACTTCCATTTTTCATCATGGTCGTGCCCTATAGCCTCTAGGCCGAGCCCTAAAGCACCTCCAAGGTCCAATAAGTCGATTCATTTGCATAGCAAAGCCTAGTTCAAGCGTTGTTCAAGAAGTTACTGCAAATTCGGTAAAGTTAGTAAGTGTTTCGGTGAGTAAAACTCCACCCTTATAACCAAAGTTTTTAAACTATTTTAATGCTCATATTATTGACCTATGAATGCTTGTTGTATAAGTGTAGTGATGGTTTGGTAGTTGGTTTGGTTCATGTGGCAAAAAGTTGTCGCATTTGAAAGTGAGTTTGCATGTAGTAAGTGATATGGAAAGTTAGTAGCTAAAGTTAATTATATTCTTAGCAAATGTTTGATATATGTTGTATTATTGTAAATCACCATGTATATATGTTCATACCCTTGCTATGTAATGTTTGGATGTATTGCAATGACATATACTTGATTTCCGAATTGCCGTATAGCAATAGTTGCTATATCGACACTTACAGAAAAGTTCACTTTATCAAAACCATTTGGTTTCATTATCGTGCTTGAAATTATTTTACAAGTTAAGCAAGTTTTGATTAATAATGTTCTCAAAAATAATTAATTATTTTAATAATGATTATTTAATTTAATTATTTAATTAATTAATTATAATAATTAATTATTTAATTAATAAGGATTACGGTTAACTAATTAACTTATTAATGATGTGTTTTAAATTTAACTAATTACTTAGTTAATGATGTTTTAAATTTAACTAAACATTTTATTTAATGATGTTTAGGGCTAAGTAATCTTTTAATAATGATAGATTAAAGTTAATTAATCAATTTACTAATGATGTTTTCAAATTTATTAATCTTTTTATTTAATGACTTTTAGAAGTTAATAAATCTGTTACTTTAATTAACCTTTCCTTTAATAATGTTTATAATTAATAAATCATTTTTAAAATATGAAATTTAATTATTTATTAATTATTTTAATTAATTATATTTAAATTTTATTAATTAATTGAATTAATGATGTTTTAAAAGTGATATGCCTTTTTTAATTAAGGGCATTTGAATTTAATTTATCAACTTAGTTAATGAAGTTTCAAAGTGAATTTATCAAAGTAACAAAGATGTTTTGAATCTGTTATTCATTTTAATTAATGATAATAAATTATTTATTAATTTAATTAATTATAATTCATTTTTAATTAAATTAATGGTGTTTAAAAGTGATTAACTTCTTTTGGATTAAAGGCTATTGAAGTAAATTCATCAACTGAATTAATGAGCTTTTAAAGCTAATTAATCAATATAATAAGGATGTGTTTAAGTTATTAAATCCTTTTTATAATGATGTTTAAAGCTAGTGAACTCCTTTAACAAAGTGTTTTAAAGCTAATACTTGTATTGTGAAGCCCAAGCACGAGTTCGGTTTTAAAAGTAAAAGTTTGATTCGTTTATGAAAATGAATTAATTCTCATAAAGCAATATCACTTATATGGAAACGATTTATTTGTATACTTAGCACTAAACGTCGAAGAAGTATGCTTGCTTCTATTTCGAAAGTTAAGAATAGTCGTGAGACATGACTTTGAGGTAATACTACTTTGACTTGTCTGATATTATTGTTAACTAATAAATAGTACAAGTCGATGAGTGGTGATAAGTATACAAGATTTAATTTCTATATACGATCGTTTTATATCCTCGATAGTTGGTTTCCCAGCTATCGGTTACCTCAGCTTCTTTATTATCGTCATTCTAAGACGATTTGTTGCTCCATTGAACTTTGTTATCCTTTGTCGGAAATGACTAAACTCAAATCGCGAGAGGAAGTCAAGCTACGTGGGGTTGCTCCCATTAAAAAGGTATTTTCACATCATCTAGTTTGGATTCGGTTGTGTACTTAGATGTGGAAATATTCGGATACTCCGTAAGGATTGGCGGGGTCCGGCTTGGACGTGTTCGAGAAGTGTCACAAAGTATATGACTTTCTCAAAGTATATTGCTAGAGATATACTTTAAAAGGGTGCACCCTCCTAGTCATTGTTGAAAATTTTCTTTTCCTTATTTGATTCGAACCTTTGAATTGTTTTTCTGCAATTGCAACGGGAAGAGTCAATCATTCTTCACGATGTTTAATTATAGATTTTGTACATTCTATCAAGTTTGAATTATTATCTTGCTTTATCCATTCTGTCCAGTTTAGATTTTGTTCAAACTATTTCCATTCTTTCAAGTCTGGATCTTTATACTATTTTTCCCATCATCTATGTTTCGATTTGTTTCCTATTGTTCTTTTACATTCTTATGTTCAGTTGTTCATGTGGGAGAAAACCCGTTCCGCGTTAGCGGCGTGGTCCCAAATATTATTGTTAATACACTTCCTTTTGTTTTAAATTTTTACTCATACCAGACATATTGTCCGACCCGAGTTGTTTATTTTCCCTAAACTCTCGGGTACTCAATTATATTTGAGTAGTCCGAGAATATGTGGTTTCTCTTTGGAGCTCTTTGAAGACGGTGATCGAGCAGGCGGCTCCTTGGTTATCTAGTTATTTATTTCCGTTGTATGATTAAGTTGGTATATTTGGTATCTGAAAAGGTAAAATCAGAACGTATAATTGTCAATCTGTTAGGTGTAGTACTTTTGTATAACTCTGATAACTCCATGTAAGGAGTAACCTTTTATACTATATCATTTTGTATTATATGTAATCATTCTGCTATCAGGTTTTTCTATTCTGCCTTATTTTGTTCTTTATTTTACCCAACGACGATTCATCTTTCCGATGCTTGGGCAATGGCACATTAACATAGAGTCTGTGTTCTGTCACTCCTAGGGGTCAGAAAAGTGGGTCATTACAGTTAGTATCGGAGCTTAGGTTTAGCAAACCCCTAAGCCCTGGTGGGGTAAGCTCTCTAAGGATAGGATTAGTAATGTCCTAGGATAAGTTTAAGAGTATAAATATATATTGAGTGCGTATTTGTTAGTGTTATAAAAATGTTTTATATTGTGTTGTTTAATCCGTTGAGTGGTATATGAATTCTGATCGATGCGTCTGATCAGCGTTATCTATAGGATTCATAAACACTTGAACAAACCTACCCATACAGTATTGTTTTGAAATGGTAAATGAAATAATTTTATCTAGGAATATATTTTATATACATATAAGAATGATTTTCAAAAATTAATATAGTGTATTGATGAGTTGATTATTAGGAGATGATAACATTTTATTATCATCATTTAGGATTTGTTTAGTTATGCTCGTCCAGTTTGAGCATTAACTATTGTTGAATTAGTTCATAAGAGATTTTCCTTAGTAAGGTATAGGTTAGGTAAATAGAAATTAGGGAACCTTGAAAACGAACCCTTTGTGAATTCAGTTTCACAGTTTGACTATAAGGTGTTCGGTGAAAGGGTTAAGTTAAAAGTTATCTTTTAACCGTGTTAAGTTGAAAGTAAACTTTTAATTAAAAGTTGTTTAATATAATCTGAATGGTAGGATAATACATTTAGATGATAAATATATGAGAAAATTTAGTTATAAAAAAGGAGAATTATTTAAATATGAATTTAACCCACATTCGAAATTTACTATATCATATGGGTAATGCCATAAACTATTGTTGATTGATTAGATGTTAGTTAAATTGTTTGATTGATTGTTTGGTTGAATTTCCGTTTAGAATATGGATGTTTAATTGAAATTAATCTAGATATTCCGTTTAAACTGTTCAAGTGTCGTTATAGCAATTTCCGTTATACCGTCATTTATTAATTATCATCCGCTAAACCTTTGTATGCGTCTTTGAACTCGAGCTTGTGTTTCCACGAAAGTCGATGTTTAAAATTCATTAATCATTATGATTAATGATATTTTAAATTAATTAATCATTTTAACTAATCATTTTGGAATTAATTAACCAATTCAATTAATAATGTTTGAAATTGGTTAATCTTTTGATTTAATGAGATTTGAATTTAATTAGATCAACTTTAAGTAATGATATTTGAATTTAATTGATTATTTTAATTAATGATATTTGAAAATTAATAATCATTTTAATTAATGATTTTTAAAGTAATTAATCATTTTAATTAATGATGTTTGAAATTTATTAATCTATTTGATTAATGAGATTTGAATATTAATTAAGTCATTTTAATTAATGATTTTAAACTTTAATTAATCATTCTAATTAATGATTGTTTTAAATTTAATTAATTATTTTAATTAATAATATTTGAAATTTATTTAATCATTTTAAATTAATGATGTTTTATAGTTAATTAATCATTTTAACAAATGATGTTTTAAATTAATCATTTTAACTAATGAGGTTTGAATTCAATTAACCCAATTAATTTATGATTGTTTGAACTTAATTATTGTTTTAAATTAATGGCGTTTAAAATTATTTAATCATTTTAATTAATGATATTTGAGATTAATTATTCATTTTAATTGATGATTATTTGAATTTAATCAATCTTTTAAATTAATGATATTTAAAGTTAATTAATTGATTTAATAAAAGTGATTAAAGTAAATTAACTAATATAATGAAAGTGCTTTAAAGTTAATTTACTGACTTAATAAAGGTTTTAAAGTTAATTTGCTGATGATATAAAAGTGTTTGGAAATAATTAACTATTTTATTAAAGATCATGCATTTGTTTGTTTAAAAGAGATTATAAATGTGATTAATTATCTTTCGAGATAATTAATATTGTTTTAAATTTATAAAAGGTATTTAAATTGTTTTATTATCCTTTGAGATAATAAATAATAT